>CM068745.1:65697246-67108440 GCA_035084275.1 Hydrolagus colliei
GTGTGTCTCTCTCTGTATGTGTGTCTCTCTGTGTGTGTGTGTGTCTCTCTGTGTGTGTGTGTGTGTGTCTCTGTGTGTGTGTGTGTGTCTCTCTCTGTATGTGTGTCTCTGTGTGTGTGTGTGTCTCTCTCTCTCTCTGTGTGTCTGTGTGTCTCTGTGTGTGTGTGTGTGTCTCTCTCTCTGTGTGTGTGTGTGTGTCTCTCTGTGTGTGTGTGTGTCTCTGTGTGTGTGTGTGTCTCTGTGTGTGTGTGTGTGTCTCTGTGTGTGTGTGTGTGTGTCTCTCTCTCTGTATGTGTGTGTCTCTGTGTGTGTGTGTGTGTGTCTCTCTCTGTGTGTGTGTGTGTGTGTGTGTGTCTGTGTGTCTCTCTCTCTCTGTGTGTCTCTCTCTGTGTGTATCTCTGCCTGTGTCTCTTTAACTCGGACTGTTCATTTCAGAAAGTTTCCTTATTAGGAATGTTCCCAAAGGCTGTCTAATGAGGCATCGGGAAACATCTTTTCCCAATACAGTGGGTGGGTGGGGAGGGTGGTGTGTGTGTGTTTGCTTCTGCTCTTCTCTTTAGTTCCCTTCCAAGATATACACTTAGGAGGAGGAGAGAGGGAAAGGAGGGAGAGAGAGGGAGAGAGGGAGGGGGTGGGGTCCTGTATCTGCAAGAAATATTCCCACTCACTCCCCGGGAAAGGAAAATGTTTCCCGGAGTCAGTTGCAGAAAAAGCCTGCCCTCCCTCATCCAAATGTTTCGTTTAACCGAATCCCTAGAGGATTTTCACCAAGAAAACTTGTTTTTACCCCCCCCACCCCTCACCACTCCCTGCTTTAACTAAAGTGTTTGTTTCAAAAAAAAATCCCTTCCCTCTAATCATTCCACACCAAATAAAACACTCCCCGGGAAAGCCGAACAACAGGAAGAGCTGTTGATTTTATGCTCCAAGTAGATTGTCAGCAGGGAGGGAGGCTAACGGTTTTTAAACAGGGGCCAAAACACATGTCCCTGTATAGTATTCTTATTCCCAGACTAAATTGTAGTCATGATCAAGTTGCTCTATAAAGGATTGGAGACCTTGCTCTTCGACCATGGTTACGGTCACCTACTCCCCTCCCCTCCCTCCCTCTCCCCCTCGGCTTGGCGTCAGGCCGTGAGACGCTCCGATTCGCTTCCCCGCATGAACGGCACTATATAAATGCCGGCTGTTATTTCTGATCGCCCTCAACCCATATAATACCTCCCCCCCCAGGGTGTGAGGTCAGGCAATGAAGGCATCTCACCTCACCGCTACCCTGGGCGAGATGAACAAACTTGGCAAAGACTGTGGATCAAACCTGTGATTCAGCTTCAGAGGCGCCATAAAATAATAATCCTTGCATTTGATATAACACTTTATTGCTTTGTTGAAATGCAATTCAAAGGATTTATTGTAAAATATAGTAACTAGGTATTTATGGGCAAATACAGCAGCCAATTTGCACACAGGACACCGGGAGAGACATTCTTCTCTTTTTGAATAGTGCCATGGGATCTTTAACTCCATGTTAACAGATAGGCGACAATTCGGTTTAACCTCTTCTCCAAAGACCTGCGCCTCAGACAACGCAGCACTAACTCAGTGCTGTTCTGAAATATCATCTTATACTACGAGCTCAAAGTCCCGACATGGGACTTGAACCCAGAGCTCTTTGACTCAGAGGGAGAGAGCTACCAACTGAGCCGGTGGTGATACCATACCCACTGAGGTGTTTTTTTTGAGGGGGGTGGGGCAGACAGAGGTTTTGTTAGCCAAAATTCCCACAATGACCCAAGGAATACATTCAGGCTGATACTGTACTAAGTACAATCTATTTACATTGTGTTTGAGAGGACTGGCAAGGATCAACCAGTGTCTGCCAGTATCTCGCTTTATAAATGGTTTGTCTCATATGTTTCCTTGGAGATTGTTCTGTCATGTATCCATTTTGTAATTTCAACCTAAATTCCACAACTACTGTATAAGGTTATATCAGTTGCTTACATAGCATATAAGCAGGTGCCTTTCACAGCCTTTTTATTCTGTATCATAGGCACTGCCTTTATCCTGTAAATACTGTAATGTATTCTCCTGGGCTGTCTTGTTAAAGCTGCAATGCTCCAAAAATAAGATATAAAAATAACCACCCCTGTGAAAAGATTTTGCTCCATACAATATGTATTTTAATGATACAGAATTGCATTTTTTCTCTCACGCTGTTGATAGCACAGTTTGTGCAGTCATCGTGCTGATCTCTTCACTCTGCTCGTGTTCTCCAGCAGGAACTGTGTTGAAAGTGTGGCACAGAGCCATGAGTATATGTCCACAACAAATTGTGTCCACTATTGTTGATCACTGAAGCAGTAACATTCACTGTAAAAGTGAATTGGCATCTTGCGAGGGAATTATCCATTAGCAAGCATGCCTCTTTTAGAAACCGTTGTAGATCTCGTGGGGAGAGCATTTTTGGTGGTTTGGCTTCTTCTGTGCTGTTTGGCAGAGGACTATTTGTGATTGGCAGCACGTAGAGAGTAACTTGGGAAAATGTTTATTAAAAATCTTTCTAAACTGTGTTTCTTGTATGCAATGTGCAATAAATTTTTGTGGCAGTTGAATAGACTATGATTCCAAGTTTCATCGTGGTTTAATAGGGTATGCGTCCAATTTCCCTTGTGGTCTACGTTAAATATTCATCCAAGTTTTACTTGAGATCTCATGAAGTACATCCAAATTTGCTTATCTTATTGCTTACAATGCAACTATCTTTGTACCCATCTTGAGGGTTGACTGTTGGCATAATCCATTCTGGGATTCATGGTAGGCTTGCCTGATTTCCATCCTCATTCACCACTAATGTAAAAGCCTCTCCCTTACTTTATATACAGATCTTATTTCTTTTGTATTTTTTTAAAATTCACATGACCTAATATACCATCATGAATTATAACTTCTTTTCACAAAACATCAAGCAGCCGAAAACCTTGTCCATGCCCTAGTCACTTCTTGGCTGGACTATTCCAATGCCTTCCTCACTAGTCTCCCCAGCTCCACCAAATGCAAAATTCATCTAATTCAAAACTCTACCTCCCGAATACTGACCCACACCAAACCCCATATCCCGACCACACCAGTCTTTGTCAGGCTCCACTATCTCCCAAATACAAAACAGATCAATTTCAAGATCCTCTCATTCATTTCCAAATCCCTTCATACCCTCGCACCTACCTACTTATCCAAATTGCTTACCGCCCCACTCCGCAACCTGCTGTCTCCACTTGGCTGGCTTTGACCTCTTGTTTGTCTCTCATCCCTTCCACTCCACCATCCACCTCCTCCGCCTTGCCTGCAGTCACTATGCCCTGAAACTCTGGAACTCTCTTTCTCCCTCCACCTTGCCTCTCCCTCTCCGCTTTAAATTCCTGCCTGAAGACCTTCCTTTTTTATTATGCTCATGGTCATAACCCCCTTCTCTCCCCCTGGACTCGGGGTCAGACAGCCACTGTCAAGCACTCTGGGATGCTACAGTGCATGAAGGGGGCTATATAAAGATAAGCTGTGGTTGTAGTCTCACTTAGACATAAAGCAAAACCTCAATAATATTCTTCCACCCACATCACCACTCCACCTGAACCAAGGTCCCTCTGCAGATGACTTTTTCCTGCCCCAGCTCTCTCCCTCAGCAATACAGAAGTCATTAAGCCATGTGGTGTATTCGTTTTAGTGAGCACATATCTGTATATCGTCAAACGCTGTTCTCAAGAGATGCCTTTAGTCAATTTAATAGATTTGCAGCAGTTACATTTTTCCCAATGGTCCTCTTCTAAAGGCAGTGATATATAAAAAAAAGAATGTATGGAATGAAGAAAGACTCTTTAGACCATCAAATTCAGGTACGTGCAGCTGTCTCTGAGTTACAAGGGTGTGAGTTAAAGCCACACATCAGGACTTGGAACTTGTGTAGTTTTGGCTGACACGCTAAAATGCTTTTCAGTGTTCTGCATTGTTGCAGGTGGACGTTAACTCATCCATATGTGCCTGTAGTCATAAAAGGTCTCATGGCATTATTCCAGGTGTCTTGTTCATCTAAGTTATTTTGATCACAATGATCTCTCAGTTGCAAATAGCAAAGCTTTTGATGCAATTTACAATATTGCATTCAGTTGTAGCGCCAACAAACATCAGCTGTTAAGTTATGAATAACTAAGTTCATGATAGATTTTAGACAAAATTCAATGATTTCCTTACAAAAATATATTGTATGTGAATTTTCTTTTAAAATTGTGTGTGGGTTAAATTTTATTTATGTAATGCAATTCTCTGAATGTCTATAAATCTACAAACCCAGGCAGGTGAGAACATCATATTCTTCATTGCACCAGCAAAGGAGTGTTTTCACTCATTTAATATCAGCAAATTGAACCAACTTTTAGAGCCTCACTGATTTGTACACTGAGCCCTGACATTAAGAATGGTAATTTGGTTAAAGTTCATTTGGTTAGAGTCATTGCTGACTGAAGAGCAAATTTTCTGGATCTCCCTCAGATTTTTCTCAAAGATCTTTCGCTAAAGTGGATAGAGGGTAGATGAAACTCCTATCCCTAGCTGAAAACATGGTATGACTAGAACCAGGCAGAAATTGCTTTGTGGGAAGAAACAAATGAATGATGAGAATTCCCAGGGATGGGCATGGATGTAGTTTAACCCAAGGAAGGATTAACAGAACATAGTGGAGGAAGGAGTGAGCTAAAGGAGACTATGAGGCCTGAGCGTTCCTTATCTAGCAGTCTATTCCACGATTACATGACAGAGGTCTGGAGTTAATGGAGGACTGGGAGGGGTGAGAAAAATTTATTTTCTAAAACGAATAAAAGGGTGGGCATAACAACACCAGCAATTTAACTTCTGCTGTTGCTTTTCTTTCCTGCTGATGAATATCATTGAAAAAAATGTAACATGATGGGATGTTAAAATTATTCATCTGAAAAAATGACTTGGTACTGTATTTGGTTCTGTGAAGCAGAAGTTAAAATGCACAAAGACCTTTTTTTTAAGCTAACTCATGAACAAGATTGGCAGAGGGCGTGAAATCAGGGCATCTGTTCACTCAGTTGACTTAAAACGGTCTATGACATGATTAGATGCAAATGAAGAAGATTTAGTGTTTTAAAATAAATTAATTGCAGACATGGAGTCCATTAGTCACCAGCACTTTGATGTACAGTAATCAGCTAATGCTTTGATACAGGAGAAATTATATTCTCATTTTGATTATGACTCTTCTGGACAGTATACACACTACTACGTTAAAAATGAAATCAGTAAACATTAATACAACCACGGTGAGTACTGTCATTTATAATTGTGTCTCTAAAAAGTTCCAGTAGTGCCCACAACCTGTGCTTTTATTTTTTTTGAAAAAAATATTTTTGATTTTGCTGATTTCTTTTGGTTCAAATGCAATGCAAGCCACTTTAGCTGGACGCCAATAACCCCAGACACTGGGAAAATCAGTTAAAATGCCTGGCATGTCCAGTTTAACTGGCTTCCACCGTACTCTTATTTGCCATCTCCTCATTTTCTGTATTCTCAGGCTGCTCAGTACCTCTATGTCTTACAACAATAAGATCAACAAAATTACATTTATAGAGCGCCTTTCATGACAGGAGTTCGTCCCAAAGCGCTGAACAATCAGGTCCAGGTCAGGACCCGAGTGGGGAGGAAGGGTCGGGGTAGGGGGAAGGGGAAGGAGAGTAGGAGAGGTGGAAGAGTTAGGAGTGGAGCAGAAGGAACGGTCGAAGAGGAAGGTCTTAAGACCGGCCTTGAAGGAGGAAAGAGAGGAAGTGAGGTGAAGAGATTGCAAGATGGAGTTCCACACTGTGGGAGCAGAGAGGCTGAAAGCCCGGCCACCCTGGTGGGGTAGTTAGGGCGGTGGACATGGAGCAGGCCAGAGCCTGCTAAATGGAGGGTGCGGGCAGGCTGATAGGGAGACAGCAGGTCAGAGAGATAAGCAGGGGCAAGGCCGTGAATGGCTTTGAGGATAAGGATCTTGAATTCGATCCTTTGGGGGATGGGGAGCCAGTGGAGATGGGCGAGGGTGGGAGTGATGTGGTCGTGGAGCCAGGTGCAGGAGAGTACACGAGCTGCTGAGTTCTGAATGATCTGCAGCCTGTGAAGGGAGGAGCTGGGAAGGCGGACGAGGAGAGAGTTACCGTAGTCGAGCCTGGAAGTGATAAAGGCGTGGATGAGAGTTTTGGCGACATGGGGGGTGAGGTGGTGGCAGAGCCTGGCAATATTGCGGAGGTGGTGGAAAGCTATACTGGTCATGGAACAGATATAAGGGAGGAAGGACAGTTCGGGGTCAAACAAGGCACCCAGATTTCTGGCTGGCTTCGAGAGGTGGAGAGAGCAGCCTTGAATGCTGATGCTGACAGTGCCTGAGATGCGGAGGCGCTGATGTGAGCTCATCAGGAGGGCCTTCATCTTGTTGACAGTGAGCTAGAGAAAATTGGCCCTTGTCCAGGACTCAATGTAGGACAGAACGCCAGTGGTCCTGGAGTTGAGGGTAGACGCGGAAAGGTAAAGTTGGGTGTCATCTGCATACATGTGGAAGTTTACCCCATGTCTGCAGATGATGTCACCCAGGGGGAGCATGTATAGGGTGAAGAGCAGGGGGCCAAAGACAGAGCCCTGGGGAACGCCGCATGTGACTGTGCAAGGGCTGGAGGAAAAAACGGTCTGGAATCTGTGCCAGACATTTTGTGGACACCTCTACAACTTATAGAAATGGGATTCTCAACTGGCCAGGGGCAGATGGAATCTGAATGAGACAAGCTGAATAACATCACATAATCCCTCTATTAATATGATAAAATGCCTGTTTATATTGAAACAGATTAGACTCACTGAACAGAGGATAATGGTGGAAGAGGTGATCGCTGAGGAGTCCAGCACTTTAACCATTGCTATTCCCTAAGGGGATGAGGTTTGGACTCTTTATTTGGATTAACTACAGAGCTCTATATGACCTGGGCTGCCCTGTTCTGTTCAGAGCTCCACATGATTCCCAGGTTGGAAGCACTTGGCAAAAACATAGTAAATTAGATGTTCTAGAGACATTTATATGTTATCCCAATATTTGTCAACGGTACAGAAGGCTAAGCCCTCACAACAAGCAGACCACAACAGTAATACATTGTGTCTTATGCAATATTGTTATTATTTTTTGAACATCTATTCCGTGTCCATCTTCACAGCGACTACAGTTCAAATAATTATTGTATTTCATGTACATAGGGTAATCCCATTTTTCAAATGGCATCGTCTTACAAAAAAAGTACAACTTCTTTGGTTTAGCAATGCACCTCCTTCAAACTTCTTTTTTTGTCCTGTTGATAGTTTACAAGCAGCAGGACTTTGAATCACCCTGGTCACTTTCTCCTAATACAGTATCACTGTGATTTTATAGAATCTCCGCATTTTTCAAGTTCTCTGACTAGACTGAGATAGTTCAGTGCCTTGGGCCATCCTCCCGACGTGAAAGGCACTCTATAAATGTATTTTTTTTGTTGTTTCTGACTTAAACTGGCAGGAAAATGTCATTTAATTTTTTTTGAAATTAGAGGCAAATTATAAAATATGAAACGTGGTGTCTTCATACAGACGCTATACAATTGGTCCTATTTAGCTCACTTAATCCCATGTGAAAACAAACCAAGTATGTACAGTATTTGGAAAACTCTAGAAAACTTCTATTTGAGCCCTCCCGCTACCCTCCTCCCATGATTAAGCAAAACGCTAGAATATTAAAGAAAGCTCAAATACAGAATTATGTGATTTCAATCAATTATGTTCCACAGATGACTCAACCATTGCCATGGCAGCTCAAGGACTGTTGTGTTCTATAATGCATTTGATCATACAGTACTGTACAAGGTTATGCCTATTGTCATTCATCCTGTTCTTAAAGAACTGGTTGTCCAATTACTTTTTAAAGGAGTTGATCAAAATAGAATGAACTGGTTTTACTTAAGAGATTCTTTCATGAATCCAAAACACTATGGGGGAAACCAAAACTTATCTTGCCTAAGACATATTGATTTTATACTGATCTATTCTGTTTTTAAAGTCCACATTAAATAGCCTAAATCTACGTTGCCCATCCTTATTATTGTAAAGATTTAAATGCATATTTAATAATTTTTCTGCAATGAAAACAAATTCACTTATTTCCATAAGAAGTGTCAGAATCACACTTGCCACAATAAAATCACAGAATTTTACGGCACAAAAGGAGGCCATTCGGCCCATCTAGTCTGTGCCAGCTCTTTGAAAAGAGCAACTCAATCCCACTGCCCCGCCCTCTCCCCATAACTTAACAGACTTGTTCTCCCTAAATAAAGATCTAATTCTCTTTTAAAAGCTGTTATCGAATTGGCCTCCACCACCTTTTCAGGCAATGCATTCCAGATTCGAACAACCTACTGAGTGAACAAATTTCTCCTCAGCTCCCCTCTGCTTTGTTTTGAAACTATTTTAAATCTGTGACCACGAGTCCCCTCGTGATTTTATAAACCTCTATATAAACCTCCTCTCAACTTTCTCTATTCCAAAGAGAATAAACCTAGCCTATTTAGCCTTTCCCCATAACTGAAGTCCCTCAATCCTGGTACCATTCGAGTAAACCTTCTTTGCACCCTTTCCAATGCCTTAACACCCTTTCTATAGTGTGGTGACCAGCATTGGACACAGTACTCCAGCTGAGGCCTAACCAAAGTTTTATAGAAGTTAGTCAGCGCTTCCTGACTTTTGTACTCTATACACCTATTTATAAAGCGTAGTATCCCATATGCCTTCTTAACAGCTTTGTCTACCTGTCCTGCCACCTTCAAAGAGTCATTAACACAAGTCCCCAGGTCTCTCTGTTCCCTCACACCCCCTAAAATTGTACTATCTAGCCTATATTGCCTCCCCTCATTTCTTCTCCCAAAATGTATCACCTCACATTTCTTTGCATTAAACTTCATCTGCCATGTGTCTGCCCACTTTACCATTTTATCTATATCTTCTCGCAGATGGTTACTATCCTCCTCACTATTTACTATTCTCCCTAACTTAGTATCATCTGCAAACTTGGAAACTGTGCTCCCTGCACCCAAGTCCAGATCGTTAATATATATTAAAAAGAGCAGTGGTCCCAATATCGATCCCTGGGGGATGCCACTGCACATTTCCCTCCTGTCTGAAAAACAGCCGCGAACCACAACTCTTTGCTTTCTGTGTCACAGCCAGTTGTGGATCCATGCTGCCACTGTCCCTTTAATGCTGTGGGCCTCTACTTTCCTAATAAGCCTCTCCTGTGGCACTTTGTCAAATACCTTTTGAAAGTCCATGTAAACTACATCAACTGCGCTACCCTCATCCACCCATTCCATTACCTCATCAAAAAATTCTATCAGAACAATACTCTGAACTGTATCCAAAGTACAATGTTGTTTCAAGATAGGGTTCGCAGGATTGCTTGCTTTATTTTCAATAAGGCTCTACTAAGTGCTAAGATTACCCTGTGACCATTGGATACCTTATTTTACAATGTGCCTAACCTATTTTAATTTTAGCAAAGTATCCAAGATACATAACTTGTAATTATTCTACTATTTTAATTACTAGCTTATCTCTGAAGGCAATCCTATTTCATTAATCTACTAGTAATGATCAATGCGTGGTTTAGCCAGCTTTGGATTCAGTAGGACCTGTGCTCTGAGCCAAATCTTCAGTTTCCTTCACATAAATCCCATTCTGTTTAGTTGAGCGTTGAGAGAATTCCTTTGGACAAGGTATTAAAACTGAGGTTTTAACAGATGGACATTAATGATCCCATGGCAGTTTCCAAAAAAAGGTAGTTTTTCCTGGTGTCCAACAACAAAGTCACTATACTTTACAGTAAAATCTTGTGAAGCAATTTTATATGTTCTCAAGCCATGAAGGGTGGTATATAAAACATAAAGATTATTATTATTCCAGATAATTGCATTTTCCTCACCAGTGTTATACTATTTCAGCTAAAATTTCTTAATTTATGACTCACCACTTTTTTGTAAATCTTTTTTGAATACTGATTTATTTGATCATTACAGGGTGTATTCAATTTGCTCCAGGTACTTTGCAGTAGTTAATTACAGTTCTTATGTTGCTTCACAGAATCAATCTGAGATGTCCGATGAGGCTGTATTTAGGCTGTCTGTAGTGCTAAGATGTGGAGATGTGGCTTTTGGTTTCTCTAAATTAATGAATTGATCTTAGACAACAATAATAACAATGTTTAATTTGGGCTAACTGTTTCCCAAGTTACTTGATTGCCCGGACAAGATAAATCCTCTCCAATCCATGTTAGTACAGGTATCCCTCCCCAACAGCGGGGGATACGTTCCTGAAAACCCCGTGGTTAGTAAAACTGCGGTTGGAAAATATAAGGCCCTATGGGAAATGTGGGGATAGGGGGAGTAAGTTGCTTGTTCTTTTACTAAACACAAAAAAAACACAATAACCTAACAAAAACAATAAATGTTCAAATAACACAATCAAAGAGAATATAAAAAACAATAAATTCATGTTATTTACCTTAATCCTAAAAGAGAAGCGACATCGTGGCTGGTTGATTGCGACATCGCAACTGGGACCTGGCGCCAAATGCTAGCGCGAAGCGACATCGTGGCTGGTTGATGTAACTGGGTCCTCGTGCCAAATGCTAGTGTTAAAACCCGTGGATATGCAAAATTCACGGCCGTCGTCGGCAAAGGTTGTTGCAGAGGGGCAACCGTGGATACATGAAATTCGCGGTAGAAAAAACCGCGGTTGGGGCTGGGTACCTGTATTTCTTACTATGTTTGTTTTGCAATTTCTCCTTTAGATATCCAGCATTTTAATCCTCTAACAATATACTGTACAGTATTTTAGTCCTAGAAGAACATACCCTTTCAGGGGTCCCAGATAAAATAACATTGGATCAACTAACTCCACCACCAAAAAGACTCAGGTTGTGGGTGGAATATATTGTTCCCTTTGTAGAATAAATAAAATATTTTATCACCCCTCAGGTTGTTTGACAGAATAAGGAACATATTATTGCTATGATCATCTATACATAGAACACAGAGAACCAATCTAAGTCATTTTCTAATTCACTGCAGATGATTGTCATTTTAACATTTAATCATTTAATGAACAAAGATTGACATATCACCTACCAATAATGTTTTAGAACTTTAATTTCTCATATAATGACATATGGCAGTGCTAAAGTAACTTCCCTTTAGGGAAATACCAGTCCTAAAACAATTCATGTTAATGATAGGTGCTTTTTAAGCAGTGACTAAGAATCACAACTTTTGTGCACAACACCGTGTCACCTCCATAAGTTTTCCAACCACATCCCTGACATCATTGTTGGCAGGAATTAGAGAAGAAGAATAAAATAGAGCACTGTAAATATACTAAACCTGAATTTCAAGTTATTAATCTTTGATATGTTATTAAAATGTTCATATCTTACAAACTAGTCTTGTTAGGAATGTACTGCTTTCCTGGGTGAGAATTCTCTATGTCTTGTCTAGACACAAGAGTACAAAATAATTATAGGCTGCTGCATCTTGAGAATGATCTCATTCTAAAATACTGTACTTTAAGTATACCACTTGTTGAATCAAAAGTAAGATTTTTGTTTAAAATTAATACACCCGTGCAATATTTGCATTCCTACTTCTTTCTGATGTCGCCACAACTTACACTGACTTCAACATATCACAACCTCCTTGTAAGAGATTATTAGCTTCTAGAGGTAATAATTCTGCTGAGTACAAAGAATTCTTCAAACCTAGTCAAAAAGTTAATATTAAGCATTTCCCTCCTTTGAAACATAATTTGGTTCACTATACAATGAAGAGAATAACAGACTCTAAATTCTATTCAGCTTAATTCAGTCATGATTATTACCAGGGAATGAAGGGCTATACCGTAGTTGCCATTCCCAATTCCGCCCTCCACAAGCTGCAGATAATCTGAAACTCTGCGGCCCGTGTCCTCTACTGTTCCAAACTCTGTGACCCCCATCTCCCCCAATCTCGCCCGACTCCACTGGTTCCCCACCATCCAGAGGATCCAATTCAAGATCCTGGTCCTCACATTTAAAGCTCTCCACAACCTCACCCCACCCTACATCTGTGACCTCCTATCTCCTTACCAACCTGCCCGCTCCCTCCGCTCAGCAGGCTCTGGCCTGTTCCACGTCCCCCGACCCACCTGCCTTCAGCCACTCTGCTTCCAACCTCTGGAATTCCATCCCGCAGTCCCTCCACATCGCCCCTTCCCTGGCCTCCTTCAATCGATCAATCAAAACTTACATTTATATAGTGCCTTTCACGTTGAAAAGACACCCTAAGGCGCTGTACAGATAGGTAGGGACAAGAGCAGGGGTGGGGGCAGAATGAAGGAAGAGTAGGAAAATTGACTGTATATTTGTGGGCAAAACACGGCAGCCAAATTGTCCACAGCAGTGTCCCACAAACAGTTATGGAAGTGGGATTAGGGGAAAAGGGGGAGAAAGATGGCAAGGGGAGGGGTCGGGGTAGGGGGAAGGAGAGCAGGAAAGCCGACTGTATATTTGTGGGCAAAAAATTTATACACCCTCCAAATCCCCCCTCAAGACTCTCCGCTTCGATGGACCCATTGGCACCTCCTAATACCCACTTCTCTCCCCGCCACCCCCCCTCCCGTCCTAGGATGTGGTCTGAAGCAGTAACTGTCCAGCGCCTTGGGACATTCTCCTGATGTGAAAGGTGCTAAACAAGTTTAATTTTGTTGTGTGTGGAGTATAAACAATAGCACAAATTAGTTGGGTTGAATGGCTTGTTTCTCTGTTATATCACTCTTTGTAACCAATAATGTTACATTAGTATTTGTCGTAAATGTCTTTGCA
This sequence comes from Hydrolagus colliei, assembly GCA_035084275.1. Lineage (NCBI taxonomy): Eukaryota > Metazoa > Chordata > Chondrichthyes > Chimaeriformes > Chimaeridae > Hydrolagus > Hydrolagus colliei. The sequence continues at coordinate 65,710,217 of CM068745.1, forward strand.
CTGTTCACCAGATTATGCATTGATTCTATCATGTTTCCCCACTACACCAACATGAATGCCAAATTGCATTCTACAAACTCGATGTGCAGGGTAATGTAATAATAATAATTATTGTATTTGACATAGTACCTTATCACGTCTTCGAGATATCTGAAAGCACTGCACAGAATATATTGTAAAGTGAATTGACCGTATATTTTGAGGGCAAAACATAAGTAACACATAACAGGCAACACAGTTAAAATAATCTGAGGTTTGGAATAACTTCGGTTTAATTCTTATACTGAATCTTCATGCATAAATCTATCAGACTATTGCTCTACCCAACACACTTTTGTAACACAATCCAGAAAAAGATACCCAATTACAGTACTATATTGTAAGGATCAAATAAATCTGAATGAAGAGTTGCAAAATACTGCTTTAGTTGCTAAGTCAATCATATTGACTTTATCTACTTTTGTTCATATTCAATGTATAGAAATGGTTCAGACAATAACGTGTTCATCTTTCTCTCATCTGAGGCTTTCATTTAGTTTCAGAACTAAACTTTTATCCTCCTCCAGAAACAGGAATCTACTAGCATAAATAATTAGTTTTAGCCATCCATCATCATCCATAACAATTCTATGTTTGTGCTTCTAATCAGGTAGGCAAAAATAGCCCACCACCACTTTCCAGTGATTTGCTCAATCATAACAGTGAGAATCATCCTGTCAGAAGATCAGCTCAAATTTGACAGAAATCCAAGGAAAATGAATCCTTTCATCTCTACTTGAGAGCTGAGAGGTTTAAGGAAAGACTCTGCACTTGCCAAGAAATGTATGATAAAATAAACAAGGAATGAAGTAGATGGTTCTGTGTAGTTTTCACATGAAAAAGGAACTAATCTCATCCTCCTTTATCGGTTCAATTGTTCATTCTACATAGGTGCAATGTAACTGATTCCCAATCTATGCTCCCTTTGGAATTGCTAATATGATACGAATTGCCTTTTAAGATCCAATTATTTCAATCTTTGTACTGCAAGCAACATGCAACCTTTGAAGCTGCCATGCTCTTCTCCCCCACCATCCTTCATCTCCTTGATTAAAACCATAATTAATTACTAATCCATCATATTCATTTGGAAACCATGCTTATCTTTGTACGGTACTCAAAACGTCCACTTGAATTTAGGTGTCTGGGCATAAAAGGTTTAACAGGGAGAGGGGGCTGGGAAGGTAGTGCTGATGTTGTTTTGTATTCAATCATACCTCTCTATTACCGTGAGCTGCTAGAAGCTTTTGAGCTCATGGCCTAATAAAATAAGAGAGCGAGTTCTCACAATCATGTTAACAGCCATGCATATTTGAGTATGTTCCAATTCAAACATGGTAGCTCAACAGGTTTTTACATTGTCAATATAATGTGACAGCTAACACAAAATGTTTTGCATTTGGTGTGTAAACAGAATGTTCAGCCAATGAAAGTTGCTGCCACCTACCAAATTGTATGGTGGGGTGGAATGAAAGATAAAGGAAGGTAAGTGCAGAGGTTTAAAGACTGAAATACAGAGGGAGAAATACGGAGAAAATAGTCAAAGTTACATTAAGTAACTCAGCACATAAAAAAACGGAGCAAAGTGAAGCATAAATTGCAAAGATTATTATATTATTATAAGAAGGGAATCCATAGCTGCTCTGCCTGTGCATATTAGGAAGTACAACCTAGGCAAAGGAGCAGGAGTGATTTTACTTTAAATAAAGCCTAATTTTATTTCAAATACTCTTATTACGTTTAAAAAATTGCTTTTGTTCACACTGCAAATGTACATAATTCTGCCCGTGATAAAGGCAGCTGCTATAATTTACGTAGCTTACATGAGCTATTTTAAGAGACGTCATTGTCTCTTAGAAGAGTTTCTCTAAAGGCTAGAGCTATAAAATCATCCACGATCTATAGTAGGAACACAGTTATACTAAAACTGGGCACTAAACCAGAACTATTTCATTCTCAACATATCATATCTCCTCCTGTAGAATTTTTAGATCTGATAGAATATCTTTACATGAAAAGTTCGGATTCCTCCCCCACCCACTCCCCCTCCCCCTCCCCCACCAAAACAAAGGTCCTAAAATGGCATTATAGTATGCACCTTAATACCAATGGGCTGTGGCTCTTGCAGGAACAATATCCCCCTCATTAATTCAGAACAGCTGTAAATTCTCTATAAACCCAGATTGTAAATAGGATCACAGACATTCCGAATTTGTTCCACATATTCCCTGAATTTTCCTCAAGTTTGATTGATTTGGGAGTCTTATCGTAGGCTCTGGATTTATGAAACTCATCCAGGTCAACATCAGTTTGTACAGATGTGGACATGGCTTGGCCCAAATTCCAGCTGCAGAAAGTATTTTATGAGTCATTGCATATGTGTTTGTTAGTGTCTTACTGTAATAATCCTTACATTTGTAAGGAAGAGGAGGAGGAGGCAGAGGGAGCCCTGGTCTTAAAGAGAGGGTGTCATTTGTGACCTTGACAACAACAACATTACATTTTTGTAATTGACAAGCCATCTCTGTGCTATGGGAAAGACGGAAACCAGAATGGAGGGGCTCGAGGATCATTACTGATCCATCATTACTGGTTTACATTCAGCCTATTCCAAGCTGTTGCTATAAACACTCACCTTTCACCCTGCAAGCAGCACAGCAGTGTTCCTTTAATTGATGAACTTAGTAAAATGTCACTGGTAGCCTTTCAAAGAATTGAGCACCATCACTGCCAATAAACGTAACCAAATTCAGTATCCTGTAAAGGAAACATCAAAGTCTATGCCCTTCGTGTAGAACTTGTAATCCTCAATTACAGAAGATTAATCTTGGTTTATTCTGCTTATCACAATCCCCAGTGGAGCTGCTAAGCAGCACATCTTGAAGTCTGCAGGTTCATTTTTATTATAGCAACACATTAAGTGGTCTATTCTTTACAACCACATATGTGTTATTTTCAGTTTTGATCGCCGTTTCCTGTTCACTTTATCAGGGCCATTTCCTTTCTAGTCCAATAGGGTTTTTAAAAATGTTTTGCACATAAGGTGTTATCCTCTCTCTCACCCACAAATACTGTTCTTAAAACCTTTGCCTAAGCCAATATCAATCAGTTGTGATATGAGACCGAGTTCAATCCAGTGTAAAGGAATAGAATCATCCAAATGTAAGCAAGTATTATCATGAAGTTGACTTGATCCAATTTTTAATATTGGGCTCAGGCCATAATTTGAGATCTGTCGTACAGGTTGATCTTAAGTCTGTTCCTTAAGACTAACTCCTAGACCTGTCCAAGATCATAAAAGAGGGAAAGATGATGAAAGCTCTTCAACCCATTTGACCTCATCCCTTGCAGAATAGCCATTCTATCATCTTCCCTAAAAGGGGATCTCAAAAATAAACATTGGAGATCAGAAGCAAAATGGAGTGGCTAATTCCAAATCTGTGTTGTCAGAATCATAGAATCATAGAATCATAGAATTTTACGGCACAAAAGGAGGCCATTCGGCCCATCTAGTCTGTGCCGGAATGTGGGGTGAGTTGCTTTTAAGTGGAGTAAAATGTAACAATGGTTATTACAATAGAGAAATCGCTATACTATAGTAACACATAAATTAATTGTCAAAGGATCCATACTTTGCCACACACAGAATATCATTTCCATTATTTTTAATTGAGAATTAGGTTTTGAGCTTTGAGTTCTTTGAGCACCAATACTGTAATGTTGTAAAATTGATTTTGTGCTATGCTCAACTAAATTATTTTGACTGGAAATTGGTCAGAAGTAATCTTTGAAAGGATTAAGACATAAGTGGCATTTTTTACTGTGAAGTCTAAAAATTGTGTTTTCTTTCACTTCATCTCCCTAATGGGAAATTGTATTAATAAGACATAGTGAATAATATTATTTTAATGATTAAAGTAAGTTAACCATCACTGTGTCACATAAGTGTAACAAAATATACTGTACAGTCAATTCACTTTACAATATATTCCGTGAAGCGATTTAAGATGTCTCAAAGACATGATAAGACGCTATATCAAACGCAAGGATTATTATTGTGATGCAAAAGATATATCCATCTTCTCTATATATCTGATTTTCATCACAATAAAAACTATAATAAGGAAACTGTTAACTTTCAAGTAGTTATCAGTTTGGAATATTCCAAAAGTATTGAACACTTTAGTGTTCATTTCATGACCACTTTTTACAACAAACCTGCACCATTATACACAGTATAAGGTTAATAATAACAATCCTTGCTTCTGATATTGTGCTTTTCACGTCTTCTCGACGTGAAAGGCGCTATATAAATGTAAGTTTTGTTTGTTGTTTGTTTGTTCTCCACATCTCAAAGTGCTTCACAGAATATACTGTAAAATGAATTGACTATGTTTTTTGGCAAAACACGGCAGCCAATTGCCCTCTCCCCATAACCTAACAGACTTGTTCTCCCTAAATAAAGATCTAATTCTCTTTTAAAAGCTGTTATCGAATCGGCCTCCACCACCTTTTCAGGCAATGCATTCCAGATTCGAACAACCTGCTGAGTGAAAAAAATTCTCCTCAGCTCCCCTCTACTTGGTTTTGAAATTATTTTAAATCTGTGACCACAAGTCACAGATTCGCCCACCAGCGGAAACAATTTTTCCTTATTCACCCTGTCGAATCCCCTCATAATTTTATAAACCTCTATTAGGTCTCCTCTCAACCTTCTCTGTTCCAAAGAGAATAAACCTAGCCTATCTAGCCTTTCCCCATAACTGAAGTCCATCAATCCTGGTACCATTCTAGTAAACCTTCTTTGCAACCTTTCCAATGCCTTAACATCCTTCCTATAGTATGGTGACCAGAATTGGGCACAGTACTCCAGCTGAGGCCTAACTAAAGTTTTATAGAGGTTTGTCAGCACTTCCTGACTTCTGTACTTTAACTAGTACCTTGAACCGTATACTGTAGTTTACTCAGCACATATCATCACATCTCCTCTACTCTAACCGTTGGAGATAGGAACAGAAGTGTAAATTGGGTTTCCAATTCCTAATTGCTTTACTACTAGAATGGATTATCAAATGGGGCATAGGTGTGAGAAACAGGATCACACAACAAACTAAAATTATCTTACTGTTTCAAGCATCCTCTGTTAGTGTCAGAGGATGTGAGCACTATCTCTGAAAGGTGCAGTATATCATTAACTGTTTGACAGCATGTGAAAGTGCTAATGAGCGGATTCAACATGAGGTGATTAAATTATCCATATCTGTTTGATACTGACATCAGATCTAACTACCCGGAGCTTAAACTTTCTGGATTGAAACTAAAAATATCATCTGTATCAACATTTTCAGATTGCATCAAGTTAGATTTCCCATATAATTTTTTTTTGTTCAGACGTGTGTCTGACACATACAGAAATCCACCACCAAGCTTAAGAATGTTATACACACTCTCTCCTTGCTTACCTTAATTCTGGAAAGTATTAGACACAGGTTGCCAAGAGCCAAGACATATGTATTGGGGGTATTGCTGGAGTCTAACCACCCAAAACCTCATAGCTTCCCCCCTGATATTGTTGTCTGCCAAGTTATCCTGCTGTTTCTGCAGCTAGGTCCACCCTATCCATTAGGGCTTTGGCTCGCAGCGTTCACAGGAACTGAGTGGGATGATTTCCCACCTCCAGTGACCGGTCTCCCCTTCCCGATCTTGCTGAAGAGCCAGGCTGGCTGTGCTGTCATCAACAGTGCCCTGGAATACTGAGTACCCACCTGAGACACTGAACCTGTGTAGAGCACACTATATAGGTGCACGTTGTTGTTATTGTTGGCTCAGGAATCAGACTGCCAAGACTACCACAGAGGGCTTGCATGATTCCGATATTCCATTGCCAGAAGGCTAATTACTTGTTTGTCGTTTGACACAGAATAAGAGTGTGTTTGATCCCTCATAAGGTGGATGGTAGGTACTAGGGAACGGCGATATGGGAATTTCCCGATATATCCATATCGGTTGGCTCATATCGAGATATACCGAAATATCGACATTGTCAGTTTTTTCGTACTGCGCATGCGCGCGCGTTCCGGGTGCGCGCGCATTCGGGGCCTATCTTCTCAGGAGGTAAATATCTTTCTCTCTCTGTGTCTCTCACTCTCTCCATCGCTGTGTTTTTCTGTCTGTGTCTCTCTATGTCTCTCTCCCTCTCTCCTCTCTCACATCCCCCCCCATCTCTATCTATCTGTATATTATCACATCCACCCCGTCTCTCCCCCCCCCCCACCCCCCCGCCGTCCCTCTCTCGCACCCCCCACCCCTGTCGTCTCTCTCCCCCTCTCCCCCCCAGCCATCTCTCTCCCCCTCTCCCCCCCAGCCATCTCTCTCCCCCTCTCCCCCCCCCCCAGCCGTCTATCTCCCCCCCCCCCCCCCCAGCTGTCTCTCTCCCCCTCTCCCCCCCAGCCGTCTCTCTCCCCTCTCAGCCCCCCCAGCCGTCTATCTCCCCCACCCCCCAGCCGTCTCTATCCCCCTCTCCTCCACCCCCCAGCCGTCTCTCTCCCCCTCTCCTCCCCCACCCACCCCAGCCGTCTCTCCCCCTCTCCTCCGCCCCCCAGCCATCTCTCTCCCCCTCTCCCCCCCCCAGCGGTCTCTCTTCCCCTCTCCCCCCCCAGCCGACTATCTCCCCCACCCCCCAGCCGTCTCTCTCCCCCTCACCCCCCCCCCAGCCGTCTCTCTCCCCCTCACCCCCCCCCCCACCCACAGCCGTCTCTCTCCCCCCACCCCTTGCATACCTGTATATTGTATTCGTGGACTATGAATACAAGATGGCGGCTTTGCACCTCGGTCTGTGCATTGTGTATAGAGATGAGCATTCTGGGTCTTGTAGTTGATTGTGCTCGCATCCCGATTTTTTACCTCGATATACCGTTTTTCGATATATCGATATTTTCTAAATGTCTATATCGGCATATCGATATGAAAATCATATCGGGTTTTACTGATATACCGATATATCGCCGTTCCCTAGTAGGTACAAGGAACTCCCTACGAGTTTCTCTGTGGGCAACAAATCTCAACATGATATGCATGAGAGCATTGCTGCTGTCTTCCTGTCTGCAGCTTAATTAAAACTGGTAAATCTCTTCTGTGGTACATTTTGTTATTTCCTGTTTTTGCACTAAAATGTGCTGCTTCCATGCTTCTGAATTTTTCTGCTTTCTAACATTAAGATAGGGAACTTTGGATGGATCAGATGGACACTAATTCAGCCGCTCCATGATTATTCAAACACTTTGGGAATACGACAGGGAGGAAAGATTAAAAAAAAACATTAGAGCTTGGATCTAACACAGGATATTAGTGTAACTTTCTTTGGATCCTACAGTATTTACGCACAATGCATTTCTCTTTTACAAGCTCGGACAACACATCACTGTTCAGTCCTTTTAGTTCAATCCTTACCTAGATGATGTATAACTTGGTCTAAGAAACTCCTCACCCCACCCTTCTTTCCCTGCGCATCCACACACTCATTCAATCTCCTTCTGGAAAATATCTTACACTCATTCCATAATCCTGTTGGAGGTTTCTAAATGTTGGACTTTTCTCGTCTTTGTTGGTGGAAACCAATGGGAATGTTAGCATCAATTTGCAAGCTATTTGGCAGGTAGATTTCCTTCCCTCTTTCACTGTCATTCTTCTTACTGGGGAAAATTATTCTTGTGAATGTATTTGTAGTTTTCTCTGCCTGACAATATTGTCCTTTCTTATTCTTGTTCATTGGACAATTTCCAATAAAGTTCCTTATCTTATGCAACATGTTGTTTCAACCTTAGGCCTCAACATCCTAGCTTTCTTGAAATACAAAAAAGACTGCCAAATTCCTTGCTGATTTTACAGTAAATTTCGTTTGAAAAGAGTAAATTTTCTGCACAGCTGCATGAATTAGCACAAAAATGTTATATACTCTATTTAATCCCACGAATATAATCTTGTATTTAATTGTATAAAACCAACAAAAATAAGTGATTCTTCATGCACACTAAAAAATGGTATTCATGTTTACAATGTCAAGACAGGAGAGAAAGCAGTTTTAGCATCTTTAATCTTGAATATTGGCCATATTATACAGTTGGCGATATTATACAGTTTATATATATACACTTTGTAGTATATTCTGTTAAGTGCTTTGAGACATCTAAAAAACATGAAAATGCGCTATATCAAATGCAAGGATTATTATTGTTATATATTATAGAGCAAATATTTTAACTGGTCTTTTAGTGGGAAAACATTTGCAATATCTGTTGGACTGCATTTCTCCCTATTTATACCATTTGAAAAGTGGAAAGTAGAATTGGCTGTTTGAGTAAAATTGTGTTAAATTAAGCCATGATTTTGTAAATGTTATCTTCCTACAAACAAAATTGAAAACAATCTGAAAATGAGAAATTGCATAAACTCAAGACTATCAATATTTTATTACCACAAAAGTAGAACAGTTCAGCCTGTTGGGTGCATTCAGTTCATGACAGGTCATATACTTTGTTCCTTAAGTGAAGATTAATACTGCTAACGCAAATACTGTGTAGTCGGATGCCAGCAAAGCTACTTCAGTACAAATAAGTCAGAAGGCACTCGGAGGTTTTAACAAACTAACTGTTTGACACAAACAAAGTCAAGTGTTTTAATGGGAGCTTACTCTTCTGTTTGATCTCGATGAGGTACGAGTTGTATATCATCTCACACACAATACTGTAATAAATGCCACTGTGCCGACTGTTTATAAATAAATGAAAACAATTCGCACAAGTCTGATGTGATACACTTCTGGGGTGGGTCAGAGCAATGTTAATACCTACAATAGCCATTACGTATCATGATGTGATCATGTAGTTTAATGCAATGGTTATCATTGTACCCGCGTACGTATTCAACAATATAGAAGGACGAGGCGAACCACAATTGAAGTTTAGATTGTCTTTAGATTGTTTTGGAGCTCTCATAATCTGGTGTGACGTAGATTACAAAATCTGCATGTTGCATGCTTTACATCGAAAGGAGAATTTTGTGCTTTACATCGAAAGGAGAACACCACTGACTAGAAACACTGCAGAAAACAAATGGAATACACAGAGAATGCACCAAAAAGGGTGAAATTATCAACTTGATCCTATACGCCCAGTGTGTGTGGAATCCCTTCAACTCCCTGGTTAATTTACTTCTGAACAGGAAAACCATGAAAACAACCATGGCACTAATTAGATTTTTTGTCAGGGTAGTGATAGAAGCAAGTGCTGGTACCTGAATGCAGTTGTCTGGGGAATTAAATTAAAAAGCTTCATCTGGTAGCACTCTTGGTCTCTCAGTCAGAAGTTTGCAAGTTCAAACCCCACGTTGGGATTTGGTTTGTGGTCCAGGAAGACAGTGGCGGAGTCTGACAACAAGCTGTTTCTTCAAAGAGAGACATTAATTGCTCCTTGTATTTTGACCCCAAATCCTCCAAATAAAATTGCCTATTCACTTCATGGCAATTTGAGGGACCTAGCTGTATGCTGCTACATTCTCTACAAGTGCACTACACTGGACAGAAAATCTCCATGAATGACTTCTGACTATCGGCAACCTAATTCATTTTGCTCAATTTGGTCAGGCATCCTTCATAACGCTAAAGTCATAAATAAGTTTAATAAATAAGCCAAATGTTTACATAATATATGAAGACATATAAATTGAAAATCATGCAAAGAGCAGATTATTGTGAAACATGAACTATAATAAGTGTTTTAGATGGTTTGTCTTTGGTGAGTGAGCCGGAACAACATACTGTATAAGTGTATACTATATCACAGAGGCTTATTGTTAAAGCCTGATATACACTGGCATGGCAATTATTTCAAACTTCTCCAGAAAAAGCAGATGATACATTACATTTTCAGTAAATGAAATTAAAGCAAATATTTTAAATAAACTGAGGCCAAACATTCCTCTTTTGAATAGAATAATGAGAAGACAGTCTAATGAATAACGCAATGAAATTTCCACATATTCTCAGTCTTCCTAAATGTGGTTTGTGAGGAATTCCATTTTGTTGGGCATAAACAAAAATAAATCAGCAAATGACAGTAAATCATAGCAATTTGCATTTGACTATTTCATGCTTCTATGGCAGCCAGCAACTATTTCACTTCTTATAACATATATGTCCAGGAATATACTGTGGTGCTTGGCATTAAAAGCAAAAATGATAAGTAGCATACTCAGAAAAACATAATATTGACGTTCTGAGGAATAAATAATGGGGGTGGTATCATGGCAGGAAAAAGAACTGTAAACATATCCACAACCCAATATTGCTCCTCTGAGCATATTGGGGCAAAGTTGCTCCCTTATGAACTTCTAACCATTGGTGTGATGTCTGTACATTCTGCCTCCAGTTATGCATGTCCACATTTTTCCTAAAATTTGCAAACACAGGAATGTTGGTCACCTTGTGTTTTCAAAGTCTCTGATTCCCTCACTGAAGCATTCTCGGACATTTCTACTTTGTTCTTCAGGCTTGTTTGAAATCTTCCTGTGATATTGATGTCCCAATATTTAACATTTATTTGCTTTATTTATTCTTGTATATAAAGACTTACTTGAATGTTAAATAGGCAGTGGTACTTGTCTCTTGAACTGTCTCTGTCTCACATCTGGACAAACAATGTGACTACAGAGGATCCTCTGTTTAGAGAGGAGGAATGATATGCTTTTATCTTGCAGACATTGGCAGGCTGAATCTGAAGAAGGGGGTCTAGACTGTAACAGTGGGATATAAATACGCTGTTCAACTTGTTAAGTTGCTCAAATAATTTAGAAACCAAATGGTCTCCGTTGTTGACCAAAGCTCTTTGAGTCTCCTCGTGGACCGTCAGTCAACCTGGCTTTCCTTAAAGGAAAACAAACTCCATGAAGTGACTCCAAAAGCAAATTGTAAGTTGACTTACAATTCTGCCATCTCGATTGTGGGGTCAAATGTCAGTGATAACCAATTTGGATACGGAATAAGTACTCCCTCCATGCTTGAAGTGGACAATTTTCTAGCTAATAAGCATGTGATTTTGCAGTGCTTTTTAAATGGAATCTCCCAAGAGTTGTCTCCTCGCCTGGCTAAGCAGCCTGGAATTTTATTGAAATAGAAAATATCTGTCCTTTGATTATCATTCTTCATTTTTTTTCTGCACGTTCACTGCAGAACAGACATAGGAATATAGGAGGCTATTTTCAGCCTCTCTATCGTATTTTGTGATCCAATGGACATTTCAATGGATTGAATTATGTTAATTGACCATTGATGAAATTACTGGAATTTCCCTTTTAATTATAAATCCTTGCATTTTATGTAGGGCCTTTTCTTGTCAAGAAAATATCTCAAAGAGCTTCACAGGATTAATTGTAGAGTCCTGACAGCAAATTTTGTAGATAAAGTAAGTGATTGTTATCAGTTAACGTACTAACCTTACTATAATTCTATTTGTAGTGTCCAAGTTCCTTCTGCGCACTGACTTAAGAGGCTGTTTCACCACATGGCATGTATTTATTGTATTTCCTTGTGTTTTTATTGTCTCAGTAATGCAATAAGGTGCCATAATGAATTACAAAGATTATTATTGTTGTGTTGCTTCTTTGTTACTCCTCAATTATTTGCACAGAACCTGAGGGACAATCAGATTCAACACTGCTAGCATAGCAAAGATCAAGAAATTAATTGTGTTAAACAAAAATTTAAAAGCCTTCCAAATGACCGCATCTGTTTTCTACTTTCTCATGCTTTCTTAATTACATTTTGTATTTTTTTAATGGCTGTCAAGTTGGGGAATGTCTGTGTTGGGAAACAAACATTTTTCCTCCTCTGGAAATAAGTCAAGTAGGGCACAAGCTGAGGGAAAAATAAAACTATCTCTGCTCCAGTGCAGCAATGGATCCTCATACACAATGGGTGAAGTCAAAAGTGATATTATCAAAATAATCCTTGAAATTTATCATGTCAAAACATCTCAAAGTGATTAAGAGAGTTTCCTACACTATAATGTAGGATATGTGACTATGGCTTCACAAGTGAATGCTGCGTAAAATTTACATTTATATAGTTACACTTCAAATGAACTATTTCCCCAAATTCTTCATCATCTTAATTTTTAAATGCAATAGTTGTATCCAGTGGAGTGGGACGTCCTCCCGGTGTGAAAGGTGCTCTATAAATGTCATTTTGTTGTTGTAATAAGTTTAAGACTATGCAGCATTTATGAACTTTAATATAACACCCATAATGTAAATATAAACGTCACATGTGCATACACCAATCCTTCAATTTTATCTACATTGTTGGCATTCAGTCACAAAGCTCAGAGTCACTGCGCTTCAGAATATATCCTATGAAGTGCTTTGAGACGTCCTGATGATGGAAGGATGCTATACCAAATGTTATGGATTGCTATTAGTGTCAGGTGCAAAATTGCTGGACTGCAAGTGAACCGTAGCTTGTAATGCATGCTCAGCCAGCATTGCTTTGATGATAACAAGTAACAAAATAAGGATCATTTATGTTTAAATAGTTGACAGTTTACTTCCCAGGAATAGTGATACACCAGACTGGACATCGAATTGAGCTTGCCTGACAATGCCTTGGTTGCAGGACTAAAATCCTGTCATCATTCCCTCATTTAATCAAAACCCAATGTTTCAGCGGTGTCTTTCCATACTGAATTTCAGAGACAATCAAGCCAATAAAATGTTTCTATATGTTTACTGTTGTTAGCCTTTTGCATTTAGGATGAGAAATGATTTGGATTAGAAGAATTTGGTTCTTTGATGTAGTTACTTTAGGCTTTTTGTCAAGATATCTCTTGTAATTAAATTTCCACTGAATTAGCTCTGCTGCTGGCTTGGGAAAATTGGATGAAAATATCAACTACATCAAACAACAAACTGGAAGCACAATTCCTATCTTTTCACGAATCCTTTTATTCACACAAAGTATATCACCAACATTTTTGAGAACTATTTCAACTGGAGAGTGAATACAGGTACTTTAAAAATAGATAAAATAACAGAAAAACAGTGGGACATGTCTTTGCCAATTTCAAATTCATGCAGTCATTGGGTATAGCAGGAAGGAACGAGATGTTATGTAAACCCAAGGGCATACAGATGCTAAATATTCCACCCACTAAACCATTCTTGTAGGCAGGGGAATGAGAGGCCTTGGAAACATTTTATGAGCCTGGTGTAACCTGTAGCCATGATTGTTGGGTTTAATAAGGGAATGTTGATTTACAGTATTATGTTGTTTCACTTCTCACAAACTTTAAAACAAGGCACATTTAGTGAATCATGCTGTACACATTTCAGATCATGCTGAATTGTGTACATTTGCCAATAAATGTACAGATATATGCAGAATTCAATGTTGCTCACTTTTTTTTAGCGGGTTATGATGTATTCTGGAATAATTATTTCAACAAATTGAAAATAAACTAATTCTGCAAAAGATAATTTGTCATTAGACTTCACCTAGGGACTCAAGCTGCAAAATCTCTCTACCACCAAAACCTTCATCTAAGAAACAATATTTTTCCCAACAACATAGAATGAAAATATATTCATTGAGTTCTTGGGAATATACCAATAAAGTAAAAACAGTATAGTGCTCATTAACTTCCTGAAAATGCTTTTGGCAGTCTTCTTTTGATTGTTTATAATGAAATCAAAACATGTCAAAATGCATCATCTGCCGTTTGTAGCCACAGTCTCATTATACTAAAAAATAATTAAGTACCTTCTCATTTTATGGGGAAAAAATGGTTTGTCAAGCACTTTTCACAAAGACTATGCACCTTTAACATTCAGTGTTTTGAGCATTTCGAAGTTTATTAGGATGTACTGTGCTAAGGTTAGCATTGTTGGGATCTGATATGATGAAAAGCCAAATTAGTTAGAGAGAATGTGTGTAAATGTATGCGTGTGTGGATAATGCTCTGCTTGTTTGCAATAGTCAACAATCTGCCTGTTAGACTCCCTGACTGACATACAGTAAAATGGTTAACTCTAGGAAAATTAATTTCAAGAGGCCTTGATGCAGCTTGTTTACATTTGAGTACTCGTTGGGCACAACAAGGAAGAAATTAACAATCCAGATCAGTCATGTAAAATCAATACAGAAACCTATAGATAATGTACTTAGAACTATGTGCTTAAGTAGCTAAGTAAATACAAAACAGTTGCTAAAAGTCTTGCGTTGGTTCAATTAGCATATAAGAACACGGTTTGAAGAATTGAGCTGCTGTTAAATAAAGTGGGTACATATTCAGAAGGGATGAGAAACACAAGCAATTCTGTTGTTGTTACGATTACCTTGGTTACCACTTATGTCAGCCTACTATGTGCTGTGATGAATGTGTAATAAATGTCACAGGCTTTCCACTACATCGCATGCATGGTTCAGCAGCAACAATGATACCGTACAATTTAATCCTATGGATAGCAAACGGGCAAAGTTCCAATGTGTTTAAGGATAACACCAGTGAAAAGATTAATCTTGCTTACACTGCTGTTACTATCATCTCTTTATTGTAAATATCTTAGTTTCCTATTTTATGGCTTTCTGTCATTTTGTACCTCAATCACTCTATACATATAGTATGATTGATGCCATTACTTTGAGATTATACGGTTCTCAAATTCCTGAAATTCTAAATTGCCTACAGTTACCAATTGCAGATATAATATACTGATATTTTCACTCACAAAATGCATAATCAATCCACTTTACAGTACAGTACTGTATATTCTGTGAAGAGTTTTGGGACATTGCAACAATGTGATAACGTGGTATATCAAATGCAAGGATTACCGGTATCATGTTGATGATACTCTTCATTTTACGGCAATTCTTCTAAAACATGAGATCTTGCAAAACGTTAAAAGAACTTCACACTTCAGATCTTTAATCTGCTTAATTATCATTCAGACGTTAAACAGCAATGAAGAGCAGTTTATAACTGAAATGGTGGGATTTACTCATTACATGGAAGAGTTTATATTTAGTGGTTTTCAATTCTGAAAATATTTTTCCCGTTGCAACTTTCTCATTTAGTTCCACTGGCATCAATTTCATCCAATAATTTAATTGAGTTTTGTTTTAGCCTATTATACATTTTTGCAATGTTACAGCCCTTCGCCATTGAAGTGTTTTTCTTATTCTTATAAAACATATACTTTTAAAAGCCACAAAACTTTGCAGTACACGTTCCTGCAGCAATAAATATAGTGCAAATCTTTCACACTTCCTAACATATCAGTTTGACTCTGTTGGTACCATTCTTGCTACACAAAATTGAGCTCAAAGTACAGGGTAACTCTTCCCTGCAGTTCTGGAAAACCACTCCATTATTGGAATAGTCATCTTTCAGGTAATATGGTAAACAGTGATACAACTGTGCTTTCTTTAGGTAGATATTAAACAACAGTGTGCTGGAATGCTTTATTGGTAAGTATCCATGCAATATTCTGTTCTTATTTAGTCTAATATTAACATGGTATGGTTTAAAATAAGTTAATTTTTTGTGTAGAATTTTTGGCAACTTGCCGCTCGAATATCCAGCATATTTAATTAACCGGCACCGGTCAGGTCCCAAGTGTGCCGGATAACGAAGGTTGTACTGTAATAAAATTGGTCATTTTCAATCCACAGCTGTTTTGGGTCACTGCTGTGCCCAATTGGCTGCCGCATTTCGCCTACAAATATACAGTCAATTCACTTTATATTCTGTGAAGCACTTTGAGATGTCTAGAAGATGTGAAAAGCACTATATCAAATGCAAGGATTATTATTATCTCATGACACTATTTGAAAAGGGGAGTTTTTTCCAGTGTCCTGGCCAATAATCCTCCAGATAAATTGGTTATTAATCAATTGATTAGATCTTGCAATACAAAACGACTGTTGTTGACCTCCAAATATAGTCCCTACACTGTAAACTGCTTTGAGCCATTTAGATATAATAAGATGCTACTGTATAAAGTGGACATTCTTTCTCAATATGACAGTGCAATAGTTGTATTTGCAAGACAGCTGTGCCTGGGTGTGCCAGAACCTAAACTACCAGAAATTCCTTACTGAGGAGAGAACATTATTTCACAATTTTTCTTTTTTTTTTTTACTTGGAGCCACTGTAAGCGTTAGATTAATGTGAGTTTTACAGAAAGGTGATGGAGGGAAATCAGCTGATCACATTTTCCCTTTGTGCCTTGGTTCATGCTCATAGGAATACAGGTTCTGGTCAATGAGGCCTACTACACCATTCATATCACCCCCACCAAATCTCACCTGATTCCACTGGCTTCCCACCACACAGATGATATAGTTCAAGATCCTGGCCCTCACCTTCAAAGCCTATTCCTTGTTCCCCTCTACCTCTACAACCTCCTAACCCCCTACCAACCTGCCAGTTCCCTCCGCTCAGTGGATTCAGCCCTCCTTTATGTCCCCTGCATAACCCGCCCCACCATTGGCAGGCGGGCCTTCAGCCATTCAGCCTTTAGCGTGCCTTGCCTTCTTCAAGACCCAATTCAAGGCCCTCCTCTTTGACTGTGCTTTCAATCAACCTCTTCTCCCCTGCCTTGCACCCTCCCCAATCCATACCTCCAGTTCGGGTCCAGAATACTGTATGTCCAGCGCCTTGGGAAGTCCTCTTCACATGAAAGGCACTTACACAAGCGTAATTTTATTGTTGTTGTAAGTCTATTCCAACTCCCTTTAATTGCATGGCTTCACCATTTATCTATATGCTTTTAAGTCCTCACTAACAAAGGATCTAACTATTGAATTCAAACGATGAATGGGTTACTCTTGTCCATAACTCAAATATTTTGCGGAAAAACAGTTGTTCAACCCCAGCTAGAATGAGGCAAATACCTCATTCACATCTGTATTTTATTAATGCAGTGAATTATCAGCCAATGAAATGAAGAAAAACAACAGGGTCTCCGATTATGTCATCACATATGGTGTGGTGCCACTAATTGTTTAGCAGCATTTGCATTTATTTGGCACAAAGCAAGGGCCAAGACTTAATCTACGGGTCATTTGTTTATTTCAAAACAAACCCAAATGTATTTTGTTTAAAGGGGCATCAACCCAATCAAGAAAAATTGTTTGCAAAGCTTTTGCCCTGTTTATTTACGAAAAAGTTGATGCAATGACACACATTGTAAGGAGAAGCACCGTTGCTCATTAACAAGCCCACCACCGTGCCAAAAATGATGCAGTCCCTCACCAAATAAAGAAAGATCTGCCAGGTTCATTTAAAGATAGTGAATTCGTAAATATTCTCTCATGAACTATTAGATCATGTGGAATTATCATTGATGGGAAGGGTCTGACTCCCTCCACCAAAATATTAGTAAACAATGGCATTGCCCGTTTAATGAGCCTAATGAAGGCACAAAATCAAGTTTTTTCTGGTGCAATGTCACAAGGGTTAGCAAAAATATGGATGCAGAATGTTACTATAAAAGGTATTATTTTTAAGCATCCAATTGCTGGCACATTTAAGAAAATCCCACTCTCCAACTTGTCTCTACTTTGAATGGAGTTTCTTAACAAAAATCCACAAATCAAATTGTGGCCTTAATGAGTACTGTATAAAACAGCTTTAAATTGTCTTGTTCTGCCTTGAAATCTACATCTTCTCCCTGGATGGGTCAGATTAGATATTCATATGTTTGAACAGTAAAGATTATACAAATCACATCATAACCATGACCAGGTCAACCTTTGATGTGTTTTACACCATCAGTCAGAGATCCCCATCCTTGTTTAGATCACTGGTAGCTAGGGAACGGCGATATGGGAATTTTCCGGATATGGATATATCGGTTGGCTCATATCGAGGTATACCGAAATACCGATATTTTCAGTTTTTTCGTACTGCGCATGCGCATTCCGGGTGCGCGCGCATTCGGGACCTATCTTCTCAGGAGGTAAATATATTTCTCTCTCTGTGTCTCTCACTCTCTCCATCTCTGTGTTTTTCTGTCTGTGTCTCTCTATGTCTCTCTCCCTCTCTCCTCGCTCACATCCCCCCCATCTCTATCTATCTGTATATTATCACATCCACCCCGTCTCTCCCCCCCTCCCCCCCCCCCGCCGTCCCTCTCTCGCACCCCCCATCCCCGTCGTCTCTCTCCCCCACCACCCCCCCAGCCGTCTCTCTCCCCCTCCCCCCAGCCGTCTCTCTCCCCCTCTCCTCCCCCCCCCAGCCGTCTCTCTCCCCCTCCCCCCAGCCGTCTCTCTCCCCCTCTCCTCCCCCACCCCCGCCGTCTCTCTCTCCCTCCCCCCCAGCCATCTCTTTCCCCCTCCCCCCAGCCGTCTCTCTCCCCCTGTCCTCCCCCCCCCCCCCAGCCGTCTCTCTCCCCCTCTCCCCCCCCCAGCCGTCTCTCTCCCCCTCTACCCCCCAGCCATCTCTCTCCCCCTCTCCCCCCCAGCCATCTCTCTCCCCCTCTCCCCCCCAGCCATCTCTCTCCCCCTCTCACCCCCAGCCGTCTCTCTCCCCCTCTCCCCCCCCCCCCCAGCCGTCTCTCTCCCCCTCTCCACCCCCCCAGCCGTCTCTCTCCCCTCCCCCCCCCCCAGCTGTCTATCTCCCCCTCCCCCCAGCCGTCTCTCTCCCCCTCTCCTCCTCCCCCCAGCCGTCTCTCTCCCCCTCTCCTCCCCCCCCCAGCCGTCTCTCCCCCTCTCCTCCCCCCCCCCAGCCGTCTCTCTCCCCCTCTCCCCCCCAGCCGTCTCTCTCCCCCTCTCCCCCCCCAGCCGTCTATCTCCCCCTCCCCCCAGCCGTCTCTCTCCCCCTCAACCCCCCCCCCCCAGCAGTCTCTCTCCCCCTCACCCCCCACCACCCACAGCTGTCTCTCTCCCCCCACCCCTTGCCTACCTGTATATTGTATTCGAGGACTATGAATACAAGATGGTGGCTTTGCACCTCGGTCTGTGCATTGTGTATAGAGATGAGCATTCTGGGTCTTGTAGTTGATTGTGCTCGCATCCCGATTTTTTACCTCGATATACCGTTTTTCGATATATCGGTATTTTTAAAATGTCTATATCGGCATACCGATATGAAAATCATATCGGGTTTTACCGATATACCGATATATCGCCGTTCCCTACTGGCAGCTCAATTTATTATTTATTGCGCAGAAAGGTTTGCATTATTTTTCTTTCTCTCGTTTTCCAACTTCTTCCTGCCTCGTGTAGAAACATATAGGACCAGAAACATATAGGACCAGAAAAAAAACATTATACTCTGCTTGTTCAGTTTCTATTTCTAAATACAGCACTACTTGCCCTCTATTTCTCACACGCTCAACATGGTAAAAATAATAATAATAATCCTTGCATTTGATATAGCAATACCTATCTGATTGCTTCTTAAAGTTGCC
Source organism: Hydrolagus colliei (assembly GCA_035084275.1). NCBI lineage: Eukaryota > Metazoa > Chordata > Chondrichthyes > Chimaeriformes > Chimaeridae > Hydrolagus > Hydrolagus colliei. The sequence continues at coordinate 65,729,720 of CM068745.1, forward strand.
AATAGTGCTTGGTTTAACAAGCAAACTGTTTACAAATTCTCCATGCATCTATTTAATTTCCTGGTCTAAGATTGAGGCTATCATTTGTAGTTTGAGATTTCCTGAATATATCTAGCACAGAGTAAGATTGGAACATTCCGAGTGGTTTTCAAACATGTCACTTAGCTGCTCTTTCAGCCTGGGAGTGTGGATCCTTGGAGAACAAGAAAACAAAGACATAAAAAGATATAAAAAAAAACCTCCAATGTAAATTGGTTAGATTTATAACTGCATTGAAGTTAATGCTTTGTCTTCCCTGGAAACTTTTCAATGTAAATTATTTTTTATCATAAAACTTACTGTCTGGTCCTGTCATCCATGACTGAATAAACAGAGCAATACTGGTAACTATTGGGCAGTAATACTGTAATTCAAATGGCTCCTAAACAGTAGGAATTTACATGGCTGGAATGCTAAGCCTGTCAACCACAGTGAGTCAGCTTAATTGATACAGATGTCCCCTGCTACCTTAGTGATAGACAGGCGGAGCAAACAGAATGTGAGTCTACCACATGCAATAGAGGCAATATCTAAATGTTTGGGCAGCTAATTGCTGAAGAGGTGGATAATACTTGTTATTTTGAATAATTGAAGACAAAAAAGTAATCTTTGGGAGATTCAAAAGGCATTTTCTGGACCAATTGTATGAATCTCTAAATGTTTTAACACTGCAATCTGACACATGGCAAGAAAGTTGAGTGAGATCATTATTAATGTTGGTAAATTGCTCTCAATGTTATTAGAAAACCCAGATTGTAATGAGAAGTGCCAAGGGAAAATAGTGTTCTATGGTTGAGATCACACATTCAAAGGCAATGCTTCACTCTCCAGGAATGTCTTCTGAGGTTAGAAATGGACAGTGTGATAATTGTAATGGGAATACAGTACTCAAGACAGAGTAGTCACATGTATCTCTTCAAATCTCATAGATGTGTCCTTTGATTTACATCCCATAGCTCAGGTCAGACTTCACCAAGATACATTGATCTTTCAGCTTTATCGGTATTTGTATAGTAATCATGATTTAAATCATTTTTTAAATATCATTTGTTTTATGAATTTAGACATTGTCATTTTCCTTTGGTTCACCTCTTCCTTTAGGTCCCTCCTTACCATGTTCATTCCTCAACAAACAGAGCAGCCCTTCACTAATATTAATTTCTATCCAGCCACTGGGGGTGAAATCATGTCAATCCACTCTCCAGAAATGCCATCCCCTCAACTCATTGTCTCTCTTCAATTGATAAAGCCTTCACAGTAAAAGCTTCCATCAGAAGATCAGTCTGTATTGTCCAGGTGATCCTTTGTACATGATTGCAATGTCGATACACCTTTAAAGAACTAAAGTGTTCAAACTGGAGACCAAGATCATTTCTGGAAATGGTACAAACTTAGGCAAGTGCATCTTCTAGTTTCTGTTATTCCGGTGTTTCCTATAACTTCACACAAATTCAGGACCGCTCTGTCTAGACAGAAGTATGTCTCCCTGAGAATAATCAAAGAATAATTTCAGCTTTAATATATAGTGAACAACTGCATAAAACATAATTCACAACATTTTTGACATATCTAATCTAAATCACCATTTTCTATGAATCATTGTGACTTGTTTATGCTTCCATTGATTTAAGCATTTCTTTTCCAGCTGTCTTTTGTATCAAAACTTTGATTTTTTTCCCTTGCTTCTGGTCATAATCTCTGCAAGGTCAGAACAGCCTAAAATAACAATGCGTATAATCAAACTTTCATGGAAAAAAAATCTATATTACAGTAATTCTGATGTTATTCTTTGTCGGACGATTTTAAAAACTAAATATCTAGTCCAGCGCAAAGATAATAAATGCTATTTGGATTATGCATTTCTAACAACTACTGATTTTAACAGAATAAATTAATACGTGTTTGAGAGTAGGCTGCAAGGCCATACCCAAAGACAGAAAAATGGATGGTATAATCTGCAAGAGCAAAGCTCTGCCAATTTTTAAATCGTCCTCCCTATGTCTCCATGCCATGAATTCACTGTGATTATGGTTGAATAGATGGAGACACTGCTCCCAGATATTTGCCAATGCTTCCCTGAATTATCCTTTACAAAATGCATGAAAACAGCCCAGTGATGATCCCCCCTTCATTTCCTCTTTCTATGAGGAGTTGAGTAACATAATTATTATAATAATTATTGCATTTGATACAGCACCTTACATAATCAAGATCTCAAAATGCATCACATGATATGCTGTAAAGTTGTGTGGCTACATGTATTTTGTCAGCGAATGTGGTAGCCAATTTCCTCACAGCAATTTCAGACAAACAACTGTGGCAGAGAAACCATTTTTTTTTGTTTATTTGGGTGATTGTTGATCAGGACATTGGGAGAAACTTGCTTCTCTTTTCAAATGTGGAAAGTCTTCTGATGGTAGCAAATTGACAATGGGAACTCAGCAATGGTTGTAGAAGTAATGTGGAGAAGCCTAACTCACATCACAACAGTGCACCCAAATTAAAAAATTCAACATGCTACCATCCAGCGTCAGCTGGCTTGCAGATCTCTAGTATTTAGCACTTCACATGCAGTGATGAAGTGTGTTAGTACTTTCACATTTAAACTTTGACAATCCAGTTTTGGAGATTGATGTTGAGTCTGGCAATTTTAATTCCATCCTCCTATATCACTGCGCAATAATGCTCCAGCTCTCAACATCAAGTACAGTACTGTCCTGTAGCCCACAGGTTTGTATTCTATTAGGTTTCACATTTGCCTTGACAAATTAATGGATTAATGAAAATGAACTCCAAGACAACATAACATCATAGAAGCTAAAAAGTAATTAAAGTACAGCCCCATCAATAAATGGTTTGTTATCCTAATTCAGTAAAAGCCCGTTTATCCGGCACCCGATCAACCGTAACTTCCGTATAACCAGCATCGCAAAAAAAAGGTCCGCATTCAATTAACTGGAATTTATCCGGAAAAATGCATTGAAATTTTTAAAAACTTTTTGGGATGTTTTCGGCCGAATATCCGATACGCGCTTTAACTGGCATTGGCCAGGTCCCGAGGGTGCCGGATAAACAGGCTTCTACTGTACTATATTAATAGTAATTACATATCTTTTTGTTCCCCAACAGAGGTTTTTAAACTTGATTGTACAATGGAAAACCTCTGGAAAATATGAATCCTCACTTCCTTTGCATTACTTAATCCAAGCATATGCCTAAACAAAGGCACACATGGGTAAAGGAGCAAAACAGGTTTATAAATTTGTATCCCGCTCTTCAAGAAGATTTGACCCAAAGGCAAACTGAATATTCTAAACAGGAAAGCACTAGCATAACTTTGCATATGGATCTGCATTCTTCATTCAATAAAATGTGAAGTCTATCCTAAAGTTCAGACAACATTCTAAGATAATCTGTCACCCATTGTAACCCTCAGTACCTACTGTGATCCATATCTTACTTCAGTAAAATAACTTACAAAAAAATAAACACATAAGCACACAACAAAACAAAATGATTGGATGATTTGATTCCGTGTAGGGAATCTGCTGGTGTATCTGACACAAAATATTCTACTCCTCCACATCAGGGTCTGCAAAACAACATTCCTCCTCTATGTGAGCCAGCTTTTCTGGATGATAAATTATCCCTTCAGCTGGATTCTGGTATTCAGTGTTTTCTTGCTCTTTCAGTGAAGGGAAGCTGTGGGAAGCTGAGTTCTTTAAGGATAGAAGACTGCAAGATTCTCTGATAGGTCTGATTTTCATTATGAAAACAGACGACAGTTAAAGGAACACTCCCTTTCAAAAATATTTGCCAATGTTTCTTTTGCCCAGGAAGGGAGAAGAAACATACATCATTTTTAGCACAATATACAGTAAAAGCCCATTTATCCGGCACCCGACCAACCTTAACTTCCATATAACCATCATCGCCAAAAAAAAGTCTGCATTCAATTAACCGGAATTTATCCAGAAAAATGCATTTCGTCCAAATATCCGGCAGGCGCTTTAACTGGCATTGGCCAGGTCCAGAGGGTGCCAGATAAACGGGCTTTTACTGTACTTCATTTGGAAGTGAAGGGACAATATGTTTATTACGTGATTTACTTTGAGTAACGACTTGAAAAGATTATGAAACACTATTTCAAGAAGACAGTCCCTTGAACCTGGAAAGATTACAGTACATAGACACCATGCGTTTCCATCAAAAGATACCTGACTCCTTAGTTCACAATAATTACAGAATTAAGACCAAGTGAGGGGAAGCTGTGAATAGCTGAGTTTTTTTTCTAAAAGAAAGAAGATAGGTTCGATAGTTCTGATTTTCATTATAAAAACAAACTGCAGTTAGAAGAGCACTGCCTGTCTAAATCATTTGCCAACATTTCTTTTGTCAAGGAAGAGTGAAGAAACATCCAATACATAAGCAACGGGAGTCACTGTTATGCTATGTCCAATCAGGAACACAAATGTGCAAGTGTAGTTCCACTGTGGGCAGCCTGCACAACATACTATTTACAGTACAGTGTACATAAAACTCCAGCCCCAAACTCTGGAAAACTCTCACTCAATCCGTTCCCCTGTTTCAAGTCCCGCTTGAAACCTTTCCTCGTTGACTGTGGTTTTGGCCACCTCGCCACTCCCACAGGCTGAGACTCCACCGGCTTGGAGGGCACCATATAAGTGCAAGTTGTTGCTATTGTATAGCAAACTGTAGGACATCACCAATTTCATTGTACTAAAACATTTTGATTAATACCAACTTTGCAAATTAAGTCCATCATATATTATTGAGAATCATTAGGATCTGAGAGATTCAATATCATGAGGCACTTTCAATGTATGAGACAAACTTCAATTTTAGGGTTGAACAATTAGTAAATGATAATATTAGGATGCAATGTATTTCTGTTATTTGCAGCCACTCACTTCATGGTTTAGAGGTGCCCCCTCTCCCCACCTCACCATTATTGAAATTATTCTTAAGTGTCATCATCCAAAATTCACTGCAGTGGATGTGCAAGAGAGAAGAGTGAGAAATTATCCTATTTGGTAGACAGGCAAGCAACTGGAGAAAAAAATCACCCTTAAATTGTCACAATTATTTAATTGCTGTGCGCAATTAGCTGTTGCATTTCACTCTCTCACAAATATACAGTCAATTCACTTTAGTCTATTCTGTAAAGTGCTTTGAGATGTCGATAAGATGTGAAAAGCGCTATATCAAATGCAAGGATTATTATTATTGTTGTTGATTACTGAAAATGGCATTAGATTTTACTGAGACAATCTACTAAACATCAGACAATACCAGGTAGATAATACTGCAGTCTAGTTCAGCTACGAGAAGCTGAAGTCTGGTTCAGCTTGGATCAATTTTCTTCTTGGTAACCATTGCAATTTTGCAAATGAACCCTCACTTTGATTTTCTATTTATTTCTACCGAAACACCACTTGAGAACATAAGAACATAAGAATTAGGAGCAGGAGTAGGCCATTCGGCCCTTCAAGCCTGCTCCGCCATTCAACAAAATCATGGCTGATCTTCTCACCTAACTTAGATTACCTGCCCTATCCCCATATCCCCTAATCCCTCTATTTTTCAAAAATCTATCAGTCTCAGCCTTGAAAATGTTCAAGGACTGAGCAACTACAGCCTTCTGGGGTAGTGAATTCCATAAATTCACTACCCTCTGAGTGAAGAAATGTTTCCTCAACTCTGTTCTAAAAGGCTGACCCTTAATTTTAAGACTGTGACCCCTGGTTATAGATTCTCCTACCAGGGGAAACAGTCCCTCGGTGCCTACTTTATCTAGCCCTTTAATAATCTTATATGTTTCAATAAGATCCCCCCTAATTCTTCTGTATTCTAGAGAATACAGCCCTCGTTTATTCAACCTATCCTCATAGGTCAGTCCCCTCATCCCAGGAACTAACCTAGTGAATCTATGCTGCACCCCCTCTAAGGCAAGTATGTCCTTTTTTAAATAAGGAGACCAAAACTGCACACATTACTCTAGGTGCAGTCTCACCAGGGCCCTATACAGTTGCAGCAAAACTTCCCTACTCTTATACTCTAAACCTTTTGAAATGAACGCTAGCATGCCGTTTGCCTTCTTAGTTGCTTGCTGCACCTGCAAACTAACTTTTTGGGACTGGTGTACAAGGACACCCAAATCTCTTTGAATACTAACACCACTTGTTATTTCCCAGCAGGTAAACATGAATTATCACCCAAAGAACCTGCAATGATAAGTGTATCATTGTCTCAAGTAATAATTCTTCTACACAAACATTAGCCATCTGCATTATCGATGTCCCCCATAAAATTGTTGCTGGTATAAAATCATTCTTCCTCTGGTTCACAGTTACCAAATTCCTCAATGAGATTTCCGAGTTCTTTGTATAACGTACATTGGCTGCTTTTCTTGCTAGTCAATACAGCACAGTCATGGACAATATAAGATTATATATACACCAATTCATTCTGTATTTGGGTTAGTTTATACAGAATCATGGTTAGATTATACATAAAATGCTGGACAGATGGTTGGACAGGGTTACAGGGCAGGAATCCAATTAAGAGGTGGCATCATAAACTTCAGTACAGAGTTCAAAGTGGATTTAGGTAGCTGATCTTTGACATTGATTTGCTTACCTTATCCTCTGCAAACATCAGTAATATAAAGTAAAATTATTATTTCTCAATTATTCCTTTATTAGATTATAACCAATGAAACCACTTCAGAGTACCGTACTTTCCATTTATTTTAATATATTTTGTGAGATGTACAGGGGTGCCCTTCATCAACTTGGATGACCTCACTGAGCAGACAGGAGTACAGTTTAATGTCTCACCTGAAGGACGTCACCTCCAACAATGCCCATCACTGCACTAGAATGTCTATACGAGCTCAAATAAAACTAAATAGTAAATAAAACTATACGAGCTCAAACCAACAATCACTGTTTACCTAGCTTAGGAACCCAGTTGTTAGTCAATAGGCGGATCATTTCCTGGGGGGGGTGATAATTGCATGTAAAAGAATAATAATTTGGTTACTCAATCCACAACTGTTTGTGGGATACAGCAGCATGCAAATGGCTGCCATGTTGGGCCCAAAATTTACAGTCAATTCAATTTATAGTATATTCTGTGAAGCGCTTTGAGATGTCTCAAGCATCTGATAAGGCACTAAATCAAATGCAAGGATTATCATTATTATCTTTCTCTGGAGGTGTCAAGAGCTCCGGGACTACCCCCCATGAAGGGTGCTATATAAATGAAGGTTGTTGTTATTGAGAGGGATTAAACATGAACAATGCCTTGGGATTTCCTGATAGTCTCCTCAACAACATATTCAACTTCAAGTGCCCCTCTCATCTTCGCCTCCCACAAGGCAAATATGTGGTTAATATATGCTACAACATTACATATCATTCTGATCATATAATGACCTGATAGTGATGTAGCTTAGTGAATTATGATGCTTTTAGAGTAAGTGTAGAATTATACATGTTCAGATGTTTGGCAGACTTGTTGAATGGAAGAATCTAAACACCACTGAAACTGGAGATGGAAGACAACCGTATTGATACTTCACCATGTTTGGCAAGCTGTATAAGTTCCCAAAATGATTCATATTAGCTTAAGTACAAATAGTAAAACAAACATAAAAATTCATCAGATTCTGAAATAGAAGTTTACTGCAGTCAAACTATCAAAATTAATTTAAGTGAATGTCAGCGTTCAGCCATCAGTTGTGACCTTTGGTTGATAGTCAAGTACTCATCTATTTGAGCTAGTGTATTGCTCTGAATCTGGACAAGTTTGTAATCCTGGTTTATGTTATTACCTATCAGTAATGATTTATTGCAAAACAAATTCAGAAATGTTATCATTTTTAAAAAAATATTTTAAAACAAGAAACAACACTCCATCAGCAAGTCTGCACTCAATGGAACTAAACCTAGAGTGTTCGACAAAAAAAATCAATATTTTGACATTTATTACAAGCCCTTATTGGACTAAAATCAGGCAACAAATATTGTAACAGATAACCAGTAACATTATTGACTGGTTGTTGGTAGTGTTTGGTAGTGCCATTAGAGCAACAACAATATTGACAAAGCTTTACTAGACATTTACTAGACAATGTCGTGTCTGACACATGCGGGAACCCATTAGCATGCTTAACAGTATCCAAAACAAACTGAGATTTCCATGCATCCCACCGACACAGGAAAGTCACACAGATGGATTGTTGGAATGGAATGCCTGCTCTTGCCCTGGAGGGACCCATCTTGCTTACCTCATTCCAGAAAGATAGTTCTCTCATCTGGGTCTTGTTTCTCTCTTTCTTTCTGCATGCCATTGATAAACCACAATTTCCCATTTCCCATTCACACATTCTGCTTTCTGACACTGAATTGCACTGCGTGAAATCAGGATTTGCTGCCTTGAATGCATTGTAAGAATAAATTTTAAGAATGTTTCACAATTTTCACAATTCTGCACAATCTTACATTTTAACATAAAATATTTTCTAGGCTAAAGACTAGGTTGAAGTTCTGTTTGTTTTTATCCTGAAATATTGTCACCTAAGCTTTTACCGGCAAGCTTAGAATCATTGGAAAGGATGAGTGTTAGGTGGAGTGTGCATCTGTGGATGCAGGTGCTGCCTGAGATGCAGAAGCATTGGCTCGAGCCAATTTAGGAAGGCCTCGGTTTTGCTGACATTCAGCTGCAGAAAGTCTCTTGTCCAGGACTTGATGTACATATGGAAGTTTACCGCATGTCTGCGGATCATGCCACCAAGGGGGAGCATATAGAGGTTGAAGAGTAGGGGGCCAAGCACAGGGCTCTGAGGAACACCGCACAAGACAGTGCAGGGGCTGGAAAAGAAAACGTTGACAGAGACAAAATGGAGATGGTGTTAGAGATAGGACCTGAACCAGTCAAGGTCAGAACCTTGAAGTTTGAGGTGAGAGAAGAGGCAGTTGAGGAGGTTTGAGTGGTCCATGGTGTCAAAGGTGGCAGAGAGGTCAAGGAGGACGAGGAGGCAAAGAGAGCTCCAGCCACAGATGAAAAAGATGTCATTTGTGACCAAATCTGGGAACTGGGATCTGAGTAACTGGGAATTGAAAATGATCAACACAACAAAACATATAGACCAGCTGGAGACTAAGAACATTTATACTTTATACATTTGTATAGCACCTTTCACGTCAGGAGGAGGTCCCAAAGCACCGGTTGGTAATGTATATTTATATAGGTTTGGAATTGGAAACATAGAAACAGAAAATTCCAGTAGATGAGTGGGGAGGGGTGGGATGGGGTTACTATTTAGCCCATGGTGTATGTGATCTTGTAACCTGTTATTCTAAATGAATCCCACTTTTCAGCTCTTTCTCCAAACCCTTTCATGATGTTACTGCACGACTATTACAGAATCCGGTCAAAAATGTCACAAATTTAGTCTGATTAAAATTTCAGAGTGACTGAATCATTCTGATTGATATATTAATCGGCAATATATTGATTAAACCTTTTTCATTTTGAAACAAATTAAGCATTGCAAAGTAGAATGTGACTAATCAAAATGACAAGGGTTAAATTCTAAAATTCAGAGCACAGGAAATTACATCTTCTCATCTGGTATGTCAGTTTCCAGAACTGAAACTGCACTTTCGGTCAGATTGAACTGAACATTTACTGACTACAAATTTGTATTTTGTTTCAAAATAAGTCGGTCATTCAGTTTAGATTGATAAAAACTATTTTATACTGACACCTTAACATGCAGAGGATTTATTTTACAAATATACACAGTATTGGAGGAAATTATAAATAAGGGTAGGGAGAAAGAACAGTGGAATGGGATGAGATTAGATGAGATAACTCCAATGGGTGGGGATGGAAGTGAGCACCACCACAAGTCTAACAGACTGAATGACTTCCTTCCATGCTGTAAACTTTCTATGATGAGCTGAATGTTCTATTTTGCAATCCAGCTTTGATGGCACTTGATTTATGCTGCGTTAACTGATCTCAGCCAGAAATGTAATGGGAACTTCAGCACCCCTCGGTTAGGGAGGATAATAATTCACCCTGGTTCCTGTTCCTAACGATCATCCAACAATTCTTGTTGGAAAGTGAGATTTGAAGGATACGATGTCTCTCTCCCCCAATGAAGCCAGAAGATACTCAGTTTCTTGGCACACACACGGCACCTTGGGATGTCCTCCCGATGTGAAAGGCACTCTACAAATGTAATTTTGTATTGCATATGAATGACTATTTGGGCAAGGACCAAGAGAACATCTAGTGACTATAAACCCACACCCCCTTGCACAGGCTTTTCAGCCTTCTGGGAGTTGTTGGAATCAAAACTATGTTATTGCTTAAAATATTATTTTGGTTCAGTTGGAAATGCTTATGTTTGGTAGCTAACCTGTGGAATGTTAATCTTGATAATAAAAAGGTGACCAAAAGCAGTTGAAAAGGTCGTTAGTCATGACCTGAAAATAGGAAAAGATGAGGTTAGGTGAAGGGAATGAGGAAGGGTGTTCCAGGGCCTTGGGGCTTAGTGGTGGAACAGAGGATTTGGGAGACAAGGAGGCCAGGCTCAGTAGAGCGAAGACAATGAGTGCTGTTTGAGGAGAGAAGAGGTCGGAGAGGTAGGGGGGTGCAGAGGAGTCGAGGGATTTGAAAACAAGAGTGAGGATCTTGAAATCGATCCATTCCAAGATAGGGAGCCAGAGAAGTCTGACAAGGACTGAAAAGTTAAAATGGTTCAGAAGTAAGAACTATGTTTGTTACAGCTTCAGCTTTCTTGTTAATTGTTGATGCAACTGCATTGTTTTGATTAAAATCAGCTCCTGTGTAATGTACCCAAGGATATACCCAAGCTTGGTTAAACCAACCTGAAAATAACTAGCAGGTTGCTGAAGACTTATGAGTATGTGCAGATTCAAACTTGCCATTCATTTTTGTATTAAAAAGGGCCAATGATAGAAGAGGCATAGCTAAGCTAAATGTTGATGAATCAGAATTGGTCGTCATGGTGTTCACATTGAGAGCAAGTGCATCTTTCGCTTCCCCTGTGACTCAAGCTATTGTTCCATCGATTCCAGCAATATCACAAGAAGGGAAAAGAAAAGAAAAATTATACAGGAATAGAACTTAAATACACTGCTGGAGAAAAGGACTTTTGATTCCATAATTTGATGCCTGCTATTATTAGTCAATGCTCGCTAATTCGAGTTCACAAGAAACGAGAAACAACAGATTTTGAGATTTCTGCCTACTGCTTATGAACCTTGATATTGTCATTGCAGTGAACATTGATGTTGCTATATGGTAGCATAAAACCCAACTTGTTGGTAGTAACTTGCTTATTGTAATCATAATAATCCTTGCATTTGATATAGTGCTTTTTCACGTCTTCTAGACATCTCAAAGCGCTTCACAGAATATACTGTAAAGTGATATGATTCTATATATGTGGGTGAACGCAGCAACCAATTACGTACAGCGGTGTCCCACAAACAGTCATGGATTGTAACTATGTTTACTGAACTTTTCTGCTTCATTAAGTAAACAAGCTTTAAATGTAAAATGCAAGTGACTGTTCTCATGTCCAAATAGATATATTCTGGCAAACTAGGGTCCATCGATATGGAAAATTTCCGATATTGATATATCGGTGTGCTCATATCGGTATATACTGATCTATCGATATTTTCAGGGGTTTTATACTGTGCATGCGCGCACATTCGGGGCACTGAACTAAAAGACCTGGAATGCTCATTTCCCCCACAAAGTGTCGCCACCGATTGTCCGAGGTCACCATTTTGGTTGGTTCTCGACGCGCCGAGAGAGTGTGTGACAGGGGAGAGAGAGACAGGGGAGAGAGAGGGACAGGAGAGAGAGGGACAGGAGAGAGTGTGACAGGGGAGAGAGGGAGGGAGGGGGAGGGGGGGGGAAGGATGTGATCTGGCACAGGTGTTGGCCCATCTCCTCAGGAGGTAACCCTTGTAAAAAAGTACCACGGTAATGGTGGGAGTACCATGGTAGTACCACCATTACCATGGGACTTTTTTTTACAAGGGAAATATCTCTCTCTCTCTCTCTGTATCTCTCACACTCACTCTCTCCATCTCTCTCTCTCTGTCTGTGTCTCTCTGTCTGTGTCTCTCTCCTCTCTCACATACCCCCATCTATCTATCTGTCTGTCTGTCTGTCTGTCTGTCTGTCTATCTATCGTGTATATTATCACATTCCCTCTCTCCCTCTCGCCTCTCTCCCTCCCTCTCCCCCTGTCTCTCCCTCTGTCTCTCTCCCCCACTCTCCCCCACTTCCACCCTCCGCCCCCCCTCTCTTCCCCTCTCCCCCCACCCCTTGTATACCTGTATATTGTATTCGAGGACTACACAATATGGCGGCTTGACGGTGACACCTCGGTCTGTGCACTGTGTATAGAGATGAGCATTCTAGGTCTTTTAGTTCAGTGATTCGGGGTGCGCACACATTCGGATGTGCGTGCGCATTCCGGTGTGCGCGCGCATTCCATGCTCTAGGCCCAGGAGGTTTGCAATGCCGGTGACAAGGTAAGCTGGAAAAGTTCGCATTATACCGATAATATATCGCCGAAAACGATATACCGATATTCACGATATACCGATATATATTTTTATATCACATTTTTTGATATATCAATATATTTTAAATTCCAATATCAGCATTTCGATATGAAAAATTATATCGACATAACCGATATATCGATATATCACCGGACCCTACGGCAAACAGCATAAGGTGGTTTCATCAATTAACTCCACTAATTTAATTTTTTGTTCTGAAATGCTAAAAAAAATCTGCTATTTTAAGGGTATGTTCTGAGAAGGTTTATCATTTCAAAACTAGTAATTATCTGGTTATGTGACTTAGAAAATGGAAACCACAACTAGAACGAGCAAAGACACTAAAATTCTACAAGAGTTTATATAGCGGAGAGTTAATAATATTATTATAATCCTTTCATTTGATAATATAGTGCCTCATCACATGTTTGAGACATTTCAAAGTGCTTCACACAATATATTGTAAAGTGAATCGATTATATTATGTGGGCGAAACGCAGCATCCAATTGGACACAACAGTGTCCCAATTATTATTTACAATTGAGTGACCCAATTTTTGTGAGGGGATTATTACTCCCGGAAAGGCGACACACCAATCATTTAACAACTGGGTTTCTATTTACTGCAAGGTAAATATCGTGTAGAATAAGGAAACTTGGCCAATATTTCACTCTGCTCCGGAATCGAATCCAGATCCTCTCACTCGTGAGGCGAGTGCTCTAACCACTAAGCTACTGGACTCGAGAGAGAGAGAGAGAGAATTGGATTACTGTGCAATCAAACCAAACCCACATGGAGTACTTATCGAAATACTGTAGTACAATATAAAACTGCTCACCATCATGCCTTGGAAATTTATATGGAACACTGATCCAGTTTTACTCCCCCGACCCACAATCCGCTGCCTCCGTTCGACTGTCTCCGGCCCTCTGCATGTCCCTCGTGCCCTCCATTCCAACATTGGCAGCTGCACTTTCAGTGACTAAGCCATAAAACTCTGGAACACTTCCCCTTTCCCTCCGCCTTGCTCTTTCCTTCCCCATTTTCAGGTTGCACTTGAAAACCTTCCTATTCAACAGTGGCTACAGTCATTGGCAACTTTCCCCAGCTCAGCTTCGTGCTCCAGCAACACCAAGCACTCTGGGACACTGCCCTGTTTGAGAGGCGCAATATAAATGCAAGTTGGTGTCTCTCAGCTTAATAGTATAAAAATATAAGCAATACTGTATGACTACCATGGAATTAAATATGTGTACGTTTATAATAAGTTCAACAATTATCAAATATTTAATCAAATCAGCTAAACAAAAACTTTGCATATTTGCACATAATCCTAAAGTAATCCAAAGCTGTGGCCATGAACAATCTGCCCTATTTTAGCAAAATAGTTTAATATGAAACCAAACTTGAATGTGATTTATATGTATTTGTTTACCATTTGGATTTAGGATTTGAGTGGTGCTTCACCAGATACAAATTCAGTTAACAAAACACAAAATAATGCAGATGCTGGAAATCTGACGAAGGGTCGTGGACCCGAAACACTAACTCACTTTCCTTTCTCCATGGATGCTGCCTGACCTGCTGAGTTTTCCCAGCAACTTCCACAAATCGAGTTAAGTTGGTAGTTTATTTTTAACTGCACTATGGCTAAGAAAAGAGCATGTATAATTTCAGGTCCAACCATTGTACCAAAGCTTGGGAGGGGTGGGTTGATAAAATTGTTAAAAATATTTGTGGAAAGGGAAAAGTATAATTCCAATCCACCAACTCATTTGAATACATTATTTAAAATATTATGTTGTAACTGGGATATAATACTTTGTCTGTACTGTATTCTCATTACTCAAATGATATTAATAAGTCAAGGTTCTTTTGCAGCTTAATGGCAAAATAGCTTTGAATGCGTTTGGGCTACACATGAAGTTGTATTTATGAGCAGTAAGCAATAATTGAAGAATCAGCAAACTGATAACTAGAAAAGGTTGCCAGAAAAGATAGCTAAGGCCGGGAATACTAGTAGGTTGGGTCTTTTATAATGATCAACAACGACAACAAAATTACACTTGTGTAGCATCTTTCACGTCAGGAGGACATCCCAAGGCGCTGGACAGTCATTGTTTCAGACCTGAGCTGGGGTCGGGGATGGAGAGGGTGGAGGGGGATTTGAGGTGAAGAGGATGGTATGTTAAATTGACTGATGGACCTTCTACATCCAAACTGATTTTCGGACCTGAACAAATTTTTATTGTGAAATGTTGTAACAGTATTTATAGGCAATTGTAGTAGCTAATTTGGGCACAGCAATGTCCCACAAACAGTAATGGATCTTTCCATTTGTGGGATAGCATAACCTGCACCAATTAGAACTAAAACATAATTCATTTGCCACCACCTTCAGCCAGAGATTATAATTATTTAAATCTCTTTCGGAATAGAAGTGAGACATGCAATTACAGTGACTGTAAAATGCCATTCAACCAAATTAGTCTGGCTAATGTTTATACTCCACATGAGCTTCCACCTAACCAAATCCTCTCACTCTGTCCCCAGCCTAACTGCATTGGATCCATCACTCAAAGGATTCAAGATTCAGGTTGTGATAGTTTGATATCACATTTAAAGCCCTCCATGGCCTTGCCCCACCCTACCTCTGCAACCTCCTAATACCCTACCATCCTGCCCGTGCTCTCCGGTCAGTGGGCTCCAGCCTGCTCTATGTCCCCGACCTACCGGTCCCACCGTCAGCAAGCGTGTGTTCAGCTATTCTGCCCCCAAGATCTGGAATTCCCCACAATCCCTCCACTTCACCTCCTCCCTAGCCTTCTTCAAGCCCCACCTCAAAACCCTCCTCCTCGACCGTGCAATCGGTCACCACCCCCATCCCTTCCATTCCCTTCACTCTCCCCTATCCTGACCCCAGCTTAGGTCTGAAATACTGACGGTCCAGTGCCTTGGGACATCCTCCTGACGTGAAAGGGGCTATACAAATGTAATTTTGTTGTTGTTGTTGTTATACATTGTTGTGGGGCATGCAATTATTAATCCAGTCGGTTGTTTTATCACATATATCGCTGTAGACCTTGAGAGGGACCCATTTTAAGTGTTTGGATCTAATCCAAGTAACCTTCACACACATCTGCGGTACATCTGGAAACCAGTCTGTCTGTATCCCGAACAAAGACGCATATGCAATATGTGTTTGTCATACATAAATGCAAGTTTCTCTAAAATGGCTGCTTAATAACCCTGTCCTTGAAGTTAACCTATGGTAAAAGGAAAGTAGTTAGAACAAACATGAGTTTGTCAATTTACAACAACAACTTTGATTTATATTGCGCCCTCCATGGCGGACGGCGTCTCAGAGTGCTTAAACATTGAATAGACAACTAAATCGGCCTCACGATCTCCAATATTATTCAGCAGTCGATCCAGTGAATATTCAGCATGAAATGCTTTGCCGGTCAAATTATTCTGACAAAAATGCTTTAAGCATATTCTTATTGGATATATTCCTTCACTCAACTGCTCCAACTAGGAAAGAGGTAGGACCTATATTTAGGAGATGCTGGATTAGGCAAACATATTTCTACTAGGGAATGGCGATATGGGAATTTTCCGGATATGGATATATTGGTTGGCTCATATCGAGATATACCGAAATACCGATATTTTCAGTTTTTTCGTACTGCGCATGCGCGCGCACATCAGAGTGCGCGCGCATTCCGGGTGCGCGCGCATTCGGGGCCTATCTTCTCAGGAGGTAAATATCTTTCTCTCTCTGTGTCTCTCACTCTCTCCATCTCTGCGTTTTTCTGTCTGTGTCTCTCTATGTCTCTCTCCCTCTCTCCACTCTCACATCCCCCCCCATCTCTATCTATCTGTATATTATCACATCCACCCCGTCTCTGCCCCCCCGCCCCCCGCCGTCCCTCTCTTGCACCCCCCACCCCCATCGTCTCTCTCCCCCACCACCCCGCCAGCCATCTCTTTCTCCCTCCACCCCCCCCGCCATCTCTCTCTCCCTCCCCCCCCAGCCGTCTCTCTCCCCCTCTCCTCCCCCCCTCGCCGTCTCTCTCTCCCTCCCCCCCCAGCCGTCTCTCTCACCCTCCCCCCAGCCGTCTCTCTCCCCCTCTCCTCCCCCCCCCCCCGCCATCTCTCTCTCCCTCCCCCCCCAGCCGTCTCTCTCCCCCTCCCCCCAGCCGTCTCTCCCCCCTCTCCTCCCCCCCCCGCCGTCTCTCTCTCCCTCCCCCCCCAGCCGTCTCTCTCCCCCTCCCCCCAGCCGTCTCTCTCTCCCTCTCCTCCCCCCCTCAGCCGTCTTTCTCCCCCTCCCACCTCCAGCCGTCTCTCTCCACCTCTCCCCCCCAGCCATCTCTCTCCCCCTCTCCCCCCCAGCCATCTCTCTCCCCCTCTCCCCCCCAGCCATCTCTCTCCCCCTCTCCCCCACAGCCGTCTCTCCCCCTCTCACCCCCCAGCCGTCTCTCTCCCCCTCTCCCCCCCACCAGCCGTCTCTCTCCCCTCTACCCCCCCCAGCCGTCTATCTCCCCCTCCCCCCAGCCGTCTCTCTCCCCTCTCCCCCCCCCCAGCCGTCTATCTCCCCCTCTCCCCAGCCGTCTCTCTCCCCCTCTCCTCCTCCCCCCAGCCATCTCTCTCCCCCTCTCCTCCCCCCACCAGCCATCTCTGCCACCCCCCCCCCCCCCGCCGTCCCTCTCATGCACCCCCCACCCCCGTCGTCTCTCTCCACCACCACCACCCCAGCCGTCTCTTTCTCCCTCCGCTCCCCCCGCCGTCTCTCTCTCCCTCCCCACCCAGCCGTCTCTCTCCCCCTCTCCTCCCCCCAGCCGTCTCTCTCCCCCTCTCCTCCCCCTCTCCCCAGCCGTCTCTCTCCCCCGCTCCTCCCCCCCTCAGCCGTCTCTCTCTCCCTCCCCCCACAGCCGTCTCTCTCCCCCTCCCCCCAGCCGTCTCTCTCCCCCTCTCCTCCCCCCCCCCCCCCGCCATCTCTCTCTCCCTCCCCCCCCAGCCGTCTCTCTCCCCCTCCCCCCAGCCGTCTCTCCCCCCTCTCCTCCCCCCCCCACCGCCGTCTCTCTCTCCCTCCCCCCCCAGCCGTCTCTCTCCCCCTCCCCCCAGCCGTCTCTCTCCCCCTCTCCTCCCCCCCTCAGCCGTCTTTCTCCCCCTCCCACCTCCAGCCGTCTCTCTCCACCTCTCCCCCCCAGCCATCTCTCTCCCCCTCTCCCCCCCAGCCTTCTCTCTCCCCCTCTCCCCCCCAGCCATCTCTCTCCCCCTCTCCCCCACAGCCGTCTCTCCCCCTCTCCCCCCCCCCCAGCCGTCTCTCTCCCCCTCTCCCCCCCACCAGCCGTCTCTCTCCCCTCTCCCCCCCCCCCAGCCGTCTATTTCCCCCTCCCCCCAGCCGTCTCTCTCCCACTCTCCTCCTCCCCCCAGCCGTCTCTCTCCCCCTCTCCTCCCCCCCCCAGCCGTCTCTCTCCCCCTCTCCCCCCCACCAGCAGTCTCTCTCCCCCTCACCCCCCCCACCCACAGCCGTCTCTCTCACCCCCACCCCTTGCATACCTGTATATTGTATTCGAGGACTATGAATACAAGATGGCGGCTTTGCACCTCGGTCTGTGCATTGTGTATAGAGATGAGCATTCTGGGTCTTGTAGTTGATTGTGCTCGCATCCCGATTTCTTACCTCGATATATCGTTTTCGATATATCGGTATTTTTAAAATGTCTATATCGGCATACCGATATGAAAATCATATCGGGTTTTAGCGATATACCGACATATCGCCGTTCCCTAATTTCTACATATTTTCAGCACCTTGTGACATCCTCCTGACGTTGAAAGATGCTCTATAAATGTAATTGTGTTGTTATTGTGATTCTTTTCATGGTGCTTGTAACAGGTTCACAAAGTGAATTGTAACTAGGACCACCCTACCCGTTACAGCTTTGGCTTGCAGGGTTCACAGGAGCTGAGTAGGAAGAATCCCTGCAAACAGTGACTGCTCTGCGCTTCCAAGTCCTGTCAATGAGCCAAGTTGGCTGTGCTGTCATTTGCAGTGCCCTGGAGTATTAGCCACCTGCCTGGCTCAGGACCTGAATAACTGAGAATGCCACAGAGGATTGGATCGATTATAAGATTCCATTGTCAAACATGCACCTTGAAGACAGTTCAGCTCCAGGGAGGCCTACTTACTCCTACCCCTTCTCACAAGAAGATTATCACGAGTCGGTGATTTGTATCTCAAACAAGCTTGGTTCTTGCACCAGTGCTAGGTGGATGACAGGTACCAGGAACTCTCTGCGAGCTTCCTGATAGGAATTCATAAATGTTAATTATATAGTTATATGAATGTTACTTTCATAGATATTTCTTCACACTATATGATAAATTTAAACAAGAATTTCTATCCTGGTTAAATGTACTCTGAACATAGCAGCATGATAACTCAAACTGTTACTTGATGTAAATTGTGAATTTACAAGCAATGACTCGCTCTGCCTTTCCCCACCTCTGCAAAATTTTCCGACTCCACCATTACCTCACCCCTAAAGCCACTAAAATGCTCATCCACGCCTTCATTACATCCCGGCTCGATTATGCAAATGCCTTGTTGGTCGGCCTTCCCAATTCCTCCCTCCACAGGCTGCAGATACTCTGGAACTCTACCGTTCCAAACTCCGTGACCCCATCCTTGCCCAACTCCATTGGCTCCCCATCATCCAGAGGATCCAATTCAAGATCCTGGTCCTCACATTCAAAGCCCTTCACAACTCTCCCCACCTGCATCCGTCACCTCCTATCTTCTTATCAACTTGCCTGCCCCCTCCATTCAGTAGGCTCTGGCCTGCTCCATGTCCCCCGACCCACCCACCCAACCATTGGCTCGAACATTGGTGGGCGAGCCTTCAGTCACTCTTCCTCCAACCTCTGGAACTCCATCCCGAAGTCCCTCCGCCTTGCCCCCTTCCTGGCCTCCTACAAGTCTTGCCTCAAGACTCTCCTCTTCGATGGACTCATCAGAAACTCCTTCCCCCTCCCCTTCCCCCATCCTCAGCTCAGGTCTGAAGCAGTAACCGTCGAGCACCTTGGGACATCCTCCTGACGTGAAAAGCGCTATACAAATGTAATTTTGTTGTTGTTGTTGCATTGCAAATGCAAAGTATTGTTGATCAAATACAGGTTTAAAACAATTCCAACCGTGGATCTATCCCCCTGGTCTAAGACCAAGAGTAGAAATGTATCTCTTGCTTGACATATCCAACCTAGGCTAGCAAAACATTAAATGTATGGTATTTGGAGAATAGTTTTTTTTTTGCACAACATAGCTATGATGTGGCCTTCAAACTATGTGATTAACTTCCTGATAGCTGTACGGTTATGTTCATGATGCGAAGTAGAGCATGAAGCCCTTAGTTGATAGTTGTTCCCATCCTTCAATATTGAGTGGTAAGGGAAGTGAAGTTTGTCAGCATTCTTGCTCCTTATCGCTGCAGAGTGATCCATGCTGAATGTACATGATAACACCTGTAATGGTTGTTAGTCCATAACAATGTTCAGTTGGTCATTGTCTGGGATTACAAAAAGGCTTATATACCAAGAGTTGGGTGACAAGGGTAGTAAAATAGAAGCACTCAATGATTTCCTAAACATTTACTTTGATATCCCAACAAAACTTGATCGAAAGATACATCCAAAATAACAACTCCTAAAAAATTAGTAATAGGAGAGGATGAATTGCCCAATACTGGAATGAGGTTCTGTCAGTCACAAGATTTTATGGCAAGAGACCTGTGGAGCCTGTGGAGGTGAGAACTCAGGTGGCAGAGTTTTGAATCAGCTGGATTTTGTGGATTGTGGTCGAGGGGAGACCGGAGAGGAGGGCATTGCAATAGTCCAGCCGAGAGGTGATGAAGGCATGAACCAGGGTTTCAGCGGCTTTTGGGGTGAGGTATTGCCGGAGACAGGTGATCTGTCGGAGGTGGAAGAAGGCGGTTCTGGTGAGGGACTGGATGTGGGGGAGGAAGGACAGTTGGGGGTTGAACCTGATGCTAAGGTTGTGCACAGGTTTGGAGAGTTTTAGGAGCAGACCGGGAAGATGGAGAAGCTGAGAGCCATGTGAATGGAGTCGTTGATGAGAGCCAAAGAGTATGGCTTCTGTCTTGTCGACATTCAGCTGCAGAAAGTTCACGCTCATGCAGCTCCTGATGTCTGACAGGCAGGCTGACAGTACATCAGAGGACTGGGGGTCGCAAAGTGAGGTGAAAAGTAGAGTTGGGTGTCATCAGCATACATGTGGAAGTGTGCTCCATGTCTGCGGATGACATCCCCAAGAGGGAGCGTGTAGATTAGGAAGAGGAGGAGGCTGAGGATGGATCCCTGGGGTATCCCACAGGTAACCGGGTGAGAGCGGAAGGAAAAACCGTTTATGGAGATGTACTGCTGGCGGTTTTTGAGGTGGGACTCGAGGGTCAGTGGTAGGTAGGCTATCTCACCCCCTAACCTACTGTTCATCACTTACTTTAATGTGAGATGTGTTAGTTTAATTTGTTTTCTTCAGAAATACATTTTTCTTTCTGTGCCTGCAATAAAGTTTCTGTCTCTGTCACATCCCTACTCCCCCCTTCCATGGCCCACACACTCCCTGGGTGAACGTAGAACCTCCACATATCTTGGCCTGCTTAGTCTGAAAGTATCTGGTTTTAATGAAGTTTGGCACTCATCTTTGGAACTCTACGCTGCAGTCTGTTATTCACTTTTTCCCTCCCCCTCAGAAGATTTACTATCTAATTTGATATATTAAGCAGCAAAACCAAGGATCATATCAGTTCATTTCAAGCAATTTTATTTGGTTATACTTCTATGGTGTAGGAAATAAACCACCTGAATGCTCATGCTCAGCCTATTTTTCCTTTGGAAACTTAAGAGCGGGTTCTATTTATCTGCGTAAGTTAACTTTAAAGTTGATTTATTACATTTCCATTTCTTTAAACTGGCCCAGTAAATTTCGCTAACAGACAGGTGCATGCTGTGTCCGGCCCATAGGGTTTCGTGGATATCTTTATAAGCTGCAGGCACCTTTGGCACCAACTGCTGTAACACAGCAAGGCCGCCGATGCCCGTTATGGTACATCAACCTGAGAACACAGTTTCTTCCAAGCAAATATATTTTGACCCACTTTGCTTGGAACTAATAGAGGAATTGTCTCACTATTAGTCAATTGGTGACTTTGGTGGACTTACAGCTGAAAGAAACAGATAAAGAAAAACATTTGAGCGTTTTATCAAAGCACATTTTGGTCCAGCACCTTGGGACGTCCTCCCAAAGTCAAAGGTGCTATATAAATGTAATTTTGTTGTTGTTGTTCTAGAGTAACTATGCTTTTCTGTGCTCTGTCCAATATAAAGGGAAATAAAGTTGCTTTGTATTGTAAGTCTATTTTGAAATATATTTAACACCTAAGCTTTCAAATCCTATTTATTTGTGTACACTGCAGAGATATTCCACCTAAGTCTACACTCAACTCTTGTTTGGTTGTACATGCAAACCTTTTTCTTTCTAATCAAAGTCTAAATCGGGTTCTATTTGCATGAATGACCCTTATTAAAACTTCCATCAACAATAAACTCTGGGAGCTACAAGGAATTCCTGGAACTTCAGGATCTCTGCATAAGAGGGGAAAATGTTGAGGTTCTTAATGGGCATATCACTATTTTTTCATATGGTGTCATGAGATTATTAATTTATTTAAAGAAAGGCCAAAGGGATCATGGCTGAACATCTCAACCGAAGGATAGAACGTCCGAGCATGCTGCACAAACCCCAGGACTGCACCAGATTGTCAGTCTAAACTGCGACTTCAAAATCCAGAAGTAGGGTTTCAACAACAACAACAAAATTACATTTGAATAGCACCTTTCACCTATAACCTTCTGTCTCTGACTCGGGATGCTACCAACTGAGCCAAGCTGGTGTGTGTTGCTGTTAGATGATTCACTGAGTTACTCACTGAACGACATTGAATACCTTTAAATGATTTGTATGTGAGCAATAGAGCTGAACAGTATCATTCTTATCTGCTGCAGGAAGGTAACAGTCAATTTGATTTGAAAGCTATTCATCAGCATTCAACTGCTTGGTGGCAGAAATCATCTGCTGTAGAAATCAAAACATTCTTTATGAGTGATGCAGTGGAATTTAAGAAAACATTCCCATTATCAAATGTCATTTTAGGCATATACCCAGCAAGTGCTAAGCTTTATAGTTCATTATTATTCTCATTGAAAAACTGCAGTTTGTACATGATTGAATCATGCACCGTCTAAGCAGAGATTTATGTTTTGGTGCATTTAGTAAATGGATGGATTTATTTTCAATGCAATGAATTTCTATAAATATTAACAAAAAAATTAAAGAAAGTTGCATTCAAATTCAATCCCATCAAAGCCTGCTGAACAATTACGTATGATTTTCATCAATTAATTTTGATAAGAACACTAACTATACAAAACTGGGATAATCCTGAAGGAAATAATTGCAGTGCAAACTAGCAAGCACTTTTTATGATAAACACAATTTAAAAGAAACTTTTACAATAAGAATGGTTCATATGTGCTTGGTATCCCCAAGTGAAACAAAATAATGATCTTTGCATTTGATGAGGTGCCTTATTATATCATTGAAATGCTGCACCACAGGATTTTACTCTAGAGACTGGTGACTGTATATGCGCAAACAGCAGTACAGAATGTTCCACAAACAGCCACAAAGTGAATGGTCTGTTTTATTTGGATGATTGTTGACCAGAAAAACTACCTTCTCTTTTTGAATAGTGCGGTGGGATCCTTATAATGTCCTTCTGCACAAGCAAACATCTCATCCAAAGAATGAAGCCTCCAACTACTTCCCCCAGCACCGCAATGGAGTGTAAAGGAAAAATAACACATATTTTTGCAAAGTCAGAGATAATGGTGATCAGATGTTAGCTGTGGTTGGAGTTGTGGAAAGGCACTGGGGAGTTGGGTTATTAATTAATTGCAAATTCATCTAAGTGGGAACATGGAAGGCCAATTTATTTATGGTAGAATCAGGTTACACACACAGAGCTTCAGCAGACTTAAGGACTGATGTACAAGACATGCTCCTCCAGCACATATAAATAGATGCACATATATACATGTCACTCACAATACATGTAAACATGAACACAGGTTTGTGTTTGTCAGTCATTGCTGTGTGCAAATTGGCTGCTGTGTTCATCCACAAAATATGCAGATGCTGCACTTTGTAGTATATTCTGTGAAGTGCTTTTGGACGTCATCTTGATGTAAAAGGCGCTATACCACATTTAAGTATTATTATTATTACACAATAAATCCAACAAATAAATACTGTATACCTAAACATCAGCACTACTGATCCATTGAACAGTTTATAGATTAAATAAAGCTTTTGTGTGCGATTTGTAAATACTGTACCTACATTTTACAGAGCATATGTAGACACCGAAGTATAATTCCACATGGGACCAGATCTACTCTAATAACTTAACATCTGCAAATTCTGTGTTAACTTTGAATCCAGTTTTCTGTACTGCATAAGAGAACTTACAGAAAACAAGTTTCAAAGTTAAACACTGTCTTTAAGACTTTGATGAATTCTGGTGCTGTAAAATATTTTGCTAATACAATAAATGGAGACCCAGGTGGATTTTTTACTCTCATGTGTATGTTTATAATTATCTATCAATCTTTTTCATTGGTTATTAATTACATAATTAAGGAGATTTGTGATTTCCTCTGCATACGTATGATTATACATGGTTTAACACATGGTCATTTATCATCTTTATAGTTTACACACTGAAACAAAAGGTTACATTGCATTAGAAGGTGACCCTTTGGTTAGCTCGGTTCAGTGGATAACACAATGTCAGAAAATTGTTGGTTCAAACTTCATATCAGGATTTAAGCTCCAGATAGTCTAGTTAACCCCACTAATGCAATACTGTGGGATTGCTGCTTTTTCACAGTGCTGGGAGAGTGCTGCATTGAAAAACACATTCTTCGGCTGAAGTATTAACTCAGCTCCCTCTAACTGTCCATGAACAATTCCATAACACGTTTTGGAAATAGAAGTGTCGCCCGGTGTTCTCGTCAAAAACCTCCAGATAAATTGGTCATTCCCTCATGTGGCCACAAACTGTTTGCTGCAATTTCCCATAAATACCCATGGGCATGAAATTGAGTTTTGACATTATATAAACAATCAATTGTGTGTCACTAAAGGTGCTACGCCTAATAATGATAGTAATACCCCTTTGATATATAGAGCATTTAATATGGAGCCTTATTATGTGTTTGTGACGACTCAAAGTGCTTCACATAAACAATGTGAAGTGAATGGACTGTATAATTTGTGGGTGAAAAGCAGCAGCCAATTGCACACAGCAGTGTCCCACAAACAGTCGTGGATTAATACCAACTAGAGTTGCAGACCAATAATCATTACATTTGATAGCAATTACCTTTGTACTGTACCATTTTGAGATGTTTTAACATTATTGGTACTATATCAACTGTAAGGATTATTATTCTTATAACATGTTTTCCATTGACATTGATTGAATTGAGCATTTGTGACCCAATTAATATATGTTGAATTGATTTTTTAAAAACAATTTGCATTTACAAAATCACCTGTAAAAAAAATTCAAGTGTACCACATTCATATGGGGAAACAAATTAATCAAGTATAGTACAGTATAATAAAAATCCTTTTATTTGATAAAACACCTTTCACATCAAAGAACTCAATAGGATTTCTTGCAATGTGTAGGCAATGAATAAAAATGCAATGAAACATGTCAATTCCTTTTAGTTTGATCCCAGTACTGCTATTGTATGGTTAAAATTACTTATGAACTGTTACTTCGAGTACAATTAAAGTTACTCGTATGAAACTCTGATACACTTTAAGCAAATTCTTGGTTTTGTAAAATATTTTGGGTCTATTGGGTCCAGTTTAGCTATTGGGTCCAGTTTTCAATAAAATGTATTCAGTTCCACTATATAATAATAATAATCCTGGCGTTTTCACATCTTCTAGATGTCTCAAAGTGTTTCACAGAATATACTATTAAGTGAATTGACTGTATATTTGTGGGCAAAACAAGGCAGACGATTGTGCATGGCAGTGTCCCACAAACAATTGGAGACTGAAATGATTAATTTATTGCAGTAAAAGCCTGTTTATCTGTGACCCAATCAACCATAACTTCCGTATAACCACCAGCACCTCAAAACAAAGGTCCCCATTTGAAAAAGCGGATCTTATCCGGCACAATCGCGGTGACACATTTAATGATTTGATTGTCGCACGAGAGTACAGTACGGTTAGTTCTGAATGCTGCCGGTAATGGCACTTCCAGTTTTTCTTCTTAAAACGGCACTGTCGATTTTTCCTCTCCCTCTCTCTCCCTCTTTTTCTTTTTCTCTCTCTCCCTCTCCTTCCTTCCTCTCTCTCTCCCTTTCTCTTTCTGTCTCTTCCCCTTTTTTTCTCTTTCCCTCTCTCTCTGACTGTTTTGGTGGGGGGTGGGGTGGGAGAAGGAGAGAGAGGCAGGGAGAGAGAGGGTGGTGGTGGGGGGGAAGAGAGGGAAAGAGGGCGGGAGAAAGAGAGAGGAGTGGGAGGGGGAGAGAGAGTTGGGGAAAAGGAGGGGAGAGAGAGAAGGGGGTCAGTTGATTAATTTAGATGCAAAATGAGAGGAGAGGAGGGGAGGTAGGTTTGGAGCCATTGAGATGCCAGACTGACTGAGTGTGTGTGAAAGAGAGGGAGAAGGAGGGAGAGAAAGAAAAAAAAGAGGAAAAAATCGACAGTACTGCTTTAAGAGGGAAAAAAATTATTCCGTCCGCCATTGTAGAAGTTTGCTTTGTGATTGTATGCTGTGTTTAGACTGTAATTGATATTTATTGCTTTATTGGTAAGTAACCATACAATATTCTGTTATTATTTAGTCTATTATTAATATGGTATGTTTAAAAAAAAGTAGAAAACATTTGTGTTGCGTTTTCGGCAACTTGCCGCCCAAATATCTGGCATGCCGTTTAACCGGCATTGGCTAGGTCCCGAGGGTGCCGGATAAATGGGCTTTTACTGTATTTTTTTTGGAGGCATTATTATTAGGCATGTGGAGTAAGCAAATTTGCCCAACGTTTTGCCCTGGCTGGAATTGAACCCACATCTCACGCTTGTAAGGTGTGCCCTAACCACTGAGCTACAGGGCTCCACAATACTGCTCACCGCTCATAATGTGCAGAATGCTACAAAAATAGGTACTGACAAAACTTTTGGCAATTTGTTTGCAGCAATGCAATAAAACTGGAAAGGAATTTTAATAGCACCAAATTAACATTGAATGAGAAACTAAACAGAGGTCCTGTTTCTCTTTTTAGTACTTCAAGAGGATGTTAAAGGCAAGGAGGATGATCCAATGGCACTATTTTCAAGAACGAACAAAAGTGTCTCGCCAATATTCTTCCCTCATCCAAAAATAGTTTAATCATTTACCTCATCGCTGTTTAAGGGTTGTTGTTGGCACAGATTAGAGGCATGAAATTCCATTGAAAGAGTTAATATCAGTTAGCGGGTGAGAACCATTGAAATTTACAGGATAGATGAAGGCAGTTTGATCTATTGTGGCTGTGCCTGTTCTTTTAAGCAGTCAATCATAGTTTAACATGCAGGGGCTTTCTGACAGAGCAGTAAGGTAGCTGAAGAGAATCCCATCCCCACATAGTCATCAACACTGCCCAGGAACCTGCTTCTAAATAACCTTAAAATTTGGCATAAAACCTTTCACACGTCATGAGCCTTTCACACGTCATGTCTCAAAGTTCTTCATAGGATATACTTTAAACCAGAAGGTTTCAAAGGAGTGGTTGGTGGCAGGGGAGGGTTGGTTGATATTGGTCATGAGCCAGCTGGGAAAAGAGATCAAGGGGGAGATGAGCCTGTACTTCCTGAGGAGCACACAAACATGGCATGTTCAATATCCAAAGGGGATCCATTGCAAAAAGGTTTGTAAACAATTACTTTAACATATAGTATGTGTTTCTTGTGGCAGCCAATCTGCATGCAACAATGTCCCACAAAAAGCCACAAAGAGAATGAACTTTTTTTTACTTGGGGATGATTGGCCAGGACACTGGGTCAAATAGCATTACACAATTGAGCAGAAATTAGAAAAAAAAAGTCACAATTTTTTAATCAAAAGAAAATTAATAACAGATGGATGGAACTTGCATGCATAGTCTCTTTGTAAGAAAATCTGTGGAGAGATGTTTAAAGTGCTGCTTCCTTTCTACAAGAATAATAAAGCAATAAGCAGTATTTTTGAAGTCTAAAGATTGTTATAACACAAATAGATGAGTTTGTAACTTTCAGCAGGGGGTCTTTTGAGGTAATTTTCAAGTTGGAGCTAATATCATTAAATTGGAGACGGAGTATTTCTCAAGCCTTTCCACCTGTAGTCTGCTGCTGATCAGCTGCCGATCTGCTGCCTTGATGAAAGGTATCCCATTTATAATGCCTTTGTTGAAAGTAAACATCACTAGCGATAAAATGCCATTGTTTTGAGCACTAGGCGATGCCACAAAAATAGCCAGGTTTGTTAGGCCTAACCTCCTCCTATGAACGGTAAAGTAAGGTTTGGAAAGAGGAATATCTCTTAAGGTACCGTATATCTCCGCGTATAAGGCGCACCCACGTATAAGGCGCACCCCCCGTTTTTGACCTTTTCTTGGTGAAACAAAACGGAAGCATTTTCAATGATATTGCCGGCAGAAGGGAGGAGAGACAGGAGAGACAGGTAGGTAGGGAGAGAGAGAGGCAGGCAGCCAGGCAGCCAGGGAGGGAGAGAGGCAGGCAGGGAGAGAGAGAGGGAGAGAGGGAGAGAGGCAGGCCGGCAGCCCGGGAGAGAGAGAGGGAGAGCGGCAGGCCGGCAGCCCGGGAGGGAGGGAGAGAGAGAGGGAGAGAGAGAGGGAGAGAGGCAGGTCGGCAGCCCGGGAGAGAGAGAGGGAGAGAGAGAGGGAGAGAGGCAGGTCGGCAGCCCGGGAGAGAGAGAGGGAGAGAGGCACGCAGGCAGGGAGCGAGGGAGAGCGGCAGGCCGACAGCCCGGGAGAGAGAGAGAGGGAGAGAGGCAGGCAGGCACGCAGGCAGGGAGGCAGGGAGAGAGAGCGGCAGGGAGTGAGGCAGGCAGACTGGGTTCGGCAGAAGGTAAGCACAGCACTGAAGTCCGCTGCTGCTGCCACTGCCCGGGCGGCTGAGGCCGAAGCCCCGTCACCCGCTCCCCCCAACCCCCGCCGGCCGCCCCTCCTGTTTACTGTATTTCCGAGGCTCAAAATCTCTTGTATCTGCGTATAGGGCGCACCCCCAACTTTCGAGATCTTCCGACCTGAAAAAAAGTGCGCCTTATACGCGGAGATATACGGTAAGTGCTGTCTATCAGTTACACACAAAACTGACTGATCGAGAACAGAAACAGTTATGGTTGAAATTAGAAATAGCTGAAAACAATGTTTAAGTTAAAGGATCATTTTCATGTTCCCCATCACATGTGTTGTCCCATCAGTAATTTGGGGCCATTCTACAGAAACCAGTAGTATGAGTGCATGTATGAGTTTTGGCAAAAGGTTGTGCAAAATATTAGTGTATTCTATTATTTTCACCAATCCTGCCTAACCAGCTGTGCATTTCCAGAATTTTCATGTTGTTTATCATATCTGAAATTGTCATCTTTGACACATTAACACTTGTAGATATGAAATGTGTTAGCATCTGATATATTGCAAATAAATTGCAGTGAATGGAAGCAAAAATATAAAATCAAACTCTTATAACTCACCAATAGGATCACCAAAGTCATTAACTCCACATAACTAGTCACTCAAAATCCCAGCTATTCAAGTACAGTGCTTTGGATAACTAGTCAGCTCTGATAAGCAGCTATTTCCATTAGAGTGATGTAGTTATCAAACTTTACTGTATATTTAAAAGCAAAGCAGTCTCCTATTTAATCCTGGAGGTAGGATTTGAGGAAGTTGCTACCTCTCTGAAAGGAATCTAGTGTTAATTTAGGCCGGTTTTATTTTAGATTAATAGCAGCTTAGTTTATGGTTCATGATGACATATTGCACAACTCTGTGCGTGTATGAGAATACCTCAAATGGTTTCCTGGTTAGATAAACCACATTACAGTACCAGTAGTCCAGGTGAAAAACACTACTCAGCAGAAAGCAATGTAAATTACACTTGTTTGGCGAGAAGCATATGAAGAAGTTATCGCAAAGAAACAAAGATTCTAGACAGTATATGACAATACTTGGGGAAACGTGCTACGCATTTGGAAAATGTGACAAGCCAGACAGACTATAATGATCTTTTCCTGTCTGCACATTCCTATGTTGCATCACTGAGGGAGGTGATAAAGGAGAGGCCAGATTCTCTTAAATATAATTTCACTGTATGAACCCAAATTGAGTGTGAGGGAACATAAGAACATAACAATTAGGGGCAGGAGTAGGCCATCAGGCCCCTCAAGCCTGCCCCGCCATTCAATAAGATCATGTCTGAACTATTCTAGCTCCACCTACATGCCTTAACCACAAATCCCTTTATCTATAAGAAATCTATCAATCTCAGTCTTGAATATGTTCAAGGACTGAGCATCTGTAGCCCTTTGGGGGTAGAGAATTCCACAAATTCATTACCCTCTGAGTGAAGAAGTTTTTTCTCAACTCAGTGCGAAAGGGCTGACCCCTAATTTTAAGACTGTGATTGGAAAGGAAAGCATTATTTGGAAATCTTTTTACTGATCTTTATTAAAAGTGAGAGTTGAGATTACATTGAAGAGAATTTTTCTATCATTGTATTGATGTGATTCCTCTGGATTTTCAGCATAGTTTAACAGCTTGTAAACCAGATGAAATACTGTAACTTTGCAAAGCAAACTTGTACTTTTACTTGAGGTGTTATGGATGTAAGCCAGTGCAAGATACAGTGCAAGATGCAAGACATAAAGGGCTCTGGGAGTCTATCCAGCATGAGGGGCGCTAAATAAATGCAAGCTGTTGTTGTTTTACCCGGAGATATGATACACATACTGCTTGTAAGTTCAGCAGATGTCAAGAAAATTAGCTTCCCTAATTACTCAATGCTCAAGAGGATTCATAACACAGGGCTTGTAAAAACATTATAAATACGGACACTTTGATGCTCAGATAGCAGCTATAATCATCTGTGAGCTGGGAGTGAACGATTGAAATAAATCAAAAGCAGGTTTGCCACAAACATGATAAACAAACAGCAGCATCTATGTTGCATCCGTTGCAAGATTAAGCAAATTATGTATATGTCTTGTGGTCGCTCTTGCAGTTCAAATTAAAAAATGGAAGGAAAAGAAAAAATGTTTTTAAAAGAAGCACAGCAGAGTGTTTTATTGCAATACTAATGGTAAGGGTGCTAAGCACAACAATCAAAGGATTTTTTTCAAAAAAGCAATACTGTATTCTTTCAACCAGAAGTTCTATATTTTATCTTAAACAACAGTTTTAGTTTTGTTTGGTACCAAGTACAATAGCTGTTATCCGACAAGACTGATAGTCACATTGCACAATTAGAATAGGCTGTCAACAAGCGCTACAAAGACAAGAGTGTTTGATAAGAGGTGGTATGGATGGAAACCAGTACAAGATACTAGGCATCAAGGGCTGTCTGTTGCCAATAGCAGTTTGTGATATATAGTCATTTCCATTTAATGAATGGAAGGCAATGCACCACAAACAGAGTAGCTGACCATTTCCAGTGAAATATCAAAAGGAAGGGATGGTGTACACTTTGCAAATAGTTAATAAACGACATCAAATGCCCATCATCAATGTTTTGTTCCATGTGTGTTTATAATGAAATTCTCATTATTGACACTTAACAAAAAGATTGCTATTTTTAGCAATTGGCATATAATAGATTCAATTAATAACTGAGTCTGCAAAACAAAGCTTATTCATAGGAGCTTCAACAAAGAAAAGAATCATTTTGATTCTTGTTTCTAGATTGTCAATTTTAGTGCAACTAAATCCCATAAATAACATGTCTTTTAAGTACCAGATTGAAGATAAGGCAATCTAAGGAAAATTACAGAAAAGTAACTTTTGAGAAAAAAAAATATTGAATGAATCAACAATGAACTCCAACATTCTACATTTTTATTATGTATTACTATATTATCCATACTGCAATTGTATTTAAATTATTAATTTGGTAAGCATCATTTTCTGATGCTCTAACTATATTTCATGTGTTCACCTGGCTTAGTCTGCAAGTTCCTCACCTCTGAGTCAGAAGGTTATGTGTGAGCTCAAATCCCGCATTAGGACGTTGAACTTATAGGCTGATATTTTAACATTTTTAATAATAATAAACCTTGCATTTGATATAGTGCTTTTCCCATCTTCCAGACGTCTCAAAGCGCTTCACAGAATGTACTGTAAAGTGAATTGATTGTATATATGTGGGCGAAATGCAGCAGCCAATTGCACACAGCAGTGTCCCACAAACAGTCGTGAATTTAATTGACCAATTTATTATTGCTTTTTTTGAGAGATATTGTGTCGGGGTTGTGCGGCATTGTAGAAGACGTGAAAAGCACTATATTGAATGCCATGATTATTATTATTATTGTATTTTTCCAATTGGATGAGATGTTAAACTGAGGTCCTACGATTAACAGTTTTACTCAGAGGAGTGTAGAATGCCTGATTTGAGAATGGAAAATATTACAATGGAGTTTTTCTGATTTTGGGGTTGAGACAACAACAACAAAGTTACACTTGTATAGCGCCTTTCACGTCAGGAGGATGTCCCAAGGCGCTGGACAGTTACTGCTTCAGACCCGAGCTGAAGACAGGGGATGTGGGAGGGAAGGGGGGGGTTAGAAGTTGCTGATGGGTCCATCGAAGAGGAGAGTCTTGAGATACATTAAAGGAGCAAAGTAAAATAAGCTTTACTTTGCATCTAACCATGGTACACGAGCATACTTGATGCCCATATTATTAAGCACTAAAATTGGACAGTGTTCCATTTCTCAGTACTTGTACACCTGAAAGTAATCAGCGCAACATTCTCCAAAAGTAGTTTTACAAAATATTTAAGCATTTGAAAGAACAATTGTTTTGTATCTATTAGGGCCCGTCGATATATCGATATATTGGTTATATCCGATATAATTTTCATATCGATATGCCGATATCGGAATTTAAAATATATCGATATATCAAAAAATTCAATATATAAATAAATAAAAAAATTTGGTACCTTGTCGCTGGCATTGCAACCTCCTGGTTGCAACATCCAAATGCGCGCGCACTGAACTACAAGACCCAAAATGCTCATCTCTACACAATGCACAGACCGAGGTGCAAGCCACCATATTGTATTCGTAATCCTCGAATACAATATACAGGTATACAAGGGGTGGGGGGAGAGGGAGGGAGAGACAAGGTGGGGAGAGGGAGGGAGAGACAAGGGGTGGAGAGGGAGGGAGAGACGGGGGGAGAGGGAGTGAGAGATGGTGGGGGGGGGAAGAGGGAGGGAGGGAGGGAGGGAGGGAGGGAGGGAGGGAGGGAGGGAGGGAGGGAGGGAGGGAGGGAGGGAGGGAGGGAGGGAGGGAGGGAGGGAGGGAGGGAGGGAGGGAGAGAGAGACGGGGGGTGGGGGGGGCAGAGGGAGGGAGAGACCAGACAGAGAGACATAGAGAGAGAGAGAGATGGAGAGAGTGAATGTGAGAGACACAGAGAGAGAGATATTTACCTCCTGAGGAGATAGGCCCCGAATGCGCGTGCACCTCCGAATGCGCTCGCATGCGCAGTATAAAAACCCCGAAAATATCGATAGATCGGTATATATCGATATGAGCTAACTGATATATCCATATCGGAAATTTCCCAAATCGACCAAGGAAACCATGCTTATGGTGGAGTAGATGTGACATGCAGCATATTGATGGAGGGAGAGGAAGACTAACAGGGTGATAGACATAAATATAAATGGCAATTCAAACTCCATTGCAATTATTGATGCAGTATACAGTGACATTGTAGACTGTTAGTATACAGTAACAATGCACAGTGACAACCTTTACTATTACATTATGATTTGTTTTTTTTCTTAAAAATAGTCCAATTTTCCAACTACAGTATTTTAAAAATAATAATAATATTCAAAGCACTTTACAGAATATTCCGTAAAATGAATTGACCATATATTTCATGGGCGAAACATAGCAGCTAAATGCACACTGGAGTGTCCCATAAACAGTGGTAGACTGAAGTGACCAATATGTTATTTTTTGAAAGAAATTATTACCCCCGGAAAAGTGATCCGCCAATCGACTCACAACTGTGTTTCTACTTACTGCTAGGTAAACAGTTGTGTGGAGTTAGAAAATTTGCCCAACTTTTTGCCCTGCAAAAAGCCCTGGGTTTGATACCTTGCCCTGCCAGGTGTCAAACCCAGGTCATTCATTCAATGAAAAAAAGCATTAAAAAAACTTAAAATGGAGGTCTGAATTATGATATTATGGATGCTTTTTGCCTGGATACTAATATACAAAAAGCATTAGTTTGAAATCCACTCAGTTTATTTTATTTAAGATTGTTAAGTACAGTACAGTAAAAGCCCGTTTATCTGGCACCCGATCAACCGTAACTTCCGTATAACTGGCACATCAAAAAAAAGTCCGCATTCGATTAACCGGAATTTATCTGGAAAAATCCATTTGAATTTTTTTTTTTTTTGCGTTTTCCGCCGAATATTCGGCACGCGCTTTAACCGACATTGGGCAGGTCCCTTGGGTGCCAGATAAACAGGCTTTTATTGAATATTGATTTTGTGTGAGTGGAGACCACAGTAATTCCATCAGCCTAGACTGAATTTATCCCAGATACAAGAGGTGAATAGATAGTATTCAATCCATCGATGCTGTTAGTTTCTTCTTCTTAACACTTTATTTTTGTAATATGTAAACGATACATGCAATAATCAACACTGTGCACTAGGGTCCGGCGACATATCGATATATCGCTAAAACCCGATATAATTTTCATATCAATATGCCGATATAGACATTTCAAAAAAATCGATATATCGAAAAATCAATATATCGTGGGAGAGAGACGGGAGAGTGGGAGAGAGACGGCTGGGGAGAGGGGGAGAGAGAGGGCTGTGGGGGGGGAGAGGGGGAGAGAGACGGCTGGGGAGGGGGAGGGAGACGGCTTGGGGGAGGGGGAGAGAGACGGCTGGGGGGAGGGGGAGAGGGACGGCTGTGGGGGGGAGAGAGACGGCTGGGGGGGGGAGGAGAGGAGGAGAGAGACAGCTGGGGGAGGGGGAGAGAGACAGCTGGGGGGAGGGGGAGAGAGACGGCTGGGGGGAGGGGGAGAGAGACAGCTGGGGGGAGGGGGAGAGAGACGGCTGGGGGGAGGGGGAGAGAGACAGCTGGGGGGAGAAAGACGGCTGGAAGGGGGAGGGAGACGGCTGGGGGGGGGGGAGGGAGAGAAAGACGGCGGGGGGGGGGAGGGAGAAAGAGACGGCTGGGGGGGTGGTGGGGGAGAGAGACGACGGGGGTAAGGGGTGCGAGAGAGGGATGGCGGCGGGGGGGTGGGGGGAGAGGCGGGGTGGATGTGATAATATACAGATAGATAGAGATGGGGGGGATGTGAGAGAGGAGAGAGGGAGAGAGACACAGAGACACACAGACAGAAAAACACAGAGATGGAGAGAGTGAGAGACACAGAGAGAGAAAGATATTTACCTCCTGAGGAGATAGGCCCCGAATGCGCGTGCACCCGCAATGCGCGCGCCGCGCACGCATGCGCAGTACGAAAAACCCGAAAATATCAATATTTCGGTATATCTCGATATGAGCCCATCGATATATTTAATCGGAAAATTTCCATATCAACGGACCCTACTGTGCACCCATTTTATCCATCCATTAGTAAATTTGGAGAACAACATCTTCAATATTCCAACCAGCTAATTCTGCATAATATTCTTCCTCAGAAGAGAATTGAACATGAAATGTTGCTACATCCTGTTTCTGAGGCAAAATTAAACTAGCTCTCAGTGCATGCCTTATAATAATTAACACCAGTAATCGGGTAAGAAATTAAAATTGCAAATTGTTTGTTTTGCTAACAGACAGATGTGTCCATGTTCTGTCCATTTTTAGCAGGTTGCATGGATATCTTTGTAAACTGCAGGCAACTTTGGCACGAATTGTTGTAACAAAGATGTCCTGTATGGGGTATATAAACCTGAGAACACAGCTTCTTCCAAGGAAATGTATTTTGACCCCCTTTGCTCAAAACTAATAGAGGAATTGTACCATCATTACTCAATTGATGACTGTGGTTGACAGCTGACCGAGAGAAGATTCAGGATGGTTGCATGATTTGCTGAAAGTTCAGGCAGCTGAATCTGCTGTGCAATTGTACAATAAATTTGCCTTTTCATTGTTGATGAACAATATGTACAAAAATGCCTGTTGTGTTGCTTTCATATTTTGAACACAAATTGTTTCACCACAATGATCATGGCTCCAGAGAAAAGAAACATTAAAAAAACATGGGTGTCGAAATTACAGTAATTCTTAATGGAATTCCTTAATAAGGAATATAAATCACAGGACTGATGTCTGCTGTTAACTGCATGTATGCTACACTGATCCAAAGGTTCTGACACAGTCCATTTCCGGAGCAAAGTTTCCAATTCTAATCGAGTCTTTATTAAGGAATCCCAACAAAAATAATGGGAATGAGGCCTTCAATTTTTTTTCAATAAATGCTTCACAAATTTAGACTAAGCTAGTCTAAATATTGAATCATAGAAACTTACAATATGATGGGACACTTTCTACAGTGCAGATGTTTGCTTATCCAATTAAGTCAAGTATCCTAAACTAAAATCCAGTTCTCTGCTCTTTCTTTATATCTTTATATCCTTCCTCTACATGTGAACAATTGATTCTCTTTTGAATACCCTAACCATCTCTACTCTAACAGTCTGTATTGCCAAATAATTCCATGCAGTCTGTGTTAAACTTACGACATACATCTTTTAATTCTTTAATATTAATGCTTTAGTACAGCATCTAATCACATCTTCGAGATGTCTGAAAGCACTTACAATTGTGCACAGCAGTGTCCCAGAAACAGTTATGGATTAAGTAACCAAATTATGTATGTACGTATGTGTGTGTGTGTGTATACATAGATATATAGATGGATGCATGCATATATCTATGTATGGAATCAAATCCAGATCTTCTACCCAATATGCTCCAGGAGTCTACATTCGTTGTCAAACATATGTGTGTCACACCTTAGAAATGCTACTTTACTGCAAAATATATGGAAGCTTCTACAGTACTGTACGGTCATTTGATGCGTCCAATACAGTGGATTTAAACTTTGCCTGAATGGTGCAGCACTCCCAAAATCTCATGGAAAGGCTGATGATGTTAGCTTGGCCCTGGTTCCTTTTTTTTGGCCTTGGTAATAAAATAAACAATATTTCTAGCATATTATCATAGAATCATAGAATCATAGAATTTTACGGCACAAAAGGAGGCCATTCGGCCCATCTAGTCTGTGCCGGCTCTTTGAAAAGAGCGATTCAATCCCACTGCCCTGCCCGCTCCCCATAGCCTAATAGACCCGTTCTCCCTAAATAAAGATCTAATTCCCTTTTAAAAGTTGTTATCGAATCAGCCTCCACCACCTTTTCAGGCAATGCATTCCAGATTCGAACAACTCGCTGAGTGAAAAAATTTCTCCTCAGCTCCCCTCTGCTTCGTTTTTAAACTATTTTAAATCTGTGACCACAAGTCACAGATTCACCCACGAGTGGAAATAGTTTTTCTCTATTTGCCCTGTCGAAACCCCTCATGATCTTATAAACCTCTATTAGGTCTCCCCTCAATCTTCTCTGCTCCAGAGAGAATAACCCTAGCCTATCTAGCCTCTCCTCATAGCTGAAGTCCCTCAATCCTGGCACCATCCTAGTAAATCTTCGTTGTACCCTTTCCAATGCCTTCACATCCTTTCTGTAGTGTGGTGACCAGAATTGAACACAGTATTCCAGCTGAGGCCTCACCAAAGTCCTATAGAGGTTAGTCAGCACTTCCTGACTTTTGTACTCTATACCCCTATTTATAAAGCCTAGTATCCCATATGCCTTCTTAACAGCCTTGTCTACCTGTCCTGCCACCTTCAACGAGTCACTAACACAAATCCCCAGGTCTCTCTGTTCCTTTACACCATTTAAAATTGTACTATCTAGCCTATATTGCCTCCCTTCATTTCTTCTCCCAAAATGCATCACCTCACACTTCTCTGCATTAAACTTCATCTGCCATGTGTCTGCCCACTTTACCAATTTGTCTATATCCTCTTGCAGATGGCTACTATCCTCCTCACTGTTTACTATTCTCCCTAACTTAGTGTCATCTGCAAACTTGGAAACTGTACTCCGTACACCCAAGTCCAGATCATTGATGTAGATTACAAACAGCAATGGTCCCAAAACCGATCCCTGTGGCACACCACTGCTCACTTCCCTCCAATCTGAAAAACAGCCACTCACTACAACTCTCTGCTTTCTGTCTCGCAGCCAGTTGTGGATCCACGCTGCCACTGTCCCTTTTACGCCATGGGCCTTTAATTTCATAATAAGTCTCTCATGTGGCACTTTGTCAAATGCCTTTTGAAAGTCCATGTAAACTACATCAACTGCGCTACCATTATCCACCCATTCCGTTACCTCATCAAAAAATTCTATCAGATTATGTCACTGTGTTATCTGCAGTTAAAAATATGATTTTTGCAGGATCATGTTTTTCAAAATATTTAGTCCAAAAAAAGTGCCTGATGAATCCTTACCATTCCCTTGCCTCGTCACGGGATCAGTTCACAATGTTACACTAAATTATCGTAAAGTTCTCAGCGGAGCCTTTTTTGGAGCACACAATATCGCCTTTTAAATTTGTAAACAATGTCACTGAGATGAATAGGAAACTGAGACTGGAAAAAAAAAAGGTTTTATTTGTTTTTAATTAACTTGTAGTTTTCATGACTGATTTAAAATAAAAGTAATAAAACCTAGTAACCATTTGGAGTCATTTGTTTGTCTCGCAAACGTTTATTTTGGTAACATCTTCCCATGTCAATGAGCACAAACTAATCTGACGAGGATCAGGTCAGAGTGAAGTTCACAGGCATGGATGGAGTGGGAGAGGGAATAAAATGTCCATTAGATAACTGCCATCCATTTGGGCACCAGAAACATCTGGGTACTGTACTTGTTCATCATATGAAGAAAGGTAATGTGGCCCTGGTTTTGTTTTGTTGACAGTTGTTATGAATGTAAAGTGGGATGCAGATACGCTAGGCTACCATCCAGCAAACAATTTTACCCTGTGAAGCAGTCAAGGATGTTAACTTCCTGTGACTTTGAATTGGAAAGAGAGACAATGGAAGTGTTTTCCTGTGTTGAATTTCAGGCTGCCTTATATGTTTTTTTTTAGGTGGTGGTGGGGGAGGGGTGGAGGTAGATGACAACAAGATAAACACTGAGATGTTCAAATAGACATAGGGGAATCCAAATAGACTTATATTTCTGTAACTCTAAAGCAAGCTTTAGTTTGCAGCTTTTTTTATGCTTTACAGGGCATTTAGTTTTCTGCCTTTTTAATACTATGAAGTATATATCACACATGTATATGAAGCTAACACTCATAGAATCATAGAATCATAGAATTATACAGCACAAAAGGAGGCCATTCAGCCCATCTAGTCTGTGCCGGCTCTTTGAACAGAGCAACTCAATCCCACTGCCCAGCTTTCTCCCCATAACCTAACAGACCTGCTCTTCCTAAATAAAGATCTACTTCCCTTTTAAAAGCTGTTATGCAATCTGCCTCCAACACCTTTTCAGGCAATGCATTCCAGATTCGAACAACCCGCTGAGTGAACTCATTCCCTTGCAATTTCCAGTAGGATTGTCACATTA
Source organism: Hydrolagus colliei (assembly GCA_035084275.1). NCBI lineage: Eukaryota > Metazoa > Chordata > Chondrichthyes > Chimaeriformes > Chimaeridae > Hydrolagus > Hydrolagus colliei. Next base: position 65,769,529 of record CM068745.1, read on the forward strand.
AACTAGGATTAGCAATTCATTGTGATTCTGGGTGGAGGTAAGACCAGAATTTCAAGTGAAACTCTTGTCCCCATATGGCACAACATGTCAATTCCCTAACTGCTTTCGTCATTCAGATGCTGTAAGGTTTAATTTTTTTTAGCAACATTTCAGGATAAGCAATTACTGCTTTTTCCAATTATTCTAAACTGAAACAGTTTGACTTTATCAGTTTTTGGAACTCCTTCCACTCCCTTCCAAAAACAAGATGAAATACCACAAGTCAACCGCATTATTACTATAGTTTATAAGCCATGTCATTATGACCCAACACCAATAGATAAATGATATATACTTCATTCTCCTTAAAAGAGTTTCTAACAACATCTCATTCTAAATCAGAATTGCTCTTATCAAACATTCACCATTGGATTAATTTTAAATTATCCTAATGTTAAGAATTGCGACTCACGTTTCTTAAAGATGACATTAGTACAGGTATCCTCTGATTTGCTACGTTTCTATTCACTGTATATGGTTTCGATTTAACGAACATAATTTTTTAACCCCTTTTTATTGATATAAAACATTTGGTTTTGTTTTAACGGCAAAAAAAATTGGCGCATCTGTTTTGCGCATGCGCAGTACATAGTGTATTTCGTGAGACCGCATGGGAAACCGCATTTCAATTTACGATGTTTCGATTAGCCTGACATTTTTCAGGAACGCAAGCAACCCTGTCGTAAATCAGGGGATACCTGTATATAGGAACAAAAGGAGGCCAGTTCTACCATTTTATTACAAATATCTTTTAATCCACCTCCATCTTTTCTTCATATCACTTAACACCCTTAATTTCCATGTACGTGTCTATCTAAAACAAGACAACTATCTTAACGCTGTCACAAAAGGGAGTCTCATCTTTTGCAACCAAGTTAAAAACTACAAAAAAGTGTCATGCAGATTAGGATTTAATTCAAGTATTTTTTGAAATTCTAAATAATATTAGTTTAAAATAATGATTGTAACACTAAAAACTATAAAAACATTTCAGACCTCAGATATTTGGCCAATTGAATGCCCATGATCAAGTCACCACTGCATATTATTTTGATAGTAAGGTACAGGTCAACTCTAACCTGCATCAATTTATAATCAGACATGCCTCCCAATGCCTTGTAATAATATTAATAGTCATCCCTGTATTTAGTATAGCAACATTCATCTCATTTCAAGAAGCGTTACAGGATTTACTGCAAAGTCTAGTGAATCATATTTTGTAGGTGAACACGCCAGCAAATTTGCACAGAGCAATGTCCTACAATGAGCCATGAAATAAATGACTAATTTTATCTGGGGGAATGCTGGCCAGAACACTGGGATAGCACTCCAACAACGCAGCACTTCCCCAGCACTGTATTGAAAACTTAACCTAGACTATGAGTTCTAAGTCAGCATGGGATTTGAATTCACAAACTCCTGACCCAGGGACAAGACCAATTGACTCCAGCTGAGACTGTATTGATGATGCACCACCAGAATAGTTTGATTGACTGGGAAAATCTTTCTTCCTTTAAGGATTTCTGATAATACCCATTCATCATGCATACTCTTCCTGCATTATATTTCTTGTTAAAATATTCATTGTGTTTATTAAAATCTTCCTACTACATCCTTATCTATGAACTTAATTACAACAAAATTACATAAATAGATAATTAGCCCAGATACCTTGAATACAATCTGCCCTTATACTAGGCAGCTGCTAATATTGGTTGCCTGAAATGAGACCGTTTTAGTCTTATTATTGTAATCTCAAAATGTAACATTATTGTAAATTTGGGAAAAATAATATTGTAATGTTAAATAATATTACAAGGTAACCTTCTGCCACATAATTTCTGAATAGCGTGAATTGTAAAGAACCTGGAAAAGACTTCTACAGAACGCCACAATTTATTACCCTCCGGACAGATTTTGTTTTCTGTTTATTGTCACTTTCTATTGCCATAACCACGAGGCAGATAAGATAAGAATCTTCAATGTATATCACTGTTTCACTAACCATTACCTCATCTTCCTTATTCTGACACTGCAAACTACAAGATATCTACAGCAGGGAGGTCAGAAGAGGGGAGTGTTATCAAAGCTCAGACATGGCTCAATCCCTCCCCTTCAACTCCTTTGGGAGTTTGGAGGAAGCTTGGCTAACAACACACACAAAACATGAGTAAAAGATGGAACAGGGAAATTACAGTGGAGTCAAGAGTGTGTGACTGTCGTACGGATTCCGCTCTTTCTCTCAACTTCTCATTTCTCATCATATGGAAGATTTGAAAACTGAGAAATAATTATATCTCTACTAGGAAAATGATTCCTTTGTTTTTCATCTGGGCAATTGAAGTCCCTATTCTGATCGTTTTAAAGTTAAAATGTAAAAATTAGAAATCAGTACATGTGTAAACATCAACAAGACGGAAGCCTTACTCTTTGGCTCCCATTGACGTCTTCTCTCCCACAATTCTAACCTCCTTAACCTACCTGACTTGTCCTTAAAACTCTCCGAATCCGTGCGCAAGTGAGGCGTCAGGTTCTATTCCCAGTTATCTTTCCTCCCCTACATCCGGTCCCTCACCAACAACACTTTCTTTGATCTCCACCACATTGCCGCATCTCCATCAATAGTTCACCCAAAAAGCTCCCAGAACCCTGGTCCATGCCTTTGTCACCTCTTGGTTGGACTACATTAACACCCTCTTCGCCAGTCTCCCCTCCTCCACTATTCATGAAATTCAGCTCAACCAAAACTCCGCCACCTGAATTCTCACCTGCACCAAACTTCATATACCACTTATCCCAGACCTTGCAAAACTGCACTGGCTCCCTGTCACGGATTGACTGTGAGATCCTCACTCTTGTGTTTACATCCCTCCATGCCTAGCAGCCTCCTACCTCTCTAACCTCCTCTTTCCTCACAGTACTACCGGCTGCCTCCACTCTACTGGGTCCAGCCTCCGCTTTTTCCCCCCGAATCCTCTGCTCCACCATCAGCAACCGTGCTTTCAGCCACTATTCCCTGAAACTTCAGAACTCGCTCCCTCAACCCCATTCCTCACCCCCTCCTTTCCCATCAAAGGTGCCTGAAGACCTTTCTCTCCGCCTGCGCTTACGGTCACTTCCCCCACACCCGGCTCAGGTTCCGCCATTGTGAAGCACTCCGTGAAGCTGCAAGGCATGGAGGGCATTATAAAAATGCAAGTTCATGTTGTTGTTGTGCATGCAAGTATACTGGAAAGTCTAAACTACCAATGAATGTAAAACAGGTTTATTCTCAACATGTTCAAAATTAAACGCATTTAACCCAAACCATGTACAGTAAAAGCTTTGTTATCCGGCACCATCGGGACCTGACCGGTGCCGGTTAATCAAAGAAGCCAGATATTCGAGCGGCAAGTTGCCGAAAATCCTACACAAAAAATTTACTTATTTTAAAACATACCATATTAATAATAGACTAAATAATAACAGAATATCGTATGGATACTTATCATTAAAGCATTCCAGCACACTCGGTAAAATCTTGTTCTGTAAATTCAATAAGTGCGCATGAGCACGCATGCGCAAAGTGAGTATACCGGGAGTGTGCCGGATGGCTCCGGTATGAGGTCCGGTTGCTGAAATGGTAATTGTATTGGGAGATACTGGTTGGTTGAGCATTCTGGTTGGTTGGATGCCGGATATGTTTTTACTGTATTGAACTTCTTTAATGAATCTCGGAATAGATACCACTTTAAAATAACTAACACTTTAATTTCTATCACCTGATGAACCCTAAGTTCATAGTACTTGGCACATAAAACTTTGAGAATTTAGGATCTCCATAATGTTATGGTTATAGAGCCACTTATGGCACAAGCAGCTCCGTCACATGGCAATTTCCAGTGCTGTGGAATTTTCTATTTAAACTAGTGGGTGAGGAGGAGGAAGGAAATCCCACAGCAACATGTGAACATCTGCACATGCATGAGATCCAGCAGGGGGAGTTGAATGAGTTGGGAATGGAGACATTCGGCTTCAGTCCTTGTACTTTCCCCAGTCTCTGAAGACAGTCTTACAGTCCAATGAGGTGTTCTCGGTGCTGCGCAAATCTGGTCCATACCACCGTCCAGTGCCGCAAAGCTCACCCGAGAAATTTTACACTTTATCTCGGGATCCAAGGAGTGTCCACGGACCACACTCCTCAAGAATCTAGACAAGGGATCAAGAGCATCCCCAATGTTGCCCTGATCCTCACGGCCACCTTTGTGTGCAGCTGCCTGAGGCTGTATCTGGAGTCCCTCTACGTCGGCAGAAAATTCCACTACATGCTGGGCCTTTATCTGTACCTGGTGCTGAGTAGGATGGGTCTGGCAGAACTACCTCGAAATCCCCCATAGTTGATGCAAAAACAATGATCCCGCATTGAGACTCACATCTCGTAACATTTCAAACCAGCGCACAAACACTCAATGGACCCAATTGAGGAGTACCCCAGAGAGGCTGACAGCAACACTAAGCCCAACGCACACAGGCCAACACTCACTGTACAGAAGAGCGGTGCCGAAAAAGGAATGTAAGGAATGGAATGTATTGTATCGGGCTACATGGAAGGAATTTAACTGAATATGTTGTATTTTGTGTTGTTTTTGAGTTGTTTGTTGTACCAAATATTATATTTGCAAATACATATATATTTTGTGAAAAAAAAGGAAGAACCTAAGTATTGCCCTGTATTGACATTGTGAACTATCTAAGTCTGTCAGTAGGAGGCAACCTTTAGTACACATCTTCCATGGTAGGCATTTATATTTGGGTGGACCAAGCCTGTTGGAGCAACAAGCAGTAATCACTTTATAAGGTGGATTTCACTTGCCAGTGATCCTTCTTTACGTTCCAGCACCGACACTGAAATCAGTGTTGGAACACAGTCTCTTCACCTCAGGCACTTGAGGTTGAATTCATCATTGAGACCAATGGTATATGCTATTAAAGGCTCTTATAGTTAAATCGGTTAAGATTGTTGTAGCCCAGTTCTGAGACTATAGCAAAGCAGCAAGCCTTTGGAAGTTTTGAGATTCACACAGATCCACTGGGAGAAATCCGACCTGGGTCAAGCTTCACTATATTCACTTAACATTTCAGAGCATATAGAGTTTGGCAAATTCTTAAATAGTCATAATTTTGAAGCCTTTTTACAGAACCGCAAAAAATCAGCTTCAAAATTCAGACTAAATTCAACAAAAGTGTGCAGAGTATTGTCAAAGATTTTGTGTGAAACCAAACCAGACTTATTCATAAAGTTATTATTCATAAAGCATTCGGCTTTAGCTACTTAATCCAATCTGTAAATGATGCCCCAAGTGAGAGTAAGGAGTACATGGGGAGATTGTTTTCTAATACTCGTGGTTAGGGTCACTCTTATCCAAAAAGCTAAACTGTTTAGATGGGGCTGCTTCCTCAGTGATCAGCGTGACAGTGTCATTAATACCAGAAACAACAACAACAACAACAAAATTGCACTTATATAGCGCCTTTCACGTCGGGAAGACGTCCCAAAGCGCTGAACAGTCAGGTCGGGACTGACTGGTGGGGGGAGGGTCGGGGGAGGGGAAGGAGAGTGGGAGAGGGGGAAGAGTTAGGGTGGGAGCCAAAGGCGCGGTCGAAGAGGAAGGTTTTGAGACTGGCTTTGAAGGAGGAAAGGAAGCAAGGCGGAGGGGCTGCGGGACGGAGTTCCACAGTATGGGAGCAGAGAGGCTGAAAGCCCAGCCACCGATGATTAGGTGGTTAGGGTGGTGGACGCGGAGCAGGCCTGAGTCAAGGGTGGATTGGTAGGGTTTAAGAAGGTTGCAGATGTAAGGTGGGAAAGACAGTGGTTGGATTTAAAAGTGAGAACGATGATCTTGAACTCAGCGAGAGCCAGTCCAGTAGGCTGAATGTAAGTACAATGCTGGTTTCTGTTAAATGCCTATTAATACCAATTCCTTACTCCATACTCCTAATAATAATCCCTCAAAAAAAGCACAATAATAAAATTGGTCATTTCAATCCATGACTTTGTGGGCCACTGCTGTGCGCAATTGGCTGCTGCATTCACCCACAAATATACAGTCAATTCACTTTGCAGTATATTCTGTGAAGTGCTTTGAGATGTCGATAAGATGTGAAAAGCGCTATATAAAAATGCAAGGATTGTTATTATTATTAATATTTATTGTAATTGTTTAAATCCTGTGAGCAGAAGATAGTTGATATCCCTGGCCACTGAAAGCCAGAAAGCATAGAGAGGCAGGGGTTCTCGCTAGGACAATGGGTCAGTGAGATTCCACATGCCCACGTGTACGATACCCTGAGTCCGATAAGCCAGCCATTTACTGTAGTTTGGTTTGAGCATGGTAATCGGTTATCACATATGTTATAAATGATGATCTTTGCATTTGATATCGCTCTTTTCATGTCTTCTAGACGTCTCCATACGCTTCGCATAATATATTGTAAAATTGAGTAGTCCCTTCGCCTCGCTTCCTCCCTTGCTTCCTTCAAGGGCAGTCTCAAGACCCTCCTTTTTGATCATGCCTTGGGACGTCCTCCCAACGTGAAAAGCGCTCTATAATTATAATTTTGTTGTTGTTGTATATTTGTGGACGAAACGCAGCAGCAATCTACGCACAGCAGTGTCCCACAAACAGTCATTGATTAAAATGACCAATTTATTATTGAGTTTTTTTCAAGGGATTATTATCAGGAGTGTGGAGTAAGTAAACTTGCCCAAGATTATGCCCTGCCTGGAATTCAATCCAGGTCTCTTGCTTGCAAGGCAAGTGCTCTAACCACTGAGCTACAAGACTCTATTGAAACTTCACCAGTAGTGAACAGCTCCTTCATGTCTGTCTGTCTGTCTGTCTGTCTGTCTGTCTGTCTGTCAGTATAACACAAATCTTCTACTGTGTCTCTCTGTAAGTACCCGAGGGTGCAATTCATCCTTCCCGGAGGTTTGTTGGGTTTTCAGTCCCTTGAGCTGAACCTCAGCCTTATTTATGTCAAAGCAGACGAGTGTACACATGTGGGAACCTTCGGGAGAGTATACGTGAGCATGTGAGAGTAGATGTGAGAGTGTATGTGTGCATAGGTGTGTAATTGTGTGTGTGTGTGAATTGATCAGAGTATCACATGCAAGGATTATTATTAGAGGAACATACTAACAGAAGTAAAGAAAATAACTTTTCCAACAAGTAAGACACGGGCTGACCAAAAAAAGGTTTTTATCCAACTTCCTTTTGAATGGTTCGAGATGGACAAACCTAACCTTATTCTTTTTGACTCGGGCTAGAGATAATTGTTCCAGTTAAAAAGAATTTCCACGAATGAATACAGTCCTTTCTGTACAAGTTGCAGTTGTCTGCTGTTAATTTTTTTGTATCTGAAACAGAGCTCTAGAGTGCTTTGAAGAGCAGAGCTCTTGAGAGCTTTTAAGCGCTCTGAGATGTCGTCCGGCGTGGAGGGCGCTATATAAATTGAAGTTGTGTGTTGTTGTCTAGAAGACGTGAAATATCAAATACGAGGATTATTGTGTTTATTAGAGAGCTAACGAGGTCAAACCCTGGCAAAAATGATAATTGCAACCACAAAAAATAAGTGAAGAGAGTAGGGAAGTGGTGCAGGAATGAGTAACGAAGAAACAAGGGGACGTCAGAACTCTAGGTCCCACTGCAACTAAACAAGGAGCATCCTGAATCTCATCAAATTACAGTATTTGAGGAATGTGTGTATTTTTCTCTGCAGAGGTGAGCTGCTTTAGCTCAGACCAATCTTCAGTCAACGAAAATCACCATTTGGCTACACAAGTTCAGCAGAGCTATTACTTTTCATTCACTTTATTTTGGATTAAATAGCAACAACGTACAGGCACATAACTTCATAAAATCAAATGTGACTAAGTGCACTTTTTTTTTTGGGGGGGGGGGCGGAAGAAATTGCCTGCTTCTGATGGGATTACAGTTCAGATCTGTCACAACTATATTTGCTGTTGCCAAAACTAATGCTTGAATAATGGAGTTGAATTAAGCCAAACAAAACATGTTCTAAATCCTGAATGTCCTTGTTTATATTGTACTACACAACACATGGGAGGCCACTTTGACATAGAAATAGGCTGCAATTTATTTCTGTGATCCACATTTGCAGCAGCCCCAACAGAGTCTAAGATGAATTGCAGCCATTGTAAATGGGAGTGGGTTTTAAGATAATACTGATTCAGCTGTAAACCAGCATAAACTGGTATAGTGCCGATTTAGCTAATTTGTGATTCTTGTTGCAATACTTTACCACAACTGCATTCTGCAGCCACTCTGTTCCCTGGTGTAATCATTTGCTGAAATAAAGGAGTAATGAAAAATAATTCCCATAAAGGTTTTACACTATGTGTACACACAGAAAATTATGACGGTGGACAGGTTTAGAGTGGGACCGGGTGCTAAGTGCACCTTGTTTAACAGCAAACTTGTTTAAATCTAGGTGAACATTTCTTTTGTAACGTAAGAAATTAAGAAATCATGGAACAAAACAGACCACTTGATACACTCTGATAGATATTTCTTAAACAAATTCTCCTTGTGCCTTATGCCATTCAAATATCTCATAGTATTTTACAAGATACATTGTGAAGTTATTTAAACATATTAAATAACATATATTGAATATATTCAAGACTGAGATTGATATACAGGTAGACCCCTCTTTACAAGGGGGTTAGGGACTTTAAAACTCTTTGTTAAGCAAACATTTTGTTAAGCGAGAATTTAAATATATTACTGTATTTGGCCGCAGCCAAAATGCCGCCCCGACCCGAACCTCCCCGCTAAAATCAGTTTAGTTCCTAGCAGTTCCTAGCGCTAACATTTTTGGTGTACAAGTTGAGCAGCCAAAATCCGGAGTTCCGGAATACGGAATGTGACAAAAATTGCAAGAATAAAAACGCCAATCCTATCTGCTCCAGACCGTGCTCCACTTCACAGTCACCGCACTGAAATATCGCAACCTGGGCCCAGGCATTTCCGGACACGTGACGCACTTCTAGCTTTCCGAAGTCTGGAAATACCCGAACCTGGGCTCAGCTACGGGCTCGAATTCAGGACGCTCAACCTGTACTAGCGAAGGCCTAAGGTAGATATAACTGCTATTGAAGGCTACACAACTTTAAATACAACAATAAAATATTAATGTTAGTAAATACAACAATAAGCAATAAAATACAGACAGTCCTCGACTTACTATTATTGAAGCCACAAAGCATCCTGCCGCTTAAGATCCTCCTATATGGGAGGGGTTGCACTGAACTGTTTAACTGAGGCACGCTAAAGACTGAGCGTGTGTTGCTGGGGCAACCAGGAGAGACGCTACCCATGAGAAGCTGCGCACGAGAAGCCCGCGAGATTTAAAGTGTGTGTAAACATTCGTTATAGAGAAAGCAGCCTTTGTTAAGTGGATAAGTGGTACGAATAGAAACTCTCGTTATAGGGAACTTTCATTAACCGGGCATTCGGTAAGCGGGGTCTTCCTGTATTTACAATTGATAGAGGGGTTAAAAGATATGGGGATTGGGCAGTTAAATGGAATTAGCTTAGAAGATCAGCCATGATCTTATTAAATGGTGGAGCAGGTTCGAGGGGCCAAATGGCCTACTCCTGCTCTTATTTCTTATGTTCTGATGTTCTTGTGTTAACTGCCTGGGTGATATCCGAAATGAGGGGTAAATGGAAATTAAACTATCGTGGATTATGCTTAGTGATGTATTTTTTGAAGCTGTGGAATCTGACAACAGATCCAAATCCAATAGTTTTACTCTTGCTTAATGAGTACAATCAATCAATCAATCAACCAATCAATCAATCAAAATTTACAATTATATAGCGCTATGTTTTTAAAAATATATATATTTTTGAATATTCGGCAGGCGCTTTAACCGGCACTCGCCAGGTCCCGAGGGTGCCGGATAAACGGGCTTCTACTGTACATAGTCAATTCATTTTACAGTATATTCTGAGATGTCTAGATGAAAAACGCTATATCAAATGCAAGGATCATTATTATTACCATGTTTGTACCATTACTACATTTGGGTTTGGTTAAGTTACTATTCTTGTTAATTTCCTGTCCAGCACTTTCCCCGTATCTGTTAATATTTTTGCATAACCAGTTCTCTTTTAATTGCTCTTCTGAAATTCCGTCAAGACAGTATTCACTGAATTTCCCTCATTTGTGCTATGTTATTGCTTCGAAAACTTCAGGTTGATTAATCTTGAATCTGAATTGATAGTCCTTCATCACTTTATTCTTTTCCAAGTGCTTAGCAATTGCTTTCAACAACAACAACTTTGATTTATCTAGCGCCCTCCACGCCGGTCAGCGTCTCAGAGCGCTTTCCTTTAAAATCAACTTCAAAATATCTCACAATTAAATCCAGTGATGCCCAAATTTTTCCTTCATACCTCTTGTCATAAAACACTGAGTTACAAACTCAGGAATAGACACACTAGTCGGCAGTAAAACATGTAACATAACCCACTGCAGATAACATCTTCCAATAAATCACAATCTCCACCTCCTTCCTCCCTGAATTTTGAACTTAATTATATGGAAACAAAGCCATTCCACTCATCCAAGACAATTTCGAACAAACCCGAGACATATATGCAAGGACAGACGTGGACTTCAAATACCTAAGCACAAGAGCAAGGCCAAACTTTGATCCTCTACAAGACAAACTTATACCATTCCTCTGCAGCATCTATGCAAACCCGAATAGCTGCCTGTAACAACAATATATTGCATTTGTATAATAAAATGCACCTGGTAATAAGAAAGTCTAGATCCATTTTAATCTGTATGTAAATTCCAGTGTTCAGTTGCTCTGCAGCTTGCAAAGCCGAACTACAAAGTTTAGATGAAAAAGGGGTCAAAACGTGGCCATGTTCAGATAGCTGTACTAAATGGCTCCACCGTTTAACCAAAAGATGGATGAATAGAAATATGTACATCAAAATGATTTATGTCAAATTTTATATCAGAGCAACATCAGTGCATATGTGTATATACTTCAGGCTGATTGTGGGACACTTCTTGTCAGTAAATTGGCTGCAGTAGGTATCTACAAAATACAGGCACTATAATATATCCTGTGAAGTTCTTTGAAGCATCACCTCAAAGTAGAAGGCGCTATATCAAATGCAAACACTGTATTATTTATTTATAATTCTCAGAATAAACCCATTTAAGAGTTAGACTCGTCAGCAGAAAACCTGAAACTAATTCCAACAACTTGCATTTATATAGCACCCTTCACACGAGGTAATGTCTGAGAGCACTTAAATAAACGAATATACTCTTAAGTTTTTATACATCAAGAAAATGCTACAAGAAAATACAATCAAATGTGAAATGCAAGAATTATTACATCTTCTGCAATCAAAGGAGCATTACCACAGCTTTGCAAAGTAAACGTCAGTAAAATCTGAACTTTAATTTAAAACAACAACTTGCATTCATATAGCGCTATTCATGCCAGGGTGGCTTGAAAATTCTTGAAAACAGCATTTGGAAAATTCACCCTCAACCTCTCCCATTACCAGCAACGGTATTCAATCCTTCGCTTTATTCGATAGTAAATGCCTCACAGAATCATATCTAAGCCAAGCATCGAACCTGCAAATAGATGAACTACAATATTGTAATAAAAAGAGAAGTTGCTTCACACTCAGCAGGTCAGGCAGCATCTATATGAAGAGAGGAAAGTGAGTCAACATTTCAGGTAGATGACCTTTCATCAGCTCTCTTCAAAACCAGTCAGTGTCCAATCTGAAGTTTTTATATTACCCAACTCTAAGTCTGTTCATTTTGTTTTTCCTGTTAATGACTGCGATGTGCAATGGACTGCACTAGAACGTGCGGTAAACTTGGTTTTAATAACTGGAGCGTTGATAACCAAACAGTCTGTGTCTGCTACCTTTGCTTCGCTTTAAGGAACTCTTATTTCTCATCAAACCACATCTGCCTCCAGAACCAAAGATTTCAATTCTCAGTCATTTTCCAAATGTATCATTTGTAAGTAACACAGTAATATTTTAAGCGTTGCCCAACTTTAACTATTCACAATGTGCTATTATAAGACATGGACAAATGTGTTAGATATCAGTTGCACAACAGGATGTGGCTAGAAAGCACTCTATCTACCAATATTATTTAAAGGTGCCTTACTGCCTGTAGAGCTGGAAATTATACCTATGCCTGGATTTCTCAGGAGAGATCTGTACTCTATTAAACCAGCAGTCCAAATGTGAGTCTAACAAGTCACAGATCATCTTATTAACATGTTTAGCTTTCTTTTCTTTTTGTACAGAAAATGCAAACACTTTAAGAACGACATGTGCAGTGTATGTCATCAGAACAGAGGAAACAGCAGGCGCATATTATAAGTAAACCGGGTGTATGCATTCCTGCACATCTCATTTAAAAACAAGCAAGTTAAAGGCATCTCAGATCATGTGCAAATTAATTTTCTGAACTGTTATTTTTTCTGCCCATACACACACATGACTAAATAATAAGTCTTTCAGCTGGAGCCAGTATGCATAAGGAGCCCTCATTCCTTCTAGTTGAAACTTGGAATTAAACTAAATAAATTAAGTTAAAAACGGAACCAATTCAGAAGATTTTCAAAAAAAAAGTTGAGTTTGAATGATGTTTGCAAAGCTCATATTAATGACTACTTCTCGGCATTCCAAAAACGGATTCAAAATAATATTTACTCTGCAGGTGCCAATAAAGCAATAAAAACAAAGTTAAAGATAGTTTGAAAAGTAAAGCTTCACTCACCACATAAGTAATCTGTTTCTCAAAGAAAACAGAGTCTGCCATAGCTGATGCAATAACTATCCACATACACCAGCCCTCTAGTCAGTTATGTTGCGAAGTGATGGAACTCAAATGAACGTCCCATCAAGCTCATGCAAAGGAGCAAACTCTAATCATCATGTGGATGCCTTCAGTAAAGTTGTCGCACTGTACAGCGATGGAAAAGCTAGACCAATGTAATAGCAACAGATGCTCTTACATCTCAGGCTGATTTTAATGAGCAACACCCCCTGTCATCTCACACCATTAACTCACACTCAAGAATGTTTAAATGGGACTAGAAGCAACATATGCTCAGTGCTGCCTACAGCCTGGTCAGACCAGAGAAAGATAGTTCATGATAAGCTCTTTGCAAGGCTGTTTGGAAGGGGGTTCTCAACTGACGACAGGGGCCCTCAACTGACGACAGGGGCCAGCCATATCACTGACAGATCACTCCTTAAAGCTGATAAAAGCATCATCCTAACACTTTTAAAGAAACAAGACAAACCACATATCATAGGTTCTTGCGTTCGCTCTGCATAAACTGTGCCGAGGGCTGCTACAGTCCTTGACAGTTCAAAATCAGTACACACCATCAGCAGTGTTGGAACTAAGCTATTCTGCTCTTTATGTTGAACATGTATTTCCACCCACCAATTAATCATTATTCTCCCCCTGTTGAGCGAGTATTGGCATGAATAAATGTAATTTGTTGTTGTTTTGTGAATTTGTCCCTCTATGATAAAATCTAGTGACATTTTACAGTAAACTTTCACTATACATTTTTGATGATGGTTTTGCACTTAGAATTATTTGAAAGCACACAAGGCATACATTGTGAAATTTACTGACTCGAAATAGAATAACAGTTGGCTGGTAGGAATTGATCACCGCGGAATAAAGCACTGGAGTCCTGTAGCTCAATGGTTAGAGCACTCACCTTGCAAGTGTAAGACCTGTGTTCGAATCCAGGCAAGTCAGGGTGAAACCTTGGGCAAGTTTCCTTATTCCACATGCCTAATAATAATCCCTCCAAAAACACCACAATATTAAAATTAGTCATTTCAATCCACGACTGTTTGTGGGACACTGCTGTGCACAATTGGCTGCCACATTTTGCCCACAAATATACAGTCAATTCACTTTAAAGTATATTCTGTGAAGCGCTTTAAGACATCTAGAAGATGTGAAAAGCGCTATATCAAATTCAAGAATTATTATGAAATTATATTTCCTTCCGATGTGAAATGTGTTCTACGAATGTAATTTTGTTGTCGATTCAGTGCTTCAACTAAATAGATTATTAGCGTATTCCAGGATAGGCACATCGGCCCTCTTAAATGATGTCATTAAAATGATGTCATGAAAATGATGTCCATGCGGTGAAGATTTTAATGATGAGCTGCCTCTCTATCATATAAATCCCCCCAAACAATAATAATAATCTGTGCATTTGATGCAGTGCTTTTCACATTTTCTAGATGTCTCAAAGTGCTTCACAGAATACAACAAGAACAAAACAACAACCAAGTTACATTTATAGAGCGCCTTTCATGTCGGGAGGCCATCCCAAGGCACTGAACAGTCAGGCCGAGACCCGAGCAAGGGAGAGCGGTAGAGTAGGGGGAGGGGCGAGAGAGAGTTTGGAGGGGAAGGAGAGAGTTGGGAGGGCAGCAGAAGGCACGGTTGAAGAGGAGGGTGTTGAGGCCGGATCCATGGCGCGGATTTGGAGATGGAACGACAGTTCAGAGTCGAATAAGACGTTGAATATACTGTAAAGTGAATTGACTATATATTTGTGGGCAAAACGTGGCAGCCAATTGTGCACAGCAGTGTCTCACAAACAGTCATGGATTGAAATGACCAATTAATTCTTTTCTAGGAAATATTATCAGATGTGTAGAGTAAGGAAACTTGCCCAAGATTTTGTCATGCCTGGAATTGAACTCAGGTCTCTCGCTTGTGAAGCAAATGCTCTAACCACTGAGCTACAGGACTCCACCTGACCCATAATATCTACCATACTCATTTGATTGTGACAAAGATAGCCTTCCACCATGGTGGTAGATAACAAAATACACTGTGAAGTGATGGTGTAGTGGTTGGCATGGGATTAATGATGGTTCATCTGAATAGGATGAAGGAGATTTTCAGTCACACTTCAATCCTGCAACCACAAACCTGCTGCCTCGTGAGACAGTATGGTAGTGACTTTAAACAAAGTTTTATTTTCTAAACAAAAGGAAATGTCACAGATAGGGAAATGCATGCATGGTATAGGTGGAGGGCAGATTTGATTCCTGATAACTTTGAAACACAGCCTGCAGAGAACTTAGTGAAATGTTGCATTTCAGGACAGTTTGGGTACTACTGAGTTGTGGCAATAAATCAGAAATGCTTTACTCCTCATCAATCGCGTCAATTAATTTAAATGCTTGACATGCTCCTTAAGTCCTTCATTGTTCTGCATAGATATTTGCTTTGTGATTGAACCATAAGAGCACTCAGTTCTTATTCACTGATGCTGGTTGCTGACAGCAACATGTTGGTATGCATGAAGCAGTATGATATGAGTTCCAACACTGTAATCCTTTTCCCCCTCTTCCAAACACAGCATATTTGCCACTAAACCTCGCAGGACATTTTAATCATCTTATTGGTGGGAGCGAGAGTTATGGTGAGCTCATGATGCCAACCATGTGGTCAGTGCTGTACTTTTCGCCCACAACTATACAGTCAATACACTTTGCAGTACCTGTATATTCTATTAAGCTGTTTGAGACATCTAAAAGATGTGAAAAGCGCTATATCAAATGCAAGGATTATTATTTTTATACTTATTTATATTGGGGGCTGCTACATAGTTCCTTCAACTAAATGTGGCTTTGAGGTAGTCGACTTAGTCATTCACACAGATGGTAGAATTACAGCAAAGCCAGAGGAAGAAATATAAATTTGCAGCCAGTCTTTGCTGTAAAGGTATGTAAATAAATGCAAGATAGCAAGGATCAGAGAAAAATGGCTTCAATTCTTTAACTTTCTCCCAAATGCAAGCTCTAATTCCTGAGCCAAATGTTTGCATCTGGAAGTTGATTAACCTTCATTTGTGTAAAATAATGTGCAGTAATTAATATATTTCTGTCTCCATTCTATATCTTCTTAACTGAAAGGAATGATGTCATCTTGAATGTGTTGATTGACTGCTTATACAGCTGAATCATTTTTAAAATACTGTACTTCTTTGAGCCATTTTGATCTTTACCTTTCCTTCAGAGGAATGTATTCTCTTTCCAACTCCTATAAAATGATCTTAAATTAGTTGTTATTTTCTGTTTTTTTATTGCTGCTTCCCATGTAATTTTTCCTAAAACTCTTCTTTTTAGCATCAGCATTACAGTATAAATCCGACTATACAAGGATAATACTTATAATAATCGTTGCATTTGATAATAGTACTTTTCACATCACTAGGTTGTTTCAAAGCACTTCACAGGATTTACTGTAAAGTACAGTAGCAGTTTATTTTGTAGGCAAATACGGAAGCCAATTTGCACACAATAATCTGCTACAAACTCAATTACCAATTTTGTTTAAGGATTGTTGGTCAAGACTGGGAGAAACTCCCATTTCTTATTGAACAAACAGACAGGACCTATTTAATTAAATCCCACAAAGCTTTTTGAGACGTCCTCCCATCATCAAAGCTAAATCAATGGAAGCCTTTCATTTCAGCAAATACAAGGATTATTTTTATTTACCTCTGTGGAATTTTATTACTGTACAATAAGCAAATTATGATTTCTTGTTGGCTTGTTTACCTGCCTCAATGGATCAGTTTAGATCTTTTTGATACCATTACCATCATTTTGAGCAGTGTTGTGGCTCTTTCCCACACACTCTTGCTGCTACAAACAATACAGCAAAATCAACACAAGCCTGCTCTTTCCTCATAACCTTTATTGCTCGAATTTTTCAAATATTTATCCAAACCTCTATTGAATGTTTTTATGGACTTTGCTTTAACCTCAACATAGCTTGCCAGCTGTTCCGGATGAAGTCTATTCTCCAAATGTTCCACCACACAGCAGACCCTGCTGAACGAGGAAACAGATTTACAAATTTGTGTGTCGTAGACGTGTCCAATATAAACTGTGGAGAATTGACAGATCTTAATTGACTCTTGCCCCTTCATACAACAATGCTTTTCAATTGATTTAGCAAATATTTCTGACAATATTTGGTCCCTTTCCTCCTTCTTATGTTGACAGATATGGCTGATCCTTAACGCAGTTTCTGGACATCATTGCTTGCTGCTCGTTCACCCACTAGAATCCTGCTCTTTCCTCATAACCTTTATTAGTTGAATTTTTCAAATATTTATCCAATTTCTGTTTTAAATGTTCGTATGGACTCTACTTGAACAACCATTTGTGATATGGTATTCATGGGAAGAAATTCCCTCTGGATCAAGATTTACTCTATTGATGCAGCATTTCAGTGAGTGTGGAATTAGGTAAATTGTTCAATCCAGTCTTAACTATGAAGTTAGTTTTCTGTAGTCCTCAAAAGAAATTACAGAAAAACAGCTTCAAAATTATAGACTGTATTTAAGAATTTGACAAATTATACACACTCTAAAATGAAAAGTTAATAGAGTAAATCTAGACCCAGGTGGAATGTCTACACTCGTGTGTGTTTATTTTATTAACCACCAATCTTTAACATTGGTTACTAATAATTAAGGAGATTTATAATTCCCACTGTACATATGTGTTAGAGTATGGTTTAACACAAGGGCATACATCATCTTTATAATTCACACATTGAAACAATTCAAAGAAAAACTCTTCAAGATTAAGGCTGTGTTGAAGAGTTTGCCAAATTCTGACTACTCTAAAATGTCACATAATTAGAGTAAAGCCAAATCTTGGTGGAATTTCAGCAATCACCTGTGTAAAAATGTTTGGTGTTGACAAGAATAAAGAGTTGAGAGTTAGACAAGTATGAAAGTTGCCTCCTTCTCCGCGATTAGTGCCAGCATGCATGCATTAAACTGGAGAAGCAGAAATGCTGATAGATTGTGAAGCAAAAACAGAAATCACCAGTTTTGACGATGGGCTGCGGACCTAAAACGTTGATTCACTTTTTCTTTATCCATAGACGCTGCCTGATCTGTTGAGTGTTCCCAACAATTTCTGTTTTTGTTTCAGATTTCCAACTTCTGCAGTATTTTTTGTTTTTCCTGATAGATTGTGCTGCACTGACACTGTGATACAATATTAAGAAGAGCACCAAACAGATCACAGCTTGAACAGCGGGGCACCACTTTCTCACTATGGCACCTTTACTTTCATCAAAGCCAGTTCTTTAATGACTTAATTGCTCCGGATGCACAGAACAATTGATCTCATCATACCTCTTACTCATCTGACTCATTTACAGAACTCCAATGGAGCCTTATTTACCTATAGCCAAATAAAGTTAGTAAAGCTTCACCTGGACGTCAGATGAATTTGCCCTTGGCCACCTTCCAGTATTCACTCGTGATTAGTCAGCTGAAGGACCAGCTGTTTACGGGGTTCAGAATATATCCTAGTGTGGGACATCACCATGTCACACACTCAACGGCATTTGTGCACGTAATATTATTGTGTGTGACTGGATATCTTTCTCCAAGCTATGGCTAACATAGGTCTGCTATAATGTGGGACCAGCAACATGACCGTGTCACACATGCAATGCAATCTATGCATGCAATGCTTCCCATCCTTTCGGTGAGATATTTACCAGGATCCTATCTATAAAACGTTCAGGTTGCGTTAAAGATCCCATGACACAATTTGAAAACAGAAGCAGTTTTGTCCTGGAATGATCTGATAAACTATGCCCAAATAAAACTTGTCAATTACTTCATGGCTGTTTGTGGAACATTGTTGTGTGCAAAATAGCAGCTATGTTCACCTACAAATATACATTCACTCCACTTCACAGAAAATCTGGTGAAGGGCCTAGAGATTTTCTAAAGATATGTTAACGCATTATATCAAATGCAAGGATTATTGTGTTTGACTGTATGCCATTCTCAAAGCTGTAGACACCGCAGCATAGTTGCCACCAGCTATAAAGCAGGTGCTGCCAAACACCACAGGGCACCCACTGGCGGATGACCTGTAGCCTGAACATGGTGTTGAGTTACTGCTGGCAAGTTTCATTCAATATCTCTAGGGCAGTTTAACTTGCATTTGTATAGCACCATCCATGAGACACTGCCCTGCACAGCGTGAATACAAGTTGTTGCAGTTGTGATTACTTTCAAGTAGGGTCCGTCGATATCGAAATTTTCCGATATCGATATATCGGTTGGCTCATATCGATATATACCAATATCTTCCGGTTTTTTTGTACTGCGCATGTGCGCGCATTCGGAGGTGTGCGCACATTCGCATATATTAGTGATATATATTAAAAAAATGTAATATCGAGTTTTTCGATATATCAATATATTTGAATTTCCAATATCGGCATATCGATATGAAAATTATATTCCGATATAATCAATATATCGATATATCGCCAGACACTACTTTCAAGGTTGTTTTACCACTCACAAGGCATAGGTCCAAAGTCAGACCAGCCATGAAACATAAAACAATGGCATTATTTGCCTCAGGTTTAGTAATACATTAGAAATTCCTACTTCCTGCGCACTGCACATTCCTAAATTCTAGATAACATTTCAAGATTAGATGCCATTTTCCGACCAAAGATTACCTTCTATCTACAAAGCTCAGTGGCATGTTAAATGTGGTAGATTAAATAACTTATTTACATTACTCAGCCTGATATATTCTGGGCAACCTGCATCATATTGACACCTTCTTGTACAGAGCAACAATGTTAACAGGTAAGTCTACCAAAACAACAAGCTGTCAAACAGAAAATGTGGTTTAAACATATCCTTTCACCCATCAGCGAGCAAGAGCTATAACATTTCTGTGTTTCCAGATCATTAACGATTAAGTCAATCTACTGAACTACTGGGACATTTTGAAACCAAAATAAAATTGACAAATTCCACATGTTTAAACACCTTCCCCTCTTCTGTACTTCTGAATATTTAAGGCCTCAGCCAATACATTACATGTATGTGGTTGCCAAAATAAACCAGAAGAACCTGTACTAGAATCACAAGATCGGTTTGTGGGGCGAAGGTCCTTCAGCCCTTTTGATCTCATCCTTCTAGAACAACAATAACAAAATTACACTTGTATAGCGCCTTTTATGTCAGGACATCACAAGGCGCTGAACAGTCATTGTTTCAGACCCGAACTGGGGACAGGGAGGGTGGAGGGAAAGGGAGGAATTTGGAGTGGCCAATGGGGCCATCGAAGAGACTTGAGGCGGGACTTGAAAGAGGCCAGGGAGAGGGCAACGCGGAGGGACTGCGGGATGGAGTTCCAGAGGTTGGGGACAGAGTGGCTGAAGGATCGCCCACCAATGGTGGGACGGGTGGGTCAGGGACATGGAGCAGGCCGGAGCCTGCTCCCACCCAACCCATGTCCAGTGTCATGACCTCAATCAAACTCTCCGGCAAGTTATTCTGGTTGTTAATTCCACCCTGGGTAAAAAAAACTTCCTGGGGTTTCTCCTTAAATTACTCTGCAATGTTAAACCTATAACTCTTGATCTACCGCCTTGCTGCATCCTAATGCGTTTTTCTGGGTTTCTATTTCCGTGGTATACATTCTTTGTAAATCTTTGTAAGCCTTTAGAGCCTAGTTTATTCAATTGTTTCACACTGTTCTTTCTCTAACACTGGGGATCATCACCATTGTTCTGCTCTGTACAGACTGTACTGAGGAGGCCCATCATGTCACAGCAACCAGAACTGTATGCTGTGCTCTAGGTGTGGTTTGCTCAGAGCACTACATAGCTAGAGTATGATGTCTGAGGATCTGAACTCAGCTTATCTGGAAATACAGTATTGGAAGGCATTCTGTTTGCCTTGTTCATGGCTACTATTATCAGAGTGGTCCATAGTGTAGATTATACGATTCAGTTATCCTCTCACCGGAAGGATCCCTTTATCTCAAATCCAGATGGATGCAGCAAAGAGGTCAGAACAACTGTTACTGTTGACTTACTCTTGAGACTATGAAACTTCCAAGCTGTTTCCATTCCTAATAAAGCATACGCACACTGTCAGTGTGGTACCTGGTTTGTGGAAAAGAGGCTTAATGCTAACTACAGCATCAGGTCTCTCCAGACTGATTCTTTCAAGAGTAGCAGGCTGCTGTGTAGCAACTACTGTATTTCACACTCTTATTAAAACCATGAGAAGAAAATTACTTGTAATTTTCCATTACTATGATTCCTGTTTCAAACAGTGCAGTAAATAGAAAGGGTTAGCCCGTAAGAAGACCACATATGTAAATAATAATACTGTAATAATATTCCTTGCATTTGATATACTGTAGCGCTTTTCACATCTTATCGACGTCTCAAAGTGCTTCACAGAATCTACAGTAAAGTGAATTGACTGTATATATTTGTGGGCAAAATGTGGCAGCCAATTTTGCACAGCAGTGTCCCACAAACTGTCGTGGATTGAAAATGACCAATTTTATTATTGTGGATTATGGATTATGGATTATTATCTGTCCAAAAGTAAAATAAGTAAACTCACTAAGTCTGATATAATAGGAACCACTGACTCGGAAGGTCTTTGTTTTATTCACCAATATCCTTATCCAAAGCTCATCACTCATCTAACGCTCATCCAAAGCACTCTGAGATGTCGTCCGGCATGGAGGGTGCTATATAAATCGAAGTTGTTGTTGTTGTTATTTGAAACTTTAAGAACTGAATCACATTTTAGCATTTACCATATTTGCTACAGAAGCAGTTAATTTAGAACATTATTACTATTTTTCTTGTTTAGTATTCTCAAAGTTGAGCAGTGCCCATACAAGTAAAAGTTCAAGTCGAAGTGACTTGAACTTGAAGAGGGACAGTTGTTGGTTGTTTAGAAGATCGCTTTTTATGGGGATAATAATCCCATCAAAAAATAATAATAATAATTTGGTCACTCAATCCATAACCGTTTCCAGTGCCTTGGGATGTCCTCCTGACGTGAAAGGTTTAATAAGTGTAATTTTGTTGTTGTTGTTTGTGGGACACTGCTGTACTCAACTGACTGCTGTGTTTCGTCCACAATATGTACAGCCAATTCACTTTGCAGTATATTCTATGAAGCGCTTTGAGACGTCTCGAAGACATGATAAGGCTCTATATATCAAATGTTAGGACTGTTAGTATTGACAGAAGAGGTGATCCAGGTATGAAAGCATGCATGCAACGAGAAATAGGAATTTGGCCCTATTTTATTTTTGTCTTTTACCAAGCCCACTCCTTCTACAGTCTCGTCAAAACATAACCAATGCAATCATGGATCACCCCACCCTTTGTTTCTCTTGGGGAAAAATATTCCACAGCTTCTCCCTGACGGATTAGAAACCATTTCTTGTTGCTCTCATGCACTCTCTAGTGACCAATTTGGGTGACGCATAAACTGAGGCCCGCTCAGTCTCAGGAGAGTGGTTCATTGCAGGCAAAGTGACACTGCGTATTCGAGGATAATCTGCTCACCCCTCCCAGGGAGGATTGAATAGGGAAACCAATAAATAACGGTTCACATTAAGATTAGGGAGGTTATTATTTATTCTGCAACTGACAAACACTCAAGGTGTGAGTGGGAGTGTGCTCAGTGAGAATTTAATAAGACAGCACAACCCATTGCCATTCATCATGTGATGGGTCAATAAACTGAACAGTTTATCAGTGCTGTCTGTAACTTCCTACAGTATGTAAAGCAGAGCAGCTGGGATTTTGGAAAGTAGAAGTATTTACAAACATTTATCAGATGAACGGGGAACACGCTGCTCCTGTCAGTAATGTCATGTAGGTCAATGTTGCTACTTCATGCATTATATTTGGATGGGATGATAAATTCTGTAGATGAAATTTATGGGCTGGAAAGTGAGAAAGAGGAAAGAGAAAAGGGAGGTGGATGGACACATTGCTCCATAGCAATAGAAATATACAGGGTGACCAAATCGTCATGATACCATGATAATGTCTAATAAGCCTTAAAAAGTTATGATTTCTTTTAGATAGTAAGGTAATTATCACTAATTTCTGGTCACCCTGTACATACAACTTATAACTATTAAGGCTTAATAATAGTGAAATAATATTTTGCATTTGATATACTGTAGTGTCTTTGATATAGCATCTCAAACACCTGACAGGAATTCCTGTCAGGTGTTTGAGATGCTATATCAAAGACACTACAGTATATAAAATGCAAACTATTATTTCATTTAGCGCCTTGGGACGTCCTCCCGACGTGAAAGGCGCTATATAAATGTAAATTGTTGTTGTTGTTGTTGTTGTAGGTGAACTCGGCAGCCAATTTGCACAAAGCAATGTTCCACAAACAGTCATGCAATAAATGACCAATTTTATTTGTGGCATTGTTGGCCAAGACACTGGAAGAAACTCCCTTTTCTTTTCGAATAGTGCCATGGGATCTCTAACATCTACCCGAACAGGCAGACAGGACTCAAATTTAATGCCTCTACGAAAGATAACACCTCCGACAACGCAACTGCTCCCCCAGCATTGTATTGGATGGCAGCCTAGACAATGTGAGTTTGGAGGATTCTTGGCTAAGATAGTGAGAGAAACTCAGTTTTGTATCATATCTGAAGAACAGCACTTCTGACAATGCAGCGCTCCCCCAAAACTACTGGAATGTCAGCCAAAACTATGACCTCAATCCCCCAATGTGGAACTTGAACTTACAACCTCCTGACTCAGGATAAAATATTCACCACTGACCTTTGAATGTGATGTATTGATGATGTTAACTATACATACAGAGTCGCTACGCCAAGATCTTGTGAAGTACTTTGAGATATTCTCAATGTTAGAGGAGCTATACCAATTGCAAAGATTATAATTAATGACTAATAATTGGACCTTAATTTGCTCCCACTTACATCCTTCTTTCACCTTCACCCCTCTTGACTCCAAACCCCACCTCAGGTGCAAAGCCTTCACTGTCCAGTGCCTTGGGACATCCTCCTGACATGAAAGGCACTATATCAATGCAATTTGTTGTAGGTAACAGAGAATTGACTGGTTCCAATTTATCTGCAGATAAACTGTATTTTCAGATGTTTTTTTGTCCTCATTTAATGTATAAATACTGGGTTGTTGAATTGTCAAAAAAATCATTGGGCCTGACTGAGAGTGACTGGCTGATGGTTTTGTATGGTTTAGGCTGGTAGATCAGTGACAGAGAAGAACCTTGCGTTGAACCCTGCAGACCCAGATCCTATGCTCTGATGATGAGATTTCTGCAGTGGGGAAGAAAGCCCACGCTTGCAAATAACAAGGCTCTATCCCATCTTCAACAGGGAAGAATGTAGCCAGAGGATCTGAAATCAATTAGAGACCTTTCTCCTTCATAAAACAATTCACGCAAGCTGCTCTGAGGGGGTAATATTTGCCTTGTATGGAAATGTCTCTTTTGTATTGATAGCTGGGGATATTGGAAGTATTCCAAAGGAACCCATGGGGGTGGGGAGAAGCTAAGCACAGCATTTCCTTCAGTTCTTCACAGAAGAGTCTTTTGGCAGAGCACAAGGTTTATGTCTGTGTCCGTCTGTGTGTTAATATGCTCAGCTAATTCCTTTTTCCTAAATTTTGTGTTAAAGGAGGTCCTTTGGCCCATTTGTTCTAATTCTTGCAGAATACTTGCCAAATCGGCTTTCCATTACACCATCAAACTGTTGAAATGTTAAACCAGAAGTACAGTAATGCTACATGAGAAAATATTCAATAATAATTGTTTACGAGTTATTTTGTCTGGAACTCCTGGTGTCACCGCTAAGATAACTCATTCAAATAGTAATGGTTGGTGTTGTATGATCATGTCAAACATTGTTGTGGTTGCATCAATAACATGACCACGTCATTAGTCAGTGTTCTGGAGGTTGTCTGGCTACAAAACTAGCAAAGGGCTAATTTTGCAGCTAATCAGATGCCAATTCTTTGGCATTTAAAAGCCAGGTGGGAAAAGACACTGCTGTCGATGTACCGGGGGTAATAATCTCTTAAAAATAATATGCAATATAATAATAATTTGATCCCTCAATCCATGACTGTATGGGGCACTTTTGTGTGCAATTGACTGCTACGTTATATCCACAATTTACAGTCGCTACGCTTTGTGTATATTCTGTGAAACACTTTGAGTTGTCTCAAAGACATAATAACAATATCAAATGCAAGGAGTATTATTGTATCCAAAATGGCCACTGCTATTAAACTAAGGGGTCTCTGTCTACCCAAGTGACTTCTCTGTTAACAATATTGATCAGTTGTTATCTAAGTGAGGAAGACATAGGTCGGGGAGCCTTAAAAATTGAGGTAAGAGATGAATTATAAGGATGCCACTTCCCAATGTCCCCTGAAGATACTCCGAACAGAAAGAACCTTTTCATGATTTTCTTTCCCTTTAATGATTCTTGTTTTCTGAAAATTCTGTGTCTGACCAGTAGAGTCAACATGTGAATGCAATGTAGCACAAGCAATTGTGAAATTACAACTAGGGTCATCCAAGTTTGATATTTCCCCAGTGAGATTCAACATATCAAATTTCAGTTATATTCATTTTGGAAACATTTTAAACATTCATTGATTTTATCCTGGAATACTGTTTTAGTGGCATACTCATACTGATTTCTTACAGCACAGAGTATTTATGGTGCTCCTTATATCTACATCATGCAGACTCACTGTTATTTTTATTGATCAGTTAAGGAACAATGGATGAGAAAAGGCCATTTAATCTGCCAAGTCCCCTCCTTTCGCAGACCACACACATCCCGCCTTATCATGAACTTTTTTCATTCCACCCACTCAATATGTGGGAAAGTTCTACGCAGATACTCCGAGATCACCAAAAGCGATCAAGCAAAAGCTACAAAACATCCAACTATTCAAGTCAAAGGGCAAAGCCAAAAACCTTTCTTCTATCCACGCCACATGTACTTCTCTGCATTTCAAAGCTGTAAATTATCACACAATGAACTAGGTGGGTGAATTACGTCAGAATTATTATAATAATAGTCCTTACGTTGCCACGTTTCGCCCACAAACGCTGCCACATTTCGCCCACATATATATAGCCAATTCACTTTGCTGTATATTCTGTGAAGTGCTATCAGATGTCTAGAAGATGTGAAAAAGCGCTCTATCAAATGCAAGGATTAGTATTATTATTATTACATTTGATACGAGCGCTTTTCATGTCGGAAGAATATTTCAAAGAGTTGCACAGGACTTATGTATGTGTAGTGACTTTATTTTGAAACATGGCAGTCAATTTGCACATGGCAATGTCCCATAAGCAGCCAATTGGCAAGTGAATTAGCAATTTTAATCACGAAATTAACTGCCCCGTATGAAAGCTCGCTTTAGCATCTTCATCTATTCCATTGACATCAAAGCTTATTGTATCCAAAGATTTTTTCTTTACACAGAGATTAACAAACAGCTGGGCTCATTTACGAAGTAGAGTACAGTAGTTTGAAACTGTAATGAGAAAACATAAAGGCAGATATCTGGAAGGGTGAGATAAAATGGGCCAATGGGCCTTCTATATCAAAATCACTCTTGTGATCTTGTGACACGCTATATTATCAAATTCATAAATCATCCTCATCTTTACGCAAACACATTTGACATCATTTGTTGTCTACTACAGTTAAGAACTGAAGAATATAAGAATTAGGAGCAGGAGTGGACCATTCGGCCCCTCGAGCCTGCCCGGCCATTCAATAAGATCATTGTTGATCTTCTAATCTAACTCCACCTACCCGCCTTATCCCCATATCCCTTAATCCCTTTATCCATAACAAATCTATCAATCTCAGTCTTGAATAAGTTCAAGGATTGAGAATTTACAGCCTTTTGGGGTAGAGAATTCCATAAATTTACTATTCTCTGAGTGAAGATGTTTTTCCTGAACTCAGTGCAAAAAGGCTGACCCCTAATCTTAAAACTATGACCCCCAGTTATAGGTTGCTCCAACCAGGGAAACAGTCTCCCACTGTCTACTCTATCATGCCCTTTAATAATCTTATAGGTTTCAATAACATCACCTCTAATTCTACTGTATTCTAGAGAATATAGGCCTAGATTACTCAATTTATCCTCATAGCTCAACCCCCTCATCCCAGGAACCAACCTAGTGAATCTACGCTGGACCCCTCTAAGGAGAGTATGTCCTTTCTTAAATAAGGAGACCAAAACTGCACACAATATTCTAGGTGATGTCTCACCAGGGCCATATACAGTTGCAGCAAGAATTCCCTACTCTTATATTCTAACCCTTACCATGGTAACCAACATACCATTAGCCTTCCTGGTTGCTTGCTGTACCTGCAAACTAACTTTTTGTGACTGGTGTACAAGGACACCCAAGTCCCTCTGAATGCTAACACTATCTAGTCTCTCCCCTTCTAGAAAACAATCTGCTTTTCTGTTTTTCTGCCTAGGTGAATAACTTCACACTTCTCCACATTATATTTCATCTGCCATCTTCTTGCCCACTCACCTAGCCTATCTATATTCCATATCTATATTATATGTTGAACAAAATGGATGAATACTGGCAGAATTCCTGTAGACCACTGGGATACCGTATATAGTTATCATCAGCGTTAACACATTACAAATATAATTTTTCACCTTTACATCGCTTTGTCTTGAATCTCTCTATCAGAGGGAGGAACCAGCTCCCTTATAAATTCATCATGTTAAACATTTCAATCAGAGCATCCATTACCTTCTTAGCTTTACAGAATATAGCACAAGTTTACACTGTGCATAAAGTCTTCAATCCAAGATATAGTCTCAGAACTATAATCTAAGGCAAGTACCTGTATATCCTTCCTAAAATTGGGCATTGTAAATAGAACAGAATGCTGCAAATGAAGTGTAACCAATGCTCTAACCACAGTATCATGTGGTTGCTTTAAGTTCCACAACTCTTGTTATAAAGCCCAGCATCCTGCTGGCCATTTTGATTGCTTTCTGCACTCCAGAATGTTTGCATGTATGTACATTAATGTTTGGTAAAAGATGAATCTAGAACTCTTTAATAAAATGTATTATTTGAATTAAGATCTACACAAAAAAATTGGAATAATCATTCCTTGCATTTGATACAGCATCTTATCAAGTCATTGAGACAGCTCAAAGCACTTCACAAAATATATTGTAAAGTAAATTAACTGTGTATTTCATGGCCAAATGTGACAGCCAATTGTGCACAGCAGTGAGCCCAAAGTGAATTGTTAATGGAGGTATCATTACCCCCAAAAAGTGATTAGCTAATCGACTAACAACTGGGTTGCTACTTACTGCTCAGTAAGTAGTGAAGCGTGTGAAGTAATAAAACTTGCTTAACAACAACAACATTACACTTGAATAGCGCCTGTCAGGTTTTATTCTGCTCGGGGAAACAAATCCAGTTCCTCTTGCTTGCGAGATGAGCGTGGTAGCCACCACTCTATACTAAGCAATTTACCACTGGAATTACCCTCTCGTATGAGGAAGCACGATGTGCAATAAAAATTATGGGGGAAAAAAACATTTATGCAGTGCCTGTCATGTACAATAAATATCAAAACACTTTACAATATAAAACTATAAGAAACGTAATTGTACCAAGTATCAAAACGACAAAATATGAGCGAAATCCGATTTAATCTCGGAAGAGGGACACTGAGGTACCTACCACGAGCACAGTGTCAATGCCTGAACACCACGACTGTACAAATACAAAGGCAGTGACCGAGAATACCGCAAACACAATTACTAATTCCTTCAGCTCTTTGCTGGCAGACCATCATGGCACGGGTCTCACACTCTCAGTGTACTGCAGGGGCCCCATTTCATTCACTGAATAAACAAATAGCTGCAGCCACTTGGGCCATTGCTTGGCCCAGTTTGCACACGTTAAGTAGCAGTGCACTGTAAAATGATGCTACAATTATATATCTGTGTTTATGCTTTATTTTAAAGGCTGTGTCATTTCTTTTAAATTGTCTTTGATTGAATAATCCCTCAGATAAATGATACCAGCACAATTGCGGCTCTTTGGCACTGTAGCTTTACCAGTACATACTGTGAGTTGCCTTCCATCAACACACTCAAAATTATGTTACAAATAAGCTCTTCATTTGTTTTGTTGTAAGAAAATGCAGCATACTCATGCTACGTTAAAACGAAAGTCAATTACGGACAGGATACAGCCTCTAAAAAAAATATGCTAATAAAATCTCAGAATAATAACAATATTTGTTATATGATGTTTTTTAAGATCAGGAACAACAACAACAACAACAAAGTTACATTTATAGAGTGCCTTTCACGTTGGGAAGATGTCCCAAAGCACTTCATGGGATATACCGTTAAAGTGCAGTGACTGTGTGTTTTTGTGGGTGAGTGTATAGGAATCAATAGGGAGAGCATAAGTCTGTCAGCATTATTTTGGTCCACTGTTTTCTCTTTCCTGCTGGTAAAAATGACCAACACAATAAATGGGTCAATTTGACTTGTAGTTTGAACTGATCCCTGCAATTTCCAACACTGTTCCTAACCAGAAACTTAGTTTTCTTTTGAAGAAATTAACCAAATCACTTGCTTTTGTCGTGCAAAAACACAAAATACTGCAGATGCCGGAAATCTGAAACAAAAACAGAAGTCACTGGGAACACTGAGCAGGTCAGGCAGCATCTATGGAGGAAGAAAGGGTTGTGGACCCAAAACATGGACTCCCTTGTCCTTTTTCGATAGATGCTGCCTAATTTGCTGAGTGTTCCCGGCAACTTCTGTTGTTGTTTTTGTTGTGCGTCTATTCCATATATCCACCATGATATAATGAACTACATTATGAAGTTAAAAGTTGTATTGTAACATATTTTCACAACAGATAGAATGCATGCTATAATTTAGGTTTTTCACACATATTAATGCTATGTAATTTAGAGTAAATGTATCAATCAATCAAACACTTGACAGCAATTCTATTGAAGGACTTTGAGAATCTCTGCTATTTTAGATGCTTATCAAATTCAAAGATCATTATTATTCAACTCAGTATTATTCAATAGAATATGTACGCATATATGCATTGTACATAGGATTTGAGACCTGGGCTGTTTAGTGATCAGATCCAACCAGTGTTAAAATACACGCACAAGTTATGTTATTGGTATTATATAATATCTTCAAATTATTTGAAGAAAATCATGTGTTCCATAAAAATCAGTAAGGGTTTTGTGTTCAATGCAACACAAGTTTTAGTGTTGTCCATGAGGTTATACTAGAGCAACTGGATTTAAAACAACGATCTTGCAGCCACTCCAAATATAATACAGTACTAGATTAAAATACTGTACTAATCCACAGTTCTAGCCAAATCACACACACTATAGTATACATATTTCACAGGTATTGGTATCACCCTGGCTAAGTTGATAGCACGCTTGCCTATGGGCTATAAGTCAGAAGGATGTGGTTAAGCCCCACATTGAGACGTTGAACTCACAAGTCTGGGCTCACACACCATTGTAATGCTGGAGATTCACTCTAGTGTTGAAGATTCTGATCTTTGGAGTAGATGTAAAACCAAGGTTCCATCTGCCGGTAGTTAATGTGGACATTAAGGATTCCATGCAACTAAGAGAAGGGAGATTCTGCTACTGTTCTGACCAACTTATCCTTAAAATAAAAGTGGTTATTCACTTCATGGCTGTTTGCGGGACATTGCAGAGTGTAAATTAGCTGCCATGTTCACCTGCAAAATGCAGTGCAACAACGTCATTACACTTCATATTATTTCCTCTGAAGTGCTTTCCTGATGCGAAAATGCAAGGATTATTATTATTTTGAAAAATCCTTGAAGGGGCAAGCAGGGTTTAAATAAGCCACGATTTCCCTACCAGCAATGACCATTGACTGGCTCAATAGTTGCAGCCACTGGCTTTTGGGAAAAAAACATTTTAACAAAGATGTTCTCCCACTCCCACGGCATTTATTGACTAGTTCTTTGAAGTGTAGATCATCCCAAAGTGCTAACCATCTCATATACTGCAGTTATCACTGCGTCATTGGTACAATAAAATGTAACCACATTTTGCAAAATTGTGGAGAGAAACTCTTGTACATTTCACAAACTTAATCATTACTGTGCTTTTTTTTACAACTAAATTGCTAAAGGAGGAAGTTGGCTGTGGCACAAAGATTAGTAATATGACCTATTTATACCTCCTGCAAAGAAATACTGTTGTCAGCACAAAATCTGCCGGCAAACATTTGCTGGTTCATTGGGATTTTAACGTGTGTTTGCAGAAAGGAAACCTCCAAACTCCTTTAAAACTGGTCATTCACTTCATAGCTGTTTGGGGTACATCACTGTGCACAAATTAGCTACTGTGTTCGCGGACAAATACACAGTGACTACAGTCTACAGCAAAGCCCGTGAATTGCTTAGAGCCATTTTGATTGTGTGCTAAGATGCTATATCAAATCCAAAAATTATTATTACTGTATTACCTATTTGAAGCATTGCTGACAACTAACAATGTGACAACTAACACATTTCTGGGAGGAAATTCAACCTGGATATGGGTGTTCACTATTTACATAGCATATTGGGCAGAACCCTAAATTTGACCAATTCCCTTAAATTCTCTCATATATACTCTTAATTTTGAAGCAGGTATGTTGTAAGTTATTTTAAGAATTGCAGAAAACTGACCTCAAAGGTAAGAATAAATTCAACAATTTGCCGGTCGTTAATAAGAGTCTGAAAGCTAATACAGTAATTCAAAGACTGCCCTTCATCGATGAATTACTACTATAACTAAACACACAATTATTTAAATTCTTCAAACAATCAATCTATCAGAGCACCCACTCATGTGTAAATATTCATATCACAAACATTTCTCATCACACAAATAGTAGTACTGTAAGGTTCTCTGGTGATATGGCTAACTGTTTTAGGTATTTTATTCATGGGGTAGAGTGAGGGAGAGGAGATGGTGAAGGAGAAGGAGGGAAAGAGAGAATGAAAGTGGAGATG
Organism: Hydrolagus colliei; assembly: GCA_035084275.1. Classification (NCBI taxonomy): domain Eukaryota; kingdom Metazoa; phylum Chordata; class Chondrichthyes; order Chimaeriformes; family Chimaeridae; genus Hydrolagus; species Hydrolagus colliei. The sequence goes on from CM068745.1 coordinate 65,801,663, forward strand.
AATACATCCAGGCCAGATGCTCTGAAACATACAGTATGTTTTTTTTTTCTCCCCTCCCTAACGTTAGCAGGGATCACATACACATATGTACATGTCATCTCTTTAGGCAACCAGAGGTTGGATATGAAGACATATGTAGAAAAGGCAAACGGCAAGCTTGTTTTAACAATGTGGAATCATAGCTGTAGGGGGCAGGATTTAATTAATAATTATACGATCGGATATAATGTTTTACATTGAAAGAGATCCTCCTGCCAGCCTGTCATTATTTCAACCGGGCAAATTCCAATCAAGGTCACAAATTCCTCTATCAATTGCTTGCTGATTGCTGAAGAGCTTATTACATACCAAAGGCACATTGCATGTCACTCGCAAGGATGTACAGGTAACACGCTGATTATGTTTGCAATTTAAAATAAAGTTTGGCTTGCCTCCCCTTGCCACAGACTGTATTAAATCAGTTGATCTCAGCCGAGTAGTAAGAACATTCTTATTAGCCTCAGTGCCCCTGGGTTACATAGCAGGATTCGAGCTTCTGAAAGATAACCAGTGATACTTACAGAGAATACAGAGAGGTGGATATCAGGCATGGGTCAAATAGCTCAATCAGTTACTGCACATGACAGTAATTACAGTACAATATTTATAAAGCACTTCTCAATGTAATAAGAATGCTATAAATATACAAGGTCTTTCTTTTATTTTCTTCTCTTGTCTGCTGGGCGCCTTATCGAACAGCTTACAGTGGTGTTCAAGAGTTCAAGAGTGAGCAGGCTACTGACAAATAAATAATAATAATCCTTGCACTTGATATGGAGCTTTTCACTTCTTCTAGACGTCTCAAACCGCTTCACAGAATATACTGTAAAGTGATTGACTGTATATTTGTGGATGAAATCTGGCAGCCAATTGTGCACAGCTGTTACTTTTTTTAAAAAAACAAAAGAGTCTAGGAGAGAGGGAGAAAAGGGCCTGGAGAAAATTGAATAACTAGGATGGGTTGAAAAAGCGCAGTAAAGCTAGGATCTCAAACTGGATCCTCTGAGGGGTCTTGGCAAGAATGGGGTTAGTGGGATGTAGATGGTAATTTGTACTCAGTACACATACTACCGCATTAATTGTCACATTTACAACTCCATTGTTGTTGCATCTACTAATATGAATTGTTGTGTGTGTATGTATGTGGGTAGGGGAAGGGAGAGCTGTCTAAGGCATAAAATGAATGACTGAGATTCAATAGCATCATGATCACAATTCAAAGTCAGTTTCAAAACAATTTCTAAAATCAACCGTGGTGGTGAAGCATGCAGTTTTCTAAACCAAAGGAGTTTCTAAACTGACACAAAACAGGATCATGCTCTGCATTGCCTACAAATTAACAACCAAGCTGGAGAGGATCTCACTGTCAAGTGACTTCACCGTATAGGTATGTGCCTGGCCATATCCTCGACCGGCCTGGAAACTCCAGCTGTATGTCAGGATAGAATTTCAACAAAGTGCCCTCTCTTTCAATGGGCCCCACAGGCATCAAACTGTACATATTGTTTCAGCTCCTCTATTTATTTCGCTTTGCCACCTCACCCACAGACATGTGCACTAGAGTTAGCAGTTAGATTACTTTCTAATTCAGAGTAAGATTGTCACTATGATGTCATGTATTTTAGTGGTTAGAGTGCTCGTCAAAAGGACCACCAAGCCGCGGAGGAGCCGAGGACCCAAGACCCGAGTGGAGCCGAGGCCCCGAGTGTGCGGTGCCGAGTGTGAAGGAGGAGGGCGCAATGAAAACATTGCTGAGTTAGGGTAGCCCCGCTATTCAAAGTTTGGAAACCACTGCTTTACAGTACTGTATATTTTGTGAAATGCTTTGAGACATCTTGGAGATGTGATAAGGTACTTTATCAAACACAAGGATTGTTATTATTGTAACATTCTGTCCTCACACATTTCACATGCTCGTTAAGTGTTTTGAGATGTCCTACCAATGTGAAAGGAGTTGTATCAATGTCAATTGTATTATATTGTACATTGGACCCTTGCCCTTTCCAGAGATAAGAAATGTTCATCCCATCATTCTGTGTTGGATACAAGATCATGTCCTAAAGATGAAGTCCAGTGTTCCTCAAGTTATCTCACGTTCGATCCAAAGAAGTTGGCCATTTATTTTCATTGTGTCTTTGCTGGTACTCTTCCAGTAAATTTATTTCATGCACACTGTCCATTTTCCATACTGAAGTCCACTTCAATAAGTCATCACAAAGGAAATAACTTTGTTAGAGACCTGATGATCCCAAAGATGGCCATTTCAGCATCGGAGTGCTAAAAATGCTGATGATCAGATCACTGCAAAGTCATTCTCTGGTTTGTGTATGCAAAGCAGATAGTAACCATGGCAGTGACTGGATTACCTGGAAGTTGGACAAATTTTTAATGTGGGAACGGGCCAGAATGCAGGAATGAAGCACAGGTTCACAATGAAGCCACCTATCATGGCCTCATTACAGTACAGGACTATAAACATCGCTATGGACTAGCTGGGTCGAATGGCAAGTTTCTATGCCATATGTCACTCCATGTAACAAGGCTCCTTTTTGTTATTAAATGTAGAGTTTATTATTCTAATTAGCTTATTGTATAATGAAGACAAAAAGGTAAATAAATACCATAGAAGACTGCGTCAACTGTGTCTAAATCATTTGCAGAGCTTTCATTCTCTGTTTACAATTCCGTGGTCATTGTGTCAGAATTGATCATAATGCAATGACACACTATGCTCCTGGCTTTGCCTCCTCTTCAAACAAAAATGCACGGTATGTCAACACTCATGTTGATGAGGTCAGAGTCGCTATAAAGCTCAATGTTACCATTCAAGCTGAAGATACACATATCAATTTTCACATAACACTGTCTGCAGAAGATTGCGAACATACTTTGATCTACTCCAACCATAAGTTAAACAAGACCGTCAAGAACACCGGGTTGCATGGTACATGCAGACCAATAGCATACGCCATGATGGTACTGACAATTTTACTGGTGAGAAAATAGTTTGGTTCATTGTAATATAAGAAAGTGTTGTTCTTTAGATGTCAAGCTTCACTCACGCAGCCATGATGCAATTAGTGTTGACAGACTATTTGGTTGTGCGCACGACTGGGCCATCCTACTCTGTCTGACTCAGTGTTCCCACACACAAGCATATTGTAGCAGGTGTGCGTGAGAGCTCAATCCAATTAGTGATTTTTCACTGATTCATCTAGCGGAGCTGAGGTCACTTAACCCAGCGCAAACTGGGGTTTGAACCTGGAATGTGCGAGGCTCTATGATTTGACATAACCTTTATCCATGAGGCTAGCAGGGGATGTCTTACAAGTCAATGTTCAATGGTAAACGTTCTACTAACTCACTCCTGTTGATTAAAAACACAGCAGGCTTACCCTGAATACATTTATTACCTCAGTTGGAATTCAGAACTCCACTTTATAGTTAAGGTTATACTGAGGTTACAATAACATCACCTAAAACATTGGCAGTGAATTAGACAACCGCAAATGAAAGCTCACTTGCAGAGCAATGGTATTACGTGAAAGTATTGTTTTTATTTATTAATGTCCCTCCATATTACTCCTTGTGCCATGTGGATAGACTCAGTAGGCACACAGCTTTCCTGAAATCTGAGCTAATATTCCTCTGCTACTGATCACTGTAGTCTCACCATTTCATTTTGTTGACTCCCTCATTTTACTTTATTATAATAATCTTTCAATTTTATGTGGATGAAAGCACCTTATCATCTCAAAGTGTTTCACAGTATTTACTGTAAAGTGTAGTCACTGTGTATTCTGTAGGTCAACACAGCAGCCAATTTAAGCACAGTAATGTCACACAAACCAACATGAAGTGAATGACCGATTGAATCTGGGGAATTGTTGGCCAGGACACCGGGAGAACTTCCCTTCTCTTTTCGAACAGTGCCAAAAGATCTTTAATGTCCACCTGAAAAGTTGAGACTCGATTTCACATCTCATCCAAAGTCAGGATACCATACAAGCGTCTCCCAACACTGCACTGGAGTATCAGCCTTGATTTATGAGCTCAAATTCCTGATGTGGAGATCGCCTACACATTCATTGTTTTTTGAAAATATATATTTATTTATAATTATATTTAAGTCATGAATCCTCAACCAAATACAAGCAAAAATGCATACAAGTTTTGCATACATTTGTTTGGGTATGCTCCCTTTAAACATTTGGGAGTCGCCCCTGTGTGCACCATAACCATATGCACGCCCGTGCACACCCTGCGAAGGTCACCTGCCGCCTTCGGAAGACGCCCCAATGTGCACCATACGCACACGTCTATTTTACATACATTTCGGGATGCTCTTTGGTAACATGTCAAGCATCCATCTGCACCTTTACGCATTTTTATAACTGTCTTGGGACCACTCGCGGGCTACTCGGTGGGTAACACCCTGAGTGATTTGTACAGGAGCGTCTCCTGTCGGGGTCCGGCCCCATCTGGTCTTTGCTGTGATTGATACAATTTTAGCTTGTCCCTCAACATATATACTCCCTAATCCTAGCATGTGCAAGCCTGAGACATGTTCTCATCGTCTACTCCATCTGCCGGAAGAGCATCTGGTTTCTGGAATGCCAAAGGGCTTCTTTTACTGTGTTTATTATCTTCCAGGCACAGTCACACACTGTGGATTTTGCTGTGAGTGCCTAGGAAGAGGCCGTACAGCACCAAGTCCCGTGATAGCAAGTCCCTAGGGATGAACCGCGAGAGTATCCACTCCATCTTTCTCCAAACCGACTTTGCAAAACTACACTCCAAGAATCATGCCCATTCTTCACCATGTTTCACTCACCAATGGTTTAGATTGGAAGTAGGCAATGCGGTGATTCACTATCCCAAACCCGTATGCTGTGAAATTTAATGTGAACCTGAATTTTCAGTCCAGAATCGTTTATTATTCCAGGAAGGATTTTCTCTAGGAGAAACCTGGTGCTGTCCACAATCCACATGTAACTAGACAATCTATCTCCCCAATCTGCAAATGGAGCCACATACATTATAAGCATTCACTATAGTCAAATGTTCCATTCCATCATGCACTATTATTATTTTAAAAGTTTAACAAGTCTCATAAAGTTTAATAAAATTTGGTCCTTCCATTTATTTGTATGACGCTATTCCATATATTTATTTAATGTAGGAATATTTACTCTGCTGGCTCTTTGAACAGGGTAACTTCATTCTATGACTTTGATATTGGAATGAAATCCCAATCCAATGAAGTCCCAAGAGAAGTTCTAATCATGTGAGTTGAGGCCAATTAAGGGGAATTTGGCATTTGGCTTAAAAATGCTTTTACTAACATACGTTGGGTCCAAAAGCCTTGTGCAGGTCACTGTGGGTGTGCAAATATGCAATGAACAAATTTTGATCACTTAAACAGGGGATCACTGCTAGGATTGGATGAAGCAGTAAATTAAATTATTGCCCCCTGCTTCTTGGTATAAATCAATCCCACAAAAGGAGATACTCTGTATCTGTCACAATTTGCAACCTAGATCTTATTCGTACATTGAATGCTAGCCGAATACTGTATTTCAATGTTTAGTAAGAAAAGGCAAAAGCTGCTACTTTTGTTCCTTAGCGCTGTATTTTCTCCCTCAATCATTCATATTTATAAAAATCAGCCCATTTATTGGCTGAAAACTGCACTTTGTGTCTAACTCTGCACAGCTAAAAATAACCTCAAGCATCCCACGATGCAGTACAAATGGACAAGCACTGTCCCTCACCACAGAAGGAAGCAAGATTTATTTCATTTTCAATATTGAGGTAGATTAATAGGATTTACATTAGCATGTAAACATTCGCAGAGCTTTCACAAAACGAATGAAAATGGCACAAAGATTACATACAACAGAAACCAATAAAGAAACACAGGAATGAAGCGAAATTGTTTCCATACTTTTCTTTATGCGTCCTCACATACATAAATTGTCTTATTATTGTATAATATTCGTAACTTACTGTTTTGTCTCATGTATTTATCTCCTGGTCTATCTTCTAACTCCAGGGTTAATAGGGAGAAGCTATTGGTGAAGGAATTACTGACTGGAGCATGTGGATATAAAAATGTCACAAGAAAAACAAAGGGAGATTTTGAGATTTTTTTTCCACACAGTGCTTTTGGGATGTGGACTGCCCTGCCAAGTAAAATGGCAGAAGCAAATTCCATTCTGAATTTCAAGAGTGAAGTGCACTGGTATTTGAAATACAGAGGCTAGAAGGGGTATGAGGATTAGGCAGAGTAGTAGGATTGAATAAACAACCTTTGCTAACAGCCTGTGTAGACTTGATGAACCAAATGACCTCCTGCACTGTATATTTCCATGATACAGTTACTATACTTTACAGGAACTTTGTGAAGTGTTTTGAGACATTCCGGACATTACAAGCAACAACAACAACAACAAATTACATTTATAGAACACCTTTCATATTGGGAGGACGTCCCAAGGCGCTGAACAGTCAGGTCAGGACCCAAGCAAGGAGAGAGGCAGGGTAGAAGGGAGTGGCAGGATAGAGTTAGGAGGGGAGGGGGAGAATTGAGAGGGCAGCAGAAGACACAGTCGAAGAGGAGGGTCTTCAGTCTGTATCACTGTAAGCACCGTATCAAATATAAGGATCATGATTATTTGTTTATTATACAGATTCCCATCACTGCTGCTATAAAGGGGGGAAAAACAACAACTTTGAGTCCATTAATTTACACTCCTGCACACAAATTTGACTTTGCACTGCTGCAATAACATCTGCTCCTATGTATAGGGATGAAACCCAGAATCTCTCTCAAACACTGGTATGCAACAGGGTATATTTACAGGGAAGTTGCATCTCCATTCAGGCAGGAGATCCTGCTCAGGCAGGACTATGGTTGCTTGCTCTTTCTAGCCAATTCAGCAGCAACATGTCAGAGGAAGAATTAATGATGTTACAAGCCATTACCTCATGAAGATAAAATGTTAAAAACTGCGAGTTTATCTTGAACAGGGCTTTTACAAGCTAAGGATTGTGTTACCAAGACCCAGGATTTGGATGGCTTCCAGTGCTGCATAAACAGGTGCAGACACTGCGTGTAAACAGTGGCTGGAGTCCATACATAGTGATGTACTCTGGAGCAATTTAGCCAGGGTCTTCCAAGGTCTCACAGCGGATGTTTCCAACAGGTCCAGAAAGGCTGGAGCAAGAACAGCTGATCTCAGTCAGATCAGACAGTTACATTTTCTCTACAACTCAGTTGCCCTGTACGCAACAGTCAACAAACAGTATACCATTCGACTTACTGCTGGCAAGCTTGACAGCTAGTTTCCTTTGCTTTCCTTTCCTACAAGGTCTGAGAAAAATTCAGTCATCCCCATTATTTGCCTTTCCAAATGGATTGGCTCTATGCTAATTATCAAATAATTCCAAACCCTAGCCCACCCTACCTAAGTGAATTACTGCAGTCCCACTATCCCACCCATTTCCGCCACTCTGCAAATTCAAGGCTGCAGTCTCAACTCTTTCCTGGCTGGTAACATACAAACTCAATGCAGACTTGTTTTCGAACTTGACATCTTTGTACCCAACGAGAACTTGCACCTTTCACATTCCGAAATGTCTTAAAACATCCCCTGTGTCCTCCACCCCATTATTAATTAGCAAGCCTTCAACTATCTTGGTCCTTAATTCTCTCTCTCTAAATCCTCCATCTTGCACTCAACGACTACTTCAAAATCCCTGCTAAAAACCAGGCTCTTTAACTGCACTTTCAATTATCTCCCTTTTACTCCCTCCCTCCATCCCACACTTTGCTCGGGCAGCTAATCCATCTCTGAAAAGTGCTTTGAGACATTTAACCATGTGAAAGGTATTTACATAGTGCGCTCTGTTGTTGGGGTAAACAGACTGAAAGATAATAATAATAATAATATACAATAATCCTTGCATTTGATAAAGTGCTTTTTACATCTTCTAGACTTCTCAAAGCACTTCACAGAATATACTGTAAAGGGAATTGATTCTATATTTGTGGGCGAAACATGGCAGCCAATTATGCACAGCGGTGTTGGGATTGAAATGACCAATTTGTTATCGTTTTTTTTGAGAGAATATTATTAGGCATGTGGAGTAAGGAAAGTTGCCCACAGTTTTGCCCTCCCTGGATTCGAACACAGGTTTCATGCTTGTAAGACAAGTGCTCTAACCACTGAGTTACATGACTCTACAAAAAGCAAAATATTACATTTGTATAGTTCCTTTCACGTCGGAATGATGTCCTAACTTGCTGGAAAGTCAGTGTTACGTGTCGGGATTGGGGAGGGTGGAGGTAAGGGAGGGTATGGGGTAGGGTCCATTGATATGGAAATTTTCCGATTTAGATATATCGACGGGCTCATATCGAGATATAATGAAATATCTATATTTTCGGGTTTTTCGTTCTGCGCATGCGCGCAAGATGCGCGCATTCAAGGGTGCGCGCGCATTCATGGTGCGCGCGCATTCGGGGCCTATCTCCTCAGGAGGTAAATATCTTTCTCTCTCTGTATCTCTCACACTCACTCTCTCCATCTCTGTGTTTTTCTCTCTGTGTCTCTGTGTCTCTCTCCTCTCTCACATCCCCCCCATCTCTATCTATCTATATTATCACATCCACCCCGTCTCTCCCCCCAGCCCCCTCCCCCCCGCCACCGTCCCTCTCTCCCAACCCTCCCCCCCGCTGTCTCTCTCCCCCCCCACCCCCCCCCCAGCCGTCTCTCTCCCCCTCCCCCCCCTTGCCGTCTCTCTCCCCCTCCCCCCCCCAGCCATCTCTCTCCCGCTACCCCCCCAGCCGTCTCTCTCCCCCTCCCCCCCCAGCCGTCTCTCTCCCCCTCCTCCCCCAGCCGTCTCTCTCCCCCTCCCCCCCCTCTCCGTCTCTCTCCCCCTCCCCCTCCCAGCCGTCTCTCCCCCTCCCCCCCCTCGCCGTCTCTCTCCCCCTCCCCCCCAGCCATCTCTCCCCCTCCCCCCCCCAGCCGTCTCTCTCCCCCTCCCCCCCCTCGCCGTCTCTCTCCCCCTCCCCCCCCCCAGCTGTCTTCTTCCCCCTCCCTGCCCCCAGCCGTCTCTCTTCCCCTCCCCCCCCACCTCTTGTATTCTAGGACTATGAATACAATATGGCGGCTTTGCACCTCGGTCTGTGCATTGTGTATAGAGATGAGCATTCTGGGTCTTGTAGTTCAGCGTGCGGCATTCCAATTTTTTACCTCGATATATCGAAAAGTCGATATATCGATATTTTTGAAATGCCTATATCGGCGTATCGATATGAAAATTATATTGGGTTTTAGCGATATATCGATATATCGCCGGACCCTAATATGGGGGTGACCAATGGCACAGTTGAAGACGAGGGTCTTAAGGTGGGACTTAAAAGAGACTAGGGAGGGGGCGAAGCAGAGGGATTGCAGGATGGAATTCCAAAGGTAGGGGCAGAGTTGCTGAAGACTCGCCTGCTGATGGTGGGGCAGGTGTTACGGGAGACGTGAATCAGGCCGGAGGTAACAGACAGGTTGATAGAGAGTTAGTCCGTCACAGAGATAATAATAATAATTATTATTATTATTGCATTTGATATAGCACTTTTCACATCTTCTAGATCTAGACGTTTTACAGAATTTACTGTAAAGTGAATTAACTGTATATTTGTGGGCAAAACATGGCAGCCAATTGCGCATAGCAGTGTCCCCACAAACAGTCACTGATTGAAATGACCAATTTGTAATTTGTTTTAAAGAATTATTATTAGGTGTGTGGAGTAAGGAAACTTGCCCAAGGTTTTGCCTGACCTGCCTGGATTCGATACACAGATTTCACGTTTGTAAGGCGAGTGCTCTAACCACTGAGAAAGAAGACTCCACTAGAAGGAGTCTAGTGGATAGGGTGGGACAAGGTCATGGAGGGCTTTGTGGGTGAGGACTGGTATCTTGAATTGAATCCTCCGTGTGATGGGAAGCCAATGGAGTCAGGTGAGAATGGGAGTGAAGGTTCACAAAGCCTGGTGTGGGAGGGGATATAGACTGCGGAGTTCTGGATAATCTGCAGCCTATGGTGGATGGAATTGGTGCGGCTGACAAGCAGAATGTTGGCATAGTAGAGCCTGGATGTAATGAAGGCTTGATTGAGAGTTTCAGTGGACTGAGGGTTGAGGTAGTGGCAGAGTCGGGCATTGTTGCGGAGCTGAGGGAATGCAGACCAGGTCAAGGCCTGGATATGGGAGAGAAAAGACAGTTGAGGATCAAACAAGATACCAAGGTTCCTGACTGGCTTGGTGAGGTGGAGTATGTATCCATGCAGGTTGATGCCACCCGTGCCTGAGGTGCAGAGGCGCTGGTGCGAGCCAATCAGGAGAGACTCAGTCTTGTTGACATTCAACTGGAAAGTTAGCTCTCATCCAGGGCTTGATGGTTTGACAGTGATTGAAAGACAGGTTTGAATCTCAGTTTGTGCTGAGTTCACTCTTTAACAGACAGGGAGCCGTTGAGATACTCTAATTAGTGTGGATCCTCTACCGGGACTCGTGACAGTAAATTCAGTCATGAGTTCCTGAATATCATCCTGAGAACACTGATGGTGAATGAGGGCATGGAACCTGATATTCAAATTAGCCTCATTCCTCCATGAGGTGAGTGACAATAAATGAACAGTTTCTGTTCCTGAATATAATGCTGATGATGGATGAGGGTGTGTGTACTTAGGACGAGTACATGATCAGTAGAGATGTTATCATTCATCTGCCTGTCTATACCCCCTCTCCCTCCGTGGTTAAACATTTACCATCAAAATTCACGCATGACAATGATAACATGCACAGGGCCTCTGGATGAGAAGCAAATCATGAATCAAACCCATTTGGGGAAGTTGAGCAATTAGGGAGCTAACCTTTAACAAGAAAAAAATCAGGAACGGAAAAATGTCCTTCTTTTCCCTCTCCGAGTTTCCCTCACTGAGAAAATAAAGTTTTAAAATTACAAGTTGTGATGTAACAGTGCATAAAATTCATTGAGCAAATTGCTAATTATTGACGGTCCACATGAGTAACATCTCCCAGTGTCCTGGGCAATAATCCGGATTAAATAAAGGTATTTCACTTCTTCGACTTTGATCAGCAGTGATGTTATCATTCATCTGTCTATCTACACCTCCTCTCTCTTCATGGTCAAACATGGAGGGAGAAGGAGAAACGTGGAAGCAAATTTTATTATTTGTAATAAAAAAAATTTTTATTACAAATAAACAGTCACTATGCTTCACAGAAAATTCTGTGAGGTGCTTTGAGATGTTTCAATGTGATAAAGTGCTATTGGAAATGTTATTAGTTTTATTCAGTACTGAAAAATTGAACACTTTTTACCTGAAGTCTTAGTGCAGTATTAAGCATGCCATGATTAAGTACAAGGGTAGGAGCAATCTCCTCCCATCTAGCTAAATAATATACATCAACGCTCACCTCAGAGCCTCTCCCTTTCCCACACAGTATGATATTCCAAGATAATTACAGCATCCAGAGATTCTGCTTACTAAATGTCTAAAGCATGGATCATTCTATCAGTTCTGTCCTACAGTTGAGACGTCAAACTGGAGCCCTGAGTGTGTGTTCTGGTGTACATTATAATACATTATAATTCCATGGCACTATTTCAAAGCATAGGAAATTCTACTAGCCAATATTCCACCCTTAAATTCACCAAAATTAATGAAATGTTCATTAATCTCATTAATATTTATGGTATGCCAAAATACTTCAAAGCAATCCAGTGAAATGCTTTAGAACTTGCACATTACTCAAAGCTATATCAAACACAATTATTTACTCGTGTATTCTAAAATCAAATTATCTGCACATAATGTGATCTAATTGGAAATTAGTTTGTATGTTTCTACATCCTGGATCATTGTTCCTTACTGTACACTATAAACTAGATAATCTCAGTAACTAGATCCCAAGTTATTAGAAACTCCAAAACTGAAGCCATCTCACAATTTCTACTAAAAAGTAATCCTTACATTTGATTTAGCTTGGTTCACATCAGGAGACCACCAAATAGTGCCTCACAGGATTTACTATAAAATGTACCTTGGATTAGGGTTCATGTGTGTTTCAGGTTTATCTACATTTCTATTGTTTTAAATTGTGTTAATCAATGTGAGGAAGTAGCTCCCCCACTCAACAACAACTTGGATTTATATAGTGCCCTCCACGCCGAACGGCGTTTCCCCCAGCGACCCTGTCCAGCTAAATCAAGTACTCATTCGAGAATAGCAATAAAGAGACTGGAACATGAACAATCTCCCTCACCACCAGCATGACAATAATCATTGAATAGCATCTCCAGCTAAGACTCTGAGATTTAATTTGTGAAACTCACAAAAAAGATTAGTACCCCTGCATTCCCTTTCTACCCTCCAGCATACTGACCTTAGGTCGATGCTGGATCAGACAACTGTGCAGTTGGCATTTTGGGCCAAGCGACTGAAGTTTGACTAAAACACTTCAAGGATTCAACCCATCCATGAATCTTACAATCTAGAAATCCCCATTACCAATCCAGGGTATATTAAAAGTCTGTTCGGCATTTGAATGTGATACTACGAAAGCCTTTCTTCTGTACAGTGCATGTATAGAAAGATAGAGCTATATTATTGCTGTAAACTTAGAAAGGGGTCCTCTCATGTTAATAATAATCCTTGCATTTGATATGGTGCTTTTCAAATCTTATCGATGTCTCAAAGCGCTTCACAGAATATACTGTAAAATGAATGACTGTATATTTGTGGGCAAAACGTGGCAGTCAATTGCGCACAGCAGTGTCCCACAAACAGTCGTGGATTGAAATAACCAACTTTTATTATTGGACGGATTATTATTAGGCATGTGGAGTAAGGAAACTTGACCAAGGTTTTGCCTTATTCTGCCTGGACTTGAACACAGGTCTCATGCATGTAAGATGAGTGCTCTAACCACTGAGTCACAGGAGCTCCAGAAAGCATCTGTGGCGTACTTTGTTGTTAGCCTCAAATAAATGTAGAAGTGACCATGAGCCTCAGGAATGTAGGCCTTTACTGGACTATATCGGATTTTAAGACACTGATTTATTGCAGCCTGATGTAAACTGCCCTACAGATTTACACAATTCTCCATGGGAGAAAAGAAAGCAACACTGCCACTCGTGTTTTGTAGTCAACAAAACTAAATACCAAATTTGGAATTGAAACAAATAGGTGACCTCAATAGTTAACATGTAGAAAACACAGAGTCTTGTCCATTGCAACAACTAATGACTGACACATACAAGTGAGCTCCATTGCTGGAAATTTGAAATATTTTTTTCCAACAAAGCCTAACCTTGCCTTTCTCTTGTAAATGCTGAATGACCTGTTGTGGATTTACAGCACTTGATTTTCTGTGTTACAGATGCTTCTTTTATTCATTTCAAACAACAACAACAACAACAACAATTTACATTTATAGAGCACCTTTCACATCAGGAGGACGTCCCAAGGCGCTGAACAGGAGGCGTGTGACCCGAGCTGTGAGGGGAGTGTTTGGGAAGGGGTGAAACACGAAGGGGAGGTAAAAGAGTTCGGGGTGGAACAAAAGGCAAACAATGACAATCCTTTGTCTGACACAGAACCTTTCCAGTGGTGATGCAAAAAGCAACAATGACAAGTGCAAACCAATTATTTATAAAATAGTTCCAAAGCTACTTTAAAGTTGACCTTTTTGTGTGCAATAAGATTGTAATTGTAAAACTTTCTGATAAACATTCTGTGGAAGTAGGAAGAGTGATCTGTCTGGATATACATAGATTCAACCTATGGAAAGAAACAATACAAATCATAATCTTCTCATTTGATATAGTGCTTTATCATATTGTTGAAACATCTCAAGTGCTTTTCATAGGATTTACTGGAATGCGTCATGAAATGTTAGAAAATATGCAAAAGATTGAAATCTGATTTTTGGTAGGGCTCTAAGAAGAACTGCTAAGCAAAGGGTTACAGTTAACATATTAACTATCTTTTTCTTTCAAATTCTGACTGACTTGCTATCCATTTCCAGAGGTGCCTTGTTTTGAAAGAGAATTGCTGGGCATTGCTGGATATTTAAACATTTGAATATGATGCGATTCGGATCAATTTTACTATATGATTATCCAAAAGTGTTGAGTAATGAATCATGACACAAGCAAAAAATTGTTGAACCACATAATAAAATCCAGCCCTCATTTGGATTGAAGAGAGTAGCATTCTTGTTATTCTTGGTTTAATAGTGTTGCATCTCTAAGAGCCTAAAACTTATGGTACAACACCTCCAAACGCCTAACTCAAAGAAGCAGATGACTTGCTTGTTCTATTGAAACAGATGCAACACAAGGAGAGTTTTGAACACGTATTAAAGTTAGTTTTAAACTTACTGAAGAACAGGTCACCTGACATAAAAATAAGAACAGCAATTTATAGTTATACATCATCTTTTGCTTCTTAGATTAGAGTGGGAGCCTGAGCTGAGTGGGAGTTCAAAGGGAAGAAAAGTGGCCAAAGGTGTGGTCAAAGAAATAGGAAAGTTCCCTTTAAGGCACTTCAATGAACATTTAAGGAATTGTTTTTCAGTTGTATGCTACCACAGAGGAATTATACGATGTCTGTCAACAATGCTGCAATAGCCCGTTTGACACCAGCATCATTCCCTTTCAAATGTTGCTGCTCAGTTTCCATTTACATTATTTAAGTTAAAGAATAACTACAAATAACATATTGGTGAGAAGTTCAAACTAACTGCTGTTGTTTTCATGCCATGAAATCTGTTCTTTGATATCTTTCCACTTTTGGAAGCCAAATAACTTCAATAACTATTGCAAATCAATCTTAAAAATAGTGTGTTTAGTTATTTTTTCTCCCCCACTAACATATGCCTTTCCAGTCCTGGACTGGCCTTATGGTTTCATGAGCCCTGACATCCCTCTGGTATACCATCCAAATGGACACTCTTCATTTGGCAGCAAGTAAGGGCAGGCCACTCAACTGTAGAGAGAACCACAGCTCATACGGACCTCTAATTACTGCCTGCCACCACCCACACACACAGGAATGGAAGGTACTGTAGATGGGACAGGGGAAACACGAAGAAGTTTGACCTGCCTGGTTCCTGAACCTCATAGAAACCATGAATTTAGTCAAACTATGCAACCATATTGCAGCAGTTGAGACTATCCAACACCATCGACCAGAATTTGAACCATTATGAACTGTGGAAAAGGTGGCTTTTAAACTAAGACTGAATTTAAGAACTTGTCCCTTAAAATATACAATAAATAGTTTCCAGGGTTAGGATTCCTAATCTCTCCACGGCACCCAATGGTCAATTTATTGTTGTTATGATATCATTCAGCACTTTACCCAAATCTGCTTCCCTTTCAGGCTTATGGAGTGTGGAGCTCCTGTGACTCAGAGCACTTGTCTTGCAAGTTGGAGAGACCAAGATGGGGAGACCTGTGTTCGAATCCAGGTAGGTCAGGGCGAAACCTTGGGCAAGTTTCCTTATTCCACACGCCTAATAATAATCCATCCAATAATAAAAATTGGTCATTTCAATCCACGAATGTTTGTGGGACACTGCTGTGCACAATTGGCTGCCACGATTCGCCCACAAATATATACAGTTAAGTCACTTTACAGTATATTCTGTGAAGTGCTTTGGGACGTCGATAAGATGTGAAAAGTGTTATATCAAATGCAAGGATTATTATTATCTTTCTTTGGTTTCCTTAAATTCTATTATGTTGTGTAATCATTTGTGTATGCACTTTCCATTATTTTCACAACTTTTCATTGTATTTGTCTTGCCTATTTGTTTATCTTCTTCACTTCTTATAGCGCTTTGAGACGTCCTCCCGACGTGAAAGGCGCTCTCTAAATGTAATTTTTTTTTGTTGTTGTTCTTCTCCTTGATCAACTGCACCAACAGTTGCAGTTAAATCCTGGGCTTTGCATTCGTTTTTTTTCAAACTTGCCTTTGAGTTGATATTAAGGAAAAAGGCATGAAAAAACTGGCATAAGAACCATCTCTGATGGCCGGTTAAAAAAAGTAATGAGGCACAGAAAGATATTGTGATAGAATACTGGAAGTAGATTTGTCTCTGTTGGGCCGTAATATTGAAGTATTGCAGCACAGGAAATGATTGGTACGGGAGACTGGCACCAGAGCTGTCTCTGCTGAGTAGTAATGAAAAACAGAAGGAGATTGTCTTGGAGAGCTGTCTCTATTGGGCTGTAATCTGGTCTAATGGAAACAACCAGATTCAACAAACTGATTGCTTCACTACATAAAAGACATCTGAACTGTGGATTGCATACCCTATTTAGAATAGGTCTTAAGGCAATATTTTGCAGATGACTGGGGTAACAGGGGGTTGGGACATCAGAGTGAGGTATGCAATCCAAATTCCACAACACCAGAATGTTAAGGAACTTTTATTCTTATAGCCCCTTATTATATCACTGATTAAAGGGCAACTAATGCCATTGCTTCAAACCTTGGCAGCCATTGGCACCAGCAAATAAGGTCTCTCACACACAACCAAGAGGTGAATGGCCAATTGATTGAGAAGATTCCCCCAGAGTCAGCTCAGTTATTATGCCAAAGGAGTTTTCCATGCCATCGCTGTTCCCAATCACGAAGATCAGTGTTTGAGAGCAGCTATAAACAGGATAGCAACTTAACTCAATTGGTATTTTGTGAGATGGCAGTCAACTGCTAGCACCAGAATGAATTCAAACTCGTGCCTGTGGTGAAGTGCCAGCCAAGATGATGGCAATTCTATTTACTTTTATAATAGTATTATATAAGTCCAAGTAGCAAACCATTATGCCTAAGGGAGATGTTCAGTTCCAGGGGTGTTCTTTGGGAATGGGTGAAGATATGTGGTGTTTGAAAGCACATATTTAATTTACTTATATGAACATAAGAAATGCTAGACGAAATAAGACCTGTGTTTGAAAGAATCAACACTTCCTGCTTCAACCATCTTCCTCGGGTCTAATCGCTCATTGAAATAGTATTTGGATAAATTTGTTCTGAATTTAGTTTCCCTTCAATCGCAGGCTACGTCTTCTGGTTTTACTATTCTGGACCAGTTGAAACAGCCTGTTGTGATCCGTATTGTGAAACCCCTTTAGAACCTTAAACTTATGAAAAGTTACGAATTTCTCCCCATAATCCTTTCCTTGTTAATGTGGAAGAAGCAAAGCTGCCACCAAATCTGCATAGCCAGATGGCACTGCCATCCAAGGTAGGACTGCAAAGCATCAACTCAGCTGGTGCTGGCTGCCTCTGGTTTCAACACTGCTGGTTTAATACTGCGGATACGTTGCTAGCTCAAGCTGTTATCTTGGCGGCCACTGCAAAGTATAAATAAGGTACTAATGTCAGCGCCGGGAGTTAAACGCACAATTTTGTGAATGGGAATCAAACACTCTGCTCAGACTTCTGCCCAAACCCTAATTTTGTGGTTCAGTTGCATTGATATTGGTGTGAATCTAAAGGTTAACGTATTACTGCAGCTTTGTGGAGGCAGCATTCTTTCTGGGTCAGTGTAACCCAAGTGGAAGGTAATGTCCTGTTGTATTACAAGTAGGCAGTCCCAGAATCAATTTGTGGTCCAGCTGCAATTAAATGATGTGCCTAATGCATTGGCTGAGTTTTGTTTTCCCAATTGATCTCAACAGAAGATTTGAATCACTTTTCTATCATGACAGAAATAGGGAAGTGGTTAGGAAGCAGCAACAGTAATTTGTGATAAAAGTGACATGAGCAGAGATGATTGATGTGCTCCAGTAATCAGTAATCAGTGACCCCAGTTTGTCACACTAGATATATACCGTATATTAATATAAATGACTAAACATATATGATCTGCAGTGATTGGTATGGCCCTCTAAGTCTTGAAAATTAGTCTGGTCTGTCATTAACAGTGCTTTGTAATAGGAGAGACAAGCCAAACTCAGGACCTGGCTGAACAGAATCTGACTGAGGCGTTTAAAACCAAAAAACAAATCTCAAAGTGCTTTACTAAGTCTCAGTGGGAGACTAAAATAGGTTAATTATAATACTAATCCTTGCATTTGCATTAGAGTTGGGCAATTGAGTGGTTAGTGCAATTATATTCGCTTTATGATGGGTACAGCGTTCCACCACCTCCGCAATATTGCCACTCCACCACTACCTCAATCCCCATGCCGCCGAAACACTCATTCACGCCATTATCACTTCCAGGCTCGTCTACGGGAACTCTCTCCTCCTAGCTCCTCCCTTCACAGGCTGCAGATCATTCAGAACTGCAGCTCGTGTACTCTCCCGCACCAGGCTCCACGACTACATCACTCCCACTCTCGCCCGTCTCCACCGGCTCCCCATCCCCCAGAGGATTGAATTCAAGATCCTCGTCCTCACCTTCAAGGCCATTCATGGCCTTGCCCACGCCTATCTCCAACCTGCTGTCTCCCTATTAGCCCCCCCCATCCCCTCCGCTCAGTAGGCTCTGGCCTGCTCCGTGTCCACTACCCTAACTGCTCCACCATCGGTGGCCGGGCTTTCAGCCTCTCTGCTCCCCCTTGGAACTCCATCCCGCAATCCCTTCACCTCACTTCTTCTCTTTCCTCCTTCAAAGCCAGTCTCAAGACCTTCCTCTTCGACTGTGCCTTCTGCTCCCCTCTTAACTCTTCCACCTCTCCTACTCTCCTTCCCCTTCCCCCTACTCCGACCCTTCCCACCCTGCTCGGGTCCCGACCTGATTGTTCAGCACTTTAGGACGTCCTCCCGACATGAAATGTCGGGAGGACGTCCTAAATATAAACATGAAATGTCTGGAGGACGTCTATAAATGTAATTTTGTTGTTGTGTTGTTGTGGTTAGAGCACTTGCCTTGCAAGAGAGTGGACTGGGTTCGATTCACAGGGGGCGCAAAACATTGGATAAGTTTCCTTACTCCACACACCTCTGAATACCTAGTGGGGAAGTAGGAACCAGGTTCTTATTCAATTGGCTGATCACTTTTTTGTGGGTAACAATCCCTTCAAAAAAGTAGTAATTTAGTCACTCAATCCATGACTATTTGTCAGATACTGCAGTGCGCAATTGGCTGCCACGTTTCACACAAAAATAAGTCAATTCACTTTATAGTATATTCTATGAAGGGATTTGAGATATCTCGGAGCGTGATAAGGTGCGATATCAAATGCGGGAATTATTTTACAGTGCCTTTTCTTGTCACCAACAGAGGGCATAGGGTTTCACAGGATTTATTGTAAAGTAGTGTGACTGTGTATAATTTGTGGGAAAACGCAGCCAATTTATAGTCTGCAATGTCACACAAAAAGCTAAGGGGTGAATAATCACTTTTTATTTGGAGGATTGTTGGCCAGGGGAGTGGCATGTTTGAGAAATGGATAATACACACACATGCAAGTAGGGTGATTGCTTATAATCACCGTTCCCATGTTCTTGATTCAACAGTACAGTATTACTTGTGGAGGACTGATGATACTCCCAAATATTTTTTCCCTGTGGATGAAAGCAACAATCCTACCAATCCACACATGCTAAATGTGATTTGGGAGCACAAGTATAAACTGGAAATAACTAGCCCATGGACAAAACTACCAGAGTAAATGTAATAATAATAATAATCCTTGCATTTGATAGAGTGCTTTTCATGTCTTCTAGATATCTCAAAGCGTTTACAGAATATACTATAAAGTGAATTGACTGTATATTTGTGGGCAAAATGCGGCAGCCAATTGTGCATAGCAGTGTACCACAAACAATCATGGATTGAAAATGACCAATTTTATTATTGTGTTTTATTTTGGAGGGATTATTATTAGGCTTGTAGAGCATGGAAACTTGCTCAGGGTTTTGCCCTGACCTGCCTGGATTCGAACACAGGTCTCACCCTTGTAAGGCGAGTGCTCTAACCACTAAGCTACAAGACTCCAAATTCAGATGTAGATTTCAAACTCCATATATATGCTGAAGAGAATCACCGTATTCAACAATATGACCTAATTTAAATCACTGTGTCAAAACTAACACTCATCCAGGGAACAAATGGGTGAGATTACACATTAATCTGGATAAAGATACACTCAATCCAAATATTAAACTGCATTAAAGGTCTATCCCACATAGTCCTGACAAATAAATTATCTGAAAACATTTATCAAAATCACCATGATATCTTCATTCTAATTCCATTACAATTTTGATATAAACAATCCACAAATTGAGGACCACTGCTGACCTGACTGAAATCAAATCCTGTATGAGAGTCAACTTTCTACAGCTAAATGTCAATAAGATCTTTGCTCTCCTGCTTGGCTCCCATCAGCGCCTCTACGCCTCAGGTACGGACAGCATCGCCATCCAAGGATGCACACTGCACCTCACTGAGGCAGTCTGGAACCTTGGCATCTTGTTCAACCCTCAACTATCTTTTCTAACCCATGCCATGCCCCATTCTGCCTTCCTCCATCTCTGCAACATCTCCAGGCTCTACCACTGACACACATAGCAGGCTGCAGAGATCCTTACACACTCATTCATTACATCCAGGCTCAACAATGCAAACTCCTGGGAACATTCAGCAGGTCAGGCAGCATCTATGGAGCAAAATCTGAGTCAACAGTTTGGGTCCACAACCGGCAGAACTCACCAAAACTCTGACAAAGGGCCATGGACCCA
Source organism: Hydrolagus colliei (assembly GCA_035084275.1). Taxonomy (NCBI): domain Eukaryota; kingdom Metazoa; phylum Chordata; class Chondrichthyes; order Chimaeriformes; family Chimaeridae; genus Hydrolagus; species Hydrolagus colliei. Next base: position 65,822,496 of record CM068745.1, read on the forward strand.
AAACATTTACTTACTTTACTTTCTCCATAGATGCTACCTGACCTGATCAATGTTCCCAGCGATTTCTGTTTTTGTTTCAGATTTCCAGCATCTACAGTATTCTGCTTTTTGATTTTCTCACTTTCAAAGCCCTCCATGGGCCTGCACCACCCTACCACTGTGACCTCCCAACCCTCTACCAATCTGCCCACTCCTACTGCTCAGCTTGTTCCACCTGCTTCACTTACCCTGCCTAGCCCCCCACCATCATCATTGGGTGGGCCTTCTGTCACTCTACCCCCATCCTCTGGTACTCCAGTATCTGTGCAGTATCTCTGCCTCACCCCTCCCTTGCTTCCTTCAACACCCATTTCAAGAAGCTCCTCTTTAACCGTGCCTTCGATCGCACTCCTCCCTCCCTGCCCTATCTCCGATCCCGACCACCAGCTCGGGTCGGAAACACTGACTGTACAGTGCCTTGAACATCCTCCTGATGTTAAAAGTACTATACATATGGTATTTTGTTCTTGTTATTCACTTAGCGGCAATGATGGTAAGACACCACCCATATTATGGTGGGGGGAAGGGGGGGGTTTAAAAAATAAGAGATGTTTCTTCCTGTTACACTATTCCAAAACATCTGTAAAAAAATTACATGGTAAAAACTTTATGTATACTTTTTTAAAATAATGGTAGTTATGGATAGTTCCTGAACTATCTAGTCAGATGTAACTATCACCCCAATTGCCATCCCAATTCTTGCCTTCCTACACAGAACAGCAGATGTTGACTGTACAGTACCAAATTGGAGAGCTCTTATGCTGGTATTCAAAATACCGTTCATTGCTTCAATGTGGCCCTTAGAGTATTTATTTTTGGTGGTAAAACAAGTGTAAAGCCCAGAAAGAGTCTCAGGCGAGATGAGACAGTGGTATGTATTTGTCTCGTTTTATTTCAAATAAACCCTAGACGAAACCCAAGATACTGTGAAGAAATACTAGCCAGATTTAAAGAGCACAGCACTGATGTCTGCCTCAGGCGTGGCACTCCAAGGACATTGTTCTTCCCGTAAACGAAGCAAACTCCTTGACCTCTTCAACAAAAAGTGCTGAACCTCAGCAAAAAAAAATTTGACAGATGAAGACTTGAAGTCAGCTGGTACTGTTTATTTCACATTTATCACTTCCTGGCTTACTGCCTTTTTGTTAAGTGTCCAAGAGGCCTTGGCCATCCATCGCTGTCTTTCTTAGACATGCAATTACAAGACTTTCCACTGGTCTGTGTGTTTTAACAGTACTTTGTGCCAGTTGCAGCTAAAGAGATCAAGGATTTGGAGGTGATCATAAAATTAGCTTCAGAAAACTTTTCGTCTCCAGCTACCTTTGACTCTTAAGTGCTAACATTTCCTTTTCTCTGACTTCTCACTGGAAACTAAAATGAAATAAGATTTCAGGCACTAACAGTGGCTTCATTTTGGGAATGTCAGATTGCACGATTAGCAAAACAGCAACACACAAAGCAAGTTGGCAAAATACTAAACAATGGCCGTAAGGAAACCTTGGGCAATGTCACGCTAACGTTTTACTCTGTGGTGTTATGTGTACCGGTATATTGCTGGTTTGGGATTTATGAGTCATGGTTTGTGAATCTCTATCACAAACTGGCAGTTACAATTAATAACACCTCCACCCTTGACTCCAGGACCACTGGCTGTCCTCGCATCAAATCTGACATCAAGTTCTTGAGGAGAGCTGATTTCCTCCAGTTCAATGTAATAATAATAATCCTTGCATTTGATATAGCACTTTTCACGTCTTCTAGACGTCTCAAAGTGCTTCTCAGAATGTTCTGTAAAGTGAATTGACTGTATATTTGTGGGCGAAATGCGGCATCCAATTGCACACAGCATTGACCCACAAACAGTCGTGGATTGAAATGACCAAGTTTTTATAATAAGATTATTATTGGGCGTGTGGAGTAAGGAATCTTGCCCAAGGTTTCGCCCTGATCTGCCTGGATTCGAACACAGGTCTCACACTTTCAAGGCAAGTGCTCCTACCACTGAGCTGTAGGACTCCATGTTAATAAGACCGTGGCCTTTCTGCTTGGCTCCCATCGGCGGCTCCATACCCCGGTTACTGACAGCATAGATGTACTCTACAACCTCATAGAGCCAATAGGGCTGTTTGATCCTCAACTGTCCTTCAAGCTTCACATCTATGCCCTGGCCTGTTTCACCTTTCCCCACCTGCATAACATTGAATGGCTCTCACTGCAGCCACCAAGACTCTCATCCACACAATCATCACATCCAGACTGGACTGCGCAAATTTCCTGCTTATCGGCTCCCTAACTCCTCCCTCCACATGCTGCAGATCATCCAGAACGCTGCAGCCCGTGTCCTCTCCTGCACCAGGCTCCACCACCCCATCACCCCGATCCTCGGCAGACTCCACTGGCTTCCCATCACTCAGAGGATATACAATTCAAGATCCTGATACTCAACTTCAAGGTCTTCCACGGGCTTTCTTTCCCTACTTCTGTGACTTCCTAATTCCCTACTATGCTGTCCATTCCCTCCACTCAGAGGGCTCAGGCCTACTTCTCACCGCCTGCCTTTTCCATTTCACATTGATGGATGAGGCTTCAGCCTCCCTGTCCCCACCATCTGGAACTCCATCGCTTCGCCCCCTCCCTCAGAACCTTCTCCCTGATTCCTCAAGACCCTTCTCGTTGCCCATGCCTTCGATCACCCTCCTACACCAGCTCTCCCTGCCCTCCACCCCTTCTCTATAATAATGTTAAATATATTTCATTGTTTTGGACCCAGTGTACTGTAACAAAGTTGCCCAGTACAATTAATAAATTCTCAGGGAAAGCAGTTAAAAAAAAGCACTGAAGGAATACATGTATTATGAACAGGGTGGCAAGCTAAGTATGAAAGCTAAGTAAAAAGCTAAGTACAAATAGAATGAACCAATCAAGTGAAAATTGTCCTCTGTCCTTTATGCTTAAGCACTATGAGATGCCGTCTCAGTACCTTGGGACATCCTCCCGTCGTGAAAGGCGCTATGCAGGTGTACTTTTGTTGTTGTTGTTGTTTGGTATGGAGAACGCTATATAAAATGCAAGTTGTTGCCTGACTCAGTGGCAGCAGGTGAGTGGAAAGCACCTTGGAGGGAATTTCAAGAAGCCTACCAGATGTCTTGGGGCAACAACAAGTTGTGTTTTCGGACAGATGAAAAAACCCAAAACAAGAACTATTGTATAGTACATGATGTTCTTACTATGCATCAGTTCTCGCTTGTGTTCCATCATCAATACGATGTTGAACCAGATGTTCCAAACGAGAAGTTAACAACAAACTTATATGGTAACATTTACAGCATTTCACAACATGTTTTACAGCATATTCTGAAACACGTTATGAAATGCTCTAAATGTCACCCATATAAGATTAGTACATTAGCTTTCAGAGCCACTGGTTGCCAAATTATTAAGCATCTCATTGATGTTAGCAATTCAATAAAAATATTAAATTACAAACTATTTTGCCTGCAATACACTACAGTAGTTACAAAATTATGAACCGTGTTGCACAAGGTCTTGGTGCCCCGACAAGTTGCAGCATGTGGTCCAAGCATGGAATAAATTGGTTGCATGTTCACGTGCATGAGCCCACTCACCTTATAACAATCTATGCTTTCCACCTGGACTTACTGAAATTGTCAGCATCCATTGCCTGAAGGCTTAAACCAAGAATTCCCCAGCTGGAAGCTCTAAACAGCAGCTTTATTGCTTCAACAATCAGATGTGTCATACCATTCAGGGGTTGTAAGCCAAGGTCAGTACTGCTCAAGCACCTGAAGAGAGCTGCCTTCTGCCATTTGTGTACAGTATTTAAGAATTGCAACCCTGAGCACTGTATAGTTTCCTAATGCAACCAATGAGATAACAACTATAGCTACGGTAAATACACTAAGTGAGATCCACCTACCACTTTGGGGATTTATCCATCCATTTATTCAGCACGTCCACAAATCATAGTAGAATTAATGTATGCTTTGTTGGTTTCTGATTCTGTGGAGTTTTATAATGAACACCTAATAGCCTTCAGTTAATGATTACTGTCAGGAGGCCATTACAGGCATATTATGGTTCTGAGCTGGTATTTGTTTTGTGCATGCATCAACGGCAATGTAATAAATATAACTATGAGCTCAAACCAAAGGAGACCTTCCTGTCTCCTTCATCTCACCCCTATGTCTCCTTCCTACTTCCTACTCAATATAACAGCGGTGTACAAATAGCAGATACGGGACCAAATCCAGTCCTTTTTATTTTATATTTCCTATTTTTCCCATTTCGTTCGAACATATTTAATGCAAGTCTCAAATAGTGTGAACACCCTATACAGTTACTGAATTGTTCCAGGATTGCCTGTCAATCTGACTCGATTAAGCAGTGGTAATCAATACACACTGCCACAAAGCCATTGCGAAGGGACACAGGGACAGTGTGGACTCTAATACAATAGTGTATTTATATTGCAATACTGCAACTAACAGCACCCATTAATCACCGGCTTATGTGCAAGTTCACGAGATAATGGTGCTACCTTCAAATACACTCACAATACAGACCCAGTCTTTCATTTATAAATTCTGATGTTTGTTCTCTGTAAGATTGTTTTGTTCCCATCAGGAAATGATTTTCTAACCTTTATTCACGGCTCCACTAATTAGGTAGTGGCAATCATGAATATCCAATATACGTGGACAATGGGTATCATATCCCACTATTAGCTTGCCAAAAACAAAATATGGCATTGCTGGATATTTAGCCAATGGAGCAGCAGCAGGTGCCTTGGATGGCAGAGAAAATGAAAAGCTGTAGCATACCTCAAGGTAAGGTAAAGGTTATTTTGCTATTATGCAGCAACCTATAAACAGAAACTATGAATACAAGAATTCCAGAGAAGGTCTTCTTCCCCACAAAAGAATAGAAAGTAGGAAAGGAGCAGAGTGAGATAATGAAGCTCTCTTCAGGGCCTTCCATGGCCTTGCCCCTTCCTACCTTTGTGACCTGCTAACACTTCATCGACCTGTCCGCTCCCTCCACTCGGTGGGCACTGGCCTGCTCCACAGACCCACCAGGCCCACTCCACCATCAGCAGGCAAGCCTTCAGCCATTCCACCCCCACCCTTTGGAACTCCATGCCACTTCCCTTTGCCTCGTTCTCTTGCCTCCCTCAAGACGCTACTCTTAGACTATGCCTTCAGCCACCCTCCTACCCCAGATTTATTTTTTTTAAATCCTAACACTTAGTTCAGCACCTTTCACATCAGGAGGACATTGAAAAGTGCTTCACTGGATATACTGTAGTGTAATAACTGTGTGTTTTGTGGGTGATTTCCATGACAATCATAGATGCTAGTTCATCATGGCAAATTGACTGAACGCAGGTATTGTAGTCAATTATGAAATACAATGGGTGCACAATTTTCCCAGGTTCAAGATAACAATGGCAGCTGTCATTGCAGGTGCAAAGTTTATGTTCTAATACACCATGGCTAGCATTTTCAGAGAATACAAGAGAAGTACAGTACTAGATTATAACTATAATTTATATTATAAATTTGTCCTTCACAATTTTCAATCTGTGCTTGTTGACCAAGGGTCTTGAAACAGGTCTTGAAGGAGGAAAGGGAGAGGGCGAGGTGGAGGGACTGTGGGGTGGAGTGCCAGAGGATGGGACAGAGTGGCTGAAAGCCACCCACCAAAGGGATGGGAGATGAAGCAGGCAGAGCCTGCTGAACAGAGGGAGGGGGCTGATTGCTAGGCCATGGAGTGCTTTGAAAGTGAAGACCAGGATCTTGAACTGTATTCTCTGTGATGGGAAACCAGTGGAGTCAGGTGAGGTTGGGAGTGATAGGGTAGCAGAGCCTGTGGTGCGAGACAGCAGCAGAGCTGATATAGCAGAGGTGGGGGAATGCAGACCGGATCATGGCATGGATGAGGGGTATGAAGGACAGTTGAGGGTTGAACAGGACTCTAAGGTTCCTTATCATCTCCATGGGATGTAGAGTGCAGTCATGGAGGGAGATGCTGTCAGCACTCAAAATATGGAGGCGCTGGCTGACGGGAGCCAAGCAGGAGGGGCCTTTATTTTATTAACATTCAACTGCAGGAAGTCAGCTCTCATCCAGGACTTTATATCTGACAGGCAGTCTATGAGGATAGCAGACAGTCCTGGAATCTAGGGTGGAGGCAGAGAGGTACAGTTGGGTGTCATCCACATAAATGTGGAAGTTAACTCCATGCATGCAGCTGATGTCACCAAGGTGGGGGAAATAGATATTGAAAAGGAGATGGCTAAGGACAAAGCCTTGAGGGACACCAAACACGATGCTGCACGGGCTGGAAGATAAGCTGTTTTTGGCAACAAAGTGGAGAGAGTGGGAGAGGTAGGATTATAACCAGAAAAGGGCAGATCCATAAAGATTGAACTGAGAAGAGAGGCAGTGCAGGAGACGGTTAGCCAACAATGTCAAATACAGCAGAGAGATCAAGAAGGAAAAGGAGATAGAGAGCCCTAGTTGCAGATGTTCAGAATGTCATTAGTCACTTTGATCATGTTACAGGTAGCACAGAAACCCCATTGGGGGGTGGGGGGTGGTTCAGAGAGAGAATGGCAGGAGGGGAAAGAGCAAAGATGGCACACAACATCTCAATTCAGGGCCTTGGGAGAGGAATGGGAGGTTGGAGATGGGGCAATAGCTGGAGAGTTCATACATCTAATGTTACACTTCAGCCTTTATACCAACAAGGCACAGATATTGAGAATCCAGGTCACTGGTGAACTGTGGTTTCGATATTCAGGATGGAGAGGTGCTTACCAGCAAGTGGAAAGGAAATAGCATATTTTGAATTACACACAGGCTCATTGGATGCTAACTAAACCACAGGACGAAGCAAAAAATCAGTTTCATTGTCCTGTAATGAAGAGTACATTCCTACCATTGCACTCCAAGGAACAGCAAAGCCTCCCAGGGACATCACATCAATAAAGTTACAATAATCAGAACCACTAAATAACAATCATAAAACAGTTCAGTTACATGTAAACAAAGGGAACAGTAAATGAACCACTACACATACTGTATATTGCTGGCAGGTACATCAAAGTTACCACCAGTGTACAGTCAATCCCAGTCTCCATGCACAACGTTAGCGCAATAGTCAATCGCACCTGCTAATACAGCTCCAGCTTCCACAGACAGTCAGGAGCTTCAGAGCACCACACTATTTTGCACCCTGCATCATGCTTTCCCATCACTCAAAACTCAAACTCCAGTAAATGGCAGAATGTTATGATCGCAATTTTATATTTGCACTCAAATCCATGGAAAACCTTCCCAGTAACTGTTTTCACAATTAAATTAAAGTTTAGCAGGGAGCTGTGAATGTAGGTCTATTTGTATTGCTGTACTTTTCACAGTGAGTTAGTTATTGGAGAAGACGGAGCGTATTCTGAGGCCAACAAGCAGAATGTCATTGTGTGAAAGGCTCCTGAGAATAACATCCACTGTTGTCATACTATTAATCCCTAATTATTATGCTATTTAATAATGTGCCTATTATATGTATGCATTGCAGATCATAATAGCTTTGTTGGCATAATCACAGTGGAATGCTTTCAGATGGTGCGCTAAATTATTCTATCAATGTTCAAACTTAATGCTAATTAGAGCAGACTATCCTCAGCGCTGTTAACTGCTGATAGGCGCATAACTAGGGTCCGGCGATATATCGATATATCGGTTATATCGATATAATTTTCATATTGAAATGCCAAATATCGGAATTTAAAATATATCGATATATCGAAAAATTTGATATAAAAAAAATTGGTATATCGTAAATATCGATATATTGTTTCCGGCGATGTATCAGTATTATCGGTATAATGTGATCTTTTCCAACTTACCTTGTCGCCGGCATTGCAACCTCCTGGGTCTTGAGCATGGAATGCGCGCGCACATCCGAATGCGCACACTCTGAACTACAAGACCCAGAATGCTCACCTCTATACACAATGCACAGACCGAGGTGCAAGCAGCCATATTGCGTAGTCCTCGAATACAATACACAGATGTACAAGGGGTGGGCGGAGAGGGAGGGAGAGCGTGGGGGAGGGGGGGGGGTGGGGGAGAGGGAAGGAGAGACGGGGGCGGGAGATGGAGGGAGAGACGGGGGGGGGGAGAGGGAGGGAGAGATGGGGGGGAGAGGGAGGGAGAGACGGGGGGGGAGAGGGAGGGAGAGACGGGGGGTGGGGAGAGGGAGGGAGAGATGGGTGGGGAGAGGGAGGGAGAGACGGGGGGAATGTGATAATATACAGTATAGTGGATGGATGGATGGGTGGGTGGGTGGGTGGGTGGGTGGGTGGGTGGGTGGGCGGGCGGGCGGGCAGGCGGGTGGGTAGGTGGGTGGAGATGTGGGAGGGGGGGTGGATGTGAGAGAGGAGAGAGATACAGAGACACAGACAGAGAGACACAGACAGAGAGAGAGAGATGGAGAGAGTGAGTGTGAGAGACACACAGAAAAGAGAGATATTTACCTCCTGATGAGATAGGCCAACACCTGAGCCAGATCCACATCCTCCACCCCTCCCCCTCCCTCCCTCTCTCCCCTGTCCCTCTCTCTCCCCTGTCCCTCTCTCCCCTGTCCCTTTCTCTCTCTGTCCTTCTTTCCCCTCTCTGTCTGTCTCTCCCCTGTCCTTCTCTCCCGTCACACACTCTCTAGTCGCGTCGAGAACCAACCAAAATGGACCTTGGACAATCGGTGGTGACACTTTGTGGGGGAGATGAGCATTCCAGATCTTTTAGTTCAGTGCCCCGAATGCGCGCGCACCCTCGAATGCGCGCACACCTCCGAATGTGCGCGCACCTCCGAATGCGCGCGCACGTGCAGTATAAAAATCCCGAAAATATCAATATGTATCGGTATGAGCCCATCGATATATCAAAATCGGAAAATTTCCATATCGATGGACCCTACGCATGACTCTTTGTCACCTCTCGGCTGAACTATTCCAATGCCCTCCTCGCTGGTCTCCCCTCCATCACAATCCATAAAATCCCACTCATTCAAAACATTGCCACCCACATTCTCACCCGCACCAAACTTCGCTCCCCCATTACCCCAGACCTTGCCAGACTTCACTGGCTGCCTATCCCAGAGAGGATCGATTTCAAGATCCTCACCCTTGTCTTCAAATCCCTCCAATCTTCTGCACCCCCCTACCTCTCCAATCTTCTCCCTCCTCAAACCAGCACCTATTGCCTTTGCTCCACCTGGTCTGACCTCTTCCATGTCCTCCGAATCCTCCGCTCCATCCTCAACGGCCATGCTTTCAGCCACTACGCCCCGAGGCTCTGGAACTCCCTTCCTCACTCCCTGCCTCACTCCCTCTCTTCCCAGTTTCAGGTCACAGCTAAAGACCTTTCTCTTTGACTGAGCCTTTGGTCACCTTTCTACCCCTGCCCCTGGCTCGGTCCCAGGATCCATTGTTGTGAAGCGGTCTGAGATACCATCCGGCGTGGAGGGCACTATATAAATCGAAGTTGTTGTTGTAACTCCATTATTAAATAGCATAATAATTAGGCACTGATAGTATATAACTGTGGCTGTTATCCCAAGCCTGATCCAGTGCCTTGGGACGTCTTCCTGATGTGAAAGGCACTTTACAAATGTAATTTTGTTGTTGTTGACGAGATGATTTTGCATCTAAGGGTTCAGTTTACAATGTTAAGAAACATCTGATATCAGAGTTTGTGATACCTTCTGGTTGGGGAGTGGGTAGGTAGGAAGATAAACACCATTTCTATTTGTTTTAGCACATCAGGTATTGCCTTCAAATGAACATCAGGTCTGTCAACTTAAATAGATTTGGCCGGTAACTACTGCTGCAATGGTCCCAATCTTTTATCGTGCTGGCCACATTAATCAAAACCAAAAAAAACTAAATGTAATTTGCTCTCAGCTTTTAGGACCATTGTGTTCCAGTTTGGCTAACTTGGCAGCACTCTCACCTCTGAGTCAGAGGTTATGGATTCAAATCCCCAACTGGGATGTGAAATCCAGGCCCTGGCTGCCTGTTCGGGAGGACGTTAAAGATCCCATGGCACTTTTTGTAAAGAGAAGGGAGTTTTCTCCCAGTGTCTTGAACACAAATTGCCTTAATAAAACATTGGTCATTACTTTCATGGCTGTCTATGGAAAATTGCTATGTATAACTGTGTTGCTGTGTTTGTCTAGAAATATACAGTCACGTAATTTCACAATAAATTCTGTGAAGCGCTTTGAGACGTCGTTCCAAACTTGACAAGGCACTATACCAAATGTAAGGATTATATTTTATTATTTTGTTTTAGGATGTAAGATTGAGCAAAACTGTAAATTTCGTAAATCCCGTCTCAATTTAGAAACTGTTTTTCCATGGATTGAAGAGAATCGCAAAATCATCTTGGAGGCTAATGTGTTAAATAAGAGAGAAAAACAAAATAAATCAGCACATGGGATCAATACAGCACCACTTACCAGCGCTGAGGTAGGTCTGCTCTGAACTAGCATTAAGTTTGAACATTGATGGAATAATTTAGCGCAACATCTGAAAGCATTCCACGTGATTGTGCCAACAATAGCTATTATAATCTTCAATGCATATTTATGATAGGCACATAACTCCATTATTAAATAGCATAATAATTAAGGACTAATAGTACGATAACAGTGATTAACATGTCAAAATTTATGGAATACAATGGTTAAGTGTCTATCCAAACTCTATCATATTTTACCTATATGTAAATTTTCTGCCCTCATTATTAGGAGCATTTAATACTGAATGTCAGAAATTGTCAGAAATGTCTGAATCTCAGAGAACGATCTCTGAGATACTGTACCACCCAACGTGAAGCAAGTTATTGTACATTGTCTGTCCATCTGAAGTTTTAAAACTACAGTGAAACCTTGTTTATCTGGTAGCCAACCAAACGGCATACTCAACCAACTGGTATTTCCCAATACCATTTCAGCAACTGGATCTCATACCGTAGCCATCGGGAACACTCGCGGTATGCTCACTTTGCACATGTGTGGTGCATGTAGGGCCGGCGCTACCTTTAGGCAAACTAGGCGGCTGCCTGGGGTACCGGATCAACATATTAACAGCTGCAACGGTTGGGGGGGTTAGTACCTGAACATCCCCACCCCTCCTTGCTTTCTGTACACTGATTGGCTAACGGTTCCCGCCAGTCACATCAACCCGGCGTCCCATTGGTCGCCACTCGCGTCATCAGATGGGTGCTATTCATGCCCCACCGACACATTAGGTTGAGTTCACATTTAACGGCCTGCCCTCAAGGCTGCTTGCGCTCTTTGCTGTTGACCCAATCAATTAATAAGTAACTTCACTTCTTTTTAAATAAAATAATAATTATACATATCTCGAAGCACGATACAAATAAAACAACCATTATGGTGGGGGTGGGGGTAGGGGGGGTGGGGGTGGGGAGACGAAGGAAGCCGTTCTTTACCGAATGCTGGAATTAATTTTTTTACCAATCATTTTACAGAGTGTGCTGGAATGCTTTATTGGTAAGTATCCATACAATATTCTATTATTATTTAGTTTATTATTATTATGGTATGTTATTTTAAAATAAATAAAAAATTTTGTTGGATTTTCGGCAACGACTCTTGAATATCCGGCATATTGGATTAATCTGCACAGGCCAGGTCCCGAGGATGCTGGATAACAAAGGTTTTACTGTATTTGGTTTCCCAATAGATCTATCACAGTACTTTAGCACAACTGTCATTTTCTTGCAGATAAAATCAAAATTTATTCAATGTACTAGGAAATACCTATTATGGGAAAGTCCAACACATTGGATAATTTTCCTAATTCATTCAATATGATTCAATTTTTCACACTGAAATTTACAAAACAGATAAAATATGAGTGTAAATTTTTTTCTGATACCTTTGCCATCATCATATCTAGGAACAGCTGTTACTAACTCATTGAACTCCATCTGGTCTTTCTCATTTCCCTGCCATTTAACCATGTCTCGGTGTGTCATGCACAAACCTTTATAGAGTTTCCATAGTTCTCTGATGCACTCAGTGACTGTGTGAATAATGATATTGGCAATTGAAGCATTTCTGGCACTCCCTCCTATAAGGTTAGTTATTCCAAGAATATATTTCCGCAGACATACAGCTATTAGATATCCTTTCTACCACTGTGGCCTGCTAACCCTATATCGACCTATCCACTCCCTCCACTAAGCCTGCTCCACATCCCCCACTTGAACCAGCCCGCTCCGCCATCAGTGGTCAGACCTTCAGCATTTCTGCCCCCAACTTTTGGAACATGAGATATTCCCGCCTATATTCCCATCTCCTAACTCCATCCCTACCTCCATCAAGGCACATCTCAAGACCCTCCTCTTCAACTACACCTTTGGCCATCCTCCAACCCTCTCTGCCCTCCAACTTCTCTGATCCCAACTGCCCCCCACAGCTTAGGTCCAAATCCCTCACTTTCGAGCACCTTGGGATCTACTCCTGATGTGAAAGGCACCATATAAATGTAATTTTGTATTACACAGTCATACTGAGCACAAATGTGAACAAATGCTGCACCAACATTTAGGGAAAAAGAGAGGAAGCCAACTTTTTAAAATCAATAAACAGTCCTTGTTTATTAAAATTGTCAATAGTTGGCAGTTTCCACAAATATGGTTGGCTAAGAACACTGTATTTTTGGGTAACCTTATTCTTCTCAAACAGAGTATTCAATGCTTTAAGGTCATTTATAAGAGCCTGGGTCATTGCTCCTTGTGAAGAGGAGGACAGAGATGATTTCTGAATATTTGCATACAAGGAGGAAACCAAGAAGAAATTCAAAATCAAAATTCAAAATCTAATTCAAAATCCCTGATCACTGCGTGAGCTGAACACTGATGATACTATCAGTGCGCAACAACATGAGCAACAACACTTTCAAATGACAGAATTTGCTTCTTAGTTGCTCATGCTAGTTACTTCCCAAAATGTATCACAAAGTTTTCTGTAAAATGTAGGAACTATGCATTTGTAGGTACAACAACAACTTCAATTTATATAGCGCCCTCCATGCCGGACAGCGTCTCAGAGCGTTTAAGGTAACCATGTCATCCAATTTGTGCACAACAATATCTCACAAACAGCCATAAAATTAATCACTTTGTTTTAGTTACAGAATTGTTTGCATGATAGCATTAGAAACGCTTTTCAACTGGTAACATAGCGTCTTTAAAATACCTCATCGAGCAGACAGGATCTTACTTAATATCTCATCCAAAGGACAGCTCCTCTGATAATGCATCATTCTTTGAGCAGTATATTGGAGTACTGTACTGTGAGTTCAAAGTCCCGTCATCGAGATGGGAAAATGAGCTTGATAGTTCATCAGTGTTAGTGTTTAACAAAGAAAATTGAACTGCACAGGCCTGAAAATATGGGTAAAAAGGAGTTTGAGATTTTGGATAAGAAGCTTAAGTGCTTGTTAAATCAGAATTGGACAGAGCTGCACGATAATGTAAAAGTTGGCTATCTGCCTCAATCATAATGGTGGGCTAAGAGATACAAGACAAATCGCAGCTGTGGTGATTAAATATGCTAAGTTTGCGAAATGAACAAACCAAGTTGATAGTGACCTGTAGATGTCATATTTAGGAGGAAATAATTTATTTTATTACCGATGTGAATACAGCTGTTTGCTGACTTGTGTTGTGATTGACAATTGTTTATATCATGACAGCTCAACATTGTGATGAGAATATGATAGTGTTGGTATTTTTGTTGTCAATTCAGTTTGTTTCCTAAACTGCTTAAAGCTTCATTTAAGTGTCAGTCTTGCAGCATTCTTACCTTTGACTTTTGTGCATTCATTCATTCATTCATTCATTCATTCATTCATTCATTCATTCATTCATTCATTCATTCATTCATTCATTCATTCATTCATTCATTCATTCATTCATTCATTCATTCATTCATTCACTCATTCATTCATTCATTCATTCATTCACTCATTCATTCATTCATTCATTCATTCATTCATTCATTCATTCATTCATTCAATCAATCAATCAATCAACCAAAACTTACATGTCGGGAGGACGTCCCAAGGCAGTGAACAGTCAGGTAGAGACCAGAGCAGTGGGGGGAAGGATCAGGGTAGGGGGAAGGAGAATAGGAGAATTGATTGTATATTTGTGGGCGAAACTCGGCAGCCAAATTGCGCACAGCAGTGTCCCACAAATGGCCATGGAAGTGGGGTTAGGGAGAAAAGGGGAAAAGAGGGTAAGGGGGGAGAGGGAGGGAAAGGTGGGGTAGGGTAAAGTCAGGGAGAAATGGGGGGGGAGAAAAGGGGGCAAGCGGGGAGAGGGAGGGAAAAGTGGGGCAGGGTTAAAATCAGGGAGTAATGGGGGAGAAAGGGAGGTAAGGGTGAAGAGGGAGGGAAGGGGGAAAAGGGGGAGAGGGAAAGACTTTGAACCCAAGTTGACCCTCCAAATCAGTGTTAGGGATGTGCTGCATTGTTGAAGGTGCCATCCTGAAATGTTATACTGTACAGTAGAAGCCCGTTTATCTGTGACTCGATGCACCGGCATTTCCGTATAACCGGCACGCCAAAAAAAGTCCCCGTTCGATAAACCGGAACTTATCTGGAACAATAGCAGTGGAGCATTTGTAAATGCATAAATAATAACATAATGACAGAATGTTCTATTGGTGCTTGTTTTTGGAGCTGCTCCCTTGCGATTTTTACCTTTGCTGGTAGATGCTGCACTTGAAGCCATGATGCTGCAGTTGATGTTTATAGCCCAGCGATTCTTTTTGGCATGGGGCATGCCAAGCAGGTGAAAAAAACGAAGCGCTTATGACTTTAAAGTCATATTAGCGGCATGCCGATAACACCAGCCGATAACCCACGTTGTCGCGCAGGTGCAGTATTTTGGTTTGCCGCTAGTAGTCTAGGGCTTCGGCTTGAAGCTGATAAAGTCACACGATTTTGAAATCGCGCTGCCGTTTTTTTCACCAGCTTGGTGTCCTCCATTTGCGGAAGGGTTGCTGGACTGTAAACCTCAATCAGTGGGGGTGAGAAGTGCAGGAGAGTGGTTTTGACAGTGGGTGCCAATGTAAATATTCTGTAATTATCCGTTATTACTTAGTCTGGTGTGTGTGTTAAAAGAACTTTAATTGTTTTGTAGTGGGTTTTTGGCCGCAGGCCGCCCGAATATCCGGCAGGCGCTTTAACCGGCATTGGCCAGGTCCCGCGGGTGCCGGATAAACAGGCTTCTACTGTACCAAGGTCTGGTCTGCATGTTCAGGAGAACAATAAAGATCACATGAAAAAGAGAGAAATAGCCCTGACTAACATTATTGACTAACTGATTATTCACTTTGTGGCTGTTTGTGGAACAATGCAGTCCAGAAATTGGCTGCCATGTTTACCTACAAATACACAGTCAATACACTTCATAAGGAATTATGTGAAGTGCATTGAGACATACGTGCAAGATAAAAGGCACTATTTCAAATGCAAATATTGTTATTATTATATATGAAGGCAGGGCTTCAGTGGATCTGGAGCACCCAACTGGAAGGATGAAGAGCCCCAAGTGCCTTCAACATCCCAACCTCTCTTGTGATGGTGAGAATTGGATTCCAGGTGAGAGCACTGCCTGATGAACTGCAGTTCTGTCATGAGATATACCTACATTAATGAGTAGCCTTGGAAATAATTTTCTACATTTGCACAAAGTAACAGCACCTAAGAAACCTCGAAATTTAGGTATGATTCGGGGTGGTTTTAGACAGAACCCATGTTGTATTCTAAGAGGGAATTTCATAAACATCTGAAAAGAAGATATCTACAGAAAAAGGGACAAGAACGAAACTAACTTACGGTTGATTATAAGGCAGCACACACACAATAGGTTATACATTTCTAAACTGATATCATTCTAATTTCCTTTCATTTCTAGAAACAGTCAAGTAGTACTAGAACGTTTGAAGATGATAAGATAGTAGCAGCTTTAAAAATGGCACTGCAATTTCCGTAGGAGCATTCTTTTGGGTCAGACAGAAACATGACCTTTCACTGTTCTTCCAAAACTAATTCACACACAATCTTTTGGCATGTCTTCACACCAAAAATATGGGATAGATTTTGGGAGCTTGCACAGCTATAAATTTAAGAAACATATTCATATTTCATTTTGTTTTGCAATTTTCTGAGAAGTGGTGAATGATGCAAAGAATTGTGTGGCCAATGAGCAAAACAGAAACATGGACGGGGAATGAGACAACATGCTGTTGGCTGTAGCAACACCACTGAAGCTCCCATCAGATATGTAGCCTTAATCAATTAGCAATTCAATAGAGTTATGGATGGAAATGATTGTTACCCAAGATTTATAGATGATATAAAGATGTTCCTGCACTCTCAGAATCACAAAAAGCAAGTTGTCAAAACTCAATGTATCAGCAACTGGCAATGTTCATCTGATGGGCAAAACATTGGGCAAGTTTCCTTACTCCACACATCTGATAAATAATCCCTTGAAAAGAAAAACAATAATTAATTGGTCACTTCAATCCACATCTCTTTGTGGGACACTGCTGTGCACAATTGGCTGAGTAGTTTTCCAGTCTGTGTGAGTCTTTATCAACTAAATTGTACCAATGATGCCAGTGAAGGAATATTGGGCACTGGCTTGCTTCATGTCCCCTGCCCTAGCACCATCCTTAATCAGGTTTCAGCCTATTTTCCCCCGCTCTCGGGAATTCCATTGTGGAGTCCTTCCATCTTTCCTCCTTCCTCACTTCTTTCAAGGTCCTTCTCAAGATCTTCCTTGTTGATTGTGCCTTTAGTCATCTTTCCCCTCCCCACCCACTTAGCTCCTACCCCATCTCTGGAGCCAAGCCAGAACTGGCAAGTGCCTTGGGACGTACTCTTGTTGTTATAGACAAAAAATAAATGTAAAGTTGTACTACTTGTAATGCTACAAAAGGAGATTAAACAGTAGAAGGAATTGATTGCTTAGTCTCATTTTTATGAACCAGGATTTTCAATATTTGTCCTTTGATGATATTACGTAAGCAATGCATTGAGCATTCCTGTGCCAAATTGTGCAATATTTAAAATGAAAGTTGTTCATTACTTAAGAGAACAGCACGGTATCCACAAAAAACATCAAATAAAGTCTTATATTTGTAAAGAAGATCATTTATAATAATTCAGATGGTGTCTCAATACATATTTCCTGAATCAATACCCCACCACAAAGAACAACAACAAAAAATTACATTTATGTAAAGGATGAAGGGAGAGTGCAACCTTCGGTTGATGCTGCCAGCGCCTGAGGAGCGCTGGCGCGAGCCAATCAGGAAACCCTCGGTCTTGTTGACATTCAACTGTAGAAAGTTAGCTCTGATACAGCACTTGATGTCTGACAGGCAGTTTGTCAGCACAGCAGTGGTCCTGGAATCAAGGGTGGAGGCAAAAAGATAGAGTTGGATGATATCTACATACATATGGAAGTTTCTACAGATTATGTCACCAAGGAGGAGAATATAGATGTTGTAAAGGAGAAGGCCACAGACAGAGCCCTGGGGGACATCACAGGTGATGGTATGAGGGCTGGAGGAGAAGTGGCAACAAAGCGAAGATGGTGGGAGAGGTTCACAACATAAGAAATGCTCGGTGAGAAAAAGACCCATCTAGTTTGCCTTCCACCTTCTTGGCAGTCGCATGGTCATATGTTTTGAACAACCTACTTATTACATCTTCATAATGTAATTTCCTAAAAGAAAACTATCTAATCTATGTTTGAAGGAATCAACACTTCCTGTTTCAACTGTCTCTCTGGGGAGTCTGTTCCACAGGATTACAATTATTTCTGAAGATTTGTTCTGAATTTACTCCCCCTTCAATCGCAGGCCAAAGGGCCTTCTTTTATTGTACGCTTCTTGTGATGTATTATTCCTGCGTTCTTAGAGAAAACAATCCATTCCAAGACAAGTACTTCCTCCATTGTACACAATACTCCGAGGCAACTACTTCCTCAACCGTTTTATGGGCTTTACATCTACTTCCAACAGCATGGCTGAACAGAAATGTGGGCTCAGTGTATTTACTAGTCATATTGGTACTTCTGCCTGAAGTTCATTATGACTAGCGCATAACTTGACTTCATTCTTTGAAGACAATCATCAGTAAGTATTTTGAACTTATTTTGTGGCAGCTTCACCAGTGGCACAAATGGACATTTGAGAAACGTTATTCTAAATGATTTCTTATTTTTCCCTTCCTGCTTCACAGACCCTCGAAGGTCACAGCACTGGTCTCGGCCCTGCTTCACTCGTTCACTGTAATGCATTGTTGGATGCTGAAGTACAACATGTTTGTTTTACAAACTCAGCCTGTCAAGAGGCTTCCTATTGCGTTTCAAATAAATAGGCAGAATTCCAGAACTTTCTCCAGGAAGTTTGGACGACACCAGTTCCTGTGGTGTCACAGGAGGAGTTTCCTGTGAGAGTTCAAATCCAGGTTTTTCAGCAACATATGTCAAAGCATCTGTTATGTCTGTTTTCACAGGCATTCGATTGCCTTGTTGCTTAAATACCAGAGCTCTGCTCACCCACCAATCTCTCTGTGGTTTTTATTACATTTTACAGGAGGAAACTGCTACTGATCAATAAATGTTTGATATGTCTTTAAATACTCAACCATCAAAACCAATAACAGGATGCAAAGAATATATTAATAATCTTTACATATGGGACAGTGCCATTCAGTTAGAGAGGATGTTCCAAAGCACTTCAAAAGATATACTGTAAAGTGGAGTGACTGCATTTACAACAACAACTTGATTTATATAGCGCCCTCCACGCCAGACGGTGTCTCAGAGCACTTCACAGTAGCGGATCCCGGGACCGAGCCAGGGGCAGGGGTAGAAAGGTGACCAAAGGCGCAGTCAAACAGAAAGGTCTTTAGCTGTGATCTGAAACTGGGAAGAGAGGGGGCGAGGCAAAGGGAATGAAGAAGGGAGTTCCAGAGCCTCGGGGAGTAGTGGCTGAAGGCACGGCCGCCGAGGGTTGAGCGGAGGATTCGTGGGACATGGAGGAGGCCAGACACGGTTTATACTGTAAAGTGGAGTTTTATGGATTGAACAAATTCTATAAGTACGATTCTGTTTCGATAACAACTTTTAAAAGAGAGGTAAACATTTACTTGGGTTTGCGAGGTTATGGGGAGAGAGCTGGGGAGTGGGATTGAATTGCTCTTTTCAAAGAGCCAGCACAAACTCGATGGACCGAATGGCCTCCTTTTGTGCCGTAAGATTCTATGATTCTATAACCATCTAATTTTCTTGCTCCTCTTGCTAACAACAAGCCTCTTCTAAACAGGAATGGAGGAGTCTCAGACTTTCTCTATAATTAGCCATATTGTCTGTTCACGGCCTTCATTCCATTTCTCTTGTGGAATAGATTTTTATTTAATAATGAAAAAAGAGATGGAACCATGGAAAAGTACAATGCAGTAGGAGGCCATTCATCCCATTTTTGTTTTGTGTTGGTGTACAGTAAAACCTCGATAATCCGGCATGGTTGGGACCACTCTCGGATTTTGGAGTTTACCGGTATTTAGAACCTACCTAGAAATGGCTGGAGAAGCTCTGCCCCATACACCATGTGTGCTGTAAATACAGCACTGAAGCCAAACAATGCCCGAGCTCCAACCACAGCACTGGGTGACAGAGTGGCCACACTGCGAACTACTGTTCTGGACTTTGGGAGATTTGCCGACATCGGATCAAAATGTAATACATTTGTATTTTGAAACCTTGCCGGCTTTAGGGAGTTGCCAGCTTTCGGAATGACGGATTATCGAGGTTTTTCTGTATCTCTGATCTCCCAGAGAGAGCTCAGCAAAGTATTCAAGTGGTAGCACATGTCTTGTTCTGTATGGAATTAGAAAAGTAGCTAATGATGGGATACCTGTAGCTTAATGGTTAGAGCACTCGCTCGCAAGCGAGTGACTTGGGTTTGATTCCCGGCACGGCAAAACATTGGATAAATTTCCTAAATCCACACACCTGACAATAATCCGTCAAGCAAAAAATATCATATAAAAACATTGATCACTTCAATCCACGACTGTTTGTGGGACAATGCTGTGTGCAATGGCTGCCATAATTTTCCCACAAAATATACAGTCAATTCAATTTACGGTATATTCTGTGAAGAGTTTTAAGAAATCCAGAATACATGAAAAGTTCTACACCAATAATAATAATAATTATTATTTTTTATATACACTATCAAACCTGCAGTTCTCAAAATACCAGAGTGGTGGCTGAATAGATTCCCAATTCCCAAACTTACTCAACAGCTCCACACTAAAAAGTGCTCCCTAGCTATCAGAAGGAAATACAACCATAATAATAATAATAATAATAAATCAGTGCATTTGATATAGCGCTTTTCATGTCTTCAAGTGCCTTATAACGTCTTTGAGGTGTCTCAAAGCGTTTCACAGAATATTCTGTAAAGTGAATTGACTGTTGTGAGGGAAACCCAGCAGCCAACCATACACAGCAGTGTCCCACAAACAATCGTAGATTGAATTGACCAATTTATTATTGTTTTTTTGAAGGATTAGGCATGTAAAATGTATTTATTTATTTTATTAAAAATTGGTTTTATTACATCAAAACCAGTTGGAGATCCATCAAGCTGGTATCAATTTATTTTAAAAAATTGATGGGTACAACATTAACAAAAACAGATATTTGTTGTTTAATGGCCAAAATAGTTAAGGAATGTCTCTAAACTTGTAGCATTTTAAAATGAGTTCAACATCAGATGAATTATGAAATGCCCCAATTTTAATCCTATAAATTTTTAACCATTTGTGAGCTATTCCTTCAAGACCACTCTCAAGACCATCGTCTTTGACCGTGTTTTGAGCCGCAGTCCTACCTCTCTGTTTGTCCTCATCCCAACCCTGCCCCAGACCCCCATATGCTCAGGTCCCGACCCCTGACTGTTCAGCACCTTGGGACATCCTCCAGATGTGAAAGACATTGTACAAATGTAATTTTGTTTGTTGTGTTTGTTTGTATTCAGAGTATAGTTTCACAGCTATATGTTTCATATACTTGTTATTGGTATAAGATATTTGTTGAGAAGACATGACCAGTAGCACCTTGCCATTCCAAATTAAAACTGGATTTAAAATATTTCCAAAATTCTGCACCAGCATAAATTGCAAGACAATCATCTTAAGTGAAGGACAATGAAGAATTCCAGGTCTCATTTGTGGCATGTTTGCTGCATGTACATAACTTACTGCGAGAGTCTCATATCCAGGATTGCTCCTGTTTAAAGGCATGTCAAGTTTCAGCATTTAATAAACCCTACAGTTACGGTTGAATTTCAACCTTCTGTCACTAGGAGCTTAAGACTATTTATATATTTACTATATACATTTCAGAAGTGTGTATTTTAAAATGGTAAATCGCCTGTTATCTTAGCCCAATTAATGTCAAACTTGCTTTTCAAAAATAAAATTAAGAGCTTATAAAGGATACATTTAATATTTAAACACAAGGTGGCACTACTGAGCCACAGTGCTGCATTAACATTGCTGGGCCTGAACAGGAGATGAGTGGATTCCTGTAGCCCAGTGGTTAGAGCACTTGCCTTGCGAGTGGAGAGGACCTTGGTTCAATTCCTGGCAGAGTAAAATGTTGGACAAGTTTCCTTGCTCCACACACCTTTGTTTAACTGGCAATAACTAGGAATCCAGTTGTTAGTCAATTAGTGGATTGTTTTTCGAGGGATAATAATTCCTTCTAAAAAAAATTTGCTCACTCAATCCACAAGTGTTTTGGGGACACTATTCTACAAAACTGACTGCCGGTTTTCATCTACAAAATATAGAGTCACTATACTTTACAGTATATTCTGTGAAGTGTTTTAAGACATCTTTGAGGTGTAATAAGGCGTTCTACAAAATGCAAGGATTATACTATATCATTAAACTATTTTCTTGTTGTCATTACTTGTGTTTCTAAAAATAGTAAATCAAATTATTAATTGTGAATATACCACAAATAAAAGTTACAATATTTCAGAAGAAGAAGCTTGAAGGAAAGTTATTATGGGAAGACAATATTGTGATTAATCTAGAAGGATGAGATGAACAAGACTCTGGAACAGAAAGCCCGAGGGTTTAAATCCCACACTAGTAAATGAGCATACAATCTAGAATGATATTCCAAATTAATTAAAAATAATAATTTGGTCACTAAAGCCACGGATGTTTGTGGGACACTGCTGTGCGTAATTGGCTGCTGCATTTCACCTACAAAATGTACAGTCAATTCACTTTACAGTATATTTTGTGAAGCGCTTTGATACATCTCAAAGACGTAATAAGGCGTTATATCAAATGCATGGTTTATTATTACTACCCTTCAGATGTTAAACTAAGGTTTTGGTTGCTGGCTCAGGGTCCCATAAACTTATAAGATCCTGAGAGATTTTAAATCATTAAAATGCCAAATTTAACAGAGCACCTTGAATGCATCAGTCTCATATTTTTAACATTTCTGTTTCAAACAAGAGCAGTGGCCTGGCCAATAATAACCCCATCATATCTAAATTTCATAGGTTCATTTTCATCCTACTGTGCAACACCTTTCACATGCAAAGGATTTGTACTTGAGCTGGGAGCTTAGATCAGGAGGGGTGGAACGCAGGGTGGGTGGGAGTAGGAGGGTGAGGGAGCAAACAAAGAGAACGGTATTGAGAGAGGCCTTCAAGGAGGCAACAGATGGCGTAGGGACTACAGAATAGCGATCCAAAGAGAAGGGGTAGGAAGGCTGAAGGCCTGATGGTCGTGCACAATATAGAGGTAAGCAGACTCCGCTGAGTGAAGGGAATGAATAGGTCGGTATGGGGTGAACAGGTCTTAGAGGTAGGGAGGAGTAAGGAATTGATATTAAGATTAATTTCTGACAAGAGAGCTTTCTCAAAATGATCAAAAGACTATATACTGTGAACTAATATCAATAGAATGGTATGTTGAGTTAATATTTATTGTACCTTTTGCACTGAGTGCTTACACACTTCATCATAATGAGAGAACACACATTTACCTAGGGCTGGAATAGTAACAACAACAAAATTACGTTTGTATAGCGCCTTTCACTTTGATGGGACATCCAAGGCTCTGACAATAATTCTGAAGCTCAGAAAACTGACTATGAACTGATGTCAAATGTGATTGAAGCCGGTAAATTCACAAGAGCTAATTCACTGGAGATTGATTAATATGATTATATTGAATTATCTCACAAGGACTGTTTGTGACAATGGAGAGCAAGCTTGCTATTTCAGTTACTCGACCAGTTGCATGACTACAGTACAAGAAACAGATATTGTAAGAGGAGCCTGGTCAAAATGAGGTGAAGTATCTCATGGGTCGATGCTGGGATTCCTCCCATTCCTGAAATAAATAAGTGACCTGGATTCACGGCCAGTTATATCTACATCAACAACAACTTTACATGGCGCCCTTCATGCGGGATAGCATCCCAGAGCACTTGACAGTGGTGACCCTGAGTCTAACCCTGAGCCAGAGGGAGAGGTGACCATAAGCACAATCAAAAAGGAAGGTTTATAAGGGGATTTGAAAGTGGGGAGAGATGGGGCAAGGCAGGAGAATTGAGGGAGTGACCTGGGCTGATCACCGGCAAATAAAATTAAATAGAAGTATACAATGCTGCAAACAGTAAGTGAAAATAGGAGTTGTATATTCAGTGGACAGGATACAATTTACCAAGGAGAAAGCTGAAATAGACCTTGTGGTGTTGGTTGACTCATCATTCACCATGTCCAAACAGTGTAAAATAACAATAAACAAAATCAGTTGTTTAGATTTTCCATAAAAGACACTCAAGCTGTTCAACACTGCTCCAGGAGCACAGCAACATAAGGAACTGCCCTTAGAAGCAATAAAGTAGACTAGAATCATGACTCTGTTCCCATATAATAGAAGTGAGCTAAGAGGAGTTATAAGATAAGATGTGGCTCTTCAGCCGTGAATGCAAATATTGCAGAGGCAACCTAAAAGAGGTATATAAGATGCATAATAAACTGGGAATAATATTTTCAGATATGAATAACAACAAGTTTGATTTATATAGCGCCCTCCATGCCAGACGGTGTCTCAGAACGCTTCACAATAGCGGATCCCGGGACCAAGCCAGGGGCAGGGGTAGAAAGGTGACCAAAGGCGCGGTCGAAGAGAAAGGTCTTCAGCTGGGAACTGAAGCTGAGAAGAGGGGGCGAGGCGAAGGTAGTGAGGAAGGGAAATCCAGAGCCTCGGGGCATAGTGGCTGAAGGCACAGCCGCCAAGGATGGAGCAGAGGATTCGGGGGACATGGAGGAGGCCAGACCTAGTGGAGCGAAGGCAACGGTTTGAGGAGAGAGGAGGTCAGAGAGGTAGGAGGGTGCAGAGGAGAGGAGGGATTTGAAAACAAAGGTGAGGATCTTGAAATCGGTCCTATCAGGGATAGGGAGCCAGTGAAGTCTGGCAAGGACTGGGGTAATGGGGGAGCGAAGTTTGGTGTGGTTTGAATAGCACGACATCAGGACAGGAGGGCATACGTTCAAGTCTGTGAAAGGCAGAAACTAAATATTATTTACACAAAACTAAATCAACAACTGGAATGGGGAATCAGGCAGGACAGTTGAAGTCAGGACGCTGGAGAGTGAGGCACAGGTTGATGCTGCAATAGGAAGATAGTAGGGTTGGCATTCTGAAAGAATGACATCAAGTGGGTCAAAGGGCCTTCTCCAAGATCACAAAGCTTTTTTGTGATCTTGTACAGTACAATTACAAGGGCAGAAACATCCGTCTGGCAAATTGTCTAACCGCAGGATTGTGGAACATTCACTCATTCCTTAAATTAGAAGTTTTCTTTATAAATATTTTTACTTGTCTCTTTACCACAAGCACGTGATTCAAATATAAACCTTCTGGTATCATACAATGTGAGTCCATGCAGTAGAACTATTGGATATAACATCCCAACATTAAAATAATGTAACATTACATAGCTTTATAATATATGTCCTTTAGCAAAATAAACCAGACCAATATAATTTGTAATTCCACACTTGTCTAACATGACTCACTGGGAATAATTATCACATCACACGCTGCATTTTTAATGCTAACATCACTCTACGCAGACTAACACCAAAACACCATATGATTCAGCATGGTGCTTCCACATCATCTAACATCGAGACTTCACATATCTATCACCACGATTCCACATAGTCCAATAATATAGCTGAACCCATTCTAAAAGTGTAATAACATGTCACACAGTTTTGAAATTAAGAATCTCATGCAGCTGGTTTATGGAGGACTGGGATTGTGAAAGATTGTGTACAGCTGGTCCTCTGATGGTGAATGTAGTAATAGTATCCATGAGTGTCTTTTGGGAAGCCTATCACCATGGTTTAAAAATTTCCAAACCAAACTGAGAGTTCCACACATGCATGCTACCCACACTTAGAAATTTTCCTGAGTCTGGAAATGGAATGACCACTGTCTTCCCTGGAGAGATGCTCCCTGCTTACCTATTTCTGGTGAGTATTCCCTTGTAAAAAAAAGTGCCATGGTTATGGTGGTAGTACCATGGTACTACCACCATAACCATGGTACCTTTTTACAAGGGTTCAGCACAATGCATATTCTAGTTTTCCCAAGCCTTGCCAAGAACCAAGGCTTTGGGAACCTAGAATATGTGTTCGGGTACTGCTAGAGTTCAACCAACCAAAAAAGTGAAGTCTGCCATTCAGAGTACTTTCTGGCAAGCTTCTTGCTGCTTTTCCAGCTTGGACCACCTTACCTGTTAGTGTGTGGGCTTGCAGGATTAACAACAACAACAAAATTACAGTTGTATAGTGCCTTTCACGTTGGGAGGATGTCCCAAGGTGATGGACAATCAGTGTTTCAGACCTGAGCTGGGGTCGGGATCAGGGAGGGTGGAAGGGAGGGTGGGGAAGTGGGAGTGATCAATGGAACAGCAGTAGAGTGAGAAAATCTTGCTCCCAGTGCTTCTTTAAATTCTGCCAATGAGTTAAATTGGCTAGTTTGTCATCAGCAGTGCACTCCAGTTCTACAGATTCCATCAGAATCCGTGAATCAGAGAATAGCCAAGCAACTGTGGCCGTACAGAGCCCCCGGCTTCAGGAGCTTTGGGGTCAAGTCAAGCAAGAGAGGAATAGGTGCCCCTGCCATCCAATTACTTGGTAGCATAATGTCTTCTGCAGACTGGTAGGGGCATTCATTCTCCCATAAGTTATCCAGATCCTCCTAACAGTGAGCCAACTCAGCTCCAAAAGATGGTTTACCTGCCCCAAGGGGGGCGCTCTGAGACGCCGTCTGGCGTGGAGGGCACTATATAAATCAAAGTTGTTGTTGTTCACTTCATATAATTCCACAGGCTTTTCACAGCACACAATGCAGTGTCACATAAAATGGCACCAAGCAGAGTGATGTTAAC
Source organism: Hydrolagus colliei (assembly GCA_035084275.1). NCBI lineage: Eukaryota > Metazoa > Chordata > Chondrichthyes > Chimaeriformes > Chimaeridae > Hydrolagus > Hydrolagus colliei. Next base: position 65,849,189 of record CM068745.1, read on the forward strand.
AACAAACACAAAGTACTGTATCACTGCTTCTTCATTACAGTACTGGCAGCCTTTATTACTGGCAGCCGAGTTATAAATAGCAAATTTTATTTATGGGATTGTAGACCAGGACACCCAGAGTATCTCCCTTCTTTTTTTGAATAGTACCATAGGATCTTTAATGTCTTCCTGAACAGGCAGATGGGACCTTGATTTAACATCGCAACCATCTCACTGACAGCATTTGGGTTGTAACATTCAACTTCAGCATCACTGCAACTTCTGGTTTGCGACCGCAGCTGGCTTCCTGTCTTTAGCACGTTTTGTGGCCGTGAAAAGGCCTGTAAACTCCAATAAAATATCAGGAAGCAAAACCCCAGCGGTAGAAAGGGCCTTTGTAGGCCTTTAGATCAATTTTTAAAAAAAGAAAATCTCGTTCCCACAGTTTCATTCATAAACTAGAAGTTGCTATGAGCAGAGCAACTCCTGATTTGTGAATATTTTATTTCATTCTGAGAAAACTGGATATTTTTTAGTTTCGAGCATTAATGTTGCAGGATAGAAATTCCGTGGAATTCTCACGTCACTGAAATAATTTGAAAGTAATGGGATTTGGGGGAGCAAATGTAAGATCAAATTTGCTAAAATACATACGAGAGTATCTCCGTCACAACCAGCCTCTATCAGCCTTGTGCAGTTGTGGCAATTCTCAACTGAGTTAGAAGGTCATGGTTCCAGATTGGAACGCAGTGCTGGGGGACTGCTGATTTACTGCCGTTGTCACCTAAGGCTCCAAACAATGGTACTTTCATAGAATCATAGAATATTATGGCACAAAAGGAGGCCATTTGGCCCATCTAGTCTGTGCCGGCTCTTTGAAAAGAGCAACTCAATCCCGCTCTCCTCATAACCTAACAGATCTGCTCTTCCTAAATAAATATCTAATTCTCTTTTAAAAGCTGTTATTGAATCAGCCTCCACCACCTTTTCAGGCAATGCATTCCAGATTCGAACAACCCACTGAGTGAAAACATTTCTCCTCAGCTCCCCTCTGCTTCGTTTTTAAACTATTTTAAATCTGTGACCAAAAGTCACAGATTCGCCCACCAGTGGAAACAGTTTTTCCTTATTCACCCTGTCGAATCCACTCATGGTTCTATAAACCTCTATTAGGTCTCCTCTCAACCTTCTCTATTCTAGAGAGAATAAACCTAGCCTATCTAGTCTTTCCTCATAAACTGAAGTCCCTCAATCCTGGTACCATTCTAGTAAACCTTCTTTGTACTCTTTCTGATGTGTTAACATCCTTTCTATAGTGTGGTGACCATAATTAAACACAGTGCTCCAGTCTTCTGCCTTCACAAGCAGGAGCTGATGGCTACATTGAACAATGACATTCTAAATAGGCTGCCTTTCGTCGCAAGGTGCGCTCGCATTCAGGGGGTGCACGCGCATTCGGGGCCTATCTCCTCAGGAGGTAAATATCTCTCTCTCTGTGTGTCTCTCACACTCACTCTCTCCATCTCTGTGTTTTTCTGTCTGTGTCTCTGTGTCTCTCTCCTCTCTTACATCCCCCCCATCTCTGTCCGTCCGTCCGTCCGTCCGTCCCTCTCTCCCCCCACCCCCCACCCCCCCCGCCGCCATCCCTCTCGCCCCCCACCCCCCCCCGCCGCCGTCCCTCTCTCCCCCCCGCCGCCGTCCTTCTCTCTTTCCCCCGCCGCCGTCCCTCTCTCCACCCCCCTCCGCCGCCATCCCTCTCTCCCCCCGCCCCCCGCCGCCATCCCTTTCTTCTCTCCCCCACCCCCCCGCCGTCTCCCTCACCCCCCCCACCCCACCCCTTACATACCTGTATATTGTATTCGAGGACTATGAATACAATATGGCGGCTTGCATTGTGTATAGAGATGAGCATTCTGGGTCTTGTAGTTCAGTGCACACGCATTCCGATCTTTTCCGATATATCGATATTTCGAAAATGTCTATATCGGCATATCGATATGAAAATTATATCGGATATAACCGATATATCGATATATCGCCAGACCCTACTAGATCCAAGTACTTGATATGTTATTTCTCCAAACAAAATCTATGTGAGTGTCAAGTTTATTGGTCAAGAACATTATGTTATCCTGCTCAATACTTCAGAAGATTTAAACATATTTAATGAGAACAGGCAGTGACGTACATGTTTAACAGTTAAAATAACCAGGTTGAAAGATCACCAACACTTACTGAAGATAAGTTACGAACAAGTGTGAAGTTATGTTGTTGAATTAAGCTCACCGGTTAATTAAACTAACTGAACTAACAACAACAACAACAAACTTTCATTTGTATAGTGCCTTTCACATCAGGACACAAGCATAGGCTCAAGCTACAGTGCACCTTTTATGGGATCTATTGACTGGTTATAACATGTCACTCTCACTGGGTCTTAAAAAAAGGTACCATTGAAGGTCACAGCAATCTTTTTTTAATATAAATCAATGATTTTTTCACTTCAATCTTGTTCTCTGCACTTTTAAAGTCACTGAATATGAATTTACACATACCAGAAGCCGCAAAGTTGCCCAAGTTACCATTCTTTATTCGGAAGCTCATATAGTTTCAGCTGACTATTTGACCATGAGAGGGCATCACTGCTCAACCCAAAGCTATCCTGACCTAAACCCACAACATACACATAATAAATTGGAACCATCATTAAGACTTCATTCACCTTCTCTATTACTCACGATGTTCAAAGAGATATTGAGGAAGGCAGCCTTTTGCTCATTTGATCTAGTTTCCAAGAATACAAATCCATCTCCCAGCATTAAAGCAGTTTCTAAAACGAATCCAAGAGTTCTGACCTCTACCAGAAGGGGTTGACATTGAAGTTAGGACATCCTCCCAATGTGAAAGGCACTGTACAAATGTAATTTTGTTGTACAAAAATGTCTAAACGGCAAATGTAACATTACTCACCTGTCAATTCACCAACCTTAATGAGCAAAGGTGATTTTATTCTGTACTAGTCAACATATATACTGGATGTAGATGGTGTGAGGTTCAGAAATGCATTTCCACAACTGCCCTGGTGCAGCAAATGGTCCAAGAAAATACCTTGGCATGTGCAGAGTGATTTAATCTTTGAAATAAATAGCCTGTGAGATACTGAGACTTTATACAGAAAAAAACAAGAGTATTAATTACAAGACTGATGCTCCATTAAAATGGAGATTATCACAAAAAGGAATAGAATACACAACTGTGTGAGATAAACGTCATTTATCCCAAACTCTCTGAATCACCAGTAAAGGTATTAAACGTAGGACATCTGCCACTTGTATTAGTTGTATGGCTATCATTCAACTGACAAACCCCACACAACTGAGCATAATAACAAGTATGAGGTCAGTCTGAATTAACTGAGTGGTAAATACAGCTATCCCAGTTTCTTTCATAATCGTAAACTACAGTAGACCCTCGCCGAACGCGGGGGTTACGTTCCTAGAAAACAGCGCACTCAGTAAAATCATGTTCGGTAAGCTTAATAAGTAATGGGACAAAAAGAGGTTAGGGAAATTCATCCACAGGCTATCCAACCTCAAGCCTTCAGACACATCCACACCCGACCAACACAAGGTATCTACTGAGGCGGGCTACAGCCGGCTGGCCCACTCGTCATTCTCCCCTCTCTCACTGACTCTGGAGACAATAAAACAGTACCTTACACTACCATAGCTTGGCTAAATTATGTTTCCTTTGGTCCTGGAAGTGCTAGGAGACTCTCTCTCGCTTCTGTTTATCATGCAACGTTATCAGATTGCTCCGAGGCCGAGGAATCATCGGACTTAGGCGGGAGCTGGCAGGTTCCTCCTATGTGTGCATTGCGCGCGGGTCCAGCGTCCTCCCAAATACGCATGCACGCCAGCGCATAGTTTACTCGCGTTACGCAGAAAAGTGCCGCATTTATTTCTGTGCGTATAGGCAAATCCGCACTTGAGAAACTCGCGTTCGGCAAGGGTTAATTCTATAATGTAATTTAAAAGAAATTACGTCATGTTTATTCATTTTAATTACTTTTGAATTAGACTAAAAATAATTAATGGCTATGTCAGATAAAAGTCATAATTATAAGATTATTCACGCTGAACATCGAACAAAAAATAACATTTAGCTGATATGAGATTTCCTTATCACATTGTCCATTCTATTAGGCTAAACCAATTATTATTCGTTAAACTTTTCTATGGAGCATAATATAAAGTGATCCATCACTGAACAAGAAATGAAACTGTTGGAGTAAATAGGAAAGGTCAACACTGGGGTAGATTTAGAAGTATCAAATGGACCTAAATGTGTGTTATGGACCACCCAACTCCCCGATAATATTCTTTGTGGAAATTCCTGCAAACCTGGACACATGATATTGGATTGCGTGGATGTGTTCTTTGGCTACTGGTTGGCAAAACAAAAATCAGAAACACAGTAACCCCTCTCCCCTTCCAGTATCAGTGCATCGGATTCTATAGTCCCACTTTGTGGACTTTGCAATTGAGGACTACTGTACTGTACTTTGTTTTTCACACCTTCAGAAAAATGAAATGCTGTGCCTTCAAAACAGATTGTAGAAGTGGTAATAATCCTTAAAAAGAACCGCAGAAACCTGCTTCCAAGTTAAGTCTGAATTTAAGGCTTTTCTAAAGTTCTACCCAATCTTAAACATTAGGAAATGGCTTTAAGATTAAGAGTGTGAAATTTCAGATATTTAAAGTGTGCCCAACTTGAAGTGTTGAATACAGTCCTCTTTATTGGAGGTGGGTTATCATCAGCCTCTATTTGTCCATTTTAATATCTGCTTTGGGAATATTGGCAATTCAGGGACAGTTGGAACGAGGATGAAGTTTCTCCTGGTACCCTCCGGAGGGATTGTAGACATGAAGGAAACTGACATACAACAGATATACATCAGTGCTATGTATTGCTTCAATTGAATTCTTATTATATGAAATAGAACAACTACGACAACTTATATTTACATTGCATCCTTCACCTGGAGTAAAATCTTGGAGTTTTTAACAAACAATAACTGAAGTAACCTGAGGTGATTAGCCTGTAGCTGAGAAGGACTTCAGTCGGTGGCAAGTCAGTGGCTGGGGGGTCAGTCTGATGATTAGCTGAGCTGGGTTAGGTCACAGATGAAGCAGAGGGCTTGGTTGAGGGCAGGATCTGGGGCCATTTCTCCATTTTATTTACAACTTTCCCTGAATAGCTAATATTCCCAAAGTGGATATTAAAATGGAGTGTTGCACCTGGTGCTAACAGGGGCTGGGTCAGGGTTGAGCTGAGAATTGAATCAGCCATGTGTAAGTTGGATGGAGAGAGGGGTGATCGCGAGGCTGAGTCAGGTTCCAGTCACGGCAGATTGGGGTGTCAGTTGGGGGTTGGGTCTGGGGTTGATCTCAGGTTACGGAGTGATCTCGGGTCAGCCATCGATGGACAAGACTTCAGCCATCTCGCCCCCTACTCTGTGGACCTCTAAATCCCCCTAAATCCCTCCAACTTGCACTCTTTTGCTCTGCTTTGAAAACCAATCTTTGACAGAGCCTTTCGCCACCTCCCTCCTATCTCATTATCTTTATTGATCTTCCTACTCCACCTGTGCACTTTGAGATTCTTAACTACATGAAGGGCATACAACCACAACTTGCATTTGTATAACGCACTTCAGGCGGGGTAGCAACCCGGAATGTTTGACAGTGGTGGAATCTGACCCTGAGCCAGGGGGAAAGGGAGGAGGAGGTGACCGTAAGCACGATTCTAAAGAGTTTAGGCGGGGTTTGAAAGTCGGAGGCAGGGGGAAAAAAGAAGGGATTGAGGGAGAGAGTTCACAGTTTCTAAGTGAAAACTCTTGCTTCTCTTGATCAATATTAATATCAATACCAGAGCCCTTGCTGAAAGTGCACATGTCAGGTAAGGAAAGGATCGGACTCGGCTGCATCCTGTTAATAGACGAGTGATACATAGTGAGCGGGAGGGAAGTGCTCAACAAAAGGAAACTCTTTTTTTTAAATGGAAAAAAAATTGCTGCAAGTGTTGAGATCCATTTCCCTTCTTCACTTAAATAAATAAAAACAGGAGGATCTGTTACTGATTAGCAAGAACTAATTTTCCATTCATTCATGTACAGTGCTGTCACCAGCCTTATTTAGCAAGTTGGGAACACCATGGTACAGGAAAACAAAAGGCTATATTTCAAACAATACCTTGTTTGACACGATTACCGTTTATACGTAATACACCTGAAGTCAGTTTATATTCCTGGGAATTATCTCCAGGAGTGCAACAATTCACTATATGGTTTGGATTTCCTGCAACAATTTTATCTTAGTTGGGACTATGGAAATCTAACCAACTGTAAGCAAGAGTAAGAGTAATTCAAATGATCAGCTTGTTCACAGTATGGCATGTAGCACTGATAGCAGAAGGTGTTTGATAATCTATAGGTTTGTCCATAGTATGAGACGTTAAACCACATCTGTCTGTTCAGGTGGATGTTACAAGAGCCCATAGCACTATTTAAAAGAAATTCTATTCTCCTACTGACTGGTCAAAAATGCTCCTCCAAAATAAATTGGTAATTTACCTCCTGGCTGTTTGTGGGACATCGCTGAGTGCAAATTGTAGTGTGCACTGACTGAATCTGAACAGTTATTACTGTAAAAACCTTTTAAATGTTTTAACATTACAAGCCATAATGGCTTGTAATATATTAAACACAAGATTATTCCCTCCCCACCCTGTCCCCAGCTCAGATCTGACACAGTGACAGTGACCTTGGGACCTCCTCCTGATGTGAAAGGTGCTATACAATCGTAATTTTGTTGTTGTTGTTGGATCTTGAATTGGATTCTCTAGTGATGGGGAACCAATGGAGTCAGGCGAGGATGGGGGAGATGGTGGTCACAAAGTGTGGAGCGGTAGGGACACAGACCACAGAGTTCTGGATTATCTGCAACCTATGGATAGTCAAATTGGGAAGGCCGTCAAAGGAATTGGGAAAACCTAGCTAATTTAGACCAGAAGGTACCTGGTTATGCGTTATGGAGGGAGTCACTTCCATTGTTCAATCAACACCAGTCAACAAAATCACCACAAGCAAAGTTTGAGCATTTCTTTGGAATAGCATCTAAACAAAAACAACAAAATTACATTTGTATAGTACCTTTCACGTGGGGAGAATGACCTAAGGTGCTAAAGCCAGAAGTGGAAGTGTTTTTTCGATAATTTCTCTAAGATGTTTTTCTTTTATTTACTGTAGATTACTCAGCAGACTACCTACCAGAGGTAGCTTCATGTACCAATCACGCCTTTCTGGCTGAGCAGGGAGTATTGTGATCCAGGCTGGGTGCCAATAAATGAGAGAGCTGAAAATAATCTAAATGAGATCTGAACAATGATTTAAATGTTAGGATGAGCTCAATGGACTGAATGACCTTGAAAGAAAAGCACATTATGCTGGTCATGAACAACAGATCAACCAGCAACAACAACTTGCATTTATATAGTGCCCTAGAGTGTTTCTTTGTGATGGAGCATGACGCTTAGCCGGGGAAGTGACCATAAGCACAATTGAATAGGAAGGTCTTTAGGAGCAACCTGAAGATAAGGAAGAAAGGGACAAGGCAAAGGGATAGAGGAAGAATTTTCCAGATTTTTGGCGACATGCACAAGGCCGGAGTAAGTTGAGCAAAATCGTACCGTTTGGTGATAGGGAGCCAGTGGAGCCTGGCTAGAACTGGTGTGATGGGGGTGTGGAGTTTAGTGCAAGTGAGTGTGCAGGACAGCAGAGTTTTGGATCAGCTAGATCCAGTACATGGTGGAGCTGAGGAGTCCGGCAAAGAGAGCATTTGAGAAGTCGAGTCGGGATGTGACGTACGCATGGACAAGTGTTTCGGTTGTGTCAAGTGAGCAGCAATTAAGGTTTAGGGTGTATCGCTTCATTAGAATTGGAATGAACAAACTAGATGAGTCCCCCCATTGTGTAAAGGATGGCAGCTGCAACAGAGATAACAGGAAGGTTTGCTCCATACAGTCTTTTCCCAATGACTGGAACAGCTTGCCAGGAAAGGTGGTAGAGGCCAGGACACAAGACTCATTTAAAAATGCATCTTGATTCAGTGATGGCACAACTATACTACGGGTTTTCTGGAGAGAAATTAGACAGGCAGAATGGTCTTGCATTTTTCATCCACACCAATCTTATGATATTTCCATATCGACAGACCCTAAGTAGTACCTTTCATAACAGGAGAATATCTCAAAATGCTTCACAGGATATACCGCAGTGTCTGTATATTTTATAAAACAGAGCACCATCCTACAAACAAACTTGACTTCACAATCTAGGTTGTTGCTGGAATGTGCTACGACCCAGTCAGGACACTCCTCTGTGCACTAGAACCTTGATTATCCACTCTAAATTGGATGCTAGATAACACTGATTAGCTTCCGCTACCCACCTACTCCACTGAGACATCTCCTATCTCACCAGATAAGATCCTGCCTCCAGCTCACATGTCTAACTAACTCAGCCCAAGCTTTTGGTGAATAATTATGGCTTTGCTCTAATTATCAATTCCAGATATTTTGCTGTTCGTATTTGATTTGCCCACTGGCCGCCTAGACCAGACTCATACTTTCAACAATTTTCTGGAAACAAGTGAGATCAATTGTTGAATTCAGCCTCACCGTTAAACAATTTTTTTTCTTTAGTTCTTGAGAAAGAACTTTGAGAAAAACAGTTTAAAATGAAAACTGTATTTAATAATTTGCCAAATTCATTGCACCCTAAAATGCTACATTAACAGAGTAAATGAATCTCTAGGTGCTATTTTACCATTCTGATTATTATGCGAGAAGCAGTTCCTAGAATCCTTCAGTTGTTTTTCAGTCAGATGGTCTTTTTTCGCCAGGACACTTGCAGCATTGACATTTGCAAGCATTGCATTGAATCAGAAATGAATGTATTCTTTGAAGAGTACCACTCAACCCTCTTTCATTTGCTTTAAGAATCCTGCCCACATCTTACTGTGTACTGAATGTTAAAGCTGACTATAAATAGAGCATTCCATCATATTTTGGTGCCATGTGACTCATGCTTCAGTCACTTGTGTGAATTTCAAAGTTAATTCCTTGCTGCAAAACAGAATCGTATTGAAATTCTTTGGTAGAAATCTAATAAGGAAGAGCGATGAATTTTCTGAACTCCAATTAAGTGATATTAGTATTTTTTCCTCAAATTAACGTTCAGGAGGACTGAATTCCACATAGTCTTAGTGTATCACACTATTTTATCTTTAAACTAATTTTGAAAAATTCTTAAATTCAATCTTAATTAGGAAGCTATTTCTTTTTAAAACCTGCAGAAAAACAGCTTCCAATTTTAGACAAAATTTACTTACAATATTTTCCAATTATAAATTTAATGCTAAATGTTTTTTCATGCTAATGCTATGTGATATTTCAGGCCTTGGACTTTGAGTAATGAAAAGTTACTCAAATTTATGTGCCAGCATTTATTGTTTATAGTATCACATCAAAACTTTGAGCTTTCAATGTGATAAGACACTATAACAAATTAAGATTATTCTTATAATAATTTTTGAAGAGACATGACCTAAGCTGTTAACCCTAAAATGCCAGCACATCCACTTTTCTCTAGGTAATTTGTAGCTCAAACTGTGACACTGAAAAATACAAATCAATGTTAGCTTGTCGTTTAAATTTACACTCTTCACAGAGGTAGACAGCAATGAGAATAGGTGTTAATGAACACCAAAGATTTGAAGATTTTCCCCCCAGTGTAATGGAGATGTGGAATAAACTTCTAGCACAAACACTTCACGATATTTTGAATAAGTCATTTAAGGAAATGAGACTAAGATTCACAAGGATAAGAACAAATGTGGATGATCAAAATCTCTTTGGAATGAGGCAGTTCCTGTGCTGCTGAGTAACTGCTGCAATCCAGTGGCATTTTATGAACATTAAAATCACAGATACTGGAATTTCAGCAACAAAAATACAGCCTCGAGTATGGTATGACCTGAAGAGGATTGATTGTACTTCCCTTTAATTCAGGTCTTTTGGGTCACACTACGCCAGACTGGGAGCACATTACCATTCAAACACAATCCAACTGCATCACAACACTTAAAAATGGATTCCTTGTGACTTTTATCATCTATCATTGAGGATGTACTGTATCTATAATGTTGTAGCTCCTGGATATTTGTTAAATATAAGAGGTTGGGTTAATTCTAGGATAGCCTACAGTGAACTAATCTCAAATTTTACCACCCAAAGAAGCTGATCAGACCCTTCAAAAGTATTTTTCACAAGATAGAACTCAAAATACTTTTTGGAGTTTGATAACTCATTGTGTGAGCAAAGAACACAGGTTATTTACCGTATAGCATCTGCTCTAACATTAGGTAATGGCATGGCAACATTCCTTCAGGGCAATGGAGTTTATCCCAGTATCCTGGCCAACAACCAACGAAACAAAATTGGTCACTAACTTTATATCTGATTGTTGGACAGTGCTGTGCACAAAATAGCTGCCATGTTCACCCACAAAATACAGTCACAGTATATCCTGTGAAGGGCTTTGAGACATCTTGTCAATGCAGTAAGGCACTATATCAAATGCAAGGATTATTATTACTATTAACATATCACGCGTCGCAATTCGCATCCCTTTCTTTCTGAATGGTTAACGTCCATATAGACTAGCAAAGTGGAAACAAAATGTTCACTGGGCTGTAGATGGGCTGCTCTTACTTACCAGTGGTCAGAATTTGTTCAAAATCTTACTTTACTTACATAATCGTTGTATATAAGCAAATGTTAATCAAAGAAAATTGTTTATAAAAAGTGCAGACAAGACAAGCGATTTTAGACAAGTGATCCTGAATATCAGCCCACTGATAAACTCAGCCCTTTTTCCTGATCCCAGTGGAATCATGAACTAATACAGAATACAATTTCCAATATAAACAACTGTCTGTAGAATATCTGGAAACTTATTAAAGGATTCATTTAGCTTTGCCAGTTCAAATTTCCTATGGTGGATAACAATCAAGATAAATTTCTCCAAAAGTCTATTGCTGAAAAGACCCCCTCTGGTGTGAGCTCGAGGGAGGTTCAGATCCTGTACTGTCAACAAAAATACATTAGAACACCAACACATGCTTCAACTAATTTGACAAAGTGCTGCATGAAAGGCTTATTAGGAAAGTAGAGGCCCACGGTGTTAAAGGGACAGTGGCAGTATGGATCCACAACTGGCTGCGAGATAGAAAGCAGAGAGTTGTAGTGAGCGGCCGTTTTTCAGAGGGAAGTGTACAGTGGTGTCCCCCAGGGATTGGTTTAGGGACCACTCCTCTTTTTAATAAATATTAATGATCTGGACTTGGGTGTAGGGAGCACAGTTTCCAAGTTTGCAAATGATACTAAGTTAGGGAGAATAGTAAATAGTGAAGAGGATAGTAACCATCTGCAAGAAGATATAGATAAAATGGTAAAGTGGGCAGACACATGGCAGATGAAGTTTAATGCAGAGAAGTGTGAGGTGATACATTTTGGGAGAAGAAATGAGGGGAGGCGATATAGGCTAAATAATACAATTTTAAGGGGTGTGAGGGAACAGAGAGACCTGGGGATTTGTGTTAGCGACACTTTGAAGGTGGGAGGACAGGTAGACAAAGGCATTAAGAAGGCAAATGGGATACTAGGCTTTATAAATAGGGATATAGAGTACAAAAGTCAAGAAGTGCTGACTAACCTCTATAAAACTTTGGTTAGGCCTCAGCTGGAGTACATATAGGCCAAGTCATTGACCAGTAGCCTGCTAAACGAAACCTTCTGTAAGATGGATCTGTTGGCCGGAAACTGGAAACTTGTTGAGATGATGAATTGAGACAATTTCATTATATTAACGGACACTACTAACCGATTTTATTTATCTTACAATAATCTGTGCCTAATTATTTCCTCTTACAGGCAGCGTTCAATGTGTCTTTGTTGATAAGTCCAAATGATACAACATATTTTTTACTGAGCACTACATTGAACTAACCATTTGAACAGACTTACACTGAATAAAACATTGCACATCATTCATACTTTTGCAGAAATTAGAGGCAACAACAAACCATCATAGTACAGATGGTGGTGCAGAAAGAGCAATTAAAGTTGCTCATGTGAGTTTAAATTGGTAAATATTGCACTCATTAAAGACCTTGATGCCTTCATTAGTTTTGTACTGCAACAGTGTGACAGCAACAAGTGTTGGAAAATAACCTTGCCACTGCAGCTGAGTACAGTAGTAAAGCAGGATAGTTTGGGCATAATTAAAATCCAAATTGTGTACATAAAGGGCATCTGGTAAAACAGAGTAACTGTTGATGCCAGTGTCAACTCATGTTATTCTTTTCAAATACAAGGACCACCAGCAGAGCTGTGGATATAGAATTGTCTATGTCATTAATGGAATATTTATACATCTGCAGCTGCTCAGTTTCATAACGGGTTTGTAACAAAGCCACAAGACCCAGATATTATCTCTTGATAGATGCATTGAACCATCGAAATGAATGGCACAGAAGAAAGTCATTTGGCTCATCATGTCTATGCCAGCTCCCTCAAGAACAATCCTTTCAGTTCATCTACCTCACTATACCTGCTTAGCTATATAAATGTAAACAATATTGTTTTATTGCTATTTGAGATCAACTGCCCGTCAGACATCAAGTCTTTCCTTCGCCTAATGGTAACAACCTTTTTTTTCAGTTCTTACTGAAAAAGTGGCTTTTCAGTGGCTTCTCATTTCTGGCTCGACCGACCTCCTCGACTGTTCACTCAAGGTCAACCACTGCTCAATCTCGATGTGCAACTGGATCCACAGTTGTTCAAACTCCACATCCACTGCATTTTCCATCTTCGGAACATTGCCAGCCTATGTCATCATGCTCCTTTTCATTTTCCAGATCTTGACACTTTACACCAGTTTACAGTTCAAGCATCTGCGCTGGTAGTTTCTTCTCCGCGCCTATCACCAAAAAACACCTTCTGTACCTTCTGCTCACTTTTAATCCTTGCATTTTGATATAGTGCTTTTCACATCTTATTGACGTCTCAACGTTGCACAGAATATACTGCAAAGTGAATTGACTGTATATTTGTGGGTGAAACGCGACAGCCAATTGCGCACCGCAGTGTCCCACAAACAGTCGTGAATTGAAATGACCCATTTTATTATTGTGTGTTGTTTTGGACAGATTATTATTAGGTGTGTGGATTAAGGAAACTTGCCAAAGGTTTCGTCATGATCTGCCTGGATTCGAACACAGTTCTCAGCTTGTAAAGTGAGTGCTCTAACCACTGAGCTACGGGAGCATTTGTTCTTTTGATACTACATGAGTATTTACTAGGAATTTTTTTGCTTGTATTTGAAGAGTCTACACTGTTGGTTAGGAAAAACATATTTACTACAAACTCAAAAATAAAACTATTATAATAATAATAATAATTCTTATTTTTGTTATAGTGCCTTTCACATCAAAAATATGTCTCAAAGCACTTAACAGGATACACACCTAAAAGTCAAAGAGTAAGGCTTCTGTCTTAATATTCAGCTGTAGGAAATTTGCGCTCATCCAGGCCTTGATGTATGCGGATGACACCCAACTCTATCTCTCTCCCTCTACACTCTACTCCAGGACTACCACTGTCCTGTCAAGACTGTCTGTCAGACATCAAGTCCCGGATGAGCACCAAGCCAGGTGAGGAACCTAAGTGTCTTGTTCGACCCTCAACTGTCTTTCCTCCTCCACATCCAATCAATGACTCGGTCTGCCTTTCCCCACCTCCGCAACATTTCCCAACGGCGCTACTACCTCACCCCCAAAGTCGCTTAAACCCTCATCCACACCTTCATTATATCCCGGCTCGATTATGCAAATGCCTTGTGGCCGACCTTCCCAATTCCTCCCTCCACAGGCTACAGATAATCCAGAACTCTGCGGCCTGTGTCCTCTACCGTTCCAAACTCTGTAACCCCCATCCTTGCCCAAATCCATTGGCTCCCCATCATCCAGAGGATCCAATTCAAAAACCTGGTCCTCACATTTAAAGTCCTCCACAACCTCGCCCCAGCCTACATCCGTGACCTCCTATCCCCTTACCAACCTGCTCGTTCCCTCCGTTCAGCAGGCTCTGGCCTGCTCCACGTCCCTCGACCCACTGCCCAACCATTGGCGGGCGAGCCTTAAGCCACTCTGCCCCCAACCTTTTGATCTCCACCCCGAGGACCCTCCGCCTTGCCCCCTCCCTGGCCTCCTTCAAATATCGCCTCAAGTCTCTCCTCTTCGATGGACCCACCAGCAACTCCTTATCCCCCCCTTTCCCCCTCCCCAACCAACCCCTGTCCTCAACTCGGGTCTGAAGTAACTGTGCAGCGCCTCCTGACCTGAAAGGCTCTATACAAAAGTAATTTTGTTGTTGTTGTTGATGTCTGTCAAATAAGCTGACAGGACTGGGAAGAGAAGCTTGAGGAAGAGAAGTAGATTTGTGTTTCAACCTCATACATGCGGAGTTGACCTTGTGTCTGTGGATGACATCACCGATAGGGAGCATGTAGAAGAGGAAAAGGCCAAGGATGGAGCCTTGGGGTACCCCAAAGGGTAACCGGGTAGGGGCGGGAGAAAAAAAACATTTGCCGAGATGTATTTTTGTTGGTTTGTTAAACAGGACTCAAACCATGTGAGTGCAGACCCACTAAGATGATGAGGGAGAAGAGACAGTGGAGGAGGATGGCATGATTGACTGTGTCGAACGAGGTAGAGCAGTCCAAGAGAAAAAGGCTGCAGAGGGGTCCCTGGTCACATAGAGAGAATGAGGACATGATTTGTTATGTTGACAAGCACTGTCTCTGTGCTGTGCGCAGGGTGAAAATCAGACTGGAAGGGTTTGAGTAAGGAGCGGAGGGAGAGGTGTGAGCAAAGTTAATTTACATCGGCATGTTCCAAAACTACGAGGGGGGCGGGGTCACAATAATAAAATGTTCTTTATTATAGAAGACATAACTTGTTTGCTAATTCATATTATTCTGTTCCAAGGAAAACAACTCAAATCAAAGCCTTTTAAAAAATGCAAAGAAAGGTAATCTGTGACTGGCATCAGCACAGCAATTTCCAACATCCAATTTAATATAGATAAAAAAATTACATATAATAAACTCCAGATGTCTATTGCTTTGAAAAGTTTAAGAGAAGTAACCAAATGAGAACATCTCAGAAGTCAGCTATTAAGGTTCCTTTAAAAGTAATATGGAAATTCTAGCAATCCTTCCCACTGTTTAAAATAGCTAGACTCCTGTCACTAATTCTTCAGAGTCACAACCTTGTAACATTCCATGATATTCCATGACGTCTGATATAAATTGCAATGTCTACAGATCCATTGTTATTAGCGCCTGTCTAAAATGTTTTCCTTACATCACACAACTATCGATATTGATCCAGCAAAGCTTGCAATAAGAACGTGTCATGTTGTCCATTAAAACCTATACACCCTCCTTGAGCTATTTAGTCCTTTGAAGTAGGTGAAGGCACAGAGGCGGAGCAATGGTAAAACTGTCCATAGAATTGTGTGGAGGGTTTCTTTTGTTAGCTGCTGTCTGACCAAGACAAGACATATCCTTGAGTGTATCTAAACCAAACTGAGAGTTTAGAATGGAAAACACGCTCTTCCTGTTGGGAATAGAAAGGGGAACAAGATGGACAATATCCTCGTGCTACCTATGGCTGATCACAGTCTAGCACTGGCAGAGGCTGTGCTAATGTCAACAGTTATCTTTGTCATCTGGCACTTGTATCTTCCAGAGCCCTTGAGGGGCTTCAAATTTCAAATGTAGCTTTATGAAGCATTATTGCCTTCTTAAACTTTATTCTACTTCAGTTGTTTCTACACCTTTCCTGAGGGGGCTAAGTCATGTCAAACAAAAGCAGTTACAGCAGAACCGGGTAACTTCTTCTGGAATAAACTCACAGATGTTGATAAGATAGATTTTCATCACTTTCAGGTTTTAGTTCAGAAACTGAACTGTTTGGGCTAGCCGCAGTAGCCCACATTGCGTAGCCCCTGGCTCCCAATTAGACACTGAAGCCTTCCTGCTATTCCCCAATTTAGGATCAAACTACACCATTGTTTAGTGCTCCCAGACGCCAATGCGGGTATTTGTTGTTGTTGAAACCTTTCTGGCACTCACTGCTGAGCGCATATTTCCTCACAGATGCCCTACCCGTAAAATTGTGTGATCATACAGACGAACCATGACACTTGATTTCCTTGCATTCAGATCATGTCCGCAGCCGAACTGTTAGTACGTGCCAGTTCCTATCCCATATGCTAATCAAAACCCACAGTGGCCATTTTACAGTCCAGAACACAGCAATGAATCGGACTCCAGTCATTAAGAGCTACTGGAACGTTTTAGAAGTCACTTTGGCAATAATCGACTGTACTTTTAATGGACACAACTGTTTTTCACGTAATCATTTAGAATACAATACTAAGTATGGTAAGGTGTAATTTTTACCACTTAGATGCGGAGACCTGTTTAATGGTGCATTAAATGATTTCTAAACCTATTTGTTAAGTATATGCAGTTCATTAACTGCACTACCGCTGTTAAGAACATACAGACTTGAAGTGTAGATATTGTACACTTAACAATAAGTTAAGTGTACAATAACTACACTTATTGTACATTGAAGATAACATAGCCATAGATTTTAGAACAGTTCTTACATTGTTGGTTTAATATTGTATTATTTTGGTTAATATTCAAGGAATGTTTTTCTGCTCAGCACACAGATGCAGTTTATTAGTCCTGGGAAAAATAAATTCCTCCAAAATGTGGCAACTGATTTAAATAATCCTTGCCTTTGATCCAGTGCCTTATCATGACTTAAAGTGCTTATGGGATTTACTGTAAAGTGTATTTTTAGGCAAATTGTCTGTTATGCTCACCATCTTTCTCACACATGAAGAAAGTCACTTGTGTAATTAACTAGGTTTACATGCAATTAAATGTCCAACAAATAACCATAAAGTGAATGAACATTTTTTTTTCTCTGGGGGATTTTTATCTATGATATTGGGAGAAACATCCTGTTTTCAAATTGCGCCATGAGTTCTTTAACATCTACCTGAACAGATAATTAGGGCTTCAGTTCAACATCTTATTGGAAGAACAGCACCCCTGACATTGAAGCTCTCCTCCAGCAATGCATTGAAGCATCAGCACAGAATGACAGCATGTTTCAGCATCAAGCACTCCAAGATCATGTATATTATGCATGCCGAGGCTGTTATATTACATCCAGGATTGCAGTTTTGTAGCAATTCTATAAGTGATGAGAGCAGGAGCTGTAGTTATAGTTGAGAGGTGGATGTTTATTTGGGGAAGATGGGTTTACGAAAGAGAGCCTTGGGGGTGGGTTGACTTTGAATAGCAGTTTCCAAAAAGCCAGCACAGACTCGATGGGCCGAATAGCCACTTTTTGTGCTGTAAAATTCTATGATTTTATTTAACTAGGTTGTATTGCTTGAGTCAGGAATAATGGAGCTCAATGTAGCAAAGTTGATGGGATCATCAGTTATTTTGTCTCACGAGACATTGGCACAGTGGGCGGCCAAGTACGCTTTAAGAGTTGGATGCACACTGCTCACAACTCGTGCTCGAAGACTGCTGCTTTCAGCCCAATAATTCTCTTCTCTTTCCCATCAGCTGCAAGCCAATGAGGTGCTAGCTGTGATCCTTAGTTGCATTGATTGCTAAAACATTTTTTTTCCTTTTCACACAAGACTCCAGCTGCGCTTGATGCAGAAAGGTAGCACTGCACTAAAGGTAATGCGCCGTTCGAATATTTGCACAACTAACTGATACATTTTTTCACATAATCCCGAGATGTTTACTTAATAGGAATTTACATGGAGAGATTGCTTTTCCTGCTATGGGGTGTATTCATTATGAGGTTTTTATTCTATTCCACTCTACTTCATTTCTGGTACCAGACTTGTACCAGCAGGTCCAATGTACAGTCATTAAAACTTCTAACCTGAAGGCTATGTTTCTCACCTTTACAAAATTGTTTAATGGCATTGGCACCAGTTCATACTAAATAAAAGGCTGAACATATTGGGCTAGTGCCTTTCGGTTAATAGCAACATTGACCACCATTTGCTGCAATAACACTTAAACAACTTCCCAGGTGGTCTGGCTGCCGGGCAGTAACAACACTTATTTCATAAACAGATAATCACGATTTAATACTAGGATTGATTGAGCAGTGGGACACTCAAATGGCCTCATTAACCCGCATCACCTACTTATACTGCAATGACATTTGACATAAGTCACATGTCAAAACAACACCAAAAGTTTAGGATAAGTCTTGTCGTAGAGGTAATGATTGCATTTTAAGCTCTAATTCCAATTGAACTTCAATTTTTTTTATTGCTTCATTGATTTTCAGACAACCTTTTGAAAGAAAATAAATTGTATTTTTAAAGCAACCCTTCTCACAAAGAATGCTCAAAGCTCCTCACAAGGAATTACTGTAAAATCTAGTGATAGGAAATCAGCCACGGTCTATAGGCATACCTGGCTTAAATGGGAACCAGCACTATTACAAAATGTATTACTGTATTACGGAGCTGTACTCTACTTGAGTCTCAGCCTAGACTATGAGTTCCATTTCTGACATTGAGATTTGTACTGATGACCTTCAGATCCCGAGGCAGAATAATTGCAACTGAACCAAAGTTACTTTCAACCGATTCGTTTTTGTTAAAAAAAACTTGCCTTTCACATTTTGCAACTCAAAAGCTATGTCTTCCACTACTTTGTAAACCTTGGTTCATCCTAAAGTATTGTTCAAACGTATTCGTTTACTTTTCCAACCCCATTCAAAGCAATCATTTTCTGGAATCAACTAAACCTCTATACCGATACAACCCACTCCACCCTTTAATGTCAGCATCCGGGTTATAATTCTGGAAATCAAGTTTATATAATTTGTTTCCTGATATTGAGTGTTGAAATACAAATTGCAACTCCAACCATGGACTTTTGACACTCAATTCCCTTGAACACCGTTATTGTCCCTAGGTTGTCCTTTCCCCTCCACTCACCTGCGCACATTAAAAGTAATAACTCAAGATACATATTTTCAGTCACTATGTTACATGCACCATATCCAGCAATAATAAAGGGGACATCAATGCGTCCAGTGAAATATCTATCTTCCTGGACCAAGCAGGATTATTCTTAGCTTGCACACTGGGATACTAAAGCAAAGATCAATCTTATACATTGATTGATCATTAAACAGCAGTCAAAAGCATCTGAAACACCCAGTTTTCCAATCTTTAATCTTATCACCAGTGTGAGGGCCAACCCCCAGCTTATTCAACAGCAACAACTTGCATTTATATTCCTTGCAATAAAATTCACATGGATCACAATTCCCCATAGTAATTAGAATATCACAATTTTTATCTTAAATTTTTAAACCAGTGTACAGTATTTACAATTTATCCCTCTCCAATACAATTTACATTTATATAACAACTTTCACATCAGGTACCGGTATAAATGTAATTAGTTGCTGTTGTTGTTGGGACGAAAGAGAAATAAATAACTTCATTTTTGTAGCATATATAGCATCAACATTTCTCAAACTGATTATGGTCAATTGTAGTGTATTTGCAGCCCCCCAAAAAGTTATTTTTATTCTAAGTACTTTTGTAAGCAGCTATGCATATAGCAGATAGATGAAATATTCTGCCCAAGTCTTGCAAGTCCAATGTTAAACTGGTCATGAGCACATTGTATACATGTCAAGTGTGAAAGAATGATGGTAGATTCAGAGCTGTAAAGACAGGCAACAGTTACTTCTCTTGATAGGTGTCTCTACACAGTGAACCAGCAGTGGAAATAACACATTATGACCAATTTAGGAAGCAGGAGCAACATTGGCCAGGATATATGGAAGGCTCCTAGACTGTGCTTGCAGTGATGTTAATATATTGACTTGAAACGTTTTAGAAATGAGTCTGTTACAACTGTTCCAAAAGAAGCCCAAGGGGACTATCACATTCTCAACATCTTATCAAAGCATCTCAAGACAAAATGGAAATTGAAGTCTGTAACTGATGTTTTCTTGATTTAATATCCAATTTGATACATACATGTATATAGAGAGAGGGGGGGGGAAGCAACAATTTATTTATCTGAACTACCACTCAACAAACAATTACAGATGTTCGACTCAAAAAAGATTTGCACTTTGACCGCACTGAACAGCCCTACTGCGCAGAAGAGCAGTGAAATTTAATCACAAAACTCTCGAGCATAAATCTGCCATTCAACATCTGATAAATGTTTTTTACCCAGCGATTGTAGTCAGATTCCCTTTAGTATTGTTTGCTTATGAGTACAGATAAGAATAACATATTTGTGCATTTCTTTGCTTATTTCTAATTTTTGAAATCATTTGAATTTGTTCCTTACACTGTTTCACGATGTTTGCAACCCCATTTTCTGATATCGTGATTAATACCATTGTATTAACATTAAATACTGCACATTTTGCATGATCGTTTTAACACTAGAAACAGGAGGAATTCTAGCACTAAAATGACGATGTCTTTGATGCAACAGAATTCAAATTCTAAATGCTAAAGTCAACAAAGCCCCCGAAAACCAGATTAAAACTATTGCACTTGGAATGTGTAGCAGATAAAACAGATTTATAATTTATTTAAAAACGATACAATTCAAAGACAACATGAAAAGTTAGTTTAAAAATATGTTATACTATTCATATGGACATTGTTTTCATTAAATGTACTTGTCTAAAGTATTTTCTTTAACATTTTAAAACTGAATACAACTTAAAGTTTCAGACTGAAGAACAATTTTAGGAGAGACAGCAGGAAGTATTTCTTTACGCAGTGAGGGCAGAATTTTGGACAGCTGAAATGAAGCAATACATATGTGTCTGATTTTATTTTCAGTGCCTTTTACTTTCAACCCGTCTGCAGCATTAATAACCATCTATATAGGTTGCTGTACATTTCTAGCTTAGTATTTTCTGGGACATGTTAATTAAACTGCTTTTGGCCATGTGACATTTTTGATTAGGGTGATTTTGAGTGAATCCGACACAAAACATTCCTTTTTTACTCTGTGTACCTAGTGCAACAGTAAAGTGCAATGAAGAATGAAGGGCAGGATCTTGGAATGACATATGTGATTGCTAATGATTTTATAAATGAAAGTCATCAATCTGTTGTATATTTGTGTTTTTTAAAATCTGAATCTCAAGACTCTTCCAATTTATCATTACCTCTTTCAAGTAATGTGCTTGAAAGAGGTAGGTAGAATACAGAAAAACTGATTATTTCATCCAGTGAACTGTAGCCATATCTATCCCATGACAATGTTGCCTTGGTTATGGTATTTTTTTTACAATTTTTCCACAACTTCAATTCATTGCTCAAAAATGTCCCCAATAAATGTGCCCAAGAAATGAAATCATCTGTTAACGTAAGGTTGCAGAAAAACAGGGCAGCTAGGATGACTAAACCCAGAACGGATCTTGAAACAAGCAAAAGCCACATGCAAATCAAAACCATCTGAACAATCGTGTATGAAATATGTTGGCAATGAAGCCACAGTATATGATTTTTTTACCCAGTGAGATAAAGACCAGATTTATTTTGACCAAATCTGAACACATTTTATGTCCTTTATTGAAGGGAACAATCAAGAATTCCCTCTGCTTTCACTCTCACTTCTTCCATAATGTTGTATTAAACGATTATTACATTTATATCTCATGGGAGAAAATAGGATTCAACCTACCACCCACCACACAAAAAACAATCAACATTAAACATCCAACATTTATATTATTTCCCAACCTTTGCACAGCAGTACAGATACTAAAATTAGTCTAGGCTGGCGCTCCAATGCAGTGCTGGGTGGGTGTTGCATTCCTGGGAGTGGTATCTTTAGGTGAGATATTAAACTGAGTTCCTGCCTGTCTGTTCAAGTGGATGTTAAAGATGTTACATAGTGCCCTTCGCACGATATAGTGTCTCAGAGTGATGAACAACAGCATAGTTTGATGCCCAGCAGGAGAAAGGGGAGGTGACCACAGGTTTGGTCAAAGAGGAAAGACTTCAGGTACGATATGAAGAAAGGTAAAGAGGGGACAAGGCGGAGGGAATGAGGCGGGTAGTTCCAGAGGTTCAGAGCAGAATCCCAGGTGTAACAGCAGTTGTAAGGATGACAGAGTGATTGATCCAGGGCAACTGCATTAGAACACAATTATCTGGGCCAAATATCTCATAGGCCATGTTTTTATGAAGCAATCTATCTCTGGAATCTACATATGTAGAGGGGATGCAAAGAATTCTCAGTTTGGATACTATTAAGCACTTTGACAAAAAAATAATAATAATAATCGAGGATGTACAAAAACAACGTCCAATTTTTGTGTCATCAGGTCACCTCTGACATTGTCACAACTATAAATGTAATTTTGTTGTGTTGTTGTTCGCTGAATATTGCACGCCTACTCAAGAAGCATCATAGACATCATTTCCTTTGCACTGCATATGTGCAATGTGTGTCAGAAGTGCCAGTGCTACCAGTTCTTTTATGAAATCATCAGGTGTGCTCCCTGCAAGTAATGCACACTGCATTTAGCAAGCAACATGAGCGGTGACCTGACAGGCTGAAAGTCAGCCATTGTGTAGAGCGAGAACCCAGCCAATGAGCCCCAGAAGCCCAGGTGTACCTTACTTCCAGTACAGTATAGAGCGCATCGTAGATGTGCACTCTGAGAACCTGTTATGAACTGAGGAACTTGGGCCAACCTGCAGTGGGAATTGTAAATGGGCTAATCTTTCTTGAGAATAGGATATCGAGTAGGATTCTGTTCATTTTAAGAGTTGTTGAATGAAGTGGTCTTGTTCAGCCGATCCCTCCTCAATTTATCTCCAGTTCTAATAATCATACATCCATAGCTGCACAGACATAAGATTGGTTATTCTGTGGTTGTTCTGCTCCAATAAGAACATAAGAACATAAGAATTAGGAGCAGGAGTAGGCCATTCGGCCCTTCGAGACTGCTCCGCCATTCAACAAGATCATGGCTGATCTTCTCACCTAACTTTGATTACTTGCCCTATCCCCATATCCCCTAATCCCTCTATTTTTCAAAAATCTATCAGTCTCAGCCTTGAAAATGTTCAAGGACTGAGCATCTACAGCCTTCTGGGGTAGTGAATTCCATAAATTCACTACCCTCTGAGTGAAGAAATGTTTCCTCAACTCTGTTCTAAAAGGCTGACCCTTAATTTTAAGACTGTGACCCCTGGTTATAGATTCTCCTACCAGGGGAAACAGTCCCTCAGTGCCTACTTTATCTAGCCCTTTAAGAATCTCATATGTTTCAATAAGATCCCCCCTAATTCTTCTGTATTCTAGAGAATACAGCCCTAGTTTATTCAACCTATCCTCATAGGTCAGTCCCCTCATCCCAGGAACTAACCTAGTGAATCATTAAGTGTAGCCAATAACTTATATGTGCAGGACTATTCTGCTTGATTCATCAAACTTACCACACTTATCTTGTTTACTCTGAAGATTCTTGATATTGAACTGACCATCAGAATTCAGGCTTTCAGCAATTCTACCTCACAATGGAATTTTATCTAGGAGTCTCTCCGACTCTTTCCATTCCTCTCCTCTTTCAAGGCATGTCTTAAAAGGTCAGCAGCATGTGTCAGCTCAGCTCAGTGATAGCACCGAGCCTCTGAATTAGAAGGTTGTGGGTTCAAGACCCACGTGAGGACTTGGAACTCCATAGTCTGAGCTGATGCTCCATTACAGTGCAGGGTGTATGCTGCATTGACAGAGGTGTCATCCTTTGGATAAGATGTTATAACAAGGTGCAATTTGCCTGTTCGGGTGTACATTAAAGATCCCATAGCTTTGTTCGAAAAGAGAATGGAGTTTCTCTAAATAAAAATTGATCATTCGTACGGGCTTTGCTGTACCCATCTGCTTATTTAATGCACAGTCACTCCATTTCACAATACATACTGTGAAATGTTTGAGACATCCTTCTGACATGATAAGGCCCTATACCAAATGCAATGATTATTATTATTAGTAGTAGTACTTCTTTGACCTTATGTTTATGTTATGTTTACCCTTGTTGGATCCCATCACCAGCTTGGAGGGCCATGCAATACGTGAAGCATTTTGAGATGTCATTCTGCTGTGAATGGTGCTATATAAATACATATTAAACTGTATTGTGTAACTAACGATATTCATTTATAAATGGGAAACTCGTTACTTTGTCAAACACAAACACACATACACACACCCAAATGCTACAGTGCAGTAAGTGAGGCAAATCCCAACACAACAAATGAGATACCCTCTTACATCTGCTTTTCTCCGTGAAGTTGCAGTTACTGTAAGGAGCCCTCATTTGGGTGACTCAGCTCAAGAAATACCACAAATTAAACTCCAATACAACAGACACATTTCAAAACCACTTGAAAACTTCTTTTGACCTGTCTTACCATTGGGATCAATCTCATCCATAAAACACATTGGGTTAAATCCTGCCACAAACAAAAATGCCAAGATCTAATTACTGCAATTACTCTTTTCCCTGTTGCTAAGATCAGAGGCCCTGGTTTCCTGTAACTGGCTGTATCAGCTTGTAGTGACAAATTCAGACTGCTGTTGATCATTACTATGATATATAAGCTGTCTGCTGCTGACAGTTCCCTTTGAATTCTTTTTCTTCCCATTTAAAACTTCTGGATAGCCGATATGAATGGCATGTATGCTAATAGACATCTATTGTTATCGGAGTCCATATCTATTCATAACTTTTACTGCATCTCAGGCTTCTGTTTTAGTATCCACGAAACTTGTGGATAACTTACACGTAGGAAAACTCAGCAGCAAACCTTTACAGGCGATGCAAACGATCTTTATAATAAACTACTTACAGACATTGACCAAACTCAGGCTGGATTGCTCCCACAGCCCATTGAATCTTCTCCTGCCCTCAATCAAAAGATCACTCCCCATTTCAAGACTGAATGTTTATACACTACCAGATGTATGTTGCTCCAGTAGGCAATTGTGTAAAATAATTGGTATTGGCACACATCAATTAATTTCCCCCAAATTACGTAAGTATCTTTAATCAAGATTTTTACCTGAAACATAAGTTATTATTTTATTGAAGAGAAAATGAGGTAACAAAGTAGGATACAATCATAGCCAGGATGATCAGTAACCTTATACAGTATTAAAAACAGGAACAATCAGAACTCAGCATACAAAATAATAACTTCTACCAAATATTGCCTTATGTTCACTAGAACACTTTAAAGATCCACCAACAGCCCCCTGGTAAACTGGATAGACACACTGCTCATTGTAGCACAAACCTGCCAGAACAGAAGTTTGAAGTTTGAAGATTCGATTTAACTGAGTTAAGATCCTGAGCCAGGTGGGGCAAATATCAGTCAGGGTTCTGCTCCTGTCTCTTATTAATTGTCCTCTGCTAGAAAGTTTATATATATGTGACCAACAACTTTGTCCAACACATACATAAGCAGTTGATGCTGAACCTTCAGTCATTATGTCCATAAATTCTGATACTTCCTCCGCCTTGCACTCTATCTTTCTTTAAATTCAACCTTAAAACCTCTCCCTCTGCCTTCTACCTTGCTTGGCCTCCAACCCCACTATTGTGAAGCGATTCAAAACATTATCCTACATGAAAGGCACAATACAAATACAAGCTGTTGCTGTTCATTACAATCATCATCCTAAATTTACATTACATTTTGGCAGCTATCGAACATTTCAAAACCATGCTTCATGTTGTGTTCATCTGAATCACTCATGTCTAAGACAAGAAGCTGAGCCTCATTATCTCCCTCAGGACAACTATAAATTAAGAGCCATTTCTGATTCATGGAAACAGATTCATGTGTTTTGTGCCCCATAATCTCATTGCTTTCCCCCATTCATTACCAAAGGCTGGGGGTTTAATTGGTAATAACAGTTGTTGCTCTCAATTCACCAAAGGCCATTTCACAGGAAATAGGCTAGAATTTCTACCCTAATCCTTTTCATTCCACACTCTCTGCTCTCCTCTGTCTCTAACACTGACCAGCCTCACTGCTCTCCTCTGTCTCTAACTGTGTGTTCAAATCCAGGCAGATCAGGGTGAAACCTTGAGCAAGTTTCCTTACTCCACGTGCCTAATAATAATCCCTCCCAAAAAAAACACAATAATAAAATTGGTTTTTACAACCCACGACTGCTTGTGGGACACTGCTGTGCGCAATTGGCTGCCTCATTTCGCCCACAAGTATACAGTCAATTCACTTTACAGTATATTCTGTGAAGAGCTTTGAGACATCGATAAGATGTGAAAAGCACAACATCAAATGCAAGGATTATTATTATTATTATTATTTATTCTTCTACAGCTGCACAGTGAATGAAACTCTTCAATATTATAAGTATCTTCTGTTGATGGCTGTGATTGCAAAGGCCAATTTCAACAACAGCAACTTCCATTTATATAGTGCCTTTCATTTCAGGGCAATTAATGCCTGGAACATGTAACCAAAAAGCGTGGTCAAGGTCAGGCCACTGGACTCATTTAGGATGATTGTAGGTCTGGATTCTGGAAGGATAATAATAATCCTTGCATTTGATAAAGCACCTTATCACATCTTTGAGACATCTCAAAGCTCTTCATAGAATATACTTTAAATTAATTGACTGTATATCTTGTGGGCAAAATGATGAGATCAAATGAGCCTTTTTGATTCCAACCTTGGTGATGTTTAATTATTTTCTTTTCAGAAACAGGAAAAAAATCATTTATTAACTCAAATTAAACAGATCGAGCCATCTACCTGCTACCATGTGCATGCTTAATAGACTACAAAAAGTATACTGTACAGTCTTGAGGGAGTTGCTGCATTTTGTATGAAATATTTCCTCGTTAAGGTACAACTGTAAAATAAAAACACAGCAGATAGGCTTAAAAGTGCAGCACCCATCCCAAAATATTCATTTGAAAACAATCAAGGCAAGTTCAAAAGTGATAACTAATTTATGTTCATTTTCTTGCGGTTTCAACTCTTTCAGCATTCCAGCATTGATTAAGACTTCCCTATTATCTGTGAAATAAAACCACAAGCGGTTTGCTGTCTATGACCTATTGCCCTTTTCTTTTACGCACAGGAACCTGCATTTCTTGGTTCAGTCTGGAAACTGTTGCTCTCTCTTGGAGTTCAGGCAGCCTGAAGCTTGTTTTCCTTCCAGCTGTAGAACATTCTGTGGTTTCAGTGGTTCATCAGCTACAGCAACAATCAAAGTTACACTGGAACAAAGACAAGCTTGCTTTAAATATAAAAAACAAACTCTTCACAACACCCCAATGGGATTGAGTTAACCTCACAGGTTGTGAGCATAAGTGTAATTTCTCCCCTTTCTCTCTCCCAAAAGATTAGCAACTGGTGTCTTTCGTCAGCGCCTTGGGACATAATCCCAGCGTGAAAGGTGTGAAACAACTGTAATTTTGTTGTTGTTGTCATAATCACAAAATCATTCTTTATAATTGTATGCTATTTAAAGGGACACTGCGGTCATGAAGAAATGTCTTAGAAATATTTCAGTTTTGGGGGAAAAGAAGATAGAAGAGCCACCAGTCATAACTAAATGTTGCAAGATTCCACTATTCGCCTTATCTGCTTGTAAACCAAGTGAAAAATGGTTGTGGAAGAATTTTTATAAACACTGCTCATTTAATTGATGCAACTTTGTCTCTGATGATAGACAGGGTTTATTAGACAGGTGCACAACACTACCAGTAGAAAGTAAAGAGGTAGGACGGCGATTGAAGGCATGGTCGAAGAGGAGGGTCTTGAGACCGGTTTTGAAGGAGTCAAGGGAGGGAGTAAGGCAAAGGGATTGTAGGATGGAGTTCCAAAGTGTAGGGGCAGAGAGGCTGAAGGCCCGGTTGCCAATGGTAGGGCATGTCGCGTGAGAGAAATGAACAGAAGGAGTGGGCATGTTGATAGGGGGTCAGCACGTCAGAGAGGTAGGAGCAGGTAAGGCCATTGAGGGCCTTGAAAGTGAGGAAAAATATATCGAATTAAATCCACTGAGGAATGGGGAACCAGTTTAGCTGGGTTGAGGGTGGGTGTGTTGGGGTTGCAGAGCTTGGTGCTGGAGAGGACACGAGCTGCTGAATTCATAAGGTTCAGTTTCAAGAGATCGTGAGGTTCAGTGTCAATCCCTCTGGCTCTCTAGCCACGGATTGAAGTGCTAAGTGGTGCTTCAGTAAGAAAAAAAATGATACTAGACTTTATAAAATCTTCACGGACAGAAGTTTTGGATGAAAAATCTGACATGTGATACTCACACTGTCAGACATTCCATTCCTGAAAATGTCCAAGTTAAAATTGTCCTGACTAAACACTCCTCTCCGAAGGCATCTTTGCCTCCATACAGATCCCAACATTTCAGTGGTGGTTCAGGGGATATTGACAACCCCACTTTAAAAGTTGGGACCGGTGTTAATTATCACATACCATCTTTCAGTCAGTTATTTTCAATAACAAAGCAAATTGAGGGGAGACATAATCCAGGTTCTTAAAATCTTGAGAAGCATAAATGAATCAAGTGTCAGTCTGGCTCAGTTGATAGCACTCGTCTCGCAGTCAGAAGGTTGTGGTATCAAGCCTCACATTGGTGCTCTAACTCACGAAGCCTAAGCTAGCACTCCAATCTATGTGCGGGGTGGGGGGGGTTGTTGTTGCGTTATCAACGATGCTATCCCTTGGCAAGATGTTAAGCCATGGTCCCCTCTGCCTGTTCAGGTGGCATTACAGTTCCCATGGCACTATTCAAAAAGAGAAAGGAGTTTCTCCCAGTATTCTGGCCAACAATGCCACAAAATTAGTCATTCGCTTCATGGCTGTTTGTGGGATATAGCTGTGCACAAGTGGGCTGCTGCATTAGCCTCACTTCACAATAAACAATCACTTTACAGTAAATCATACGAAGCGCTTTCAGACATCCTCCTGATGTGAAAAATGTTATGCCATACGCAAGGATTATTATTATGACTATAAACAACCTCTTTGACTGAAGACTGAAAGCAAAACTGGAGCGCGCGCGAAGAAAGTGTGAAGCAGAACAAGATATTTTTGCCCCCCCACTGGATAATGGATGTTTGGTTACAGACTCTCAACAAACAGTCCCTTATTCAACACCTTGGGATGACGTTCCAAATTGAAAGGTGCTTTACCAATGTGATTTTGTAGTTGTTATTAACTTCTTCAAGAAAACTAGGTATGTAAATGAATGGAGAATTAAACAATTTGCATTTTCGTGCCTTGTCACGTCAATCATGTAAACGTGGCAACCTGAAGCACAAGCAAGATCCCGTTGACAATATGACATGAGAAAAATATTTAATCCAAAGGTTTCTTGACCAGGCCACTGGGAGACATGGCTTGGTTACTGAACCTACCTGGTTACGCCATGCTTTTTCAACTATCCGACTAAGTACAGTATTGGAAGATATAAGCACACATTACGGTGTCGGACAGTTTATCAAACAGTATGAAATCTGACTGCGGATTGCATTGCTATAATCCTTGGATCTCAAGAGTTTATTCCAGTAAATAATGTACAATGGCTCCGTACTGATTCACCTGTTTTGGTAAACAGCAATTGTTTGTTATTATTTAACATTTCTTGTACAGTCAAGTAAGTCTCCATTCTGCTTGTTCAGGATTTTGTCACTAGCAAACTAAAATCCCCACGATCAACATACAATGAAATCCCGTTTATCCGGTACCTGATCAACCGGATTGCTCAACCCTCTCCCGGGGCAATTCCCCATTCCAATGATCACGAGTATGCTCACTTTGAGCATTTATTAAACTTACGAACTTAAGAGGTTTTTACTGATTGGTAAAAAATGCTTTTTACCGATCTTTTTACAGAGTGTGCTGGAATCTTTATTGGTAAATAGCCATACAATATTCTGTTACTATTTAGTATATTATTAATATAGTATGTTTTAAAATAAGTTAATTTTTTGTATTGGGTTTTCAGCAACTTGCCGCCCGTTTATCCAGCACAGTCAATTAGTCGACCCACCCGGGCGTGTCAGATAAACGGACTTTTACTGTATTACAATTTCCTGTAACCTCTCTTACATGCCTCTCCCACTAAATGCCTTGAGATATCCACCTGATGTGGAACGTACTATATAAATATACATTTGCATTGTATTACCTCATTCATGTGACAAAGTTGGGCATAAATACTTCTGACCCCAAACGGTAATGAGGCAAAGTTCCTGACAAGAAAGTCTGTCCAACGTTTAGGGACGTTCTCCCGATATGAAAGGTGCTATACAAATGTAATTTTGTTGCTTTAATAATAATAATCCTTGCATTTGATATACAGCTTTTCATGTCTTCTAGACGTCTCAAAGCGCTTCACAGAATTGTTATTGATACCTTCTTAAGGAAACTGAAAGTAAATCACAGCAAACTGTGTGAACTTTAGTCTATTTTCAAAGCAGAGATTGGCGAATCAGAGGTCAACACAACATAATTCTAACTATGGAAATTCAGTAATCCAGTAAATCCAGTAATAAATACTATCACCGATTAGATCCTAGTAAGAAAGAAAAAGACAGATATGCCATGTGAGTGGGAGTTTGGGAGATGTGCTTCACTTAAAATAATCCAATGTAAGTGAATACACTTAGTCCTGACTTAATGTCACAGTTGTGTTCGTGAAAAGAGCGACTTTAAGTGAAACAACGTAAAGCGAACCTGCGTAAGAATACCGGACGTTCAGCATCTATGTATGCCTACACTACCCAAAGTAGTTTGTTTCCACCCGCGCGAACGACGTTATAGTGAATGTCGCAAAGTTAAATGAATATATGTTCCTCTATGTATCAGCGACGTAATAATGAAACGAACATTGGCCAAAGCAACGTTAAGCAAGGTCAAAAACAAAAGTTGCTGGGGAAACTCAACAGGTCAAGTAGCATCCATTGAGAAAGGAAAAAGAGTCAACGTTTCGTTGATTTCCTGCATCTCCACCCTCATCCCTTCCCCCCCTCATCGCGGAATCGTGATATGGTACCCTCGGTCCTCACTTACCTACCAGCCTCACTATTCAATACATAATCCGTAGAAACTTCCGTCACCTGCAACGTGACCCATCCACCAAGGATACATTTCCCTCCCCTCTCCTCTCCGCATTCTGAAGGGACCGTTCCCTCCGGGATTCTTTGGTCCACTCCACTGTTAGTAGCACCAACTGCTCGCCTTCCTCTGGCACCTTCCCGTGCCAGCGCAGGAGATGTAATACCTGCCCTTTCACCTCCACCCAAACCACTCTCCAGGGACCAAAACACAGCTTCCATGTGAGACAGCGGTTCACATGTACTATCACCAATGTAATATACTGCATCCACTGCTCACGGTGTGGTCTCCTCTACATTGGGGAGACCGATTTGCAGAGCATCTTCGCTCTGTACGGAAGGTCAACCCTGATCTTCCTGTCTCCCTCCATTTCAACTTGCGCTCACATTCAGAGGCTGATCTTTCGATCCATGGTTTCCTGCTGCGCTGTTCCAGTGACCCACAGCAAAAGCTTGAGGAACAGCACCTCATCTATCTACTGGGGACACTACAGCCGTCTGGCCTCAACATTGATTTCAACCATTTCAGGCCATAAGAGCTTCTCCTCCTCCCCCCCCCCCCCCCCCCCCCCACTTCTCCCCTCCATCACAAGTTCGTTGAAACCCATCCATTTGTTTATTTTCGAACCAACAGTTAACATTATTTTTCCTTTGTCTTCTTTGTCTCCCATGTCCTGCCTCCCCCCCTCTAACGTCTTAAACAAACCTCTCCCTCCAAACAAGCCCCAGTTCTGACGAAGGGTTGTAGACCCGAAACGTTGACTCTTTTTCCTCTCTCCATGGATGCTGCCTGACCTGCTGAGTTTCCCCAGCAACCTTTGTTTTTGATTCAGATTCCCAGCATCTGTAGTATTTTGTGTTTTGTTAAGCAGGTCTACCTGTCTGGCATTGTCAACTGGGTATCACACATATACCCAGTCACATCATCAGCAATGTAACAGGAATTTTACCCATGCAACGTTAGCAGTGCACTTTTTTTTTTGACATGTATTACTTTATAACTCTTCAAGAACATTTCTGGATTATATACATATGAAACCAGTTTGTTTCCTGTCTGGTTAACATCTGTATTCTATTGCTATCAATAGCCAGAATTAAACTAACTATTTCCTTAAATATTTAACTTTTTGTTGTACTGCAGGTATTGAGCAATCATAACATTTACCTTCTGATAATGGGATGAAAAATGTTTCACAAGAAAATGAACACAATTACAGTACATAGAATTGAATAGAATATAAAGTTCAGAAACAGGTGATTCGGCCCAACTGGTCTAGATCAGTGTTCATACTCTGCATGAGCCTCTTCCTGCCCTTCCTCAACTATCAGCATAACCTTCTGTTCCTCTCTCCATCATGTACTTAACTAGCTTCCTCTTAAATGCATCTATGCCTTTTCCCTCAACTACTCCTTGTGGTAGCAAGTTCTACATTCCCACTAATCTCTGGGTAAAGACGTTTCTTCTGACTTCTCTATTTGATTTATTGGTGACTATTTTATCTTGATGGTCCCTGATTTTGGTCTTCCCCACAAGTGGAAACATCTTCACTATGTCAACCCCTATCAAAACCTTTCATAATTTGAAAGACCTCCATCAGGTTACCATTCCCCCTTCTCTTTTCAAGAGAAAATAATCCAAGCTTGTTCAACCTTTCCTGATGGGTATATACTTGCAGTTTGGGTATCATCCTTGTAAATAGAAAATCCCTGACACCGTAACTATGCTACTAGCAACTTTGCCCAAAGTTGTGACTCAAAGAAAAAATAAACTTGATCTGGAGACAAAGCTCTCAGGTCAGGCACCTACTTGCTTTATGACATTAAAGGCAAAGAGCGACCCACAGTCTAATAGGGCCCCTCCTTTTATACAATTGTAACTCCTCCCCTTTCCAATGTATCTCTCAATTCCCTTTCCCTCCTATTTTATTCTCCCTCCCTTCCAATGCATCCCTGGCTTCCTGCTCTCGGGCCCAAGTGACCACTTTACTGCCTTTTTTTGTTGCAACACTCACCCAGTCACAGACTTTGTGTCTTCAAGGCAATAATGCTTTAAATTAGGTAGCATCTATGGAGAAAGGAAAATAAGTCAACGTTTAGGGTCCATGACTCTTTGTGGGTTCTGACCAGTTCTGGTCCATGATCCTTCGTCGGTGCCTTGGGACGTGCTCCCGATGTGAAAGTCACTCTACAAATGTACGTTTGTTGTTGTTGTTCACCATAGATGCTGCCTGACCTGCTGAGACTATTTTTGTTCCAAATTTCCAGCACCTGCAGTATTTTGCATTCTATCTTAAATTATATTTTTGGTCCCTGGACCATAATTGCGCTTAAAGCAAATGGGTGTACAGTATTTTAAATCAAACTCTCTAGTACACGGACTATCTACAACAAATATCATTAGAACAAAATAGAGCATTAATTAAAAACAAGGTGTCCATGACACAGCCCTGGCTGATGTTTCTCTATTTTAGCTCAGGTCACTGAGACCAGGTAACTCAGCACAAAGCCAACATTGAACCTCAGACCTTCCTATTCTGTGCTCTCACCACTATGCTGAGCAAGGCATTGCCCACTGAATCAGTGGGGAGCTCGAAACAAAGTAATCAGTGCTAGCCTAGCAATGGTCAGCTGTTTGAGGGGTTATGTTTCCATCATGCCAAACATTGCTGCTATCTGAACTGCATATTGTTAAGGTCAGTGTCATCTGCCACTTCATCTCCGTTTCCATTGAGAGTTTTCCATTTAAGACACCACAACAAAGGCAGTGGGATAATTTAAAACATTTAAATAGTAGCTGCTTGCTGCACAGAGTACAATATAGTTGCCACTAAGACTCATTTACATAATACAGTGGATTTTACTTAATTTAAAAATAACAAATTTGTTTGTTTTTAATGCTTTTGCCTCTGCTATCTCAATCAATACGATTTTCCAAACATTTATTACTGCGTAATACTGTAAAAGATCTTTATAATAACCTCATTTCTTTTGAAACAGTACTTCAGCTTTATGTTCCCTTGTCCCATTTCCTAGGTTTAATCTGAAGTAATATCCTGTTTTCACTTGTGCAAGGCACTGAGAAGCAAAGGGATTTGGGATTGATGGTAGAAAGATAATTGAAAGTACACGTGACAAGGACTGTAAAGAAAGCTAATGATGTTCTGGGTTTTATACACAAGGTTAAAGAGTACAAAAGTAAAGCAATTATGTTAAGTTTGTATAAATCATCGGTTAGGATGAAACCAGAAATCAAAATCGAAGAAATTGTTGGGTAAAAGAAGACCAAAATCCATCTAATTCACCTTCCACCATCCTGGTAGTCACTTGACATATTGTGTCTCAAACTATATCTTGCAATATTATTTTCTCGCAGAAATCTCATTTATTCTTGAAACCAAATGACATTTTCTGCTTCCACTGTCTCCCAAGGCAGTCTGTTCTATAAGTATAACACTAGAGTACTGCATCCAGTTCTGGATACCTGACTTCAAGAAAGATGTCAAAGCCTTGGAGGGGATGCAGAGGAGGTTACGAGAATATTTCTAGGGTTGAATGGCTACAGTCACGAGGAGAGATTGGAA
Organism: Hydrolagus colliei; assembly: GCA_035084275.1. Taxonomy (NCBI): domain Eukaryota; kingdom Metazoa; phylum Chordata; class Chondrichthyes; order Chimaeriformes; family Chimaeridae; genus Hydrolagus; species Hydrolagus colliei. Next base: position 65,884,179 of record CM068745.1, read on the forward strand.
AGGCTGGTCCTGTTTTCATTGGAGTAAAGAAGGTTGAGGGGAGAACCTAATTCAGAAATTTGATAATTCCATCATCATGGTTTTTTTTAGAATTTTAAACACCTCTATCAGATTTCCTCTCAAACTCCTCATCACCAGAGAAGAAAGCTCCAACCCGTCCAGTTTTCCTTGATGGTTGTATCCTCTCAGCCCTGCTCTGTTAATGTCTTATCAGATTTCATCTCAAAAATAGTATATTTTGGTAAACTCTGACTATTCACTTGGAATATTTGGAAGCTGGTTTAAAGATGAACTTGTGCAAAAACTTCCCTGTCAATTAATATTGAATGCAAAAATTTACCCAAATCCTGCACAATTTTTAATTCTAAGTGTTAAGGCTAAGATCACAGGTGGATTTTGGACTCCAGAAGCTTTGTCAATGTTCGGTTAAGGAAAAGGCCTCCAGTTTTGCTCCCTCCTTCTGGAAAGGAAGGTGACTGTTGTCAACTCAACGAATAGGGAATGGTGGATGCAAATCTGGCGCTTACCATTATTTGGCCAAGGACGTTGGAAGTCAAAGTGGCTAGAACTTTCCTGCTATCAGTGCTGTGAAACAAGCTGCTGCCTGCCTTGTAATGGAACAAATGGAAGCATAAAACTGACAGTGAAGAATGTTTAGTGATTTCTAGTGTGTATTATGCTTAAACTCTGTAATTGCACCTTCAAACGTTTCAATAACTATTCTCAATGTTTTTTGTGTGTGTGAAGGAATGTTTAGTTTTTAATCAGAAGCTCTTAAAATGTTACAGGCTGCCTTCAATTCAACCAACCTTTCCAAGACATAGTTTTACTCAATGGTTCATGTTAAGCACCACTCGATTCCACTCAGTATGTACAGTTTATTGACGTACATTATAGTCACTGAGAATTAACTGAAATTCCCAGACTGCTTTCACAAAACATCCAATAAAAGCATCACTTGGCTCCCACTTGCTGCAGTTCATAAACTTATGTTTGAATTCCCAATTATTGGGACTTTCCTGATGGTCAGATGTTTGAAGGTGACTCCTGACCTTTGCTTCCATTAGATACACAGCAAGAGCTTCAAAACAAATCTGACTGCCATCTGCCCCTGAATGAAAAGTTAATTTATTTCCTTCTTTACTGGTTAAAACAGCGATTTCACATGCAGTAACTACCATGGTACTTCTCCCAGGGATGCTTCTCCCTCTCTCTAAAGTATACTTGTTGGATAAAAATACTCGATTATACCAACGTGCTCCTTGATATCTAATTAGCAAATTTACTGCTTACCTCCACATTCCACCACCCGCTGCCTCTGCTTGGCTGGCTCCAGCCTCATATTGGTCCCTTGTGCCCTCCGTTATACCATCAGTGGCAATGCATTCAAGCACTACATCTCGAAATTCTGGAATTCTTTCCTTCAACCCCTCTGCCTTGCCCCCTCATTCCCCACCTTCAAATCCTGCTTAACGACCTACCTTTTTGATCATGCTTACGGTCACCACCCACCTCTCGTTCCCTCTCGCGCGTTGTCAGATTCCACCACTGTGAAGCACTCTGCTATCCTAAGTGAAGGGCACTCTACCAATACAAGTTGTTGTTGTTGAAAGCACATTATAACTTGCAGAAACGATCACATAGTAGATAAGTGACAAAGTCATGAAGATGCACAGTACTTCTAATCATGTCTAAAAGTTGAATAAATAGCGCATTGGTATCTATGTACAGGGAACTTATATATCATTCAATTTATACAACACAAGGGTAATGGTACTTGTTAAAATGTGCAAAGCATTTGCTCTGAGTGAAACAAAAGGCAGATGTATCTTTTTACATGGTGAAATACCAGAGTACGAGTGGTGATTCAATCAGTCAGTATACTGGCAGAGCAACACTGCTCTGGATGACCTGTGGAGATTTCAGAGGCTGTGGTTTTCATTACTTTCAGAGTTTTGTACAATAGTCCCACATGTTCTACTTTTATTAAAATAGTTCTGCCTTAGGGTGATTGTGTTTTGAAGTTTAATGGATATTTTAGCTCTTTTTTTAAACCAGATATTTATTCTGGAGGAGAGTGATGCGGAATCTGATGGTGTAGTGGAGCTGACATATTAATAAGTTGTCTAGAATCACCCGAGTGTTCTCACATAGTCCTGAAGACCACAGCTATTACACAGTAAATAAATGTGCTCTTTTTCAGCCAACTGGATAGTTATAGCAAAACTTTTAGAGCTAACTTGTACTACTGTATTGGAAAGGTAAAGCATTCCAAAGATGCAGGGTTTTCCACATTTCAGGATCACCCATAAAGAAAGGCAATTTATGACGCATTATGTCAAAATGTCTTGCATGTAATGTCAGTCACAGGGACAGTTTATTTATAGGAGAACCCATCAACAAAGTTTCTCCCCGGAAACAGCCATGAGGTGAAAAACAAAGGAAAGTGTAGAAAGTCCCTTAATTCGGATTGTGTCTTGCGATTTTTAGTATTCAACCTGTACAGACAGACAGGACTTTGGTTTAGCATCTCATCCAATGGTAGGTGCAGTGTTCATCCAATACTGAATTGAAGTGTCACCTTAAACTCTCAGTTTACATCAAGTGAGAATAGAACACAAAACCTCTGACCCAGAGGCAAGAAGAGGCAACTAAGCTGAGTTTACCCTTATTAAGCCATATAAGTGGTGAATCGCAAGCATTGATGCAATGATATCACATTGGAACAGTCAGCAGAATGTGGCAAGCAAGGGTAGCAATTTCAAGAGAATTAAATATACATATGCAATGAAGCTTGGATAACTCATCACGCCAAGGATATTGCTCAAATAACTACTTATCAGAGTTGACTGGTTATCCAAAGTACAGTATCTCGAAAGTATAAAGTACTCAAATCAGTGTGAGAAATTTCTCTAAGCTTTTTAAACTCAAAATGCTTGCATATGTCTTTAAGGCATTTGCAGTGGTTCATACATGAATGCAAGGAACTGAACAGTGTACATTAAGTGCACAGAGACATAAACTGCAAGCAGATAACACAACATAGCAAAAATGACCAAAGACACAATAATGAGATCACAGGAAAATGAACAATTTTACCTGCACGTACCACATGCCTGATTGAGGCAAGTAGGAGGAAGACTGACAGATCACAAAGTACAGATGGGTAAGTATAAATTGTGTGTGGGCGTGCGTGTGGGAACATAAAAACATACCTGGATTTGTGATCTGAACTCACCGGTCTGAAGGAGAAAGACTAGCAAGCAATTGACAATTGCTGCTTTGCAACTGAAAGACTGACTAAAACGACCAGTTATCAGAGGTATGTAACATGCAGATAATGTTTTAAAAACTGGCAAATTACCAAATATTCAGAGTGACTACTTATCAAAGGATCATAACTAATCATAACTATTGGGAAATAACCAGGATATTCAGCGAATGACGAGTTATTTGGGGTTGATGACTTATTCCAGGTAATAGTTATCAGAGATTTCACTGTAATCCCCATTTTTACTGCAAAGATAGCATTGATCTCCTGCCTGGCTCAGCAGCAGTATTCTTGTCTTCTGGATTAGAGGGTTGTAAAGTTGAATTAAACCTGTATTCTGATGATGTGATTATCACATGTCACATTTTCCATTCCACACATTTAAATGATATCAATAACTGCAGAATCAGGCACCGCAAAAATTCCCAACCACAAAGTATTTTCACTGGTCCATCAAGTTTTACTAATAGTTTCTGAAAGAAGCAGCCTGGTAGCTTGGATGAGAAAAATCTTCAAACTCTGTTTTCTCATGTAAACGGAGACTCACTTATTCCTGAGAGCACGCACATCTGTTTAGTTATTTGCTGAAAATGGAAGGTGTTATGAGAGTGGAATGCAATCTTTTCTGATGCTTCAGGTTTAGTAGGTCAGATCAGGTCAGGACAGGACCTCATCTGTTCCAATGCTGAGGTGTATAAGTAAACATTACAGAACCTGTAAGAAATCTCACCTTCTATGGTAACAGAAAAAACAATTTCAAACCGCTCATTCATATTTTGTGCATCCAGTAAAAAGTGAAATGTATTAAGGATCATTTAGCAAATGGCTGAACCAGATTGAACATGTAAATGCACATGAATAGGATATTCCAGGGAAGAACTGTACAATTCGAAAATTAAGTGCTACGTATGTTATCAGGAATTTGGTTTGCAAAATAGGAACTCCCTGTCCACTGGTCAGTTCAAGCTAATGGGTAGAACAATTCTGAGTTTCACACAATCTTTAGGATAATAATAATCCTTGCATAGCACTTTACCACAGTATTGAAATGCCTCAACTATAATGTTAGTGACTGTATTTGTAAACTCTACCTTTTTAGGATAACCTAGTAAAGTTACAGGTTATTCAATCAATCAATCAATCAAAACTTACATTTATACAGCGTCTTTCACGTCGAGAGGACGTCCCAAGGCACTGTACAATTAGATGGGGACAAGGGCAGGTGGGGGAGGGGTTGGGGCAGGATGAAGAAGAGTAGGAAAATTGACTGCATATTTGTGAGCGAAACGCAGCAGCCAAATTGCGCACAGCAGTGTCCCACAAACAGTCATAGAAGTGGGATTAAGGGAAAAAGGGGGGAAAGATGGCAAGGGGAGGGGTTGGGGCAGGGGGGAGGAGAGCAGGAAAGCCAACTGTACATTTGTGGGTGAAACGCAGCAGCCAAATTGCGCACTCCTTTATAATATTCAGTGAAGTAAAACAAATGCACACTAAATATGTTATTTGTCAACCAAACAATCTTTCCCAGAAACAAAAACAAAAGTTGCTGGGAAAACTCAGCAGGTCAGGCAGCATCCATGGAGAAAGGAAAAAGAGTCAACGTTTCGGGTCTACAACCCTTCGTCAGAACCCAATATCACTGCTCCTTCTGGTCATTTAGATTCAAATATCTGAGGAAGTCGGTCATGACTGTTGAAGTTCTAATAACACCTATCATTTAGAAAACCAGTCTGAGAGATATCTGTGGGCAAGATTAGATGTTAGAAATCAGGAATCATGCACAAGTAGTAAAATAATTTCAAGGGGAACTCAATTGTACAGGTAGAGAGCATCTCTGTTTAACATTTCATCTGAAGGGTGGCATCTCCAACAGTGTAGCACCAATCCATCATTGTATTGGAGCATCATCTTAGATTCTATGAGGTCAAAGTCGCAACAGGGGGCTTGAACCCACAACCTTCTGACATAGGGGTGAGAGTGTTACCAATTCAGCCAGGCTGACAACTAAATTTTTTTGTACAATAGGGTGACTTGTGTCCAATAGTAGGAGGCCACATTGTAAGCAAAGCATTAAAAAGAGTTTGATTACTGGATCGTTTGGTGTTACCTCCTTTGCAAGGTGACTGTAGAGGCTCTTCTTCTTTGGAACACTTCTGATGAAATGTTAAACTCTTCTCTACCTGTTCAGGTGGATGTTAAAGATCCCATGGCACGATTTGAAAAGAGAAGGGATTCTCCTTGAGTCCTGGGCTTCAATCCCCAAACAAAAATGATCATTAATTTTGAAATTTTGGGGCTGTTTGAAGGACAATGTTATGCGCAAGTTGGCAACCACCTACAAAATAGAGTCACAGTATATAATAAATCATGTGAAGTACTTTTATGATCCCTCCCAAAATGAACAGCACTTAACAAATCAAAGGATTATTTTTAACATAAAATAACCATAGAGATGGAGCCAGTTAATAGCCACAGCAAGTTCTGAACTAGGGATCGTAAACTCTAGCAATAGCATACATTCTAAAATACACATATTTTGACGAGTCCTGTAGACTATTGGTTAGAGCTTTACCTTGCAAACAAGGGAACCTGGGATTCATTGCCGGGCAGGGCAATTCATTAGTCAAGTTTCATTATTTCACAAGCCTCTGTTTACCTAGCAGTAACTAGGAACTCAGATTTTAGTCAATTGACGGATTGCTTTTTCAGGGTAATAATCACTACACCAAAAAAAAGGGTTACTCATTCATGATTGTTTGTGGGACACTGCTTTATGCACTTGGCATCTCAAAGGCAATATCAAATGCAAGGATTATTATTATTTTTACTATTATAATTGTGGCTTCATGTACCAATCTTTAAAGTAGCATTTTTGTTACATTCTTATAATGGCAATCCTAATATGAACAAATACTTAATGAACAAAGGATCTTCTCCAAACAATAAATGGAATTAACTAAATGTCTTGATGAACAAGAGCCGACTGTAAGTTTGTACTAGTTTAATGTGAAATACTGGACATTGTAAATAATACCAAATCTCGCAAAGGAGGGAGTCTGCCAAAATAGGTTAAGTTGATGTGAAACTCAAATTTACTGAAATCAATTTTGCCAGAAGCATTTTCGGAACAGTGAATCATTAACAAATAGGGTCTAATAGGGATTTTTTTAACCCAGTGATATCACTGTAGTAATGGAAATGAAGCATAGACGTGGTATGCAATTGTTTACTTTGGCAACCTAGAACAAGTGGTTGGATATGTATCCAATTTGTGTTGGTCTATTGGAAGATAGAGAAAAACATGATTTGACTTGATGTGCCAGCAGTGGATGTGTCTATTTTCCCTGGAGCTACAGTGGTTGGGCATGTGTCTGATCCCTCGTGGTTCAGGAAGTGAAAAGGTTCTATCTGAGTTCCTGAGAGACGGTGTTCAGATTCACTCAGAATTTGTGGTAGAAGCTCACATGTCTATCAACTATTTCCATTCAAAGAAATGACATTCAGCAAATGCTTGTCTCCTGAAACCTGCAAATGCATTAAATGGTATTACAGTACTACAGAGATACTGTTATTAATTAATTTCTTCTGATGGTTTTAAAGGCTACCATTCTCTAGGTCCTGCTTATCAATACCATATCATTATTTTCATTAGAAATTCAGTCTACAGTTAGGAAGAGAAGATGCCACATAACGAACAAGTACACATGTTTTAAATTATTGCACTTAGTCAGGGAGTGAAGCAATGTGGCAATAAAACTTGCATAATTCATGCTTGGCTGACACAGACATCATGTTGTCATTAAAAATTACATGACATCATGACATCATTATCCTAACTTCAAGTCCCTTTCTTCAACTCCCCCACCCCTACACACACACACAAACCATCACATATACCATCTCATTGATTTTTCTTGTTCTGGTTTATTCTTGATTCTTCCAAAGATCGAGCAAGTGACAAAACATCCTACAGGTTGCCACAAGCAGAGGTTTTGAATTACAGACCGGTTTTCATTGTAGACGACTTATCTCTGGAGTCCTGTAGCTCAGTGGTTAGAGCACTCGCTTTGCAAGTAAGAGACTTGGGTTGATTCCCGGCAGAGCAAAATCTTGGGCAAATTTCCTTGCTCCACAAGCCTGATAATAATCCCTCAAATAAAACCAATAATAATTTGGTCACTCAATCAACGACTGTTTGTGGGACACTGCTGTGCACAATTGGTTGCCGCATTTCGTCCACAAATATACAATTTGCTTTACTGTAATTATGTGAAGCGCTTTGAGATGTCTAAAAGACGGGAAAAGTGCTACATCAAATGAAGGATTATTATTACATAACTCACACTTGGGTCAGAACAATACCCAATAAACCAGGGTGGTATGGACAGGATCACTGCCTTAAAAGCATATGCTCTCTATGCAGACACAAACCAGTGAGCATTGATGAACTAACCAGCAGTGTGCTGGTAAATCTCTGAGAACTCTCGTCTGTTATAAATACAAACCAAAATTCTTATCTATTTATAACCTGTCTCAAGGGTTGATTTTTTTTAGTCGGACAAGTGTCTGATATATTTGGAAACCTATCCCCCTACAGAGAAAGTTTCAAACCACACTAAAAATTCTACATATATAGTGTGCCACTTATACATTAAACAATTCTTATTTATCAGGAATGGAAAGTGCACTCTCTTGCTTTCTAAAGTACTGTATTATGTGCAGATTGGTATTACTGTATTGGTGTTTAATCCTCTGAAATACTGAAAGATCTGTCAAAATAAATGCCACTTTAAATTTTTATTACTGAATAATAAATAAAAACAATTTGCTGAATTTGGTTTTCTGAGCATTTCTGATGATAAATTTGTGACGATAATTCACAAGTATCTTTTTATGTTTTAATCTTTTTAAAAACTCAATCAAGTGTATCAAAGCTAAGCAACTAATGATATACTCAATCATAACATCCCATGCAGATCAATAAAATAATCCTGAGGGTAACTACAACAAATTTTCTATACAATCCTCTAGGGTCCGTCGATATGGAAATTTTCCGATTTCAATATATTGGGATATACCGATATATCGATATTTTCAGGGTTTTCGTACTGCGCATGCGCGCGCGTCGCGAGATGCGCGTGCATTCGGAGGTGTGCGAGCATTCAGAGGTGTGCGCGCATTCGGGGCCTATCTCCTCAGGAGGTAAATATCTCTCTCTCTGTGTCTCTCACACTCACTCTCTCCATCTCTGTGTTTTTCTGTCTGTGTCTCTCTCCTCTCTCACATCCCCCCTCTATCTATCTATCTATCTATCTATCTATCTATCTATCTATCTATCTATCTATCTATCTATCTATCTATCTATCTATCTATCTATCTATCTATCTATCTATCTATCTATCTATCTATCATCACATCCCCCCCGTCTCTCCCCGCCCCCCCGTCTCTCCCCCCCGTCTCTCCCCCCTCCTCCCCGTCTCTCCCTCCCCGTCTCTCTCACCCCCCCCCCCGTCTCTCTCCCCCCCCCATCTCTCTCCCCCCCCCCGTCTCTCTCCCCCCCCACCATCTCTCTCCCCCCCCCACCCCTTGCATACCTGTATATTGTATTCGAGGACTATAAATACAATATGGCGGCTTGCACCTCGGTCTGTGCATTGTGTATAGAGATGAGCATTCTGGGTCTTGTAGTTCAGTGCGTGCGCATTCGGATGTGCGTGCGCATTCCATGCTCTAGGCCCAGGAGGTTGCAATGCCGGAAACTATATACTGACATTTACGATATACCAATTTTTTTTTCGATATTATATTGATATTTTTTAAATGGCTATATCAGCATATCGATATGAAAATTATATCGGATATAACCGATATATCGATATATCGCCGGACCCTACAATCCTCAGAACAAATTAAATAATTGTTGCTTTCTGGTACAGAGATGCTATTGTATACATTAAAGTGTTAAAGAAGTGAACATCATTTTTTTATGACCTTTGAATTACTTTGATACATCTCAAAGCATTTAGCTCATTGGTATTACTGTCAAATATTGATACTATTTGTGCCAGCAATGCCCCCAAACAGCCATGAGGTGAATGGCCAATTTACCTGGATGATTATTGGCAGATGATGGAGAGAAATTCCCTATTGTTTTCCTACTTATTGTAATGAGGCCTTTATCATCCACTTGAGTAGATGGGACCTTGATTTAACATCTCGTGCAAAAGACAGCACTTCTGACAGTGCAGTGCTGCCTGAACACTGTATTTGGTCAACTTTGACAATATACTCAAGCCTAAACCCATAGCCTTCTGAGCTAGAGGAGAAAATATTACCAAATGAGGCAAACTGACACTGAAGTCCTATATCTCTCTTCCATGTAGGCTATAATATTGTTCAGGCTTAGTAATTTGCAGGGCACTGATTTCAATGATTTAAACATTCCCTGGCCAACAAACAAGCCACTGGCACGCATCTAAAAACCAAATAACCAACCTCAAGGATAGACCACCAGAAATGATAAATAAGATCATCTATAAACAGCTGAAAAACTTCCCCATTGATACTGTTAGCTTTGAGGTCCTGATTCTTCACTGAGATTTCAGTTGAAATGTTGCTACATCCGTTCTGTAAAGTGTTTCATCTGTTGACATCAAGATTTGAGCTGTTGTTTACACTAGATTCTAGTGACCCCTATCTCACTGTAATACTGTTATACCATGACATCTGAAAGAATGTACACTGTTTATGTCTCTTTGAGACCTAGAGAATCCCCAATTAATTAATATGAAAGCTATGTGGTCCCAAATTGTAGACTCCTTACAATTAAAGAATGATTTGGTTTTGATCCTAAAGAGTAATCGAGTCTTTGTTACAGGATGCAAAAAAATTGTTTATTTTTAATATTTTGTTTTAAACATTCCTCCAGTTCAATTTTAGAACTTGTAACAGTAGGATTCTATGTTTTGTCTTTCATATTTTCTTGTCATCAAGTTGCCCATTTCAAGCGTCCACTGCCAACATCGAGCGCTCCCAGATTAGATGCATCACTCCCTCTGCATTAGCTCTCAACACTCATCAGGCCAACCCTCATTTCTCCACACAACTGGTCAAACAGCCCAGAACAGTGAGATTGCTAACTTAGATTTCAAATTAACAGCAGTTTTGTCTGTGAACTGACACCTACTCAGACTTGAATTCAGACTTGAGTCTTATGTAAAACTTAATCATGTAAGATTTTCTGGTGGAAACTTTCTCATCCTGGACTGAATTCAAAGCCTCAAGAATGAAAGGGCAGCGTGCAGCCCACTACACCACTCAGGCCCCAACAAAAGGGATTTTACAGTACGGATCATGTGATTTATAAAAGCAAATTTGTGCAACTTAAAAGCTGAAAGGGTGTTCTGTTACAAAGGTTATTTTGGGAATCATACTTATGTGAAACCCCCGCCTGACTTTAGCACAACGGGTCAGGTTAAAGATTTCACTACTGCCATTGTTTTAGATCACGGAGAGCTGGATTTCACCAGCTTCTCCACTGAGGCTAGTGTTCCGTGAAATGGCACTCAAAAGAAAGCGGCAGCAGCAAGCGATGCATCACGAAAGATAATGGCAGAAGGTATCAGAAGGGTGTACATGCTGTCCTTTAAATGACATGTTAAACTGATATCCAGTCTGTCTGTTTAGGTGGATATTGAAGGTAACATGGCACTATTCAAAAAGGGAATCCCAGAGTCCTAGACGACATTCATTCAGATAAAATTGGTCACTCACTTCATGACTGTTTGTGGGGCATGGCTATTTAGAAATTGTTTGTTGGATTAATCTTCAAAATAATAATAATCCTTGCATTTGATATAGCCCTTTTCACATCTTATCGACGTTAAAATACACAGTCACTACATTTTTACAGTGAATCCTATGAAGCACATTGAGATAAGGCTATATCAAATGCAAGGATTATTAAGAATTATTATTGTAGCACAGAGGCGGCAGGAGGAAATGACATGAGAGGTAAAAAAATCCATAACAGTGGATTGAGGAGAACGTATGGTTGAAATGAAGTCACAGGAAGGTAAGCAGCTATATGAGAGACTAGATAACCTTGGAGGCAAAAGACAACCTGTCTCCTCTCCTCTCTCACCGCCAACATAACCCACATGAAACCAACCACCTGCTCCTTTGACCCCATCCCTACCCCTCTCCTTAACTCTCAGCTCCACCTCCTTGCCCCCCTACTCACAGACATCATAAACCTTTCCCTGTCCAGTGGCCCAGTTTCCACCACTTACATACGTCATCCTTAAAAGATCCACCCTGGACCCATCCCCGTTCTCAAATTACTGCCTCATCTCCAACCTCCCTTTCTTTTCCAAGGTCCTAGAATGAGTTGTTGCTTCCCAGCTACGCTCATTCCTATCATGCCACTCCCTTTATGAATCCCTCCAATCGGGTTTCTATGCTGAAGGGTTTCACAGCACAGAAACAGCATTGGTCCAAGTGACAAATGATGTTTGTCCATCTGTGACCAGGGATAACCTCTGCTTCATTGTCCTCCTTGACCTCTCTACTGCCTTCGATACCATTGACCACTCCATACTCCTCCACTGCCTCTCCTCTCACCTCAACCTTCATGGTTCTTTCCTTAAATGGTTTTAACTCTCACACCATCTCCACTTCATCTCCACAAATGGCTTCTACTCTAGTCCCAGCACTGTCTCATGTGGAGTTCCTCAGAGCTCTGTTGGTTCCCTCCTTCTTGGTGACATCATCTATGAACATGGAGTCAATTTCCACATGTAGTAATAATAATAATAACTCTTGCATTTGATATGTATGCAGATGATATTCTCTGCCTCTACTCTCAACTCCAGGAGCACTGCTGTCCTGACAGACTGCCTGTCAGACATCAGGTCATGGATGAGAGCCAACTTTGTATAGTTGAACATCAGCAAGATGAAGGCCCTTCTGATTGGCTCACGCCAGCACCTCAGCGCCTCCGGCACTGGTAGCATCAGCATCCATGGATGCACACTCCACCTAATCACGCCAGTTAGGAGCCTTGGTGTCTTGTTGAACCTCAACTGTCCTTTCTCCCCCACATCCATGCCTTCTGCCTTCCCCCATCTCTGCAACACTGCCCGACTCCGGCACTGTGACCCATCAAGTCACTGAAACCCTCATACAACCAGGCTTGACTATGCCAATTCCCTGCTTGTGAGCCTGTCTAACTCTTCCCTTCTCAAGCCACAGATTATCCAGTACTCTGCAGCCATGTCCTCTCTTACACCAGTCTCCATGAACCCATCACACCCACCCTCACCCCTGGCTCGCCATGCCTCAGAGGATCGAGTTAAAAATGCTCATCCTCACCTTCAAGGACCATCATGGCCTTGCATCCTCTTATATCTCCGACCTGCTCTTCGATGGACCCATCGGCAACTCCATCCCCCCCGCTCGGGTCTGAAGCAGTGACTGTCCAGTACCTTGGGACGTCCTTCTGACGTGAAAGGTGCTATACAAATTAATTTTGTTGTTGTTGCTAACCTTATCAACTTGTCCGCTCAGCAGGATCCAGCCTGCTCCACGTGCCCCGCCCCACCATCGGCGGTCCGGCCTTCATCCTCTGGAGCTCAATCACACATTCCCTTTGCCCCCCTCCCTCCCCTCCTGCCCCCCGCCTCAAGAACTTCCTCTTTGACCATGCCTTCGGTCATCCCAGTTTCCCACCTCTGCCCTCCACCCTCCCCGATCCCGAGCCCCAGCTTGAGTCCAAAACACTGACTGTCCAGTACCTTGGGGCATCCTCCTACGTGAGAGATATTACACAAATGTAATTCTGTTATTGTTGAGAGGCAATGCTCTCCAAAACAATTTGCTTAGGAAATGAAACTGAAATCAAGTAAAATGCAATGATGCATTTGTTCTCAGTTCATATAGTACAGCTATTCAGCAACACATCCAGCAATAAATCAGCTCTGATGGACCAATAAAATATATCTCTTCCTTTATTCAGCCATTGTGTTTCCTCAGAGTCAAGTACCTCCAAAGTCTCCTTTAAAGCTGTTCTCCGTTTATTCTACAGTTACAGATTCTATCCTCTGAGGCTACTTAAAACATCAATGTATTATTGTTAATGCTGCAAGCAAGCATATTTCACGTCTGGAAGTGTTATGTTTCATTGTGTAATTGTATCTGATTGCACATCGGAGTACAGTAAAGAGCTTGACTGTGAAATAGAACACTTTTTGAGTGTAAACGTTAGTAACAAAACATTTCATTGACTTATTAGAAACTGTGAGAGTCCCTGAGGAATAACACTGATCCCACTGTGGAAATGTGCATTGTCAGTCAAATAAACATACATGAGTTAGACATAAGATATACATTATATTCCCACAGCATAAAAATGAAGGCCCAAATTCATTGAATGAAATTGATGTCGTCAGAAATCATGGTAAGGTTTAAAACCGAGCTTCACAAAAATAAATTCAGTTTTCCATGACTTCAAACTTAATTTTTTACAAGGATATAATGATTCCAGCTTTCCTTATCCACCCAAAGTCCTTTTCAAAATAATCTAGATTAAGATCAGACATGTAATGCACTGTTTTTAAACTTTATATGGAAAACATGGATCACATACATTCACTAAACCTGGCAGTCACTGCAGTAACTTGGCAACAGGTAGACAAGTTAGGATTCTTCAGTCTGTAAAATGTTATATTCTAATGAGTGGACATCTTATAGAGGTGCATAACATTTTAAATGAGATTGGAAAAATAGACCCAGAAGAGTACTTTAGGTTGCATCAAATCGGTTAGAAATGGGTCTTCTGGGTTTCGCCCACAAAATATTAATTCGATCACTTTACAGTATACTGTATTCTGAAGTGCTTTGAGACATCTCAAATGCAACGATTATTATTATCAGTATATTTTGCCTGTTTCCCCCAGTTTCTCTCCTCATCACCTGAAGGTGGTGACTTGGTTCCACACCAGTGTGGTTACCAAGTGAACAACTGACCAACTCCCCAGTTTTGCATCTACTTGAAAATCGCTACTTTAATATCTGTAGGGCATTTCAGTCATGGATTGAGTGACCAAATTACTTTATTTTTTATTATTAAGGGATTATTACTATTGGAAAAGTGATCCACCAATAAACTAACAGCCAGGTTCCTACTTACTGCTAGGTAAATAGAGGTGTGTAGAATAAGGAAACATGCTTAAAGATTCGCCCTGCCTGGGAATCGAATCCACGTCCTCTCGCTTGCAAAGCAAGTGCTCTAATCAATGCGCTACCAATGCACCGCTTTGGAATAGATTTCCAGAAGACTGGGGTATGATGGTTGAAATCTTAGCCACCAATATTAGAATGAAGAGAGTGAGGATTGAGCAATAAATTATAGTCAAAAGAATAGAGGTTACAGGCTGCAGAAGATTAAATAACTAGAATTGCATGAGACAATTAGATTTACAGACAAGTACAAAGATTTTAAACTCGATCCACTGGTACATCCACTGGTGCACTGGGATCCAACTAACCTTGGTAAGGATGTAGTAGTTGGCGTGCAGAAGTGTGTAGTTGACATGAATACACAAAAACATACAAATGCATGAAAACATATAAAGGAAAGAACAGAAAAGGCCCATCAAATCCACTACTATCATCTTTCCACCTCTCACATAACATTCTACCAGTCTGTCCTATTACCAGACGCTCAGTCCCCTTTCCTCTTCCTTGGAATAAAAAAAGAGAGAATTTGGGCTGTATTTAAAGCTTTTGTGTGAGTTCTGCAATTTTAGATTACCCTGGGGGAATACTGACTTTAACTTACCTGAGGCAGGAATGTGATTTATTCACTGATAGGATTACCTGCTCGTATAAGTTTAGTAGCCAGTAAAAGCACTTGTAGCACAAGTTACAAGATCATGAGGGGCTCCGGTCATCCTAAATTGTTAGACAGGAGTTATTTTAGCTTGACATTGCCAAGTTTAAATCAAAGAGACTGTTCCTACAACAGAAAATATGTCCGCACAATAAACAAAAGACTCCAATGGACTCCAAAACTAAAATGCAGTGGTTTAATTCATCATTTTGGTAGCCTGGTGTGACTGTAAATTCTAAATTTTCTCTTTCTAGATATAACAGTTGGTTTCTGAATTGTAAGGGGAAAACTTCCTAAGTACAGTGTGTTAATTATCACAGGTTAATACAGGCAGGAACTTTTCCCACTCAGCCAATTAAGCCTTCAATCCTGATTGTTATCTTGTAACCTACCCTCTGCCCCTCCCCCCATCACACACACTTAGATATATTTATTGGAAAGTACTTGGACATCAGGTGAGATTAAGGAAAGGCTTGACTCTGATGCCGTACATAGTTGAATAGGAGCTGCTGGCATTCATTCTCAAGGCTGATCAGTGTGAAGTATTTGGACTTGGTAAGTTATTGGAGGAAAGTTGTGGAACTATAGATTAGTATTGATTTCAAGACATTAAAGAAATACAGTAAACTAATAGCATTATAACATATGTTTTAATGGATGATAAATACTAAAACTTGCATTTGGTAAAGCACCGTTCACGTCAAGAAGATACTTGACGAGAAAGGCGCTATGCCAAATGTAACGATACAATTGGTATAGTGCCTTTCACTCAGTGCTTTACGGGATGTATTGTAAAGCATAGTCAGTGACCGTGGTTAGGGGCTGAACTAACTGCTGGGTGACTGTGGCCATGTGGTTAGCTGGCTAAACTCCAGCACTTCCCCAACAAACACTCTGAGATCTCCAAAACTCGGCTCTTGCCAACTTGCATCTAACACTCCAAAACTGAATAAGCAGGCTAAGTCTTTCCCAGGAAAAAGTGCATACTTCATTCCAGACATGAAGAAATGTCCATGTGTAAGTGGCGTGCATATGTGGAACTCTCAGTCTGGATACTCTTAAGCATAGTGCTGAGTTTCTGCATGTGTCAGACACCCGGTTGATCAAATAGAAAATTACTTTCATTGCCCCATGCACGAGAGTATCAGCTCAAAAATGAGATGTAACGCCACAGGACTGAAGATTCAGCCTTGCTTATGCCAACTGCTGAACTCATTATCTTAGCACAATAAATTTTTACTCTGTCATTATACACCTCCCCACCGGCAGCACACTCTCTTTTCGTGAGATGAAAATACAACTCTCGCAATACATTGTTACTGCAGCTCAATGCTCTCAAAGCGGTGGACTGGGCAGCCAGCGTTCCCAAGTCATCCCACATCACTTTGAAGTGCAATAGCACTTGAAACATGGTTGCACAATCAAATACATCATTGCACCCCCTAGCCCCAAACCCCATCACGAACAATAACGTTGGTTTCTAAACTTGCCCTTAAACTTCTCTTCATGAAGCTCATAAAAATATCCTTGCATTTGATATAGCGCTTTTCATGTCTTCTAAACGTCTCAAAGCGCTTCACAGAATAGCTGTAAAGTGAATTGACTGCATATTTGTGGCTGACCTTGCAAGATTTCCCTGGAGTATTTCTTTTATCTGGACCTTTAATTTTTTCCGTATGTTTCTGGCACTTTTGGTTGAGTCACTTGACTTTTTTTTTTGTTGTAAAGAGATGTTCCTCAGCAGTTTTAGAACTAACATTCAAGATGTAACCTATCCCTCCCCCCAATGATTCAAAGTATTCCAATGCAAATATTAGAAGCCAGCTGTATCTTTTGTGTTTTAATTTTTTTCAAATGACATGCCCTACACTGCTAGAATATTTTATATTTATGTGCCCTACAGATTACTTTCATGCCTTGTGGAAGATAGTCAGCCGTTCCCTTCAATCCTGAGTGACCCTAGATCATCCAACTCTACGCCAGAACTGAAATGCTAAAATAACTGTTTTCTCATAGAAATCTGGAACAAACAGACTTACTGGCTCAGCTCCAAACATCTTGCCAAAACAAAATAGGAATTTTGCTGTTTCAAAAGACATTGAGCTTATCTTAGCCAGAAACCAAACTAATCACAGCTCAGGCCCAGTCTGATCAAACTGACAAACTCATGTTTCAGTTACTACTGGGCCAAAGAGGTGCAGTTCACTCACACCCAACATGTCAATGTAAACTCCCATTGATGTGTGCTGCAAACTATTCTAGCTCAGCTGATTGATTTGGGATCAGAAGGTTCTGGATCCAAATGTTTTGGGATCAATTCAGTCCTGCACCCTTCTGAGCTCAATAAAATAGGCATTATGTGTAAACAAAAACTCTATGTGTGGGGCATTGATAAGCATGTGCTGCCTCCTAGGGGCTTAACTGGCTCCAAAGAGACTTGACTGGAAAACGAGGACGGGAAAGTTTGTTCGCCGTGATCCAAGTTGACAGTCTGGCGTATATTGAGACATATCTTCTTACCTCATTTCAACTCTCGAAGCTGGCAGTGATTTAGAAAGAAGATGGTTTCACCAGAAGAGAGGGGCCACTGGTGGGTCTTTGAATTAAGAAAATAAACTTTCACCTTGTCTGAAAATTAAATGTGCACAAATCTACAAGACACTTTCCAGTCCTCACCTTCACTAGGAAATCAATGCATTTAATGTAACACACTGCCAAAGCATTAGCTGCAACTTTACCCATCATAAAAATGTTGAGAACCAAAGGGCAACCCAAAATAATGTCAAGACATTGGAATTTTCATTTATCCAGTTGCAAATATAAAGTCACATCAAGGTTTTCCCTGTTTCCACTCCATTGATTAACAATTTGGGGGCAAAAACACCAACGTCAATTCAAAAGTATTTAATTTGGGTTAGACCTGCTTTATATCTATAATACACCACCATGCTGTGCGCTGTATGTGTATGATGCTCCAGTTATAACTGCATAATTTGGTATTGGCACAGTTAACACTGCGCCAATGCCAAGCATAACTACAGGCAGCACAAAACCAACATTTCAAATAGAAATGAAAACAGAAATGCTGGAAATTTACAACAGGTCCATCCACATCTGAGATAGAAACATATTTTGGGCGTGATGGTACTGTGAATTCCCAGCACTGTCTATTTTTATTTGGGATTTCTAGTTTAGTTTACAGTTAAAAAGAATTTGAGTTACGCCACCTTTAAACTTTGCCTGACAGAAGAGATTTGGTTGTCCCTGGAAGTTGCAAGAGGAACTCATCACTGAGCTCACAGGCTGTAACATTACAGTTCCTGTCTGTCTTTCTACCACAGTACATTATAGGACCTTCTGACCTCATATTCAAAAAGAAAAGGGAGTTTCTCCCAGTGTTCTGGCCAACAATCCTCCAGACAAGAAGATCATTCACTTCATAGGCAATTGTGGGACATTACTGTGTATATATTGGCTGTCATGTTCGCCTAAATTCCCTGTTTGGAGATGTTTTGATCTCATAGTGGAGGTTATATCAAATGCAAGTATTATTATTAGCATGCATGTGTAGAACTTTGCCTTCTGACATTAAAACCGCTGCAAGTACAAACAGAACTATCTATTCCCATTTCCGATTACAAGTGACACTTAAATATTCTGAACTGCAGAGGGCCCTTGGTGTACGTAGGGTCAAATTTACAACATTTGATCATATTTTATGTGATAATTATCCCCTCCCTCTCCGCCCCCAGGAACTGGGCTAAAATGTTCTACCCAAGATTTCTGTGCTCTCTGGCTGCTCCCTGATGATGGACATTGGGGTTTGAACTAAATACAGGATGCCAACTTGATTCAATTGAATGTAGCCACAATTACATGCTGCCTCAAGGAACTGAATATAAAGCCGCTCCCTCAACATCCAAGATAGTGGAGACTATTTTAACAGGGCAAATAGCTGCAAACCAACATGCTAAAATAGGTGGTCTTTAATTCTTTAGGAATGGATGGAAACAAGTGGTATTTCATAACAAATTGAGTTTGATTGTAATGTAATGTTGCAAACTTTACTCTGATATATGTAATTAACCCATAACCGGGATTATCATGCAATATTCCTTAGGCCAAGAATCCTACATTTCTGTGGATTAAAAAGTTCATAGTAACAACTGTACATACGATTTTTCAGTTCACCAGCTCAGATTCTTCTGTTGATTGTATATGACTGAACCAATTCATCATTGTTTCTAGCAATAAAGAGATTCAGGAGCAGAGCTCTCAATTCACGAGAATGATACCAGGAATGGGGAACCTTAGCTATGAGGACAGACTGGAGAAGTTAGGACTTTTCCCATTAGAGCAGAAAAGGTTACGCAGGGACCTGATAGAGGTCTTCAAGATCATGAAAGGTTTCGACAGGCTAGATAGGGAAAAGCTGTTTCCGCTGGTAGGTGTGTCTGTGACCTGTGGTCACAGTCTTAAGATATCTACCAAAAGAAGCAGAGGTGAGGTTAGAAGAAATTTTTTTACTCAGCGATTTGTTCGAATTTGGAATGATCTGCCTGAAAGGGTAGTGAGGTCCGATTCGATAGCAGCTTTTAAGAGAGAACTAGATAGGTATCTGGGGAAGACGGGTTTGCAGGGTTATGGGGAGAAAGCTGGTGATTGGGGTTAATGAAAGTGACTTGCTCGGTCAAAGAGCCGGCACACACTCGATGGGCCAAATGGCCTCCTTCTGTGCCGTAACATTCTATGAATTTATAGTTACTGCTCTGAATAGCATTTCTTCCCACACCCGCACAGTCACATGCAGCATTCCTCTATTACCAGTGCTCTCCTTTAACCATCTGTATACTCCCCCTTGGTGTCATCATCCACAAACCTGGAGGTTCACTTCCACATTCATACAGATGACACCAATCAGTCCTTTTTAAAGTCCTTGGTTAAACAGTTTCTAAATAACTTCACACCATTTCTTTTTATATTGCATTTGCACCTCATCAAGATTGTCTCAGCATCCAAGCTCCAGGGCAAATTGTTTTGTGTTCAAAACACATCTGAGTGTGTTCATACTGATTCATTGGATTTTTTGTGGCAATTCACAATGAAATACACAGCATAAACTATGAGACCTCGCAGGTGCCAATAGCTGCTTTGTTTGCCTAAAAGTGAAACATGTCAGCCGGGCGCAGTTTGTAAGTACTCTTGCGTCTGAGTCAGAAGGTTGTGGGTAGATGCCTCACATTGGGACTTTAGAACCTATATAGTCTATGCTGACAATCTGATGCAAGGCTGGGGATGTGCTGTTGGAGATGGAATCCTTTGGCTGGGATTTTAACTCAAGCTCCTGTTTGCCTGTCCAGGTGGATATTAAAGCACCCATAATAATAATTCTTGAATTTGATATAGCGCTTTTCACATCTTCTAAACACCTCAATGCTCTTTACAGAATATACTCTAAAGTGAATTGACTGTATTTGTTGTGGGAGAACCACAGCCACCAATTGCGTGCAGCAGAATCCCATAAACAGTCGTGAATTGAGTGACCAAACTATTACTGTTTTTTTTCTTGAGTGATTACTATTAGGCACGTGGAATAAGGAAACTTGCCCAAGGTTCCGTCCTGTCGAGAATCGAACCCAGGTCTCTCACTTGAGAGGTGAGTGTTCTACCCACTGAGCTACAGGACTCCACCATAGCAGCAATTGAAAAGAGTAGAGTTTATCTTGGTGTCCTTGCCACCTATAAAATTAGTTGTTCACTTCATGGTTGATTGTGGGACATTGACATGCATAAATTGCTCCCACAATCACCTACAAAACACTTGTCTCTACACTTTATATTACTGTTTATCTTATGAAGAACTTTAACACATCTTGCTGATATGAAAGGAACTATACCAAATAAGAATTATTATTATTTTGATTATTATTACAACATGAGTTTTCTTTTTGAGTTTCTAGCAAATTGTTTTCTTAACCATCACTGCAAACTCTTCAAATATAGTACGTTTTCCTATGAAATGCCAATTTAGTATCAAAATAAGAATAAAAATTAATATGAAGTACAGAAGATATTTTTTAGTAGAAATGTGGAACAAATCATCACAGTTGCTGGAACTAGAAGAGTTTAAAAGAGAAAATACACAATTAGACATACGTGCAATGAAGAGGTTATTAGACAAAATAGATACGCATGAGGAATCCCTTGAAAAGTTGGACAAGTTGGCTATTTGTGGGACAATGTTTTGTGCAAATTGTCTGCTACATTCATCCACAAAATGCAGTCAGATCACTCTAACTTATGACCTGTGTTGAGACATCTTGATGACATGATGTTATATTAGTCGTAAGGGTTATTATTATTATCATCAAAGAAGTTACTATACTTGACAGCTATGACCTGCGGAATGACATTTTGACATAAGGCACTATAAAAATGCAACTTCTTTCTGTGGATCATTTGTAAAGAGGTTTCTCGGACAATCTTTTAAAAGTTCCAATGATCAAATCCCAGTCCAGCAGTATTTTTAGAAAAAAAGTCTCAATTGTTTACATGACACAAGATGTTTTTGAGAGGTCAAAGGGATATGTTCTGTTACTCTAGGTGATATCAGAGGGGATGCACTTTGGTATTTTCTTCTCCCAGTGAAATGTGACTTGTGTGGATTGATACACCACAGTATTTTCCTGTTGTTTTCCTCTCCAGCTGTTAGTCAGGGTTCAATCATGCGTTTCTCAGTTGTTTTCGAATCTTTGCCCTATCCCTATGATTCATCAGTGGGAACACATGCACAGATGTGCTATAAACATTTGTTCTTTTAAGGACAATTTGTTTAAGCCAAAGAACGGCGTTGAATTTAAAATATGCATTGACATTGTATTGAGAACTGAATTGATCTTTAAATCATATCTGTTGGACTATCATTTAAAGGTGCCCAGTTACTGAGACTTAATTCAATGCAGAGGGAAATTTTGAAATGCAAATTGTTACAGATTATTTGTTTTTATGACAATAACTACAAATGAAAGATCAAAGACTAATATTTGACATTTACCCACATGTGAATTCCCAAATATAGACCCAAAGAGATTTTAATCTGGAACACACTACCCTGACTAGTATGGGAGTGATGATGACATCAAAGGAAATTACTAAATACTCTAAATAACTATTTCAGGGCTTTTAACTGAACGATTCTCCACACCAGTGACTTATTTTTCGTGGATATATTTATGCTCACTGTGTTTAAGAATGACCGTGCTGGAAAACAGAACATTTGTCTTTTGCGAGTGGCATTAACCTATTCAAGAGCAGCTACAGTGCTCAGTGTTAATATTTCACATAATAAAATAATAATAATTCTTGCATATGATATGGCGCTTATCACATCATTGAGAAGTCTCAAAGCACTGCATAGAATTTAGTGTAAAGTGGATTGACTGTGTATTTTATGGGCAAGCCACAATGGTGTCTCAAATTGTTTCAAGAAAACATTCAATTGCCTCATCCAATGTCCAATCTCTATTGCACATGTACGTTTAATTTCCCTATCTTGACGCCTTTTCTGAGTAAGATTGTTCAATCAATATAAATTCTACCAACTTTAAGGGCACTTTCATACTGTGTACTTCTGTCCCTTGGGATTTGGTCTGTTGCAGTCAAGACTATAGCACCTAGATCTTTTAAGAAGCTTAATAATAATTATTTCACTCAGTGTAGCACCTTTCACATCAGGAGGACATCCTAAAGAGCTGCATAAGAATTACAGTGAAATAGAGTGATTAGGTATCTGTAGGCAAATGTGGCAGTCCACTTGTACACAGCAATGTCCTACCACTGAAATAGCATGACACACAAAGCATCAGATAGAATCCCACAAATGAAAGGGCAGTGGTTCATCCACTCCACTAATGTTCATTTCTAATGATGGAGTTAAGAGGTTAATTGCCCTGAACATTGCAGTATTATGGCACAATAAAATATTTATCTGAAAATAATATAAGATGGTTATGCAGGGCACTTTGTCTCTAAAATTAAACACAAATTGTTCTGTGATCAAATGTGAAACAGATTTTCAGGGATCAACCCACAGGACACAAAGGTCCTGACTGGACAGCAATAACAAGCTACAGTCGCATTACAGTAACCTCACAATAAAGTATAAGTGTACAGAAAAATACAATGTACAGTACATAGGACCCATCAGTGAAACTAATTTCAATAAAGTGCTATTTTCAAGTTCTATGTGAATGTCCAAAAATCAGAGTTTGGGGAGCTTTTGCTTATTGTGATCAACAAAATAACAACAAAATTATGTTTGCATAACGCCTGTCACATTGGAAGGATTATTATAATGAGAAGATTCAGACATGCCCACGCACACAGAGAGGAAAAAGGCACTGTCATTAATGATCAGTGACTCCATCTTACATACAAACACTTCACTGGACACGCCTAAGCATAGAGGAGAGGCACACTCACTTACATGCAGTGTTTCCCTTTTTTTCATACGCACTTCACCAGACACACCTATGCGGTAGAGGAGGGAAGGGAGAGGTAACGAGTGGGCAAAACCTGCCACTACAAAGGCATAGAGTGTAAACTGACTAATAAAGAGTGGCCACCGGTTGCATTAGACAGGTGGATGCTGAATAGAAGTTATTTACAGTATTATGCAAAATCTGTTTGGACTGTTGCAGGGTGGTTGCTAAATGGAGCTGGTAACTTGAACAGATTCGACTGCATTGATGTAGCATTTCACAGTGTCCAGAATTTGACTTTTTTAAAAAAAATACAACCATCATTCTGAATCTTGTTTCCTTTAAGTTCTTTAAACAAGCAAAAAAATGTTGACTTCCTACTTGAGGCTGAATTCAGCTAATTTCCCCAGTACTAGAGGGTCGAAAATACAACAAAAATAAACCAACAATAAACAATTGAAAGAAGTTTACAATCACACAATATGATCAAATTGATTGGTGTACAATTTGCCTCTATGTATAATGTTCACACCTAATATTTAAGACAAAGTTATGTTTAAAATGTGTGTATTGTATATGGAAACTGCGGTGCAGTGGGGGGAGTAGCGGAGGGCAAAATCAGGGAAATCAAGCCAGATTTGGGGCTGGAACAAGAGTCAAGAGATTAACGTTCCATTAAGCCATTTAGATTTTGGTTCCCTTGAGAAGGCCCAGAGAGACATGGCCTTTGTGAACTGTGGTTGGCTTGTACACAACCTGTGGTGTTAAACCATTGTAATTATGCTCACCAGGAACAAAGATGACATTTAAGACAAAAGGAGGAGCTAAAGCTGAAGTTTAAAAGGAAGCAAAGAGACAGAGTTTACACTCATACTTTGCCAATACATTTTGGAGAAATTATTCCAAGCAGTTTAGCAATGTGGTTTCCATTGACCATTTTATGATAATAACCCCTCAAAAAAAATCAATAATAAATTGGTCATTTCAAACCACGACTGTTTGTGGGACACTGTTGTGCGCAATTGGCTGCCGAGTTTCGCCCACAAATATACAGTTAATTCACTCTACAGTATATTCTGTGAAGCGCCTTAAGACATCTAGGAGATGTGAACAGCGCAATATCAAATGCAAGGATTATCATTATTATTATTTTGATGGTCTGATTATTTAATATTCTTAAAGTAGTTTGTTGTAATCGGCTATGTAACAACTTAAAAAATTTCCATTCGATGTTCTTAAACTGTATACAAATATTGAAAGGAGTACAGGATGTGGTAAAAGCATAGCATTTTACTCTCATTGAGATGCCAGAGAGCTTCCAATTAAAATCACCCAAATAGCCACAAAAATACTACAGGCTCTGCACAAAGCGGATTCCAGAGGTGTGATGATTATTAGTTGTCGGAGTACATTTTCAATGGGAATCATATTCAACTCAGTTCCATCCTCAGTGTAAAGGAAGGCAAACTAATTCCTAGTTAAGTGACTTTTTTCCCCCCGAATGTGGATTTTTAGCACCATGATCACTCTACTTATTCAACATTCCATGGTAAGTATGCCACTCATAATTGATTCACATATAATTATTTTATTATTTGAGCAAGCGCTCAGAGATGCTGCCCACGGGAAGGGCTCTGTATAAATGCTAATAAAAGTTATTATTGTTATAAATGCGGATATCAAGGGAAGAGAGGATTGGAATGATATGTCCACAGTGAAAATGCAGCTGGCTTTCACTGTTCAGGCTTGCTTCACTTGGCAAGAGTTTGGAGGCTATCACTTGAGCTTTACCTTAGTAGGGCTTAGCTAGCACCTTCAGAAGAGAAGACATTTTTAGAGGTAAATCATTGCTTCTAACAAATAAAACAGTGCATAAATGTAATGGCTGTTCTTTGCACTTCTACAATAAGGACCTAAACTCTTGTCAATACTTTGGTTTTTCAACCTTATTGTATTTGTCACCAACATGGCGAAGGTTGGATTTCTGCGTTGCTAACTTGAGCTGTGTGGCAGGATGGGACCCAAATCATGGATATCTCCTGACAGTCTGTTGATTTTAGATTTATTAATATCTTTGAAGCAAAATAGGATATACATGTGTTTTGCCAGGGTTTCCTATTATGGCAAGTACTGTTCCATTTTATATTTATTGAAATGTCAACTTCAAGCTGTGGGGAAAAGCAAAGCTTTAAACAAGTGTATGAAGCTTTCAATGAACAGAGGTCCTGTCACAATTTAGGTAATAAATAACAACCATTCCCAGCATTGTATAAACAAGTAGCTAGAGTGCTTCAGTGCTATTTACTAACAACACTCAATAACAAACAAATTCCCATTGCTAATATTGTGCATTCCTGTAAACGTACAATAATTCAGTGTCTTCTGTAAGCACAAACATTCAGAGAAACACACAAAAACCGAAATTTCAAACAAAAGCACAATTGCCAAACAAGCAATATGGCAACTCCAGCTGCAACGTTTTTGGACTTCAGATGTTTTGCATTTTGCTGTTCTTTCATGTTTAAAAATAGCCATCAATCACGAACTTGTGCCATTGTGAAGTATATATTTTAGTGGACAATAAGCTTTTCACTAAAAATCAGCCAACTTATTTAACTGCTAAAATCTTTTATGGTTTGCAGCAAAAAGAGGATCTTTTTCTTTAAGATCTGCCTCCAACATACCTTGATAAGAACAAACATTAAATGTCATATATAGGAAATGAATCTTTCTACTTAACCTATATAGTAGCAGGGCAAAATAGGCATTATTCTTATATCTTGTATTCAAAAGCTTACAATAATAATCTTTGCATTGGGTATCATGTTTTCAAATTGTTTCCAGGTGCTTCACAGGATTTGCTATAGATGGTGTATTTTGTAAGCAAATATAACAGCCAATTCCACACAACAGTGTCCCACAAATAACCATGAAATGAATAATAATTATTGCATTTGATATAATGACTAACCATGTTTTCAAAACTTCTCAAAATGTTTCAAGGAATATATCATAAAGTGAATTGCCTACATTTTGTGGGTGAAATGAATGACATTCATGTCATCTTAGACTACGAGCTACAGTTCCCTATTGTGGGACTTAATCCAGCACCTTCTGACTCAGAAGCAAGTGAGCCAGACTGACATATTTTTGCTGCATCAGATGATATAATAATAATCATTCTTGTAGTTGGTATAGCATCTTTCATGTTGGAAGGATGTCCAAGAAGCATTTCATAAAACTTTCTGTGAAGTAGAGTGACTATGTGAACACTGTGAAGCGTACCAGCCCAGTACGCACACAGCAACGTCACACAAAAAGCCATGAAAAAAAAGACCAATTTTATTTGGGAGATTGTTGGCCAGGACACTGGAAAAAGTTCTCTTTTCGACCAGAGCCATGGGATTTTAACCCCCACCTGAAGAGACAAACTGGACCTCAGTTTAAAGTTTTATTTTGCTGATAAATAGAAAGGTTTTGGTGTCTGCACACATCATTTTCTGTTGTGGTGGGAATTTCCCAGATTCCGGTTATTCTTGTACACATCATTAATTCAGGTAGTTTCCTTTCCAGCACATTTAGGATTGAGACGGCCCGTAGATTTATTATTATTATTATTGTCCCGGGTAATGTGAAGGAACGGAGCTTCACTAACTACTATCACTAAATAACTACTATCGACTTCTACATAACTTTCATTTTCTTGTTTGCTTCTTTCGGTTTTTTGTTTTTTTAAATGTTTGCTTGAATTCACAGAATTGGTGACATCCTGGGCACAATGTCTTGTTTTGTTTCTCAACTCTTCAATCCACAAGATGCAGATTATTCAGGACTCTGAGGCTTGTGTCTCCTCCTGCTCTGAGCTCCATGAGCCAATCACTCCCATCCTCGTCCAGCTTCACTGGCTCCCTATCCCAGAAGATCAAGTTCTGTACCAGATCCTCGTCCTCATTTTCAAAGCCCTCCACTGTCTTGCTCCTCCCTATTTCTGTGACCTACTAAAACATTACCAATCCGTCCATTGCCTCCACCGCCTGAGTGCGCACCGGCCCGTTCCATGTTCCCCGTTCCCCCCCCCACCTGGCTCACCAGGTGACACTCTCGTCTCTGATCAGAAGGTTGTGTGCTCCAGCTCCATGCCAGAACTTGGAACTCACACAGTCAAATGTGACTCTCCAGTGCAGTGCTGGGGTTATGGAGCATGGTTGGAGGTGCCGTCATTTGGATTAAAACAAGACGTTAAAACCAGGCCCCGCCTGCCTGTTCAGATGGACGTTACAGATCCTAAACCGCTAATCAAACAGAGAAGGGAGTTTCTCCCCAATGTCCTGGCCGCCCATCCCTTAAATTAAAAAATTGTCATTCAGTTCATGGCTATTTGTGGGACACTGCTGTGTCAAACTGCCTGCCGCATTTGCTCACAAAACGCATAATCACTACACATTACAGTATATCCTGTGAAGCACTTTGGGATGTCCTACCATTGCCAAAGGCACTACACCAACCGTAACACCGATTACTATTATTATTAATGAGCTTCCTGACAATGTTTGTTCCTTTAAGTCACTTCTCTTGTTCTTACCTTCACGGAACAATTCCAACACGAAATCAACAAAAGAAAGTGAAATGGGTTACAAATCCACAGTACTGAAATCAATTTACTGTACTTAAATCCAATTTGAAGTACCGTGTTTGTTTGTTCAGAGTACGCCCACAAATTCACTTCATAGTATATTCTGTGAAGCACTTTGAGACGTCAGGAAGATGTGAAAAGCACTGTCCCCCAATGTAAGGATTATTATTAGTTGTTTTATCACTGGGGCAGCAGTTGCACTTGTTTGATGTATTAGCGACATTCCTTCTCCATCAAATGAGTCCTGGCTTGATTATGCTACAGATATGATGTTGCACAGCAATAGTGCAGTGAGTGGGCGACAGGGAAGCCTTCCTCACTCACCCTGAACAGACTGGACACATCAACCGTGCTCACATCCACCTGTACCTTAGTGCTTCAATAATCAGAGGCAAGAATGAAACCAGAAACGAAGCCAAGGCAAATGGTGACGCTGCTCTCACTTGCTCCAGAGGCTACTGGAGAGTATCAAACATCAGGTGCATGTGTCAGCCAGACAACAAACACATCCATCCATCCATCCATCAAACCCATCGTGTCCTACCTCCGACCTCCAGACGATGTAGGACTCGCTGCTGGGCGGCTGGGCTTTCCTCTGGAGCCACTTTCTGGGGGAGAAGAGTGCGTTGCCCCCCAGGGTCTGAGGGGGGTTCCTGGGCAGGAAGGACAGGTCCCAGGCCGTGTTCCTCTTCCCGCTCCTGGGGTCGTAATCGAAAGAGAAGCTGGAGCAGAGGGTCTTGTCCAGGGGAGCGTTGGGGCTGGAGGCGCCGCTGCCCGGAGAGCAGGGCTGTCTGCATCTCACCGCCCGGGACACGGCCAGGCTCTCGGCAGAGCTCAGGGGAGACGACGGGCTGGTGACGCTCAGGTACTGGGGGTTGATGCAGGGGTTGCCCGGCCCGTCCAGGTCATCTCCATCGTTCCCAAAGTTCCTGCCGATGGCCGAGTCCAGGCTCCTGGTTTGCCTGAGTTTCCTTTTGGAAATGGTCTTGGAGGATGGAGAGGAGCAGGAGAACACCGTGTTCAGCCACCCGCCCCCCCCGCCCCCCCCGCCCTGATACAAGCCCTGAGTGGACATGTTGAGTGGAAGGCTCCTCACTTCACAGTCAAACAGTCCGAAGCTCCAGACCTACAGCTGGTCACAAGGAGACAACCCCCCTACCTCACCAACCCCCCCACCCACCCTCACACACACAACCCAACACACCCCTCCCTCCTCCTCCTCTTTACAGTTGCACAGTGAGTGGAGTGAGCTGCAAACCAGAGGCTCACATTCCTAGCCCCCCCCACCCAAACATCCTCACCCGCCCGCCCGGGGAAGGGGAGAGAGAGAGAGGGAGAGGGAGAGGACTCTGAGCTGGAAGAGACAGGGAAAAAAACACACTGGTCTATTGAGATCTGCGGGTGCAAACTGACTACCAGAGGGAGAGAGGGAGAGACACACACAGGGAGACACACACACACAGGGAGACACACACACAGGGAGACACACACACAGGGAGACACACACACACAGGGAGACACACACACAGGGAGACACACAGGGAGACACACACACAGGGAGACACACAGGGAGACACACACACAGGGAGACACACACACACACAGGGAGACACACACACACAGGGAGACACACACACACACAGGGAGACACACACACACACACACAGGGAGACACACACACACAGGGAGAGACACACACACAGGGAGACACACACACACACACACACAGGGAGAGAGAGCTACCCGACGATGCTGCTGGTGCTGAGCTGAGAGTGAAAGTGAGAGGGAGGGAGAGCCCTGGGACCTCTCTCTCTCTCTCTACCAGCTACACACACATCCACACACACTCACAGGTTAACCCTAGTGAGGCTGCACCGTTAATGATACTGAACGGCTTCATCGTACACATCAGAGAGACCCCGATTTCGATTCCCGAGGCAGGTCAGGGCGAAACCCTGGAGTAGGTTTCCTTTACTCCACACTTGCCTGATAATAATTCCTCAAGAAAAAAAACCACGCACAATAATAAATTGGTCATTTCAATCCGTGACTGTTTGCTGGGCACTGCTGTGCGCAAATCACTGCCGCGTTTCGCCCACAAAACATAAGAGTCGCTTCACTTTGCGGTATACTCGGCGAAGCGCTTTCGAGACGGCTAGATGACGTGAAAAGCGCTGTATCAAACGCAAGGATTATTATTACCATCCATGCACACCCAACAGCTCCCCCCCCCCGCTTTCCTTTGACTTGCGGAGGGAACACTTTCAGGATATCGAGAGCACTAATGTTGTTGAGGATATGCACTCTGACATTGCAGGGATGTTACTGCACATTGCCGGTTTGTTTTCGAGAGAATGAATGCCCGCTTTTTGAGTTGAAAGAACCCCCACCCTGTATTGGAAGGAGTTTGTTCCAGCGTACAGTATTGCGATTGTAATACAATTCCAGTCGAAACTATTTGATGAAGTGACAGGCAGACTGGTCAAGGACTCATTCGTTTACTGCGAGCTTCATATTGGGGGTTTTAAAATAACGATAAGCCTTACATTTGATAAGATGCCTTAACACATTGTTCAGATGTCTTAAAGAGCTTCACAGAATAGAGTGTGAAGTGAATTGACTGTATTTTCTGGGTGAAAAGCTGCAGCCAATTGCACCCAACAGTGTCCCACAAACAATTTACAATAATTTTATAAGAAGTAACCTGGTTAAAGATGCCTCCAGCTATACTTGTTCTTGTTTAATTGTTTAATTTGGTTTGCAAAATCACCTCACTCTGTTTGATCAAAAAATCGAAACATCTAACATTTCCCTATTGGTGACACCACAGGTGATCGATCAGAAATGGTTTATTCCCACAAATCGTATTGGTGCTGTATCAGATCAATTGTTACTTCAGAGTCATGTATTAGGCAAGTATGCAGAGGATGTGTAAGGTACACATATTAACTAATACAATTAGGAATTGAGATCATATACAGTACGGCAATGCACTTCAGGAATTTTCTTTCCTTCAAGGTGAGACATTGGTTGTTTATTGGAAAAGTTTGTTCAGCAAAGACGTGTATGAAAGAGTTGAGTGACACAAGAAGGTAGTGGCAGTTTCCTGTGCCTGACTGAAAACAAATGCCCCTAAAACGTAATTGAGTCCATAACCAAGCAAAACATGATAATACCCCCATTTCCCATAGCCTCCACTGTCTCACAGTATCCCAGCAGATCAATTGCAAGATCTCCATCCTGACCTTCAAACCTAATATTTAAACCAGACAAATTTCTCCATCCATGTTTTATCTACACATAGAAATTTATCTATGTTTGGAATGGAATATATACCCTCTCCATGGAGGGATACACCCTACTTAACTATTTTTGAATGCAGGTTATGAGAGGCAAGGCTTGAGGACCTCAGAGTGCGCCATTGCTGACTAATGGGAGTTTAACAAGCTAATACTGCCTAGACTCCAGTGCCGTTATGGCAAGTTTCCTGTTGTTTGTCCATCCAAGACCACTCTAGGATAATGGTGGCCAACCACTTTTGGTCATGCAACCAAATATATTTTTCTTGATTGAATATATCTCAGTAACATCTGAAAATAAAATATGGATTAAACACAGACTTATGTAGATGAGTGCAAAAATTCAGCGAGCTACTTCTTGATGCCCAATGGGCCAATTTTGACCGGCTCCTGGTGACTGTCTGCCAATTAGTTGAGTTGGCTGCTCTATCATCAGCAGTGCCCTGGAGTACTCCAAGTCCATCTAATTCAGGCTGTAGACTATCAAGTCTGTCCAGTGGATTAACTCAATTCTAATATTTTATTGCCTGGCATATTTATGTAAAAAAAACCTTGCATTTGATATTGTGCCTCATCACATCTTTGAGACATTTCAAAGTGCTTCACAGAATATACTGTAAAGTGAATTGGCTGTATATTTTGTGGGTGATACTTGGCAGCCAATTATGCACAGCAGTGTCCCACAAACAGTCATGGATTGAGTGATCACGTTATTTTTCTTTAAGGAATTATTACCCTCAGAAAAGCAATCTGCCAATTTACTAACAACCAGGTTCCTACTTACTGCTAGGTAAACAGATGCTTATGGGGTAAGGAAACTTGCCCAACATTTCCCCTGCCTGGAATTGAACCCAGGTCTCTTGCTTGCGAGGCGAGTGTTCTAACCAATAAGCTATAGGACTCAGAGCCTATTATTAACCAGCTAGCTAAGTTCTAAGAACACCCCACTTCCCCACCAAAGCAGATAGATTTGTGCTGACTAATGGGAGTTAGTCCAGCCCTTTTCTCCTGCCCATATCTTTCATTTTGGTGTTTTCAGTCCATTGCTCTTTCCACACTCCTTTGTCCAATCATCTTTCTAGCTGTATTCCCATGCTTCTTGCAACACTTGCTCAAAATCGCTTTATCTCGCACCTTCTCTCCCAGTCTTCAAAACCCTCTCAAAAACACTCCTCTTTGAACACAGCATAAACGTTATCACACACTTGACAGTGCTGTGAAGCACTTTGAGGCATCTCGATGACATGATGAAATATATGACACATTTGCGTTATTCTTATTTATTTTTTAATTGAATTTTTGTGGGTGCATTGCTCAGATTGGGACTCATAATTTTAGGGAATGGAAGATGTTGCTTCACTTCTAAAGTTAGCATTGAGGATACAAGATCAGCTATAGGAATGATCAGTATAGTGCACCCATCCCTATATTCTACAACAACAAAATTACATTTGTGTGGTGCCTTTCATGTCCTACCGCATCCAAAACGCTGATATTTTACTAAATATTTGGTCAACCTGAGGTTTGTGTTAATGCTAAAGATGCAATACAATATAATACTACCAGATCTGATCAAAGAAGTTTACCTGCAAGAGAATGAATTTGCATCAATTTCACTTTGCATCAGCTGCAAATATAACTGGAGTCAGTACCTTTCATTTTCACGTTGTTCAAAGTTTGACCACCATTCAAAAGGAATGGAATATGTTTTAATTTCATGGAAAATATACCAGCAAGTGCAGGAAGCCATTAAATTCCATTCAATGCACCAGCACTGACCTCTGTCATTCTTCTCTCCCATAGTGGTGAAGAGGCGGTATAACAACAAACTGCCAGATTGTACCACTACATAAACACTGTTATTGCTATTCCAGAACAACAGCATCTTTATCCCCTCAGGACAGCATATCTTTCTCCAACCCTAACCCAACTGTCCTTATTGTCTCTGAATTAATTCTTACTACAGTACTAAGATAGGGATGATTTTGTGCGTGTGAGCCTCATCCATTGGCAACTGGGTGAAGACTGGCCAAATGCCTTTCATACAGGACTCAACAACAACAAATTACATTTATAATGTATAGTGCCTTTCATGTCAGGAAAGCAATTCAGACAAATAGCACAGAATATTTTCATGCCTACAGTCTGGGCTGGATCTGTGCAATGTGCCAGAAATGAAGTCAGTGTGCTAAATGATAGTACAGTACACCACCCAATCCCTGGCATTTTATTTACATTAATTGAAGTCTTGACCATCAAGATACATAAATATTTTAAATCGTTGGTTAATTGCTGTTTGATTTCTGATTGTTTATCAAGATTTACTGAGTAAAAATTATACACAAGTATGAATAAGCCAAATGTGGATTTGGTTTGTTACTCAGCAGTTGCTCACTGAACCTTCAAGGCCATCTACGGCCTGGCTCCCTCCTACCTTCTGACCCTCTCTCAACCTGTCCATTCAGGAGGCTCTGGCCTGCTCCATGTCTCCCGTCCGACCCATCAGTAGCCAGGCTTTCAGCGTCTCTGAACCATCCTTTGGAAATACATCCCACCATCCCTTTGCCTTGCTCCCCACTTGCCTCCTTCAAGACTCTCCTTTTCAATCGTACCTTCAGCCACTCTCCTACCACTCTGCCTCCCTCATCCCAACCCTACCCCCTCAGCCCCCACCTATGGTCGGGTCTTGACCCCTGACTACTCAGCACCTTGGGATGTCCTCGCAATGTGAAAGGCACTCTACAAATGTAATTTTTTGGCTGTTGTTGTTGTTAAACACACAGTGTAAGCTGACATCCAATACAATGTTGTGTGAACTCTGCATTATTGGAGGTGCTGGCCTACAGATGAGATGTTCAACAAGATCCTGAATGCCTGTTCAGATGGTTGTTAAAAATACCATGGTACTATTCGGGAAAAAAAAGGGAGTTTTTCCGAGAGTCCTGGCCAACAATCTCCCAAATAAAATTGGTCACTTCCTCCATGTATTTGTTGTAGGACACTGCTGTGCACAACTGCTGCCACATTTCTCCCACAACAACAACAACTTGCATTGTATTGCACGTCTCATGCAGTGTCCCAGAGCGCTTAAATACACAGTCAATCTGGTTTATAGTACTGTATATCCTGTGAAATGCTTTGAGACGTCTCAGCAACAAGGTAAGGCACTTTATCAAAAGCAAGGTTAAAATTAAATTACCTCACAGACTTACAATTGCTGCAACCTAATTTTAAACATATTAACATATTAATAGTCCATAATAATAAATTGGATTTGGGCTCAAATCCAATTTAAGGGTCCACTGGTAGATCTGGCTGGACCTCATCCAATCTTACCTTTCTGCCCTCGCCTCCACTAAATCATCCTTCTACTCCAAGACAAATCCTGGAGCCAAGGACAATCCCAGGCTCCTCTTCTCCATCACCATCTGGCTCCTCCACCCACCATCTCATGCCTCACTTATCCTTCCTTCCAATTCCAACTGCGAGGTGATGCTGGTGCCCTCAAAACCAAAGTCGAGGGGATTGATTCAGATGAATCTTCCATCTACCACCCTTTCCCCATCACCTCCTCACACCCTGGCCATACCCACCCTCTACACCTTCAAACCTGTCTTCCACTCCTGTCTCGCCACCACTATAACCCGCATGAAACCGACCACCTGCACCCTGGACCCCATCCCTACCTTTCTCCTTACTTCCAGCCACACCTCTCTGACCCTTTGCCCATAGACATCATAAACCTCTGCCGGTCCACTGGCACCATTCCCACTGCCTCATGCGGCATTGCACAGGGCTCTGTGCTTGGTCCCCCCCTCTTCAATATATGTATGCTCCCCCTTGGTGACATCATCCACAGATACGGGTGCAACTTCCACATGTTTGCGGATGACACCCAACTCTATCTTTCTGCCTCCACCCACAATTCCAGGACCGCTATTGTCCTGCTAGAATATCTGTTGCATTAAGTCCTGTGTGAGATTTAACTTTCTTCGCTTGAAAGTCAACAAGACCCTCCTGATCGGCTCCTGTCAACAATTATACCTCAGGCGCTGACAACATCACCATCCAAGGATAAAGACTCCATCTCACCTCACCGGTCCAGAACCTTGGCATCTTGTATGACCCTCAATTATCCTGTCTTCCCTACATCCTGTGCCATGACCCGTTCTACCTTCCCCCACCTCCACAACATCACCTCGCACCACCACTGTCTCAAACCACAGGCCGCCAACCACTCATAACATCCAGGCTTGACTTTGCAAATTCCTTGCTTGTCAGCCTCCCCAACTCCTCCCCTTATAGGATGTGAATCATCAAGAAATCTGCAGCCCATTTCCTCGCACCAGGCTCTGTTCCCCTATTTCCACCATCCTCACCTGACTCCACTGCTTTCCCATCACACTGGGGATACAGTTCATGATCCTATTCCTCACCTTAAAAACCCTCCAAAGACTTCCGGAGGTACCCCATTTAATACTTTCCCCATTTTGACCTAGCTCCCCGCAAAACAACTCGGTGCTTCCCTTGAGCAAATTTTTAAAAATCCATTTCCATGACTTGTCCTAAGCTCTCTGAGATGCTTCGCTGTGTGATGGGTGCTATATCAATGCAAGTTGTTGTTATTTTCTCTATTTATAAATCTTCCATTTCTTCTTTATCTCCCTTTTTACTAAGGACTCCCTATTTTATTAAAGATGACCTGTACCCGATGCAACTTCGCTTGCAACTAAAGGTTCCAATAAGGATCCAGTGGAGTCCTGTAGCTCAGTGGTTAGAGTACTCGCCTTGCAAGCAAGAGACCTGGGTTCTGTTCCCGGCAGTTTCCTTACTTCACACATTTCTGTTATCCTCAACTGATTTATCCTTGACTGATTGGCTCCCATCTATGTCTCTTAGGTCAGCCCCTGATGTTTACCTATCTACAGCTGTATGCTGCAAGTTAAGTACAGTACTTGCTCTTGTTGCTTACCAACTCAAACTGAATGTTATTGAGCTGTAGTCACTGTCACTGAAGGAATCAAATACATCCATTCACTGTGCTGTGTCAAAAGAGGAAATAATCCTAAGGAAAAGTTCGAATAGATATTTCCTGATCTCCACAAAGCAGACAGCTTTATGGTAATCAACTGCTCTCACATCCCCACTATTCACACATCGCCTTCTTCCTTCCATAAAGGTAAGCAGGGTTTCCCCGTAGCCGAACCTGAGGAAACAAGCATGGCAAAAAACAGGAAAGTCTGCAATACTCCAGATATGTCATCAACAGCTTTCATGGGAAGGTTAAACCTGGCCAGACAAATACAGTACTGTACAGTTGCTGTCTTCTTTATTTGATTGCTTAAAAATGGATTTCATTTTTGTCAGCTTAATCTTTTAAGATTGGAGTCCTCAGCGGTTAGAACACTCGATTTGCAAGCGAGAGACCTGGCTTTGTTTGCCAGCAGGGCAAAACCTTGGCCAAGTTTCCTTATTTCACATGCCAGATAATAATCCCTCAAGAAAAAAAAATTTGGTCACTCAATCCACGAACTTTTGTGGCGCACTGCTGTGAGCAATTAGCTGGCACGTTTCGCACACAAACATACAATACAATATATTCTGTGAAGCTCTCTGAGGCGTCTAGAAGACATGAAAAGCACTATATAAATGCAAGGATTAAACTTTTTTTAATGAAACGTTATGAACATTTGTGTCTGAAACATAACAGGATTTATTTGTAAAAGGCTGAATTGGAAATGGAAACTCCTTCAAGTAACCACAAGTAGATCACATTGACCCATTGACCATTTGGAACAGAGTATCCACAGGCCATCACAAAGTACATCCGGTTAATGGAATCATTTTTCTTTTGTGACTTCGAGTCCTTATTTAACAGTCATTAATGTGTATGTGGTACTTTTCTTGCCAAGAGGATGCCTCACAGCGAGCAAGGCAGAGAGATTCTGGGCTGTAGTTCCGGAGAGTAGCGACATGATGGTGGAAGCAATGCCCACTGATGGTGGGGCAGGTCAGGGTGGGAGACATGAAATAGGCAGTGTTTGCTGACCAGAAGGAGGATGAGGGTGATGGGCTTACAAAGCCTGGAGCGGAGAGAACAAAGGCCACAGATTTCTGGATGATCTGCATCTCATGTAGGGAAAGCCAGGGAGTTTGCCAAATAGATAATAAATCAAGTCTGAATATGAAAATTGAGGAAACATAGCAATGAAATTATGCTGTATCATAATAACAATATCCCAGGATTTTGATATAGAGCCTTTCACGTCAGGAGGACATCTCAAAATGCTTCACAGGATCCATTGTAAAGTACAATGAATGTTTTGCAGGAGAACTGCACAGTTACTACACTTTACATTACATTACATTCCTTGTGTAACAATCAATAGGAAAGTATTATGAAATGCTGTAAATTTCATAATACTCCATGTTATAAAAAGATTCAAAAGAGAAGGGAGTTTCTCCCAGAATTCTGGCTAACAATCCCACGTTCACTTCATGCCTGTTTGTGAGATACTGTACTATATTGCTGTTCACAAATTAACTGCCATATTCACCTACAAATAAAGAGGCATCATATTTACAGAAAAATTCTGTGGAGCATTTGGATATGTTTCAACTGATTAGGCTCTGTATAAAATCCAATCAATATTATTGAAAAATAAAAAGTCCCATTGTAGAGAGTAACTAGTTAGTAAGGTACTATTGGGCTTTCATAACATAAAGTTCAATAATTGACTACTGAATAACTTTCCATTTTTTGAATGACAAATCATGATTTAAGTTGGCTTCCAATGATATTACAGTATATTTAAAGAAGTCTTCAATCTATTCATTAGAAAATTGATGTATTGCAGATTCTGGCTTTACAGCACTTATACATGAATCCAAATATCTAAGTTAGATACTCTCATGTAAGTGCAAATAAATTACACAAAAGGTCAAACCAGTGCTGGAATGTTTGCTTCCTATGAGAGTAACACAGGAAGGAGAAAGTTGCTGATAAACAAAACCAACAAGCAATTTGTTATCACTGTCCTAAAGCAGTGGAAAGCGGAAACATGTATGTCACTGTTTATATTTTAGTGTTTAGTGATCATTTTATCTACTGTTTACTCAACTTCTTTCTCAGACCTGCGCTGACGACATGAGAACACTTTTAATCACCCAATTGTGGGATATGGATCAAAACTATTTATTACACTGCAAATCTAAACCAACAGGGAAGGAAATAAGCACAGTATTTGAGGTTATTGGGTTCTTCAAACCAACGCTTTTGTCTTGGGACGTCCTCCCGACGTGAAAGGCGCTCTATATAAATGTAATTCTGTTGTTGTAAAACATTTGGAACCAAATTCTGACCCAATTAAGGGCTTCCTGGCTTTTTGATAAATCAGAATACTGTGGTAGTTTTGTAGTAAAGTTATTGATTGTTAATTAAAAAGCAGCTGGTTTGTTAGCTAATTGAATATTCGTTTACATACATAAATCCAAGTCAAATGCAAGGATTAGAATTGTTGAATGGAGACTCAATATCTGTTAGAATGTTGCCTTTGTGTTTGCATGGTATCGTTTCGGTCAATTACATCCCACTGGGTAGCAGGAACTATCTTCAGTTAAAGGCTGTTGTTGCCTGAAGGGGCTGATTTGCATGAAAACTAATCTGTAGGATGGTATATTTTATGAGTTTGATAGTACAAGGGGATAAAACACTAGGTATTTGAGCAGACCGGAGGGTTGCACCTTGGAGGGACATGGTCAGCTCATTCCCTGCTCAAACTGTAAGTGCTAGCATTTTACTGTACTGTATTACGACTCAACTTAATTTAAGTCTATGGGGTGCCATCAAAATATATGCTTGTGCCCATTAAATATTTAAACTTTATTTTTAGAAGTGAGTACAGTATATTAAATTTGTGATTGTAAGCAGGATACTGGTTTGTTCTCCTGATTCAAATCACTGAAGCACTTGGAAAAAAATTCCAAGCTCCGTGACATGTGTCCATTTAACGTAGTCACATAGATGTAACATTCATCTTTGAAGTTACTGCCTGTAATTCTGAACTGCAACTGACTAAACCTTTGTGACAAAGCCTCCGGCCCAAAGGTCTCTGTATTACAGGTCACAGGGAATGGCAGATTTTATCGCTGGAGAGTAAGATACTGGTTCAACTCAACTGTGTTTAGGCGTGGTATCCACATGTTCCTTTCGTGAAATACAAACAGAAAATGCTGGTGATACACTGCTGGTCAATTAGTATGCAAAATGGTGTTGCGGCTAAGAGATCTAACATAGTCATATCCAAATTATTAAATGCCCTCACGAAACTATACAGATGTAATTTTGTTGTTGTTTGTTGTATTCAGCAGGTTAAATTAAATTAAATAGCAAATCTCAAAATCAGAGGATTATGCATGTAAAATATCAGAAACTCAGTGAAGTCAAATTTGTAAAAGCAGAAATAAATGGTCTAACTGGAGAAATAAATAAACTACAACAACAACAACAAAATTACACTTGTATAGCGCCTTTCACGTTGAGAAGACGTCCCAATGCACTGAACAGTTAGTTCGGGACCCGAGCAGGGATGGGAGGGAACAACAGAAATCTGAAATTATCAAAAGAAATATGCACAGAATGATCTTCTGATATACACAGAAGATTAATTAATAACTGAAAGAGAAAGGCAGGTTAATATTTTGAACATGACTTTGTTAGATCGGTTACTTACTGTGCTCTTTTACATACGATTGACCTGCTGTGTATCTCCAGCATTTTCTGTTTATATTTCATGAAAGTCACATTTAGGTGTGGATACCACGCCTAATAAATATCATGTAGCTATGGCAAGGATAGACAACATTATGACAATAATAATAATCTCTGTATTTGATACAGCAACTTTCACATCAGAAGAACATCTCAAAGGACTTCACAGGACTGAATGTAAAGTGCAATGACTGGCAATTAAGTTGCCCAAGCAATGCCCACAAACAGCCATAATAGTGGTTACAATTGATGCTTGCACTGTTGAAACACCTCACAGGTAATTGCAGTCAAATACAGGTATCCCCCACTTAACGAAAGCGTTAGGGACTTCAAAACCCCTCGTTAAGCAAAAATTATGTTAAGCGGGCGGGGGGGAGGTCCTCACTGTGTTTCCGTATATGAAAAAAATCATTCTCAGTAATGCATTGCGCCTAGCGCTAACATTTACAGTGTATCAGCGACAGCATAAGGTAGGTAGCACTGCTATTGAAGGCAGGGAGAGAGAGTTAAAGAGAAAGAGACGGAGACAGAGAGACTGTGAGTGAGATTGTGACAGCCAGAGACTCAAACAGAGAGAGAGAGAGAGAGAGAGAGACACAGAAAGAGAGAAAGAGACAGAGAGAGAGAAAGAGAGAGAGCGCGACCGAGACAGACAGAGAGAGGGAAAGAGACACAGAGAGAAAGAGAGAAAGAGACAGAGTGAGAGAGAGAGAGAGAGAGAGAGAGAGAGACAGAGAGAGGGAAAGCGACACGGACAGAGAGACAGAGAGAGGGAAAGAGACACGGAAAGAGAGACAGAGAGGAAACGGACAGACAGAGCATCCTACCGCTTAAGCTCCTCCCATACTGCAGTGCTTTCTCATGGATTAGGTGGTGCTGCAGTAAGTGTGTGTATGTAGCTTGTGTTGCGGAGGCTGCCGGGATACAAGAAGCGCGCGAGATTTAAGCTTTCGTTATCGCGAGCGCAGCCTTCGCTCAGCACATAGAGGGTACAAATAGAAACCCTCGTTATAGTGAAGTTTCGTTAACAGGGCATTCGGTAAGCGGGGGCTACCTGTATAGTAACTGTACTTGTGAGCAAAGATAAAATAATAATAATACTTGCATTTGATATAGCACCTCATCACATCTTCAAGATGATTCAAAGCGCTTTACAGAATATCCTGCAAACAACAATAAAATTACGTTTGTAGAGCGTCTTTCACGTTGGGTGGATATCCCAAGGCACTAAAGTATAGTGACTGTGTGATTTATGGGCGGCAGTCAATTGCTCACAGCATCATCTCACAAACAGTCATGAAAGTGAGTAGCCAAATTATTATTTTTTCAAATTTGAAGTGATTGTTACTCCTGAAAAGCGATCCCCATTCGTCCAACAACCAGGTTCCTACTGGTAAATAGAGGCATGTGGAGTAAGGAAATTTGCCCAAAGTTTCACCCTGCCTGGTATCAAACCCAGGTACTCTTGCTTGTAAGGCAAGTGCTCTAACCACTACACTACAGGACTCCAGTACATACACACCTCCACACAGCGGAGAGAGTGAAAGTGAGTGATGATGGTGTCTCTACAAATAAAGGAGGAGGAAACTCTAGGCAGATATGTTTTGTAAAGCTTAGTTAGCTTGAACCCTTCCTCCTTCATTACTACGAGTGATAGAATTACTGATGGGGAAAAGCACAAGCACTATTCAATTTACTTTAATAGTGGTGACCACTTAATTAGACTAACCTTGGAGCCATCCAACCCTGATGAGGCATGGGGCTGGTTTGATATCTCTGGGCATTCACCAGTGCTGTGCTTTCCTGGGATCAGATTATCATTTTCCAGGCTCCAGTAACTGCTCCCAATAAAGTGAAGTCATTGTATGTGACCCCCATGCTTGGGTCCTGACCCCTGACTGTTCAGCTCCTTGGAACATCCTCCCGACATGAAAGGCGCTCCATAAATATAAATTTGTAGTTGTTGCTGTTGTTTTTACACGTGGCTCCTTCCCTTGTAGCGTGTGTCGAGAGCAGCCCTGCACAAGCAGGAGTTAGCTCCGAGGAGCCTCAAGTGTCCAAGAGTTCTTGTTAAAGATTCAACATATTTTTTAAAGGATCAAATATTCCCATCTGGATCTGTAATCCACGGGGAGAAATGGAAATGCTTTGAAAAGAAAGTATTCCTCCGTGACTATCTTAAAGTCGTGTAGCTCTGTGGTTAGAGTACTCACCTCGCAAGTGAGAGACCTGGGTTTGATTCCTGGCAGGGTAAAAACCTTGGGCAAGTTTTCTTACTCCACATGCCTGATAATAATCCCTCAAGAAAAAAAACAATAATAAATTTGTCACTTCAATCCACGACTGTTAGTGAGACACTGCTGTGTGCAATTGACTGCCGTGTTTCGTCCACAAATGTACAGTCAATTCACCTTACAATATATTCTATGAAGCACTTTGAGACATCTAGAAGATGTGCAAAGCATTATATCAAATGCAATGATGATTATTATTATTTTACCACTTTAATGCTGCAGTTATGTTACAAGTTTATTTGGAAGGCAGAAGTTTTTAAGAGGATTGTGAGGAAACCACACTAAAATACTGCTGGCTCAGCATAAAGGTACTGCTTTCTGGTCTAGTGAAACATAGCTGTGCTAGTGTGTACTTCAACATATGCAGCTCTACAAACTGATATCTGAATACTAGTTGAAGTTATGATCTTAGTGAAGATATGACTGTCTTGTTGGCTCTTCATTAATATTAGTAATTCAGGACCGACCTGCAGACAGTTTCTCCCGCCAAATGTACTGTCAATTTTACAGTAAATTACCAAATGTACCATCTATTTACAGTAAATTCTGCAAAGTGCTTTGAGAGGTCTCAACAACATGATAACGGATTACAGGTACCCCGCTCCAACCCCGGCCTCGTCAACCGCGAAACTCACGCATCCACAGTTTGCTAAATGCGACAACCCTTGCTTACCACGGCCTATAACCCTTGCTTATCCACAGGTTTTAACATTAACACTAGCGTTTAGCACTAGGACCCAGTTGCGTCAACCAGCCTTGGTGTCCCTTCGCGCTAGAGTTTAGCGCTAGGACCCACTTGCAATGTTGCAATAAACCAACGCTTCTCTTTTAGGATTAAGCTAAATACAGGAGCATGAATTTATTGTCGCTTCTCTGCATTCTTCTCTCTCTCTCTCTGTAAGTGTATCATATAGAGATCTCTCTCTCACCTTTCCTCTATTTCACCTTCTCTTCCCCCCCCCTCCCCCACCCCCCTTCTCTCACCTTTTCTCTATTTCACTTTTCCCCCCATACCCCGCCTCCCCCTCTCTCTATATCAGTCAGTCAGACAGTCCCCCAGCCCTCCGTGTCACCCACCTTCTCCGTTGATCTCTCTCTCTCTCTCTCTCTCTCTCTCTCTGTCAGATAGACCCCCCCCCAGCCCTCAGCGTCACCTACCCCACCCCACCCTCCGTGTCTCTCTCTCTCTGTATAGATCAGTCAGACAGCACCCCAGCCCTCCGTGTCATTCCCCCATCCCTACCCCCACCCTCCGTGTCTCTCTCTCTCTCTCTCTCTCTCTCTGTAGATCAGTCAGTCAGACAGCCTCGTGGATTGCTGCAGAACTTGGCAGCCAATGTGCCAAAACTTACTCCCCCTATCCCCATGTATGTTATAACTGTATGTGTTTTTTTGTGTTTAGTTCTACGAAA
This sequence comes from Hydrolagus colliei, assembly GCA_035084275.1. Classification (NCBI taxonomy): domain Eukaryota; kingdom Metazoa; phylum Chordata; class Chondrichthyes; order Chimaeriformes; family Chimaeridae; genus Hydrolagus; species Hydrolagus colliei. Next base: position 65,928,228 of record CM068745.1, read on the forward strand.
CGCAAACTTACTCCCCCTATCCCCATGTTTCCCATAGGGCCCTGTATTTTCCAACTGCGATTTTACCAACCGCGGATGTTTAGAGGAACGTATCCCCTGTGATTGGGGAGGGATTACCTGTATATCAAATCCAAGGGTTGTTATCATTATTATCTGTTCACTTTTCAAACATTGATTTTTTTTAAGATGAGGCATTGCCAGATTGTCTCCTGGAGCTAATCCATATTGAAAGGCAAACATCAAACTTGTGTTGATTCAGTTTAAGTTTTATTGCACACTGGATATCAGTGTGAAATAAAGCCTCTTTGCAGCGATAAAGTTGCAGAATATCTGCAAAAGATTCGAGTAATAGCAAAATCATGTTTAACCGTCTGGAAAGGTTAGCGCGACCTGCAATCTCCACACAAAGCTGGAGGAGTAAAGACCATCCCAAAAAACATTGGCATCTGCATCAGAGAAGATGGAAATATCGCTGCAGTTACAAAGGAAGTAAGAAGAACACAAATTAGACAGATCAGTTCCAATGAACATGATGATTCCAGTAGGTTTGAAATTTAAAGGCAAACCCATTATAAAACTGACCAGGTGTGTCAGCTTGGCTCAGAGGTAGCACTATGAAGTGCTTTGCAAAGTCTTACTGATGTAATAAGGCACTGTAACAAATGCAAAGATTCTCATCATTTCAAAATAGTGAAAAATATCAAAATTATAAAGTGTTATCACAATCATCCAAGATACCACCTCTCATGACAAGATATCAGACAAGCAGAAATGTTCACGTGTATGTTACTATAATAATAACTTATTATAGTTATTATAATAACATATGCATAATTCCATGCATATGTTATTATAATAGGTTTCTGTAATACGTTACTACAATTCAGCTCATACAAAACTCTGCCGCCTGCATTCTCACCCATACCAAAAAGCGATCCACCAATCGACACACAACCAGGTTCCTATTTACTATTTACTGATAGGTAAACAGAGGCATGTGGAGTAAGGTAACTTGCCCGATGTTTTGCTTTTACTCTTAAGATTATGTTAGCATTCACGTCTGGTAAAAAGAAAAATTGTTTAATTTTATCGTTTCTTAGCCCATATTACTCAACTATCACAGTAATTCTCAGGGTTTGAATATAGGATCTACCTGGTCTGTATTGCTCAGTGTTGCACTCAATGGTGCATTTACCCATGGAATCACATGGAAAATCCTGTGTCTTACACACTTGCAAAATTCTAACTGATCAGTAACTTGCAATGTTTCTTCGGGTTCTTCCTCAAAAGGAAGCAGATGTTATTAATTGGTAGAAATCCAAAATAGTGGCTACAGAGCTCACCCATTCAGGTGTCAGCCTAAATCAATTGGTTACACTCTTACCTCTGGCTCATAATGTTGTACATTCAAACCCCACCTCAGGACTTGGCCAATACACAGCATTGGTGGAATATTGCCATATTCAAGCTGTTAAACTGAGTTTTCAATTTAGCTGTTCGAGATCCTACACTGTGTAAAAAGAGAAGGAAGTTTCTCCCTGTCTCCTGGCCAATTATTCACCTGGGAAATTGATCATGTACTTCATTTGCCATCCGTTCTTTTCCTCGTCACATCTTCCCTCTTGGCGACATCATCTGGGCGTCATCTGAGCCTCAGTTTCTTGCACATGTTTCTTAACATGGACAATGTCTTCTCACTGACCTCCCCAACCTTTTTGGGCTCTCTTGCACATTCACAAAAAAATATGCAACTTTGGCATTTGGTTTGATCCACAGTTCGCATTCCTTCCTTCCTCACCTGAGTCAGACAGCTTTTCTTCACTTTGGCCAAATTGCTCACCTCAGCCCCTATCGCACCCTAAATGCAACAGACTATTCAAGACTTGACTTTCCAAACACACTGAGCATCCAACCTCACCAGACAGAATTTCTATCTCTCAAAGGATCTTCATGCCATAGCAACTTCCTATTTCTGTGATCATCTCCTACCTCAACTTCGACCTGTGCAACACCAACAGTGTCCAAGACGTTCTATTTTGCACCTAACCTCTACCTCTGGGGCTCTCTCCTTCGACATACTGTATCTATGCTAATGCCGGTTGCTCACTGTAGGTATCTACTGTAATCTCACTCCCTTGACCTTCTTCTGTCTTTGAATCCCATCTAAAACACTATTCTTTTCACCGATCCTATTGCCATTTCCCCTTATCCCAACTGTTCTATTTTGTTCGGTGTGCAACTCCACCACTATGAGATGCTCCATACCAATATTCTACTTGAAGGATAAATGCAAATGAAAGTACTGTATATAAATATAAATACTTATGCATGTATGTATGTATGTACATATGTATGTATGTATGTACACACACACACACACACACACAAACACACAGACACACACAGAAGGACAGACGGACAGACATACATACATTTGTATAGCGCCGTTCACATCTGGAATGCAATTTCTTGTTGTCCATAGCTCTCTGTGAGTGGTAGATGTGTGTAAATTGTCTGCTGTGTTTGCTTTCCAGTTGGCAGTCACCATGCTTTATAGTGTTTACCTGTGAATTACTTTGAGATGTTTTGGCATTTAGACATAATATTAAATGGAAGGGGTAGAATTATTTATAGACACTTTACCAAATGAAAATATTATTAGGCATTTATTATTATTAGGTAAGGTTCATAGAGCTGAAAGGGATTTTTTTTATGTTTCAAATTTGTTTTATAAAGGAATTACAGGACAGAATCAAACTACTGAATCCGTTGTATCTGTGCTAATGCCAGTTGCTCCATTTTAGTTATCTGTTGTGATCTAATTCCTCTGGTCTTCACTTCACCCTTTACTCAAATTACTTCTGTGATGATCCATTAATACATATGCTGTTCGACGGTCATAATACAGTTGAATTATACTACATGTAATTTCAAGACATCTGGATGTCAGTTCCTTATCTATTGCTTATGAAAGAGATACTCTCCTGAAATTCAGGTGAATGAACACTTGATGAATTATAGCGATACATCTTAACGAGAGAATCGAAGAAATTATGAGAAACTATAAATATTCAGTCAATTCACTTTACAGTATATTCTATGAAGTACTTTGAGATGACTGGAAGACATGAAAAGCAATACATCAAATGCAGGGATTATTATTCATTATAACTATGTTTCAAAATGCATATAATCGGTGGCTATTTCTGTCTGAACTCTAGTACTTTCTGTTTCTGCTTATATTTATATTAAATTGCTGCAAAAAAAATGCATAAGCCATAGTATGAAAATCTGCTGATTGAATATTTTTTATCTGCAATTGACAAAATCCTTATCCAAGCATAGCAATTCTTGGTAACTGTATGTTCTATGTATCCTACCAAAGGTGCATTCCCTAACTGCAACTTGCAAAAGCATCTCTGGATTACTTTGTATACATAAAATGATGTTTAAAAATCTTATTTTGACATGTATTATGAGAACAAATTAGCTGCAGGCTCTCTTGTACTTCATTCTTATTGTGCAGTGTAATATTCATCATCTTACCATTCCATAGCCTTTTAAGGAAAAAATATGTGATTGAAATATTTCTCTTTATCAGAAAAGTACGTCAATCTCCTGAAGGGATTTCTGGGCAGAGTTACCAGTATTACAACAGGAGAGTATGCTGAGGACTTTGCACTAGCTAATACAACAACAATAACAAAAGCAAAATTATATTTGCATAGTGTCTTTCGTCACGAGAATCTCCCAAGGGGCTGGACAGTCAGTGTTTCAGACCTGAGCTGGGGGTAGGGATTGGGGAGGTGGGAGGGCAGGAGGGTAAGGACGGTGATCGAAAGCAGAATCGAAAGGAGAGTCTTGAGATGGGTCTTGAAGGAGCCAAGGGAGGAGGTGAGTTGGAAGGTCTGTGAGATGAACTTCCAGAGGGTGGAGGCAGAGTGGCTGAAGTCTTGACCGTCAAGGTGAGGCAGGAGGACGTGAAGCAGGCCGGACTCCACTAAGCAGAGGGAGTGGGTAAATTGGTAGGGAGTTAGGAGGTTGCAGAGACAGTGGGGAGCAAGGCCTTGGAAGGCTTTGAACGTGACGACCAGGATCGTGAACTGTATCGTCTGTGAGATGGGAAACCGGTGAAGTCAGGTAATAGGGGGTAATAGGATCAGTGAACCTGGTGCGGGAGAGGACACAGGTTGCAGACTTCTGAATGATTTGCAGCTTACGGAATCAGGAGTTGGGGGGGACCAACAAGCAGGGAAAGGAATTTGCATAGTCAAGCCTGGATGTTATGAATAAAGGCTTTCAGTATTGATTGTACTCCACTCGTTGGAAATCCATCCCACATTCCCTTTGCCTCATTCTATTCCTTGCCTCCTTCAAGGTGTGTCTCAAAACCATCCTCTTCAACTGCATCTTCAGTCACCTGCCTTGTTTCCCCAGCTCGGGTCCAAATCCCTGACTGTGCAGCACTTTGGAATATCCTCCTGACATGAAAGGTGCTACACAAATGTAACTTTGTATTACATTATTGTGTAATACAAAACATTATTGTGTTTAATGTTGTATCAATTGTTTATTTATGTATGACTATGGGAGAGAATTCAGTGTCCCCCCTTTGTGTCTATTGTCAGCAGTAAGCACTCACCATATGTAATATGTTGCATGTAAGTATAGTAAAGGTTAAATGCCAGGTTCAGAGATCCCTCTGAACTACACTAATATCACTATCGAATTCCCAAAAGTACACCACAGTTTTTAATATCAACAATCCCTAAAGCTCATCAAATCAAATTGGCCAATATGTGCCAAATTATAGGCGGTTTTGCATTGTTAACTTGTATCCATTGGAAATCTGGCTGAGATCACCCAAATATATTTAATTTAGATCCATAACACTTTTGACATCAGGTAGAAATAATAATGTTTCACCCAAGTAAAATGGGCTGGATTCATACTCAAATCCAAGACGTTTTCTTTTAAATCCCCTGTGCTTCCTGTTACCTGTATAGAAAACATAAGGTACAAAATATGAAAACATTAGATAAGACCTAATCCTAACACTGGTGGGAGTGAACTCTCTATTTAAGATTCCATTATACATACTGGGATCTGAGCCATTGGCCAGTGAGTTCTTCAGAAGTAGAGCTTTGGGAGTATGATCTCAATCAGGAGCCTTTGCTCTGTCCAAAAAATTTAACATCTGCATATATTGGAACTACTCCAAGACTGTCTCTGGTTCAGTTCACTGTTAAGTATCCCTCTCTCCCAACTCCTTGTCTTTATCACTTCATCCTCACTCACTCGCCCTCCAGCCAGTATCATGGAATTCCTCTCTCAGTTAGACACCATTTTGAAGACTGCACTTCCTAGGTTCAATTCAAACTCAGTTCATATTGATTTGACATAATACTTTTGATAAGTCAGATTTACCATGAAGATATATTGTGTAGATACCAGCTTGGTTCAGTGAGTTTCATGGTGATATTAATAATAATGATTATATTAAAATAAATCAAATAGAATGTTTTTCCTGCTTCTATGATCTCTTATAATCATAGACAAATTTTGAATTAAAATATCAAAATGCAATTAAAATATCTAATGTCAAAGAAACTATTTCCCAACTAAACAAAGGCTTAGTTAAGAAAGAAAAGTACTGAAAATAGTTGAAACATTCATTTATGTGGGAGTTCAATAATCAGCGTTGAATTATGATTTGTGTCATACTTGTGTATTCAGCTGGATCTAGTGTCTCTTTGCCTTAATCCTTCCCTCGTCTCCATCAATGTCTATCTCAAGACCTTCCTGACCATGCCATCAGTCATCATCCCATCACCCCACACCCCTTCCACCACCCTTACCCCACCTGAATCCATCACCAGCTCAGGTACAAACCCACGTCCTCCTGACATGAAAGTCATTGTGTAAATGCAATTTGTTGTTGCGTCAGAAGGTTCACATTCCATGTCAGTGATTGAACTCAGAGTCAACATTGATATTAATTGCAGTGCAGTGAGAGCATTGTCAATGGAACCAGTTCTTAGGATGAGGCATTTAACCAAGGTTGTTACTGTCCTTAAGATGGATTATAACAATACTGTACTATGGTAGTACTGTATTGGGAAAGACAAGAGAGTTTCTCCTGGTGTCTTAATCAACAATCCTCTAGATAAATGGACAATTCATCAAATGGCCGTTTGTGGGACCTTGCTTTGTGCAAAATGCCTGCCACATTTGCTTATATTAAAGGCACTAGATTAATTATCGCACTTTGAGACATTTCACAATGATAAGCTGCTATAAAAATGTCATTTTTCCTCCACTTCATGCCAAATTTTGAGCACCTTAACTGATGGGAAAGTGCAGTCTGCAAAAAGAATGAGAAAAAAAACAGTGTAAGAGTGTATGCTGCACGCACAACATTATCTGCTTTTCAGTAAATACAGATAAGGTAAATATATTAAAGTGGCAAATAGCCATTAATTTACAGCGTTTTTTTTTCTCTCTCAGAAAATCCTGAATCATTTAGGAATCAAACCACAATTTTTTAATTTGGTGAAGTCAAAATAGACCAGTAAATTCAATAAGTGTCTTTTCCTTCTCAGTGGCATTTTATTCATATGAATCTTAACCCACTACACTTTTTAGAAACATACTGTCATTGGAATTCTTTCTTTAATATCCGCCTTCCAGTAGCTACATATAAGCAATACATTTAATTGAATAATGCAACTCCATACTTCCCTAAAGATCCTTATTTCTAAGATGTAAAAGGGAGCTTAGGAGGAGAGTTTTTACACAGAAAATGGTGAGAACGTGGAACTCGCTGCAGGAAACTGTGGTGAAGCAAAAGAATCAATGCATTGAAGAAGAAACAATGTATAGATCAGGAAGAGGGGAGTAGAGAGGTTTGTGCGGAGTATCAACTCCTTTACTGACTAATTGGATTGAATAGCCGGTTTCTGTGCCAGATCATTCTTTGTAATTCAATGGGAAATTAATACAGTACAGTAGTTTATATAATATTCAAAACTAAGTAAATTTCAGCTATTATTCTGTGAGTTTATAATCACATGCCTGATCTATGCAACAACATTAAATGTGCGCATTCATTCCCTCTTTGTTAGCCAGGCCACATAGATGTAATACTGTTCTCTAATCCTGTGGTCTGTGGTCTGTCTATCACAGCTAAGGTTACTGCAATATCACAAACACAATTTTATGCCCTACAATTGTTGCCTGTGTCTATCTGAGAATCCCACAATCCATCTATTTTCCGCACAGAACAGTTATGGAATACCAGAAAGTTTTATGATCAATTACCTCTTTCCAACTGGTAAAATATAATACTAATTCATTATCAATTTGATCATTCGATTGAATGTTGATTTGGGATATTAATGTGTTCAAATTGGCCATTGCATTTGCCTGTAAAATGTATAGCCACTCCACTTTATACTAAATCCCATGACTGTTTGTGGGACATTGCTATGTGCAATTGGCTGCCGAGTTTCGCCCACAAATATACAGTCAATTCACTTTACAGTATATTCTGCGAAGCACTTTAAGATGTCGATAAGATGTGAAAAGTGTTATATCAAATGTAAGGATTATTATTGTTAAATCCTGTGAAGTGCTTTCAGATTGTTTTTTGAAAACCTGATAAGGAGCTATACCAAATGCAAGATTTATTTTTATTACTATCGTATAATAAGTTGTAAATGTCCTTTGCACAGTAAAAGCCTGTTTATCCGGCAAATGCCGGTTAAAGCGTGTGCCGGATATTCGGCCGAAAACGCAAAAAAAGGGACTTGTTTTTGCGATGCCGGTTATACAGAAGTTACGGTTGATCGGGTGCCAGATAAACGGGCCTTTACAGTATTGCCTTTAGCAGTATTGTCAATCAAATTGAGTTGGAATGCTCACACAAAACAAAAATGGATTTGAAACAAATGGGGTCGTTTGTACAATCTGTTTAATCTCTGTCATTAAGAATAGATGAAACTTATTCATCACAGATGGATTTTTCCAATAGAAATTATAATTTTTCCTCACACAGTGAGCCTATTTTAAGCCTATTTCTACAGATACTCATATATGGGGAGAAATTCCATCCAAGTCTAGATTTATTCTATTTATGTATGTAGGATTTATGTCCAGAATTTGTACACAAATTAAACACAGGCTTCATTATGAAACTTTTTTTCTAAGTTTCTTTTCAGAATTACAGAAAATCTCCTTCAAAGCGAAGACTGAATTCAACATTTTGGCAAATCCTGGCCACTTCACAATGCTACATAAATAGAGTAAATCTGGACCAGAAGGAATTTCTCTCCACTAAAAGCATTGAATATTTAGTTGGCATCGCAAATAGGTTGCAGTTTAAGGAATTTCAAACAAGCTCACTTGACTGAAATATGACGTAATCTGAAGTACAAATGTGTTTTAGTGTTCTAGATGGTCTTTTTATCTATATTGCCAAATGTTATCACATGATAGGTTACTCTTGACTAAAGAATTTGTAAATACTATATTTTAACTGTGCTTGCTTATTTTTTGAATAACACCAGAATGGAGACAGATTATATATCACGGCCTTCAATTTACTGTACTTGTCCAGGATCATTTCTAACATGGGGTGGATTATACAACGGAAGATAGCAAACTGAATTGAAGAAGACAGATCTCAAACAAAGTATCAATCATTGGACAAAGATAGGGGTTTGCTATATATTTGAAGGGAGTGCGCCCATTTAAAAAATAATGTTATAGAATATCATACTAAGAGCCTTTCTCATATGTCGTGTAAATTGATCTTTCATGTCACAACTGTTTGAGGAACATTGCTGTGTGCAAATTGGCTGCTGTGTTCACGTACAAAATGCACATTCACTACACTTTGTATTGGGTGAAGGGCTTCTTTGGGATGTTCTCCCGACGTGAAAAGCGCAATATCAAATGGAAGGATCATTAAATTTGGAGTCCTGTAACTCAGTGGTTAGAGCACATGCCTCACAGGCGAGAGACCTGGATTTGATTCCCGGCAGGTCGAAACCTTAGGCAAGTTTATTCTCCACATGCCTGATAATAATTGCTCAAGAAAATTTTTTTAAATAATAGTTTGATTACTCTATCCACCTGGGACACTGCTATGCGCACTTGACTGTCGCGTTTTGCCCACAACTATGCAATCAATCCACTTTACAGCATATCCTGTGAAGTGCTTTAAGTCGTCTAGAAGACGTGAAAAGTGCTATATCAAATACAAGGATTATTTTTACTATGGATTGTCATGGATTGAAGTGACTAATTTCAACTAAAGATTAATGCAACCAGTCAAACTGACTATCTGTCCTGGCCATAGTTATCTCATAGTTATAACATCAACATGGCTTGAAGCGATGTACTTAGGTAACTAATTCTGAAGACTAGGCAATATTTTATAAATACGAAAATTTGGGGACCTCACAGTGTGTACTGGGTGTAACTGGTACGAGTTGAATCAGCTAAAACCTTAACTCCCACGGCAAGCTAACAACCTCTAAGGGGAAAACAAAAATGCAAAACAACAGCAAATTTCGATACTGTTTCAGGCAATACGTGTTCTTGGCATTACCATCCATTTGACTACTGTGTTCTGAACATGTAGAGGTATGAATAACAAGGTATCTATCCAGCATACTTTTGAAGTAACACAGCATTGCATTACTCTGCTCTGTTTGCTAAATGTAGAGAATTTGGCATTATGCATTGATATATAATGATTGAAATGTTATAATTAAATTAGAATTTTCTATTTATAATTTACCATTATTTTGTTAACTTCTCAGCCTTTAAACATTCAAGTGGATAATTAACACTGAAGATTATTATTAATAATAACCTTCTGTATATAACTACATGAGATAACCATTCTGTTTTCAACCTGTTTTATCTGTGATTCATTGGTGTGAATATCCGTGGGAAATAAACTTGTGTTTCAATAACTAAACCGTTTCTGTTATTAATCTCTGTTCAATAATCTTTAAATCTTGAATTATGAATCCAAACGGTATGAACCTGATACCAGGCAATGCAGCAATTCCTCCTTGTTCTCTACACTTTAATCCATCCTTTGGATGAGACAATGAAGCAAGCTCCTATCTATCTATTCAGGTGGATGTTAAAAATCCTATGACAGTATTCAAAGAGAAGGGAATTTCTCCTGGTATTCTGATAATAATAATGAATAAATCACCTTATTATGGAACACAATTTTATCGTAGCAGCCAATCTGTGAACACATTGCTGTTCCCAAATTGGCTGTCACATTTATCTATAAATACATAACTCCTACACTTCACAGAAATCTCTGCGAGATTGTTTGATTGTTTTTATTAATCTGAAATAACTAAGCACAAGTATAACTACAGTATTTACAGATTATCCAACAAAAGAGAAGGCACCTTCTCTGAGTAGTTCATTGCTTTATGCTTAGGAAGTTAAAGAGGAGGATACCAGCCAGGCTTCTTGCTCTTGATCACTATTCAGTGATGTGTGCTAGAATGTTCAAATGGCTAAACTTTAGCCTTGGCTGTCATGGCAGCCCAAACAACCTAAAGCTGTTATGTTCCTATAATGGGAATTCCCAGAGGAAATCTCACCATGAAGCCGAATTTAAAAGATTGCTTATTTTTAGTCGTCAACATGACGGATCAACGTAGTGATGAACATGATAGAGTTAATAATCCTATGTCTAGGGTCAGCTGTCAAGGAAAGCTACTTGGACAATGTACCAGAAGGCGACTAACAATCATGGAGCTGCCCCAGCAAACCAAGTCAGGAAAAGAAAGAGGAAATTGACTAAAATATATCCCAAGAGGCTCTTGTAAAGAATCTCTTTAAAAAAAACTTTACCTTGTGCCAAACAAACCTGCCCACATTCTTTATGATTGTAGCTTGACATTTTTTCAACATCACATTTAATTGCCACAGCCTAAGCGCATAATTCCACTGACATTTAAAATGGTAATTTATTTTATAGTGACTCACTTATATAGCAGTATTTATGGGTGTCTAGATCAGAACTGACACAGCTGTCAACAGCTGTGGACTATGAACACTAGCTCATTCCCATTAAGTTTCTGGAACTTTCTTTTCTCGCTTTTTAAAGGAATATGGCAACTCTTTGACCTTTCAAAGTTCCAAAGCACATTTTGTCCTTTGGAACTCACTAATGACCTGCAAACAATGGTTTCAAATTTTATTTTAATGATGTCCTGTACAGAGTGGACACCAACAACGTAATCTTGCTGAGTGCTCATATGTCAGCTGCAGCCAGGAGCGAGAGCAACTTTCACGGCCTCCCAATCGTTCTGAAGCAAACATTTTGAATTTCAGTTCATTTTTCTGTAGCCTGGTGGTTAGAGCATTCACCTTGCAAGCGAGAGACCTGGGTCCAATTCCAGGCAGGGCAAAACCTAAGGCAAGTTTCCTTACCCAGTGCCTTGGGGTGTTCTCCTAATGTGAAAGGGGCTATGCAAGTGTCATTTTCTTCTTTTGTTTCCCTAATGTCTAATAATAATCCCTCAAAGACGTGAAAAGCGCTGTATCAAATGCAAGGATTTTATTATTAATTTTTTTCATAGATACAGTAAAAGCCTGTTTATCCAGCACCCTTGGGACCTGGCCAATGCCGGTTAAAGCGCCTAACAGATATTCGGTTGAAAACGCAAAAAACAAAAATATTTTTGCAATGCATTTTTACGGATAAATTCCGGTTAATCGAATGTGGACCTTTTTTTTGCGATGCCGGTTATACGGAAGTTACGGTTGATCGGTTGCCGGATAAACAGGCTTTTACTGTACTTAACAGTTTCCAGTACTTCATGCAGAGGCTCTTTCTTCCTCATTTCTATTACTTGTCACGGCTGAATCGAAACGCATGATTAGATAATGAGATATAAAGAATATTTTGGAGCAGTGAACAAACAGGGATGGGAGTAAGTAAAAAATGGGTTGAGATTCACGTCGAGTATAAGGACTGGTTGGGCTGATTAGCCTATTTCCATGCCATATATTCTCGGTACATCTTTATAGAAAGTTATTCTGTTCTCTCTTGTCTTCTCTACCTGCCAAATACCAGCTTGGTAGCAATCAACTCTGGGACAGAAGGTTGGGTGTTTAAATCCCATTTGGGAACATTGAACTCAGTCAAGGCTGACACGACAGTGCATGCTGGAGAAATGCTGTTTTTACCAAAGGTGCCATCCTACAGATGAGATGTTAAATCAATATGTAGCTCAGTGATTAGAGCACCCACCTTATGAGCAAGAGACCTGGGTTCAATTCCAGGCAGGGCAAAACCACGGGCAAGTTTCCTTCTCCACATGCCTGATGATAATCCCTAAAAAAAATTGGTCATTTCAATCCACGACTGTTTGTCCCATTGCTGTGTGCAAATGGCTGCCATGCATCTCCACATATATACAGTCAATTCACTTTATAGTCCGTCTGTGAAGCACTTTGTGACATCTAGAAAATGTGAAAAGTGCTGTATCAAATGCAAGGATTGCGTATATTATTAGAGTAGATTATTTTTAGAAGGGGAGAGACTAGATGGTGTTAGCGTTCAGAGGGACTTGCGTGTCCTTGTACACCAGTCACAAAAAGTTAGTTTGCAGGTATAGCAAGGAATTAGGAAGGCTAACATATGTTGGCATTCATTACAAAAGGGTTAGAATATAAGAATAGGGAAGTCTTGCTGCAACTGTATAGGGCCCTAGTGAGACCGCACCTAGAATATTGTGTGCAGCTTTGGTCTCCTCATTTAAGAAAGGATGTACTCGTCTTGGAGGGGTACAACGTAGATTCATAAGCTTGGTACCTGGGATGAGGGAGATGAGTTATGAGGATAGGTTGAGCAATCTAGGCCTATATTATCTAGAATATAGAAGAATCAGAGGTGATCTTACAGAAACCTATAAGATTATTAAGGGGCAAGACAGAGTAGATAGTGGGAGACTTTTTCCCCTGGTTGCAGAAACTATAACCAGGGGTCACAGTCTTAAAATTAGGGGTCAGCCCTTTCCCACTGAATTGAGAAAACACTTCTTCACTCAGAGGTAGTGAATTTGTGGAATTCTCTACCCCAAAGAGCTAGATGCTCAGTCTTTGAACATATTCAACACTCAGATTGATAGATTTCTTATGGATAAAGGGATTAAGGGATATGGGGATAAGGCGGGTAGGTGGAGTTAGAATGGATCAGCCATGATCTTATTGAATGGCGGGGCAGGCTCGAGGGGCCAAATGGCCTACTCCTGCTCCTAATTATTATGTTCTATTATTATTCTTATTATTAAAATCCCGCCTGTTTGTTCAGGTACACATGAAAGATTACTTCACCCTTTTGGAAAACAAAATAGAGTTACTATTTGTGGGATCTTGTATGTGAATTGGTCAATTGACTTTTTCCCGAAAACTCACAAACTTTAACTATTATCGCATTTACCTTGAGACATTTTGATATTATAAGCTCTGACAAGAATTGTTTAAATTTGTGTCCTGCACTCTCTCTCTCTCTCTCTCTCTCTCTGATATGTGGGTTTTCCTGCCATAAAACAAGCACCAAAAGTACATTCAGTTGAGGTCATTGTTTAATTCATCATAAATCAGTGCGTTCCTCCCCAAATAGCAAATGCACCCATCTCACGCATGAGAATGATTTGCGAACAGCCCTCAATTGGATATTTAAAACTCACTTTACAGTAAAGCTGAACTGGATTGCACAATTGTATAACTGAATATGAATACAAGCTTCCTTATTTTTGTTTTACTTACATATGCAAATATATAAATGATTTGAAATAGCTTTTTAATATCGGTTGGATGACCGTTGAGTAGATTACAAGAACATATCAAAGCATAGAATGTAAAGAGTCCTATTATTCTGTCAAATCTGTTATCTCCATCCCCAATATATATTTTAAAAAACCTAATTTATTTTGTAGGGTCAAATAGTATACATTCCTTAAAATGCAAGAGTAATAAAACAAAACATCCAGAAAGTTCATAGATTCTCATATCTTCACTAGTTAAATCTAACATGCTTCCCTGCAGATACTGTACTTTACTTCCGGCTATAGAAGCACAATGACTATCATACCCGTTGAGAGTATTTTTTTATCTTTGGTTTACCCTGTATCTTAAATCTCTGTCTGTCACGGACGTCCCAAGGTAAGTGGCGCTGGTGTGCGCAATTGGCTGCCATGTTTTGCTCACAAAGTGTACAGTCAATTCACGTTACAGTATATTCTGTGAAGCGATTTGAGACATCTAGAAGTTGTGAAGAGCACTATATTTAATACAAGATTATTCAGAGCAGCTTTTAATTAGGTTTGATTTTGATTTGCCTCACTTTCAATTGGTCCTTTGGCCAAAGCATTTTGATCAGACAGTGAATGCACCGGCCCTCAATTGTTTTGGGGATCCCAAATATCTGATTGGCACTGTGGTGGCAGAGTGGTATGAGGCAGGTGACTGTCATCTGGGGCAGGGTTAATGGCAGTTCCTCAGTACCCACTCCTGAAGATCCTAGCAAATAATATATTTTTAAGGCATTATTACCCACAGAAAATCATTCTGCCAATAGACTAACAACTGGATCCTTGAACTGCTTATCACAGTCAAATCCTACAATAACAAACTCTGTGTTATAATAATATTATCTGATGGTCTCAAGGAGGTTTGTTACAATGAGGTTTGACTGCACAGTGTCTTTCAGTCAGGAGGATGTTCCAAAGTGCTTAACTATAATGGCTTTGTACCCAAGCTGGGAGTAAGACCTGAGGGGGGGGGGTGTACAGAAAAAAAGCATGATCAATTGATCAAAGATGTAGGTTTTGAGGTGGACCTTGAACAAGGTGATGTAGGGAATGAATTAGCCACAAGTTGGCAAGATCCTGCAGCTTAGTGGTGAGAGCACTCACCTCACCACACATGAGAGGACCTGGGTTCAATTCCCAGGCAGGGTGAAATAATTGGGAAAGTTTCCTTACTCCACAGGATTCTGTTCATCTAGCAGTAAGCAGCAACCCAGTTGTTAGTGCATTGATGGATCACTTTTCCCTTACAATAATAATCCCTTACAAAAAAATTAATAAATACATTATTTTCATTAAAAATATTATCATTTCATCTAGCAATGCATGACTGCATGTGGGATACTGCTGGGTGCAATTGGCTGCCGCACTTTGCCCACAAAACATAGTCAATTCACTTTACAGTGTATTCTATGTAGCATTTCAGATGCTTCAAAGACATGATAAGGCAGTACATCAAATGCAAGGATTATTATCATTATCCTAGCCTTGCAAACCTCAGTGTGCATTCGGATACTGATTAACCAGCTAAAACACTGAACACTATGTGTCAAGTTTCCCACTCCTTGCCCAGCTTTCACCATCCTATCCATTAGGGTTAACTGGAGCTTAGTGGAAAGAAACCCTGTCTCCGTTGATTGGTCTGCCTTGGACTGGTCTTGCTTCAAAGTCAAGAATGCAGTCAACTGAGCAAAGCTGACACCTATCTGAATTGGTGTAGCTTTGATTTTGGGACAATACTAGCTGTGAATAGTTTCCTTTGATTTTAGACCAGAGCCCCTTTCACTTTTAATTACACTGATATGATATGTTGACGGCCAATGCAATAACACCCACTTCTGCTCAATTGGTATTGTGGAAAGATAGGACATTTAGCTGCCCAAACATACACACATGTACAAAATTGTTTAGTTAACAATCTTATAACTGCTAGAAAAAGTCAATACACAAACATGCTTCAGTGGAGCAGAACTTGAGCCACTCTAGCAAGAAACTCCAAATACTATTTTTGGTAACAACAAAAGCATACTCCAACTCCTGGACAGAAAGAAATATATCCAAAATAAATAGGGGCAGGATTGTAGGAAACATCCTAATGGCGTGGAAATGTCAGCCCAAGGACAAGCTTTCATTAAAAGAGGAACGGTCTTCATTAGAAATATATATGTATAAAAAGTACTGTCCTCTTAATCTCTAAATCCCTCCGCCTCACTCCCTTTATGTGGGTTATTATAACCAGTCTAATAATCTCTCTTGTTTGAGCCTTTGGCTATCTTCCGCCTAATTCCACCCCACACCCCAATCCCCTCTGCCTCCATTTCCACCCTGCTCAATCTCCCATTCCATCACTGTAAAGTGCTTTGAGACATTCTCTTGCATGAAACTACGCAAATCGTAGTTGTTAATGAGAAGCGAAAATAACAGCTGGGTATGAATTTTATTACAATGTATAAGTGTTGACATGATGTGTTTCTGAACTGTTAACAGCTTTGCATTATATGTTCACAACTACCGTCATTATCCTCTTTCTCAAAAAAAACACTGGACTCTTCCCAAATCTCCAGCTATTGCTCTATCTCCAAGCTCCCTGACTCTCCATCATGTTAGAATGAGTTGGTGCTTTCCCAGCTCCATTTCTGTCTCTTCCTCTACTCCCTATAGCAGTCCATTCACTCCACCCCAATAAATAACATCATCTGACTGTGACCAGGGCTCTCTGTGCTTCCTTGTCCTCTTCAATCTCTGTGCCCTTTTGACATTGCTGATCAATGTTCTTCACCACCTGGGAGTTCTGAGGCTCTGTACTTTCCTGTGTTCATTCCTATCTGTATTCACTTTACTCGTCTAATAGCTTCAACCTCCTGCTTAGGATGGCCTAGTGTAGCATTCCTCAGTGCTCCACCCCTGATCCTCTCTTCATCAACTGCATACTCTTCTTTGGTGATATAGTGTGTAGGTATGGTGTCCCCTCCCATAATTAGGTAGACGATCTGACACACTACCTGTCAGACATCAAGTCCTGGATGAGCCATAGATTTCTCCAGTTCAACATTGACAAGTCTCAATTCTACTTCAAACATTCATCTGTTCTGTAAGTCCACTTTCTTCCATCCCGACTATGTTCACACACCTCCATCACTACCTCACCACCAATGCAGTCAAAACCCTCATCCACACCTTCCTCACCTGAGTTAGAAAGTAGTCACAATGGCAAGCTGCATGATTTTAGCCAGTTAAATTCCAGCAGTAGCCAAATGTACACTCTGGGATGCCCAAGCCTTGGCTCTTGCAAATCTTTCCTCTTGCAAACCTCTGTCTTTTGGATTGAGTTAAGTAAAGCATCATGCTTGCCTCTGAGGGAAGAGTACACAGAAAAACTGAAATGTCCTTAAATATGTGGATTAGTTTGGTTTGGATACTCTTAAGCATGGATGTTAATGTGATTAGACATCCACGTAACCCAAGATAATTTCATATCTAATATGGAACTTTATAAATTAATGCATTGAAAATGTTTGCAAAACGAGGGAGGCATAAAAATTGAAAGTAACAGCAACAGCAAGGATTAACTGTACATCAATACAAATTAAATGTAGTGCCAAAGGCATCTGGCTCCGAAGCCTGTATTTACTGTTGACGCGAAATGGAAATTACACAATAAAGTTTGTGAAAAGGTTATACATGTGTTAAGTTGTTAAGAAATTGAAAATACACACACCAACTAATGTTTTCCGTCTGGTAACAACACAACTGAATTGATAATGAAGTCATTGTTTGTGCAGGATTGCATAATGTTCAAGTATGAATTTGTACCATGTGTTATAGCTTAAAGAAAGAACCACACATCCTGTTTATGGGGGTCAAGGGGGAACTGATGAAGATAACTTATAAAGCCACACTGTATGTTTTTTGTGCTTTCATACTTCATAGAATGTAGTACATTATGAAGAATGAAATCATTTAATGAGACTATTGTTATGGCATATTGGGCACTATATGATTCTTGCTCGCTCCTACCGCTAGCTGTCTTTATGTTCTGTCTAACTCTTTGAACAATGATAATTTAATAATAATATTAATAATCCTTGCACAGTATTTGGTATAGGGACTTTCAAGTTGGGAGGATGTCTCAAAGCGTTCCATAGGATTTACTGTGAAATGAGGTACAGTATTGTATATTTGTAGGCGAACATGGCAACCAAATTGCACATAGTAATATCCCACCAAGAACCACGGAATGAATGACCAAATTATTATTTTTTTAAAGAAATTATTATCCACGAGAAAGTGATTTGCCAATCGACTAACACCAGGTTCCTACCTATTGTTAGTTTTTCAACAACAACAACTTCGATTTATATATTAAACAGATGCACGTGGAATTGTGAAGCTTGCCCAACGTTTCGCCCTGCTGGATATCAAACCCAGGTCCTCTCACTTGCAAGGCAAGTGCTCTAACCAATAAATTATAGGGCTGACACAGACTGTGTGAATTCAATGTGGGACATGAACCCACAAACTTCTGACTCAGAGGTGAAAGTGCTACCAAAAAGTTAGGGTGACACTTCCTCTCCCTTGGCATCCAATGCCACCGTTATAAAACATTCCAAGACGTTACCCAGAGTGAAAGGTGCTGACTAAATGCAAGTTGTTTACATTCCTGAAAAAATATATACTGATAAAATCCCCCCCAAAATGTGAAATGCTCACAGGACAGTCGGATCATAGAGTACTTGTAAACCTCTATTTAGGATGGGGTTGTGTTCCTGAAAAACTGTATCTAGACCAAAACGTCCTAAATCGAAACACGATTTCCCATGCGGTCCCATTATATAACCAGAGATGCATTCTTTTCACAAAATTGTTAGACCTTAAACCCACTAAATAATGCTCAAAACGACACAACATAACACACAAATTAACACATATAGGCAAGAAGGGGTAGTTGGGGTAACTGTTCAGTATTGTACTTTAATACTGGCAAACTTTAATACTGGCAGTGTGACAGTGGCAGTGGCATTTGTAGCTTCCCCACTCATCTTGATATTGTGGAGCCCATAGCATCTTTTAAACCTTTGAAACCACCCTCTGCTAGCACTGAAAGATGGTGCCATTGGCCTTCTCCTTTCTGATCATTTAACTCTCTAAACAATTATTTTGTCTTCTGTTGGATAACCAGGGTGTCGAGTGGTATATTTTGCTGGTTCTGATCCTCAATCCAGACACTCAGCATTCTTTCCATGTTTTCCATCACATCACTCCTATGTTTTGCTAATCTGCTTGCACCTGTAGCTGTAACACACCTTGAACTTGCCAGTATATTGTCCTTATTCTGTTTTATAGTAGCCACCGTCGATCGAGCTAGCCCTAAAGCCCTCCCGACATCTGTATCTTTTTCACCAGACTCGATGCGCTTTATCACCTCCAATTTGGTATATAAAGTGGTGACTTTGCGGGATTTCTGGCCGCTAGCGGTATTACCGCTGCTCATTTCACTTATTGCTATCTCTTCCTGACTTGCAAGAAGCGCGGTAGAGGCTGTAAATCACTTAGAATTGCTCGGGAATGATTGGAAATTACTGTAATACCGACGTGGCGCGGTGTCACTTCAAAATCAGCTGGCTTTTCAACAATGATGTAGCGACATGCTATTGGCCAGTTCAAACGCTTGAATTTACACACAAATACACTATGGACTGTGAGCATGGACGAAAAGGACGCGCGAAATGCGACCGCGATATTCAAAATGTGTACTGCGCATGAGCAAACAAAACTTTTGTTCATTTAAATGAATCTGAGTGTCCTATATCGATCAAATGGTGTTAAAAAATTATGTTCCTTCAATCGAAATGTCCTAAATAAAAGTGTCCTAAATAGAGTATTTGTTGTTTTTTAATCAAATTTCCATTTCCATGATTTTAAAATATATTGAGTGTTTAACTGAGCAGGTTCAGCTCTGCTTTGGGTACGGTATTTTATTGTTAATAATTCTTGCATTTGATACAGTGCTTTATCATGTTTCAATGTTTCAAAATAAAGTGCAGTGAATGTTGTTGAGTAATCAAATGTGGCAGCTGATCTACACTTGCAGCATCCCACAAATAGTAAAGAGATGAGAAAACAAATGTAAAGATTTTTTTTCGGAGAGTTTTGGCAGGGGCAAAATATTGGCCAAGATTCCAGGAGAAGTCCATGGAAATAGTCTCATGCGGTTGTTAACACCATCTAAATTACAATAGGAAGCAGATGGAACCTCAATTTAAGACTGCATCCAAAAGATGGCACCTCCAACAAAGCAACAAGTTTTCATTATAGCTTGAAATGGAAGCAAAACCATTGTTTCTCTGTGCAACAAGTGGAGATACAATATCAGTGTTTACACTGCATAATTGGCAGGCAAACACTGTGATTTGGACAGCTATTTAGTGCCAAATGTGCAGTATATATAAGATGTTAATGTGTGAATTACATTGGAGCCCTGCTGCTGACATTGCCAGTAAGAAATGTCAGCACTGATATGAACGGCACATATGTAATATAAATGCAGCAACTGCAAATCAGACAAGGCTCACTCCCAGTCTCATTTCAAAGCCCTCTCATAGAAGTAGCTCTATCTTCTCAGATTGAGAAGTAGCTCAATCTGTGACTTAAATTTTCCATTCAAACCAGGAAGTGGGGGACCACTGAATAACATGGTTGGTTATTTATAAACTTATAAACATAAAGGAGTAATTGGAATTTGAACATATATTTCTCACTATGCTATATTTTATTGCAATAAATTAACAATATCTTGTACAATTTCTTCTGTATGTCTGAGCCAAGACCCAGATAATTAAAGAGATCTATGTGTCTGAGTAGTCCTCGATTATTCAGATAATTCAGATTATTCAGAACTCTGCAGCTCGTGTACTCTCCCGCACTAGGCTCCGCGACCACATCACTCCCACCCTCATCCGTCTCCACTGACACCCCATCCCCCAGAGGATCGAATTCAGGATCCTCGTCCTCATTTTCAAGGCCATCCATGGCCTTGCCCCCGTCTATCTCTCCGACCTGCTGTCTCCCTATCAGCCTTTCCATCCCCTCCATTCAATGGGCTCTGGCCTGCTCCATGTCCCCCACCTGAACCGCCCTACTACCAGTGGCCGGGTTTTCAGCCTCTCTGTCCCTACACTCTGGAACTCCATCCCACAATCACTTTGCCTCGCTTCCTACCTTTCTTCCTTCAAGGCTGGTCTCAAGACCTTCCTCTTCAACCGTGTCTTCTGCTCCCCTCCTAACTCTCCTCCCTCTCCTACTCTCCTTCCCCCTACTGCAACCTCGCTGCTCGGGTCCCGACCTAACTGTTCAGCACCTTGGGAAGTCCTCCCGACGTGAAAGGCGCTCTATAAATGTAATTTTGTTGTTCAGACATTTAAAGCAATAGCCACAGGACTATGTCACATAGTCACATGACCCTTTGATTTTAAATTATGAAATATGTGAATTAGAAGAAAAAAAAGTTTACATTTATATAGTGACTTTTACCCTGGGAGGCTGTCATAAAGTGCATCACATAACTGAATGGAAGCCCGAGTCTAGAAATGGGAAGCAAATCTTTCAACCAATTTACATCCAGCAGTCAAATCTATGAAATGCAAACCACATCCTGCAGGTCAAATGTTAAGGTAAACCTCAACCTGTAAGTCAGATACCAATGCAACCTCAGTTTATAGGTAAAGCGAACATCAAAGGGGCATTGCTTTGCATTTGATATTGTGCCTTATAATGTCTTCGAGACGTCTCAAAGCGCTTCACAGAATATACTGTAAAGTAAATTGACTGCATATTTTGTGGATGAAACCTGGCAGCCAACTATGCACAACAGTGCCCCACAAACAGTCACAGTTTGAGTGATCAACGTATTATTATTATTATTGAGGGATTATTTATTAATGAGATGAAATTATAATTTCATGTGCTTACCTGCAAATCTCTCGTAGATGTTTCTCCATTTGGTGTAAAATCTCCTCCTCTCGCTCTCTGAGCTCTCAGAATGCCCTCTGATCTCTGTCTATAAGGTTCTGGTGCATTTTAGTAAACTCAGCCACAGACTGCTCACCAGTTCCTTACCTTGTGAAATTATTATTTTATTATTATTGGCTTCTCAAACCAAATCCGATGGCCACAGTTTTTTGGCAACAATTACATTTATATAGTGCTCTTCATGCCTGGAGTTGGGGTGGGGCCTGCGCCCTGTGATGTCTTTCCAACGTGAAGGGCACTGTACAAGTGTAATTTGTTATTGTCTCACAGCACTAAACAATTGCAGATGTTGACTTCGGGTCAGGAAGAAAGTAGAAGTGATTCGAGGCTTGATTGAGGAGGAAAGTCTTCTGGTGCAATTTGAAGACAGGTAAGGGGACAAGGCAGAGGGATTGAGGTGGAGAATTCCTAGGGTTTACAACAGGGTTTACAAAATAAAACAACAACAACCCAATTTCACTTGTATAGCGCCTTTCACGTCAGGAGGACGTCCCAGTGTTCATTTTTTGCCACAATGTTTTTAGGCCCTGGTAACATTGCAATGTGGTTTGGTGCCTTTACAAACAAATGGAAACAAATTAGCTGTGAAACTTTTTCATGAAAACAGTGTTTCTTTCAACCAAATTCAATCTGCAATGTTAAATTTCAGTCTAGTTTAGTAACATAGATTCCCAGATGATCAAGGATGCCAGGATATGGAGCTTTAAATTAAAATTATTCAAGCTAGTATGCAAGGATGAACGAGTGTCCTCTAGCTAGAATGGTAATGACATCTGCATCCTGAATTTGTAAAAAGTGAGTCTGACCCTATGATTTTCAACCAATTGGTATCAGTGTTAAGTGACTCTGTGCTGCTTTATTTGGGATGCATCTGAATAAATGCATAATATTGGAGGTCAGTAGCAGCCAGGATGTATTTTACTTGGTTTAGGCCCTGAAAACTATGAATTGTTTATTTTGAACTGAGCTGACATGCCAAACAAATCCATCCCTGCTTTTCTCTAACCCAGACCACATTTCCTGATTGCACCATGTGTTTCTATCACACAGTGGACTGTATTATAGTACTTTTTTGCAGCATCGTTTCTTTAAAGAAAACAATCTCTATGAAGCTAAAAACCTAAGCTTATTACAAATAACGTATGTAATTTACTTTGTCAACTATTCCTCAAACTAAATGTAAGACTGTGCTCTTCCACTAATATAATGCACATTGTTCCTGAATTTTCATTGGGAAATCATTTGGATTAAGCTTTAATTTTTTCAAGCTGCTATCCAATCTTTTTCTTGGAACTCTGCATGTAAATGCAGCAGTCAGATTGATTAACATACAATGTACTCACTGCTCCACAGCTGAAAGATTCTCCTGATGACACACTTATCATTTCTAGTGGATTTAGGATTGGATTCCATTTCTATCGCCACTGAGTAAAATTTGTGGCACAAAAGTTGGGGTGAAAATCAAATGTTCAAACAAGCTGATGTAAATTTATTCCCTCTCCTGCACTATCTGGGTGGGTTGGAAACAAGGAACTCCTAATCCATCTCAGAGTTTAGGAAAATAAGTGTTCATGAATGGGAACCACCACTATGGTCCATTTGTTTGGTTTCATTCAAAACATCATCTTTCCTTATCTCACTTTTCCTCCAACCTCTTTGTCAAAAAAATCGATAATTATCCTTTTCAAACTATTCATGTTATCTACCTTTATTGGTTCTCTGGTGAACCTGTGATAACCACTCTCTGTGTGAACAATAACAACAACAACCAAATTATATTTGTACAGCGCCTTTCGCATCGGGAGGATGTCCCAAGGCACTGAAAGTAGTTAAATCTAAATTACAGGTATTCATTCATTCTGCCACCTTGTGAGTTTTCACCCCATGGCCCTTTGTATTGAATAAATTATTAAAGCCAGACCTATCTGTGCCCTTTAGTATCTGGATAACTTTAATCAGATAAATACCTGTTGTATTTCATATAACCCTTATAACTCTGAGAGATCTCAAAAAGCTTCACAAGTAGTTTCTGTCATGTATATAGCTTTCCATTTGTAGACAAATACTGTATATTACAATTCTTTCCTACTTCATAAAGCTGAGAAACAAAATACAGTACAACCATTGCCAATTTCCAAAAGCCATCTACAGCTTTACACCACACTATAATGGGCATGTTCACTGCCTACACTAAAACAAACATCTTTGATTTGTAATCTGCCAAATGTTGGGGCAATGGTTATTTTTATTTGTTCACCATCTTCACACACATGTAAGCACCATAATAACAACAACAACAACAACAACTTAAACTTGTAAAGCGCCTTTCACATCGGGAGGACGTCCCAAGGTGCTGCACAGGAGGCGTGTGACCCGACCTGGGAGGGGGGTGTTCGGGAAGGGGTGAAACGCGTGGGGGAGGTCAAAGAATTCGGGGGGGAACAAAAGGCACGGTTGAAGAGGAAAGTCTTCAAACCGGCCTTGAAAGAGGAAAGGGAAGAAACAAGATGGAGGGATTGGGGGATGGAATTCCACAGGGTGGGAGCGGAAAAACTGAAAGCCCGGCCTCCAATGGTGGGGCGGTTCGGGCGGGGGGCTTGGAGCAGGCCAAGTCCTGCTGAATGGAGGGTCTGGGTGGGCTTATAGGGGGAAAGTAAGTCGATTAAGTAGGGCGGGGCAAGGCCGTGTAAGGCCTTGAAGGTGAGGACGAGGATCTTGAACTCGATCCTCTGGAGGATGGGGAGCCAATGGAGACGGGCAAGGGTGGGGGTTATGTGATCGCGAAGGCAGGTGCGGGATAGTACACGGGCTGCAGAGTTTTGGATGACCTGCAGCCTGTGAATGGAGGAACTGGGGAGGCCGACGAGGAGAGAGTTTCCGTAGTCCAGCCATGAGGTGATGTATGCGTGCACGAGTGTTTCGGCAGCGTGGAGGGTGAGGTAGTTGCGGAATAAGGTTAAAAGATTGCAGAAGCTGAGTATTAATAATAATAATAATCCTTGCATTTGATATAGCGCTCTTCACATCTTCTAGACGTCTCAAAGCGCTGCACAGAATATACTGTAAAGTGAATTGACTATATTTGTGGGTGAAATGTGGCAGCCAATTGCTAACTAATAGAGTGCTAACTACAGTTGGCATCTGTCCAATTTAAAATATTCTCTCACTTTCCAACACCAGAAAAATGCAGTCCTCCTGCTTGTCCCCCAACAATCTCAAAATTGGCAGAATGCAAAACTAAATTCCTCTAAAACCTGTTCATCTGTCAAATGTAATGTTTGTTTTAACCATCTTATTTATTCTGGTAAAAATGTGCCTCCCTTGATGATTCAAAGGAGAAATCCATTCAGCAATATGGTACTGTACTGAGTTCTAGAGAACAACACAATTCCAGATTAATTCAAAGGCCTGTATTGAGTTAATTGACATTCAACTGAGAGGAAGAGATTACATATAGCTACAACCACAACAATGATTTATATAACGCCTTCCACGCCGAACAGCATCTCAGAGCGTTTCACAATAATGGATCCCGGGCCCGAGCTAGGAGGAGGCGTGGTTGAAAAGAAAGGTCCTCTAGTTTCAGCTGAGTCCTGAAACTTGAAGCGAGGGGGCAAGGCGAAGGGAGTGAGGAAGGGAGTTCCTGAATTTCGGGGCATAGTGGCTGAAGGTACGGCCGCTGATAGTTGAGTGGAGGATTCGGGGGACAAGGAGGAGACAGAACCAGAGGAGAGAAGGCAACGAGTGTTGTGTTAGGGAGAGAGGACATCAGAGAGGTAGGAGGTTGCAGAGGAGTGGGGAGACTTGAAATCAAGAGTGGAGATCTTGAAATCAATCCTCTCTGGGACAGGGAGCGAGTGAAGTCTAGCTCTAGAATGACACTTCTTTCTTAACATTTTGAAGCATTCACATTTTGGACAATTCTTCTGATTTAACTGAATTTAGCGGAGTTTATCAAAGTAGATCAATTGACAAGATAACGATTAACAATCAACAGAGGGATTTGAATGAAGAATAGAGTCAGTCCATTCAGACCATCGTGTCTGTGCTGGCTCTTTGAAAAAACAATCCAATCAGCCTCATTTACCTGCAATTACCCCCTGCAAATTATTCCTTTTGATAATATTCTGTTACAAAAGTTACAGCTCATTAATCCCCCTTTAAAATATCAATCCAGGATTTATAAAATTGTCCCAAAGAATCCTTCTGGTGAAAACAGTCCACGGATATCTTAGGTTTAAACAGTGTTTCCTGCATCAGAACAAATTCATGTAAATGTAACATTATTTAAGATGCGGTATATGCACAGTAAAATACGGTATATGCACAGTAAAGTAGTTTGGTTCAACAGAGGAGCTAGCACCAGCATAGGCTCAGTTCGCCAAATGACTTATTTCAATGCTACAATTTCTATGATCTCTTTGAAATCAATGTATTCACATAATAATGTTTCTGGAGTTCAGTCACATAAGAAAGTAATTTGTTGACAGATGTCTGAAGCTATAACCCTAAAATTGCCAGGAGTATGAGAATAAAACAAAACTACTCACTCTGCCATTTGGCTTCTGCACAAGGACTGTGAAAGTGAAGTTACTCACTCTTATTGTAGGAAACTCAACTGGAACGTGACGGCAAACGAACAGTCCCTTTCTGGGAGAGGGAAAAGAAATGGAATACAAAGGAGAAGAAATGATGCTTCAGCTGTATAGAGCATTAGTCAGACCCCATCTGGAGTACTGCATTCAATTTTGAGCACCACATTTCAGGAAAGGTATATTGGCCCTGGAGGGGGTGCAATGCAGGTTCACCAGAATGTTACCAGGCCTAAAGGGGTTAAGTTATGGAGAAAGGCTGAGTAAGCTTGCATTGTATACCCTTGAGTTCAGAAGGTTGAGAGGTGATTTGATTGAAGTATTTGGGATGATAAAGGGATTTGATAGGGTAGATAGGGAGAAGCTAATTCCTCTGTTGGCGGATTGCAGAACAAGAAGACATAGTCTTAAAATGAAACTAGGAAACATTTTTCCACTCAAAGGGTGATAGAAATCTGGAATTCTCTCCCCCAAAAGGTTGTGGATGCTGGATCCATCCATACCTTCAAGAGTGAGGTTGAAAATTTTTTGGTAGGTCATGATATAAGGGATACGGGAAGAAAGTGGGAAATTGGAATTGAAAGGACTAGCTATACACCCGTGTAACATATGCGGTTACCAATATTACCAATATTCTGTTACTATTAGTATTTAGTATATTATTAATATAGTATGTCTTAAAATAAGTATTTTATTTGTGTTGGGTTTTTGGCAACTTGCCGCCCGATTATCTGGCACAGTCAATTAGTCGATCCCCCCGAGCATGCCGGATAAATAGGCTTCTACTGTATATAAAAGTCTTAGGTGTGTTTCCTCCGCAATTGTGTCCTCCTGATGCAGATAGCGCTGTGTCAAATCTATCTTCTATTATATTTACTATTGCTTGACCCCCTCCCGCGGCAATTCCTCATTCCAGCAATCACGAGTATGCTCATTTGCATGAAATTTACGAAATTACGAAATTAAATTTACGAACTTGGAGGTTTTTACCGATCAATAAAAAAATGCTTTTTTTAACCAATCTTTTTACCGAGTGTGCTGGAATCTTTATTGATAACTAGGTATACAATATTCTGTTACAATCTATGTATATATATATATATATAAAAGCCTTAGGTATGTTTCCGCAATTCCACAATTGTGTCCTCCTGACACGGATGGTGCTGTGTCAAATCTATCTTCTATATTCAGTAAAAGCCTGTTTATCCGGCACGCTCGGGGGGGTCGACTAATTGACTGTGCCGGATAATCGGGTGGCAAGTTGCCGAAAACCCAACACAAAAAATTAACTTATTTTAAAACATACTATATTAATAATATACTAAATAGTAACAGAATATTGTATCAATACTTACCAATAAAGATTCCAGCACACTCAGTAAAAAAGCATTTTTTACCAATCGGTAAACACCTCCAAGTTAGTAAGTTTAATAAGTGCGCATGCGCACGCATTGCGTGCATATGCAAATTGAGCATACTCGCAATTGCTGGAATGGGGAATTGCCCCGGGAGGGAGTCAAGCAATCCGGTTAATCGGGTCACGGATAAACGGGCTTCTACTGTATACAGGTATCCCTCCCCAACCGCGGGGGATACGTTCCTGTAAACCTCCGTGGTTGGTAAAACCGTGGTTGGAAAATACAGGGCCGTATGGCAAACATGGGGATGGGGGAGTAAGTTTGCTTTTTCGCGGTTGGAAAATACTAGGCCCTATGGGAAACATGGGGATACAGGGAGTAAGTTCGCGTTTTCGTAGAATTAAACACAAAAAAAACATAACATACATGAGGATAGGGGGAGTAAGTTTAGGCGCATCTGCAGCAATCTGCGAGCTGTCTGACTGACTAATCTACACACAGACAGAGAAGAGAGAGAGAGAGAAGATGAGAGGGCTGGGGGTGGGGTGCGGGAGGTGGGGAGGGGGGGAAGGAAAGGTGAAATAGAGAGTAGGTGAGAGAGAGAAGTGGGGTGAGGGAGTGGGGGGAAGACAACATGAAATAGAGAGAGGTGAGAGAGAGAAGTGGGGGAGGGGGTGGGGGGAAGAGAAGGTGAAATAGAGAGAAGGTGAGAGAGAAATCTTTCTAAAGTCGAGATGCACTCACAGAGAGAAAGAGATAGAGAGATCCCTCTTCAGCCTGAGATACAAAGAGAGACTTCTGCAGCCTACAATACACTTACACAGAGAGAGATCTGCAGATGCTGGCAGCCAATGCTCCCAAACTTACTAGCTAAGCTGGGGAGAAACAACAATAAATTCATGTTACTATATTTACCTTAATCCTAAAAGAGAAGCATTGTCGCTGGTTGCTTGCAACATCGCAACTGGGTCTAGTGCTAAACGCTAGCGCGAAGCGACATCGAGACTGGTTGATACAACTGGGTCCTTGCGCTAAACGCTAGTGTTAGTGTTAAAACCCGTGGATAAGCAAGGGTTATAAGCCATGGCTGGTAAGGATTGTCACATTTAGCAAACCGTGGATGCATGAGTTTCGTGGTTGACGGCGTACCTGTAGATTAGTAGAGGTACAGTTCAGCCATGATCTAATTAAATGGCAGAACAGGCTCGAAGGGCTGAATGTCCTACTCCTGTTCCTGTGGAACTTAAGACAAAGTTTTACGGGAAAGCATTTAACAAGAGATCTCAACAATAATTGTAATTGTTATTCCAATTAATAGCTTTAATGCAACTTTGTTTTTGTGGCTGTAATAAACCAAGAATTGGCGGTTTACCATGAAGAGCACAAAGTAAATAAACTTTTGCAGCATGAGCCCACTGAGTAGATTAACTTTAGTTTCCTGACTTGCAAATAGAGTATGTAGAAAATACTATGCAAATCCTCTTGTCTCATTACGAATGGAAAAATAAAATGTAATAAACCTGAATTAATCTTTTCCAAATGAAAATATTCAGTGAATTATTATAAAAGGCTAAAAGCATTTCTGTCAATTATGCATACAGTTTGTTTACAGGATAGGGTGAAGGATTCCAGCCATTGGTAGGAGGAGGAGTCTTCTTTGTGGGAGAAACAAAGTAAGGTTGAGGCAAACGTCCAATTGGACTTATTTTCTCTAATGTTTCAAATTTGTAAATTTAGGGGATCTGCCATTTATTTCATGTCTCACTTCCCCTTATTACTCTTTCGACATTCTCTAAAACCATCAATATAAGGTGACAGCATTGTTCAGTTGGTTACCTTGCCTCAAGCGATTTGAGATGCTATCCTACACAAAGGTGCTATATAAATGCAAGTTGTTGTTGTTGATCATTGATCAGACATTGTATGCTTCAGCCCGTAACCTGGACCCGTGCAACAAAGAGGGAATCCTGCAATGCCAGAGATGCTGTCCTGCAAATGAGGTATTAAACCAAGCTTCTGTCTCCTTTCTCATTAGAGTTGGATGTTAAGAATCCCATAATACTATTAAAAAAGAGAAGGGAGATTCTCCAAGTGTCATGACTAACAATCCTTCAGATCAGGTTGTGGCTGATTGCTGTTTGTGGGACTTCGCCTTGCACTAAATAGAGTTCCTCACTTGCCTACAAAAACAGTCCTTAACTGTGAACTGCTTTGAAATGTAAGTTTTTTTTCTTAGTTCTAAAATAATTTCTGCTATTTTAACTGACATTATTTTAGACAGTCACCATTAGTCAGTAACAGCTCAAACGCTATTACATGACATATCACTGTTCAGCACCCTAATGTTTGCAACTCTTTTTCTATTAAATTATGACTTTCAGGGAGTTTAGAATGGGTCAAAGAGAATTGGGTGAGTCAGCCAGGGTTGATTTCAGTTATTATTCAGTTGCTTTTCTAAGAATTGTTTATAATTTCTAAACTGTTATATGCATTCTTACTTTATGCGTTAGTCTTGCACAATACACCAAGTGCACTCTAATTTTGGCACCAACTTCTTGATAGACGATAACTAGTTTTAATAACAGTACTTGTAAGGGCTTCTGAATATTTAGATCAATTTCAAGACATTTCGTGAACTACTTTAAACTTTTTGTTGACCTGCACTGTACATCAATATCTTCCAATGAATTCTGATCTGAGCCATTATCTGTATCCTGGCACTTCCACAATTATTCCTTAGCTATTGGAGGAAAGTTGCCTACTTTACTTTATTTACCTGAAATGCCTTTCTCTATCTTTTTAAAATAATAAATCGAATTAGTCTGAAGTTGACGATAACGCTGAAGGCTACATTTATTTTTCCAAAGCAACTTGATGGCACAAGTACTAGTCTGCACCACCAACACCAAAACAATCTGCACAAAATCTTTTTAGGACTTCTTAAAACATACAGTACTGTATATTGTAAATCAACAATATTACAGCATTGGTTAGATTGAGTATGCCTCTTTACTGAGTAATGGAGAATCAGAGTTGCTTGGAGTCAAGGTCAATAAATTTACCGAGCCACAGTACATGACCTCTCACATATTCTTAATATTAGAACAGACAAACTTCACAGCTAACTGTGGTCATTTGAGGATTCAGCTCACAGCCAGCAGAGTATCGAGATTGCATTTGGCAAAGGACCAAGAGAAAATACTGATCAGTTGGGAATTGAGTTTTCAATTAACAAGCTTTTTAAATCCTATCAGCCCCAAATTCAGGTGAAAGAATCATAAATCATAGTACTTAACCACCAAAACTCTCAAAGGCGCTTTATAAATGTAATTTTGTTGTTGGAAACACACACCTCAAAAAATAGCTAATCTTCTTTAATAATGTTTCTCTATCCAGCATTTTTTTAATTAAATGAATAAATCCAGGTGAAAACAAGACAGAAAACATGAAGATACACTTTCCAGATGAAAATTAGTGGCAGATGTCAAAAGGACAAAATGTTCAGTAATATAATTTGCACGCTTATTCATTTACAACAACAACAGAAATTACATTTGTAGAGCGCCTTTCACGTCAGAAGGACGTCCCAAGGTGCTCATTTAGTGTGTTTTTTTACTGCCTAGGGGAGAATCTGCCAGTCCAGAAATTAATCTCATCTAATACCATGTTAACAATCTGTGTTTAGGCTAAAAGTGCAGCTGGATAATAGTACAGTAATTAGTATCTGAAACCATCAAGGCAATAAATTTTAAAAACTATAGGACTAAATATACTAATTTTAGCTAGGTATTGGGAACAAGGCAGATCCAGTCACTATTCTTTAGACTTGTTGAAGTTACTGAATGATTTCACAATGTTATAACTCACTCCAAGACCAAATCATATCTAATGCCAGAGGTGTCAATGCTCCAAAACTGAAACTGCAAAAATATATATTTTTAAAGAAATAAACGTTTCTTTTTCAAACAAAACCTACAAGAATCAGGTGACACCCAATTTGAGGTTAGGAGGTGCTGGTTTCTTAGATTACAATTGCTAAATCCAACATAAACTGATCGCCAACAAGAACTTTACATTTGTGTGATGGCTCTTACATCGGGAGGACATCTCAAAGTGCTTCACAGAGCTGAATGGGAGCCTGAACTGCAGGTGGTTTAGTTAAGGAAGCTCAATATTGTGTACAGAGGCTCATGCTCTACAGAGAATTTTCTGGTGGAGAGAATTTTCTAATGTATGTGATGCGGAAAGATCACATTTTTGGGTGTTTTAAATTTCAACAACATGTTTCAGATTTTTTTTAATGTATCAATCAAGAGCTTTAGGTTGTGGCTTAGATGATAAATAATATCTGAAGGTAAAACGATGCCATACCATCACAGAATGCCTTGACGTTTGATCCTCAGTTTATTCCAAGATCAGTGGTGTCAAGTGGACAGCAGTGAGGTGGTAGCTGGGAAGGAAAACATCAAGTAATAGCAATACCACTTTTCATCCAACAAACTCACCAGCTCACTCTGCTTCATATCCACACACTGCTCACCCCACCATTGGAAGTTGGGTCTTCATCCTTTCTGCCCCCCACTCTCTGGAACGCCGGCACAGAGTACCTCCATCTCACCCCTTCTCACCCACGATCTGCCGGAATGTGTGGAGGTTGTTGAGGAAAGAATTGTGCTCAGATGTACCAGCAACTACATTTCACCAACAAAATATACAGTTAATTCTCTTTACAGTATATTCTGTGAAGCACTTTGAGATGTCTCGAAGATATGTTAAGGTGCTATATCAAATTCAAGGATTAGTATTATTATTACTACCAGTTCTGGTCAGCAGATGACAATAGAAAATTTGACAGCAAAGGAGGAAGGAAAACATGTTTTCCATTACAAAATCTACTGGAACATAAGAGAAAAATGAAAATTAGCACTGAAAATGTTATATTGCATAAGAACCCCAGCAAAACAGGATTCATGTTAGTCAGTTATTCTTTGTATCTTTCACTCTTTATGTGCAGAGGTGCGAGGGGAAGAGTAATGCCCAATGGTCAAATGAGAAGCGCGGTGAATCACTGACGTGAATTGATTAGTTAACAAGAAACATCTGACTTAAAGTGCACTGTGATTTCCTTGTGCAGAAAATACCAAGATTCATATTGCTGCATGGTGACGCCTAGATAGTCGTCATGCATAGTTAGGAACCTGGAGGAAGATACATCTCAGTTAAATTGTAAGTTGAAGCTGCCCTGTCTCAGACATAAAGAAAAGGGATCAGCACTATATACTTTGTTATTGCTTTGTTGAACATGGACGGGATATTTTCAGGTTTCCATTTTTTTATGCCAACTTTTATGCATGTTAGCCTTCCCAACTCCTCCCTCCATAGGCTGCAGGTCATCCAGAACTCTGAGGCCCGTGTCCTCTCCTGCACCAAGCTCCGTGACCCCATCTTCCCCATTCTCGCCCAACTCCATTGGTTCCCCAACACCCAGAGGATTCAATTCAGGATCCTGGTCCACACCTTTAAAACCCTCCATGACCTTGCCCCACCCTATCTCTGTGACCTCCTAACCCCCTACTAACCTGCCTATTCCCTCCTCTCAGTGGGCTCCGGCCTGCTCCATGTCCCCCACCATACCCACCCCACCATTGGCAGGCATACATTAACCCACTCTGCCCCTAACCTCTGTAATACCATCCTGCAATCCCTCCAGCTCCCCTCTCCCTAGCCTCCTTCAAGTTCCACCTCAAGATCCTCCATTTTGACTGTGCCATTGGTCACCCCAAATCCCCTCCTGTCCTATCACCCTCCCCGATCCCAACCCCAGCTCGGGTCTAAAACACTGACTCTCCAACACCTTGGGACATCCTCCCGACATGAAAGGCGCTATAAAAATGTAATTCTGTTGTTTTTATGTTCACAGATTACATTTTTTTACATTACAATACAAAAGATCCACAATACAACAAATCGATAATAAATTAGACACCACTTACTAATAAGTCAGCAAACAAAATGAGCATTTGATTCACTTTGCGGTCATCAGTCCCCAATTACTTCGCTCCCCTATTACCCCAGTCCTTGCCGCTCCCCTATTACCCCAGTCCTTGCCCAGTCCTTCACTGGCTCCCTGTCCCGGAGAGCATCGATTTCAAGATCTAAAGACCTTTCTTTTCGACCGCGCCTTCGGTCACCTCTTTCCCCCTGCCCCTGGCTCGGCCCCAGCATCCATTATTGTGAAGCGTCATGATACGCAGCCCAGCATGGAGGGCGCTATATAAATGAAGTTGTTCTTGTTCTTGTTATCGTCGTATCAGTCGCGTTGTCCCTGATGGTTTTTCTCACTTTTGTACTTGTAAAGATTGAGCAGGAGCCATGACCGCTCTAGTGAAGATTTTCTAGTGCGTTTCCTGCTTGCATGCATAGAAAGCCAGTGTATCACTCTCCCTATAACCAGGAAGGTCTTTTTTTTAAATCAAGATCACATAGGCATGCTATAATGCCTGTTTGATGCTATATTGTCAAACAGAAATCCACAAGATTATAGCTCCTAATACAATTTCCCGTGGCAACATTTTATTTCCACAAAATATATTTTCTGCTTAATTCCTTTCCTCTTTATTGTACCGTATATGTTCAGTCGAAGCAGTCTGCAACTAGAGACGCACAAAAGTGTGCATGTGGAAATAATTGAATGATACCTGAAAGTGCCTCAACTGAAATGTTGCCAGGCATCTGAGAGCATTTCATAGGTTAAAGAGTTGCAAAAACCCTTAGGTTAAAAAAAATCACTTTGGCATTTTAATACATGCAATGAATTCATAAACAAAATAGTTAATGAATAATGCATTGGTGTGAGAGTGAGTTGCAATGCAGAATAGCCAAGTACGGCAATGCTATTTCATCAATAATGCGTACCTTCAAGTTCATTCACACCATTAAATAATGCTTATGACAATGACGACACATGAGAGGAAAATGTTGATGTATGTAAAAACATAAATGTCGTGGTGTCAGATCAGAATAAAAGTTTTCATTTGGACATTTTTGAAAGAGTGGGTGTTTAATATTTCACATTCAACTTCATTCTGTAAAGTGGAACACTCTGTAAAGTTGTATCCTTCAAGCAAATATTCCATTAAAATAACCCTGCTGAGAACAAGTGCGTTAAAATGACTTCAATTTCAAATATAAAATCTTTGCACAAGTATTTTAATTTTATCTTGTTACGTTAATGGATCAGATGTCCAACTGAAAACTTGACGACAGGCAACTGTTCTCTTTATTTTTTAATCGTAGACAGATGTACTTTTCTTTCTCCTCTAAACCTTCCAGACTACAGGCAGTGCTGTAACAAATCAGATGTACAATCTGTTTCCAGATCTCTACAAGTGCTGTTCTACAGTTCATCATAAAGATATGCAATGTTTAGTCCATACACTTCACTGTGTTCCAGATCTCAGCTTGTTACTGTGAGAAGGTATAGGAAGCAGGACAGGTGGTTCCCTCTGCTGGAGAGGAAAACTCTGCCAGACTCCACGAATCAGTGTAGCAACAATAATAATATATAATAATAATCCTTGCATTTGATATAGTGCCTCATCACTTCTTCAAGATGTCTCAAAGCACTTCACAGAATATACTGCAAAGTGAATTGACAGTGTATTTTGGGGTAACACACAGCAGCCAGTTGCACACAGCAGTGTCCCACAAATAGTCGTGGATTGAAGTGACCAATTTATTATTTTTATATATGTTTAACAAATTATTACTCCCAGAAAAGCAATCCGCCAATCGACTAACAATCAAGTTCCTACTTACAGAGGCATGTTAGAGTAAGGAAACTTGCCCAACATTTCGAACTGCCAGGAATTGAACTTGGGTTTCTTGCTTGCAAGGTGAGTGCTCTAATCACTGAGCTATAGGACTCCAGATGAGCAATAGCCTGGAGTCAGGTCAGTCACGCACCAGACCACTTGTAAAAGGGTTGTGTTTGGTCCAGTGAGCCAAGAAGAGAGAAATGAGGGAGAAGGGAAATTTACAGAATAATTTAGTGAATGAAAACTCAAACATTGTGAATAGATGTCGAGGACTTGTCTAAATCCAAGATTGCACTTGATCTGATCGCTACGTTCTGCATATAAAATGGGACTTTGACTCATACAGTCTTTTCTACTATTCGGATGCTTTGTGGTGGGGGGGTGAGGGGCAGCATTGTCAAAGAGCCATCATTTGGATAAGATGTTAAATCAAGATTGCTCTATAATGAAGTGCAATAGCTAGTTTCACTGCATATGTACACAGTCGAAGACTGCCTTTCTATACACATAGTAAAAGAAAAATGGTCGACTTCCAGTTTGTTAGGTCACTGTAGGGTCCGTCGATATGGAAATTTTCCGATTTCAATATATCGATGGGCTCATATCGATATACCGATATATCGATATTTTCGGGGTTTTAATACTGCGCATGCGCGTGCATTCGGGGGTGGCGCGCATTCGGGGGTGCGCGCGCATTCGGGGCCTATCTCCTCAGGAGGTAAATATCTCTCTCTCTCTGTGTCTCTCACACTCACTCTCTCTCTCTGTGTGTCTCTCTGTCTGTGTCTCTACCCTCCCTCACATCCCCCCCATCTATCTATCTATCTATCTATCTATCTATCTGTCTGTCTGTCTGTCTGTCTGTCTGTCTGTCTGTCTGTCTGTCTGTCTGTCTGTCTGTCTGTGTCTGTCTGTCTGTCTGTCTGTCTATCTTATATACTGTATATTATCACATCCCCCTGTCTCTCCCTCCCTCTCCCCCCGCACCCCCCGTCTCTCCCTCCCTCTCCCCCACCCCATCTCTCCCTCCCTCTCCCCCACCCCGTCTCTCCCTCCCTCTCCCCCACCCCGTCTCCCTCGCTCTCCCCCCCCCCCGTCTCCCCCTCCCTCTCCCCCCCCGTCTCTCCCTCCCTCTCCCGTCCCCGTCTCTCCCTCCCTCTCCCCACCCCCGTCTCTCCTTCCCTCTCCCCCACCCCATCTCTCCCTCCCTCTCCCCCACCCCGTCTCTCCCTCCCTCTCCCCCACCCCGTCTCCCTCCCTCTCCCCCACCGTCTCTCCCTCCGTCTGCCCCCCCCCCGTCTCTCCCTCCCTCTCCCTCCCCCACTTCTCCCTCCCTCTCCCCCCACCCCTTGTATACCTGTATATTGTATTTGAGGACTATGAATACAATATGGCGGCTTGCATCTCGGTCTGTGCATTAAGCATTCTGAGTCTTGTAGTTCAGTGCGCGCGCATTCGGGGTGTGCGCGCATTCGGATGTGCGCGCGCATTCCATGCTCTAGGCCCAGGAGGTTGCAATGCCGGAAACGATTTACCGATATTTACGATATACCGAGTTTTTTCCGATATATCGATATATTTTAAATGCCTATATCGGCATATCGATATGAAAATTATATCGGATATAACCGATATATCGATATATCGCCGGACCCTGGGTCACTGTTGATGTCTCTTCCTGCTTTGCTGCCCTTGCATTGATATCGACTTAGCAATTACATTGACAATGTATATCTTAGCGCAAAACTTGCCCAGTGAGCAGGAATTGAGTAAGCAGGCTGTGCACTTGTACAATGCATGAGGTTCACAGTGCAACATCTTTATAACCAAATTTGCTCTATAAAACATATTGTCAAGGGGCTGCACTAGAGATGGTGTTTAGCTGAAGGTCAGGGCATTACCATGCAGCCCATGTCAAGTGGAAAGAAAATGTGCAGGACCCCAGCCAGAGGGGGTTTGCTTCAAACGTTCACTGAAAGTAAATGCAATCAACGGTTTGTTATTGCCAGGAAAGGGTTACTTTGAGTTTGCCTTGTCGTGAACAAATTTTGTTAGGAGTAATCATGGAATGCAGGATAAACGCTGTGGAACAGACTCCTAATTTACAGTTGCATATCTGAGATATGTCTAAATCCAAAGTATAAATACACTCAATGCTGTGCTCCCAATCAATTTGGGCATAAAGTAAACGGACCACTGTCACAAGCCCAACTCGGAGCCAGTACAGTGTATGTTCTCTGAGGATTTACTGCTCAATTAACACTGCCAGTAGCCAGACATATTCCAAACCAATGTTGCAACTCTTTGATCCTTGCTTTGTACATGGTTTGCAGACGTTCTGTACTTTGCCAGCTCTTCTCTGGTGTATACCTTCAATAAATGTCTTAAAAGTCTGGGTCCGTAAAGAGTTAGGATGTTTTTTAATTTGTCAAATGCAATAATAATAATTCTTGCATTCCAGTGTGATGCCACTTTTTGTTCACAAGGTCACTTATTCTGCAGTGTGAGACCATCATGAGGTTCCAGAGAGCATCAAAGAAGAAACCAAGACCATTAATTTCCAAAATAAATATTACCATCAAAACAGCAGGAGAATTAAACAAGAGCCAGTAAAACAAAATTACTTTCATTTATTCTTGCGAAAGCCTCTTCCATCTCTCTGACTTCAAGTTTTTTTCTCCTCTAAGTTCTTTGCGCTAACTTTTTTTTCCAAATTTTTCTTTCATTTGCATCAACGTCTCCTGCACGTCTCCTGCACATTTCTATTTATTTTTGTCTTTGTGGTTACTTCTCTCCAATATCTCAATTTAGCTCTGACCTCTGGTGTCAGTAGGTCATGAGTTCAAATCCCATGTTAATCCTTTTGTGCATAGTTTAGTCTATGTTTTGCAGGGTGGAACGTTGGGCAAATTTCCTTTCTCCACACATTCCTTACTATTTACCCAGCAGTAAGTAGGAATCTGGTTGTTAGTCAATTGGCAGATTGTTTTTCCTTGGGTAATAATTCCTTCAAAAAAAACAATAATAATATTAAATTGGCCACTCAATCCATGACTGCTTGTGGGACACAGCAATGTGCAATTGGCTGCTACGTTTTGCCCTCAGTCCCAACATTGAATGTTGTGTCCTTCAGATGAGACATTAAACCATAAACTAAAAATCCCACGGCACTATTCGAAAAGAGAAAGGAGTTTCTTCCAGCGTCCTGGTGCCCAACAATCCCCCAAATAAAAGTGATCACTTGTTTTGTTTGTGGCACATTGCTGTTATGCAATTATGTGCCGCATTTGCCTAAAAATACATGTCGCTTAATTTCACAGTAAATCCTGTGAAGCACTTTGAGATGTCCTTCCAGCTTGATAAGGTGCTATACTAAATGCAAGTATTATTATTATTATTGTTATTGTTATTGTTGTTGTTAATATTATTATTATTATTAATGCTCACTTAAATAAGTGATTCAAGAAATAAACCAAACTTATTTGGGAAATCATTTGAGATTTGAGTGATTAAATTGGAAAATGTGTTGATAATGTCTACTTTTCCACATTGTAGTACAAGCTACAAACTGTTAGTCATGATATGTAGTACACCAGAGGAAATAAAAATCAACATCCCTTCTCAGAACTCAACCTAAGGTCATCCGAACTGCAATCACTCCATGAGTCGTGGGAAAATTATTTTAAAAAATTACAACTTTAAAATTACCTATAGTTAGTTTACGACTCTATTTTCAATCAGTTTAAATCTTAAATTGCCAGCAAGATAAGGAAATACTTTGTCTGCCTGGGGTGAACCTTTTTGAATGTTTTGATTTACACTCTGTGCCGCTGAAACATAAATTTTGTTTTACTGGCTCTTGTTACTCAAATGTCAGAAGTAACTTTATTGCTTTAATATTAATATTAATCAATAGGTAATGTTCCTCAACTATCTTAGACTGTGAGCAAAGAACTAAAGGGCACATGTATAGAATTAACAAATCGCAAGCAAGTATTCACATTAGAAAGATGGAATAGATTTACAGATAAAGCTGACGATAGGTTATCAATTCATCCTTTTCATAAAGAGTTTGATGAAGATCTGGTTACGAAAGGGATGGAGAGATATAGGGATCAGTACAGCTTGGCAATTTTCTGAGCTACTGGTGCCATGGAAATGTCAGGCTAAGGAATTAAGGAAATAAAATCCAGGGTGTAAGGTTAGATAAATATTATAGCATTTTCTTTGATTTATCTTCATTACAGCAAGAAAGTTTCCAGAATGTTTTCTTTGGAGATTAAAGGGGTTAAAATAAGTAAACACAATAATATTTGTATTTGATACAACTCCCACTGAAACGTCTCAAAGCAATTGAAACCATAAATACTTTGAATTTTCATGTTTTCTATACTATATATTACAATAATACAATTTACATTTATAGAGCATCTTTCATGTTGGGAGGACATCTCAGCAGTTAAGAAAGTTGCATGTTAAGGAGACAGTTAAAATATGCCAGCAACATCCCGCATAGAACAATGATATGAATGGCAAATTTAATGTGTTTCGGTGAATTTGAGTGAGGGAGGGAAGTTGCCAGAGTTGGGCAAAGTCCATGGTAGACTGTACTGTTTTGTGGTTTTTTTAAATTGATTTGACACATGCGAAAACCCTGCTTACCTAATTCTAATACTATCCGGAATTAGGTAAGCAGGACGCATCCCTCAAGGGAGAGAGTTCAGATCCCATTTCAACAACCTATCTCTGGGATTTCCATATGTAGGCGGGATGCATGGAATTCTCAGTTTGGTTTGGATACTCCTAAGCATGGTGACGGGTTTCCGCTTATGTCAGACACCCAGCTGACCAAAAACGAATAGACTGAACTAGGGTCCGGCGATATATCGATATATCGCTAAAACCCGATATAATTTTCATATCGATACGCCGATATAGGCATTTAAAAAATATCGATATATCGAAAACGAGGGAAAAAATCGGAATGCGCGCACACTGAACAACAAGACCCAGAATGCTCATCTCTATACACAATGCACAGACCGAGGTGCAAAGCCGCCATATTGTATTCATAGTCCTAGAATACAATATACAGGTATGCAAGGGGTGAGGGGAGAGAGACGGCTGGTGGGGGGTGGGGGGGGGGAGGGGGAGAGCGATGGCTGGGGGGCACAGGGGGAGAGAGACGGCTGCGTGGGGGGAGGGGGAGAGAGAGACGGCGGGGGGAGAGGGGGAGAGAGACGGCTGGGGAGGGTGGGGGGGGGGAGAGAGGGACGGCAGTGGGGTGGGGGTGGGGAGAGAGACAGCGGGTGGGTGGTGGGAGAGAGGGATAGCGGCGGTGGGGGGGAGGAGAGAGGGATGGCGGCAGGGGGGGGTGGGGGCAGAGACGGGGTGGATATGATAATATACAGATAGATAGAGATGGGGGGGATGTGAGAGAGGAGAGAGACACAGAGACACAGGCAGAAAAACACAGAGATGGTGAGAGTGAGTGTGAGAGACACAGAGAGAGAAAGATATTTACCTCCTGAGGAGATAGGCCCCGAATGCGCATGCACCCTGAATGCGCGCGCACCCCGAATGCGCGCGCCGCGCGCGCATGCGCAGTATGAAAAACCCGAAAATATTGATATTTCAGTATATCTCGATATGAGCCCATCGATATATCTAAATCGGAAAATTTCCATATCGATGGACCCTAGACTGAACATGATATGTTGAAGGAATGGAATTAATGTTCTGAATGACCTTTTCTTGTTCCATGTTTTGAGGAGTGTAGCAGCCTGGCCCAGTGGGGGCTCTCTCGCTTCTGAGTCAGAAGGTTGAGTGAGGGTTCAAGCCGCACGTCGGGACTTCGAATCATAAGCTGACACTCCCATAAAGTGCTGTGCTGCATTGTTGGAGGTGCTGTTTTATCAGATAAGATGTTAAACTGAAGTCCCACCTGTCTGTTACCAAACTGATCGATTTCAAGATCCGCTAACTTGTTTTCAAATCCCTTGACGCCCTTGTACCTTCCTGCTTATCTGACCCGCTTACCCCCAACTCCACTACCTACTGCCTGCACGGGGCTGGTTCTGGCTTCTTGTTTGTCCCTCGTATATAAAGACCCTCCTTTTTGTTACTGCTTACAGTTACCTCCCCTCCCTCTACCCCTAGTTCGCTGTCAGAGTACTGTCCAGTACTCCGGGACGATATATAAGTGCAAGTTGTTGCTGATGTCTGTTCAGGTGGACTTTAAAGATTGGATGGCCCTATTCAAAAGAGAAGGGAGTTGCTCTTGTGTACTTACTTACAAATAAAATTGGTTATTCCATGGCTGTTTATGGGACATTGTTGTGAGCAAATTGGCTGCTGCTTTCATCCCCAAAAATGCATTGTTAATCACTGGACAGTAAATCCCAAGAAATGTTTTCAGATGTCTCAATAATGTATTCAGAAGTTCTACCAAATGCAAGGATTATTTTTATTGTATTATATTTCCCAACACTGCAAATCCCGCATGTGTGGGTAAATTTACAACAAATAATACAGGAAATTTTGAATTATAATAATCCTTGCATTTAATATAGCCTTTTACTTCAAGAGGATATTTTAAATGACTTCACTGTATTTTGTAAGCAAATTCCCTAATAGTTCAGATAAAATCTCAAAGTTAAAATTCACAATACAAGCAGTTATTTGACTCAGATACTCAGAGGAAAGTTTGTTTCAATGGTTCTGATTGGATTAAACTAAGCACAGGCACTTGCCTTGAGCATCTCTTACATTATTGCAGTATGGTTTATTGGCTCGGACAGACCTAAATAGATATGTCACTATAGACAGGTGCCACATCATCATAAGTAACTCTAGCAAATGCAAAGAATTGTCTTCATCTCCCAAGCGGGTCTAGTGTCTGTACTCGATGGCGGAACTCAGACAGAAAGGCTGTATTGGGTGGGAGAGATCAAATATTGAGGAAAGCACTTGCGAATTGTTGATGAGAAACATAATAGTTCAAGCCAAATTTGGTGAATTCCAGAAAGCAATAATCGTAAACTAGGCCAAACATAATAATTATGGGGTTAGAGAATCTGAATCTAACATGAAACTAAACAAGGCACCAAAGAACAGCTGGATCAAGAAGCCTGGCTAAATACAATAGGAAGATGAAAGAAAGTGAATGGGCAATCGGGGGCTATACCATGGACAGATGTTTTAAACCATGTTTTTAGAATCCTGAGAATGACCCTGTATGTTTTATTCTAATCTTATCATTTCAGAATAGCAGACGTAATAGATTTGTGGAGTCCTGTAGCTCAATGGTTAGAGCACTCGTCTTGCAAGTGAGGTACCAGGCAGGGTGAAACCTTGGGCAAGTTTCCTTGCACCACATGCCTGACAATAACTTCTAAAAAAAAATAGTAAATTGGTCACTCAATCCACGACTATTTGTGGGACTGCTGCGCAATTTGCT
Source organism: Hydrolagus colliei (assembly GCA_035084275.1). NCBI lineage: Eukaryota > Metazoa > Chordata > Chondrichthyes > Chimaeriformes > Chimaeridae > Hydrolagus > Hydrolagus colliei. Next base: position 65,971,341 of record CM068745.1, read on the forward strand.
ACCAAGTTTTGCCCACAAATATACAGTCAATTCACTTTACAGTATACTCCGTGAAGCACTTTGAGAGTTCTAGAAGATGTGAAAAGCTCTATATCAAATGCAAGGATTATTATTATTATTTGGAGGTTTTAAATCTCAGGGTGAGATTCAGTTGGTGTTTTTAGAGTTTGTGAGTAGTGAGATATGTTTGTCCCAAGATTCTCCACTCTTATTCTAAAGATAATCTTCCAATCTCCCCTAATTATTTGCTGGCCCAGCTCCCATCGTTATAAGGTAAACAGATGTTAATTTTAAATAGTCAATCTGTACATTTGAGCAAATGCCCAGGCAACTGTTGCACAACATGTTTTGTTTGATAATGCCATCTTGTGGCCTATTGTGGAAGAACATCTTTAATAATAATAATCCTTGCATTTGAGATAGTGCTTTTCAAGTCTTCTAGGCATCTCAAAGCGTTTCATCGAATATGCTATAAAGTGAATTTACTGTATTAGTGGGTGAAATGCTGTAGCCAATTGCACACAGCAGCGTCCCACAAACAGTCATGGATTGAAATGACCAATTTATTTTTTTAAGGGATTATTAGCAGGTGTGTGGAGTAAGGAAACCTGCCCAAGGTTTTGCTCTGCCTGGAATCAAATCCAGGTCTCTTACACTGAGCTGCAGAACTCCACTGTTGGATGCATTCAACCTTTTTGCTAATTGGGAGTAATAATAATAATGATAATAATAATCCTTGCATTGATATAGTGCTTTTCACTTCTTCTAGATGTCTCAAAGTACTTCACAGAATATACTGTGCTGTAAGTGAATTGACTGTATATTTGTAAGCAAAACGCAACAGCCAATTGCACACAACAGTGTCCCACAAACAGTTGTGGATTGAAATGTTCAATTTTATTATTTTTTTGAGGTATTATTATTAGGCATGTGGAGTAAGGATACATGTCCAAGGTTTCGCCCTGACCTTCCTGGATTCAAACACGGGTCTCTCGCTTGTAAGGCAAATGCGTGTAGTCCTGTACCACTGAACTACGGGACTACACAGATGACTCCTATATCTTGCCCAGAGGGATTGTAATTCAGGGATGAAATATAGCCAAATATTGCCATATTACCTTATAGCTTTGCCTTGTTCTACATGAACAATCTCAGCTTTCCGATTAGATACCAGCCCAAAACAAACTACAGGAAACAGAGGCGTTAGAATGTACGTGTGGGAAACTGGGGCACATATATAATATATATACTGTATATGTATATATAATATATACACAGCTGGGTCTGAGGCGTGACACTTGGCCTGTAAGACTGTTTTAAAATTGGAAACTGCTCAGAATTGTGCGGCATTGTTAAATTCAGTCTTAATTAAGAAGTTGGTTCTTTTTAAGAATTGTGAAAAACAACTTCCTTATTCAACCTGAATTTAAGAATTTTCTATAGTTCGGGACAATCTATGCACACTATTTTGACTATTTCTACCAATTTCAACTATAAATGGTCAGCAATTCTCAGCATTTATGCTGAGAAAGGCTAGTACTGTAAACCAATGGCTGTCTCACTGACTATGATGATATTAAAGTTATGAAAATCTTGATTTCTTCAGGGAATGCAACAAGTAGATTTGCTCGGTTGGTAGCATTCTCTGCTTTGAGTCATCGGATTGTGAGTTCTATCTAACCCCATGTCTAAGCTGCCATTCCACTGCAGTACTGGGACCACACCATGGTGATAAGTTGCAGTCCTTTGGATGAAACATTAAACCTTAACTCATTTTAAACATTCAAATGACTCATCTGTGTGTTCAGGTGACATTCAATATCCCACAAAAATATGAAGAGCCTGGAGTTTCTCCTTGTGATCTGTTCCACAAACCTCCAGATTAATCGGTCAGTCAGCTCATGGCTGTTTGTGGCACTATCCTGTGTGTGAAACGGCTGCCATGTCTGCCAACAAAACAATTGCTACATTTCACATTAAATTTGGAAACTGTAAAAATTAAATTCTTTCATTTAACAATGATGTAATCTGTAACTTTTCATATATATTTACCAATCCCTTAACACCTGATTATCAAGGTCAATCCAGTATCATTTAATACTGATCCTTGCATCTGAAGTATTGCCATTCACGTCAGAAAAATGTCTCAAGTCACTTCACAGGATACACTATATATTTGGATGGGAACATAGCAGCCCAATTGTGCACAGCAATATCCCACCAGCAGCCAAGAGACAAATGAACAATTTTATTTGGGCAGCTGTCAGCCACAACGTAGGAGAAACTCGCTTGCATTTTTGAATAATGCTATGGGATCTTTAACATCAACCTGAACAGGCAGACAGGACATTGGTTTAAAGTGTCATCTGAAACACGCATGTATTCACAGCACTGCATCGGTGTGTCAGTCCAGATAATGTGTCTTTATTTTTCCAGCATTACATCGCAGTTGGTAGTTGGGTTAAGAATTGAGATGATGTCATAATAAATTGTTTAGCGATGTATTGCCACTCTGCCCCACTGGAGGGCACTAGAAATCAATTGGGAATTATGATAGCCTCATTATCCTTACACTTGGCATAACTTCTTACACATCAGGAAACGTCTCTTGTGAAATATTTCACAGGATTCAATATGAAGTGTAGTGACTGTCTATTTGGTATGTTACCTTGGCAGCCAGTTTGAGTGAGGTAATGTTCCACAAACAGCTATGACCAATTTTATCTGGGGATTGTTGGAGGCACTCTCTTTTTTTTTCCAAACATTGGATCTTTAACAACAACCGAATACTGAAAATGTTAATAATAGTCATTTGTTCCATGTACTGGATACAATATTTGAAAATAATCAAAATGCTAAATAAACCTAAGTAACGAAAAATGTATATGTTAACGAGCATCGTTATTTATTATTACTTTACATGAACAGAAGTTGTCCTGTAGTGTGGAGCAGACATCTCACTAATGCAAGACTCCACTTGCTATTGTGCAGCCTATTTCTACCAAAGGAAACATTGTTTTTGTATTTCTAATCGAGGCTGAAATTCCAAGGTGAGAGAGTCATGAGTTGCCAGAGGTGCCAGCCCTTCCCCCAACACTTACACACACTTCAACTTAACCAGTACTACCTGATCTTGTCTTTTTTTGGATTCCTTGAGTGCTTTAACTTTAATTATAAATGAACTGTCAGAGTACATCCTGAAATGCATCACTTGCCCTATTTCAGCATCTCCTGCGTCCTGTTTAAAAGCGGTTGGTCAGTTCTAATTCTTCCCAACTAAAACACTCAACAATGTGTTGCCTCTACTTTAAATGGATTTGTTTTTTCTATGGAAAGCTTTCCAGATTTAGGCAACAAAGGTTGATTCGCGATTCATTCAGGGAATGGACTTTGTTTCAATTTCCTGCGAGGATCATTTTGTCTTCTCTCCAAACCAAAGACTGCAGTTGTGCTAGGAGGGTGGGCTGGTTGCTTGTCGAGTCCAATGTTGTTCTTGCTTTATCCACTCTTGGCTTCAAATTTCGATTTCCTTCCCAATGGGGTTGTGCTTTTCTCTATTCAGGCCCCTCCTTAATAGTGAGACTAAAAATGCTGGAGGGACATCATGTAATGCAATGGGCACCAATTACATGAAGCCCCTGCAGCATTTTTGCTTTGGTGCAGTCTATTTCCTTGCATTCTTCCCACTCAGTTCCTATTAACCCTGCAAGGCAGAGCCCTAACTGGAAAGGGTGGTTTCCATTGGAAAAGCGATGGGAAACCTGCCAGACTGTGTATATAATGGCAAGCTACGCTCTTTAGTTGGTTAAACTCCAGCAATACCCCAAACCACACTCTGGGATTCCTAAGTTTGGCTCTCACAACAACAACAACAAAATTACATTTGTATAGCACCTTAGTAAGCAGATGCATCCTGCCAGGAAGAGAGTAGAAATTCCATTCAAAACACAGTGATATTTCCATGTGTAGGTGACATACATGTACAGAACTCAGTCTGATTTAGATACAGGTATCCCCCGATTTACGACGTGTCTATTTACATGTTTTCGATTTAACAAACGTAGTTTTTTAACACTTTTTTATCGATGTACAATATTTTGTTTCGCTTTAACGACAAAAAAATTTGCACTTTTTTTTCGCATGTGCAGTATATAGTGTATTTCGCATTAAATACGCAGTACATATACTGTATCCAAGCTGCTGAACTGGCCAACAGCATGTCGCTACGTCAGTGATTCCCAACCTTTTTTTTGCTGCCCCAAATTAGCCTCCAACCAGTCCTCCCACCACTGTGGACTCAGCGCAACTCGCAAGTATGCTCTTTATACAAATTGGTCGGCGGTGTCGCTTTTTTTTTAGCGTTGAAGGTTTTTTTTAGCGTTAAAAATGCATTTTTAACATTAAAGAAAGGAAAAACAACATTCTGATGACCCTGACGACCCAACTGAGGACTCCCACGACCCTGATTTGGGTTGGGACCCGAGGTTGCGTACCACTGCGCTACATCATTGTTTAAAAGTCAGCTTCTTTTGAAACTACACCATGCAATTTCGAGCGATTTACAGCCTCTCTGCGTTTCTTCAATGTCAGAAAAGAGACTAGTAAGTGAAATGAGCAGCAGTAATACCGCTAGCAATAAGAGACCCCACAGAGTCATCACTTTAGATACTAAATCTTGCCTGTATGTGTTATTTTGTGTGTTTTGTGTGTTATTTTGTGTGTTTTGTGTGTTATTTTAGTGGGTTTAAGGTTAGACAATTTCAGCAAAAGAATGGGACCGCATGGGAAACCGCATTCTGATTTACGACATTTCGATTTGCGTGACGTTTTTCAGGAAACGCAACCCTGTCGTAAATCGGGGAATACCTGTATTCTTAAGCATAGTCATGCATCCGATATTCGGCTGACTTAATAAAAGTAGAATGTTTGCATAAAATCTATCTCTCCTGCAAAATACAGTACCACATATGTCTTAACAGATCTGTTTAGTCTGACTGGAGGCAGAATACTACCAAGTCAACCAAACTGGCACCGATTTTCAGAATATTTATGTTTGTTATTTTCATTTAAATTTCAGCACATTGGTAGATGCAACGGAGACAGTGAGCAGTGGAGGATTTTTGTTTCTGACCTCCATTAATATGGATTTGGGCTCCACTATTATGACGACTGTTCAATATCTTTAAATTTACAGAGATTCTCCTGGTCCTCCAGGTAAATTCATTGAGAAACAGAATTGAAACTTATTTTTCATCCATTTCTATCTCCCTTGCTTGAGTAGTTTATGACTCGGGCTTTCCCAATAAAAACAAGACTCTCAGGCTTATCAATGGTATGACATTAAAATGTCATACCATTCCTATCCCAGTATAAATTATATTGTTCATCCACCATTCATTATATAAAAGGTACAAATAAATTCCACTCATTCCTTTTAACACAACCAATAAAATAAGGATTGCAGCAGATGGACACAGTGGGCGCTGTAATAATAGCTTTGACTATACATTGTAAACACTAGATTGTATCATTTAAATGCATGGATCATTCCAGGATTCTATGTGGAAATGGTTGGTTACTGTAGGTAAAAATTGAATGAATTGTCCAGAGGCAGAATTATGTGTTATTGAGAAATATATGTCCGTCAAACATTCTTGACTTGTCTCCAAATGTCAGTCAGGTCATCAAAATTGACTTCTCTACAAAATAACACACCGTAGGTCAGTTTTAATGCTTTTTAAACTCTCAGGGTTTTTTAAATTTTGTCTGCATTACAGCAATTTGCACAAATGGCAACTACGATCTGACTTTGATTTTTTTTATTTCCATTAGAACTTACTTTAATCATAAACGATCTGCCAGGTAAGTAACATCCTGAAAAATAATCCATTCTCATGCATAATATACAATCAGCTACCAAAGGCTTCCACAGCCTTCAGCCTTCACACAACCTTCAGCAATATCTTGTGGATCAGTTTTGAAAACAATCTGCAATGGGAATGGGTGTTCTTAATATAGTACCGCGACAGATATTTCTGATAGTTAGGAACATAAAAACAGGAAAAAGACCATTCAACCTGTCAAGCCAGATGAGCGAGTTTGATTGTAGCTCATCTTCTCGTTCCATTTATCCACTTTTTCTCAAAATCCCTTGATAGCTTTACTTGCCAAGTGCCCCTTAATGTAGCATATTCTTATTTCACATGTACTTCAGGCATTTTAGCTGAAATTCTGTGCTCTATTAACAATAGTCTGGTGAATGTATCACAACAACAACATAATAACAAAATAACATTTATAGAGCCTGGGTTGTACTAATTATCAAGTAATTTCCCTCAACCCCACAGTTTATTAATTTAGTAAGAGCATAATAGCAAAGACTGTCCTTTTGATGTTTTATGCACTGAACATGGTCTTTGAAGACATAAAGTAACTATTTTTGAAATAAATGGTATCACGACTTTTTGTTCACCCTATATTTATCCAGATTTCACTTTTGTTTAGATGGAGTACTCAACCACTACAGATCACAATGGTTTGGACTCTAAGCCAGGTGCTGATACCAGATTTGCAAGATACTGATCATAGCATTGGAGTGCCTGTTAGCAGGAAATCAGCATACTACGACAAAAAATAGAGTTAATTGAAGTTCATTTTATCAAACGCCTTTAGAATCTTGAATACTTCAATAGGATTTAAATATTCTCTTCTCCTTTGTAAACATTAATTATTGCTCAGTGGTTAGAGTACTCGCCTTGCAAGCATGAGACACCTGGGAGGGTGAAACCTTGGGCAAGTTTCCTTACTCCCTCACACCTGATAATAATCCCACAAAAAAAAACAATAATAAATTGGTCATTTCAATCCACGACTGCGACACTGTTGTGTGCAATTGGCTGTTGCGTCTCACCCACAAATATGCAGTCAATTCACTTTACAGTATATTCTGTGAAGCGCTTTGAGACATCTAGAAGATGTGAAAAGTGCTATATCAAACGCAAGGAATATTATTATTTCCTTAGCCTCTCCTCGTAACTGTGGTGCCTTATTCCAGCTATCAAGAGAGTTTTGGGGATCCAGTGAACTAGCAGTCAAATTCTAATTAATCAATTAATCACATCATAGACCTTCACCACTCCAGGGGTTTGTCCCAACAGTTCATCCCAACCTCGCCACTGCATTTGTGTTAAAATCTTGGTGAGTTCTGATGAGTTGCAGTCTTTCTCCACGGTGATAGAACCTCAATTTTTAAAAGAATAAATTTAAATGGTGAACACATTTAAATGTGTCCAAAACCACTTGCAACTGCCCACACAGTTAAGGTGGAGAGTGTGGTACAGTTTCAACAGTAAGTGCGTAGGTATTTGGCATTGGTGATATAGGAGAGATGCTTTAAAATTGATGAACTGCAGAACTGAACAACAAAAAAATTCATTTATATAGCGACCTTCACATCGAATATCTCAGAGCAATTTAGAATGGCAGGGTAGATGCCATGCAGGGAGGAAAGGGGGAGGGCAGAAGGAGGTAGCCATAGATGCGATAAAATAGTTAGGTTTAAGGTAGGACAATTACCTCCAATTATTTCAGAGAATCTGCACTGAATTACATTATTTCTCTATTGAGCAGCTTTCTCTGATAAGACCATTTGAATTCCTCAATCCCTCATAGCAATCTGTCCAAACAAGGATTTATTGCCTTGGAATAGTCAATAGCAACCATTGCAGCAGATTCTAAAATTGTCAGGAATCCTTTACATTGGATCATCATTTGTAACCTGCACATTTTGCATAAGGATTGTTACCCCAGCCTACAAACGAGACCCCAATGATATCCTAAACAATGGCTCTCAGGCAAGCATTATGATTCAATTGTAAACTAAACTTAAAAATTGTTCGCCAAATGTTCTTTACTTTGTTGCCAAACGCACAGGGCAGGAAGTTAATCATAGAGATGTGTTACTGTATTGTAAATGTATCATCACATCACTTGTGAGTTACATAAATGAAATAAAAATTGGTCAAAAAAAGCAAATGGGAATTCGAGGTTCACCTTTTTTAAATGTATTGCAGAAATAGTATACAATGAGCAAATGGTTCATTTGTCTGAAGTGCCCTTGCCAATAAATGACTCACATTCTTTGATTAGTTGTTGGCCTGTAAACCCGGTGTGAATCAGCTTGGGAACTAGTCACTGGCTCAGAAACTTTGAGGATATGGAAGTTATTGTTCAAGTAAACAATGACTGTTTTTTGCTCTTTACAATAAAGGGGCTCAAAAACACTGTGAATTTTAAAATAAATTATGTTCATTGTTTTTTTAGTAAACTTCTAAGAGTTTTTGCATGAAACTGTTTAAACATTTGACCCATACTGTATAATGGTGGGCTGTATGTCAAGAGTGATAGAACAATCTGCTTTGTTGAGTCTTCTCTGTTGTATTACGCATCGCAATATAAATGAGTGAAGGCTGATTGTTAGGAAATCGCTGGGAATCAATAGCAAATAGGTTTCTTTGGATAAGGAATGCATAAATTGAAGCTTCAGTGCATTTATCCTGAAAGAGTTTAAAGGTATTATAATTTAAAAAGATGATTTTTTCTGTGTGGGGAAAGTTAATGCTGATTGAAAACTCTGTCGCCCACATACTCACCCGCACCAAACTTCGCTCCCCCATTACCGCAGTCCTTGCCAGACTTCACTGGCTCCCTGTCCCTGAGAGGATCGACTTCAAGATCCTCACCCTTATTTTCAAATCCCTCCACTCCTCTGCACCCCCCTATCTCTCTGATCTCCTCTCTCCCCAAACCAGCACCCACTGCCTTCGCTCCACCGGGTCTGGCCTCCTCCTTGTCCCCCAAATCCTCTGCTCTATCCTTGGTGGCCGTGCCTTCAACCACTACTCCCTGAGGCTTTGGAACTCCCTTCCTGAAAAGCCATCCGGCGTGGAGCGCACTATATCAATCGAAGTTGTTGTTGTTGATCAATTCAGTTTGTAATAGTGTCTGGAAGAGATGTAATTGAATGTTGGAAAGAGAAGCTGATTAAAATGAGATTCCAGCACAAATCATCCACAACATGGCCCTCAACCACCAAAGTAAGGTCATTATTGTCCTCAGGAAGATATCTGAGGTATGTTAGTACCGATTCAGAACAAAAAATATGGTGGAAACAAGTAAACAAAGAATAGTGAAAAGAACATGAGTGGAGTTTCCTCAGCACTCCATTGGAGTGCAAGCATAGACTATATGACATCCTTGAGGCTTGAATCCACAACTTTAACCCATGAGTTAAAGTTAACTCATCATCTCCTGTCCTCTACCTATTGTCTCATTTGTCTTCCTTGCTCTGCCTCCCCTCTCTGTTAGTCCTTAAAAGCCTCTCCCAACATGCCCCAGTTCCATGCACACCTCTCCCTCCACTCCCTTTTCGAACCCCTCCAGTCCGGTTACCTACAGTACAGAGAATGTGCTCATGAAAGCCACAAACGATGTCCTCTCTATCTGTGACCAGGGCTCCCTTTGCCTCCTTGTCCCCCTGGACCTCTCCGCCACTTTCAACACAGTTGATCACGCCATCCTCCACCGCCTGTCCTTTGACATCCACCTCAGTGGAACCGCACTCGCCTGGTTCGAGTCCTACCTCACAAACCGTCAGCAGTACATCTCAATAAATGGCTTTTCCTCCCACTCTCACCCTGTTACCTGCGGGGTGCCCCAAGGATCCATCCTTGGCCCCCTCCTCTTCCTAATCTCCCTCTTAGTGATGTTACCCGCAGACATGGGGTACACTTCCACATGTATGTAGACCCAAATCTATTTTTTTTCACCTCACTTTACGACCCCCCACCCCAGTCCCCTGATGTTCTGTCAGCCTGCCTGTCAAGAGCTGGATAATAATAATCATAATCATCATCATCATAATAATAATAGTAATAATAATAATCCTTGCATTTGATATAACGCTTTTCATATCTTATCAACATCTCAAAGTGCTTATAAGAATGTACTGTAAAGTGAATTGACTGTATATTTGTGGGTAAAACACGACAGCCAATTGCACACAGCAGTGTCCCACAAATAGTCGTGGATTGAAATGACCAATTTTTATTATTGTGGGGTTTGTTTGGACAGATTATTATTAGGCATGTGGAGTTAGGAAACTTTCCCAAGGTTTTGCCCTGATCTGCCTGGATTAGAACACAGGTCTCACGCTTATAAGGTGAGTGCTCAACCACTGAGCTACAGGAGCTCCACGATGGATGAGACATCAGGAGCTGGATGAGCGCAAACTTCCTGCAGCTAAATGTTGACAAGACGGAAGCCATACTCTTTGGCTCTCATCAACGTCTTCAATCCCAAGGCTCTCACCTCCTCCACCTACCCGACCTGCCCATAAAACTCTCCGAACCTATACGCAACCTAGGCATCAGGTTCAACCTCCAATTATCTCCTAACAATAGCATCTGTTCCCTTCGCTCTACTGGGTCTGGCCCCCCCTCCACCATCAGCAGCCGTGCCTTCAGCCACTAAACTCTGAGGCTACCTTTCTCACTTCCTTTGCCTCGCTCCCTTTCTTCCTACTTTCAGGTCTCAGATAAAGACCTTTCTTTTCGACCATGCTTTCTGTCACTTTTTTCCCTGTTCCCCTGGCTCGGCCCCGGGATCCGTTATTGGGAAGTGTTCTGAGATGCTGTCCGGCATGGAGGGCGCTATATAAATCCAAGTCGTTGTTGTTGTTCTGATGAAGGGTCGTGGACTGTTTTGTGCTTTTAGTATGTATGCACTAGGATCCGTCGATATGGAAATTTTCCGATTTAGATATATCGATGGGCTCATATTGAGATATACCGAAATATCGATATTTTTGGGTTTTTCGTACTGCGCATCTATCTGTATATTATCACATCCACCCCCCCGCCACCATCCCTCTCTCCTCCTCCCCCCCGCCGCCGTCCCTCTCTCCCACCCCCCGCCGTCTTTCTCCCCCCCCACCCACCGCCCCCAGCCGTCTCTCTCCCCCTCCCCCCCACCCAGCCGTCTCTCTCCATCGCCCCCCCCAGCCGTCTCTCTCCCCCTCCCCCCACCCAGCCGTCTCTCTCCCCCTCCCCACCCCCCCCCCCCCCACAGCCGTCTCTCTCCCCCCACCACCACTTGCATACCTGTATATTGTATTCTAGGACTATGAATACAATATGGCGGCTTTGCACCTCAGTCTGTGCATTGTGTATAGAGATGAGCATTCTGTGTCTTGTAGTTCAGCGTGCGGCATTCCGATTTTTTCCCTCAATATATCGACTTTTCGATATATCGATATTTTTGAAATGCCTATATCGGCGTATCGATATGAAAATTATATCGTGTTTTAGCGATATATCGATATATCGCCAGACCCTAGTATGCACAGAGCTCTGCTCAATCCGCTACTAAAGCAACAGGAAATGGAAATATAAATTCTGCTGCCTGCTCCAAATCACCATGTGTCAGAAGCGATGTCTCATGGACCAGACTGAGACCAAAATGTATGTCAGCATCTTTTATATCACTATGTGAGTGCTGGGAGAATTAATTTCAGCAGCTGGAGGTGAATCAGCAGACTGAACTGATTTAGCAACTGTAAGGTATTATTGAGTCTATTTAGGAGAATTATCTTTGCAAGAATTAGATTAGTGACAAATAGATCAGCAGATAATAATACACTATGACTGTAGCATGTTCTGTTTATTTATATGTAACCCAGCAACGTGCCTTTCTAACAGGTACAATCGAGTCTTTTTTTCTATAGGGATAAATTCACTTAGTTCCTGTGACAAGTTTATCTTGGCTGTAAAACAGAAAGTGTAGAGTCAATGTGAAAGATGCATTTGTGTATGTACATTTTAAGCTTTCTTGTCTCTCCATTCTATTTGTGACTGTCTCGGCAGAAATACAGTGAAAGGATAGAAGATAAGTAAATCAGGAATTGTGACTCCACTGTCAGTTAATGTTGAGGTGGTTCTGATTTCTGTTGTTGCTAATTTTGTAATTGCAATTTGGGATTTGACCTTCCTGCTGGATGAACTCCAGTTAACATTATAAATATGACATTAAAGGCACAATTCAGTGGAAGAGTTACTGACTTGCAGGTATTCCGCTTAATGGACCCGGAAGAACAGTGTAGATTTCCAGTCATTCAGTACAAATCCTAAATTGAGTTATGAATATCTCCTGTATCACAGTTGCTTTCCATTTATCTATGTATTTCACAACTGTAACAAATATTATTGACTTCATATTTATATTCCTATGACATCTTGAGATAGCTTTGTGATTATGGTAATTTTTTTTCTGTTCTAAGATGAGGCATTATGTTTTGCCATTACTCATACTCACGTATCTTGTTCGTCAGTGAGGCAGGCAGTCTACCTATGACTCCAGGAACACTGCTGTTCTGACAGATTGCCTGTTAGATATCAAGTCCTGAATGAGCTTCTTTCAAATGAATGTTGACGAAACTCCTGCTTGGCCTCCGTCATCACCTCCCAGGCAGGGAGGTTCATACAGTTATCACTAGAGAAAAACCATATCAACCTCACCGATTGTTCACAGTTTCTGTATTTTGCTGGATTTTCAGTTCTCTTTTAACACTTTCTTCCATCTCTGCAACTTCACCCACCTCAACTTCACTCCTCATTCCTAAAGCCCAAACCTTCATCCACATCTTTGTCACTTACAGACTTGTTTATGTGTGCTCTTCTTGCTGGCCTTCACAGCTCAACTCTCCACAAGGTGCATGATAGTACATCCGCCCCCTCCCTCCTCTCTACTCTAGGTGGCTTGTAACCTGGATCCAGATTTACTCTTAACTCAGAGCACCCAGTTTGGTAAATATTGCCTTAATCTTGAGACCAGTTTTCTGGAAATGGGGCCTTTGGAACTGAGTGGCTCCAAAATCACATGTTTGACAATGCAATGTCAGAATCTAGTCAAGCCTCTGCAGTGGTCACAGCAGTTCAGTTCCTGAGTCAGGCCTTCAGGGCACTGCTGACTGTCCTACCAGCCTGGCTTACCCTTGGTACTTGGAGGAGCAAATCCAATCAGTGGGAGAAGGATTTGTTCTGTTGTGCAGGTTATCCTATAGAGATACAACAAAAACAACAACTACGATTTATAAAGCGCCCTCCATGCTGGACGGCTTCTCAGAGCGCTTAAATATAGAAACAGGCGACCAGGTCAACTTAAGTTTACTCAAGCGTTGCCCTTCTCTCAGTTCTAGCTATAGTAACTGAGTCTGCTCCACTCCACACATTCCTAATGCTGGTGAGGAGCCTTGAACCATCTCTGTGCTCCTCTGTTACCCAACAACACCAGAATCACTCATTGTCTCTTGTGTAAAAAAAAGGTCTCATTTGATACTTCGATGTTTATTTTCAGATGCACTTTGCAGTGTATCATGTGAAGCGCTTCAAGACGTCTCAGCGACATGATAAGGTGCTATATCAAACACGATTATTATTGTTATCCTAGCTAAATATTGTGTAATTTAACCTTGTCCTCACCTCTTTTCACCTCTCTAATAACCAGCTTTAAATACATCCTGGCTGATATGCTTTCACAGATGATGAAACTTGCACATATCACTTCTTAATGCCCTTGAGCTTAACTTGCCCTTATTTTTGGAGAGCACGACTTCAAAATTCCAATGGAATTTTAAGCGGAGGATTATTAGCAGTCTGGCTGTATGCTTCACTAACATTAGCATCATAGCACATCTCTGCACATCTCTGCACACCGAGACATGACCAGTGTTGCTTTATTTGAATGAGCTTAAAAATAAACAGTTATTATTCAGTTCTCTTGTTTTGCTCTCACCATTGTTCCTTGATATTTGCATAACAGTCAAAAGCACAGTGCCACATTTTCCACTGAGCACCAAAGAGCTAGGTGATTCCAGAGAGCAGTTGCATCGTTAATTATTTCAAGAAATTATAGCAAAAAGGAAGATGAGTAAAAACAGAACAAATTGACTGTCATATTTCAAGTATCTATTTCTTGGGTAGTGAATTTTTTCTATCGTTCTAAAGCATGGATCACTGAACCATAGAATAATGTCTATTCAGAGCAAGTATAATAAATCTGTTATATATTATCATACGAATTGCAGCCACATACATTTTCTGTTAAGTCGAGGGTTAAATGCTTTTCAGGCTCACAACAACAACAGGAGGACATCCCAAGGCACTGAACAGTCAGGACGGGACCCGAGCAAGGGAGAGGGGCAGAGCAGAGGGGAGGGGTGGGAGAGAGTTAGGAAGAAAGAGAGAGAGTTGGGAGGGCAGCAGAAGGCATGGCCCGAACTGAGGACAGAGGGAGATTAGGAGTTGCCGATGGCTCCATTGAAGCGGAAAGTCTTGAGGCGAGACTTGAAGGAGGCCAGGGAGGGGACGAGGTGGCGGGGCTGCGGGATGGAGTTCCAACATCTTATAAATACTCTGATCTCACTCCTGATTAATTAATTCCAACAGAACCTTGCAATCAGTTGCATTGTTTCTTGGAAAACTTTAGGAAATGTTCTAGTTGTTGCATTTCCCAGTTCCCAAATGCAAACTTTTCTTTCTGTTTCTACAGTAACGAACTAGTATTCGAAGGTTGATATGTGACCAGCTCCCCTGACGAGGCTTAAAATAGCTGCTTTATTACCAGGGACAAATTTACTCCATCGAAAGTTAACTTGATTAAGCAGTTAGTCATCTTTAACACTAAATAAGGTGACATCATGATCTTAAGCACCAATTCAATAATTCAACTCCTGTTCTCCTATTTCTTAACATATGCTAGAAACCAACAAGCAATTAATTTAACAATAATAATCCTTGCATTTGATATAGCGCATTATCACATCATCGAGACGTATCAAAGCACTTCCCAGAATTTACTGTAAAGTGAATTGACTGTACAGTTGTGGGCGAAACGCAGTAGCCAATTACGCACAGCAGTGTCCTACAAACATTCGTGAATTGAAATGACCCATTTATTATTGTTGTTTTTGAGGGATTATTATTAGGCGTGTGGAGTAAGGTAACTTGCCCAATGTTTCACCCTGCCTGGAATTGAACCTGCGTGTAAAGTGAGTGCTCTAACCACTGAGCTACAGGACTCCTTGTAGTGTCCACAACAGCATTTACAAGTATTGAATTCAAGCAGGTAAATGAATGTAAAAAGGTAGGAAGATAGGAGTAGGTAAGAAGTTCAGAGTTGACCACTCAGTCCATTGAGCTTGCTCCACTAGATGGTCCATCATATTAACCCATGGCTCTGATAAGAACAGATGGAAATTGCATCAGAATAGATTTCTCACAGGAACATTCAGGCACATAATTGGTCACATGGAACCTGGTTCTGTGCAAAATGGCTTCCATATTTGCTCTTGGTATAAGAGCAGATTAAAATGATGGCGAGGTGGTAGGACATGAAGGGATTTGTATGTGAGGAAAAAGTACTGGTTAGTACAGATTGAGACTGGATTGAAGAATTGTACACAATTCTTATGTCATCTTAAATTTTAAAACAAAACTGTATGACAAGCAGATTTTGGGGCCTGAGGTCTTAAGCTTAAGAACAGGGTGAATATAACAGGAGTAGAAAATGAATTGTGAGGTGAGGTCAATAGCCAGTGATATTAAATTCATAAACATTTCAGAGAAAATGTGCTGGGTAGACACACGAATATCACTAGTGTTCCCAACTCTTGACTTACTCTATTTTCAAATTGTGTTGCATGTTTCTGCACCACTCTTTAAACCCTTCCAGGGGCAGTTTTAAATGTCCCAAATATATGATAATTAAATAAACAGCGATAGGTTGTTTCATTCCTTGTACAGATTATTTTGACATGCTAACAATGATTAATGAGAAGGATTTGAAAAGATCATAGGCCAGATCCTTGCTTATCTCTTGCAATTGATTCTCTGTTGGAATAGATTTTCTCTGTCACTGATCCAAAATTACATGGGGTTAGAGGTTGCTGACCCAACATTACAAAGTAGACAGAAACCATATTAAGCAGCATATTTTACGACAAGTTAACCTATATGCTAACATTTTTCCACAACAGATGTTACCCCTAAAATAAAAATATGTTATTTTTATATTTGAAGTTATTTTTATATTTTGAAAATTATATTTGTCAACTATTCTATATTTATTTTATCCAGGCATGGTGAAACCTTGGACAAGTTTCCTTACTTCACAAGGCTAATAATAATCCCTAAAAAAAACAATAATAAATTGATAATTTCAATCCATGACTGTTTGTGGGACACTGCTGTGCACAATTGGCTGCTCCGTTTTACCTCACCTTAAAAGCCGCCGAAACCTTGGTCCACGCCTTTGTCACCTCTCGGCTGGACTATTGCAACGCCCTCCTCGCCAGTCTCCCCTCCACCACAATCCACAAAATCCATCTTATCCAAAACTCTGCCGCCCACATACTCACCCGCTCTAAGCTTCACTCCTCCATTACCCCAGTCCTTGCCAGACTTCACTGGCTCCCTATCCCAGAGAGGATCGACTTCAAGATCCTCACCTTTGTTTTCAAATCCCTCCACTCCTCTGCACCCCCCTATCTCTCTGATCTCCTCTCCCCACAACCCAGCTCCCGCTGCCTTCGTTCCTCTGGGTCTGGCCTCCTCCATGTCCCCTGAGTCCTCCGCTCCACCCTCGGCAGCCATACGCCCCGAGGCTCTGGAACTCCCTTCCTCACTCGCTTCGCCTCGCCCCCTCTCTTCCCAGTTTCAGGTCACAGTTGAAGACCTTTCTCTTCGACCGAGCTTTTGGTCACCTTCCTGCCCCTGCCCCTGGCTCGGTCCCGGAATCCGCTATTGTGAAGCGCTCTGAGACGCCGTCTGGCGTGGAGGGCGCTATATAAATCAAAGTTGTTGTTGTTGTTATATTTGTGGGTGAAACGCAACAGCTAATTGCACAAAGTGTCCCACAACAGTCATGGATTGAAATGACCAATTTATTATAGTTTTTTTTTAGGGGACGGATTATTATTAGGTGCGTGGAGTAAGGAAACTTGCCCATTGTTTCGCCCTGACCTGCCTGGATTCGAAACATAGTTCTCACGCTTGTAAGACGAGTGCTCTAACCATTGAGCTACAGGACTCCATAATCAGTCAATTCACTTTACAGTATATTCTGCAAAGTGCTTTGAGACATCTAGAAGATATGAAAAGCATTATATCAAATGCAAGGAGTATTATTATTATAATTATTACTATTAGCAGTAGCATGATTATATTGTGACTGGACCAGCTTGTTATGTTTGGTCTTAGACAATTCAGGAAACAATCTTCCAGTAGCAGACCAACAAAGTATGAAATTGTGTTCCTGCTGGGCAGAAACAGGCTCAGAATATGTAAAATGTTGAGTAATGGATATCTGGAAGCAGGTTTCAAGCCTATATGTCAAGTCAGGGTGCTTAGATAACAGAAATCATGAGAATGCTTTGCATGAATATAAAACATGAGATTGGGTCACAGTTACTCTTGTACCTTTTTGTGTTTGTTGTACTCCACAATAATATTTATTATTTCGTTTTCCATAGTTCAGTTTTATTACTTTCTCATTTTCAAACTATTTCTGATATTTGTGTTTTCAGGAGACATTGAGTTTCCCAGTTCAATACCAAGTGATATTCACAGACTATACATTGTGCAACAAGAAGATTGAAGATGTGGCATTTGCAGAAATGGCTTGACTAATGTCAATTTTTCTATTGGACCTGAAATCACTTACAAGAATTTAGAAAATATTTTTTTTAATATTCCAAAAGTGTAAAGCATTGAAAACAAATGACCTGCAGACCAGGTTGTGGGACGAAACTGAGAAGTGAGAGAAGGGAAAAGACAGCTGGGAAGGTTGGAGACGGAAACGCGATGGGATTCTGGAAGGGAGTTCCAAAGTGCAAGGGCAGAGTAGTTGAAGGTGGGGAGATATGAGCAGGGGCATTAAACAGACTGCTCTTTGCTAAGCAGAGGGACAGTTTGGGCAATCGGGTCACAAGAGGTTGCTCATGTAACCAGATCAGAAGCCAGCTTCTATTCATTTGTTTTAGGAGCAACCTTCAACAGCTTCAACAATTTGCCAAATTCCGCATGCTTTGAAATACATCCCCCAAAATGGAGCAAATCTAGACCCAGGTGGAATTCTACTCCAGCAGTGTTAGACCTGAAACTCAATGAAACTAAGATAGAATTGCAAGAAGCACTCAGCACATCTAAGTGCTGAGTGTTTGAAATGTTGATGACAAACATGCAGCCATTCATTACACACAGGCAGTAATCAGCATTCATAGTTCTGAAGCAGCCAAGAGCTACTTGACCCTTGTAAAACCTAAACAGTCCAAACAGTGAAGTGCACAATTTAGTGATAAAAATGGCTTAACAATAGCAGCAAAAGACTGAGTTATGGACAGAAGCTTTTGGGGGACTTTTTCAAGTGGGCATTAAACTATTCAAATCATTATATTTGAATAGTTCCCATTATACTCTTCAAAAAGAGAAAAAAGTTTTTCCCTGCGTGAATAATAATAATCTTGTTTGTGACCAATAATAGTTGTGTTCTGCACAAGTATCCTCTAGATTAATTAATTATTCACATCTGGAATTTTGTGAAACTTTGCAGTGTGCAAATGGTATTTACTTGTAGAGACAGCACTTGAGTGAACACCACTGCATTTGAACTGTGAGCGGTTTCGCATCATTTTGATGTGATAAGACACTCTAAAAATACAACATGCATATACAAAATAAAAAACTTATTTCTAAGTGGAAGTAGAACTCCTTGAAGTACCAGTTATGAATGTGGGTGGAGTGAGCAGATTGTCACCACACAATCTCAGCAAACTGTAGCCAAATCCTGTTTCATAGGAAATGCGTGGGACTGTACTAGGAGCAGTAAGTTCACAGTCATTCTACTTGAGCCACAGACAGAGAAAATTGAACAGTACTGACAGGGCAAGTGGGCTGGGGAGGTAGAAGTGTAATTATTTCCAAAGAGCACTAATTTAATGCTCCATTACCTACAATTTGGCTGAAGGCACATTATATTTTTATAGAAAAATAAAATATAAAATACTTGGATGTGAACTTGGCTTCGTTGTTAGCACTCTTGCCTCGGGATCAGAAGGTTGTGCATTCAAAAACCCCATGAAAGGACTTTGAATTCATAGTTAAAGTGAACATTCCAATGCAGTACTCGCGAAGCACTGCATTTTTGGAGGCACTGTCCATTGGATGAGATGTAGACCATAGCCATACCCACCTATACCAGTGAATCATTTTCTGTTCAGCTACATGTTATGTTTCCCAGTATCAAGAGGACATAGGTTTAGAGTTGCCAAAAGGCCTTCTTCATCCAGACCAATCTGGTTTGTGGCTCACTGTTGCGTGCAGTTGCCTGCCGCAGTTTGCCCACAACATATACAGACAATTCACTTTACGGTATATTCTATGAAGCGCTTTGAAACGTCTCAACACCATGATATATCAAATGCAAGTATTATTATTATTGTAAAAATATCAGAGGAAAGCTGGTATCCCAGCAACCCAAAGCCATGATCCAGAAATCTAATGTGCACCTAAGGACTACCAGACAGACAGACAGACAGACAGACAACATTTCCTTACAGAACAGAGATTTACCCAGAGGCTGCTTTCAGAACAGCGCGGTCAAATTGTGGTGTGGCCACATAGGTAGCAGGACCTTTGTAATGGTAGAGAGCCTTGAACATGGGGGAAAAGAAGAAGTAAAACTAAAATACCATGACCAATGGTTTGGTTTCATTCTCTTTTAAGTTTAAAGAGTTTACATTACTAAATCTCTTCTCTGTACTATCATTGTACTCCAGACATCTATAACACGTGTTCCCATATTGGGTTAGCTGCAGTATAAGGCTTTTGAATCTGGTGATAAATATTACAGGTGCTTATTTTTCCCAAATGTCATATTAAAGTATACACAAAGAGTGCCGTGTATATGGAAACACTGCTTCTAACTCTAAACATGAGGAAATGTGAAGACATCCCGATCTGCTCCAGTGGAAATATGGCAAAGTATCAAAAAGAACCCTGGTGTAAATATAGAGGCAGTTTATTGCAGCCAATGCTATTAACCATTTCCTTCACGATCCAGCCAAAAACTTGCCTTTCCTGTTCACACTGGAAACTTTTGTTGGCTCTGAGGTGTAAAGTTTGATGTTGCACATGGGAAAATGATGTTAAAAAAGACACTCTCTAAGTAAAAATACTTTGTCAAACTTCTTTTTGGAGAGGGCAGAGAGGATTGAGAGATCAGAGCCCTGCATAATTTTGTCAAAGTACAGTCAGTCATGTGCGAGTGACACAGCCTCATTTTACAATGCAATCTAGTTCCTTGCTGCCTCAATATTAGTTCTCCAGACCGTCTGTGCTCTTAGCAACCAGGATCAACTAAAAGATTATATAAAGCACTTGTCTTTGTTATATTTTCCCAGGCAGGACCCGTTATTATACCATTCATCACACAGAAAAAGAGCAGTCACGACATTTGGGTTTCTATTGTGCAATCAATGGAAAATACAGAAGACAGTTTCCAGTTCTTGTACTGTTTTGACTGTTTGCCCACGGTGTTTGTACGAGTACTTCACATGGTATGTGCTAACTAATGAAAGCCCTGCAATCAGGGACCGGTTTGCAAATGGCAATTTATCGTGAAACATTTGATCATATTCCAAACTCTAATTGCGTGCATCCTTGTTGAGCAAAAGAGATGATAACCAATGAAGATGACAAAAGCAAAGATAAACAGGAAATGTTTGGATTTGTTCCAGGAGAGAGAGAAAAAAAGATGATTATCAAGCCTGACAACATGAACAGTTTTATTCTATTTTCCCCCAATTAAAACTGTTTGCAAATGTGTTTGAAAACTGCATAAGAAACATTTTGCAGTATTTGGCAGACAAATTAACGTTTCAGTGCTTTGCAGACGTTCGCTGTTTACGTCCTCCAGCTTCTTTACAGGCCTTGAAAAAAGAACAAAAGACACAATTGGTTAAGAACACCTTCACATTAACCAGAAACTTTCAGTGAACAATAAACTTATCCAAATCTTTTTCCTACTTCACCTCTGCTAATAAAAACCCTTTTAATTTGTATGTCCACATGAAAATGCATCTGGCACTGTTTAACTTTTCTTTGTCTACTGATCTTGAGCACTTGGTTCTGCTTCAATCTTGTTCACACTGCCTTTGTGGTTTCATTCTATTCCTGGCTTGTCCAGCTGCCAATGTTGCCAGGGCTAACTTTCAGCGTTGTCTCCTATTCTTCTTGTGGCTTTGTGGGTAAATGCACTTCCTAGAATCATAGTTAACAATACAGATCAGGAAGTTGCCAGTTTTGACTTAGGTGATTTGAGCTGTGTTAACTGACATGTTTCAATATTGGACCTGCAATTACAATTGGACTCAGTGTCCAGGGACAGGGAAGTGACAAATCTGACTATGTTACTGCTCCTGAAGCCTGTCCAGTGGCAACCTAGAAAGTACACATGTGGGTGAGGACAGTGTCTGATTTGGCTGTGATACCTAATATGCTGTGACTGCCCACAATCTAGGCTGTCACATGAAGAATGAATAGGCAATGTACAGAATGGTTGCAGGAGTTTGTAGACTATGCCCCAGCCTAATTCAGCATCTCCAGAGAGAAAAGGAAAACAGCCACTCAAATAAGCTGCTTCTTCTCTGTATTCCTCCTGATCCTTTTTCCAAACAAATTGCCAGGTATATTTTCCAGATGAAAAACAACAGTTGCAAATACCTAATTGCAGACTGCTTGCCTGCTCTCTCCATTGGAAATAGCTGAGGGGAGTAAGCTAATAAGAGGAAGGGAAATACTTTAAAATAGGAAGTACAGTAAAGACAGAATAATTTTGACAAAACTATGTATATACTGTATATATAGGGTTCAAAGCACATTTCAGATATTTAGGCGATACTGAAAGTTTACATGAAGTGTTGAGCAATGTATTCCTTCCGTTTTAATAGTATGAATTATATGAGAAGAGGAAACACAAAGTCAAACAAGAAGTTCTTTTAATTGTTCTTTGATAATTGGAACAGGTTGCTCAGCTTTCGTTGTCAGTTTTTTGCAGTAGCAAATGTTTTTTTCTAAACAGTCTGCTGTCATGTTCATAGTGCTCTCATGCCAATAACAACAAAATTACACTTGTATAGAATTATTTCTTTTAAAACGTATATAAAAATGTTTTATATTATTAGATATGTCTACAAACATGTCATCAAATAAGAGCCAATTATTTGGCTCTGTTTGTCTGTTTGTCTATTTGTGTGTCTCTGTGGGTTCAAGCCTCCTGTTGTAGCTTGGAACTCCCATTATCTGAACCGAAACCCAATGCCCGGGGTGTGCTACATTGTTAAAAGGTGCCATTCTTTGGATATTTTTTCTTAACTGCCCTAAACTGTGACCGTGAAATATTTAGTGATTTCTTTTACTAACACTATTTGTACACAAATCAAAAACAGTCCCGAGTGCAAGGTGCAGACGGATTTTAGAAAATTTGAAAAAGGAAAAGGAACTTTATGCCATTGATTCTAAAGTACAGTACTTGATTTTGCAGGTACCTTTTAATGAAATAATCTATGCTTTTGATTCAAGTAAATATGGTAAACTTTAAAGATTGAATATCTACTAAAAGTATTTGCATTTTATGGCATTTTCTCACATTGAAATATGACACAAAATTACTGTCCAGTGTTATTGGAGGCAAATGTGGCAACAATTTACACCAGCAAGGTACTGCAAACAGCTGAGGCCGTACACTGGGGAGAAATTCCCTTTTATGAATAGTGTTACAGGAATTTTAACATCCACTTGAAATTTAACATCTCATATGTAAGGTAGTACCTCTAGCAATGAGCATTTCCCCAATATTTGAGCTCAAACTCAATGTGAGACTTGAACCCACAACTTCTAACCTAAAGCAATAAATATTTGCCCTGAGCCAAGCTAGGTCCGCCAGTAAATATAAATATATTTATATATTTATACATTTATAAATATTTAGATGTTTATAAATAATTTTTTATATAAAATTAATATGCTTCAAAATATACACTGTTTGAAATGTATACTTCAGTTCTAGGCTAGAAATTTGAGATGAGAAATCAAAATATTTAAAATTCATAATAGGTCCCAAAGCAATTTAATTAGAAAGTTGAGCCAACATTTTGTGTGTGTCTTTTCCAGGGCCTTGGGATGTCCTCCTGACATGAAAGACTCTATACAAATGTAATTTTGTTGTTGTTGTTTTGTTGTCAGTCTTACATCCTGAAACATCACCCTGCATCACTATTTCATATAATGGTCTGCTGTTATGTGTTTCCAACACTTCCTGTTTTTTTCCAAGTAATCTGCTGTCATGTTCACAGTGCTAAATTCGAGCCAAACTTCTCTGCAAAAACAATCAAGATCCCTACCAACCTGCCAGTTCTCCGGTCTGCTCCATATCTCCCACCCAACCAACCTTAACATCGGCGGCCGAGCTTTCAGCCTCTCTGACCCCACACTCTGAAACTCAATCTCACAGTCTCTCCACCTTCCTTCCTCCCTTGTCTCCTTCAAGGCTACTCAAGACCCTCCTTTACGACCATGCCTCCAGCTACCCTCCCACCTCTCTGACTCCCCTCACCCCTCCCCCGCCCCTTTCCCATGCTCAGGTCCCGACCCCTGACTGTCCAGCGCCTTGGGACATCCTCCCAACGTGAAAGACGTTCTGTAAATCTAATTTTGTTGTTGTTGTTACTTGCTTGCCACCTTAAATAAATTAAGTATGGGTTGCATATTAAATATGTTAGAGAATAATTCAAGGTCCAGAAGGATCATAAAATATTTAACTTTTTGAAGTTAAAAGTAATCTAATTTAAATGTTGGGAATCAAAATGTGTGAATATATGGCAACTTGATTGGTGATAGAGACAGAGACTGTCAGAAAAAGGATTAGAAACAGACAGCAGCTGGCAGTCCTGGACAGTTTCGTTTTAATTATAAAAAGCTAAGGCCTGTTTCCTGCTCCTTTGGAATAGCTGGTATTTCTTGGTTCTTTACATGGTTCCTTCATCCTGGTCTGTAATATTTTCCCACGTATAAAGCTTATAGAGCTATAGTTTCTGGTATTATGCTTCTCGGCTTTTCTTAAAAGACTAATCTTGTTCGTTTGCATCCAGTTCTCTTAGAATCATATGTAGAATCATAGAAATTTACAGCATAGGAGGAGACCATTTGGCCCATTGAGTATGCACCACTCTCAGAGCAAGGTGTTCATTTGCTTTGCTCTGAGATTTTCTATCTTTCTATTCTATGATCTTTACAAATTGATGGAGATAAGTATGGGTTGATTTCCACACAGCAACTGTGCAATTGTTTAGAATACAACACCACCAAAATTACACCAGTATAGCGGCTTTCACATCAGGAGGACGTCCCAAGGCGCTGGACAGTCATTGTTTCAGATCCGAGCTGGAGTCGGGAAATAGAATAGAAATCATATGACAAGCTGAAAGGTAAACCAATATGTGACTTACGTTCTGCTAACTGATTCAGATTTATCACAGGAATAGTATGTCAACATTGCACTGACTGCATCATCTTGAGATTAATTACTTGAATACTTTGCAAACCATTTCATTCTTTTCTTGAACAGAGCAACCAACTATCAACAATAATAACAAACAACAAAATTGCACTTATATAGCGCCTTTCACGTCGAGATGACGTCCCAAAGCGCTATCATATTGATGGAAAGATTTAGTCAGGAATATAACCCTGTGATTTCTTGTACACACAAAATTTAATTTAACTACCAAATAGTTCGCAGTTGAAACGCAAAAAGTGAGCCGGTCCTCTATCTCTATCCGAAGACATGAACTTCAGCAGAATACGGATCACAGTTTTGCCAGAAGTACTACTAAATGAGGGTTTCCATAGAAGGTAGAACTTTAAACACTTTAGGATACTGCCCTGCATGAGGGTGCTCTATAAATGCAAGTTGTTTATGTTGAAAGGGTCTACATCTTGGAAATCTGAAGGTTTGAGGGAATTACCACAAGGAACCTGGATCAAGATTGAATATCTTCTTAGTGTTTCAGAGTATCCAGAATTTGTCAAATAACTGAAATATGGCCTTAACCAAAAAACAGTTTTCAAAAGATCTTAAAATAACTTTCAGAATATTGGCTTCAAAATCAAAAATGATTTTACAAATTTGCTAAATTTTCATTTCTCAAAAACGCTACATAAATAAAGTCAATCTAAACCCAGGAAGAATGTCTTCCCCAGTATCTTCAAAGTCAGAACCGACAGGGATATTGAGTCAACAGGTTTCAATGGTGGAAACATTGTGGCATTTAATATTAAATCAAGACTCCACTGGTTAAAATTGGATCTGTGTGGTCAATTGAGTCATCAGTAGAGCAATTTTGTGTTATAAGGTTGTAACCCGAAAGCTCAGCTATTAACATACTCTGAAAGTTGACAAGAGTTAAAGAAGGCCCTTTGGCCCATTTAATCTAATTTGTCTAGGACACCAAACATAATTTTCCCGTTATAAGATCAAGCTGTGTCTTAAAGTATTCTGGCCTCTACCGCTCTTCTTGCTAACTCATCCCAGCAGTAATTACCCTCTGTGTAAAGAAATACTTCCTAGAGTCTGTCATAACCTTGGCTCTTACGATCCTGAATGGATTCCAGTTTGACTCACTGCCTTGGCATATTGATAATACTTCATGCTGCTGTGACCTGAACTATAGAATCAAATTGCTCTTGTTAACCATTCAGAAGGCCATGATAATAGAAATGTAAAACTGTTATGTCTGTTACAGGGCTGTCTGTCATGAACTGAAATTGAGGTCAGGAGGTTGAAGGCAGAGCTCAATGCCCTGATTGAGTAACCTACTAATATTAACCAAAGCTTGGTCATCATTTGCCATTTGTAAGAATGGAGCTATTCTGAAAATCTCAACTTTCTCCCAGAGATATCAGGCCTTGAACAAATATGGGTCAAATTACAGAAACACATTCTGTTCCTTATTTAAAGAACATCATTAAGAGGTCAGTTGAATTATTTCACTTGAAATCTGAATGGTGGCTACAGCCACATCTGGCTGAAAACTTTTGACTTCATCATTACACAATCATTTTCAGTAATACTGTGGTGCTTCATTAAATTGAGAGAGAAGAGGAAAAGATGCATGTGGATAATTCAATTCTCTAGTCAGGAGAGGAAGAATTCAGCCATACCTGTACACCTCTCAAAGCAAAACACTGTTAATTTGATACTCGCTTTGATGGCAGAGAGTTAGTCTTGGGAAACCCTAGTGGGTGAATTGTGAGCTGAATTCTGTACCCAGACTAAAACTTTCCTCTTTAAATAATATGCTTAAGAGGTTACAATTCTTTAGGCAATGTGCTCAGGGATTAAGTGTTTTTATCAAATCAATAGTTTGAAAAAACATCTTGTTGTTCACCAAGAATTCTGCTTCATAAAAACTAGTGTGAAAAATATAATGTATGTACTCAAAAACCTCACCAATCTAGAGAAGCAGCACATTCAGTGTATAGGATACCCTAATTACAGTCAAACTGATCGTCACTGAATTGACTGAGCCAAAGTGTCCTTTATGTATGGTTGGGCGCTGAGTAAGGGTTTGGTAGATGGCAAAACAGGCAGTTCCAGGGTAGTTATTAGCAGGGGGTTCGCCTGAACTAATCTTGTTTAACATTTCATCCGACAGACAGCACCACCAACAAAGTACTCTCCCAGTACTGCATTGGAATGCCATCTTAGACATGAGAGTACACATCCCAAGTAGGATTTGAATGCACAACGTTCTGACTTGGAGGCGAGTTATCACTAGCCAAGCTCACACAAGCATGAAACTTTCAGTGCCTGGGGGAAAACTGATGTCAAAGCCTTTTCTTCAGCTGTTAAAAATGTGCTGAGTAGAATTATAAAATAGAATGAGACAGCAGTACAGTCAGTCAAGCAAAGGTCAAGCTAAAAACAGTCTCCATGCATCGCCAATCTTTATGGGCAGGTACCTTTACAAAAATATCATCAAAACTGACACTCGATTATTTTAAAATAAATATTTTTCAGAAGCAAATACAGTATTTCTTAAAAAATAGTGTGCACTTTGCCTCTGATTTAGCAGCACGTTTATATTTAATACTAGATATTTATTTGAAAATGAACACAGAGCTAACATCGGGTGGTACTGTAGGTCAACTGGTTCCCTTGACAACATTTTGTTCCGGTATGAATGTGCCGCAGCTCTTTCATTTTGAAGGTCATACACAACATGTTTTTAAGATGACAGCATTTACCTTAAAGACGAGGTCTCAATACCAATTCTCAATTGCAATGTACTGTATAATGATTAATGGAAAATTCTTTTAATTTTACCTCCACGACCCCACACACACAAGCACTCATATGTTTGTAGACATTGAAGTTATGAGTCTCATTAAGAAACGGCTTGATCCTGTTGTAGGAATACAAGTGAGGGGACATATTCTGATAGATGGGATCCAATTTGGTAGGGTCCGTCGATATGGAAATTTTCCAATTTAGATATATCGATGGGCTCATATCGAGATATACCGAAATATTGATATTTTCGGTTCTTTTGTACTGCGCATGCACGCACAGTGCGCACATTTGGTGTGCGCGCGCATTCGGAGTGCGCGCGTGTTCTGGGTGCGCAGGCATTCCGGGTGCACGCGCATTTGGGGCCTATCTCCTCAGGAGGTAAATATATTTCTCTCTCTATGTCTCTCACTCTCTCCATCTCTGAGTATTTCTGTCTGTGTCTCTGTGTCTCTCTCACATCCCCCCCATCTCTATTTATCTGCATATTATCACATCTACCCCTTCTCTCCCCCCCCCCCCCCCCCCGCCATTTCTCTCTTCCTCCCCCCACCCAGCCGTATCTTTCCCCCTCCCCCTCCCCCTCCCCCTCCCCTCCCCCTCCCCCTCCCCCCCCAGCCGTCTCTTTCCCCCTCCCACCCCCGCCATTTCTCTCTCCCTCCCCACCAGCCATCTCTCTCCCCCTCCCCCCCGCCGTCTCTCTCCCCCTCACCCACCCCCCAGCCGTCTCTCCCCACCCAGCCGTCTCTCTCCCCCTCCCCCCCAGCCGTCTCTCTCCCCCTTCACCCCCCAGCCGTCTCTCTCCCCTTCCCCCCCAGCCGTTTCTCTCCCCCTCCCCCCCCCGCCGTCTCTCTCCCCCTCACCCCCACCCCCCAGCCATCTCTCTCCCCCCCAACCCCTTGCATACCTGTATATTGTATTTGAGGACTATGAATACAATATGGCGGCTTTGCACCTCGGTCTGTGCATTGTGTATAGAGATGAGCATTCTGGGTCTTGTAGTTCAGCATGCGGCATTCTGATTTTTTACCTCGTTCCGATATATCGATATTTTTTAAATGCCTATATCGGCGTATCGATATGAAAATTATATCGCGTTTTAGCAATATATCGATATATCGCCGGACCCTACAATTTGGAAAGATAAGGAAGTTTCAATCAATGTCCTAGCGAGTAATACCCCCAGGATAAATTGGTCACTCACTCCATGGCTATTTGTAGGACTCTGCTCGGGCAAATTGTTTGCCACATTCACACACAGTCACATCACTTTACAGTGTACAGTCCTGTGAAATACTTTGAGACGTATTGCCAATGTGATAACAACAACAACAAAATTACATTTTTAAAGTGCCTTTCACGTCAGGAGGATGTCCCAAGGCACTGAACAGTCAGGTCGGGACCTGAGCAAGGGGGAAGGGCAGAGTAGTGGGGAGGGGAGGGAGAGAGGTAGGAGGGTAGGGAGAGAGTTGGGAGGGCAGCAGAAGGTACGATCGAAGAGGAGGATCTTGAGACCAGCCTTGAAGGAGGCAATGGAGGGAGTGACATGAAGGGACCCGGGATGGAGTTCTAGAGTGTGGGGGCAGAGAGGCTGAAAGGTCGTCCATCAAAGGTCGGGCGGGGGAAATGGAGCAGATCCTCTGGGGGATGGGCAGCCAATGGAGCCGGGCGAGGGTGAGAGTGATGTTGTCCTGGAGCTTATTGTGGGAGAGGCCACAAGCTGTAGAGTTCTGGATGATCAGCAGCTTGTGAAGGGAAGAACCAGCGAGGAGGGAGTTTCCATAGTCGAGCCTTGATGTGATGTATGCGTGGACTAGGGTTTTGGCAGCTCGAGTCTGGCAATGTTGCAGAAGTGGTGGAAGGCAGTACTGGTAATGGCACGGATGTGGGGGAGAAGGACAGGTCAGGGCACTATATTAATTAAGATGCTATATGAATTGCAAGGATGGTTATTATTTATTATTATCAAATAGGTTGAAGGGCTTTTATCAGCCAAGCCTAAGTTGTGATCTTTTCTCCTCAGAATCAGTTCAGGGAGATCCCACTCAGGGAGACCCCTGCCTTTTTATAACTTGTTGATGTTTCAATTAAGTTTATTGGCAATTTTAAAATAATCTATCTTTTCTGCATGATTTATGCTGATTGTCCTGAAATTAAAATTGATGCAATGAACTTCAACGATCCTTGCATAACCTGAGCCTATTCTTCGAATTACAATAACGAATATGTATTTTATAGCAACTGATCACATAAAACTGTTTTAGAGCTTTTCGTACATTATTACTGTCAAGCATATTTTGTAGGCCAGGACACTGGAAAAACTCTCTTCCTTTCCAAAGAGTATCAAGGAATTTTTAACATCCATCTGAACAGGGGCAAATCATCTGAAGAGCATAACCACTGGCATTGCACACTCTGGCAATAGTGCACTGGATTGCCAGCCTGCCCTAGACTGTGAACTGAAATGGTGTTCCAACCAACAACTTATGGACCCAGAGGTGAATGTTGCTACTGAGCTAAACTGTCACCAAAGTAGAAAAGAACAGCGTTATGACATTACATTACGGAAGGCTGTGTTGTTCTTATTAAGAGAGATGGCCATATGATTCATGAATAACAATTTAGATTAACTGAAGATATGGGGATTCTATTTATATCAAATGTATAACTGGAAATGGGTAAATTGTGACGCAAGAACTCCATCAAGTGTTCTGTATTTATGCAATAAAAACAATTTTGCAACCAGTGTGAGAACACTTATTGAATCTAATGTCTTGTGGGATTCTGAAAAACATCATAGAACTAATTATATTGGATTCAATTTCATCTCTTTAAAGAGTAGTATTTACATTTGTTCCTGAAAATTACAGAAATAATACTTTCAGGAGAGCAGACAACTTTATTACATCTACACAGATGGTGCTGCACATGTACAAACACACTGATAACTGCATTTTATTTGTGTGCAATAAAATCACTAGTTATAATAGCATGTTTACAGAACAGTAGCTGTTGGCTATTCTTTATGCCTTAGGGTGACATTAATCACATTAATTAACATCAATTCCATCTCCAATGCAGTCTAAAAGCCTCATGCTGGTTTTGCTTTAGTTTATGATAGGGGTGCAGCTGTTATTTGCTGTAATTAGCTTCCATTCCGCCCTCGTCTTTCATAGCCACTCGAACTGGAAGTAAATGATAAGGGTTTACTTTGATTTATCACCCCAGTGCTGCACTCCATGTCTCAAAGATTATCTTTTTTGTGTTCTGTGTGAATATTTTTCACGATTTGTCCACTCTAATTTCTTTGCACCCCTATCTGATTTCCTTCTTGAATACACCAGTAACTTGTTGCCAGACATCGGCAATGCCACATGGAGCTTTCATCTGAGAAGGTTTAAGTGCTATCCAGGGATATGGTAATCTATCTGATGTTATCATCATACCTGCAGGAAATTTTTTTTTTGCTTGACACCTAGCAATGGTCCTGCAGCCTGCTGCTACACAGCATCTGCTGGGAGAATCGGTTTGACTGCAGACTGTATTGTGAGAAATAAGTACACAATAACAAGCATGTTATTTTGAATTTAAGGAATAATTCCTGAAAGCCACAACAATTGAATGGAAATATTACAAAGTTGAAAAATTGCTTTCATTACATAAATACAGAACACTTCACAGAACTTTGACCTTCACAATTTACTTGTTTTAGTTGATATGTTTGGTATGATTAGAATCCACCACCAGGAGACATGTATCTTCAGTTTATCTAAGATTGTTGAATCATATGGCCATCTCGCTTATGGAGGTTTTAAGAAAGGAACAAAAATAGAAAAATAACTGTGTAACACTGTTCTACAGTGATGGTAAGTTTAGCTCAGTGGCAATACTCACTTCTGGGTCCATACATTGTAGGTTAAAGCCCGATTTCAGCTCATAGTCTAGTTCTAGACTAACAATTCAATGCACCATTGACGTAGTGCTTCAATCATGATGTCTTTCGGATATTACACCGAGTCCCCTGTTCAGCAGAACATTAAAGATCCCACGGCGCTATGAATGCAAGTTATTGTTGAATATTACCCGAACTGGCAAACAAGACCTCAGTTTAATGTCTCATCTGAAGAATGGCATCTCCAACAGTGCAGGGCTCTCCCAGCACTTCACTGTAGAATCATCGT
Source organism: Hydrolagus colliei (assembly GCA_035084275.1). Taxonomy (NCBI): domain Eukaryota; kingdom Metazoa; phylum Chordata; class Chondrichthyes; order Chimaeriformes; family Chimaeridae; genus Hydrolagus; species Hydrolagus colliei. Next base: position 66,002,981 of record CM068745.1, read on the forward strand.
GGATTGTGAATTCTAGGTCCTGATTTAGAAGTTGAATCTGAAAATTTCTGACTCCAAATGTTACCAACTGAGGCAGGAAATAAAAGTATTTTATTTTATTTTATTTTCAGACTGGGGGATATTATTACTTTTAAAATGATTACAGGATTTGAAAATAATCCATGCTACTAAATGTTCAACTGCCAGTAGGGACACATTCCCAATCTAACAATAAGTATGGCTGATGGGTGGTGTTGCAATGACCGAGAAACTCTTTCTGATGTGCTTGACAGGTGGTTGAATGAATCATTGATACAAAGTAGTGATGTGGCTTCAATGAATCACCAATCTACACTCAAAGCTTAGCTTTCAGTATTCATTTGTACTTAAAGCAAAGCACAAGGAAAAGCTTTTAACGTTTGCTCATAAGCAAACAACCAATTATATAAAAATCACATTAAAACCCATCACATCACTTCTGCCTGATTGTATTTGGATGAATATAATTGAAAAAAATGAATTTCCTCCTCTGAACTCCCAAATGGTATGTCAAACATAAAAACATAAGAAATGCTAGATGAGAAAAGACCAAAGTCCATTTGGTTTGCCTTCCACCTTCTTTGTGGTCGCATGCAAACGGTCCCAAACCATGTACTGTATCCTATAATGTTGTTTCCTAACAGAAAACTATCCAATCTGTGTGAAAGAGTCAGCACTTCCTGCTTCAACCATCTCCCAAGGGAGCCAGTTCCACAGATTCACTATTAGCTCACTGAAATAATGTTTGCATAGAATCATTCTGAATTTACTCCCCCTTCAAATGTATCCTCTAGTTTTACTTTTCTGGAAAAGTTGAAACAGCTTGTCATGATCTATATTGTATTGCCTCTTAAAAACAAGCTTCTTCTTTTACAAAGACTGGTCCTTTGATCACTTTGAGGTATTCTGCTTCATGTAGCATAATTTGGACTATATTATTGCCTACTATGCAAAACATATAGCAAATATGTCCCTGTGTGCTTAACAGTATCTCTAATAAACTTGAATATTTCATTATGATTTAAATATCTAATATATTATTCATAAAGTAAAATTGCATTACCGTATTTATATGTCCACATGGACAAATTTATGAAAACCTACTGAAAGGGGCAGAATAACAAAAGCACAAAAATTGATAGATATTCCATGTGGGTCTAATAATAATAATAATAATCCTTGCATTTGATAGAGTGCTTTTCACATCTTCTAGACGTCTCAAAATGATTCACAGAATAGATTATAAAGTGGGCAAAATACAAGCAGCTGTTTGTACAGAGCAGTCTAGAAATATTTTTATTTCATATTTATTACCATGAAGAATTTGGCAAATTCTTAAATTGTCTTGATTTAAAACATTACCCAAGTTGTTATTATTGTTGTTCATTTTGAAGCCAGTTTTTGGTAAATCAAAAACTGCAATAGATATTCCTTGTGGTCTACAATTGGCTTCAGGGTTTTGATAGAATTCAACAATTTGCCAAATTCTGGATACTCTAAAATACTAAAGAAAAATAACAAAATCTAGATCCAAAAGGATTTTCTTCTAACCAATACAAAAATTAGAACAGCAACAACAACATTACATTTATAGAGTACACCCAGCAAAATAATTGTTGTTTTTCCACTGATTGGTGTTAACCACATCCAGTAGTTGATATCTGACAATCGTTGAGGACAGCAAAGGTGTAGCATGGAAGCAATGAGGTATATATGGAAGTTGATCCCTAAACCTGAGGATATCATATAGACATAGTAAAGATGCTGGGATAGGCAGAAGTGCAACCAGGAAAGTGCAGTTCTGTGGCGGTGGAGTACGGAGGAAAAAAAGCGAAGCAAACAATAACATTAAACAAAAAACATAAAAGATATTTTAGAAACGCAAGCTTTTTTCAAAATGGACCATAAAAATACCTACCTTTCAACGGTGATCCATTGGGAACAGAAATATTGCACAGCTTCCCTGTTTTAAATGCTGAATAGGCATTGCAGCCCTCAATAAAACGAATCACTTTTTGCTTGTAAATCATTATCTATTATTTATAAATACTTCCTAATGCACTGCAGTCATTCCCATGGAATAACCTAAAAAGATTCATTGTTTCATTGACATTTGTTTTGCAATTCAAGTGAATTTTCCCACCAGTTTCGGAACAAGTCATTAATTTTCATTCACTCTTCTTTCTATCAAATTTTTATTTTGAAAAACTTTGCAGAAAGATGGCAAATATCACACAATCAACGACTTACATTCATATAGTGCCCTTCACCCAGGATAATGTCTCAGAGACTTCTCAAGGAGCAAGTGTTGGAACACAGGAAGGTGTTGAACGTAAATAGAGTCAAATAGGAGGGTTCTTATCACAACCATGATCAGAGTAATCTGTTAGTAGTTGCTAGTAAAACAAATTAACTCAGATAAACAAGATTTCAACTTCAAAATCCTCACACTCATCTACAATTCCTTCATGCCCTGGCACTTCCCTATCTCTCTGACCCTCTTACTCCCCAGCCCACAACCTGCTGCTTCCATTCAACGAGCTCTCGCCTCCTGCTTGTTCCTCATCCTCTTGATCCAGTATAGTCGGCCATGCTTTCAGCCTCTTTTCCCCCAAACTTTCAAACTCTCTCCTGCAATCCCTCCACCTTGGCTCCTCTCTCTCCATTTTCAGATCATGCCTGAAGATCTTCTTTAACTGTGTCAACTGTCACCAAAGCCCTCCCCCAGCTCGGTTTTAAGCTCTGCCACTGTTAAGCGCTCTGAGATGCCACATGAACCCCTGTATAGGTGTTGTTAAAGCAGTTTAAGTCATATACAGAAGCCCACAATGTTCCCAAGCTACCATTTAGCAAATTTTCAGGAAATACACATACACATCGAGGAAGCGATAAAGAATGATATAGAAGCTATTTGAGAAGGGGAAACCATTCCCTTCGACCAAAAATATTTTCTGTCGACATATTACAGTACTAATGAAGTGAAAATGGTTTACTTTATACAATTAGATACCAAGGACAGTAGACATATGTACTGGCAATGTATAATCCAACATGTGCTCTGTAGTTTACCAAACCTGAACAAATAGTGTAAACTTTGCTATTTTATTAAAATAATATGTAATAACTGTTGCATTTGATATAACATCTTATTGTGTGTAGATGTCTCAAAGCGCTTCACAAACTATACTGTAAAGTGAATTGACTGTATATTATGGGCGAAATAATCATTATAATATAAAAATAATCATTGCATTTGATATTTGATTGCATTACCTGCAGAGATGACATCTCAAAGCACTTTTTATAATGTGGGTAAAATGTTATTTTTTAAAAAAGCTAATAAAGTTCCAACAAAGTTGTTTAACTCTTGCAAAGACAATTCTCTCCAAATTTATTCCCATGGCATGGAGGAAGGGAGAATGTTCAGAATGTCTCAAGCATTGCAGGGATACCAGCTATGGATGTTAATTACTCTATTGGTGTCATTACTATTACTATTGGCAGTATGGCTTCTATTATGTCAGAGGTAAAACAGCTTGTACTTGTATACAGCATTTCACATGGATAAACATTTCCAAGTGCTCAACAGATATATGTATTAGAAAGTACTAAGCAGGATAAGGGAAAACAAAGGATTCAAACAAAAGCTGGAAAGATAAGTGTTAAGAGGGGGGTTTTTTAGGTAGGAAGAGAGGAAGTTAGGCAAACAGGGATACATTTCATCAGTGTCTAGTGTTTATACTCTATGTAGCATTTCAGTGTCCAGAAATTGTTAAATATAGTTTTCATTTTGTCCAAGATCTACATAAAAATGATATTAAAGTTAAAATTGAATTCAATAATCTGGCAAACTTTACACTCTCTGAAATGTTATATCAATAATAATAATATTCCTTGCATTTGATATAACACTGTACAAGTCTTCTAGATGTCTCAATTTCCATAAAATCCAGTAGCTCAGTGTTTGGAGCACTCGCTTTACAAACGAGAGACCTGGGTTCAATTTCCAGCAGGGTGAAACGTTGGGCAAGTTTCCTTACTCCACATACTTGATAATAATCCCTCAAAACACAATGAGTTGGTCATTTCAATCCATGACTGTTGGTGTCACATTCAATTGACTTCTGCATGTCTGGACTATTAATATTCAAATATTTGACTGTTTGTGAGACACTGCTGCGTTTTGCCCATATATACAGTCGATTCACTTTACAGCATATTCTGTGAAGCGCTTTGGGACATCTAGAATACATGAAAAGTGCAATATTACATTCAAGGATTATTATTATTTCAAGATTACAACCTTTGCCAAGCATCAGACCTTGGTTGTAAAAATAATTGTCATTACTATTTGTGATTAACGAACAATCAAGCTCATTAAGAATAAGAAAATGGATTATGAGGCCAAATTGGCTAGGAACATTAACAACAACAACAACAGCAACATCGATTTATATAGCGCCCTCCATGCTGGACGGCGTCTCAGAGCGCTTAAGCGATTAAGAAATTAGAGCGATTAAGTCAGATTGCATGAGTTTGTATAAATACATTAAGAGGAATAGGCTAGTAAAAGTAAATGTGGATCCATTACAGGCAGAGACAGGAGGAATTCTAATGGGGGATAAAGATATGGCAGAGTCCCTAAATAAATACTGTACCACGAGGCTAATGATAGAGAGCAATTTAGGGAAATTTACATCCACAGAGAATCTGTGCTAGGGAAATTGTTGGCATTTAAAAGTGACAAGTCTCCTGGACCTGATGGTTTGCATCCTAGGGTTTTAAAAGAGGTGGCTCATGAGATAGTGGAGACCTTCTACCTGATCTTCCAAAATTCTTTGGATTCTGAAATGGTTCCCATTGATGTGAAGATCACAAACGTCACACCACTATTTAAGAAGGGTGGGAGAGAGAAGATGGGGAAGTATAGATCAGTTAGTCTGACATTGGTGGTAGAGACAATTCTAGAATTCTTAACTAAGGATGTCATATTGGGGTACTTACTATATGATTAGGCAGAGTCAACATGGCTTTACAAAAAGGAAGTAATGCTTAACAAATATTTTTGATTTTTTGAGGACATACCAAGTTTACATTAGATAGGGGGGAATCAGTAGATGTAGTGTATTTAGATTTCCAAAAGAAATTTGATACGGTGTCGCATAAAAGGTTGATCCATAAGATAAGGGCAAATGGAATTAAGGGGAATATATTAGCATGGATTGAAGAATGGCTAACATGAAGAAAACAGAGAGTAGGGATAAATGGGTCTTTCTCAGATTGGCGGGATGTGACTTGTGGAGTGCCACAAGGTTCAGTGCTTGGGCCTCAATTATTTACAATCTATATCAACGATCTAGATGAGGACATCAAACTTAAAATATCCAAATTCGCGGATGACACTAAACTAGGAGGGAGAGTAAACACCAAAGATGACATTAAAAAATGCAACATAGATAGGCTAAGTGAGTGGGCAAACAGGTGGCAGATGAAGTATAATGTAGGGAAGTGTGACGTCATCTACCTAGGTAGTAAAAACAGTAGAGCAGATTATTTTTTCAGAAGGGGAAAGACTAGATAGTGTTAGCGTTCAGGGGGACTTGGGTGTCCTCGTACACCAGTCACAAAAGATTAGTTTGCAGATACAGCAAGCACCTAGGAAAGCTAATGTTGGTGTTTGTTACGAAAGCGTTAGAATATAAGAGTAGAGAAGTCTTGCTGCAACTGTATAGGACCATGGTGAGACTGCACCTAGAGTATTGTGTGTAGTTTGGTCTTCTTATTTAAGACAGGACATACTCGCCTTGGAGGCGATATAGTGTAGATTCACTAGGTTGGTACCTGGGATGAGGGAGATGAGCTATGAGGATAGGTTGAGCAATGTAGGACTATATTCTCTAGAATTAGAGGTGATCTGATTATTAAGGGGCATGACAGAGTAGATAGTGGGAGACTGTTTCCTCTGGTTGGAAAAACTATAACCAGGGGTTATAGTCTTAAAATTAGGGGTCAGCCGTTTCGCACTGAGTTGAGGAAAACCTTCTTTACTCAGAGGGTAGTGAATTTATGGAATTCTCTACCCCAAAGGGCTATAGATGCTCAGTCCTTGAATATATTCAAGACTGAGATTGATAGATTTCTTGTGGATAAAGGGATTAAGGGATATGGGGATAAGGCGGGTAGGTAGAGTTAGACTAGAAGATCAGCCATGATCTTATTGAATGGCGGGGCAGGCTTGAGCGGCCAAATGACCTACTCCTGCTCCTAATTCTTATGTTCTTATGTTAAATATCAGCTCCATAGAAATTTAAAATACATTTGAATAAGTTGAAAAGACCCAAAATAAATCAAACAATAATAAGTGAATGTATGTTTTTAATGATCTATTAGTTCTTCAATTCGGTATCTAAATAAAATATTTTGCATACATATACAGTATATTAATAAATAACAACAAAATTACATATGTATAGCACCTTTCACATCAGGAGGATGTCCCAAGGTGCTGGACAGTTACTGCTTGAGACCCGAGCTGAGGACAAGAGGGGAGAGGGAAGGGGGGGATAAGGAGTTGCCAATGGGTCCATCGAAGAGGAGAGTCTTGAGGTGAAACTTGAAGGAGGCCAGGGAGGGGGCAGGGCGGAGGGACTTTGGGATGGAGTTCCTGAGATTGGGGGCAGAGTGGCTGAAGGCTCCCCTGCCAATGGTTGAGCAGGTGGGTTGGGGGATGTGGAGCAGGCCAGAGCTGAGTGGAGGGGGCGGGCAGGTTGTTAAGGGGATAGGAGGTCACAGATGTAGTGTGGGGCAAGGTTGTGGAGGACCAGGATCTTGAATTGGATCCTCTGTATGATGGGGAGTCGGGCAAGGACAGAGAGATGGGGTTATGGAGTTTGGCACAGTAAAGGACACAGGCCACAGAGTTCTGGATTATCTGCAGCCTGCGGAGGGAGGAATTGGGAAGGCCGACCAGCAGGGCATTTGCATAATTGAGCCGAGATGTAATGAAGCTGTATAGAGATGTATAAAAAATTATATTTTAACAACCAAAACAACAACTTGCATTTATAGAGCTCTCTTCAGACAGGGTAGTTTCCCAGAGTTCAACAAAGAATTGGATGATTAAAGTGATAAGGAGCATTCTCATCTTCTCTTGTAAAATACTAGAACAAGCATGTGATGCCTCATAAGTTAAGAATCATGATAAAAACAGACAGGTTTTGTTAAAAGCATTCTCGTGATTTTGACTCAAAATGGCAAACATTCCAAAGCTAAAATGTCTGTCATATCTTTCTACCAAGTTATTATCATATTGTTAGAATTTTAATACTTTTACTTTTACTTGTGTGATCCTTTTACTTACCTATCACCCCCATTCTTGTCCGATTTCATTGGCTCATTCCTCAGTACAAAATCCTTGTTCTTACCTTCAAAGCTCTCCACAGTATTACTCCTGACTCCCTCTCTGACCTCATAACCCCATATCAACCCGTCTGTTCCCTCTGCTTAATGGACGCCGGCCTGCTTCAGGTCCTCCACACTTCCCACCGCATTGTAGGTCGGGCATTCAGCATCAAAGCCCCCACATTCTGGAACTGTATTCTGCAATCCTACTGCTTTCTCTTGCCTCCTTCAAATCCCGTCTAAAGACCTTGCTCTTCGACCTTGCCTTCGGTCACCCCCATCCCCACCCCCGCTTCCCTCCTCCCCTTCTGACCCCAGCTCCCAGCTCGGGACCAAAACCCCTGATTGTCCAGTGCCCTGGTGCATCTTTCTGAAGTAAAGGGCAATTTGTTATTTTTTGAACTTAAAAGCACAAGCTTCAAACCGATTAGATGTTTGCTATATGAGAGACAGAACATATTATAATTTAAATGTTTATTTCAATGTTTATTTCAATTATGTAATTCGATGTATCTGGATTTCCATAATGATGTGGCACAGGAAGGTTTGTTTGGAAAATCATCTTCAGCATGTAATGCCTTCATTTTCCAACAACTGAAAATGTTATTAAAAAGAATCACATAACATTTTAATCCACAGTATATAAAGCTTTGTAATCATGAAAGCGAGGATGTCATTGGTGAGGAATTAAAATGTTTCCAAATTTAGTATCTATTATTAGCATAATGCACTTCTCCAACAGAAAGAACATATGATCATTAAAAGAAAAGAAACTTTGTACAGATATCCCTCCCGAACCGCGGCCTCGCCAAACACAAAACTCATGTATCCACAGTTTGCTAAATGCGACAACCCTCGCAAACCGTGCTTTGCGCATCCGCGATTTAAATCCGCAGGTTTAAATTTTCGAACAGCAAGCATACAGCATTAGGACCCAGTTGTGATGTTGCAATCAACCAGTGACAACGCTTCTCTCTTAGGATTAAGGTAAATACAGTTAACATTAATTTATTGTCGCTTCTCCGCAGCCTCACTAGTAAATTTGGGAGCATTGCCTTCACCCCATTCCCCCCCTTCCCCTACTCCCCTTCTCTCTCTCACTTCTCTATTCCACCTTCTCTTCCCCCCCTACCACCCCCCTTCTCTCTCTCACAATCTCTCTCTCTGACTCACCTTCTCTTCCCCCCACCCCAGCCTTCTTTCTCTCTCACCTTCTCCAGCTCCCCCCAGCACCCTGTGTCAACTCCCCCCTCCCCCCCCCATGTGAGTCTGTCTCTGTGTAAGTCCGTCAGACAGCCCCTCCAGCCCCCCGTGTCATCCCCCCCCCCACCACCCCCCCCCCCCCCCCCCCCCACCCCACCCTCCGTCTCTCTCTCTCTCTCTCTCTCTCTTTGTAAGTCGGACAACCTGACTGTCTGATAGCTGCAGATCCTGGCAGCCAACGAGTCCAAATGTACTCCCACTATCCCCATGTATGTTATAACTGTATTTTTTTTGTGTTTAGTTTTACTAAACGCGAACTTACTCCCTGTAATTAAGCGCTCTGAGACGCCGTCCGGTGTGGAGGGCGCTATATAAATCGAAGTTGTTGTTGTTGTTGTCGTATGCCCATGTTTGCCATTGGGCCCTGCATTTTCCAAATGCAATTTTACCAACCACAAAGGTTTACAGGAATGTATCCCTCGTGGTTGGGGAGGGATACCTGTACTGATATGGCAGTGCGCTTCAACTAATTTCTAAAGAATATCCTATTCGGTAATCCTCCGGACGGGAAAGGCATTCCATAAAGACAATTTTATTGTAATATCTTATTTCCAATTCACAATGTGTAATTTCCTTAAGTATGATTGTTCAGTTAATGGGGTTTTGTTTTAAATGCATTTTTCAGTTTCCTGGAAATAGAGTGCATTTTAAGGTCACTTTTTTAGGAATTAAATAATCCAGTTGATAGAAAAGATTAGTTGATAGATGCTTAATGTGACGGAAAAAAAACTGTGTCATCCTCTGCCACAGGTACATAAATACATCCAGCGAACCAGCAGCATTGTGAAAATTATACAAACTCGTGTTCTTCTTACATATTTAGAAATGAATGATCTGCTGGCCCGAGGGCAGAAACAACAGTAAACCATTGAGCGGTTTCTGCCAACCTGCAGAACAGAGGCCCAAAGTGTCTCATGATTTTAGCCTTAAGGCCAAACCATTAAAATTAGGAATGTACAAAATTTGGGAAAATTCTTAACTTATTTTGGGAATCAACTTAGTGAGCTTCAATATCTTTTTTTCTTTTTCCTTTCTATGTATTTTCATGAATTACACTAGCTGCATTTATATTACTGTAGTGTGAACCAAAACTACCTCCTTGTGTAGTCTTAGAAGCTGAACTGCAGTATTATTTAAAACAAAACTAGAAATCGCTGGGAACATTCAGCAGCAGGTCAGGCAGCATCAATGGAAAAAGGAAAAGTGAGTCAACGTTTCGGGTCCACGACCCTTTGTTAGGAGGGAGAGGCTTTTAAGGGCTAACAGAAAGGGCAAGGAAGACAAAGGAGAAAATGGGAAGAGGACAGGAGATAATGGGTTAACTTTAAGTCATGAGCTATAGTTTCAACTATACTTTAGCTGATGAAGGGTTCTGATGAAGGGTAGTGGACTTGAAAAGTTGATTCACTTTTCCTTTCTCCATAGATGCTGCCTGACCTGCTGAGAGTTCCCAGTGATTTCTGTTTTTGTTTCAGATTCCCACCATCTGCAATATTTTGTTTTTGCAGTATTATTTCTTTGGATTGCTTAAACCCAATTAATATTTTGCTTTTTTGCAGCAAATACCTGAAAATGATGATGATTTAATGTGCAAAGCCTTAGTAGAAACTAGGCATTACTAACAAATGGATATTTCTCCTTAAAATGGTATGTTAAAGACTTCAACTTTCCTCTGTGACAGAAATAGTAAATATTATGGCTGATGAGAAACATCTTTTTTCCCCCCTTTTGTGGGAACTCAAACGTTTGTAGCAGGAATATAATGGCATTCGAAAAAAATATTTTAAAAGATCATGTTCCAGCTATTATCTGGGAAAGGAAGTAATGATTCCTTTGAAGACAAAGAGATACTGCGGGTGAAGCTTTGGAAAAAAAACTGTTAAGAAGAGTTTCCACGCCTTCAATTCCTACTTTTGGTCACCGAGCCTTTAGCTATCAAACCTCAGTCCTCCGGAACGTTCTTCCAAAACTTATTTGAGATGAAGATATAAAGGAGCTATTTCACCTGAGTCTAGATTTAGTGGAGTCCTGTGGCTCAGTGGTTAGAGCACTCACCTTACAAATGTTCGAATCCAGGCAGGTCAGGGTATAACCCTGGGTACTTTCCTTACTCCACACGCCTAATAATCATCCCTCTAAACAATTTTTTTAAATCGGTCAATTCAATCCACAACTGTTCATAAGACACTGCTGTGCGCAGTTGGTTGCCGCATTTCGCCCACATATATACAGTCAATTCACTTTACAGTATATTCTGTGAAGTGCTTTGAGACATCTAGAAGACTTGTAAAGTGTTATATATCAAATGTAAGGAATATATTATTATTGATATAACATTTCAGAGAGTGTAAAATTTGCCAGATTATTTAATTCAATTTTAACCTTAATGTCATTTTTATGTAGATCTTGGACAAAATGAAAACTATATTTAACAATTTCTGGACACTGAAATGCTACATAGAGTATAAACACTAGACACTGATGAAATGTATCCCTGTTTGCTTAACTTCCTCTCTTCCTACTTAACCCCCCCCCCCCTCTTAACACTTATCTTTCCAGCTTTTGTTTGAATCCTTTGTTTTCCCTTATCCTGTTTGGTAGTTGCTAATACATATATCTGTTGAGCACTTGGAAATGTTTATCCATGTGAAATGCTGTATACAAGTACTAGCTGTTCTACCTCTGACATAATAGAAGCCATGCTGCCAATAGTAATAATAATGACACCAATAGAGTAATTAACATCCATAGCTGGTATCCCTGCAATGCTTGAGATATTCTGAACATTCTCCCTTCCTCCATGCCATGGGAATAAATTTGGAGAGAATTGTCTTTGCAAGAGTTAAACAACTTTGCTGGAGCTTTATTAGCTTTCTTAAAAAAAATCAAACATTTTACCCACATTATAAAAAGTGCTTTGAGATGTAATCTCCGCAGGCAATGCAATCAAATATGAAATGCAATGATTATTTTTATATTATAATGATTATTCCGCCCATAATATACAGTCAATTCACTTTACAGTATATTTTGTGAAGCGCTTTGAGACATCTACACACAATAAGATGTTATATCAAATGCAACAGTTATTACATATTATTTTTTAAAAATAGCAAAGGTTACACTATTTGTTCAGGTTTGGTAAACTACAGAGCACATGTTGGATTATACATTGCCAGTACATATGTCTACTGTCCTTTGTATCTAATTGTATAAAGTAAACCACTTTCACTTCATTAGTACTGTTAGTTACATTGCTTGAAAGTGTTATTCCCATACCAATTTCTTCAACACTGCAAAACATATTACATCTTGGTCCAGACCTGTTCCTGTAATAATTTACTTTGCCTTCCATTTCCACATACCTTAAAGCTCTGGCCCACTGAATCTTATCATACTGGTTAGGATAAGCCATAACTATAGCCATCAGGGGATGGCTATAGTTTTCCATCGGATGATTAAACATTTAAGCAATATATTAAGGATAAATACTTCCTTAGATGCATAATACCATGCTTCTAAAGAAGCACTATCTATTTTAAAGGAATCCATGTCTGCCCACATAGTGATTATTATTGCCATCTCAGTCTATCATAAAGCGATGACAAAACCAGAAAGGTTAGGATTGAATCTGCTAAATTACAGGTAAAGGTGAATGTGACTTGAAAAGATGACTGGTATTTGGCCCTTCTTAATGCAATCATTCAACGCTTAGCAGGGATTTACAATGTTTTACTTAAAAATATAGTCATCTTAGAAACAATTATCGACCCTCTGAAACTCCATTCTACAGTCTCTTGGCATCATCCCCTCCCTTGCCTCCTTCAAGACACGTCCCAAGACCCACCTCTTCGACAGTGCCTTGGGACATCCTCCTGATATGAAAGACGCTATATAAATGTAATCTGTTGTTGTTGCCATTGTACAAAAGCAAGTAGTTGTTGTTGATGATCTACTTCCAATGTGGAGATTCTGCAGATCCATGGTAGTTCTAATTAAGGACTACACCACCATTAAGATACATCACAAATTAGACAACAATAATAGCAATAATGTTCTGGAAATAGCATGTTCTGTAGTTGAATCTAAATTTAGGCCACTGTGATTGCTATGGTAGCAATTGTTAGTTATTAATTCGTATTTTGTGCCGCGCGCATCAAACTTACATTTAGATTTATTGTGATTGCAAGTCATGGTTTTGGTTGGTTTTACAGATAAGTGTCTTTAGTCATAAGTCTACTAAGTGCAAAATCATTATTATTTATGACAGTTTTGATTCTAATTAAAGCAGGAGGATGAGGGTAAGAAAACATCCGATGCATATTGCTCTTCAAAATGAAAGCATTCAAGAGCTCTCATGTTGTCATAGTGCCCTTCTATATTCTGGTGTATTCAACTGTTAATGCCATCCATGTCTTGTTCTTTGGAAATTCTTTGTAGCCTTATTCATAAAGCAATATTTTTACCATGGAAATTTGTTTATTTTTAGCTACATTAAAGAGTAAACAAGAATAACTTAAATTAAAAGTTTTACAAAGGCTAAAATTCTATAAAATATTACAGCTATATATTTTGACAAAAATTTCATTTTCAACTGTTATTAGATAGTTAACAAAACATAACAGTTATCAAGGAATAAAATGAATAAATCAAGGGAAATGCAGATAACATGTACCAACTTGTACTAGGAGGGATTTATTTTCAGTTCAAGGTTACAACTTTTGTCAACCAGCAGACCTTGGTGTGGTTAAAAAACAGTCATTGCTGTTTGTGATTAACAAGCATGAAATATTGGCTCCATTGAAAAATATATACAGTACATTGAAATAAGGTGAAAAGATAATAAATAAATAAAATTGGTGGATTTTGTTGACATATTGTTCTGTGTGAATAATTAATTTTAATGGCAATAATATTTTCAATTCTAAATTCTTGTTGCAGGAGTAATATACTGACGTTATTTGTTAAGTATCACTGATGATCAATTCTACAAGTTTGAAGTCTTTACAGTAAACAAGGGTTCTAAACTGTATTTGAAATCATAAGTTACCACCAATATTACCATAAATATGAGCGAGCAGCTTAAGGGAATAGGTTTGGACTTGTGAGCAACAACAACAACAAAAATTACACTTATATAGCGCCTTTCACATCGGGAGGACATCCCAAGGTGCTGAACAGTTAGGTCGGGACCCGAGCAGTGGGGGAAGGGTCGGGGTAAGGGAGGAGAGTAGGAAGGGGGAGAGAGTTTGGAGGGCAGCCGAAGGCACAGTGAAGAGGAAGGTCTTGAGGAGAAAAGGGAGGAAGCGAGGTGGAGGGATTGCGGGATGGAGTTCCAGAGTGTGGGGGCAGAGAGGCTGAAAGCCCAGCCGATAGTGGGGTGGTTTGGGTAGGGACATGGAGCAGGCCAGAGCCTGCTGAACGGAGGGGACGGGCAGGCTGATAGGGAGACAGCAGGTCAGAGAGATGGGCGGGGGCAAAGCCATGAATAGCCTTGAAAGTGAGGATGAGGATCTTGAATTTAATCCTCTGTGGGATGGGAAGCCAGTGCAGACGGGCGAGGGTGGGAGTGATGTGGTCGCGGAGCCTGGTGCAGGAGAGTACCCTGGCTGCAGAGTTCTGAATAATCTGCAGTTGTGAAGTAAGGAGATAGGAAGGCCGATGAGTAGAGAATTCCCATAGTCGAGCCTTGATGTGATGAATGCGTGGACAAGTGTTTCGGCAGCATGGATGGTGACGCAGTGGCGGAGCAAATACTCTACTGGATATTATTTTCTGAGCCTCTGAGTCTGGAGGAGGGAATTTTCTAACCAGACCTCACCAAAATTGATACGATCCTTGCAGTTAATAATAATAATCCTTGATCTAATATGTCGTCTATCACATCAGGAGGATGAATCAAAGCTCTTCACAGGATTTACTTTTAACATGTAGTGACTGCTTCAAGTTCTCTGGGATGTTGCTCTGCATGAGGGGCACCATATAAATACAAGTTATTGTCATTTTATGTTTGTAGACATACAGAAGCCAGATTGTGCACAGCAATGTCCCACAACAACAACAACTTGCACTTGATCTGAAAGCTTGATCTTCGATAGTGGGGTGGAGGGTACAAGGGATGAGCAGGAGGCCGGTGACAGTCAAGAGGAAGGTGCTGAGTGGTGGATTGGGGAGTGAGAAAATTGGAGAGGCAGGGAGGTACTTGTAAGTGATTGGATTTGAACACGAGTGTAAGGATCTTGAAGCCCACAAACTACTTTAACCAATTTTAACCTTTTTTTTTTAACGCATTCGGAGGTGCGCGTGCATTCGGGGTGCACACACATTCGGGGCCTATCTCCTCAGGAGGTAAGTATATTTCTCTCTCTGTGTCTCTCACACTCACTCTCTCCATCTCTGTGTTTTTCTGTCTGTGTCTCTGTGTCTCTCTCCTCTCTCACATCCCCCCTATCCCTATCTATCTGTATATTATCACATCCACCCCGTCTCTCCCACCACCCCTCCCCCCGCCGCCATCCCTCTCTCCTCCCTCCACCCGTTGCCGTCCCTCTCACCCACCACCCCCTCCCCGCCGTCTCTCTCCCGCCCCCCCCACCCCTTGTATACCTGTATATTGTATTCGAGGACTATGAATACAATATAGCGGCTTTGCACCTCGGTCTGTGCATTGTGTATAGAGATGAGCATTCTGGGTCTTGTAGTTCAGTGTGCGCGCATTCCGATTTTTTCCCTCGATATATCGACTTTTTCGATATATCAATATTTTTGAAATACCTATATCGGCGTATCGATATGAAAATTATATCGGGTTTTAGCGATATATCAATATATCGCCGAACCCTACTCATCTTCAGGATGGCACCTCTTGCAATAAATTTCAATGGCTACAGTAAGAAAGTTTCTTGATGGAATAAATAAGGAATTATGTTAGAGAATCAGATCTCAACAAGTTGCTCCCCTGTCTGCCTTGAAAATGCATAGTATTTGCCTCAAAAAAGTAACTGATAGACCTGAAAATATTATAATAACGGTTGCATTTGAATTTTGAAATGTCTGACATAAGGCTTTTTTTTGTTGAGGGGCTATTATCAGGCACTTGGAGTTTGAAAACTTCCCCAAGGTTTTTGCCCTGGCGGGAATCAAACCCAGTTTACTCACTTGCGAGGAGAGTACTCTAGCCACAGAGCCACAGAACTCCATGATATCACAATAATAATACTGTAATCCTTGCATTTGATATAGCGTGTTTGCTGTCTTCTAGATGTCTCAAAGCACTTCACAGTACAGTAAAGTGAATTGACTGTATATTTGTGGGTGAAACGCAGCAGTCAATATCGCACAGCACTGTCCCACAAACAGTCGTGGATTGAGTGACCAGATTATGATTTTTTTTGGAGAGATTATTATTAGGCGTGTGGAGTAAGGAAACTCCCCCAAGATTTCACCCTGCTTGGAATCGAACCCAGGTCTCTTGCTTGCAAGGCGAGTGCTCTAACTACTGAGCTACAGGAGTCCACATGCAAAGATTATTATTATTATTGTAAAATTTTATTTAGAAAAGGTGAGATACTAGGGAAAGATTCAAATGTTCTATAGATACTAAGGAAAAAAGATCAAATAAACATTTTCTTTTTTGTAGTGGAAGTTTATTCCTGCTTGAAATCAACTCGTAAAAAAAAACACCTTCTGTGCATCCTGGACATTGTTCCACTCGTCAAAACTTGTATTTGCTTGAAGTGCTCCTAACTTTACCTCCTGGATAAGCAGGAGTTGCCAGAAATCTAAATATGTTTGTAGCCCAAAGGCAACCAAATCTAGCCCAATACTATGAGTTGGGTAGCAGAGTGGGCTGATTTAGGTTCATGCTTTTGAAACTGTGTAAGAGAAACAGTCTTCAAGGGAGTGGTGGTGGGGATGACTTTATCTGCAACAATAATAACGCCTTGCATTTTATAGCACCCTTCACGCCGGGCGGCGTACGAGAGCCCTTCACAAAGGCGGTGCCCGAAGCCAAGTCATGGTGGTGGGGGGGAAGAGGGGTGGGGGGTGGAGGGGGAAGGTGACTGGAAGCACAGTCGAAGATAAAGGTCTTCAGGCTGGTTGGAATTAAACATTTGAAAATGTGGCACCTGCTCAAAGCGCAATTTAAAATTGCGTGCACAGTGAGTGCAACACACTCAAAAAATGGAGTCCTGTAGCGGACTGGTTGGAGCACTCGCCTTACAAGCGTGAGACCTGTGTTCGATTCCAGGCAGGGCGAAACCTTGCGCAAGTTTCCTTACTCTACACACCTAATAATAATCCCTCAAAAAAACAATAATAAATTGGTCATTTTGAATCCACAAACTGTTTGTGGGACACTGTCGTGCACAATTGGCAGCCGCGTTTAGCCCACAAATATACAGTAAATTCACTTTTACCGTATATTTTGTGAAGCGCTTTGTGACATATATAGTATAGAATAACAGTAATCCTTGCATTTGATATAGCGCTTTTCACATCTTATCGACGTCTCACGTCGTGACGTCCAGAAGACGTGAAAAGCGCTATATCAAATCCAAGGATTACTATTATTTTTAAACACAGACACCTTCCCGACCTGCCATCACTGTGACAGTGTATCACGATGATTGACAGCTGGTGGCCAGGCCACGCCCTCCCACCCGCCCACCTCGCGGGGAAGGAGGGGGAGGCTCGGCCCCGCCTTCTGTGGCTGTCGTCAGTCGTGACGCGGGCAGCCTTGCTGAAGTGCCCAGGTGCCGGTGGCTTCGCCATATTGAGAGCGGAAGTGGCGCGCTCTAGCGAGAGAGGGGGACAGACAGAGATACGCGAGCGCAGCCGAGGCGGCACGAGCTCCCGCTCCTCATTCCACGCGCTGAAGCCGTTGCGCTTCACTCACTTTACTCACTCGTTGTTGACGCCGACCGGTCGCAGTACGGGGGCTGCCCCGCCGCGCTCTCACCTTACGCCACTTTTCTCCCTCCCACCCCCCCCCCCCCCGTCCTCTTACCTGCCTCCCCACGCACACACCCACCCACCCACCCAGCACCCGAAGCTGCCCCCCCGAGGCTGGTCCGGGAGGAGAGCGGGTCGCCTCCGAAGATGCCGCTCGCTCAGCTGGCCGACCCCTGGCAGAAAATGGCTGTGGGGAACGGGGGTGAGGTGAGTGCGGCGGCGCGGCTTGCTTCAAGTTTGTGCTTGTTTCGAGGGGAGGTTACTCAGCCCGACTCCCCACCCTCAAACTCTCCCCTCACCCCCGTCCTTCCCATCGTCACTCTTGCCCTCTCACTCCCCCCATTCTTCTCCCTTCACTTTCTTCATCCACACCCCCCCCCACCCCTCACCCTTTCTCTCAGTCACTGTCCCTCTTTCTCACTCACTCACTCACTCACTCACTCTCAGCCCCTATTTCTCTCACTCGCTAAACCCCACCACCCTCTCAATATCCCCACTCTCGTTCCCCCTCTCCCCTCACTCTTTATCCCCTCTCTCCCCCTTCAAACATCCTCAGGCTACTCACTCCTCTCATATTTTCCCTCTCGCCTCCCCCCCACCCTCCCCTCCCCAAATACACGGTTGATCTATATGCTTTGCAGTTTATTCTGTGACATGGTTTGAGACGTCTAGAAGTCGTGAAGAGCACTAAAATCAAATGATTATTGTGTGTGATATGTTACGTGAAGCGCTGTGAGGTGTCTCGACGATGTGATAAGACGCTACAACAACTTCGATTTATAGAGCGACCTCCACGCCGGACAGCGTCTCAGAGCGCTTCAAACGCAAGGATTATTGCCCGCTTTTTTTTTACCTCTCTCAATCCCTTTAATCTTTTTCTCCCCCCTCTCTTTTTCTTCCCCTCTCTCACTCCTCTCACTTGTGTGTCAGTCTGACTTCTGAGTCAGAAGGTTGTGGGTTCAAGCCCCACGTTGGCACTCGGAATCACTGACACCTCAGTTTACTGCTTGGGTGTGTTGCATTATCGGGTCTTTCAAATGAGACATTAAACCAAGGTCTGGCACTATTAGAAAAGAGAAGGGAGTTTCTCCTGGTGTCCTGGCCAACAAAATCCCAAATAAAAAGAAAAATGTTCACTCACTTAATAGCTGTTTGTGGGATATTGCTGTGTGCAATACCGGCTGCTGTGTTTCGCCCATAAAATAGTGAGTCCAGTCCATTCTAAACATTCTTCAATCTTCAACCTTCTTCGATCTCCCGACGTGAAAGACACTTTACAAATATAATTTTGTTGTTGTTCTTATTCTGGCTTTTTATGTTTTTGGTATTTGAATTTTTGAGACTTTGACTATCCTCCTTGATTGGGGGAGGAGGCTAAGCAAGGTCTCTAGATCTAAACTGGCTCCAAGGTGACAGGCTTTTGCAACTGAATGTTGGAATTGAGTAAAACCTGGTGGTTCAGTAGTCTTGTAAATACGCCAACTTTTGGGGGGATATTGCTGATGGCCAGCTTGCCTCATCAGTGATACTGGAACGGGCATACACTGGTAGTAGGGATTCTTCCCATTCATCTCCTTTTGACTCCCAAGAGCCAAAACCCCTACAGGACAAGCAGCTGGAAGCTTGCAAGGTAGTGATTTCAATATCAAGATGTATGTTTTTAGCTGGTTAAAACCAACAAACACACGAGGATTCCCCTATTTCTCTCACTAAACCCCACCTCCCTCTTTCTCTCTCTCAATATCCCCACTCTTGTTCCCCCTCTCCCCTCACTCTTTATCCCCTCTCTCTCCCTTGTCTCTTGACAATCTGCCCCAGTTACTCTCTGGAATTCAGTATGCAGGCCCTCCAGACAGAGAGTGTGCATTCCATCACAGACATGGGAATTTTAATGTGTAGGTGGCATGCGTGGAACACTTTGGTTTGGAAACTCTTGGATCTGGTGATAGGTTTCCGCATGTGTCAGACACACAGTTTACGACAAAACAACTTGTTTGAGCAGTTATTTGTAGAATTTGGTGGGGTTTTTTGGTGGTTTTGGGGGTAAAAGCATGTGAAGCGATGCATTTTTTGTTTGTGAAATGCAGCTTCTCCAGAGTTCACTGAATCATTGAAGTGAGTTCTGTAACAGTGACTGTTCCCTCATCTCTCAATCTCACCATGACCCGGTGGGAAGTACAGTACATGATGACACCAAAAAGCTGTCAAATGCATAATTTTAATTAATTATGTCTCTAAATGGTGTGATTTTACTCTGTATACCTTTGAATGTGTTCTGAGTCCTGTAGCTGTAGCTCAATGGTTAGAGCACTCTCCTTACAAGCGAGAGACCTGGGTTAAATTCCTGTCAGGGCGAAACCTTGGGCAAGTTTCCTTACTCTACACGCTTGATAATAATCCCTTGAGAAAAACAATTGATAAAATTGTTCATCCAATACATGGCTGTGCGCAATTGGCTACCCTGTTTCATCCACAAATATACAGTCAATTCACTTTACAGCATATTCTGTGAAGCGCTTTGAGACATAGAAGACGCTATATCAAGTGCAAGGATTATTTATTATTTGTTTTATGATCTTGGCAATGTGCTTAATACTATAAGGTGATTCTGCCTAACGAATCCAAAGTATGAATGGTATACCGGGCTCCAAATTATGTAATTCATTTTGTGTCTCTTACTGCTGTGGAATCTTAATCCAGATTGTGAAACATTGTAATCGAAATTCCAACCTTAATCTTGATCTGCCCAGTGATATTTAATCCGGAATTGTAGTGACTGAAATCTGATCAGAAAACGTGATTCTTTCTCGACAAGTTATCTAGTGATTGCTAGTATTAGCCCTGAAGAATGTTTTGACTGAAACGCTAGTCTGATTTGTTTTGCCCTGCTATGCATTATTTCTTAGGCAAGAGGATAGGAGGATGACGGTTAACGCATCCCTAATAACAACTCTTCACTGAGGCTACCTATACTTTCCACCTCTTCCATGTGTCATGGCAGTGATATGACACTCGTGACCATATCCCAAATTAGGGGAACAATAATCCCCTACCCTCTCGCAATTTACCCTTGTATCCTCTAAACTGACTCTGCCCACTTCTATCAACTTGATGCACAATTTTCTAACTGGCATCTTTACTTTCATCACATCCCAGAACCACTTCTTGCCCCTTCCTGGTACGACAGTGACTTCTGCTCCTTGAAGTCATTGCCCCATACTGCTGACCGCATGGCTCAAATCTGGTCTCGTTGTTCATCACCTGCCCTTCAATTTTGCATCAGTGCTTTCACTCTTAGCTTTCTGTTACCTCCTTGACTCTGCTCAGCTGGTATTATATGGCATGCTTCCTCTTCTGCCCATTCTATGGAGTCCTGTAGCTCAGTGGTTAGAGTACTCTTACAAGCAAGAGACCTGGGTTTGATTCTAGGCAGGGCGAATGTTTCCTTGCTCCACACACCTGATAATAATAAAATGGGTCATTTCAAATCATGACTTTTTGTGAGACACTGCTGTGCACAATTGGCTGCCGCATTTCGCCCACATATATAGTCAGTTCACATTACAGTATCTTCTGTGAAGCGTTTTGAGACATCTGGAAGAAGTAAAGCGATATATCAATGCTATAAATATAATTTTGTTGTTGTTCCAAGGATTATTATTATACCCTACTGAAATTGAATGAGCTTTAAGGCGCTCTGCTCTCTAGAACTCCACCTCACTCCCTCCCTCCTCAACTTTAAAGTCTGTCACCTATTTCCCCCACCCTGCGCCCCCTTTTTCTTAGCTCACAGTCAGCTGTGTAAAGCACTTCAAGGAATCTCACCCCAGTGTGAAAGGTTGATATCAATTGTTGTTGAAGAGTTGCTTCAGAATAAATTGGGCAATTTGACAGTGTATGGAAGCTAAATGGCAGCATCAGTGAGGTTGAGAAAAAGTCCAGTGGGATGTTTACTTCTGTGTCCATATCCAATCACTAATTTTTTTTACCAAAGGAGAACTACACATTTTTGCATTAGTGCATCACCAAGTGGTTCTGCATATGTATGCCACTTACACCTGGAAATTTCCCAGTACATGGAATGGAATATGCATTTTTCCTGGAAGTGCACATCTGGAATGTAAAGTATTAGACGATGGATGGCAAGAGTCGAGGCTTGGGTTGTCAATATTATGTTATTGAGTGTGTCACCTTGGAGTCAGTTTAGCCCATGAGAATCCCACTTACATCATCTTCTCCCCCTTTTTGCCAGAATAGTAACAATGTATCACTTTCAGCATTGGAGAAGTGGAAATATTTCCTGCTCTGAAGTACTCTGGTCATGAGGTATTCAGATCTCAGTTCAAATGTAGAGCTCTGCTAACCCGGCGTTGGGTTCTTTGATGTTATTAATAGTGCTGCTCACGTCTCCAGGGAAGAAACCAAATTGATTTGCACTCCCTGCATTATACATTTATATTGCAGTCGTGCCAATTGATGTGTTATTTGAGAAATCTCATTTAAGTAGCCTTGACAGTTGAGCTCCTTTTAGATGTCTGTTCTCAGAACCCATTTTATAAACTTATTTAACAGCAGTTTGTTGCAAAAACTAGTGCACTGTATCGGGGAGTTACGCTGTCTTTCAGACGATGACTTTTGGGTAATAAAGTACAATTTGCATCTATATAGCCCCTTTCACATCGGAAGGACGTCTCGTGCTCACAGTGTTGGAGGTAGTAGCTGAGCCGGGTGGAGAGGGGAGCATTGATCGACAGTACTGTTTGAAATGTACCTTGAAAGAGGAGAGATAGCAAGTTGGAGGGATTCTGGAATAGAGTTCTAGGGAGCAAGAGTAGAACAACTGAAAGTTGATTGTGGGATAGATAAGGATATGAAGTAGGTTAGTGTTTGCTGAGGATGATTGAACATGTGGTGAAGTTTGTGAACAAAATACATTTTGGATTTTTTGGGTAGAAGTGATGAATACAAAAAAATTTACAAACCGCACGCAGAATAAAATATTTTCTGTGAAGTGCTTTGAGGCGTCTTGAAAACAGGACAAGGCACTTTATACATAAACTTTATGTATGTTAGAACCAAGTTTAAATGATTAAAATTCACTGGCAGAATGGTAGAAGTGAAGTCCTGGATGGTGTAATGAAGGTAGTGCTGTTGAATCTTGACATTTTTGATTGACATGACAAATAACTAGGTTTTGTAGTAACAATTGCAGCAAAATTAATTGTGCACTCCACTCACCGCTCTTTCCTCATCTTTGACCGTGTTCTCCCCTCATCCGCTGCAGGAAACCCACATCCTGCTTCTTTGACCCCCATCCCCACAATGCTCCTGGCCACTCAGCTTCCTCTTCTCGCACCCCTGCTAGCTGACATTATCAACCTCGCTCCAAAATGTAAGTATTTAAGACACTAAGTATTTAAGACACTATCTTCATAAAGTAATGTTAGGTACACAAAACACAGCAAGTGACATCAGCCATGCTTCCAGCACATGTAGATTGCAGTGGCTGTTTATAAAGGTAAATATGGCAGCCTTTCACATCATTTAGGGAGGCTGTGAAGTAAGTGACAAGTTTGTCTGAAGAATTGTTGGCTAGAATATCGTGAGCAACTTGTTTCTCAAATGGTTTGATGAAGTCTTCAGTGTCCTTGGAACAGGCAGATGACACCCCCAGCAGTGCACTACTCCCCCAGTACTAAACTTCTGCGTCTGTCACAACTATGAGCTGAAGTCTTGAACTTTCGCTTGAACAAACATCCTTCCTGGTGTTGCCAACTAGGACCAACAGAGGTGATGGCACGTATGGTATTTGGATGCAGCATGCATCACAAGTTTTTCTGGCACACCTCTCTCTGTTAGTATCTCAGCATCTTTCGGAAGTGTTGTTAGCGACGAGTGTGTCCCAAAAAATCTCTTCTAAAGGTATTGAGTCATATTGGGATATGGTTCATTTACATTGGCAGCAGTCCAGACAGCCCAATCAGCTAGTCAAATGAAAGCTTGGATAGTGAGTGCTGAGAACTTCATAGTCTTCACTGGGTTGGCAGTAGAGAGCGAAAATTGCTTTCTGCATTAATCATACTAAATTTGAATCTGGTCCTAGAGGTGGAAGTGTGGTTCTGCTTTTTTTTTATATATAAACTTTAAAATTGACTGTTTAACTATTTAGTTAGACAGTAACTAAATTGTGCTGTTTAACGCTTTATTCAAATTAAATACCAGAATTACTCTGTTGAATTGTCTCTTTGTAATTCACTTTCAGATAGATTTAATGGCTGCAGTATAATCTTGCTGTGAAGCAACAAGCAATTACATTGCATTTAACATTCAATGTAAGGAATACATTGCCTTGTCTTATGCATACACAAAAATATGCTTCCTAAAATCATAGGGATTATTTTAGTTACCATATTCATTAATCTTTCAATTTATTCTTATTTACTAATGCTTCAATTCGCATTCTTTGTAAACACACATTGAAAGCTTTTTCTGCAATTTGTGAACAAAATACAGGAATCTAAAATAACACTGAGTTTAGTTCAATGACCATATATTTTCTACACTCTAGTAGAAGTAATCTTTGCATTAGTAGTGCCTTATCACATAGTTGAGATGTCTCAAAGCGCTTCTCAGAAAATATGGTAAAGTGAATCAACTCTATTAGACTGTATAATTCACGGTCACTTCAAGACTATTTGTGGGACACTGCTGTTTGCAATTGGCTGCCGTATTTCGCCTACAAATGTACAGTCAATTCACTTGACAGTATATTCTGTGAAGCGCATTGAGACATCTAGAAGATGTGAAAAGCGCTATATCAAATACAATAATTATTTATTTATCTATCTATCTTAAGAGTGAAATGTGGCAGCCAATTGCACAAAGCAATTTAGCCTCAAGGGCAATAGTTCCCAACCTTTTTTTGCTGCGACCCTAAATTGGTCACCAACTTAGAACTGCGCGACTGAAGCGAAGCTCAGCCAAGATGATATCTCCTTCTCTTTGTGGACTCAGCGCAACTCACTAGTACGGTCTTTCATACAAATTGGTCGGCGGTGTTGCCTCGGGCACTTTTCAGCATTAAACAAGCATTTTTAGCATTACAAAAAAAACAAATAGTTTTCTGATGACCCTTCGCAACCCTATTGAGGAACCCTGCGACTCTAATTTGGATCAGGACTTGAGGTTGGGAACCACTGCTCTAGGGCATCATTCACATTCTAGGTTTAAAATGATTCCTGCATTCTGTTTTTTTATCTCTGTTTCCAAATATTTAAATTAGGTGTGAAAATTGTAGTATTGTACAGTACCATCCATTTCAAAATAGTTTTGATGTACTTCGGTGTAACAGAACTTGAACAAAATAATTTTCCATTTGCTTTTCAACTTAACCGGTTATAAAATCATTCTGATTCCATCCATCTTGCTCGATTTGTATCTGGAGTACAGTACTTGCCATTCTAGCCAGAGCAAAAGGTGAAGCATTTGACATTCAAGAAATGAATTATCTTGACTAGGCTGATAGAAAAATAATCAATTATGCTAGATAAGGAAAGACTAAAGAAACTTTTGGCCTGACAATTTTAAAAAAACTTGTTGATTCTGTTGGTTGTGTCCCTCTCAAGGACTACCAACATGTTTCTGTGCCCTTTCGAATGCAAGTCTGAATGCATAAATCTTCCAGATCACTACATCATTTCTACTTTTATTTATTTTGTTATTATAAATCCAGTTATCTTTTACCCCTTATTTTAGAATTATTTGCTAGATTTAAGTCAAATTTATGGTTTGATCACTGACAAAATATCATTGGATATTATTGTCTCATAACTGTAAGTAGTTTTAATGAAAATTAGTGGAATCAACTTTGTAGAGGACCAAATAAAACTTGGGTGGTGCCCTTACCTACAAACTGAATACAACAAAACTACATTTGTATAGCGCCTTTCACATCAGGAGGATGTCCCAAGGCACTGGAATACATTGACAAACGCTTATTCTTGTCCATTCTTAAGCGTTCATTCTTATTAATTTATAAATAATCATTGCATTTGAAATGGTGCCTAATCATGTCTTCCCAACGTCTCAAAGCGCTTCGCAGAATATACTGTAAAATGAATTGACTGTATTTTGTGGCTGAAACCCGGCAGCCAATTGAACACAGCAGTAAGTATGAGTATATTATCCTCGGAAAAGCAATTTGCTGATCAACTAACATTCCACCTGAACAGAGAGGAGTGTGTGAGTGTGTGTGATGAGTAAGAAAACTTATAAGATGTTTTTCAACTGAATTGCAGCTTTTTTAAAATCTTTCAGCAGAATGGGCAGCATGTTGTGGATGAACCAATGGCTGTGGATGAACCAACGACAGAGGATGAACCCACTCTTCAATCTGTACGTAGAACTGTTCAGAAATGTGTTCTGATAATAGAATGTTTTTTCTATTTTAGAACATTCTTTATGGATACCTACAAATCTACAACCTACTTTCATTTTGCTCACAAAATACACTCCACTCCACTTTACAGTATATTCTATGAAGTGCTTTGATGCGTTTCAACGTTGTGATAAGGCAAATGCAAGCATTATTATTGTAGCTCTTAAAAAAAGTTTATAGAAAATCTCAGAATTATGTACAGTGCTAATTTTTGTTTTGATGTAAATAGCTTGAAGAAAAATTATGCTTGAGCCTTTACTGCAGGAACACATGGATGGTGGTTATGGATGACTCCAGGACTGCCACCATTGTTTATCATGTTCCAATTAGGCAGCCTCAACAGCCAGATTGATTTTAAAAAATTCTTCTGAGTGCTTATTGGATTTATGGAACATTTTGATACATCCAAGATTGGTTATTGATTTCTGGTGAAATGGTTATGGCTCTCCAGAAATATGATTCCTAGTTATGGGAATCTGATTGAAATGTAACAGCACTGGCGAATAAAGTGGGTAGATTGGAGGGTCTTTTAGGTTGTTGAGATCACTTTATGTTGAATTTAATTAGTGCATGTCAAAAACATCTCATAGTTGCGTGTTGTTTGAGCCTGCTTGAGAAATATTGTTGAGGGGCATCGATAACTAAACTAAAAGTGGATCTGACTGCCTTTAGACGGAATCATGTAATAACCATACATTTACTTGGTTTTCTAAGCCACTGGAATTATAATTTGGTCATAATAATCCTTACATTTGGTATGTCATAAATAAACAACCCAAATGGATTTGAGATAATCCTTGCATTTGATATACAGGTATCCCTCCCAACCGTATGGGATACATTCCTGTAAACCTCCATGGTTGGAAAAATCGCGGTTGGAAAATGCAGGGCTCTATGGGAAACATGGGGATACGGGGAGTAAGTACTTTTTCGCGGTTGGGAAATGCAGGGCCCTATGCGAGATATGGGGAGTAAGTTTGCGTTTAGTAGAACTAAACATACATGGGGATAGGTGGAGTAAATTTGGGCGCATTGGCTGCCAGGATCTGCAGCAATCCGTTACAGAGAGGGTGGGGGGGTGACACGGAAGGCTGGGCTGGGCGGGGTTGGAGAAGGTGAGAGTGAAGGGGGTTGGGGGGAAGAGAATTTACAGAGAGAGAGATCTGCAGATGCTGGCAGCCAATGCTCCCAAACTTAAAGTGACAATAAATTCATGTTACTGTATTTACCTTAATCCTAAGAGATTGAAGCGTTGTCACTGGTTGATTGCAACATAGCGACTGGGTCCTAGTGCTATACGCTAGCTGTTTGCACACATACAGTACCTGTAGATCCACGAGTACAGCTAGACCACGTAGGGTAGTAAAGATGCTGATAGGCGGGAACTGTGGAACAGATGAATACACACCAATATGCGGATGAATGCGGTCCCTTGTTTGGAGGAGTAAAACTTGAAAATTTAAACCCACAGATTTAAATCGCGGATGCGCAAAACGCGGTTTGTGAGGTTTGTCGCATTTAGCAAACCGTGGACGTGTGAGTTTCGTGGTTGCAAGGCTGCGGTTGGGACGGGATACCTGTATAGCGCCTTGTCACATTTTTGATGCCTCAAAGCGCTTCGCAGATTGAATAGGTGGTGGACGAAACATGGCAGCCAATTTGCACACAGCAGTGCCCCGCAAACATTCATGGATTGAAGTGAACAATTTAATTTTTTTAAAGGAATTATTAACAACAACAAAATTCCATTTGTATAACACCTTTCACGTCAGGAGGACGTCCCAAGGCGCTGGACAGTTACTGCTTCAGACCCGAGCTGAAGACGGGGGGTGGGGTGGAAGGAGTTGCCGATGGGTCCATCGAAGAGGAGAGTCTTGAGGGGAGACTTGAAGAAGGCCAAAGAGGGGGTGAGGTGGAAGGAATTTGGGATAGAGTTCCAGAGTTTGGGGGCAGAGTGACTGCCCGCCCAATGGTTACCAATGGCTGCTAACAAAGTTGGGCAAGGATGGGGGAGATGGGGTCACGGAGTTTGGAATGGAAGAGGACATGGGCTGCAGAGTTCTGGATTATTTGCAGCTTGTGGAGGGAGGTGGGATGTAATGAAGGCATGGATGACGGTTTCAGCGGCTTTAGGGTTGAGGTAGTGGTGGAGAAGCAACCTGTTAATCGACTAATAACCAGGTTCCTATTTGCTGTTAAGGTAAATAGATAAGTGGTAGGAAGGAAATTTGCTCAATATTTTGCTTTGCCGGGAAATGAACCCAGATCGCTCGCTTGCAAGGCGAGTGCTGTAACTGAGTTACAGGGATCCACAACCAACCCCCCCCACCCGTCCTTACCCGAAATTTTCATCTAATATTGGTGCACTAGTTTGAATCGTCAGATTGAGTGCAGGTTAAATTGATTCTTCCCATATCGTTAAAATCCAAAGCACAACAATTTGCATTTTTATAGTGCCTTTCAAATCAGTAGGATGTCCCATCCATCCATCCATCAAAATTACATTTATATAGTGCCTTTCACGTCGGGAGGACGTCCCAAAGGCACTGAACAGTCAAGGGTTTGCACCCGAGCCTAGTGTTGAAATGAAAGTGGGTGGGGGAAGAAAGATGACTGAAGGTATGGTCAAAGAGGAATGTCATGAGGCTGGTCTTGAAGGGATGGGGCTCAGTTCAATAGACTCAAGAGATGGTTCCAGAGGTTGAGGGCAGAGAAGCTGAAGGCCTGACTGCTAGTGGTGGGGGACATGGAGCAGGATACAACAAAAACTTTGATTTATATAGCGCCCTCGACGCCAGACGGCGTCTCAGAGTGCTTCACAATAACGGATCTCGAGTCAGGGGGAGGGGGAAAAAGGTGACCGAAGGCGCAGTCAAAAAGAAAGGTCTTCACCTGAGATCTGAAACTAGGAAAAGAGGGGGCGACGCGAAAGGAGTGAAGAAGGGAGTTCCAGAGCTTTGGGCGTAGTGGCTGAAGGCATGGCCACCGATAGTGGAGCGGAGGATTCGGGGACAAGGAGGATACCAGAACTGGAGGAGCGAAGGCAACGGGTGCTGTGTTGAGGAGAGAGGAGGACAGAGAGGTAGGGGTGTGCAGAGGAGTAGAGAGATTTGAAAACAAGAGTGAGGATCTTGAAATCAATCCTCTCCGGGACAGGGATCCAGTGAAGTCTGGCAAGGACTGGGGTAATCGGGGAGTGAAGTTTGGTGCGGGTGAGAATGCGGGCAGCAGAATTCTGAATGAACTGAATTTTATGGATTGTGGTGAGGGGAGACCAGCGAAGAGGGCATTTGCGTAGTCAGCCAATACGTGACAAAGGCGTGGACCAGAGTTTCAGCAGCTTTTAGGGCAAAGTATTGCCGAAAATGGGCAATATGTCGCAGGTAGAAAAATGCAGTGCTGGTGAGGGACCGGATGTGGGGGAGGAAGGACAGTTGGTTAGCACCTTTCGTCAGGAGGACAAGTTAAGGATAAGAATTTTAAACTCTATTTTAAGCCCCTCTGGGGGATAGGGAGCCAGACATCGCTTTGACCAGACTTGCAATGGATGCCTGGGAAATCTGGAATTTGTTGGAATTACTTTCAACACTGAATTATATAAACTTTACCGCACTGAAACAAGCCATTCAGCCTGACTAGTTTTATGCTTCATATAAACCTTCACCTATCCTGATCGCTTTTCCCTGCCATACCCCTGTATTCCCTTCTCTCTCGTATATGCATCAACCTTTTTCTTAAATGCAGATTCTTTCTGCTTCAGCCACCACTTCTGGCAGTGATTTTCACATTCACACCACACTATACAAATAAGTTCCCCTTCAATTCTCTTTTAGACTTGGTAAGTCCCTCTATGCCTTTATCCCATATTTCTGCTCTTTTTCTTACTGTTAAGGTACCCGTACATGTTTCAGTTGTAGATTTACTTGTATGAGGTGTGTTTTTGTTTCTTTGGTTATAGCTTTCCAATGCCTAGAACAGATAGGAATACAGCCAGGGTGCTCCCAATATTTTGTCACTAAAACTTTTGACTTTAGTGGATGTACGAGGGAGCACATGTAGTGAATGTCTTTCCTTTTGGAAAGTATCCAGTTGCCACTCCACTGACCCAGCTGAAATAGTATTTTATGAGAAATTTAAATTGTTATTTTTGTGTTTAAATTAATCATTGAGCTTTTATTGTAAAAACTGCTATTTTCAAAAGAGCTTAAAATAACAAATGTCCCAAGAAAGTAAACCAGCCCTGTTGAAGCTCACAAATCTGCCAACACCTTGGATAAACAATTTCATCCGGTATTACATTGTAGGTAAGATGGAGATGTGTGTTTCCCTGGTGATTTCATTGATGAACCCAGATTAAATTTTTTACCTGCACATCAATCTTTGGACTGCCTAATGGGAATTGTGTACTGTTTTTTGAACTGACTATTGCTTTGGAAGCAGTGGTAAATGGGGTGTCGTTGCAGTTGATCTTATTCCAACTGTGTTTGAATGTCAATCTAGTCATTCCTCTTCGTAGACCAGTTCCTGGTCAAGGTGAACCCACAGTACTCCAAAGGCATTCTCAACGGTAGACTAGCCAGACTAGCTAGTTGGCAGGAATTTGAGGGCCAAACCAGTTACTAGTAAGGATTCTTCCAGTTCTTTGATTAGTCCTGTGATCCAAACCCCTAACAGGTATGGTGATTCTAGCAGGACAAGTAACTGGAAGCTTGCCAGACGTTCACAATGGCAAGCTACGTGATTTTAGTTGGTTGAATTCCATCAGTACTCCAAATGCTGGATCCCCAAGCTTTATAATTTTACCAAACAATAGCTAATACTTTATGAACTTAGGTAAGTGGATTGTTTGCTTCTGGGAAGAGTGTGTTCAATTGTAAAGAAAGGAAAACTTGCATGTGTAGTTTACTTGACGCATGCAGATTCAGGTCTCTGTTTATAGATGCGGAGGGGCGCTTAGTGAATGCAGTGATTATAATGTAAATAATGTAATGCTTACAAGCTTGTAACAGGCAAAATAAACCTTTCCATCTAAGGTTTTGGAAATTGAGTCTCTCACCTAATCAGAGGTGGGTATTAGATCGTACTGTGGACATATTGACATTGAACCCTGGATTTCCTGGTTCTGATTTCAAGAATTGGGATGAAATATTACCTCAGGAAGGAAGATCATTAGTTAAAACTTGTTTGTATGCAGATGGATCTGTTGTCTAACACTCGGTTCTTGTTAATCTGTGTTCTTCTTAGAAATATTGAATTCTATAGTTTGTAAACTGTTGAATATTCCGTCAGCCTTTGCTTTGATTGACCTTTAAATCACTGGAAACAGCATCTGATCACTTTTGGCAAGCCTTCAAGAATGACAGCTTGTGTATATTTCAACTTTCAGAAAATGACTCAACTATACCAGTCCAGTTGTTCAATTGATTATTTCTGATTGGTGTTAGTTGAAACGTTGCATCGATGCCCAGCTAGCACAATCATTTTGTGGAGGAAATAGCTTAGTAGCTTTAATCTGAGTAAAAAGAGTCCACTAATCACTTAATTGAACTATTTTGTATGTTATCGCCCTGACATTCAGTCTGTCTTGGATCAGAACATCAATATTTAATTGGCATAATTTGATGGCTTTAGTTTAGTTCTATATTGCTGTCACCTTAATATAGTAGTACTGTAGTAATGATCCTTGAATTTGATATTGCATTTTTCACAACTCAAAGCACTTTGCAGAATATAATGTAAAGTGAATTGACTGTATTTGTGGGTAAAATATACCTAGTATATTTCTAAGGAATTTATAATATACATGCCCTAGTTACCTTACTGCTGTGCAGAGTCAGCTGCCATGTTTCACCCACAAAAAATCAGTCAATTCACTTTACTTAATTTGTATATTTGTGCATTTCTCCCATAAATATACAATCAGTTTTCCTGCTTTCCTTTCCCCTACCCCGACCCCTCCCCTTGCCTTCTTTCCCCCCTTTCTCCCCCAATCCCACTTCCATGACTGTTTGTGGGACTCTGCTGTGCGCAATTTGGCTGCTGCGTTTCGCCCACAAATATTCAGTCAATTCTCCTACTCCTTCATCCTGCCCTGACCCTCCCCCCCCCCTGCTCTTGCCGCTACCTAACAGCGCCATGGGACGTCCTCTCGACGTGAAAGGTGTCATGATTGATTGATTGATTAAGAATATTCCGTGAAGCACTTTGAGATGTCTAGAAGATGTGAAAAATGCTATATCAAATGCAAGGATAATTATTACCTAGTTCACATTGTAACTTTCTAATTAGCCAAAAATGATGCAATTGTGTCTTGCCCCTCTCACCTACCTCACAAATGTTCCCTCTTTCTGTATACAGTAAAAGCCCATTTATCCGGCACCCGTTCAAACCTAACTTTCTTATAACCAGCATCGCGAAAAAAAAGTTTCGCATTTAATTAGCCGGAATTTATCCAGAAAAATGCATTGAGTTTTAAAAATATATATATATTTTTGCGTTTTCGGCTGCATATCTGGCAGGCGCATTAACAGGCATTGGCCAGGTCCCGAGGGTGCCGGATAAACGGGCTTTTACTGTATAGTGTACTATGTGGAAAATATTTGTAATGTTCTTGCTTCACCCTGCTCTTTCTATGTCAGATCAGAAACTTGTCATTGTAAATGATCTTCATCTGGTTCTGCATTACTCACAGCTTTTTTCCCCCACACTTTGTTTATACTATTCTAATAACAGTACAGTCCTGCAGTGGCATAGCAGTTGTAGAAATTAAAAGCGTTATTACCATTTCCCCATCTGACAATACTGTACATTATTTTTTTTCAACATCATGGACACATTTCTCTGAAACAGGATGCTATACATAATGGAAACACCTTGTTTGCCCCACAGCCCATTGGATATAGATTTACACTAATTTTTTTTAATGTTTATGATCCTGCTTTATTCTCCTATACTGATAAGAAGAAATTGGAGATATATTCTATGTTGTCAATTGTATATGTATTTTGCAGTTGTGCAGCCATGTAAATTGCAAGTTCTTTTAATTATATAATTAAGTAAAAATCCTTTGCAGAATTAAAGGATTACATTCATTATGCAATCTTTGCATAAAGTGCCCAATGCACCTGGGTTTACACAATGACCTATAGTAGATCTTGAAACAGTACAATGGTCACTGAAATTTTCACTTGTGGGCTACTACAATATAACTGTTGAGTTTGAAGAAAAATCAGATACTGTACTTGCAAGCACAGAGAGAGTATAACAAATCAACCAAGTAATTCAAAATAATTGTAATTAAGGAAGAATAACAATTCCTTTCTCTTGACATGGTTTGTGAAAAGCTTTTAATAAGTACAGTTGTTATTTATATAAAAGCTTGGTACAATTCTGTTTGTCAAGTTATAGAAATGAGAGTATAGTTTAGATGTACAAGTTTAATGGGAACTGAGTGACTTGCATTTAATGAAGAAATCTAAAGATACTTCAGTATGATTTTAAATATTAAAATGTCAGTAGGAATTTAGAATGTGTTTTCATTAATGTAAATTGTCAGTTTTGAATACCTTCCATCAAATCCCCTCTCCAAATGTAATTTTGTTGCTGTTGCTTCAATGAACAGAGACAACAACAACAAAATTGCATTTCTAGAGCACCTTTCATGTCGGGAGGACATTCCAAGGCGCTGAACAGTTAGGTCGGGACCCAAGCAGTGGGGGAAGGGTCAGGGTGGGGCAGCTGGAGAGCAGGAAAGGGGGGAAAGTTAGGAGGGGACTCGAGGAAATCCAGCATCTCCTCGCAGTGGGAATTGGAGGAAAGGACCTGCGAGTCGAGGCAGGATCTGGTTTGTAGTGGAGAAGAGAAGCTGAGGTTTGACCTTCGCCTCTAGGATTATCCTGGAGTAGAAGGACGATTTAGTGGAGGCTAGTGCAGAGCGTAGGGTGTTGTGAGGTCCAGCCAGATGCTTATCCGAGACACTGAGGTCCCGGGTGATCACCAGGTCAAGCGGGTGGCCGTGAACATGGGTGGTGGAATGGATGTGGAGGGAGAGGTTGAGAGACGAGAGGAGGGAGGAGAATTCTGAGGAGGTGGAGCAAGAGAGGGTGAAGTGGAGGTTGAAATCGCCGAGGATGATGAGGCGATCAGAGGAGACGCAGAGAGAAGTTAGGAGTGTGGAGAAGTCAAAGGTGAAGATTGGGGAGCGTTTTGGGCAACGGTAGACCAGGAGAGTTTTGAAGGAGATATGGGAGAAGTGGCAGAGGGTGAGGTGATCAAAAGGGGGGAAAGAACCAGAGGAGAGGGGGGATAGGGCAAGTGGCACCCAATAGATGAGGGCCACACCACCGCCACGGCGGTTGGGGTGTGGGGCATGATGGGATGTATAGGCAGGTGGTGTGGCCTCTTGAGGGTGAAGGTGTCCCCTATATCAACGTTCTCATCAAGGATGAGATTGTTGACTTCCAGGGTCTTGTTACAGAGGGAGTGGACATTTTGAAGGCCAATGCGGAGGGAGCAATTGGCAGAAGGATGTGTGGGGTGGGAGGAGGGACTGGATTGGTCGGCGGGGAGGTGGAGATGTGGATGAGGGAGGAGAGGTTAGCGGGATTGGCGGTGGGGAATGGAGCAGTCTGAATGAGACCCAATCTCTCCAATCTCTTGTTTTTCTCTTTATAAATAATATATATATTATATTTAAATAAAAAGCACTTTCTAAACCAAACTTGTATATAAGTTAATGTTGCACACAGATGTTTTAAATGAAAGAATACCACTTTTTTCCTTAACTTGTTCAGTTGACTCCTTTTATACTTCACTGCATAGTGTTCAATCAATGTTGGAAAGTTTGAAACTCTTCTTCATTCCTTCTAGCAAAATGATGTGAATGAACAGGAAATAACAATCACATGCCATGTCAAAGAAGGATTTGAAAAGGCTGATCCATCACAGTTTGAGTTGCTTAAAGTTTTGGGACAAGGGTCATTTGGAAAGGTATGTTTTTTTTTAATTAATGCATCTGTAGTATTACCTTGAATGCATAGTTGTTGTTAGAATATAACAGTTTGCACAGTATTTCTTAAAATCAACTTAATGATAACTAAATATTTGTATTTCAGCTTAAATGTTTTTTGATGTCTAGTTTTTTTGGTCAACCGTTTCTGGAGTACATTCAATAACCAATATGTATTAAACTATAAAATGGTATGATTGAATGCTATACCAGTTATGATATGTGAATGGTCTCCTTTAAACTAAATGTTGAATTTTCAGGTCTTTCAGAAAGAAGGTCTTTCAGTAGGTCTTTCAGAAGGAAAAACAGCCTGTGTCCTTTGTGAAACATACTACCTACCGTATATCTCCGCGTATAAGGCGCACCCGCGTATAAGGCGCACCCCCCGTTTTTGACCTTTTCTTGGTGAAAAAAAAACGGAAGCATTTTCAATGATATTGCCGGCAGAAGGGACAGGTAGGTAGGGAGGGAGAGAGGCAGCCAGGGAGGGAGAGAGGGGGAGAGAGAGGGAGAGGCAGGCCGGCAGCGTGGGAGAGAGAGAGGGAGAGCGGCAGGCCGGCAGCCCGGGAGAGAGAGGGAGAGCGGCAGGCCGGCAGCCCGGGAGAGAGAGGGAGAGCGGCAGGCCGGCAGCCCGGGAGAGAGAGAGGGAGAGAAGGAGAGAGGCAGGCCGGCAGCCCGGGAGGGAGGGAGGGAGGGAGGGAGAGCGGCAGGCCGGCAGCCCGGGAGAGAGAGAGGGAGAGCGGCAGGCCGGCAGCCCGGGAGAGAGAGAGGCAGGCCGGCAGCCCGGGAGAGAGAGAGGGAGAGAAGGAGAGAGGCAGGCCGGCAGCCCGGGAGGGAGGGAGGGAGGGAGGGAGAGCGGCAGGCCGGCAGCCCGGGAGAGAGAGAGGGAGAGCGGCAGGCCGGCAGCCCGGGAGAGAGAGAGGGAGAGAGGCAGGCCGGCAGCCCGGGAAAGAGAGAGGGAGAGAGGCAGGCCGGCAGCCCGGGAGAGAGAGAGGGAGAGCGGGAGGGAGGGAGGGAGGGAGAGCGGCAGCCCGGGAGGGAGAGAGGGAGAGAGGCAGGCCGGCAGCCCGGGAGAGAGAGAGAGAGGGAGAGAGGCAGGCCGGCAGAGAGGGAGAGAGAGGGAGAGAGGCAGGCAGGCAGCCCGGGAGAGAGAGAGGGAGAGAGGCAGGCCGGCACGCAGGCAGGAAGGGAGGGAGAGAGAGCGGCAGGGAGGGAGGCAGGCAGACTGGGTTCGGTAGAAGGTAAGCACAGCACTGAAGTCTGCTGCCGCTGCCCGGGCGGCCGAGGCCGAAGCCCCGTCACCCGCTCCTCCCAACCCCCGCCGGACACTGACCAAACCCCGGCTGATAGCGCGCCGGCCGTCCCCCCTGTTTACTGTATCTCCGAGGCTCAAAATTGCTTGTATCTGCGTATAGGGCGCACCCCCTACTTTCGAGATCTTCCGACCTGAAAAAAAGTGCGCCTTATACGCGGAGATATACGGTATTCGCTTAACCCCACCCGCCTAGTTTTGTTCACCTTTTATTTAGCATTCTGTTTTTTATTGTTAATTAGCATTTGAGTATGATGTGATTGGTATAGTTGCAGTATTGTAATTGTGTAAATTAAGATATACGTTGACCATTAAGTGTTTAAAAATTGTCTGTGAAAATCACCCAAATGGTAACCTTATTCTACTAGTTTACAATGTTTCCCAATTGGAAAGCTGAGATGTATCAGAATTACATGTATGTACAGGTATCCCCCGATTCACGACAGGTTTGTGTTCCTGAAAAATGTCACTCGAATCGAAATGTCGTGAACCAAAACGCAGTTTCCCATGTGGTCCCATTATCTAACCCAAGACACACAAAATAACACGCATTGGCAAGAAGGGGTACTTGGGATAACTGTACATTACTGTACTTTAATACTGGTTAAATTACTGTAATACTGACTTGGCGTGGTGTAGCTTCAAAATCAGCTGGCTTTTAAAGAATGACGTAGCGACATGCTATTGGCCAGTTCAAATGCTTGGATACACTATACGACTGCGATTTTATCACAAAATACACTATGTACTGTGCGTGCGCAAAAAGATGTGCCATTTTTTTGTCATTAAAACAAAACCAAATGTATATTGATAAAAAGGTGTTTAAAAAAATTGTGTTCATTAAATCAAAACAGTGTAAATAGAACTGTCGTAAATCAGGGAATACTTGCTTTAAATGGCTTGTTTGTCTTTATTACCCCAGAGACATTGTTTGGATTTAGTTGCAGTTGATGTTTTGAGAATGCATTTTATAAATAAAAGCTTAGTTTTCTAACTTGTGTTTTAGGTGTTCCTAGTTAGAAAGATCCATGGAATTGATGCTGGACAACTGTATGCAATGAAAGTACTAAAAAAGGCTACATTAAAAGGTAAGCTTTTAATTTTAAAAATATGTACAGTTACCCAAACTATTGAAATATGTATTATAATACTTGCATTTAATATAGTGCTTTTTCAGGTGAACAACTCCCACCCAAAAAAACTGCTTTGCAGGATGTATTACAGTGGAGTGACTTTTTTGTGGTCATTTATCATGTGGACAACTTTTGAATCAAGTTTGCAATAAAACTGTCCTTCCACTTCCAAATAAACTTCTTGCCAGGAAAATTACATTAATATAGTAGAAGTTGGGATAAACAAAATTTCTGTAGCAATTTAAAATACTTTGTCATTTCTATCTCCATTACATTGCCAATTATTACTGTGAGGTGCCATAGGATACCAATTTAAATAAGATGTTGCATTGCTAATTTTGAAAGCAAATATGCAATTCAACCATACCGATGAAAACGCTGTTAACAATAAACCCAAAAGGTGAATATGATCGATTTACCAGATATAAAATGGAGGCCTCTGATACCTGAGATAAATTGTGTTTGGTGTTCCAAAGATGTGGGCAGGTGGGGAACTTGAAGCAGTTTGTTTCAGGATCCCCCTTCCTCCGCAATCTCCTAACCCCCTTTCAACCAGCCCGCTGCCTCTGCTCAACATGTTCGGGCCTGATTCACATCCATTGCCTCACCCACCCCACAATTAGCAGGTGGGCCTTCAGCCACTCTGCCCTCACCCTCTGGAACTCCATCCCGCAGTCCTTCTGCCACACTCCGGCAAATTGTATTCATGTAGCGCCTTTTCCGTCACGAGGATGAACCAAAGGCATGGGTTTGCGCTCGAGCTGGGGGGTTTAATTTGGGAGGTTTGGGGGCAAAGAGAGGTGTGAACGGGAATGACCAAAGGAGCAATCAAAGAGGATGATCTTGAGGCTGACTTCAAAGGAACAAACGGAAGATGTGAAGCAAAGGGACTCCAGGGTGGGAGTTTCAGAAGTGAAGGCAGGTGGGGAAATTGAAGCAGGTGTGTTTCAGGATTTTAGGATTTCAGAAAAGTATCTATGAAAGCTTAATATTAATGCAGTATTTTAGAAAATTAAACAATTGATATTGTGAAAAGAATTTACTCTGCATAAATATATAGAGCATACATTTTGACAACCAGGAAAACACAAACAGTGGTTATCTACAATATACATCAAACACTTGGTGGTTTCCTGCAAATGTGCAAAACATTCATATTTTCAAATTCCTGCAAGCTAATGACTTCTCAATACCTCAGTGACCACATATATCCTGGTGAGTAATTATGATATTTGCATATGAGACCAGTGCCCATTTTACTGCATGTTAATACAACTAGCAAAGTGGGCTGTCCCCTGACTGGCAATAGTGGGTGTTATCTATGAACGAAAGTCTGAAGTTGTGAACTATTGCAATGAGTTTAAGTATACTGGTTCCTGAATGAGTACATCTCCTGTTTGCCTCTGTCTTTCTGTCTCTCTCACTCCCTCTTGCACCATCTCCACTTCATCTCCACAAACGATTTCTTCACTAGCCCCTACAGTGTTCCTCAGGGTTCTGTCCTGGGTCCCCTCCTTTAATATATGTATGCTTACCTTGGTGACATCATCTGCATACACGGGATCAACTTTATGCGGATGACCCCCAACTCTATCTCTCTGCCTCTACCAGGGCCACAGCTGTCCTAAAAGAATGTCGTCAGACATCAAGTTCTGGATTAGAGCTAACTTCTTTCAGTTGAACCTCAACAAGATCGAGCCCCTCCTGATTGTCTCCCATTAAGGTCTCCAGGAGCTGACAACATCACCATCCAAAGGATGCACACTCCACCTCACTGAGCCATTCTGGAACCTTGGCATCTTGTTTGACCCTCAACTATCCTTACTACCTCACATCCGTGCCATGTCCACTCTGCCTTCCCCCATCTCTGCAACATCGCCAGTCTCCGCAACATCGCCTGACTTTGTCATTATCTTACACTGCAGGTCGCCGAAACCCTCATACATGCTTTCATAACATCCTCTCATACATGCATTCATAACATCCAGGTTTGACTGTCCAAACTCCCTGTTCGTTGGCCCTCCCCAACTCCTCCCTCCCTCCATAAGATGCAGATCATCCAGAACTCTGCAGCTCTCGTCCTCTCCCCCGCACCAGGCTCTATGGCCCTATCACTGCCCGATTCCACTGTCTCCTCCACCTTCAAGCTCCTCCATGGCCTTGCTCCCCCTTACCTCTATGACCTCCTAACCCCCTACCAGTCTGCCAGCTCCCTCCACTCAGTGGCTCCAGCCAGTTGCATGTCCCCCGCCTTGCCCTCACCACTATTGGTGGGCGGGCCTTCAGCCTCCGTCTCGCCCTCTCGCTTGCCTCCTCCATCACTGGCAACATCAGCATTCAAAGCTGCACTCTCCACCTCTCGAAGCCAGTAAGGATGTCTTGTTCGACCCCAAACTGTTCTTCCTCCCCCAAATCCACACCATGACAGTACAGCCTTCCACCACCTCCACAACATTGCCAAACTCCATCACTACCTCACCCCCCCATGCTGCTGAAACACTCTCCACACATTCATCACATCTAGGCTCGACTACGGGAACTCTCTCCTCGTCGGCCTTCCCAGCTCCTCCCTTCACAAGCTGCAGATTATTCAGAACTCTGCAGCTCGTGTACTCTCCCGCACCAGGCTCCGCGACCACATCACTCCCATCCTTGCCCGTCTCCATTGGCTCCCCATCTCCCAGAGGGTCAAATTCAAGATCCTCGTCCCCACTTTCAAGGCCATTCATTCGGCTTTGCCCCCACCTATCTCTCTCACCTGCTGTCTCCCTATCAGCCTGCCTGTCCCCTCCATTCAGCGGGCTGTAGCCTGCTCAATGTCCCCTGCCCAAACCGCCCTACCATCGGTGGCCCGGTCTTTCAGCCTCTCTGCCCCACACTCTGGAACTCCATCCCGCAATTCCTTTGCCTCGCTTTCTCCCTTTCCTCCTTTAAGGCTGGTCTCAAGACCTTCCTCTTCGACCGTGCTTTCTGCTCTCCTCTTAACTCTTCCCCCCCCCCCCTCCTTTCCTTTACCCCGACCACCCTCCACCCCCCACACCTCCACCCCGCTCGGGACCCAACCTAACGGTTCAGCACCTTGGGACGTCCTCCCGACATGAAAGGCCCCCTTAAAGTGTAATGTTGTTGTTGTTCAAGACTCTCCTCTTCAATCACCCTCCTTCAACCCACCTCCCCAATCCCCACCCGCCCAGCTCGGATCTGCAACATTTGATTATCCAGCGCCTTGAGACATCTCCCAACGTGAAAGGCACTATACAAATGTAATTTTTGTTGTGGTTGTTCTTTCTCTGTGTTTTGGGACACCTATACCCGCTACGATTATTATTTCATCGAATTCAGAATCAATGGGGAAAATTGTTAGATTGTTCAGTACTGTCAATTTGCATGCAAGACCATCAATTATGGGGTTGCATTTAATATTTTCCATACTATTTTCTAGTAAGAGATCGGGTTCGGACCAAAACGGAGCGTGATATATTAGTTGAAGTGGATCATCCATTCATTGTCAAATTACATTATGGTGAGTATTGCTTTTCAACATTTTGTGATGCTACATTATGTGAAGGACACTATGAATGCTTTTTGTTGTAATTTGTTCAAAAATATCACTAATATAGTTCTGTTTAGCCAAGTTGTCAATTTGGATCAAATGGTGGCTCTCTGGTAAAGGATCCAGGTCGATGCTTCTGGGATTCACGGTTAATGTACAGTGAGTTATAGACCTTGAATTTAGAGACGGGGAGATAGTGGAATTTGGTGCACATTTAAACTTGTATAGAATATTATTGTAGGATTTTGTACAAGTGCTAGGTTTGGAATAGATATAAAGACTTACCTTGCCACTTGTTTTGCTAATTGGTTTGTGGTAGAAGCTTTCAACTTGCTTTTTGAGTTGAAAGTGTTTCCTTACATCTGTTCAATATCGGAGCATATTTATTTGTACTCACTATATTTACTTGGAAATAAAATTCTGGGTTTACATCGTCTTCACCATCGAGCTTAATCTTTTTTTTACACAGCTTTCCAGACAGAAGGGAAGCTCTATCTTTTATTGGATTTTCTCAGGGGAGGAGATTTATTTACTCGTCTTTCCAAAGAGGTAAACATTTCAGAAATGTACTGTTTACAAAGATGAAATGAGTCTGAATGAATAATGAATTGTGGGAAACTCATAATATTCCATTCATATGTATCTTCATCCAAGGACGTTGTAACCTTAACTAACAGTATTAACCCCCCAAGCTTCATCCAATACTAATGATTGATGAAGTTTAGGACATTACTTATTACTTATTTATCAACCTGTGGCAATCTTTTGTGCACTCAAAATCCTTCGAGAACATTACTGAGATATATATAGTCTTCCATTAGCTAATCAATGGACTTTACATCCCACAGTGCAAATTAATTTTGCTAGGTTGACTTTCCTAAATTAAACGATTTTTTAAAAAGACACGTGTTACATTTTGTATTTCGAAAGAACTGATTATTTCTGCTTCCGAATATTTGCATGAAATAACCTGAGATTCCTTTGATTTTCTACCATAATTTTCAGATGTCTAATTAATTTTGAGACAAATACAAACATGAACAAAATGTGTTTTGAGACCTCCGTGTAAATATTTTTTTCTTAATCTTAAAATAATTGAGTTACATTCTCATTGAAAAGATGTCTATATTAAGTTTTAGACCAATGATTTTCCAGTTTGAAAATTGGATGAATCTTTGTCATTCACTAAAGTACATCTTTATGCTTTTATAGGTTATGTTCACTGAAGAGGATGTCAAGTACTACCTTGCTGAATTGGCACTTGCTTTGGATCATCTACATAGTCTAGGAATTATTTACAGGGACCTCAAACCAGAAAAGTATGTTAGAGATTTCTTTACAGTAATAAGTTACTAATATTTTCTGTCAAGATAACCTTAAATTGCATGTTGCTAAGCAAAGCTCTCTCCCTTTGTAAAATTATTTTACACCTCATTATTGTATATGTTAAAAGATATTATTTGTGAAGATGGGACTATGTAAAATGTACCGCCAAAAAGGTTTACCTTGATTGGTGTGCAGAGATAGGAAGCTGTTGCTGGAACTCCACACTCCCAGCTGATAGAACCTTCGCACAAAGGGCATGGCTGTTTGGAAAACTGGTAATTGGGTTTAGTTGGTAAACTGCCAACTGTACACTGGTGCACTCTGGTGTGCTCAAGCCTTAGCCACCAACTGTACACTGGTGCACTCTGGTGTGCTCAAGCCTTAGCCACCAACTGTACACTAGTGCACTCTGGTGTGCTCAAGCCTTAGCCACCAACTGTACACTAGTGCACTCTGGTGTGCTCAAGCCTTAGCCACCAACTGTACACTAGTGCACTCTGGTGTGCTCAAGCCTTAGCCACCAACTGTACACTGGTGCACTCTGGTGTGCTCAAGCCTTAGCCACCAACTGTACACTGGTGCACTCTGGTGTGCTCAAGCCTTAGCCACCAACTGCACCCAGTAATTTTCAGAATTTAGGTATTGTGTCCCTCCAGGGATAGACTACATTGCTTCCTTGTCACAGAGTGGATCAACTTCAAGATCCTCACGCTTGTGTTTAAATGTGTGTTTCGCCCACAGATAAACAGTCAATTTTCCTACTCTCCTTCCCCCTAACATGGCCGCTCCCCATTTGCTCTGGTTCCTATCTATTTTCCCGCCTTTCATCCCTCTTCTTCTCCCTACCCTGACCCCTCCCTCCCTGCTCTGGTCCCTACCTTGGGACGTTGTTGTATTCTGTGAAGCGCTTTGAGACGTTAATAAGATGTGGAAAGCGCTATATAAATGTAAGGATTATTATTATATTATTATATAAATCCCTCCACTTGACACTCTCAATCGGCATCTGCTTTCAGCTACTGCGCCCCGAAACTTTGGAACTCCCTTCTCTCCCAACTGCTTCGCCTCACTCCCTCCTTTCCCATCTTCAGGTCGCACCTGAAGACCTTTCTCTTTGACCACGCTTATAGTCACCTTCCCCTGGTTTGGTCTCGGACTCCGCCATTGTGAAGTGCTCTGAGATGCTGTCTGGAGTGAAATAGACGACAACATTTATATGCTTCTGGCTACTTCCCCAAACATGGCATTCTGCTGACCCTGAGCTAAGTTTGAAATTCTACATCCAGTCCTATTCCACTTCCGTCTTATCTCATTGAAAATTCAATGAACTTAAGCCACTTCCGTCCTTATCTCATTGAAAATTCAGTGCTTATGTAAAGCTCAAGGGTAGATTTTATTTTCTCCAGTGTTCAACACTGCAGAATTCTTAACTCCATTGCCTGGGAACATCAATTACAACCTGCAGCTTGAGTTTTCTCCCATTATGGCATCCTGTTTAACCTTTCCTCACAAGCTGAGTACTATCCAGAACTGCACCCCATGATCTCTCCTGTACAAGTCTATCTTCACTCAGGTCCACTGGCTGTCCATTCGAATCGAATTCAAGATCCTTGTATTCAAAACCCTCCATGGCCTTTTTTTTAATGTCCTGCAATACTATTAACCTGAGTTTTCACCACTCTATGCTCTCCTTCCCAGCC
Organism: Hydrolagus colliei; assembly: GCA_035084275.1. Lineage (NCBI taxonomy): Eukaryota > Metazoa > Chordata > Chondrichthyes > Chimaeriformes > Chimaeridae > Hydrolagus > Hydrolagus colliei. Next base: position 66,047,086 of record CM068745.1, read on the forward strand.
TCCTCACTTCCAAAGGCATCCTTAGAGTTTTCTCTGACTATGTTTAAGATCCTTAAACTAGAATCAAATCCCTCCAGGGTCTCACCCCATTCTAGCCATGCAACCTTTTCCATGATGTATTGTCCACTCTTTCAGCTGGTGATTACTCATTTCTAATATATGCATCCAATCAGTGGTGAACCGTTTGGTTACCATGCTCCTGTCCTGTGGAGCTTCTTTGAAAATCATATTTCATGGCTGCTTCTTGCATTGCTTTCGCTTTTTATTAAAAAAAACTGCCTTTGCATAACATCTTTCAATAAAAAAAAATCCTGCTGTTTTCCTGTACTTGAATGTTTTGTTGTTTTTACCTTCGAGATGCTAGATAAATGTATGTTTATTTATGTGACATCTTCTCATTTTATGGCTTTAAAAAAATTTAAATGCTTGTATATTGTGGAGAAATTCTTCAGTAATCGAGTTCATACATTTTCTAGATTGTTTAGATATTCATGGGATGCATTAATATGCTTTACAAGACATCTTATATTAAATATTTTGTTATCGGGAATGCAGGAAGATTTGTTGCTATGGAAAAAAACTTTTTAAGAATTATGGAATTGTCTTTTTTAACCCCTACTTTTGATATTGCTAATGTTGACTTTTCATGGAATAAATATGTTTTTTCTTTTAGTATTTTGCTTGATGAAGATGGTCACATTAAGTTGACAGGTAATTGCATTAATATGGATTTTTTTTATTACTCGTATTAGCTACATAGATTGTAATAACAACAAAATTACACTTGTATAGCATTCTTTTAATGTAATTTTATTGTTACTACAATCCATATAGGTAATTATTAATATAGGTAATTTTTGCATTTAATACAGCGCTTTATTATACAAAACTATTTCTGCTATTTCATATGTAGCCTTTAAGTATTTGTTGTTTTGAATTCCAGAATTTTTTCTGAAACTCAACTGAATGAGTTTATGCACATCAGTTAATGCACATCAGTACATTCTAAAGTTGTCAAGGCTGTTGATGATCTTCCTTAATGGTTGAACTCCCAGAACTGCTGGTTGACTATCTAATTGATGCTTACAATGAAAAAGAATTAGAGGTCAAAAAAATTATTTACGCACAAGAATGTGGAATAGTCTGCAGGCACAATTTGCTGAGGCGTAATTTGATTATTTTAAAAGAGAATTTGATATATGCCTAAAAGATTACTGCAGCGTATGGTTAACAAGCAGGAGATGGGGGTAGATTGTCGGGGTACTGTAGCTCAGTGGTTAGAGCACTTGTCTTACAAGCGTGAGACCTGTGTTCGAATCCAGACAGGTCAGAGCAAAACTTTGGGCAAGTTTCCTTCCTCCACCCACCTACAACAAAATTACATTTGTATAGTGCCTTTCATGTCAGGAGGACGTCCCTAATAATAATCCCTCAAAATAAACACAATAATAAAATTGGTAATTTCAATCCACAACTATTGTGGGATACTGCTGTGCGCAATTGGCTGCCGCGTTTTGCCTGCAAATATACAGTCAATTCAATTTACAAGTGCATTTTGTGAAGCGCTTTGAGACGTCTAGCAGACGTGAAAAAGTGCGATATCAAAATGCTAGGATCACTGTGTCTCAATGTGGAGAAAAAGATGAGTCAGATTTGGTGCAAAGGAAAGTTATGAATTCTGACACTTTTGTTTTTTAGATTTTGGATTGTGCAAAGAGTCCACTGATCTTGAGAAGAAAGCCTATTCGTTCTGTGGTACTGTAGAATACATGGCACCTGAAGTAGTCAATCGCCGAGGTCATACTCATAGTGCTGATTGGTGGTCTTTTGGTGTCTTAATGGTAAGGATTCTTTTCAAATAAAGTTCAAGAGCTTTTCACCTAAACCGGTTTCAATTTATGCTAATTAGGCAGATTTACTTTCAACTTTATTTTCTGTATTCTTATGAATGACCTTTGTTCTTTCAGCATTGCAGTGGAGTGTTAGCCTAGGTTATTACCTCATCAAAGCCCTGTACTAATGGTTCTCTGCTCTTTTGATAAACATTGTTTTGAGTTCTTGTTGATTTAGATCTTGCAACCATTTTATCTATGTTGATCCAATCTTATTAACTCCATTGACTGAATTATTAGACCACCTGCTTGCCGCTAATGAATACCTCTTATATGTTTTATAAGAACATAAGAATTAGGAGCAGGAGTAGTCCATTCGGCCCCTCGAGCCTGCACCGCCATTTGATAAGATCATGGCTGATCTATTCTAACTCCGCCTTATCTCCATATCTCTTAATCCCTTTATCCGCAAGAAATCTATCAATCTCAGTCTTGAATATGTTCAACAACTGAGCATCTACAGCCCTTTGGGGTAGAGATTTCCATAAATTCACTACCCTCTGAGTGAAGAACTCAGTGCGAAAGAGCTGACCCCTAATTTTAAGACTGACCCCCTGGTTATAGTTTCTCCAACCAGGGGAAATAGTCTCCCACTATCTACTCTGTCTTGCCCCTTAATAATCTTATAGGTTTATATAAGATCACCTCTAATTCTTCTATATTCTAGAGAATATAGGCCTAGATTGCTCAACCTATCCTCATAACTCATCCCCCTCATCCCAGGAACCAACCTAGTGAATCTATGCTGTACCCCCTCAAGTGAGTACATCCTTTCTTAAATAAGGAGACAAAAACTGCACACAATATTCCAGGTGCGGTCTCACCAGGGCCCTACACAGCTGCAGCAAGACTTCCCTACTCTTATATTCTAACCCTTTTATAATGAACACCCAAAATACCGTTAGCCTTCCTAGGTGCTTGCTGTACCTGCAGTCTAACTTTTTTGACTAGTGTACAAGGAAACCCAAGTCCCTCTGAATGCTAACACTATTTATTTTCTCCCCTTCTAAAAAATAATCTGCTCTGCGGTTATACTTCAAACAAAAATACTTTCAGTGCCTTGGGACGTCCTCCCGACGTGAAAGGCGCTCTATAAATGTAAATTGTTGTTGTTGTTGTTGTTGTACCAGTTCTGCCTCAGTTGATATTTTTTTCAAAAACTGAAGGGTCAATCTATTTGTGAAAATACTTTTCTGATCTCCTCAAAAAACCCACAAATAGAAATTAATTGTCCTTTGCAGAGCTACTTTGACAATTAATATGTTGTGAAGCGTGATGCAGGCCGTCCATTTATTTGTATTTTAGTTCCTTTGCAAAGGATTGCATTTGTATTGCCAGAAGTGCGGGTCTTTACCCAGCATCTTTTGGACATCAAATGTGACTACAGGTATCCCCCACTTAACGAAAGAGTTAGGGACTTCAAAACTCCTCGTTAAGCGAAAATTGGGCGGGAGGGAGGTCCCTACTATGTTTCCGTAGATGAAAAAAATTATTCCCAGTAATGCCTAGTGCCGAGCGCTAACATTTACAATGTATCAGCGACGGCATAAGGTAGGTAGCACTGCTATTGAAGGGAGAGAGAGTTAAAGAGCCTGACACAGAGAGAGAGAGAGAGACTGAGTGAGATTGTGACAGCCAGAGACTCAAACAGAGAGAGAGAGAGACAGAAAGAGAGGAGACAGACAGACAGAGCATCCTACCGCTTAAGCTGTTCCCATACTGCAGTGCTTTCTCATGGATTAGGTGGTGCTGCAGTAAGTGTGTGTATGTAGCTTGTGTTGCGGAGGCTGCCGGGAGGCAAGAAGCACGCGAGATTTAAACTTTCGTTATAGCGAGCGCAGCCTTCGCTAAGCACATAGGGGGGTACAAATAGAAACCCTCGTTATAGTGAAGTTTCGTTAACAGGGCGTTCGGTAAGCGGGGGCTACCTGTACTCCATACATGATCCAGATATATCCCTTCTAAAAGCTCTGTCCTCACAATGATATACATATCATCTTTGACTGATGTGGCTTTCCAGATATCAAATTTCAAGAACAGATTGTCAGTTCCTTCTGAAGACATTGTATTAGCTGAAATCAATGATAGGAAGCAGCTGGTTCCATTGATGAGCATTTATTGGAATAAAACTTGAAATTGTTGAATTTTCTTTTATCTTATTTCATCCGATTAGTTTACTACATTTGTTACGTGATCATAGATCCTTCATTCTCAAAATCAATGTATTTTGTGACTTTTAGTGTACCGTAAATACCCGTGTATAAGGCGCACTTTTTTGCACGTCGGAAGATCTCGAAAGTTGGGGGTGCGCCCTATACGCAGGTACAAGAAATTTTGAGCATCGGAAATGAGGAGGGGCAGCCGGCGCGCAGTCAGCTGGGGTTTGGACACTGTGACCGGCGGGGGTTGGGGGGAGCGGGTGATGGGGCTTCGGCCTCGGCCGCCCGGGCAGCGGCAGCAGCAGCGGACTTCAGTGCTGTGCCTGCTGCCTGCCTTCTGCTGAACCCAGTCTGCCTCCCTCCCTCCCTGCCTGCCTCCCTCCCTCTCTCCTTGCCCGCCTGCCACTCTCCCTCTCTCCCTGCCTGCCTCCCTCCCTCCCTCCCTCCCTGCCTCCCTCCCTCTCTCGCTGCCTGCCTGCGTCTCTCCCTCCCTCCCTCTCTCCTTGCCTGCCTCCCTCTCTCCCTGCCTGCCTGCCTCCCTCCCTCTCTCCCTCCGTGCCTGCCTCCCTCTCTCCCTCTGTGCCTGCCTGCCTCCCTCTCTCTCTCTCCCCCTCCCTGCCTGCCTGCCTGCCTGTCTGCCTGCCTCCCTCTCTCCCTCCCTCCCTCCCTGTCTCTCCGGCCTCCCTCCCGCCCTGTCTCTCCTGCCTCCCTCCCTCCTTCCCTGTCTCCTGCCTCCCTCCCTGTATCTCCTGCCTCCCTCCCTCCCTACCTACCTGTCTCTCCTCCCTCCCTCCCTTCTGCCGGCAATATAATCGAAAATGCTTCCGTTTTTTTTCACCAATAAAAGATCAAAAGTGGGGGGTGCGCCTTATACGCGAGTGCGCCTTATAACGCGGGTATTTACGGTAATCGGTGAGCACATCTGTTTCAGTACAACCTGTACCCTTGGTTTCTTTGCCTGGACTAAGAGATGGATTCTACTCTGTTGCAAAAGGCCTCCAAAATCAAAGTCTGTACAGCATTTGGCACTGCCATCATAGGTTAATTTAAGAAAAAAATTTAAATTAATTGAAACTTTTTTTTTTTAAAGTTCATTTGTTTTAAAAATAGGCATTTGGTGCAGGTACAATTCTGGTTTTATAAAACTCGTACTCCTTGAACAAAGATTAGTGATATAACTGAACAGTCCCTGGTGAAATATATTGTAAATGGTTGCTATAGGCACTATCAAGAAATTTTAAGCATTTGTTTTCTATTGAGACTTGCAAAATTAGATATGCACTTACTGATCAAGGGGGCATTGGGCAAATCACTCCTGATAGCTACAGTCTCTAGGCTCCTCTTTATAGCACAAGTTAATTAGGATCAAATTGTACAGATGTGGAGGATATGAGTTGCCCCTCTTGAAGAGAGGAAAAAGTTCTGTTGAAAATGATTAATAGTTTCAGAGAATGCTTTATTTATAGTATGCAATAACTTTTTCTACCTTAAAACTTGCAACACTTATGTGTGAATAAAACAATGCTTGTTTTTCTTTGCAGTTTGAGATGTTGACAGGCTCCTTGCCCTTTCAAGGGAAAGACCGAAAGGAAACCATGACAATGATAGTTAAGTGAGTGTAAATAATTTGGTGTAATGAATTTGTATTAAGATATTTCACACATTTACGCAATATAATTGTTTTAATAAAATGTTTAATCTACAAAGGTGTTTTTCCTTTTTTATTTGCAGAGCAAAATTGGGAATGCCACAGTTTTTAAGTCCGGACTCCCAAAGTCTATTGCGCATGCTTTTCAAGCGCAACCCTGGAAACAGACTGGGTATTTATCTATTACTGTGTTATTTAATTAATATTTGAGGATGATGCATATTTCCACAGTTGTAAACAATTTTGTTTTACACTTCTAGGCGCTGGTCCAGATGGTGTTGAAGAAATTAAGAGGCATCCTTTTTTTTCCACAATAGATTGGAATGTAAGTGCAGTTGTCTCCTAATTCCTTTATGAATATTTGGGGTGGGAAGTAGAGCTTATGCTGCAAAATTGATATGAAAATCTGTATCTTACCCACAATTTATTTTGTTATTTGTTCAGGTGAATGCAGAAAAATATTATGCATTTACTTGGAGGTCTGTTTAAAGAGGATTATTGACCAAATATTCTATTCACATGCCAATTTAAAGTTATAACATTTTCAATTCACCATTCATTTACATAATTGATTTAATATTGCAAAAATGGCCATACTGTTTGTTTCAGAAATTGTGCAGAAGAGAAATACACCCACCATTCAAACCAGCAAGTGGTAGACCAGAGGATACCTTTTACTTTGATCCAGAATTTACAGCAAAAACACCAAAAGGTAACAATAAAACTAACTTAAACTACAATGCCTTGAGCAGTTTAATATCTGGAATATGCTCTGTTTTATGACTGTAATGCATGTAATTTGGTGCGATGAAATTCTGCATGCTTGTCTTACATTGCAAACCTACTAATGGGAATTCTTACATTTATTAATTGTACATTTACACTTTATGTAATGAGATGCATTCAGAAATTGTCATTTTAATTAGTTTGCTTTTCAGGCTTTTGGTTACTCATCCTCGTGAGCAACCCTTCCTCTGGCTTGACTCCAGTCTATTGTCCCTTTTCCTCTCTTCCCCTTCCTCCTCACCACCGCCCACCCCCAAAAACAAAGATCTTGAAATGCATATGAAATGTAATGCAGAAAAATGCAAAATGATGCATTTTGGGAACAACAACATTACATTTGTATAGTGCCTTTCACATCGGGAGGACGTTCTAAGGCACTGACAATAGTCAGTATTTCAAACCCGAGCTGAGGTCGGGATTGGGAAGGGAGGAGAAAGGGTGTGACCGATGGCATAGTCGAAGATGAGGATCTTGAGGCGGGACTTGAAGGAGGCTAGGGAGGGGGCGAGGCAGAGGGATAGCGGGATGGAATTCCAAATGTTGGGGACAGAATGGCTGAAGGCTCGCCTGCCGATGGTGGAGTGGGGGACCTGGAGCAGGCCGGAGCCCACTGAGCGGAGAGAGCATACAGGCAGATAGGGGGTTAGGAGATCGCAGAGGTTGAGTGGGGCAAGGCCATGGAGTGCTTCAAAGGTGGGGACCAGGCTCTTGAATTGAATCCTCTGAATGATGGGAAGCCAGTGGAGTTGGGCAAGAATTGGGAATATGGCATGATAGAGCTTGGTGCTGGAGAATGAGGAGAGGCAGCATAATTTAGATGGGACAATCTTAAAAGGGGATGCAGGAACAGAGACACAGTGGTCCACATAAGAAAATCTTTGAAGATGGTAGGCCTGGTGGATAAAGTTGTTCAAAAAGAATACAGGATACTCTGCTTGATAAATGAAGGGGTTATAATGATCCTTTATAAAACACTGGCCAGGCCTCAGCTAGAGTATTGTGTTTGGAGACTGCAACAATGATGTACCAGGAATGAAGGAATTCAGTTATGAAAAGAGGCTAGAGAAGATAGGATTATTCTCCGTGGAGCATAGAAGGATAAGAGGAGATTTAATAGCGGTGTTCAAAATTATGAAAGGATTCGATAGAGAAATTGTTTCCACTGGTGGGTGGGTCGATAACCAGAGTATATAGATTTAAAATAGTTGCCAAAAGAACCAGAGGTGAAGAGATTTTTTTTTCACCTAGTGAGTGAATGCATTTACCTGAAAGGGTGATGGAAATCGATTCAATAACAACTTTTAAGAGAGAAGTAGATAGATATAAAGATAAATTGTTCATTTTATTGGGATATTTCTCACAGTACCTGGACCATGAGACATGTTTCAGATGCTGCTTAATTAAGGAATCTTGTATTGGAACTATACCATAAACAAGGAAATAAATATAAATAGTAACTTCGAAAATATGTCCAGACTAATTGAACCTATCGGCACATGTGGCCAAGAAGCAGTGTTTCTTCTGACAGCAGCACTGTTTTTTTGCCCCAATAGTAACTCTAAAACCAACAACTTTTCTTACCCTGGTGCCCTTCGTCCTGCCACTTTTGCTGTAAAATTACATACTTTGAGGCTGTTGCTAGTTGTATGATAAATTAAATGGGACATCAGTTTATTTAACTTTACAGTTAGCATGTACGAGTCTAGCAGGGTCCGGCGTGCTTCATGTCTCCCGCCCAACCCAACCTACCATTGGCCGCCAGGCTTTCAGCCTCTCTGCTCCCAATCTTTGAAACTCCATCCCACATTCCCTTCACCTTGCTCCTTCAAGGCCCGACTCAAGACACTCTTTTTCGACTCTGCCTTCAGCTGCCCAACTACCCCTCTGCCCCCACTCATCATAACCCTGCTCCCCACACTTCGGTCCTGACTCCTGACTGTTCAGCACCTTGGGACGTCCTCCTGAGGTAAAAGGCACTCTAAAAATGTAATGTTATTGTTTACATTTATTGTTTACATTAAATTTCAGGCTGAGCTGTAATCTGAAAGATCCTAAAATGTAAATTTGAATTTCAGGCTGAGGTTTGCATGATTGAAATTGCTTCTGCTAATCTTTAGGTATATTTTTATATATTGTAGTATGCAGTTCATAATATTTATACTATTTATGTATCGTATAAATACTATACATCTGTATTTATACTGTCAACACATAAACACATCTACAGAACAAATGTCAATCTTTCTGAATCCATAATGTTTAAAAGCAACATGTTTTGTCTCAACTGGAGCTATTGGCAATATCATGTTTTAACTAAATATAGTACAGGTATCCCCCGATTTACGACAGGGTTGTGTTCCTGTAATATATCAAGTAAATCGAAACGTTGTAAATCGAAACATGGTATACACTAGGGAACGGCGATATGGGATTTTTCCGGATATGGATATATCGGTTTGCTCATACCTGCTTAAACCGATCTATCGAGTTTTTATACTGCGCATGCGCGTGCATTCGAAGTGCGAGTGCATTGATGGCGCGCGCGCATTTATGGTGCGCGCTCAGTCGCGGTGCGCGCGCATTGACGGTGCGTCCGCACTGACGATGTGCGCGCAGTCGCGGTGCACGCACATTTTGAAATGCGTGCTCTAGGTCCAGAAAGTTTGTAATGTTGGTGTCAAGGTCTGTTGAATTATACGATGTTGTTTGCTCCCTACCTCCCCCTCTCCTTCTCTCCCTCCTCTCCTCTCTCCTTCTCTCCCTCCTTTCCCCCTCTCCTTCTCTCCGTCCCTCCCTCCCTCCCCCCTCTCCTTCTCTCCCTCCCCCTCCACTCTCCCTCTCTCCTCTCCCTCCTCCTTCTCTCCCTCCCTCCCCTCTCTCCTTCTCTCCCTCCCTCCCTCCCTCCCCTCTCTCCTTCTCTCCCTCCCCTCTCTCCTTCTGTCCCTCCCTCCCTCCCCTCTCTCCTTCTCTCCCTCCTTTCCCCTCGCTCCTTCTCTCCCTCCTTTCCCCCTCTCCTTCTCTCCGTCCCTCCCTCCCTGCCTCCCTCTCCTCTCTTCCTCTCTCCTTCTCTCCCTCCTTTCCCCTCGCTCCTTCTCTCCCTCCTTTCACCCTCTCCTTCTCTCCCTCCCCCTTCTCTCTTCCTCTCCTTCTCTCCCTCCCTCCCTCGCCTCTCTCATTCTCTCCCTCCTTTCCCCTCGCTCCTTCTCTCCCTCCTTTCCCCCTCTCATTCTCTCCCTCCCTCTCCTCTCTTCCTCTCTCCTTCTCTCCCAACTTTCCCCCTCTCCTTCTCTTCCTCCATCTCTAAACACAAAATAGAACACACACACACCAAAAACAAAATCTAGAGATTTATTCTCCTCCATTTCTTGCTTGAAAGTAGCATGTAATGTCCACGTGTAAATGAGATCTATTACAATAGAAAAGAGAGAGACAGACAGTCTGACTGTTAGAGTTAGAAGCCAGATAATCTGGCTTCTAACTCTCTCACACACAAAAATAACACTTACAGCCACAAAATGCCACTTATTTTTACGTAGTCTGAAGTCTGAATTAATGTCCTTCGCCATTGGCAAGCTCTCCTTTGCTATGCAAAAAGTGACAGCGTTCGTGATACTTTGCCACTTTTTGTCCCCTCTCTGGTACAATGTTCTCCTCTTAAATAAAGCAGGAATTGTTTGAGCTGCACTGGCCCCACTACCTGTCGCTTTCTCCGAAGCGCTGGTTCGACTTCGTTCTGTTGTCGACAATGATTTCGCTCTGAGGGCAGCGTGCTGGGCGGGGTGGTGCTGCTTAATGTGATGTCGCAGGTTGCTCGTGCTCGAATCAGATGTCTTAACCAAGACCTTGCAAACTGTACATCTATACACACCATTACTGACTGCATTGTTTTCAAAGTAGTCCCATACGGGGCTTCTTTTCCCCATGATGAGAAAGGTAAATTTTCAAACTACAATTTTCAGCGATGCGACTTTGTTAAGATGCCACGACTCACGTCGAGTATACACAGTAAAGTGTGCGCGCGCATCGGATGTGCGCGCCCGTTAATTGTGCGCGCGCACCGAATGTACGCGCATTCCATGCTCTAGGTCTAGGAGGTTGCAATGCCGGCGACAAGGTAAGCTGGAAAAGATCGCATTACACTGATAATACCAACAATATTGATATATTGCCAGGAACGATATTAAAAATATTTCGATGTATATTTTTAAAATCGAATCTCTCGATATAACAGTTTTTTTAGAATCACCATATCGGCAAACCGATCTGAAAATCATATCGGGTTTAATCGAAAAACCGATTAATCGCCGTTCCCTAGTATACACTATGTACTGCGTATGCGCCAAACAGATGCAGCACATTTTTTTGTCGTTAAAACGAAACCAAATGTCATATCAATGAAATGGTGTTAAAAAAAATGTATGTTAAATCAAAACCATGTAAATAGAAATGTCGTAAATCGGAGGATACCTGTACAGTTCATGGAAAATGATATTTTCCACACTTGGTGTTTTTAAAGAAATAATGCAGGTAACTGTTAAAGTATTATAGAATGACATGTTTTGAGAACTGAAGCTTGTTGGGGAGCATTAGAGCTTGCAAATTAAACTTTTGGGAGATCAATCAATCAAAACTTACATTTATATAGCGCCTTTCACGTCAAAAGGACGTACCGAAGCACTAAGTCAGGTAAGGACTAGAGCAGGGGGGGAGGGATCGGGGCAAGATGAAAAAGTAGGAGAATTGACTGTATGTTTGTGGGTGAAACGCGGCAGCCAAATTGCGCACATCAGTGTCCCACAACAGCCGTGGAAGTGGGATAAGGGGGAAAGAGGCTAAGGGAAGGGGTAGGCAGAGCTGACAACCAGTACGTTTTTGCCATATTTAGTACGATAAATTGAAGTAAATACGGCAGTACGATTTTTCTTGTTAAAATAAGTTTTTTGGAAAATCCGAATTTTGGAAATTCCATGCTCTGTCTGTCTCTCCTTCTCTCTGTCTCCCTCTGTGTGTCTCTTTCTCTCTCTCTCTCTCTCTCTCTCTCATTCTGTGTCTCTTTCCCTCTCTCTATCTGTCTGGGTTGCGCTCTCTCTCTGTCCCTCTCTGTGTGTCTCTCTCTCTCTCTGTGTCTCTCTCTGATTGAGTCTCTGGCTGTCACAATCTCACTCACACTCTCTCTGTCTCTGTCTCTCTCTGTCTCAGTCTTTTTCTCTTTAACTCTCTCTCCCTGCCTTCAATAGCAGTGCTGCCTACCTTATGCCGTCGCTGATACACTGTAAATGTTAGCGCTAGGCGCAAGGCATTACTGGGAACGTTTATTTTCATATATGGAAATACAGTAGGGACCTCCCTCTTAATGCAATTTTTGCCACACAAGGGGATTTTGAAGTCCCATTTTACTTGGCATCTTTTCGCGCTGTAATTTTTTCGTTACGTACCGGTAGGTTCTGGGAAAAATACTTTTCTTTTACTACAAAATACTGTTTTTTGGCTTTCAGGAGTACTTTTTTTTGTTTAAATAAAGGTTGGCAGCTATGGGAAGGGAGAAGGAGAGCAGGAAAACTGACTGTATATTTGTGGGTGAAACGTGGCAGCCAAATTGCGCACAACAGCGAACCACAAATAGTCGCGGAAGTGGGGCCAGGGGAGAAAGGGGGAAAAGAGGGTGGGGGGGGGAGGGAGGGAAAGGTGGGTAGTTAAAATCAGGGAGAAAGGGGAAAAAGGGAGAGAAAGTGGGAAAGGGAAGGAGAGAAGAAAAAATATATGCTTTCAACTGCATTATTTAACTGTTTGCTGTACATTTATCTTAAAGTACAATATTAATGTGAACTTCAATTGATCAGATGTTTTAATATGTAATTAAAAAGGCTTGAAATAATCCCTGTCCAATTGCAATATTTTTTAGATTCTCCTGGTATTCCTCCCAGTGCCAATGCACACCAGCTTTTTCGTGGGTTCAGTTTTGTGGCTATTACCTCAGAGGAAGAAACTCAGGCTTTGGAATCTTCTATGCAACCAGTTATACAGGTAGAGTCTAAACAAACACATTGTCTTCCATGACATGAATGGTGGAATTTAAATCCAAAGTCGTGTTTTCATTCCGCTGATCACATTTCCATAGATTCTAGTTACCCTCTGACTTAATGTTGTACATTTGATGGGGGAGTGTGGGTCAGCGCAGGTGGGTCCAGTGCTGTACTTAACAGACCAACCCCCAACCAGGAATCATTGTACAGGTATCCCCCACTTAACGAAAGGGTTAGGGACTTCAAAACCCCTCGTTAAGTGAAAATTGCATTAAGCGGGCAGGGGGAGGTCCCTACTGTGTTTCCGTATATGAAAAAAATTGTTCCCAGTAATGCCTTGCACCTAGCCCAGCGCCTAGCGCTAACATTTACAGTGTATCAGTGACAGTATAAGGTAGGTAGCACTGCTATTGAAGACAGGGAGAGAGAGTTAAAGAGAGAGAGACTGTGAGTGAGATTGTGACAGCCAGAGACTCAAACAGAGAGAGAGAAAGAGACACAGAGAGAGAGAGAGAGATAGACACAGGGGGAGATTGAGACAGAGAGAGAGAGACTGTGAGTGAGATTGTGACAGTCAAGAGACTCAAACAGAGAGAGAAAGACACAAAGAGAGAGACACACAGAGAGAGAGAAAGAGAGAGAGCGCGACCGAGACAGACAGAGAGAGGGAAAAAGACACGGAGAGAGAGAGACAGAGAGAGAGAGAGAGAGACACACACAGGGGGAGACTGAGATAGAGAGGAGAGACAGACAGACAGACAGAGCATCCTACTGCTTAAGCTCCTCCCATACTGCAGCACTTTCTCTTGGATTAGGTGGTGCTGAAGTAAGTGTATGTATGTAGCTTGTGTTGCGGAGGCTGCCGGGAGACAAGAAGCGCGCGAGATTTAAACTTTCGTTATAGCGAGCGAGCGCGCACAGCCTTCGCTAAGCACATAGGAGGGTACAAATAGAAACCCTCGTTATAGTGAAGTTTCGTTAACAGGGCGTTCGGTAAGCAGGAGCTATCTGTATAGTAATGAGTACATACTTTGTTCCCTTCCCTAATTCAATAGTTGATATTATATTTTACTGGATTTTTAAAAATTGTCTTATACAACCTGTCAATCGAGCTGTGTTAAGTATAGTTTTGTCTTTGATTGGCCAGAGTGGAAATAAATATGGAATTTGAAATGACCAAGTCAAGCTTCACTGTCTTTCAGGCTAACATTCAGAAGTGTAAAGAAACTTAGCATAGGATCAGAATGCTGCTGAGTAAATTCACCAGGTGCTGAATTAGCATAATCTTTGGATAATTTAACTGTTATGTTCATGCTCTATTTCTACACTGACACTGTTAACGTGAACAATATATTGTTTGGGACATGATATGTCAAGCGACTGCCAGTGTGGAGTGATAGAGCTTTGTCGTCTTCCGCCAAGCAAATTCTTATTTTTGTTTGTTGGTTGTTGGAAAAACCTAGCTGATTTACAAGAACACCGCAGAATAGAAGAGTGCATTAAAATTATCTTGTGTGTGTGTGTTTTTTTATATATATATATAATATATATGTGTGTGTGTATATATATATATATATAATATATATACAAATGGAGACCCATTACCATGCTTAATAGTGTGATATCCAAACATGGGTATAGGTTTGCTGGCTGCATTGATCAATTTCATCAACTCGTATCTGAAGTGAACTGGCCAAAGTGGGGGGGGGGGGGGATTGTAGCTCTTTTCCCTCACAGAACAGCTTGTTCAAAATCTTAATTGGAAAAAAACTACATTAAAATACAGAAAACATCTACCTTCTACCTTGTAACTAAAATAACTTATTCATTTTTTGTAGCAGCAGCAGCAGGCACACAGAAGCAGCATGCAGTTTACAGATATGTATGACCAGAAAGAGGATATTGGTGTGGGCTCTTATTCGATTTGTAAACGATGTGTGAATAAATCTACAAATATGGAATATGCTGTCAAGGTAGGTGTTTTTATTTAACTAGTACATAAGTCAATGAAACTTTATAGTAAATTAACTGTACCCTTTGTAATTACGCATGCAACCAAAGGATCCACTATGGAATGTAGATTTCCATGATACCACTCACAAACCATTCAAAACACTATGAACGACTGTATATACCTTAAGCAAAGCTACCATGCATGTGTAATGAGCTTGTTTAGGTCATAGATCATTAACACTAAGATCCACCCAAAAAATGATCATGATACTTCGCCCATGTGAAACCTTTGCGATGAGGTGTAAATCATGTGTCTACGTCAATCAATTATTGCGTTTTTGGCAGACAGATATTTTGTCTTTATTAGTATGGATATCTCTAGAAGCGTGTGTGATTTCTTCTATTGCAATCTTGTTATAATTATGCCTCATAATTTGGGCTTAACTAAAGCATTTTTTTTAACTGTTTTTCATCAAATAATGGAGAAACATGGCAGCTAATTGCGCATAGCAATGTCCCACAAACTGTCATGGATTGAGTGACCAATTTATTATTATTTTTGAAGGAATTATTACCCCCAGGAAAAGCTATCCGCCAACAGACAAATAACTGAGTTCCTATGTCGTGCTGGGTAAACAAAAGCTTGTGGAGTAAGGAAAATTTCCCAACATGTTGCCTTGTTCCTTTTGCTTGCGAGACGAGCGTTGTAACTAACTGCTGAGCTACAGGGCTCCACAATGGTGGACTTCATTGCTACTTGTGATATAGGTACATAAGTGGATTTTAACAATGCTGTCTGACATTGAATCTTGGACAAGAGACAACTTTCTCCAGTTGAATGTCCACTAGACTGAGGCCCGCCTGATTGGCTCGCGTCAGTGCCTCTGCACCTCGGGCTAGCAGCATCAGCATCCAAGGCTGCACTCTCCATCTCTCAAAGCCAGTCTGGAACCTGGGTGTCTTTTTTGACCATGAACTGTCTTTCCTCCCCCATATCTGCGCCATGACCACTACCTCCGCAACAGCACCAGACTCCGCCATTGCCACACCCCTCAGGCTGCCAAAACCCTTGTCCACGCATTCGTCACATCAAGGCTCGACTATGGAAGCTCACTCCTTGTCAGCCTTCCTGGCTCTTATATTCACAAGCTGCAGATCATCCAGAACTCTGCAGTTCATCCATCATTCATTCATCTGCAGCTCGTGTCCTCTCCCGCACCACCAATAATAACAAAATTACATTTGTAGAGCGCCTTTCACATCGGGAGGACATCCCAGGGCGCTGAACAGTTAGGTCGGGACCCAGGCGGGGGGGAAGGGTCGAGGTAGGGGGAAGGGCTGGAGGAAGCTTCGTGACCACATCACTCCCACCCCCGCCAGGCTTCGTTGACTCCCCATCGCCCAGAGGTTCGAATTGAAGATCCTCGTCCTCACTTTCAAGGCCATTCACAGGCTTGCCCCCTCTTACCTCTTCGACCTGCTGTCTCCATATGAATCTGCCTGACCCCTCCACTCAGCAGGCTCCAGTCTACTCCATGCCCCTGCCCCACCATTGGTGGAAGGGCTTTTAGCCACTCTGCCCAACACTCTGGAACTCCATCCCACAATCCCTTCACCTCGCTTTCTCCCTTGCCTCATTCAAGACCAGTTTCAAGACCCTCCTTTTCAATTGTGCCTTCTGCTGTCCTCCCAACTCTTCCTCCCCCCTACCCTGCCCCACCTTGCTCGGGTCCCAACCTAACTGTTCAGCACCTTGGGACGTCCTCCTGACGTGAAAGGCGTGCTACAAATGTAATTTTGTTGTTGTTGTACCCAACATCATTGAGAAGCAACCCTGAAATCAAAAAAAGTAGATTATTTAACAACTAGGGTCCGTCGATATGGAAATTCTCCAATATCGGTGGGCTCATATCGATATATATCGATATCGGCAGGTTTCTTTATCCTGTGTGTGCGCACGCATTCCATGCTCTGGGCCTAGGAGGTTTGCGATGCCGGCGACAAGATAAGTTGAAAAAGTTTGCATTATATCGATATAACCGATATATCGATATCATCGCTGGACATGATATACCGATATTTGTGATATACCGATCTTTTTTATATACCAAATTTTTCGATATACTGAAATATTTGAATTTCCAATATCGGCATATCGATATGAAAAATTATACCAATATATCGCCGGACATAATTACAACCATACAATCACTTGGATTGACTGAAACATTTATGAGGTGTTTTTTTTTTAAGTTGAATCCCATAAACTTTTTTTATGGCTATATAAATATTCAATTTATCCAGTTAACTGGCTATTTAGTATAAACAAAGATAATCTGTACAAAACCATTTTTGTGTATCTTTTAGATAATTGAGAAAATCAAACGCGATCCTTCAGAAGAGATTGAGATTCTGCTGCGCTATGGGCAACATCCTAACATTATTACCCTAAAGCATGTAAGTAGGTTTAATTCTAATTTAATTTGCATCACTATTAATATGGAAATCTGTTATAAAACTATACGATTTTTGTAGTATTGTAATTCCTATATGCGTTATCACTTGAATTAAATATCCAATTCTCTTCTTGTGTTTTATGTCATCAGAAATGAATGTTAGCATGTTAATGGACTGACTCCTTTAACTTTATAGTTTTGCCTTGATTGTACTCATCTGTTTTGATGCTGCATGTTTTACAGGTTTATGATGATGGCAAATGTGTATACCTAGTGACCGAACTCATGAAAGGGGGAGAGTTACTGGACAAGATTCTCAGGCAAAAGTTCTTCTCTGAACGTGAAGCCAGTGCAGTACTGTACACCATAACAAAAACTGTAGAATACCTGCAATCACAAGGGGTGAATAGCTTAATACTTTTTTTTTAGTACACACAATATTTGGTTGCTACTGTTGAGCTCTTGATTGGATGGTGGTCCTTATTTGCTTTTTAAAGTAGCAATATTGTGCAAATGTTTTAATTGTTTTTTAGGATATGATTTTAAGAAAATAATTTTGAAGCTGAAGAATATGATGGTTAAAGTTGACAGATAAGGAATTGTTACAAACTAGAATCCGTAACATTCAAAGCATTACTTCTATTACTGAATAAAGATTGCTATTTTCTCATAAACAGAATGTAACAACTCAAATATATGGTTGCCTACAGGTGAACCACATATATTCATTTTTTAGTTTTATAAATTGTATGATCAACCTTAAATTTTGGTTAAGATTCATATCTAAACATTAACCACTCATTTCTCATTCTGATGCAAAATAATCCGCTGTAGTTTCCAACATTCAGTCTTCTTAATCAGTCTTTAGGTATTCAAACTAACCTACAGGACTTGTACATTTGCTTGAAGCTGATCTTGAATAATGGGATTGTAACACTTAATAGTTCATGCAGATACACATTCACATCCATTTCCAGGACCACACTTCATTTGTAGACTAAGCCTACAATACCGGAGTTACATTTCACATCAGACAAGCCATCAACTTCAGAACATTACATTAGTGCTGTCGAATGTTCCAAATTATATGTGGGTTTGTATCTCCGTTTACCCACATTAAGTTTCTGATCTCTGTGCTATTGGCAGTGAAAAGTGAAGGCAAGGCAATTCCCACGAATAGGAAGGAAAATCTCTTCAGGCAGCACAAGCAGCTCCAGTTAGTGGCATTGGCTGAACCCTCGAAGTGGGTCTCTGGCATATCCTCAGGTAGAGATTGTATGTGCCATAAGGAAACTTGGGTGGGGATATTAAAGTGTAGGTTAAGTCGCCCATTGAAGATGTTATAATTAAACTCGTAACTGAATTTTGTAATCAAGTGCTTTTTGCATTGTATGCAAACAAAAACATCCATACCAATAAGTCATGGATTACATTTGTGTGTTTTTTTCAGCAAGGTTAGACATGTTAGTCCTGGTGAATAGAACATTTAAACATTTTTGCAATACCTATATCAAGTCCTCTCAGGACAGGATTAGCATAAATAGATTCAGAAGAAGCCTATTTTTTTTTTTAATGAAATTTTCTTTTTATAATATACCACCAAGTCAATAGAACAATGGAAAACAGAAGAAACTTAAGAGGCAGCCGTGAGTTTATAGGCATGTCAAATCGCAGGCCAATGTTTATATTAAAATGTTTTAATAAACATACAAATAACTAATGAATAATCACTTTACAGTGCATTCTGTGATGTAGTTTGAAAAACTTCACTATGTGAAAGGCGCAATATCAAGTGCAAGGAATTTGTGTTGTGTGTTTCGCCCACAAAATTCACAATCGAAACACTACAAAATATTCTGTAAAGCACTTTGAGACGTTTCAAAGACATGATAAGGCGCTATATCAATTGCGAGGATTCTTACTATTTTTAGAGGATTGGAAGTTTGATTTTATAATGCATTTGGAAGGTTCATTAGTGCTTATGCAATATTTTTCCCTCCACCTTACTGCTTCTTCAAAAGATTTTGACTCATACTCACGTATCTTCATGAGCAATGGAAACTGCAAGATATCTTGAACTGCAGAACCACTTGTGTGCGGGGTGGTTGAGAGGTATCAGTTGGAGGAACTCACTCCAGATGATCTGATTCTTCTATCATCTAATAGCCAAACTATTAAAATTGGGTTACTGGATAACCAAGTACCCTAGATTATAATTTTACAAAATGTATGACAAACAAAATATATTTTCCCAAATTATATTTAACACCACTGCTTATTTCATAAAGATCAGTCCCAAATAATCATTGTCTACATTATATAATGTGCTGCACTAAAGTCCACAAAGAACACCATGTTTGCAATGTGTTTGTGGAGAAAATAAGCGGCTTAATTGTGCTAATTACTGTGTGATAATGTTTCAATATATTTAGGTGGTGCACAGAGATTTGAAACCAAGTAACATCTTGTATGTGGATGAGTCTGGTAATCCAGAATCCATTCGGATTTGTGACTTTGGATTTGCTAAACAACTACGTGCTGAAAATGGTCTTCTCATGACTCCATGTTACACAGCTAATTTTGTTGCACCTGAGGTAAATTTATACCGATTTATTTTGAGTACTAAAATCGTTTATAATTTTTGATGCAGTAAATGTTGGTTTTAAACTGGGGTAGTACAATCTGACATCTGCAATTTGCAATGTAATTTGCATGTATAGTGTACTTTTCTTATTGGGAGGGGTACTATATAAATGCAAGTTATAAATAAGAGTGGGGAGGAAAGGGTGAGTCTGAAGTTCCAGAGATCTTGCCAGATCATGCAGCATACATGATGCAGAACAGTATTTGCTGAATACGAAAAAAAATAATTGTTTCAGGTAATGTCTTACATTTTGCAGGTATTAAAGAAGCAAGGATATGATGCTGCATGTGATATCTGGAGTCTTGGTATTCTCCTTTACACAATGCTCACAGGGTAAGAATGTAATTCTGGTCATTCAATTGGTTGCCCCATTTTGCCCATAAATATACAGTCGATTCACTTTACAGTACATTCTGTGAAGAGATTAGACGTCTAGAAGATGTGAAAAGCACTAAATCAAATACAAGGCTTATATAGAACAACAACAATTTAAACTTAAAAAGCGCCTTTCAAGTCGGGAGGACGTCCCAAGGCGCTGCACAGGAGGCGTGTGACCCGAGCTGGGAGGGGGGTGTTCGGGAAGGGGTGAAACACGTAGGGGAAGTCGAAAAGTTCAGGGGGGAACAAAAGGCACGGTCGAAGAGGAAAGTCGTCAAACCAGCCTTGAAAGAGGAAAGGGAGGAAACAAGGTGGAGGGATTGGGGGATGGAATTCCACTGGGTGGGAGCGGAGAAACTGAACGTCCGGCCTCCGATGGTGGGGCGGTTCGGGCGGGGGACTTGGAGCAGGCCAAATCCTGCTGAACGGAGGGTCCGGGTGGGCTTTTAGGGGGAGAGTAAATCGGTTAAATAGGGCGGGGCAAGGCCGTGTAAGGCCTTGAAGGTAAGGACGAGGATCTTGAACTTGATTCTCTGGGGGGTGGGGAGCCAGTGGAGACGGGCGAGGGTGGGGGTTATGTGGTCGCGGAGGCGGGTGCGGGATAGTACACAGGCTGCAGAGTTTTGGATGACCTGCAGCCTGTGAATGGATAAGCTGGGGAGAGAGTTTCCGTAGTCTAGCCGTGAGGTGATGTACGCGTGCACGAGTGTTTTGGCAACGTGGGGGGTGAGATAGTTGCGGAGCCTGGCAATGTTGCGTAGGTGGAAATAAGCGGTGCCTGTCAAGGCACGGATGTGGGGGAGGAAGGAGAGTTTATGGTCGAACGTGATGCTGAGGTTCCTGACTGGCTTTGTGAGGTGGAGAGTACAGCCTTAGATGTTGAGGCTGGCAGCGCCTGATGTGCGGAGCCACTGGATTGAGCCAATCAGGAGGGCCTCGGTCTTGCTCACGTTCAATTGGAGGAAGTTGTCCCTCGTCCAGGACTCAGTGTCAGACAGACATGCTGTCAGAACATCGATGGTCTGGGGGTTGAGGGATGAGACGAAAAGATACAGTTGGGTGTCATCCGCATACATGTGGAAATTTACCCCATGTTTGCGGATGACATCGCCCAGAGGGAGCGTGTAAATGGTGAAAAGGAGGGGGCCGAGGACAGAGCCCTGGGGTCGCCGTGAGAAACTGTGCGGGGGTTTGAGGAGAAACCGTTGGAAGATACAAAATGTAGGCAGTGGGTCAGGTAGGAATGGAACCAGTCAAGAACTGTGCCTTGAAGGTTGAGGTGGGAGGAAAGACGTTGGAAGAGGATGGTATGATCAACGGTGTCAAATGCAGCAGACAGGTCAAGGAGAACGAGGAGGCAGAGGGAGCCCTGGTCGCAGGCGGTTAAAATACATTTTACAGTAAATTTTGTGGTGCTTTAAAATGTCATTCTGACTTGTGAGGCGCTATTAAATGCAAGGATTATTATTATGAAGGTGGTAACAAAAGTGTAGGATTTATCCTTTGTGGCCAGAAGACAAGAACAGGAATGTTGAATTGATTCACTGCAGAACAGGGATCCAGTGTACTCATCAGTGAATACAAATGTCGAAGTGAAATTGACCATTTTAAAAGGTGTGCAGGACTCACACTAACGGGTAAGTTCTGAATGACAGGAATTAATTTAAAAAAATTTAGGATTGCTCCTTTTGTTGAGGATAAGTAAGGAGACCATTTTGAATACGGAGAGGATATGGTTGGTGATTCTATAGGGAGATCCAAAATGTACAAATACTTACAGCCATACAATATCACACCTTTTCCTTCAGGTTTATTTTCAAATAAACCTGTTTATTTATGATTGTTTATACACCAGTACTGTTTAATGGAAAATGTCATTCAATGATTGGAAATTTTGTTTGTTCCAACAGTTACACTCCTTTTGCCAATGGACCCGATGACACTCCAGATGAAATCCTGGCAAGAATAGGCAGCGGCAAGTTCAGTCTCAGTGGAGGTTACTGGGATACAGTTTCAGATATGGCTAAGGTAAATGACAAGGCAAATGATATTCAACCTATTGTGATAGTGATCAGTTTGATTTGATACTATACATTACATCTGTTTATTAAATATCGTAACAGGAGGTCAGCTTGACACATTTCTCAGCAGCCTGAGTCAGTTGTGGGTTCAACTCCCATATCAGGGCATTGAGTTCCCAGTCTAAACTGGCATTACATTTCCGTGGTTGGGGGAGAATGTGTTCTGTATTGTCAAAGGTAGGCATCCTTCTGATGGGACATTAAACCCATTGGAGCTATCTGGCTGTTTTGGATTTTTTATTTGCATTTGATTTAAACATTTTGCTTACCATTTGGTTGGCTAATCATTTTGTCTGAAACGTCCACTGCTTGATTCATAGTCTTATGTTTATTAAGTTCAACAGCTTGGTAAAGGTTTTCAGTATTAGAATGTTAAATAGTCAATGTTGTGATGTTTTGATGTTGATACTTAGATTGGAATGATTTTGTGATTTTTGTTGAAATTTGACAAATATTATCTTTTAGCAAGCTTTTGGCTATAAAATTGACCAAAGTCACAAGGTTGCCATGGAAGTCACTTACTGCACAACACAGCCATTTTTGAAATTGAAGATGCATGTCAAATGTGTTTATATAAAATAAAATAAATAATAATCCTTCTCTTGACACAGCACCCTACTTATGTCTTTGAGACATCTCAAAGAGCTTCACAGAATATACTATAAACTGTATTTTCTGAGCAATATTTAACCCAGAGATTTTATTTTCATAAATTTAGAGAAAATTTGAATTTATTTCCATTTTTAAAATTGTAAACCAGCAAGCCTACTCATAACTACATTTCCATTTTGGTAACAAAACTTGTATATTAATTAATATTATAGAGTCCTGTAGCTTGTTGGCGTCCTGTAGTTCAATGGTTAGAGCACTCACCTTACAAGTGAGAGACCTGGGTTCATTTCTAGCCAGGGGTGAAACCTTGGGCAAATTTCCTTACTCCACATGCCTAATAATAATCCCTCAAAAAGAAAAATTGGTAATTTCAAACCACGACTTTTCATGGGACACTGCTGTGTGGAATTGGCTGTTGTGTTTTGCCACATATTTACAGTCAATTTACTCTACAGTATATTCTGTGAAGCGCTTTTGAGATATCTAGGAGATATGAAAAGCGCTATATCAAGTGAGGATTATTATTATTGAAAATGTTCTTGTTTCTTATGTAGGATCTGGTATCTAAGATGCTTCACGTAGACCCACATCGAAGATTGACAACTGCCCAGGTGCTTCAACATCCCTGGATTGTTCTTCGGGATAAATTGCCTCAGTTTCACCTCAACAGGCAGGATGCACCTCATCTAGTAAAGGTAAAATTGGAACTGTTGCAATCGATTGTCTATAAAATTGTTCCATTGACTATGATTTAACACTGTGATTACACTGCCAACATCCTTCTGTATACAGACTAAATACAGCTGGCCTGCAAAGTGATGCAAAGTTGAAATAGTTCTACGAAAAACACAAAACCTAGTACAGTACATACGATAATTTAGAAATCATTATGAATGCTGTTGAAAAGTAGGATTAATTTTATCACTATGAATGGGAGAGTTGAATAACCTCCAAATTGTGTCTGCAGGATTCTGGTTTTCTCTTGATTTTTTTTTTCCAGGCAGTACTAACAAAATAAACTATTTTGGGGGGAGTGGGGGATATCAATTAATTGTGTCTTTAACTTGTGTCTTATCTACTAAAGTGACTCCTCGAAGGTCTGTATCAATATAATGTGAGCTCGAGCTCAATTATGATGCCGTGGACTCTCAATATTCACTGCCCTCCCGGCATGAAAGGCACTGTAAATGTAATTTTGTTGTTGTTGTTTTCTACATGGATAAAGGTAACAAGCAGGAACAACAACAACAAAATTACATTTATAGAGCACCTTTCATGTCGGGGGTATGTCCCAAGCTGCTGAACAGTCAGGTTCGGGACCCGAGCAAGGGAGAGGGGCAGGGTAAGGGTGGGGGGGCAGGAGAGAGTTAGGAGGGGAGGGAGAGAGTTGGGAGGGCAGCAGAAGGCACGGTCAAAGAGGAGGGTCTTGCAGGAGGCGAGGGAGGGAGCTAGGCGAAGGGACTGGGATGGAGTTCCAGAGTGTGGGGGCAAAGAGGATGAAAGCCGATGGTAGGGCGGATCGGGCGAGGGACATGGAGCAGGCCGTAGCCCGCTGAACAGAGAGGGCGGGGAGGTTCATTGGGGCAGGTTGGAGAGGTAGTGGGGGGCAAGGCCGTGAATGGCCTTGGTGAGGATGAGGATCTTGAATTCGATTCTCTGGGGGATGGAGAGCCAATGGACCCAGTCGAGGGTGGGAGTGATGTGGTCGCAGAGCTTGGTGCAGATGAGGGCGTAAGCTGGAGAGTTCTG
The DNA here is from genome assembly GCA_035084275.1 of Hydrolagus colliei. Classification (NCBI taxonomy): domain Eukaryota; kingdom Metazoa; phylum Chordata; class Chondrichthyes; order Chimaeriformes; family Chimaeridae; genus Hydrolagus; species Hydrolagus colliei. The sequence continues at coordinate 66,071,467 of CM068745.1, forward strand.
GATGATCTGCAGCTTGTGAGGGAAGAACCAGGAAGGCTGACGAGGAGGAAGTTTCCATTGTCGAGCCTTCATGTGATGAATGCGTGGATGAGTGTTTTGGCAGCCTGAGGGGTGAGGCGGTGGCAGAGTCTTGCGATGTTGCGAAGGTGGTGGAAGGCGCGGTCATGGCATAGATGGGGGGGAGGAAGGACAGCTCAGTGTCGAATAAGACGCTCAGGTTCCTGACTGGCTTCGAGGGGTGAAGAGAGCAGCCTTGGATGCTGATGGTGTCAGCCCCTGAAGTGCGGAGGTGCTGATGCGAGCTAATCTGGGGGGACTCAGTCTTGCGGACATTCAGCTGGAGAAAGCCATATAATGAAGTATCCCTCACAGCTGGACTTGTACCAGACTTCACAGTGAGTGGAGGAGGAATAGCGAGAGGAACAAAGAGAGAAATTGTTGTGAACCATGTGAGCATATTATACGAATTGAACCATATTACTGCCACATCACAACCATGTAAACATTGGTTGTGATGTGGCACTAATACCATCACTGAGATTTTGTTTGATTTGATGACCAATGCGAGTGTGTACTTTCAGCACAGTGATGTGTGGAATGAATTTGTAAAATATGCTTCTTTATAAAATCGTTTTTGTTTGTTCCTCAGGGTGCCATGGCAGCAACCTATTCTGCACTGAGCCATTCACCGCTGCAGCCAGTTCTTGATCCAGTTGGTAGTTCATATCTGGCCCAGCGAAGGGGTGTCAAGAAACTTACCTCAACTGCTCTGTAACGTGAGCTCTTCTGAAAGCTGGTTTCCCAGTAACTTTGGATTTTAATACATATTTTGGAGAGCCATCCTAATTTTCATCTTATGTAATGCTACATGATTTCTGTTGTCCTGCATTTTAAAAATTTGATATTGAGATTTTTTGTCTTAGCTGGAAAGGGCGGTGATTGAAGCAGAACCATATTTGAGAGGAGAAAGGATTTGAATAACAACATAGCAACTGCATTAAATCATGTGTTTGTAAACTGGTAATAGAAAAAGGCAATCAACTATTAATTAATTTCCAATTAATGGAAACGTTTGATTCTTTCTGAAATGTTTCATGGTAATTATAAATTTATTTTCCCACTTGGGTTTCTATATATATTCTGTAGGTGCTATCACTGTAAGCCTGTCATTGAACCATTTCAGTAGGCATACTCAATGCTTACATTGAGTATGCAGGAACTTGTATATCCTTTTCTTTGAACTTAGTTTCCCTGCAGTCTGTCTGCATTAGTTAATTTCACATGAGTATTCAAACTAGAAAACAGGCCAGTTGCATGAAAGGCAAGTAAGTAGTGCTTTAATGTAGATGAGAGATGCTTCATTCTTATCTGAATCCAAGGATCAAGGTTAGTAGCCATTGAATACAGTACTTTTATCCCTAAGAAAGATAACTCAAATTCTATAAGACATATTGATGGCAATACTTCATTTTTGTGCAAGGGAAACGTTTAAAATGTGATATTAGGATAGTATGATGTGAGGGTGATCATATATTTGCAACTGCTGTGGTATTGAACAAAGCATTGTGTTGAATTTCTTTATACAGTATTTGGATTGACATAATGCACAGTAAAAAGATGACATCAATGAAAATCAATCTTAGCTTCAGCTTTTCATCCTTCTCAGCCCTTTTATATATTTATATATCAATATATAATTGATGGGTGGGAATGCAATAGATTCAAATGATGTACATTTATTAGTGACCATCTAGTTATCATACCTAAAGGGAAGGTGTAAAGATGAGGGATGTAATTATTTTGAAATAGTTCAAAGTCTAAAGTGGATTTTTAAAATAAAACCGTCGGATGTAATATTTTTCTACACTTCTATTAAATCAAACTTTATACTGGATGGCATGATATTGAGTTAGATGCTCTTAAGATTTTTCTTAAATGTATTCTGTTATTACCAAAGTGTTAATTTGGACATCTGTTTTTTCTGACATTGGGTTTGGCCCTCGTGCCATGAAAATGCCATAGAATCGTCAATGCTGGAAGAGTTTGACTTTGTTGTGTCTCATTCTGGCACATAATCAGGATATTTTCTTTTGGAATCTTCATTTTGACCTGGGCTATTTGAGATGTAGCTAGGAATGGAATCATGAATATACCATTATTTGTGCTCCTTATGGGCTCCCAGTTTTTGTAATCTTGAGAGAGAACTGAAATTTATACAAAATAAACTGTCAAACTTATTAAAATTGTATTGTATTGTCTTACTTGTATTGTCTTACTTGTAACCTGTGAGCTTACTTCACTTTCAGTACAAACTCAAGCATTTGTAGGATTTTTGTTTTTTGTATATTGTAAATCATTCGAACACCTGTCATATTAAACTTGTCAAAATGCTAATTTGATTGAATTAATTTTTAGTTTGCCTTAGCAGGTGCTAAATTCGCTGGTATTTTCATGTTAGAGGTTTTATTAAACCATCTGTTTCAAAATTAATGACCAAAAATGTGTGTGAACTGAAAATGTAAGAAATCTGGCTGAATTAAATATGTGTTCCAGACAAACCTGTCCATAATTCCCTTTTTTAAAAAGAAAATATCATCTTTAGTTTATGTAGGCTAGAGTTAGAGATTAATATTAATTACTGCTTGGAAATGAGTAAGAATGGCTTGTGGCCAGGGTACTTCTCAGAAATGGTTAGCTTCCATTTTGAACTTCATCCTGATGTGGCTGATAGCGGTGTTTCTGAATGACTAGTCTGTGGACCTGCACCAGTTGTGATGACTTAAATAGATGATGTCTACCACAGATCTTAAAAGGAGTGACTTGACACATTGATGCATTGGTTATTGATCTTTAATCAAAAATACTAGTACACTTGACTAATTTAATTCTTCACTTATGAAATACTAACTACCTTCTTGCAGCTATGTTTGGAGCAATTTAATTCTTTAGCCTGGCTTTTTTGTAATTTGTCCTCGAAAGACTTGATCTTTGCTTTTTTGGCATCTTTATTCCTTAAGATTAAAACAGTTTGCTATTGAACTCATTAGCATCCCTATTTGCACATATCCTTTTTTGGAAGGACTCCTCAGTGTTAGGACTCCTGGTTGGGAGGACTCTTGACACATAACAGACATTTTTTCTTTATCAGTATAAAGATGTTGGTGAATTGAAGCAACCAACCGAAGTAATCCATGTGTGGCTGTGGAATTGGTTGCGATTTGATTGCGATGCTAAAAATAATAATAATAATAATCCTTGCATTTGATATAGTACTTTTCACTTTTTTTAGATGTCTCAAAGTGCTTCACAATTCTGTAAAGTGAATTGACTGTATATACGTGGGCAAAACGCGACAGCCATTTGTGCACAGCAGTTTCCCACAAACAGTCGTGGATTAAAATGACCAATTTTTATTTTTTAAAGATTATTATTAGGTGTGCGGAGTAAGGAAACTTGCCCAAGGTTTCGCCCTTGCTGGAATTGAACCCTGGTCTCTCACTTGTAAGGCGAGTGGTCTAACCACTGAGCTACAGGACTCCACAAGCTACAGGACTCTATGATGTGAATTAATATAAAGTTTTGCTCCCAAAATGAAAATATATATTTGTGAGCAAATGTATATTTGTGGCAGCCAATTGCACACAGCAGTGTCTCACAAACAGTCAAATATTTGAATACTAATTGTCTAGACTTCATTTGAATGTGACATTGGAGGGCTGTCTTACTATCTACACCTGTATATGCTGAAGAGAACTGCATGTTTGGGAATACAACTTGGTTTGTGATCAAATAACTTGAATTCTACTCTTGTCCAGTTTATTTTAAGAGCTCCAATGCTACCCCACATGAAGGATGTTAATATAATTTTTTTTAAATATATATATTTTTTATTTATTATTAGGTATGTGGAGTAAGGAAACTTGCCCGCAGGGCCAAATCTTGGGCAATTTTCCTTACTCCACATGCCTAATAACAATCCCACAAAAAAAAATTGGTCATTTCAATCCACGACTGTTTATGGGACACTGCTGTGCTCAATTGGCTGCTGCATTTCGCCCACACACACATACATATATGTGTGTATGTGTGTATATATATATACACACACAACAGTATACAGTAAAAAGCCTGTTTATCCGGCACCTTCAGGACCTGGCCAATACCGGTTAAACCGTGCCGGATATTCGGGCGGCCAGCTGCTGAAAACCCAACACAAAAAAAAAAACTTTTAAAAAAATAATAATTGTTTATTTTTTTAAGCATATCATTAATAATAGACTAAATAATAACAGAATATTGTATGGATACTTACCAATAGAGCAATAAATATTGATTATAGTCTATAAACAGCACACAATCACAAAGCCAATTTATACAATGGCGGATGGAAGTTTTATTTGTAGGGGATCTCTATTAAAGGGATAATATTGATTTTTCTTTCTCTCCTTCCTTCCCCTCTCTCTTTCTCTCTCTCACACACACACACACACACACACTCAGTCAGTCTGGCATCTCAATGGCTCCAAACCCAATCCCCTTCCACTCTTCTCATTTTCCATCTAAATTAATCAACTCACCCCCCCGCCTTTCTCTCTCCCCTCTTCTCCCCCACCTCCCTCTCCCCCCTCCCATTCCTTTCTCTTTCTCTCCCCCCCCCCCCCCTCTTTCCCTCTCTTTCTCCCACTACCTCTACCCCCACCAAAACAAGTGTATAAACCCATGATACCGTCAGGCTACACAGGCAATGTAGTATCCATCAGAGAGAGAGGAAAAGAACGAAAGGGGAAGAGATAGAAAGAGGGAGAGATAGACCAAGAAAGGAGAGGGAGAGAGAAACAGGAGAGAGGAAAAACATTGCCCCCTTTAAGACCCAAACACAGAAGTGCCACTACCGGCAGCATTCAGAGCTAATCGTACTGTACTCTTGTGCGACAATCGACTCATTAAATGCGCCACAATGATTGTGCCGGATAAGATCCGGTTATTCGAATGGGGACCTTTTTTTTGAGGCGCCGGTTATACTGAAGTTACGGTTGATTGGATCACAGATAAACGAGCTTTTAATTCAATTCACTACAGTATATTCTGTGAAGTGCTTTGAGACGTCTAGAAGTCGTGAAAAGGACTATATCAAATGCAAGGATTATTATTTCATAAATACGAGTTGAAACTTGTAATTGCACGGAGACAGCCCTGGTCAAAGTCTAACTACATTCTTAACATCTGTGACCAGAGCCTCCTTGTCCTTCTCGACCTCTCCGCCGCCTTCGACACTGTCGACCATTCCATCCTGCTACAACGCCTCTCCCTCCTCAATCTCATCGGACCTGCCCTTGCCTGGTTCGATTTCTACCTCTCTCATCGCCTACACTTTGTCGCCATCAACAATTTCTCTTCTGGCCCTCGCACTGTCACCTGTGGTGTCCCCCAGGGCTCTGTCTTTGGCCCCCTACTTTTCAACATCTATATGCTCCCACTTGGTGACATCATCTGCCGACATGAGGTTAACTTTCACTTGTGTGATTAGTTTAGTATGAATTTAATATTTAATGTTTTCTCCCCCGCCCCTGTCCTCAGCTCGGGTCTGAAGCATTAACTGTCCAGCGCTTGGTTCTAAAGACTGGAGTACAGTAGACCCTTACCAAATGCGGGGGTTACGTTCCTGGAAAACAGCGCACTTGGTAAAATTGCATTTGGTAAGCTTAATAAGTAATGGGGAAAAAAGATTAGGGGAATCCATCTACAGACTATCCAACCTCAAGCCTCCAGGCACATCCACACCCGACCAATGCAAGGTGCGTACTCTGGTGGGCTACAGCTAGCTCTCCCTGCTTCTCGCTCTCACTCACTCACTGGAGACAATAAAACAGCACCTTACACTACCACAGCTTGGCTAAATTATTCTACCTTTGGTCCTGGAAGTGTTAGGCTATATGAATACAGTAAATATGAATGAAACAACCTTGATTGTACTTAACTATGCAATGCCATCAGGTTGCTCCGAGGCCAAGGAATCATTGGACTGAGGTGGGAGCTGGCGGCGTCCTCCCAAGTGCGCATACGTGCGGGTCCAGCCAGCACGTATACGCAAATTTTACTTGCGTTCCGCAAAAAAGTGCCGCATTTATTTCTTGGCGTATCGGCGAATTCACACTCGAGAAAGTTGTGTTCGGCAAGGGTTGTCTGTATAGCAAAACAAAATCGATTCTTACATTTGATACAGCACCTTCACTTTGTTGCAACATCCCAAAGCACATAACAAGATTTACTGAAAATTATCTTGACTGTATTTCTCGGTGAAGAGGGCAGTCAATTTTGCACAGAGCAATGTCCCACAGAGAGACATCAAGGTTGCCTGACTCAGACTAATGAGACTCAAAAGGTTGATTTTTTATTTGACTTCGACATTCCATTACTAAGCACATCACCTTGAAACCAGCTCAACTCCAAGGAGTTGCCACTCTTCTACTCCACCCCCACCCCCTCCCCCCCAAACAAATGTCACTCCACTTCACAGTATATCCTGGGAAGTACTTTGATACATCCTAACATGAAAGGTGCTATACCAAATTTAACTATTACTGTATTTATTATTACTAAAACAAGATTGTATCACTAGTTTCAGAAAAGAACAAATATCAATCATTGCAAGCAAAGGAATAAAATTAGTAATAAATACGTACTGTATTACACAATTTGAATTGTAAAAGGTGATGGACATTAATTAAAATTTAAGATTGAAAATATCAGGCTTTGATAACTGACTGAAAATATTGCCTCAAAAAAAAAGACAACCATTTTTTTAAAAAAGACTCTGAAATTTGTCCCATTTTAGCAACAGTCTTTCTAACTCCCATAATTTCAGCGCCTTGGGACATCCTCCTGACGTGAAAGGTACTGTACAAGTGTAATTTTGTTGTTGATTTGGACAAGGTTGAGTCATTTCACAAGGTTGATCATTTTCTCTGAATTAATGTACTGCTGCCATCTATATTTATTGTTTGGTACTGCTATGAAAACTTAAAATTGACCTCAACAGCCCTGGGTTTGTGAATGACTAAATAGCCAGGATTCTCTCCATTATGCAGTAACTTCTGCTGGAAGGTGCATACATTATGTGTGGATATTGAATAAGAACAGTAGCAACAAAACCAGAAATTGCTGGGAACACTCAGCGGGTTAGGCAGCATCTATGGAGAAGGGAAAGTTCTCTTCCAATGTTTCGGTCTGACGAAGGGTCGTGGGCCCGAAACGTTGACTCACTTTTCCTTTCTCCACAGAGGCTGCCTGACCTGCTGGGTGTTCCCAGCGATTTCTGTTTTTGTGCCAGTACTCATTGTCGAAGTGCACAAATGGAGAGCAACCACTCGAACAACAACTTGCATTTATATAGAGATGCCCAGGCAGGGCACCGTCCCAGAGTGCTTAAGCTACTGAAGAGAAGCAAGTCTTTTTGGAAGGTGAATTATAAATTATGCCAATGTTTTTTCCAAACCTACACTGTCAAAAAATCAGAGCCCGGGAGAGTGCTGTTGAGGTTTTATGACATTTAAGTGAAAGTACTGTGATACAGTTGTAAGGATCAGAATAAGAAAGCAGTAGACTGAAGATAATCACAAGTCGGTTGTCAGCCACCTGGTAATACAGTACAAATAAGCCTAGAATTTGACTTTGCACCTTATATAAGCATAAAAGCTGTTGAAACAAGCAACAACTTGAATTTATATTGCACTTTATATAGCAGGATAGCATCTCTGAGCAATGGCATGATTTGACACTGAGCAGACGAGGAAATCTGCAGGTGCGATCTGAAGCTGAGCAAAGGGTTTTGTGCAGTGACCATGCATTCGTAGTCGAGCAGCCTGATTTCCTTAAAAAAAATTCAATCCACGACCGCCGTGGGCAATCGGCTACCGTGTTTTGCCCACAAACTATACAGGTCAATTCACTTCGAGCCGTATTGAAGACCCGATACGGCCCTGCATCAAATGCAAGGATCGTTACTGGTTAGGAAACAGGTGTGTTTCAAGCGCTCTGAAACGCCGTCCGGCCTGGAGGGTGCTATATAAATCGAAGTTGTTGTTGTTGTATGTTGGCTCAGGCGGGGCATTGCAACTGCATGTTGAGCTGCACCGTTAGTTCCTGGGTCCAAAACCAGAACATGTGGTGAGAGAGGGAGGGAGGACACAGAGTGAGCACGTGGTGGGGGCGGGGCGGGGCTAATGTTGAGACACAAACACGCGTCACGTGACCAGCACTTCTGACGCCGCATAAGAGCACGTGACCAGGCACCGGTTTTTTTTGAATCCAGGCTCGGGCTGGGGAGGAGGAGGACGCGTGCGCAGTGAGAGAGAGAGAGGGAGGGAGCGAGGAGCAGCAGCAGCAGCCGAGACATGCCCAAGAATAAAGGTGAGGAGCCGGCCTCGGGCCCAGCTATAGCTCCCGGCTCAGTCGCGGCCGACTCTAGACCCTCCACCCCTTCTCCGCGCTCTGGCCGATCGCAGCCCCGTTTGTCACAGGAGCCTCGCGTCATTTGCTGAATGGCGGTGGCCTCCGCCGAGGCCCTGGAGGGAGGCCCGCAGCCCCCAGCGGCGGACCGCTCGCTGTGGCGTCGCTTCTCACGTGTGAAGCGGGGCGGGGAGGCGCGGTCCTGCCGCAGAGAGAGGGAGGGAGCCGTTCATTCAGGGCTGGGGCCGCGGTCGCGTGACGGTTGACCGGCACGGTCCGCGCTTGGCTTGGCCAGGCCGCCCTCTCGGTTTGGTTTTGGAGCCGGCGATGAGCGGCCTCGGGTTGCGAGTCTCAGACCCGCCGCCACTCACGGTGGCGAGGGCGGTGCCGAGAGGAAGCGTGTGACTCGCCGGTGCCCTCTCTGGTCGCCGTGCCCGGCCTCCCTCCCTCCCTCACACACACACATCACCAGCCAAACTGCCGCCGGGACATGATGAGGCCTACCGTGTGTCCGGGATGCCGGCCTCACGGGCTGCTGCAGTTTAGAGAAAAACAAACCCTCATGTTGTCGCATCGCGTCAATTCTTCCTGCACAACACAAGATGTCTGCTCCCACGATCCCTCCCTCCCCTCGCCTCCAGTCATCCTGCCCGGAGCGTGGCCCGTGCTCACGGTGGCTTGGTTGAATATTTGGCAGGTGAAGTGCTGCAGGCCGTTATCCACATCAGTGTCCCACAAACAGTCAGGGACTTTATCCTGAATTCAACAACAAGATTACACGTGTGGTGCCTTTCACGTCAGGTAGACGTCCGGAAGGCGCTGAAATTCAGCCGCTGTGGCCTTTAAGCGATTTACTGCCTCAATCTGATCACTCTTGCCCCTTCTTCCCAGTCTTGAAATCACTGGACCTTGAAATGTCTGAGCTGGCTGAAAATCAATCAATAATAATTTGGTTACTTCGTCTACGACTGCTTTTGGTCCACTGCTATGCGCAGTTGTCTACTGGGTTTTGCCCACAAATGAAGTTGATTCAATCTACAGTATCAAAACCTCAAAATACAGTGCTGCAGATGCTGGTAATCGAAACAAAAATAGGAATCTCTGGGAACACTCAGCGGGTCTGGTAGTATCTATGGAGAAGGGAAAAGTGAGCCAACGTTTCGGGACCACGACCCTTCGTCATAACGTCCGACGAAGGGTCGTGGTCCCGAAACGTTGACTCGCTTTTCCTTTCTCTGGAGATACTATCTGACCTGCTAAGTAAGGGTTCCCAGCTATTTCTGTTTTTGGTTTACTTTACAGTTTATTCTGTGAAGTGCTTTGAGACGTCTCAAAGGCGTGATATATCAAAAGCAAGGATTATTATTATTGCCTTTGGTCATCACCCCTCTTTCCAGCTCAGCATCAAACTACATCATTGACGTGAAAGACTCTATATGTGTAACTTTGGTTTTGGTATTAAATGTTTAGAGACCAGCTGAATAAATACAAGTTGCTGTTGAATTTTAATTGTAATCTTAATTAAATGTAATCTTGCTGTTGCTCCCAATTTGTGTATGAAAATTATCCTGTAGTTTCCAAACTGGATTTGAATTTGTGGTAAAACCCATTCAAACAACCTTTTTACATAAATCATTGATTATTTAAATTCTGTTGGCAACATTGTTGAAAATTACACAGAATAGTATTATCAGGAAATGTAAACAGCCATTAGTTGTTAATCACAATAGGCTTTCCTATTTCTACATTTAAGACTTTTTTCCAATATCAATTGAGAAAAATACTTAATAATTTCACTAGAACTAAAATAAATATTTTTAATTGGTAAGTGAATTTTTTGGATAAGCCAAGCTTCTGATACGCGTAGAAACCCATCACCATTTTTAAATGTATCCAAACCAAAGTTTCATTCATTCTACCTACGTGAAAAAATTCCCATGTATTTTAATGGGCCATGGATGGATGGATGGATCCTGCTTACCTAATAGGTGTAAGTAAGGCTTGGTGACCCCATAGTGTTTTGTTCGCAAAATACAATACACAATCAATTCACTTTACAGAATATTCTGTGAAGTACTTTGAGACGTCTCAATGATGTGATAAGATGCTTTACCAAATACAAGAATTATTCTAATCGTTTTTTTGGTGTACTATCTGGCAGAACTGTATAGCTTGCCACTGAAATGGGAATGGAATAGGAAGAATCTCTGCCACTCCCAAGTTCTATCGACGATCCAAGCTGGTTGGTTTGTTGACAGCGGTGTCCTGGAGTACTGTAAACACCTCTAGTTCAGGAACCAGTCTATTATGACCATCAGAATGTTAACCTGTCCTCCCATGATCAGTGAAATGAGATTGCGTTCCTGGAATTGTACAGCTTTACTCACAATTGCTGGGGACGTTATGAATTATTTATATTATAACACCTTCTGGCCTTTTTTAACTCAGGTAAGGGAGGTAAAAACAGACGACGTGGTAAAAACGAAAATGAGTCTGAGAAACGTGAGCTGGTGTTTAAGGAGGATGGTCAAGGTACGTGAGTTGTACTTTTAGCTAAATACTGTTCTGCAGGTTTTTATCCTATATGCATTAGTACTGAGCATCTATATGGGGATTTCCACAATAAAGGGGTATACGTGTGTGACAGAGGTCAGAAAATCAAATTGATTGCTGAACACTCATTTTTTGTACATAAGTGCCCTAGAGACGATACTGTATGTATCTTGTAAGAAACATGTAACTTTTAACAGAATTATTTTTACCACCTCTGAAAGTTCACACTTCATGCACTTAACGCTTTGAATGGGAAAGACATTACAAACGTGGAAATTAGAGGACGGAACGTCATGAGTGAATTTTCAAAATGTTGGAGAAGTAAGCAATCATCAAGCTTATCAAAATAAATCAAACCACGAAGTAGTTACTTCATAACTTTATGAATTGAGAGCAAAATAAGATTTTTTTTAAAAATCTTGAAATCCCGTTTTCCTTGTTCGTAATTTTTTGGACGGACGGGGTTATGAGCGTGTCGTATCTTTTAAAGGGACAAAACAAATATCATCAGGCTCTTGAATGAAACAGAAACTTAGCAGCTTTCTGTCTTAACACTTGATTTATGGATCTCATTATATTTAATGATAGTGAGAGTTAAAAATAAGATCTGAAATAGGTTTCAAAAGCAGTCTTCTTTGCCGTGTCATATTTTAGTGGTCTCCAGATAGAGTGAACATGATCTTTAATTTATTGTCATTTAAAAAACATGTCTCATTTTAAGGCAAAATTATCTGGGCTATCTCTTGAGAGTGTGTTATCTCTGATTTTCATGCTTGGAAAAAAATAATCCACCGTTCCTCAGAAATATTTTGCCTTGCACAATGTACCCCATTGGAAATGCCCATATACAAATTAACTTGTCTTTTTTTAAAAAGCAGTTGTCTCAGCATGAAGTCGATTTTTACAAAATTTACAGCTTCATAACTAAATTTACAAACTTAAATTTTATATATTAGTAATGATTTGGTCCAACAACAGAAAGCAAAAAAAGGTGGAGAGGAAAACATCTAAACTGTTCTAAATTTTAACAATTGGCATATTTAATGTTGATGTGTTCCAGCAATGTACGCAGGTTTCATTCTGCACTGTTCAGAGGATGTATACTGATTATAAAACTGCCAATGCTGTATATGACTGTTAACATGTCCTTTGGAAGTAGACTGACTGCTCAATATTTTGGTAGACATTAAACAAAGAGCACATTTGAAAGCTGAATTTAGTTGTGTCGAATAAATTGTTCAGATTACTGTTGTTGGCCTCTGGGGAAGGACATTGATGCATACTGAAGCACTGGTGAAATGCACAAGTAATATATATATATTTGTTGTCCATTTTGTTTTTCCTTCCTTCTCCTGCCACACGGTGTCTTTTTCCCACTTCTGGAACATTCTTGTTTGCTCAGCAGTTCTCGGCACTATCCTTTCAATTTAAATGTTTTGATCTACATTTTCAGGGTTTTTTAGATCCCCTGTGAACGAATGCAGTTCTTTATTGAGACAGTTCAATTCAAGATATATTGTACACCCTACCTCAGGCCACTGAAACTCTCGTTCATGCCTTTATCACATCCAGGCTCGATTACGCCACCATGCTTATCGGCCTTCCCGACTCCTCCCTTCATAGACTGCAGATCAATCATCCAGAACTCTGCGGCTTTTGTCCTCTCCCACTCCAAGCACCGTGACCCCATCTCCCTCATTTTCGATGACTCCACTGGCTCCCCATCCACCCAGAGGATTCAATTCCAGAATCTGGTCCTTACCTTCAAAGCCTTCCAAGGCCTACCTCTGTGACCTCCTAACCTCCCCGCTCAGCGTGCCCCGCCCTGCTCCATGTCCTCCGACCCACCCACCCCACAATCGGCGGGCGAGCCTTCAGCCACTGTGCCCCTAACCTCTGCAATTCCATCCTGCAGTCCCTACGTTTCGCCCCCTCCCTAGCCTCCTTCAAGACCCTCCTCTTTGACAGACTGCCTCAAGACCCTCCTCTTTGACAGACTCACCACAAATCCCCTCCACCCCTATCGATCCCGACCCCAGCTCGGGTCTGATATATTGACTGTCCAGCACTCTGGGACATCCTCCCAACATGAAAGGTGTTATAAAATGTAATTTTGTGGTTGTGGACTCAGTTTTCTCCCTTTGTTTGCATTGCAGTATCCACTTGTAGAAATGTAAGAATTTCTCAAGATCTGTCTTTGTGGGAAGGCAAATTACATTTTCCAGTTCAAGTTATTTGGTGGTGTGCGTCCTAATTCTTGTTTACATTGATCACATTGTTTTATGATAAGTACTTAATTTCTCTTAGATCCTTGTTTGGTTTAGTGAAAAAACAACAGCAACTTGCATTGATATAGTGACCTCTACACCAGGCAGCGTCTCTGAGCGCTTAACAATGGTGGAGGCCAAGCTCCGCATCTAGGGAAAGTGCCCGGAGGTGCAACCTGAAGATGGAGAAGGAGAGGCAGATTCCGAGAGTTAAGGACAGATTTGCAGGATTATGGGGAGAGAGCCTGGGAATGGGATTAACTTTAAATAGCTCTTTTTAAAGAGCCGGCACAGACTCGATGGGCCAAATGGCCTCCTTTTGTGCTGAAAAAATCTACGTTTCTATGAGGTCGATTAGGTGGAAGTCGGAACCGTGAGACAGATGATAACAAGCCAAAGAGTATTCCGTCTTCTTGACATTTAACTGCAGGAAATTTGCATTCACCCAGCACTTGATGTCCGACAGACAAATCGACAGAACATCAGAGGCCTGGGTGTAACAACTGGAGGTAGAAAAGTAGAGTTGAGTAGGGTCCGTCGATATGGAAATTTGCCGATTTAGATATATCGATGGGTTCATATCGAGATATACCGAAATATCTATATTTTCGTACAGCGCATGCGCGCGCATTCGGAGTGCGTGCGCGTTCCGGGTGCGCGCGCATTCGGGGCCTATCTCCTCAGGAGGTAAATATCTTTCTCTTTCTGTGTCTCTCACTCTCCATCTCTGTGTTTTTCTGTCTGTGTGTCTCTCTCACATCACCCCATCTCTATCTATATTATCATATCCACCCCGTCTCTCTCCCCCCCCCCACACACCCCAGCCGTCTCTCCCCCCCCACCAGCCATCTCTCTCCCACCCCGCCCAGCCGTCTCTCTCCCCCCCCACACACCCCAGGATCTCTCTCCCCCTCACCGCCCCCAGCCGTCTCTCTCCCCCTCCCCCGCCCCCCCCAGCCGTCTCTCTCCCCCTCACCCCCCCCCCCCCCCCACCCGTCTCTCTCCCCCTCACCCGCCCCCCCAGCCATCTCTCCTCCCCCCCAACCCCCAGCCATCTCTCTCCCCCTCCCCCCCAGCCGTCTCTCTCCCCCTCATCCCCCCCCCCCCCCAGCCGTCTCTCTCCGCCTCACCCCCCCAGCCGTCTCTCCCCCCACCCCAACCCCCAGCCGTCTCTCTCTCCCTCCAGCCGTCTCTCTCCCCCTCCCCCCCAGCCGTCTCTCTCCCCCTCCCCCCCCCCCAGCTGTCTCTCTCCCCCTCCCCCCCCCCAGCCATCTCTCTCCCCCTCACCCCCCCCAGCTGTCTCTCTCCCCCTCACCCCCCCCCCAGCAGTCTCTCTCCCCCTCACCCCCCCCCCCACAGCCGTCTCTCTCCCCCCCCCCCCCACCCCCACAGCCGTTTCTCTCCCCCTCCCCCAGCCGTCTCTCTCCCCCTCCCCCCCCAGCCGTCTCTCTCCCCCTCCCCCCCCAACCGTCTCTCTCCCCCTCACCGTCCCCAGCCGTCTCTCACCCCCACCCCCACCCCCCAGCCGTCTCTCACCCCCACCCCCCAGCCGTCTCTCTCCCCCCACCCCAAACCCCAGCCGTCTCTCTCTCTCCCTCCAGCCGTCTCTCTCCCCCTTCCCCCCAGCCGTCTCTCTCCCCCTCCCCCGGCCCCCCAGCCATCTCTCTCCCCCTCACCCGCCCCCCCAGCCATCTCTCCTCCCCCCCAACCCCCAGCCATCTCTCTCCCCCTCCCCCCCAGCCGTCTCTCTCCCCCTCATCCCCCCCCCCCCCCCAGCCGTCTCTCTCCGCCTCACCCCCCCAGCCGTCTCTCCCCCCACCCCAACCCCCAGCCGTCTCTCTCTCCCTCCAGCCGTCTCTCTCCCCCTCCCCCCCAGCCGTCTCTCTCCCCCTCCCCCCCCCCAGCCGTCTCTCTCCCCCTCCCCCCCCCCCAGCCATCTCTCTCCCCCTCACCCCCCCCAGCTGTCTCTCTCCCCCTCACCCCCCCCCAGCAGTCTCTCTCCCCCTCACCCCCCCCCCCCCCACAGCCGTCTCTCTCCCCCCCCCCCCACCCCCACAGCCGTTTCTCTCCCCCTCCCCCCCCCAGCCGTCTCTCTCCCCCTCCCCCCCAACCGTCTCTCTCCCCCTCACCGTCCCCAGCCGTCTCTCACCCCCACCCCCCAGCCGTCTCTCACCCCCACCCCCCAGCCGTCTCTCTCCCCCCACCCCAAACCCCAGCCGTCTCTCTCTCCCTCCAGCCGTCTCTCTCCCCCTTCCCCCCAGCCGTCTCTCTCCCCCTCCCCCAGCCCCCCAGCCATCTCTCTCCCCCTCAACCCCCCCCCCCCCCCCAGCCGTTTCTCTCACCTCCACGCCTTGCATACCTGTATATTGTATTCGAGGACTATGAATACAATATGGCGGCTTTGCACCTCGGTCTGTGCATTGTGTATAGAGATGAGCATTCTGGGTCTTGTAGTTCAGTGTGTGGCATTCCGATTTTTTACCTTGATATATCGAATTTTCGATATATTGATATTTTTAAAATGCCTATATCGGCGTATCGATATGAAAATTATATCGGGTTTTAGCGATATATCGATATATCGCCGGACCCTAGAGTTGAGTGTCCTCTGCATACATGTGGAAGTTAACCCCGTGTCTGCGGATGACATCACCGAGAGGGAGGATATAGATGAGGAAGAGAAAGGGGCCAAGGATGGATTCTTGGGGGAACCCATAGGTGAGCAGATGAAGGCAAGAAGAAAAACCATTTTCAGAGATGGAGTGCTGGCGGGTTGTAAGGTATTAAATGGGCAAGTTCGGGATTTACATGAAGCAGCTAAATGGCAGATAGCCCAGAGTTGTCCTTCAGTATTTTATATAGTCAGCTATTGATAAGCAGGTCAGTTTAGAAAGAACAAGAAAACACTTGTTTAATCTTGGTAGTGTGCTACAGAATACTGTACTGTATGAATATAGTGGCTAGTCATGAATCCACTGCTTGTACAAGAACAGTTTTTGGTAGTACAATTGCAGCCTTTTATATTAAGGTGCTTCAATTTTGGAAATAGTCTTATTTGAAGCTATGTTACCTGGGTTTTTGATACTGGCTTCAGGTTAATCGTTATTCTCTTGATTAAATAACTTAATTTCCAAGATTGCTCAGATGTTTGATTGCTCAACCTATCGAGTAGTTTCATAGATGTTGCCGAACCAAAATAGGCTATTTCTGCCACATTAGTCCATACTGGTGTTTGTACTCTACATGTACTACCCATTCTAAAATCTTCTCTCCCTACCTTCCTCCTATACCCCTCTGTTCTAAGTGAGTGCTTGAGACATCCTCTCAACGTGAAGGGTACTTGATAGTAGTTCTTGCTCTCACCAATTAATCATTCCCTGATCATAGCTGGGACAGTTAAATAACTGTCCATTATTTTGAGGCAGTGAATGAATACTGAAAAGGTACTAAATCTAAAATGGTTTTCCAAAGTCAGGAAGAGTTAACTGAACTATAACTGAACTATTATCCTGTTCTCGCTGATGGTGAAACTGATGGAAACTGAAATAAAATGGAAGATTATCTGTAAAAAAAAAATAACCTTAGGAGATACAGTCAACAGGCTTTGAAAGATATAAAGAAGGAATCAGTGACTGGATAAAACTAGGGCTGTTCACTCAGGCAAACCACTGAGAATGATTTATATAGAAGTATTCAACTTTTTACATTAAATAAACCTAGAATACATCTACATACAGAGGGTGAAGTTTCAGGATTTTAAAGGATATATTTAATACACCAGGAAGTATTTCTTTACATGCAGGGAAATC
Organism: Hydrolagus colliei; assembly: GCA_035084275.1. Lineage (NCBI taxonomy): Eukaryota > Metazoa > Chordata > Chondrichthyes > Chimaeriformes > Chimaeridae > Hydrolagus > Hydrolagus colliei. The sequence continues at coordinate 66,088,544 of CM068745.1, forward strand.
AGCAGCTATCCAGTAATCAAGAAGGGTGGTTGAGGCCATGACGTGGGAGTATTAAAAATGCTTGATGTTATGAGAAAACCGTAGAGTGAGTATTTCTGGAGGTGTGAGATCAAATAGCCAGAAATTGTTGGGTCTAAATCTTTTCATCTGGGTTATTTCTGCCTGTTCAAGATTAATCTCAATCTTCTGTTGCCTCCTTCAGAATATGCTCAGGTGATTAAAATGCTGGGGAATGGGCGCCTGGAAGCAATGTGTTTTGATGGTGTGAAAAGACTTTGCCACATTCGAGGAAAGCTAAGAAAAAAGGTAAATAATTGACAGATTAAAAATTGTACCGTCCAGGTACTCCGCCCCAACCATGGCCTCGTCAACCACAAAACTCACGCATCCACGGTTTGCTAAATGCGACAACCCTTGCTAACCACGGATTTTAACACTAACACTAGTGCTTAGCACTAGGACCCAGTTGCATCAACCAGCCTCGGTGTCGCTTCGCGCTAGCATATAGCGTTAGGACCCAGTTGCGATGTTGCAATCAACCAGTGATGATGGATTAAGGTAAATTACAGTAACATGAATTTATTGTCGCTTCTCTGCATCCTCTCTCTGTGTATAAGTGTATCTCTCTCTGACTCACCTCTCTATTTCACCTTCTCTTCCCCCCAACCCCCTTCTCTCTCTCTGACTCACCTTCTCTTCCCCCCACCCCCCCTTCTCTCTCATTTCCCCGTCCTCTCTATTCCACCTTCTCTTCCCCCCACCCATCCCCCTCTCTCTCTCTCTGTTTGTCTGTATCAGTCAGTCGGTCAGATAGCTCCCCCAAGCCCTCCGTGTCACCCACCACACCTTCTCCGTTGATTTCTCTCTGTGTATGTAGATCAGTCAGACAGCCCCCCCCCAGCCCTCCATGTCACACCCCCCCACACACACCCTCCATGTGTCTCTCTCTGTGTGTAGATCAGTCAGTCAGACAGCCTCGCGGTTTGCTGCAGATCCTGGCAGCCAATGCGCCCAAACTTACTCCCCTTTGTATGTTATAACTGTATGTTTTTTTTGTGTTTAGTTCTACGAAACGTGAACTTACTTCCCCCCCCCCCCCCCCCGTATCACCATCCTCTCGATCTGGTGATCACCCGAGGCCTCAACGTCTCTGGCGTCACCATCACAGACAAGGCCATTTCCGACCATTTTTTCATTTCCTGCAACACCTCTATCCCTCCCCCCTCCACTTCCAAACCCACCACCATCTTCTACCGGCCCTGGAAGAAGATTCCCCCTCAAACTTTCACCTCTGCCCTAGAAACCTCCGACCTCTTTCCACAATGGCATTCTTTTTGTACCGACCCATCCTCCGCCTCCACCGCCCTCCACAACACCCTCTCCACTCCCCTCGACACCCTGGCCCCCCTCACCTCCAAAACTGTCTCCCATTCCCGATCATCACCGTGGTACACAACTCACCTCCGTTCCCTCAAAAGCCAAGTGAGAGCAGTTGAACGCACCTGGCTCAAATCTGGCCTCACGGTCCACCGGCAAATCTGGCTGGACCGCATCAAATTTTACCGCTCCGCCCTAGCCACCGCCAAATCAGCCTTCTACTCCAGGATAATCCTGGAAGCAAAGGACAACCACCGCCTCCTCTTCACCACCACCAACCAGCTCCTCCGCCCCCCCCCCCCGCCTCACCTCGCAGATCCTCTCCTCAAACGTTCGTTGTGAGGAGATGCTGGACTTCCTCGAGTCCAAAATTGAGAAAATCCGCTCTGCGGTTTCCTCCCCCCACCACTCCTCCACCTCCGCGCCCTCATCAGCTACCTCAACCCCTACTCACCCCCCATTTCACACTTTCAACCCCACCACCCCGCTTTCAGTCACAAAAACAATCACCTCCATGAAACCCACCACGTGCTCATTGGACCCCATCCCCACCCCCCTCCTCCCTCCATTTGTTAGCCCCGTTCATTTCTGACACCATTAACCTTTCCCTCTCCTCAGGAACCGTCCCTACCTCCCTTAAAACAGCCACCATCACCCCTATCTTGAAGAAACCCTCCCTTGATGCGTCGCAACCATCACGTTATCGACCCATCTCCAACCTCCCGTTTCTATCCAAGGTCCTTGAAAGAGTGGTTGCCTCCCAGCTCCGCTCTTTCCTTTCAAATCACTCACTTCTTGAACCCCTCCACTCAGGTTTCCGCCCTATCCACAGCACAGAAACTGCCCTGGTTAAGGTCACAAATGACATCCTAACCGCCTGTGAACAGGGCTCCCTCTGCCTTCTCGTCCTCCTTGACCTGTCTGCTGCGTTCGACACAGTCGATGATACCATCCTCCTTCAACGTCTTTCCTCCCACCTCAACCTTCAAGGCACAGTCCTTGACTGGTTCCATTCTTATTTGACCCACCGTTTACATTTTGTTTCTTCCAACGGTTTCTCCTCAAACCCCCGCACAGTTTCCCACGGCGTCCCTCAGGGCTCTGTCCTCGGTCCCCTCCTTTTCACCCTTTACACGCTCCCTCTGGGTGACGTCATTCGCAGACATGGGGTAAATTTCCACATGTATGCAGATGGTACCCAGTTGTACCTTTCTGCCTCATCCCTCAACCCCCAGACGATCGATGTTCTGATAGCATGTCTGTCCGACATCGAGTCGTGGACGAGGGACAACTTTTTGCAATTGAACGTGAATAAGACCGAGGCCCTCCTGATTGGCTCAAGCCAGCGCCTCCGCACATCGGGCGCTGCCAGCCTCAATATCCAAGGTTGCACTCTCCACCTCACAAAGCCAATCAGGAACCTCGGCATCATGTTCGATCAAAAACTTTCCGCGCCTTGACCGGCACCGCCTATTTCCATCTGCGCAACATTGCCAGGCTCCGTAATTATCTTACCCTCCGCACTGCCGAAACACTCGTGCATGCATACATCACCTCACGGCTGGACTACGGAAATTCTCTCCTAGTCGGCCTCCCCAGTTCCTCCATTCATAGGCTGCAGGCCATCCAAAACTCTGCAGCCCGTGTACTATCCCGCACCCGCCTCCGCGACCACATAACCCCCACCCTCGCCCGTCTCCACAGCTCCCCATCCTCCAGAGGATCGAGTTTAAGATCCTCGTCCTCACCTACAAGGCATTACACGGCCTTACCCCATCCTACTTAACCGATCTAATCTCCCCCTACACGCCCACCCGGACCCTCCGTTCAACGGGACTTGGCCTGCTGCAAGTCCCCCGCCCGAACCGCCCCACCATCGGAGGCCGGGCCTTCAGTTTCTCCGCTCCCACCTTATGGAATGCCATCCCTCAATCCCTCCGTTTCGCCTCTTCCCTTTCCTCTTTCAAGGCCGGTTTGAAGACTTTCCACTTCGATCGTGCCTTTTGTTCCACCCCGAACTCTTTTACCTCCCCTTCGTGTTTCACCCCTTCCCAAACACTCCCCTCCCAGCTCGGGTCAAACGTCTCCTGTTCAGTGCCTTGGGACGTCCTCCCGACATGAAAGGCGCTCTATAAATGTAAATTGTTGTAGTGGTTGTTGTTGTTTCCCATAGGGCCCTGTATTTTCCAACCACAATTTTACCAACCGCGGAGGTTTAGAGGAACAATACCCCCACGGTTGGGGAGGAGTTCCTGTATTTCTTTGTATTTCCATTTTCCCCCAGTGGTTTGACAATAGACAAAACAATTTGTTTGTTTCTTGATCCCTTTAGGATGTCCTAATCTGCTACAATGGACAGCTGTTGTGTCAGCGGCGTACTCTGGGGTCAGCAGAATGAATTATTGAAATGAACCAATAGTCAATGTGGAGTTGTATTTTTTCTTGTTACCTTCAGTTTTAATCATAGAAATTTCCCTGGTCCCCAGGCTAATAATACTTTCTGATATTTTCATTTACTTCCAAGGTCTTTCCCTGCCACGAAACACTGTTGAACTACAGGGTTTAGTATCTCAACTGTTATAAGACATGGGTTGGTCACATTACCTTTGATGTTATTTGCTATCAATGGTGTATTATATATCAGTTCTACTGAATAAGGAGCCTGTGAACACATTTGCCTTCCCAGCTAGTTTTTCTTTGACCATAACCTTGATTTTATCCATCCAACACCTTAGGTTGAAGCAGTAACCCTAATTTTCATGAATCCATGAATTGTCTATCAGAGCAGTAAAAAAAAATCAGTTCTTTGGTTCATTTCCAATTTGCCTACTTAAATAACTGAGTGAAGTTTTCCTTTATTGGATTGATGGTTTTACGGATACAACTAGACCTGACTTTGCACCTGTGGAATTTGTGCAGAAAAAAATCTTGAATTTTTCAATGAAATATTGCTGCAGTTATTAATCCATAATATCAGGATCAGGGCATATCCTCTCGGTGTGAAAGGTGTCATACAATGTAATTTTGTTGTGGTTGTTGTATTAGATAATTGCACCTTGTCATTAATTTACTATGGCCTTTCTTTTTTAGGTTTGGATAAACACGTCAGATATTATATTGGTTGGATTGAGAGATTACCAGGTAAGATTTTCCCTCTGAAACAGGGAATTTACTTTGGAGCATTTAATAATATTAATACTAGGCTAGATAGTACAATTTAAAAAGGTGTGAAGGAACAGAGAGACCTGAGGATTTGTGTTAGTGACTCTTTGAAAGTGGCAGGACAGGTAGATAAAGCTGTTAAGAAGGCATGTGGGATACTAGGCTTTATAAACGGGTATAGAAAACAAAACTCAGGAAGTGCTGATTAACCTCTAAAACTTTGGTTAGGCCTCAGCTGGAGTACTGTGTACAATTCTGGTCACCACACTTTAGGAAGGATATTAAGGCATTGGAAAGGGTGCAGAGGAGATTTACGAGGAAGGTACCAGGAATGAGGGACTTCAGCTACGAGGAAAGGCTAGATAGGCTAGGCTTATTCTCTAGAACAAAGAAGATTGAGAGGAGACCTGATAGAGATTTATAAGATTATGAGAGGTTTCGACGGGGTGAATAGGGAAAGACTGTTTCCACTGGTGGGCGAATCAGTGACTCGTGGTCACAGATTTAAAATAGTTTCAAAACGAAGCAGAGGGGAGCTGAGGAGAAATTTTTTCACTCAGCGGGTTCGAATCTGGAATGCATTGCCTGAAAAGGTGGTGGAGGCCGATTCCATAACAGCTTTTAAAAGGGAAGTAGATCTTTATTTAGGAAGAGCAGATCTGTTAGGTTATGGGGAGAAAGCTGGGCAGTGGAATTGAGTTGCTCTGTTCAAAGAGCCGGCACAGACTAGATGGGCCAAATGGCCTCCTTTTGTGCCATACGATTCTGATAATCCTTGCATTTGATATAGTGCCTTATCACAGCGGCCTAGTGTTTTTGAATACGTTTATTTGTATATTTTTAAAAAAATTAAATAATGTATTTGTGATTTACAAAAAAAAGGGTGAGCTTTAATCACTGGGTTGTTTTTTGGTTGTTTTTAAGCTGTATTGGTTTTTGTTTTCCTTTTAGAAGTTCATTGTTACAATTGTGGAAACATACCTAAGGCTTTTTTAGATATATATATATACACATATATAGATAGATATTGTAAAGTGAATTGACTGCTTATTTTGTGGGAAAATATATCTTAAGGGGTAGAAACTTTCAGAGTCATTTAAACATGGAAAATGTCGGCCCAAGTGGCTGGTTGTTCAACCACACTTTAAAAAAATTAATTTGGATAAACATTTGTAGAGAAACATGGAGAGAAAAGAACAGAAGCCTGGAATTGGAGTAGTTACCTGGGGTAGCATCATCTTGGGTGCAGTGGCCTCCTATACTGGAAATTCTATGGTTTTATTCTTGCATGTTGCATTCTATAGAACAACAATTTGGCATTTATATAGCGTCCCTATAGCAGGGTAGTCTCCAGAGCACTGGGAAAAATTATAAAAATTTTTGCAAAATTATTTGTGCATAATCAAACACACTTGAGTTTACCCTTCTTTCCATCCTGCCGAAAAAAAATATTATTTTGCTTGATGTTGCTTAGCTGAATTGATAACATATTGAATGCCATAATACAGTATTAATACAGACTGATTTTTAAACTGTTTTTAAATAAGTCTGTATAATGAATGCTTAATACAGTGTTGCTGACTCTGGGGTCGGTGCCTAGCTTGAGATGCATTCTCATTAATACTCTAAATTGGCAGGTATTAATATTCTCTTATGTTTCCCCATAAGTGACTTTCTGAAATGTTGTCCTAAGTTTTTTATTCCAGGTGCTCTCCTACAGCTGGCCACCTTGAGGCAGTTATAAGAATCTCTTAGCATTATCCCAGAGTTAGCAAGACCGTATTAAGCATTATCCTGTACGTTGTCGACTTTCTGTGTGTGCACAACATATAGGCTTTGGTGGTGACCTGATTATCTGCAAGGCAGGCTGTTTTACTGTATGGAAGGAGGCGACATGTCCGTCCCTTAGGCCACCTGCATTATAAGCTAAATGTGTTATGATGGGACTCTACAACAACAACTTGGATTTATATAGTGCCCTCCACGCTGAACAGCATCTCAGAGCGCTTTCCAATAACAGATTTCGGGGCCGAACCAGGGGTAGGGGGAAGGTGACCAAAAGTGCAGTTGAAAAGAAAGGTCTTTAGCCGAGACCTGAAAATAGGAGAGGGGGCGAGGCAAAGGGAGTGAGTTCCAGAGCCTTGGAGTGTAGTGGCTGAAGGCACCGCTGCCAATGATGGGAGGATTCAGGGGACAAGGAGGAGACTAGACCCGGTAGAGCAAAGTTAATGGGTACTGTTGTGAGGGGAGAGGTCAGAGAGGTAGTGGGGTGCACAGGAGTGGAGGGATTTGCAAGCATTTTGTGTAGCTTGTTTTTATGTTAAATATCTTGTTTCCCTCAGGATAATAAGGCAGACGTCATCCTAAAATATAATGCAGATGAAGCCAGAAGCTTAAAAGCATATGGTGAACTTCCAGAACATGGTGAGGAGCACTTCACTGTTGCACGTAATATATCTGACTTCCTTTAAAGTACGATTGTTTAAATTTTATTTCAATTATTTCCCTCCCCGCAGCCAAAATCAATGAGACAGACACATTTGGACCTGGCGATGATGATGAAATCCAGTTTGATGATATTGGTGATGATGATGAAGACATTGATGATGTGAGTAGTAAACTTGACAATTTCCACTGGGTGGAATTTTTTAAAAAACAGAAGTCGTTCATCATATTCCGGCTTGACTAAACCAATGCCCTGCTTGTCGGCCTTGCCAATCCCTCACTCCATAACATGCAGATAATCCAGAACTCTGTGGCCTGTGTCCTCGACCGCTCCAAGCTTCGTGACCCCATTCAAGATCGTGGTCCTCACATTCCAAGCCATTCACGGCTTCGCCCCGCCATTCCTCTGCGACCTCCTAAGCCACTAACCCCCCCCCCCCCCCCCCCCCCCGAATCTGCCCGCTCAGCGCCATCCCGCAGACCCTCTGCCTTGCCCCCTCCCTGGCCTCTTCAAGTCCCGCCTTAAGACCTTCCTCTTCGACAGTTCCATTGGTCACCCCAAATCCCCCACTTTTCCCTCCACCCTCCCCGTCCCTGACCCAGCTCAGGTCTGAAACAATGACTGTCCAGTTCCTTGGGACATCCTCCTGACATGAAAGGCGCTATGCTATACAAGTGTAATTTCGTTGTTATTCTGTTTTTTTCCTTATTACCATCTGCATAAATGTAGCAGTTCAGATGGTTACTTTTCTTGAGGTTAGTTTATTTTCTTGGGAATTATTCTGATTGGTTAAAAAGTCAGAAGCGTAACTTGTACTGTCACTTATGACCTTTTTTTGCTTTTTCCTTTTCCTCTTCCATCCTCTCAAACCCTCCAAACGAAACCCTACATCAGTTTCATCAGTGCTGATGCAAAAGTGGATTCAAACTAGTTGAATCCACTCGTCCTCCTTGACCTGTCTGCTGCGTTCGACAAAGTCGATCACACCATCCTCCTTCAACGTCTTTCCTCCCACCTCAACCTTCAAGGCACAGTCCTTGACTGGTTCCATTCTTATTTGACCCACCGTTTACATTTTGTTTCTTCCAACGGTTTTTCTTCAAACCCCCGCACAGTTTCCCACGGCGTCCCTCAGGGCTCTGTCCTCGGTCCCCTCCTTTTCACCCTTTACACGCTCCCTCACGTCATCCGCAGACATGGGGTAAATTTCCACATGTATGCGGATGACACCCAGTTGTACCTTTCTGCCTCATCCCTCAACCCCCAGACCATCGATGTTCTGACAGCATGTCTGTCCGACATCGAGTCGTGGACGAGGGACAACTTTTTGCAATTGAACGTGAATAAGACCGAGGCCCTCCTGATTGGCTCAAGCCAGCGCCTCCGCACATCGGGCGCTGCCAGCCTCAACATCCAAGGCTGTACTCTCCACCTCACAAAGCCAATCAGGAACCTCGGCATCATGTTCGATCAAAAACTTTCCTTCCTCCCCCACATCCGCGCCTTGACCGGCACCGCCTATTTCCATCTGCGCAACATTGCCAGGTTCCGTAATTATCTTACCCCCCGCGCTGCCGAAACACTCGTGCATGCATACATCACCTCACGGCTGGACTACGGAAATTCTCTCCCTAGTCGGCCTCCCCAGTTCCTCCATTCATAGGCTGCAGGCCATCCAAAACTCTGCAGCCCGTGTACTATCCCGCACCCGCCTCCGCGACCACATAACCCCCACCCTCGCCCGTCTCCACTGGCTCCCCATCCTCCAGAGGATCGAGTTTAAGATCCTCGTCCTCACCTACAAGGCCTTACACGGCCTTACCCCATCCTACTTAACCGATCTACTCTCCCCCTACACGCCCACCCGGACCCTCCGTTCAACAGGACTTGGCCTGCTCCAAGCCCCCCGCCCGAACCGCACCACCATCGGAGGCCGGGCCTTCAGTTTCTCCGCTCCCACCTTATGGAATGCCATCCCTCCGTTTCGTCTCTTCCCTTTCCTCTTTCAAGGCCGGTTTGAAGACTTTCCTCTTCGATCGTGCCTTTTTTGTTCCACCCCGAACTCTTTTATCTCCCCTTCGTGTTTCCCACGCCTTCCCAAACACTCCCCTCCCAGCTCGGGTCACATGCCTCCTGTTCATCGCCTTGGGACGTCCTCCCGACGTGAAAGGCGCTCTATAAATGTAAATTGTTGTTGTTGTTGAATGGTTCATTTTCCATTTCTTCCTCTTCCCTCCTATCCAAAAATGCAGTGACCTGCCGTGTAATTTCATTAATTCCTATAACTTCTAAATCTGATTGCTTTATGCACACAATCTGAAAGCTGTTACATTCTATATCATTTTGTGCAAAACAAGTAGACATCTGAATGGTCTTTTTGTGCTGAAAATTACTTCTTAATACTGACTGTTTACACTTTTTTGTTTTTTTACAGATCTAAATCACATTCAGTTTCGATTCCATGGACTTACTAAGCTCGATTTGACATTGAATTCCTTTTTTGGACTTCAAATTAGGATTTTCTGTGTGGATGGAATTGATTTGTATTTGTTTCACTAAATAAAAAATTCTGGACTGTAACTATTTTCTTTGGTTTTAAAAATAATCTGTATTTATATTCTTTACTGACAATTTAAGAAAAGGACTTGCTGTGAAGACGAATTGAATCAAACATTTCCAATAAAATATTAAACCTCTTAATGCCTGTTTTTCTCAGTTGCATTGGAGTGAAGAGTGGATTTCGGACTGAACTGGTAGGTGTATTTTGGTCACGGCCCATATCTGAGAATTAATGTATTGGTATGTTTCAGAAACAGACTGGGCTTGTGAGTTTTGTCCAATTTTGTGGGCCCAATTCCAGAATTGTCTGGACACTGCATCAGGGTGGTGGTAAATAAATTATATTGATATGCTTGCAATTTATTTGCAAATGTAAAATAGCCAAGATAAATCCAGAACACCTAAATCTATGGAATTATATTTTGTGAAGAATACAAATTGTCTGGTGGCGCATGGTTCACTTTCACATTCTGGAACAATCAATGGATAATTTGTTCAGTATCAAACTGGTGCTGCTTTTGTGCAGATAAAAGCACAAAGTAAACAAACCATGCATAAACTGCAATCTGCCTGCATTTATGATGAAACTTGCCTGCAATTTGGATAGATCACATTAACAAATTGTAGGATTATTCCATTCCTTTCTGGAGCGATGGTGTTTTAACTGAGTGGCTTGTACTGCCCACTTCAAGCTAAGCTGCTGCAGTACCCATTGTAGGACTAGAACCAGTTAAGTCTGCTGTCTGCGTAAACGAGTTGTGTCCTCGTTCCTCTGCTGCAGACAAACAGCAAGAACTCACATTTTATATTGAGTCCACAAGTCAAAGGAGCTTGTGGACAACTCATTTTTCTTAGGAGTTGATGCTTGAAGTGTTTTCTCGAAAATGGTGTTTGATTCAACAATCTAGACTCTTAACAGTCATTGCATATTTTTTAAACAATGAAAAAAAAGCCAGACAGTTTTTGAAAATAGCAATCATGTATTTAATAAATCAATTGAATTGCAGCTCAGAAATGAAATTTCCAAGGAAGTACATGTCAATGTAATAGTCACTCAATGGGAACATTGAATAGAATTTGCTGAGGCACCAATTCAATCCCATACATTCTTACCAAATGTTAATTTGGTAAGACTTGCTCACCATATGAGTATTTCGACTATGAGGCTTGTACTTCAAAGGATCATTTCAAAACAAAATAAGCATTGTACACCAAAAGACAAGTTCTTAACACAAAAGTAAAACGGGACAACTGCTGTATGCTCAAACGGTGCAAGTACCCTTTGAGGAAATTAACTGCAACACAGATGTCAATACAAGAAATAAATGAACAAAGAAACCATCAGGCGTGTAAACTGGTACCCAGAAACATTACATTTTATTTATTGAAAAATAGCATCAAATAGTACCAGAATGGACTTGTGTGCCTGAGTTGCTTTTAATTCATTGCAATTTTATATATATATATATGTATATAAGCCTCTAGCATTAGAAGAGCCATTGTTGACATCAGTGCATGTAGTACAGGGGGACATAGTAAATCACTCAGCAGTTATGTGATCAGATTTTACAAAACTCATGAAAAGTTGTTTATAAAAGATGTAAGGGGAGGGGGGAGCAGGAAATGCTTACAAAATGAATTTGGCACAAACCTAAATTTGGCTGCTTTTAACTAAATCCTGGAATCATGGAAAGGTTTCACTGCAGCACTGCATCCAGCAAACGATCCATCACTTTGATTGAAGTGCTTTCTTAATTCCTTCCACTTCCAGCTGTTAAAGAAACACTGTAAGCATCAAATGTGGATAACCAGCTAGAGAATAATCTGTATGTCGGCATTTGGAAAAGTATAATCTAAAGTATAATCTATCAAAGATTACAAATGAAACAGCCAGAAATCTGCTACACCTCATGCAAACCAAACCAAGTGAATCTAGTGGCATATACTATGCTATACAGTACTAATCTTGTACTGAAGTCAAATGAAACAAATTATAAGGCAGATCAACCTCCCTGCAGCTAGTGTGGATGTAAAGTAATTGCGCAGGAAAAACACTGAAACAGAAGTACTGCTGTGGAGCTTGCTGTAAGTCAGTAAGTTTCATAAGAGAGCCATACTGAAAAATTGTACTTATCAGTTCAAAGAATCATTTTGCACAGAAGGAGGCCATTCGGCTCACCGTGTCTGCGCCAGCCCCGAAAAGACAATACAACTGAATCCCACTGGCCCGCTTTCTCTCCGTACCCCTGCAATCTTGTCTGCCCCAAATACCCATCTACTTCTCTCTTAAAAGTTGTTATCAAATTGGCTTCCTCTACCCTTTCAGGCAATGCATACCAGATCCGAACAACTCGCTGGGGGAAAAAAATAGATTTTTTGCTTCCAAGTCTGAGCAGCTTTCAAACCAAATGAGCTTCAACACATTCAACTATAGAAACATCTGTGAGCTTTAATAGCAATATAAACAGCTGTGCATTTGATGACCTATCGTTCTGATTTTGAGCAAAATTAGCATCTTAAAGTGTAGTAATTGTTTTTGTAGGCAAATGAGCCAGCAATGTCCAACAGATAGCAAAGCAGTGATTGATCAATTTACTTGGGAGGATTGTCAAAGAAGGAGTCCTGTAGCTCAGTGGTTACTAGGGTCCGGCGATATATCGATATATCGCTAAAACCCGATATAATTTTCATATCGATACGCCGATATAGCCATTTCAAAAATATCGATATATCGAAACATCGAGGTAAATAATATCGATATATCGAGGTAAAAAATCGGAATGCGAGCACACTGAACTACAAGACCCAGAATGCTCATCTCTATACACAATGCACAGACCGAGGTGCAAAGCCGCCATATTGTATTCATAGTCCTAGAATATAATATAAAGGTATGCAAGGGGTGGTGAGGGGAGAGAGACAGCTGGGGGGGTGGGGGAGGGGGAGAGAGACGGCTGTGGGAGGGGGAGAGAGACGGCTGGGGGAGGGGAAGAGAGATGGCTGGGGGGGGGGGGAGAGAGACGGCGGGGGGGGGGGGGAAAAGAGACGGCTGGGGTGGGTGCGGGGGGGAGAGAGACGACGGGGGTGGGGGGGAAAGAGACGGCTGGGGTGGGTGCGGGGGGGAGAGAGACGACGGGGGTGGGGGGTGCGAGAGAGGGACGGCGGCGGGCGGGGGGGGCAAGAGAGACAGGGTGGATGTGATAATATACAGATAGATAGAGATGGGGGGGATGTGAGAGAGGAGAGAGACACCACAGACAGAAAAACAGAGATGGAGAGACACAGAGAAAGAAAGATATTTACCTCCTGAGGAGATAGGCCCCGAATGTGCGCACACCCTGAATGCGAGCGCACCCGGAACGCGCACGCACCCCGAACGCGCGCGCACTCCGAATGCGCACGCCACTCGCGCATGCACAGTACGAAAAACCCGAAAATATCAATATTTCGGTATATCTCAATATGAGCCCATCGATATATCTAAATCGGAAAGTTTCCATATCGACGGACCCTAGCGGTTACAGCACTCGCCTTACAGACGAGAGTCTTGGGTTTGAATTCCAGCAGGGCGAAGCCTTGGGCAAGTTTCCTTACTCCACACGCCTAATGATAGTCCCTCAAAAAAAATAATGAACTGGTCATTTCAATCCATGACTGTTTGTGGGACACTGCTGTGCGCAATTGACTGCCGCGTTTCGCCAACAAATATACAGTCAATTCACTTGACAGTATATTCTGTGAAGCGAGATGTCATGAAGTCATGAAAAGTGCTTTATCAAATGCAAGGATTATAATTATTATTATTGTTGATCAGGGCACTGGAATAGTTACCTTCTATTGTTGAATAGCGTTACAGCAATTACCTGTGATGAGTGTCGAGACATTTTGAAATTCTAAGTGCCGTATCAAAGGACAGATTATTATTGCACTTCAGGGGCTGGTTTTATTCAGTTCAGATTGTGGTTATTGCCAGGGACTGTGGTTAAAAATGGTACCTATTGCCAGTTTCCTCAGGTTCTGTAGTAATGTGTGCTGCAGGATTCACAATGATAATTATTACACATTTACACATTAGGTATAAAATTGCTGTTGTTTAGGAAACTTACTTGCAATGATATACGTATCTTCTTTTCTTCATCTAATTCATTCATCAATTGAGTTATCTCTTTTCTGTCAAAAAGCATAGTTACAATTTAGCCTAAATAATTTTTACAACAACATTATAGACTTGCAGGAGGTAAATAATAAAGTACTTAACAGGATCCACTGCAAAAAGTGTAATGGCTAATTTTGGGTGCAAATGCAGCATTAAATTTCCATGCCGCGGAACCCCAAATTGGAGAATGATGTATTTTATTTGGGAGATTGTCAACCAGTGCCATGGAATCTTTAACTTCCACCTAAACATACAGATGGGAATCTCCACTTCAACATTTCATCTAAAGGACGGCAACTTAAAAAATGCGGCGTTCCCCAGCCTTACATTGGAGTTGTAAGTCCCAATGTCCCTACGTTTATTACCCTACTTTATTATTTATCTCCTGCAAGTCAGGACTTGATCCTTTGCTTTTGACACAAGATTAATAATTTGTACTTTCATACATAAGGTGGTTTTAACAAATCCAATTGATTAGAATCAAAGTGAATAGACATAGACACCATGGAATGTTCTGGACCCTCTGCAGCAGCTATTGGAGTTGCTGCCCTACAACTTTCGAGTCCCACTTAGCAGGATACCAACAAAACAAAAACAATCAAGTTCCTTTCAAACCAACGACACACAAGATTGGTTTGGATGAAGAAGGCCCTTCAGCCCATCTGATCTCAACCGCGCAGAACACCCATCTATCTTCCCCGTGCACAGCAACAAGCTGCTTTTTCAATGGGTCCAAGTGCTGGATTACCACCTTCCCTGGCAACCTGTTCTGGTCTTTTATTACATTTTATATGAAGAAAATCTGGTATCTATCCTGAAATTGCCTTTTACATCTCTAAACCTGTGTCCCCTGGTACTACTGCCTTGTCTCGTCATAAAATATTCCTCTAGGTTTATGTATGGAATCCCATTTAAGATTTTACACACAATTTTATGCATTACTATAAATTGACTCTTTTTGGGAGCATTTTGCCCACAAAATATAGAGTCAACCACTTTACATTAGATCCTGTGAAGCACTTTGAGACGTCAATGATGTGATAGGAAATGTAAAGGGCCTTAGCTTGTTTAATGAAGCCTGTTCAAATCTGATGATCGAACAGTATGGGTGGGTGTTAGACCCAACCATAGTGCCTAAATCAGGGCAGTCAAATCGATAATCAAGACAAGATAACAGGATGAACTTTTCCCCCTTTATTGAGGGGCAAATTCACACAAACTTAACGTTTGTGTGTATTCCTTTAACTCTGTTTCAATAAGATCTCTTATTTCTCCTATTTCCAGTGTAAATATTTCCAGCTATGATAGCCTGCTGGTAATTTAGTTGCCTAATTCTAAGCATCACGTTAGATGCGTTATGGAAGGCATTAAGCCTAGAATGAAAAGAAATGTAGAAATGCACTAACACTAGTTTTGCAGGATTCTCTTAGAAGACGACTAGGATTAATTGGAAGATTAAACAGTTTTTAAAAAAATGTTTTAGATTAGCATTTAGTTACACACTATTATCTATAATACAGCCATAAAGTGTGAATCATAGATTACAGCACCATTCGCCCCGTTGTGCCTGTGCCAGCCCTTACAAAGGGCTATCTGCCCCACTCCCCCACTCTCCCCATACTCCTCCAAATTTTTCCTTTTCAAGTATCTATCTAACTAATTCTCTTTTGAAAGATGTTTTGAATCTGTTTCCACCACGGTTTCAGGCAGTGCATGTGTAAAAAAAAATTCTCCTCACCTCCCCTCTGGTTCTTTTGACAATTATCTTAAATCTATGCCCCCTGGTTACTGCCCCCTGCCAGTGGAAACAGTTTATCTCTATCTATATCAAAACCCCTCATAATTTTGAACACCTTTATTGAATCCCCTCTGCTCTAAGGAGATCAATTCCAGCTTCTCTTGTCCCTCTAGATAACTAGTCTCTCACCCCGTCTACCATGCTGATAAATCTTCTCTGCACCCTCTCTAAGGCCTTGATATCATTTCTAAAGTGTAGAGCCCAGATAATATAAACAAAATGTCAACTTACTTGTGTTGAGATTTCATCAATTCAATGAACGATCTCAACTCCTTCACTTGTATCCTCAACTCCTCAATTGCATCTTGGCTCTTGTCACTCTTTGGCTTCATATCAGTGTTGAACTTGGATGGAGAGTTTGGCCGTTGTCCAGATCCTGAAGCAATGGTATGGTGAAATGCAGGAACCATGGATGCATGTGGATTGCATCCAGTTGACAAAACTGAGTGCCCAGGTTTTGGTGGCAATGCTGTTTTATCAGCTGTCTAGGATAAGACGAGTGAAAATTTTCATCATTAAAAGCTCTATAGTCACAAGAGGTTCTACTCAGAATGTAAACATAGCCCACCATTTTCTTATTTTGGAAGAGAGACCAAAAGGCATTGGTAATAAAAACATAGTTTTAGAAATTGTTTCTGCTTGTCATCTACAACATATCAACAAAAACTTGTATTTATATAGCACACTTCACATGGGATAGCATGCCGGAGTGCTTTATTTCAGTCAAAACAATAGTGTAGAAATTACAGCACAGTCCTTTCCCATCACTTAAGGTTACTGTGGTTTACACTAACCTTCACATTTTGTGCTGACATGCCGGAAATTTTATTTTCCCCACAAGACATTCAGTTACAAAACATTAATTAAAAAAATACAGCACATCTATAAATGGAGTGGGAAGAATGGGGGTGGGGGGAAAGAGAGGAGTTTAGAAAACATTCAGTGTTCTTTTTGCTGATTGTTTTCCAGAGACCATGTTTGTGAGAACACCCCTCCTTTTGCTGAGCTTGGATTAGATACCCCATCACTGCTGCCAAAATTCCAGGTTTGCATCTTGAGCAAACAGTAGCCTCTTGAGCCCTGTTCTCTCAGGACACAAAGAACTGTACACCAGCACAAATCACAGCTTTCCAAAGAGGCCAGAAAAAGTGTAATCATGTCTTGAAAGAGAGCACGTTAAATTTAGCAAAAAGTAGATTACTAAATCTGTTTTGACAGATGAACAGTTTGTGCTCAGTCCACGTTATAAACATTGATGAACAAGGGTTCATACTCACTGGTAACGCAGGTATGGGTCTTGGGGCTCTCTTTACTTTTGTTGTGCTACAATCCAACTCTATTCTCTCTTGCTCTTCTCGCTCTTCCTCTTGTGCTGTGGACGAATCCAGATAATCAGGACTTGAAAGTGAGGGCTGTGAGAAAGGAAAGATTTTTGTTAGAAACATACTGCAAAGTATGAAACAGTTTAAATATAATTTCCTGTAGAGTGACAATTGAGTCCTGTGGAGTCCTACAACTGAGATTAGAGCACCCCCAAGTGACCTGGACTCGATTCTCGGCAGGGCAAAATGTTTCCTTACTGCACATGCCTCTGTTTACCTAGCAGTATGTAGGAATCTGGTTATTAGTCAATTGGCAAATCACTTTTCCAGGGGTAATTCCTTCAAAAATAAGTAATATATTTGTCATTCAATCTATGACTGTTGTGGGACACTGCAATTGGCTGTCGTGTTTCGTCCACAAAATATAGTTAATTTGCAGTATATTCTGTGAAGTACTTTGAGACATCTCAAGGACGTGATGAGGAGCTATAACAAATTCAAGTATTATTAATAGTTAAGGTCTCTCTGCCGCTTAATTTCCGCAGAGATCACAAGGGGTTTAGAACGTGAAATCCACACCCAGGATTTACAGTTTAGGAGTCCTCACTACAATAATGTAATGAATGACAACTAACACCAGTGTTTAAAATGCCACGTTCTCTTCTGTAAAAAATACTGTTAAGACAAACATTTTCTAATTAACTACAACTGTAAGGAAACATTCTCCTTCCTCCCCTCAGCCGCTGCCCTTTGAAATTTCTCCCCTGCTATCATGCTCTCATATGGGCTACTTTTTCTTGTTGCTAGGGTTTGGTTCCATAAGCACCCTTTAGTAACTTGCCCAAGTGGCCATTGCTCAAGTGCAAATCTTGATCATGAATGTTGGCAGATTGGTTTATGGCAGCCAAAAAAAGTTCCTGTCCACATACAGACTTTTCAAGATAAGTAGTTAGACCATTTTCTGTTGACAACATGGCTGACTACTCTGTACTGGGTTAGTTGATCTAAGCCAAATCTAAGGGACCAGTTGAGACACAACAACTCAATGGCTCCTGGGTGGAGTGGGGAATCCGCTTGAGTTACCATTCCTAAATGCTACACAAAAACCTGTTGGAAGCTCCATGTGTGGAATTGAGTTGAGGACAGGATCGGAATAGGCTGTGATAATGCTCACGCCAAATAATATGCACACACACCCAAGAATGGCCACTTTGGTGAGGTATTGGAAGGGTAACAGGTGCCTGTACAATTGTACCCCAGTGGAAGGGGCAAAAAAGATTTTATAATAATAATAATCCTTACGTTTATATAAACAAAACACAAAATACTACAGATGCTGGGAATCTGAAACAAAAACTGAAGTTGCTGGGGAAACTCAGCAGGTCAGACGGCATCCATGGAGAGAGGAAAAAGAGTCAACATTTCGGGTCTACAACCCTTCGTCAGAACTGGGGCATGTTCAGAGGGACAGGTTTCTTAAGGATGTTAGAGGGGGAGAGGCAGGACATGGAAGACAAAGGAGACAAAGAAGACAAAGGAAAAAGAAAAAAGAGTGTGTTATCTGATGGGTTGAATATGTGATAATGACTTCAGGGGAAGAAACAAAAGGGGATGGGTTTAAACGAAACTGGGTAGCAGAGGTTTTTAGTGGTGATAGAACAAACAAAACACCGGACAGGCAAGGAGTGTCTGGAGTTATGATTGTGATGGGGGAGGGGAGGTGGGGGGGTAAACAAGGGGAAGCTCTTATGGCCTGAAATGGCTGAAATCAACATTGAGGCCAGACAGCTGTAGTGTCCCCAGTAGATAGATGAGGTGCTGTTCCTCAAGCTTTTGCTGTGGGTCACTGAAACAGCGCAGCAGGAGACCATGGATCGAAAGATCAGCCTCTGAACGTGAGCGCAAGTTGAAATGGAGGGAGACAGGAAGATCAGGGTTGACCTTCCGTACAGAGCGAAGATGCTCTGCAAATCGGTCTCCCAATGTAGAGGAGACCACACCGTGAGCAGTGGATGCAGTATATTACATTGGTGATAGTACATGTGAACCGCTGTCTCACATGGAAACTGTGTTTTGGTCCCTGGAGAGTGGTTTGGGTGGAGGTGAAAGGGCAGGTATTACATCTCCTGCGCTGGCACGGGAAGGTGCCAGAGGAAGGCGAGCAGTTGGTGCTACTAACAGTGGAGTGGACCAAAGAATCCCGGAGGGAACGGTCCCTTCAGAATGCGGAGAGGAGAGGGGAGGGAAATGTATCCTTGGTGGATGGGTCACGTTGCAGGTGATGGAAGTTTTTACGGATGATGTATTGAATAGTGAGGCTGGTAGGGTGGTAAGTGAGGACCAAGGGGACCCTATCACGATTCTGCGATGGGGGGGAATGGGTGAGGGCAGAGGTGTGGGAAATTGGATGTCAAGTGCACACAACAGTGTTCCACAAACATGGATTGAAACAGCCAATTAAAAAAAAAAATTGTTGAAGGGATTATTAGAAGTCGTGTGGAGTAAGGAAATTTGCCCAAGATTTCACCCTGCCTGGAATTGAACCCAGGTCTCTCGCTTGTAAGGCAAATGCTCTAATCACTGAACTATAGTACTCCACTGAACTATAGTACTCCAATATGGCTTGAATGGGGAAGATTTCTGGAGAAAGAACAAGGCTGTGGAAGAATTTAAAAATTCAGATGATTCACTATAGTTGAGGATGCCAATAGAGCTTGGGAGGAGAGAGGGTGATCAGAATTCAAGCACGCTCCAGTTAAAGTGTTTTGAGTAAGTTGAAGAAGGCAGCAAAGGAGACCAGATGGAAGGGTCAACACTGAGGTGCAGAAGAGTTTAAAATGCAAAGTTCTTTTCTGAACCCCGAGGTGCATGAATCAAGAGTTCATATGGAAATGGTGTTATGTAAGGAACAATGCGCTCCGATCTGGAAGAGATCTTTGTGGTGGTGGTGTGGGGTTTGAACTTCAGCGCACCACAAAGTTAAGCCTGAGCAAGTAACATTGTCAACAGCAATAACAAATTGAATTTATATAGCACCGAGGAGGTCCCAAGGAGTTGAAATAACGGTTCAACCTGAATAAGAGCTATTTTATTCTGAAATATAAATTTGACTCTGCAAATATAACTTATTATTTAAAAGCCATCTGTTTCTCATAATTCTCCCCTCTGGGTTCGCCAACCCTTTACTGTGGCTCTTGCTTATGCCACTTTTACATTGTATGATATTTTGTTTTGAAACAACAATTCCCGAGACGAGAGATTTCCTTAGAACATCAGGGAATGACACATCAACATTATGTACAAAACAATCAAAACAGCAATGCAAATTGATCATAGGCTTCAACTACTTACAGCTATAAAGACTTGAGATGGGGGTCGTCTCCCACTAGCTTTGGGACGGGAGGCAGTCGGATGATTGAGTTTCTCAGTGGAAGAAACCACACTATCAAAACTCCCTACGTCTACAACAAGAAAACAGAACATTTAAATACATGTTACATAGATCCACTTTGCAACAACCCAAAGCGCAAATGGATCAAATCCATCTAGTATTCAGAACAATCTGACCTCAAAGTTTCAACAAAATACTCTCATGCACAGATAATGTGGTACACTTACCATACATTTAAAAAAAATCTGAAAGTAAATGAATTGCAGTTATTTCTTTACACTGCCACCCTCCTGTCCAAACAGCAAATTAACCGCAAATAGTTTTCTTATCAGAAATAATGAAATACCCAAATAAAATGAGTTTCATGTAATGCTGAGCTAGATCAGATAGCAATACGCCTCCTGCATTTCAAAACATTTTTGATTTCACAAGTCATTAACATTCAATTATTCAATGCCTTCAATCTCCGATTGATGTTGAACCATAGTTCCATAAGCACCCTTGCCCCTTGGTTAACTTGCAAAAGTGACCATTCTTCACGTATAAGACCATACAGTGAATGCCGGCAGGGACTCCCTTAATAGAGCACCATGGCTAATTTTGTTACTCTCCCTACCTGAACTAGTTGAGGGGCGGGCGGGGTGACAGTGATCAGAATTAAAGTTCTGGCCAATTTCCCCCTCCTCCTCCAATAACCCAGGGACACAGGGTTCAACCTAGCACTCTACATCCACTCCTGCTGACATCAACAACAACACAAGCTTAGAATTTATGCTGTGGCTTTTTCCAAGTCTGTATATTTCAGTTGTGCTCTGGGCAGTACTTCCCAACTGAGTCACATAAAGGGTGCTATCAATGGTGCTAACAATCAAGATGTTAAGCGCAACACATAACATATTTAACTTAATTTAACTTCTCAAGATTTCTTTTTTTTAAAGAAAACACGCATGTACACAAGCATTCAGCTTTTATTACATACAGTGAAAGCACTGAATTGTTTCCTTGGAGTCAAATAAGTAGTGATGCCAGCAAACGTTACATTCTGCGATAATCCAAGATGAATGCTGAATAAAGATTTGCAAGCAGGAATCCTGAATGACCTTTACCCTCTATCACACATTCCACTGATGATACTATAAAATACCTTGCACCAATTCTGAAGTCTGATGCAGGCAGGGGTGAAATATTCTACTTTTTCTACACTGGTTGTAATGGCCCTTTTAAACCACACAATGCATCACTTCCATTAGTAACGGTTTGAAGTGGAGAAACAGGATTTGCTATATATTACTTCTCTGTGTCTGCGGAGAACTGTTTAAAAATAAACAATATAATAGGAGAACATTATATTTCAAATCTCTTAAATTCCCCCAACCTCCACCCCTTCAGAAAGGTAGCAGCATCTCCGCCAAGGAGACCTGTCCACTGTTTTGGATCACTGTCACTGAGCTGTGCAAGGATCAACACCCTCCTGATTATAAATGTTATGCCATTGCTCAACTTAACCACATAAATCACTGCAACTCTGGCGATGTCAAGTGTAGTAACATGGCTTCTTGCCGATAGAATTTAATATTTAAAAGATATTGGTAACATACAGTTGATTCACAAATCAAACATTATTTTAAAGTACCTATCTAGTGGGTAAAATAAATATTTGTTATTTTTATTATCCTCTACCTCATTCACTGACTCACCGTGAGGTAATGGTTACATACTGACCTTGGAGAATATGCAATGCAGATTCACCAGAATTATCCTGAATTAAAGGACAGAAAGGGAAAATCGGGGCTCCCTTGAATAGATGAGTTCGAGGGATAATCAGATATTGGTGTTTGGGAGGGCTGGATAGTAAATGTTAGCAGTAAGTATTTGACCATGAAGGGCTTCACAACTGAGCAGCAACCT
Organism: Hydrolagus colliei; assembly: GCA_035084275.1. Classification (NCBI taxonomy): domain Eukaryota; kingdom Metazoa; phylum Chordata; class Chondrichthyes; order Chimaeriformes; family Chimaeridae; genus Hydrolagus; species Hydrolagus colliei. The sequence goes on from CM068745.1 coordinate 66,110,663, forward strand.
GTCCTCAACCAAACTTGTGGAGGCCTGTAGCTCAGCGGTGAGAGCACTCGCGTTGCAAGTGAGAGACCTGGGTTCAATTCCAAGCAGGACGAAACCGTGGGCAAGTTTCCTTATTCCACACGCCTGATAATAATCTCTCAAACAAAAAATAATAATAAATTGGTCATTTCATTCAACGACTTTTTGAGGGACACTGCTATATGCAATTGGCTGCCGCACTTCACCACAAAATATAGAGTCAATTCACTTTACGGCATATTCTGTGAAGCACTTTAAGACATCTAGAAGACTTGAAAAATGCTGTATCAAATGTAAGTACAGTAAAAGCACGTTTATCCGTGACTCGATGAACCGGCAGTTCCATATAACCTGCACGCAAAAAAAACAAACCCCGTTCGATAAACCGGAACTTATCCGGAACAATAGCAATGGAGCATTTGTAATACATAAATAATAACATAACAGAATATTGTATTGGTACTTATTGTTAAAGCTACTCTCTTGCGCTTCTCACCTTTACTAGTAGATGCTGTGTTTGAAGCCATGATGCTGCGGTTGAGATTTATAGTCTAGCAATTCTTTTTAAAATGGAGCACTCCAAGCGGGTGAAAAAAACAGAGCGCGATTTTAAAGCCATACTAGTGGCAAGCCGATAACGCTAGTCGATAACCCACATTGTTGCGCAGGTGCAGTACTTTGGTTTGCCGCTAGTAGAGTCTAGGTCTATCTGCTTGGCGCTAGTAAAGTCGCAAGACTTTAAAATCGCGCTGCCTTTTTTTTCACCCGCAATTTGGCGTCCTCCATTTAACAAAGAATCACTGGACTGTAAACCTCAATCAGTAAAGGTGAGAAGCACAAGAGAGTAGTTTTAACAATAAGTTCCAATACAATATTCTGTTATTATCTGTTATTATTTAGTCTGGCGTGTGTTAAAAGAAGTAAAAAAAAATTGTGGTGGGTTTTCGGCTGCGGGCCGCCTGAATATCCGGCAGGCGCCTTAACTGGCACTGCTCAGGTCCCGTGGGTGCCGGATAAGCGGGCTTTTACTGTATTACTATTATTAAATTGCATGAAACTTTCAAGCAGGATCATCTAACTGAGATAGGATTGGAAACCATGACCTGGAAAACCTAGGCTGATTCAAATCTCTGTCCCAACTGAGATTAGGTATCTCAGACCACAGTTTAATTAAATTGGGTCCTTCATAAGGGTTTACCAACATAGTCATTTTCAATGTAATTACTTAGCAACAACACTATATTTAATTGAATGTAGCAGATCCTGCATTAGAGAAATGCTTCATAATGTTCAACTTTAGCATTGATTTTAATAGGTAAAAGGTAAAGAACTATTCATAGTTTATTAGCATGCCTACTACAGAATACAGGCACCCCTCCCCAAACCGCGGGGGCTACATTCCTGTAAACCTCCGCGGTTGGTAAAATCGCGGTTGGAAAATACAGGGCCCTATGGAAAACATAGGGATATAGGGAGTACGTTTGCTTTTTCGCAGTTGGAAAATGCAGGACCCTATGGGAAACATGTTTCGTAGAACTAAACACAAAAAAAACACATACAGTTATAACATAAATGGGGATAGGGGGAGTAAGTTTGGGCGTATTGTCTGCCAGGATCTGCAGCAATCCGCGAGGCTGTCTGACTGACTGACTGATCTACATACAGACACAGAGAGGGAGAGAAAGAGAAAAGGTGAGAGAATGAAGTGGGGGTGGGGGAGAGGGGAGAGGGGGGGTGGGGGATTGAGGGGAAAAGAAGGTGAAATAGAAAAGGTGAGTCAGAGAGAGAGATCTCTATAGCCCACTTACACAGAGAGAGAGGATGCAGAGAAGCGACAATAAATTTGTGTTACTATATTTACCTTAATCCTAACAGAGAAGTGTCATCGCTGGTTGATTGCGACATTGCAACTGGGTCCTAGTGCTATCCGCTAGCGCGAAGCGACATCGAGGCTGGTTGATACAACTGGGTCCTAGCGCTAAACGCTAGTGTTAAGTGTTAAAACCCATGGATAAGCAAGGGTTATAAGCCGTGATTTACAAGGGTTGTCGCATTTAGCAAACCGTGGATGTGTGAGTTTCACGGTTGTCAAGAGCGCGGTTGGGGCGGGGTACCTGTATCTAATTACAAAACATAAAAGACTATATTCAGTAGTATAACAGTGGAGACAAAGATGATTTGGTAGACAGCATAACGATTCGCTCACAAAATCTATAGTCAACTCAACTTACAGTATATTCTGTGAAGCGCTTTGAGATATCTCAAAGACATGACAAGGCATTATTATACCAAATACAAGTATTATTATTAGTACTGACAAAACAATAATTTTTGGCAATGGCAAATCTAAATTCGTATTAGTTTGAAAAAGTATCAACCTTTCTCTGAATCATGAGAAAAATTGTTTTAAGTTTCAAATTGAATAAATATTATTCCAATTTTCCATTATGATCATATCTGAATACACACCCAATGTGTCAAATTCCACTAATCCTCCTTAGAAATTGGTTTCAAAGTTGCCTTGTATCTTAGTATAGAATGTATTGGTATATATATAAGTTCATCTCCTAGAATAAGATCATATGGAAATAACACACAGAAAGAAAAAACAGAATAGACTTTCACTTAATAAGAACATACTGTGCTGACAAGCAGGAGAGAAAGAAAAGTTGCAGTAAAGTTCCAAAGGAAAGATTAGAAAGCAGACAATGTTTCAAGCCCATGTTAAACTATATCAATAAACAAAATTACTGTGAAGTTGGAAGAACTCAATCAACAACAGCAACATTATGTTCGTATATCACCTTTCACTTCGGGAGGATGTCCCAAGATATTGGAAAATGTTTCGTATATTTAAAACATGAAGCACATTTATTGCAAAATGTAGTGCATTTAAATTGTGGGGATTTGTCAATTAAAACTGAGATCTTATACATTTTCTTTCACTTTATACTATTTTTTTTGGATTTTCAAATTAGGACATAAAGGAATGTATTACTTCTAGCTAAAGCATGTATGTCAATTGAAGGACTGAGACTGAATTCTCAGAAAAGCAGGCAGTTTTTAATATATTTCTGCCAAACAATTCCATAATTGCCTACCTAAGAAAATAATGTATCTTGTTGCTTAATATGCAAACATCATTATTTATAATTTTGCATAATTTAAAACTATTTCCACCTGCACAACTTTAAAACGCTAAAAAAGATTAGCTTTTATCATTTAGTTGTCAATATCTTTAATCCAAATCTGATTTATTAAAATTTCATGCTTTGATTCAAATTTCAATTAATTGTATAAATTCAGACACTGACATCTGCATAGAGTAATGGAATCAATTTAGCACAGTAATTTGTCTACCGTATAATCTAATTGCAACAAATGAAAGACAAGGAGCAGAATTATTTAGAAATCTAATGATTTGTCAAGAGGAAGACGACCTTACCCTCGAAGGGCATAGAAGTGGAGTTACCCATGGTAAACAGAAGTGAGAGTTAAAAGGCTTTAAAGGAGTGATGGGAAAGGAAAACAAAGTCGTCACAAGAAAGGAATGTCTGAAAACAATGAGAACAGAACAGAAAGTTACTGAGGCAGTCGGCACATTTTTGGTACATAAAAGATTGGAATACAGACATTATACTTGCTTGCATTGCTAAACTGAATTCAAAGCCATTGAAACTGATAACACCTTAGAACTGGAGAGAGGAACTCGTGTCCAAACACTGTTGTGAAATACAGCTAAGCACTCTACCACTAGACGTCTTTACAGTTTCTGCAAGGTCTTTCAAATTTCAGTTGTGTAATCACTGGGCCCCAATAATATAGCATGACACAACATTTTAGGCGCTTGAATAGCTGTTGTGACATTCTGAATATTGCAGTAACATTTTTAGAATATGCATCTTCAAAAGTTATTATATGAATTGCATTCAAGGTAAGCAAAATTCTCTGTGCTTCCCGAATGAACTTATTGTTTTTCTCCCATTGATGGACTGCTAAAGGAGTGCAATGCACTTGCAAACCTTATCTTGTTTTGAACTCCCACCATTTTCAATCAAGGGCCAGTTGCATGAAATAACTGTATGTCCTTGAGATTGGGTGTGTTTACAAAACATCTAAAGCCTAAACCATATGCGGTCAGGAGCTCTCAGCCATTTTAATTTATGCATAATGTCCACTAGAATTCATCTAGATGATTTATTGTACATACTCCACTTTTCTTCACTTTGTACCAACATATATATTCGCCCACAAATATACAGTCAATTCACTTTACAGTGTATTCTATGAAGCGCTTTGAGACGTCTAGAAGACATGAAAGGCACTACATCAAATGCAAGGATTATTATTATATATGTCCTATATTTTAAGTACCCAAAAGGAAAGGGAGGTACACTTAAAATTGAGACTTCCCAGGTAAGATATTTAGAACATTTATTAGATCATCAATATTAAATACTGCTTAACTTAATACTGTAGTGACTGGGTCAGAAGAGCAAAGATTTTCCTTCGTAAATACCTCCCACTCCCAATTTAAAGAAAACAGGTTAATGCACTGAGAATAATCAAAAAAAGATTAAAAAAGAGAAACTAGAAAATCCAATCATAGAACTGCAGTTTCAATATTGATCAATGTACAAATCATGCCCAGAAATTCATTTAAAATACACAATGAGAATATCTCACTAGTGATAGCAAGTTATGGCAGTTTTAATCCAATGGTGAATATATTAAATAGCAACTCACCATCACTGCCTTGAACTCACTCACCATCACTGATGAGATACTCTGCTCATTCTGAGAGGATGCAGCTCCGAGTGGAGCCTCAGTGCTTTAAATATATGCTGGAGGACTGCGTAGACGATGTTGACCATCAAAGGTCATTATACATTGTAAACAAGCAGGTTGTGATCCTCACATGAAGAACATTTTCTATGGTCTGCAATTTTACTAATCATATCCATAGAATACATCAACTGCAATTAACTATTTCCAAATGAAACAAAAGCAGATTGAAAATCATTGTACAGTACTTGCTTTTAGGTAAAGACTGCTCTTCACAAGCCATTCTTCACTGCTGAATCGATCTGCTATTCGTTTTTTAACCAAAGTTCCTTTATAACTAGGCTTCACAACTTGAGTTTCCAAATGTGCTTAATGCCCCATTTTGAATATGTCTGTTTATAAACTACATACTATGCAACTGGACCTTTTTTTTAAGAATCAATATGTCGATTTGTTTTTAAAAGCGGTGCAGCGGCTCCATAATGCAGTTATTTATAGACCATTAGAATCAGCAGCTGAATGGGATAATAACTTCTTACCAATGTCATTGGTCTTTTCCAAGGACTCTCTCTCAGACGTGCAGAAAATAATAGAAACTGCTGGTTCAGACTTTGAATCGCTGTCAGACCTGCTCAAGAAACAGATAACCCAACACATAAGCATTTTTTCCCACATTATAAAACACCTCTCTTACCTCTGGCAGACTGCAGTATGTACAGTACCTGAATTTAAGTGGCAAAGTTTTTTAGAAGCAGCTTTCAGGCATTAAAATGGGTATGGATTACATAAATGAGTGGTCGCAAAAGGCAATCCCATGTTATTCAGTTGCTATTACATAATAGTGAAACACTTTGCGATTAGGATAGAGATTAAACTCTTAAACAACAATGAAACTCCTGAAAAACTTTCCCCAGCTGTAACAACTATTTTTGAATTGTCTATATTAAGATGGTCCATATATTGATCAATGGTAAATATGCAATGCATTGTTGATGTTCTGCTGTGTGGTTTTTTTTAATATCATCTGGCTGTGTTATAGATCACACAGCTAAAAGAAGGCAAATGTGGCAAATTATTGCTGTCAGTTTATAGACCAACAATGAGTGACGACCAGCATTTATATGGCACCCTTCATGCAGGTAGCGACTTGGTGCGCTAAAAAAAGCAGTCAGTTTATTCAAACTTGTGTCTTGAACTATGAGGAGCACGTTTAACTAGAAAATAGATATTATGTTTGCTGAAGATAATCATGTGGATTGCTCCACATGTATACAGCTTAGTGATAATATGGTAAATTATTGTGGACATTGGAATTTATGTAAATTAATAACCAAATGTTTAAGTTTGGAAAGAACAGTAAAAAAAGTAACTATTCATTACATTGATTCTTCTTTATCAAAATGGTGACAAAAACACAGCTTCATTAACCATGTTATTTCCAGTTTCCTTCTGATTTCAGATATAAATCAAACCATGTTTCGCTCACAAAATATACAGTCAATTCACTTGACAGTGTGTCATGTTATGAGACTTCTTGAAGATATGTTGCAGCTTAGTGGTCAAAAATATAATCACTTCTATATTGATGAGTCCAAAGGTAAAAAATAAAAGTTGCAGCAAATCAATAAGGTCTTTGGGATCATGTGGAACCTCTGATATAGGGGAGTTCAGAGCAACAATTTATATAGCAACAGGGTAGAGTATTGGAAAGATTATAACAACCAAGTTTTATGGGTCTTTACAGGTCACGTTGATATAAGACCACATGTAAACTAATGAGAAATGATAAAAGAGTCAAACAAAAGATAACAGAAAATGTTTTTGATAAATTTCTGCAGTAATCAAAAGGAGGGAGGGATGTCAGCAAGGTGGAAGCTCTATTTCTCAGCAAGAACATCCCTCATTGATGAATACAAAATTCTCTCATTCCCAAACTTTTTTTTAAAAAAAATCACTGCTTCAGCCCTGTCCTACAGTAAAGTGTGATTATTTGAGTCTCAATGTTTAGCTCAGATACCAATGTGCAACCCCTTACCTTAATATGATTTATCTTGACTAAACTAAACTTGACCACCTGCTCTTGATGCTCAGAGCAGTGCTTGCCAACATTTACGATCGGCAACTCGGTAACTACTGGAACTTTGGCGTGGACTTGCCTGGACTGCTGTGGGTGTTTGAGGGGGCCACTCCTTGACTCTCCAAGAAGTCGATCGCAATCGACCACCATACCAGTTGGAGACCCTTGGTTTAGGACACTCCTCGAGGGATGTGTTACAGACTTGTAACACTCCCAAGTCATCTAACTTTCTCTACGTCAGCCACCTCCGCAGTCTCAAAGACTACCCTATTAACTATAGAGAAAGCCAATCAGGCACTATTATTTAGAAAAGTCAAGTATAACAACCCAGTAATATAAAGCCTCATCACTAGTGAAATTTTTAAAAACATATTGTGGGTTGCCTTTGAGAATTGATAGCAAATATGTCAATGTCCCTATTGGAAAATGACCTTCATACTTTTCACAATGTCATATACTAATGCAAAATAGAATTGCAAGCCATAATGTAGGAAATGTTGTCCTGCGGCAAATATGGAATTTCTCAATCAACACCCGATTCAACAACTGTTCAATAACCTATTATAAACCGATTCTCATCTGCCCACTATAAATCCACAAATTACAGCTGTTGCTCACACAAAAACTAGCACCATAATGAACAATATCAATGCACAACTAAAACTGCAAATATTTTTTTAAAAACTCAATGATTTTAATAGTCTGTCAGAGTGTTTAACATATTTTAATTTTAACAAAGAAACCTTAATTAAAATCTGATAATTCTGCAACAAACTTGATTTTATTTAGTTCTTAGTTGAGGCCTATCCAAGACTAACCACTGTACAACTATAGTGATTAGAGTAATTTAAGTTTCTTCAAAATTAATCAGCATGTTGGTGCTTAGGTATAAGGTAGGTTCATTTCGACCTGGGTTCGATTCCCAGCAAGGCTAAACCCTGGGTAAATTTCCTTACTCCTGATAATAATCCCTCAAGAAAAAAAACAATATTGATTTGTTCATTCCATCCATGACTGTTTGTGGGACACTGCTGTGTGCAAGTGGCTGCCTTATTTCACACACAAATATACAGTTAATTCACTTTACAGTATATTCTGTGAAGTGCTTTGAGACGTCTAGAAGTGCCAGATCAAATGCAAGGATTATTATTATTTAGGTGCACATGCCAGATGTTTGCACATCTAGCAATGATGCACTTTTCAACAGGTAATTCAAAAATAGGAAGGCCATCCCTGCCAATGGGTTATTTGCTACCCTTGTAGGAAATGACAGGAGCTAAAGTTAAGCTGGTGAGGGTGTGGGAAGGGGAATGGGAAATAAAAGAAATCCATAATAGTGCTCATCAAAATCAACTTGATTAAATTGCTCCTTGTAATCATTCTTTCTCTAGACTTCTATGTTCTATAGGATTCTCTCTCTCTCTATATATATATATATATACACCCAAATAAAAAACAAGGTGCATTTTATATAGTGCATTTCAAGCGGTGTAGCGTCCTGGAGCACCTGACAGTGACCCTGAGCTAGGGGGCGTGGAAGGAAAGGGAGGTGACTGTAAGCACGATCCAAAAGGAAAGTCTTTAGATGGGATTTGAACATGGGGAGGGAGGGGTAAGGCAGAGGGATTCAGAAAGTGAGCTCCAGAATTTCAGAGTAGTGACTGAAGGCACAGCCACTGATGGTGAAGCAACATAAGACATCTATTAATGGTCAGTTCCTAGATATGCCTAAAAAATTACTTGATAACGAAAATTATCAAGAATATTGTAGAAGTATCAACATTTAAAACCAATTACATACACTGACAGACCATTGTGTTCTATCTTCAGAATCCGAATGTTCCATTTTTAAAAACAGTGATTTCAGTTGCATATTTTTCAAAAAAAATTAAAATTGCCAATTTTACCTGCTGTGACCTGTGGGGATTGCTGGTCTTTCTGGACGTCTAGGGGGCAGGGTATTTGGTCTAGTCAAAGAATTGGTCTTGGGAGGCAAAGGTTTCTTCGGTGGTATTGCAGGTACTGAAGATTTGGCTTGATCTCGTTCTGACTTGTCTTCTGAAAATAAATGAAATATTTAAAAGGATTATCTCCCCCTAAACAGCTGTCTCTTTTATTGTTAAAAAAATCCCAATAATGTAATTGTGGCTATTTTTTAAATAAAACTTCACCTGTCTGAAGTGGCACTAATTTGCAGTTGCCAAAGTTTGGTTCAACAGTTTAATCTAAGTGGTCTGTATAGCTGAGTCATTTAAGTGTGAAATCAGAAAGAATTTTTTTTACTCAAAGGGTGGCAGAAATCCGGAATTCTCTCCCTCAAAAGTTTGTGGATGCCGGAACCATCCACACCCTCAAGAGTGAGATTCATAAACTTCTGGTAGGTCAGGGTATTAAGGGATATGGGAGGAAAGCGGAAATTGGCATTGAAAGGATTACTAGACATACAGATCAGCCATGAGCTAATTAAATGGCAGAACAGGCTCGAAAGTTTGAATGAGCTACTCCTGTTCCTATGTTCCTAAATTGGGCACGCAACAGAAATGGGTGTTTTTATGCCATATCCAGAGATAAAAACAAAAGGGTCACATTTAAGATTTCTGAAATTCTCTGTGGTTTAAGGTGAAAACTATGGCTTGGATTTCCTGCTCTGTACAGCAGGTTCAATCATGTCCTGAATAATCTCTAATATTAATCTGAAATCAATAAATCACAATTGCATTTGTAAAGGGAAAGTGTGAACAGAATGCACAATAGCTCACACCTTTATCCTCTATTCTGGATGGCAAGGTTTCTGGTCTTTCAGGAGGTAACCTTTTTAATTCGGTCCTTTTATCAGTAAGCAAACAGTCAGGTTTGGGTGCTGAAAAACATGAATTAAATGTTTTATGATAGCGATTAAAATTACAACATTTTAAAGTACAAAACTTAACAAAATTACAACCAAGCAGGAGAACCTTTACACAACAAAAAAAATCTACTCATCCTAATCTTCTTCCAGTAACAATTTACAACTATATAATGCCTTTCACATTGGGATGAAATCTCAAAGCACTTTACAAAGCACTTTACATAGCTCGGGTACCCGAGTTGAGAAGGTTTTGGGGAGACGAAAAAGAAGAGGGCGAAGATGACCAAAAGTTTGGTTCAAAAATGTAATCTAAAGCAGGCTTTATAGGTGGGCTAGGGAGAGGGATGAGACAGGGTGATAGGATTCTAGGATATGATGTGTAGAAGAAGTGAAAAGTGCAATATATATTTTGAAGCACTTGAAAACTTTTCTCAAGTGATTTCATATTGGAGAATATCTTGCAAAATCAGCATTACATATTTTTTTGTGTGGGGTTTCACCCAGGTGCCTGATATATTAGCAAGCTTAGAGCAATCACTTCATACCATCTATACATGAAAATTCCCACTTCTGGAATGGAATATGCACTCTTTCCAGAGGCCCAAATCACATTTATCTAAATCCGGATGAGGATGAGGTAAATATCTAGTTTTCTCCATTCAAGCAATTCTCAACACAGTTATATATTTTTTAATTAACTGGAAGTAATGGAAAAAGGTGAAACTCTGCGATAAGAGCTGAAAATGGACCCATCAAGAGCAGGTTAGATAGAAGCTGATATCAGAACTCTGGTCATAGGAATATTATCCCTATTCTATCACCTTAAATTCTTGGAATAAGCCTTGAAATCCAGAAGCCTTGAAAACCAGGTTTCAGTTTATTTTCAGAAATTCTAATTCTGTAGATTCTTCCAATCCAATTTTGAAGCGCTGAGCATTAACAATGAAAAAAAATCATATGGCCGGCTGCTAAAAGATTAACTGAGAATGAAAAAGCTAGTGTGGCAATCCAATTTCAAACAGTAACAGCAATCTCACCATTCCACTCACTCAATTCCCTATGACTTTTCCTCAGAGAAGGGATTCAGTTGGCTCTGTAATCTTTTAATTCATAAGAGTTTGTTTTTATTTAGAAAATTCACCACCCCTCGCTCAATTCTGATAGCATGACATTCATTTGACTGTCAGGCCACCCTATTCATTTGCTCCAAAGTTAATCCTAAACTACTTTGCTTCCATTCTGGTTCCTTCCTAGTTTCACAGGGGCCTTTACCAATAAATACAAAGATTTCCTTTCAATCTTCCATATCACTAGTAACAGTAAACTGCATACCACTAGATGGCAACCCTCTAAAGCTTAGCAAAAATAGTTTTTTTCCATTTGGTGGTAATGGGTACAGATCAAATTCACTAAAAGAACAAGCATATATGTTCAACGAACCAAACCATGAATACCTTTTAAGACAGCTTATATAATACACAAAGTACTGAGCTTTGTAATAATTTGAAACCCCTGGTGACTTACCAGTCTCTGGAATATATGAAATGCTGTTCCCTGATGCTTGTAGTATACAGACATGTCAGTAGGTATTAAAAGTATTAGCAGAGAAGTAAATGCAGGATTTAAAATCATGAGACTGTCAGTAGGACAGTACAAGGTCAGAATGAGTATCTTATATACAAATCAATTACAATGGATTGTTTGCTATAACTACAAACATTATTACAAGCAGTAGATGAACATCGGTCCATATGCGCTGTATTTGTACCACATCCTGATTAATTATTCAACTATTAATAGAAAATTGTATTATACACTGCCAAAAGTGATTGTAAACTATCCTATGTGAAATTGGGTACTGCACAGTCTAGATTTCATCAAAATCACTATTACAATAGCGGTATTTCTGAATTAAAACCTGGTATCAAATGGCACACTTGTGCAACAACAACAACTTGCATTTATATAGCACCCTCCATGCCGGTTAGGGTCTCACAGCACTTCATGAATTGTAGGCAAATAGTGAATAGAAAGTAGCTTGGTATATCAACATGAATTAAGGTCACACTTTTCCAGTTTGCAATAATTCTAGCTACTAGTGCACTTTACCTGATAGTGGCTTGATGCCTGGAGCTGAAGGAGGTGGAGGCTTCTTGGGTCGCTAAGAAATAAAATATCATATCAATATCAACATACTGTAGACCAGTTCCTAGCTACAATACATGCCTTGTCCAAAACCTAGTAGGCTCACACAACTAGAAACCACAATGATCTAATGATGACTCTATAACATGCTGACTAGTCCAAAATGCATGAATATAACAAAACAACTCCACAGATAGCACAGAAGACTTCACTGCTCGTCTTATACAAAACTCTTCCCAAAGAAAAAATGTGAACAAAAATTCTAAGCTGTAGAATCAATTTTTTAGGTTAGATGGACAGAAAGCAAATGATTAATAATGTAGAGATTATACTATTCTGTGTGCAATTAGAGATTAAATATAGTGCTCACGTGGGAGAGGGATTATATTTTATAAAGGGACATTGTAATCTGTGTTTAATTTCATAAATACCGACATGCATTTTCCACTGCATATCATGCAACATTGATCATGCAACATTCAAATATTCATATCAAATAATCTTTTTAAGTGCAATGCAACCAGAATATATAATTATTTCCTTAATGTTACATAAACATACCAGATATTATATAATCTCACAAATCATGCATTTAAAATAACATTTCTAAATGATGTGGATCAAATAGTACTTTTCTGAATAATAATTTGGGATGGCACTAAAGTTAGTTTTTAGAAATCGGTCAATGTTTCAGCAATTCAAAATAACTACTGTGTAACAGACATTGTACATACTGAGCTAACTTCACATACCAGGCATATGTTTATGTTTAGAGGTTTAGTAACAGAAAGCAAAGGTTTATTCTAATCCTCAGTTCGACTTGAAGCCTCATAAATTTTCTAATTTCTAGATCTGTATTGTGTTTCTGATATTCCAGATTAAACCACCTATTCACATCTGAACCACCTGTGCCTCTCAATATTTTAATGGCTCAATTTGTTCGACAGTGAAAAAAATTAAGCTTTTTGAGCCTCTCATGAGGCTTGGTGAGCCTTCAGTTTCTTTTCTGAAACTTCCCCAACTTCTCCAAACTTCCTTTTCTCTTGAAGTGAAGGAATCCAAGGTAGAATTCAGCATTCACAATGCAGCCAAACCATGATCAATAAATGGCTTGAATAACTTCCGACTCCCAAGATTTGTATTGTGCACAATACAGTAATAATTTAAAAAACAATGATGAAACATCTACAATTGTGGTATTGTGATCTTGAAAAAATAATCATCCTGTTCAGTTCTACTACGATAATTCAATCCAAGAAAATGCAAGGATTATTAATTCACTAGCTGGGTATTTGTATTTTGTTAAAAAAAATTACCTTTCACAACACAAATATGAAGACCAAAAACATTTAAAGGGGAAAACACATGAACAGCCATGATAAATTAAAGCTGTTTTTGAGATTTTACAATTAGAAATATTTCGCTCCCTCCTTCCCATTTACATGACCCCCAAACTGCCTTGGTCCTCAAGACATGGGTTGAGTTTTAAAGCTCAATGTTTGTTCAAGTGAAACTTATTTTGTAACATACTGTTACAGAGCTCCAAAACAAAACAGATTATGCCACACAATCGATAATTCATTCAATGTTTGTGGTGCCCTGCATATAAATGTAGTTTAGGAAAATTTGTTTTTTGGTTCAGTTGCTTTTGCCACATAAATATCAATTTTGCTCCACTGATATCTTGTTTCTGGGTCAGTAGATTGAAAGTCCAAGGTAAACCCATAATGTAGACAGATAGTACAGTACTAAGGGAGCACTTAATTGCTACAGCCTATCTGATTTGACTTGATTTAAACTCTTAATCGATGTCTGAACCAACAACTTGCCAAACTAATTAAAATTTTCACTGCCTTTCTCCTGAGATGTTGCCATCTATCTGTTCTTGTAGTTCTGTTGTATGTCAAAAGATTCTATTGCATTATTTTGAAGAAGAACATACAGTTGACATCCAAATTCACCTAAATAAGAGAGTAAAATCGTTTTTAATCTGTTTGCTCTCCAGAAATGTTGATTATGCAGATTAGCCACCTCTTTCGCCTACAGAGGAACTTTTATGAGGCTTCACAGTAAGTTAAAACATTTTAAGATATTTCGAATGTAATGAAATACTAAATCAAATGCCAGTATTATTCAAAACACAGAGTCACACCATTTACCTCTTTTTCAAAGTCTGGAGGTAGAAGCTTGACAAAATTATCTGGAAAAACTCCATGTTTACCATTGATTTCGCCTTCCCACCATCCAGCATCAGCACATTCCTATGGGGGAAAAAAATGGAAATTCCATGAAAATAAATCAGTATTCTCTGATCACAAATTAAAGCAGCAAAGCTGAAAGGAACCATGCTGAGAGATGGTATGGTATTTCAGACATCTAGAAGACATGAAAAGTGCTATATCAAATGCAAGGATTATTGTTATTATTATTCATACTCAATATTTTTTAAAAAATTAATATACCATGTACAGATATACATATAGAAATTCCCGAATTAAATTGTTCTTCAAAGCAATCAGGTCATTATCAGCATTTTGCTTATTTCTCTGCAACGCAATATATTAGTAAATGACATATTATATGTTTCGTATGTATTTTCAAATACAGTAAAAGCCCGTTTATCTGGCACCCTCGGGACCTGGCTAGTGCTAGCTAAACAGCATGCCGGCTATTCAGGCGGCCAGCTGCCAAAAAACCAACACAAGAAATATTAACTTATTTTTAAACATACCATATTAATAATACACTAAATAATAACAGAATATTGTATGGATACTTACCAATAAAGCAATAAATATTGATTACAGTCTATAAACACAGCACACAATCACAAAGCAAACGTCTACAATGACCCCCACCTCTTCCTCTCTCTTTCTCCCCCACTCCCCCCTTTCCCTCTCTTCCGCTCCCCACCCTGAGAGACAGAGAGAGAGAGGGGGAGGGAAGGAAGGAGGGGGCAGGTGGGGGAGGGAAGGAAGGAGGGGGCAGGCAGGCAGAAAGGAAGGAAGGAAGGAAGGAAGCAAGCAAGCAAGCAAGCAAGAAAGAAAGAAGAGAGAGGGAGAGATAAAGAGGAAGGAAGGAGAGGGAGAAAGAGAAAGAAAAAGAGGGAGAAAGAGAAAAGGGAGGGAGGGGAAAAATCAACAGTGCCCCTTTAAGAAGAAAAAACGGAAGTGCCACTACCGGCAGCATTCAGAACTAATTGTACTGTACTCTCATGCGACGGTCGACTCATTAAATGCGCCACCGCAATTGTGCCGGATAAGATCCTGTTTTTCGAATGGGGACCTTTTTTTTGAGGTGCCGGTTATACAGAAGTTACGGTTCACCGGGTCACGGATAAACGGGCTTTTACTGTAGTTCATTTTTTTCCTCCACCGTGTGTAAACTATAATTTGAAAGATTTATCAAACAACATTGGTTCTCTAGTGTGCAACAATGCAGTAAACCTACGAATATTCAATTCAACTTAACAGTACAGGTAGACCCCGCTTAACGTCGCAATTTGGTTCATGCAAAGTGTTACTTTAAGTGAAACGACATGTTAAGTGAATACATTTTTCCCATAAGAATGAATGTAATAATTGGAGTTAGGTTCTTTTGGACATTTTTCGTCAAAATTTTCTATAAAAAAACATTATACTCGCTGCCTGACTGCCTGTCCAGCTCACTCATTCACTGCCGATCTCACTCACTCACTGCTGGTCTCACTCACTGCTGGCCTGGCTGTTCTCACTCGCTGCCGGTCTCACTCACTACTGGCTGGCTGGCTCTCTCGCGACAGGTCTGGTTCATATGCATATGCCCCTAAGCATGGAAATTTTCTTTTGTCTGCAATTGAGTGTGCACTTAGGAACACATCCTGTTTTCCTAAGTATTTGTTACAGGTTCGCAAGAGAAAAGGCTTGGGTCCCCCCAGAGAGTGAATGCATTGACCAGCATACACCAGTTGGGCTGAATGGCCTATTTCTGTGCTGCACATTCCAATGTACTTAGAGAGTTTAACTAGCTAAAACTGCTCTTGTCATTGTGAACAATGTCCGGTCGTTTCCCACTGCTCATACAGCTATGACTTTGGATTTCAGGATTAACAGAAGCCAAATTGGAAGAATTCTTTCTCACAGTAATTTGCCTGTTCCTCCCAAGACTCCAGACAAGAGAGACTGGCTGATGAGTTACCAACAGTGCTCCAAAGTACTACGGAACTGCTCTATCCTGCAAATACTCCAAAGGACACAACTATTTCTATACACCGGAGGCAGAGATGGGGAAATGTCTGTGGAGGGTAGAACAGCACAGTTGTGTAAAATGGTTGAATACTCTACATGTCCTGGTTGGTTGCCCTTGGGAATCCTCAAATGTCTGCTTTACTCAAAAATCTCAACTGGCATTAATTGTGTGTGTTGACTAGTAATTACAGGCTCGATGAACCAATGTTTTGGTCCCAATGTTTTCTAGTTTCATTCCTTTTGTTCTTATGATGTTCCTGCTTGTGCCTGTTTTGGATGAGAACTGCTTAGGATGAGAAAATACAATTTGGTTTTTGAAGCTCATCCCTCTGCTCATTTCCTTGTAGAAAGCTTCCAATCCTTGGCGCACACCCAATAACTTGATTAAGCATTCATTCTTTGTGTGGGAGTATTCAAACATGTCTCATGCAGTGTTAAACCAAATGTATTTGAGCAAAGGTTACTGAATTGCTCAATAAATGGGATACCTGCCCAATTGTTCCTCTCACTGGCTAGGAGTAACAGGCCAAACTAACCTTATCATGCATATCTAAGGTTGACTAGCTCAGTAGAAGCCAAAGATCAAACCAAGGATGCTTCCTGATCTGTATAGATTTGTACACAGTATTGCACACATACGTTTTTTTACTGGCATCATTACACATCCATGTGCCAAGGTCAGTACACGTAAAGGCCAATGTCCAATGTAGATCGAGTTATTGAGAATCTACACCAGGACAAAATTCAGTGTGCGTCAAAAAACAATCTACACCAAAAGAGAGAAGGAAAGATAATTTCCTCCACTTTTTCTGCACATCTTATGGTGTATGTGTTATCCTTCTTTGATCTTCATGAATGCACGTTATAGACAATGGACAATGATAAGCTATGGATACCTGGTTTACAACCCAAAATGTTGCCTGACTTGAGATTAGGTAATACAAGGATCAATCTTGTTCCCTTTTTAGTTTGCAAATAATTTGCTCACTGTGTAATGCTTACAGTGGAACAAAGGCATATTTTGTAGGAGACATTCTATTAATTGTAAGGCACATCACGGGGCATTATAATAATACTTATATTTGACATAATGCCTATTACACTGAAATGTCTCAATGTATTTCTGAGTTTTCTGTAAACTACAGTGATGATATTTGTAGGCAATCAACAACCATTGACATGTCTATACTGATATCAGCATTATTTTCATATCCAAAATGGGCCACTCCCAACTAGTAGTTATTGTGATCTCAGGTACATTCTAACTCTATTATAAACCTGGTTTATATCCTTCTCTTTCCAATAGTGTTATAAGGTCTTCTGAGGCCACTTAAAAAAGCAGATTGGATCTTGGTTTAATGTTACATTGGAAGGAAAGCATCTCTGATAATGTAGGTTCCTCCCCAGTACTGCACTGGACCATCTGAGTTCAGTCCCCACACGAGACAAGCTAAACGGAGGCTATTCATCCCTTTTTCCTCCCACCAGATAACGATTAAAGATTCAAATTTTAGACTCATGTAAGTAAAAGTAAGACTTTATTTCCCTAATCTCTTAGGGTCAACCTGTAATCTAAGAAGATAGATGGGTTGCATGCTCACAGGCCTCTTTGAGTGACACCGTAAGGCACACAAGTGCAGTTCAGTGCTCACGAGTCATGCACTCACTCATTGCTTAAACACTAATCTTTATGTTATTCTACTTGTACAGTAAGCAAAATTCACAGCTGTTTAAAAAAATTCTTCCAATAGAACTGTGAAAATGTTACACCACAATGGTTACAGATGGTGGGGATGCAGGTTATAACAGTGAAGGAATGGTACTACATATTATTGGGAGCCTTGTACTTGTTTGTTACACCTCCCCCCTCCAACCCCCTCTATAGCTCATGCTGTATATCAATTGGAGTCCTGCAGCATAGTGGTGAGAGTTTTGCACAAGTGAGAGACCTGGGTTTGATTCCCTGGCAGGGCAAAACATTCATCACATTTCTTTAACCCTATAAGCCTATTTATCCAGCTGTAAGTACAATCTTGATTATTAGTCTATTAGGGTATTGCTTTTCCAGGTGTAATAATCCTTCCCCCCAAATAAAAATCCATGATGTTTGTGGGACAGTGCTGAGCGTAATTGACAGTGATGCAAATATTATTATTAATTAGTCGTCAAAAGTTAATCTGAGGTCAGATGTTTGAACAGCAAGTCTGAGGCAAAATACATCAGAATTTGATTGACTTGAACGAGTGTTGATGAGTGTTCGCTTAGCCAATGTTTTTGTTAGAACCAGTTTCCTTGCCCAATATCGGCAAGACGGAAGCCATACTCTTTGGCTTCCATCAACGTCTTCTCTCCTGCAGGACTGAATGCCTCAACCAAGAGACTGTCAAGTGCTCTGGGATGCTGTGAAGGGTGCTATATAAATGCAAGTTATTGTTGTTGGCCAAAGATAGGAAGCGTAAAGCACCGACTGTGAGGCCATACTACGTATACTCAATTTACCAATGCCCATAAATCTTCAGTTCTGAAATAAAGCCAAGTCAATAACTGCAAAAGGCATTTGAATTTCCATTACCATACTCATCAGTAATGATTTCTTTCTGCACTACCACACATCTCCTTGGTGAAACCAAATGCAGTATTGGATCAGAGTGAATTTGCAGCAATTAAGGAATTTCGTAGCTGCTTTACTGCTGGGATGCTATTTTCGCGCAGCTGCTTTTGCTTAATTTCACATCAAAAGTTCCAATAAGGGGATAATTTTTTTTTCACATGGACTGTAGCCCAGAAATAAAACTTATTAAACCAATGAAGGGAAGCTGTGCATCATCTTCAAAGTTGAATAATAATCATTCAGGAAATGCAGGGCAATGTCCTTTGTTCCTAAATTCTTGGGAAATGGTACAAACTAAATCACACAAAGGATTACATTTGTTACAGCCACACAGTAGAATAAGCAATACTGATTTTTATGAAACTAGTATTAATGCTTGAACAGCTTTATTAGCTCTTGGAACATCACATTTTTTCCACTTAAATTCTATCCCAGCTGCTTCACTCAAATCAATGAGCAGCTGAAGAAGCTCAGAACCGAGGCCAGGCAAAGAAAGGTCACTTTTTAAACCCTCGTTTCTGGAGCAAAGAGGAAGATTTTAAAGAAACTCAAAATTGGCAATGCCTGAAACTGAGTACTGTACTTAAAAAAGGGAAAATTAGCTCTAGTGTTGATGTACTCTAGAATAAAGGATTTTACCTTTGAGTATTCCTTTAACACCCCATCTGTAAAAGATTAAGTTTGCCAATGCTCATTTAATTTGGAATGCTTTTAAAAGCTCCACAAGAAAAGGAGACATCTGGTTGTTCAAACCCCTTCCCCCCAGCCTTATTCCAATGCACTCTTCCTACTGAAGCCCATCTATCCTGTCATGAAGTGTGGGAGTGTAACTCACCATGTGGATGGGAGAGATTTCTCCAAAGAGAGAAAACAGAAAATGATTCTGTAAAGTGTCTCACCGCAACTGATTTAGAACATAAGAATATAAGAATTAGGAGCAGGAGTAGGCCATTCGGCCCTTCAAGCCTGCTCCGCCATTCAACAAGATCATGGCTGATCTTCTCACCTAACTTTGATTACTTGCCCTATCCCCATATCCCCTAATCCCTCTATTTTTCAAAAATCTATCAGTCTCAGCCTTGAAAATGTTCAAGGACTGAGTATCTACAGCCTTCTAAATTCACTACCCTCTGAGTGAAGAAATGTTTCCTCAACTCTGTTCTAAAAGGCTGACCCTTAATTTTAAGACTGTGACCCCTGGTTATAGATTCTCCTACCAGGGGAAACAGTCCCTCAGTGCCTACTTTATCTAGCCCTTTAAGAATCTTATATGTTTCAATAAGATCCCCCCTAGGGGGTCTTCAAACAGGTATCTGGTACTCCCTCTAAGCCAAGGAACAACCCACTTTCTGGGGGAAGGTTGATGGAGGGATAATGAGCTGGAGAAAAAGCAGGCGTTCTGCTCATCTCACTGTCAAAGCTCACACATAATGAGAAAAACAAGAGATCAGTCCCTTTCTTCTCTTTAAATCCACAATCAACTCAAGCTGCTCACTCTTTCAAAAAATGTCTCCCCTCAACAACTGGAAGGGTTTCAACACCTTTAACTTTCTCCTGAGGATATAGTTGTATCCTGAGGATTATGAATATCTTACATAAATCATTATTATTCACAAGTGAGTCTTGGCAGTGGGTTGTTGGAAGGCTTTCAACTGATGCAGTTCTAACCTGGTATGTAAACCAGTACACGTGCACTTTTCTGAGATCACTAGATAGCACTTAGAACTCTGGCTACATTTCTATTCCCTCATCTGGATCTCTGATTGGAACAAATATACATTCATAAATGGGAAACAGACAATGAGCTTTTGGCTTTATTCCTGCTGAGCTGGTCAACCATTAGACCAGTTACCACAAGGCTGGTGATGGACAATGTTTGGTTTTCAAAGGGCTATCAGGACATTGGATTAATGGTACAGCAAGCACTGACTAACAACTCTGATCAAGCATCCTCATAGACAAAACACCCTATGCTTGATCAGAAGAACTTTGATGAAATAATAATAATCCTTGCATTTGATATAGCGTGTTGTTACATTTTCAAGATGTCTCAAAGCACTTCACAGAAGTGAATTGACTGTATACCGTATATCTCCGCGTATAAGGCGCACCCGCGTATAAGGCGCAGCCCCCGTTTTTGACCTTTTCTTGGTGAAAAAAAATGGAAGCATTTTCAATGATATTGCCAGCAGAAGGGAGGAGAGACAGGAGAGACAGGTAGGTAGGGAGAGAGAGAGCCAGGGAGGGAGAGAGGGAGGGAGAGCGGCAGGCCGGCAGCCTGGGAGAGAGAGAGGCAGGCAGGCACGCAGGCAGGCAGGGAGGGAGGGAGGGAGGGAGGGAGGGAGGGAGGGAGGGAGGGAGGGAGGGAGGGAGGGAGGGAGGGAGGGAGGGAGGGAGGGAGGGAGAGCAGCAGGTCGGCAGCCCAGGAGGGAGGGAGGGAGAGCAGCAGGTCGGCAGCCCGGGAGGGAGGGAGGGAGAGTGGCAGGCCGGCAGCCTGGGAGAGAGGCAGGCCGGCAGCCTGGGAGAGAGAGAGGGAGAGCGGCAGGTCGGCAGCCAGGGAGAGAGAGAGGGAGAGAGGCAGGCCGGCAGCCCGGGAGAGAGAGAGGGAGAGAGGCAGGCCGGCACGCAGGCAGGGAGGGAGGGAGGGAGAGCGGCAGGGAGTGAGGCAGGCAGACTGGGTTCGGCAGAAGGTAAGCACAGCACTGAAGTTCGCTGCTGCTGCCACTGCCCGGGCGGCCGAGGCTGAAGCCCCGTCACCCGCTCCTCCCAACCCCCGCCGGACACTGACCAAACCCCGGCTGACAGCGCGCCGGCCGCCCCTCCTGTTTACTGTATCTCCAAGGCTCAAAATTGCTTGTACCTGCGTATAGGGCGCACCCCCCATTTTCGAGATCTTCCGACCTGAAAAATAGTGCGCCTTATACGCGGAGATATACGGTATTTTGTGGATGAAATGTGACAGCCAAATGCACTTAGCAGAGTCCCACAAGGAGTTGTGGATTGAGTGACCAACAATATTTTTGTTTTGTTTGTTTGAAGGGATTATGACGTCCAGAAAAGCGATTCACCAATTTACTAACAACCAGGTTCTTATTTACTCCTAGGTAAACAGAAGCATGTGGAGTAAAGGAATTTGCCAATGGTTCACCCAGCCTGGGAAATCAAACCCAGGTCCTCTCTCTTGGGAGGTGAGTGCTTTAACCACTGAACTACAGGACTCCAGGTCCTCAGGCTACACTCCAGTATTCAACACTAATTATAAACAATATTCTGTCTATTGTATTCGGTGTCCGTCACACTGTTGCTTGGTTTCTGGGATGGACACAGAAGGGAGAGATTGGTAAAGAGGAGAGAGCTCTGTAAAGAGGGGGCAGACAGAGAGAGAGAATAGGAGAATGAAGAAAGTTCTGCTTCAGGAACTTCAACAACAACAAAATTACATTTGTAGAGCGCCTTTCATGTCGGGACAATGTTGTCAGTATGAGAACCCGAGCATAGGGGGTGAGGAGAGGGGCGGGGCAGGGTTTGGATGATGTTGGGGGCAGGGTTGGGATGAAGGAGGGTAGAGAGGTTGGATGGTGGCTGAAGGCATGGTCGACGAGGCAGGCCTTGAGACCAGTCTTGAAGGAGGCAAGCGTGGGAGCAAGGCGAAAGGATTGTGGAATGGAGTTCCAAAGTGTTGGGGCAAAGAGGCTGAAAGCCTGGCCGCTGATGGTAGGGTGGGTCGGGCGGGAGACATGGAGCAGGCCGGAGCCTGATGAACAGAGGGAGCTGACAGGTTGATAGGAGGTCAGTAGATAGAGAGGTAGGAAGCGGCAACTCCGTGGAGGGCCTTGAAAGTGAGGATGAGGACCTTAAATTCAATCATCTGAGGAAATGGGAGTCAATGGAGCCGGGCGAAAATGGAGCTGATGGGGGCGCGGAGTCTCGTGCAAGAGAGCTGCAGAGGTTTGGGTGATCTGCAGCTTGTGGAGGGAAGAGTTGGGGAGGCTGGTCATGGCACAGATATGAAGGAGAAAGTTCAGGGTCAAACAAGAAACCAAGGTAGCTGTGCATCCGTGGATGCTGATACTGCCAGTGCTTGAGGTGCGGGGGCGCTGGCGCAAGCCAATCGGGAGGGCCTCAGTTTTGCTGATGTTCAGCTGTAGATCATCCAGGACTTGATGTCTGACAGGCAGTATGTCAGGATGCCAGTAATCCTGGAATTGAGGGTGGAGGAAGAGAGATAAGAGTTGAGTGTCTTCCATGTACATATGGAATTTTACCCCATGTCTACGGATGATGCCACAAGGAGGAGCATGTAGAGGTTGAAGAGGAGGGGACCAAAGGAACCCTGAGGAACACCACATGAGATGGTGCAGGGGCTCGAAGAGAAACCATTGGAGGAGACAAAATGGAAATGTTGTGAGAGGGAGGACTTGAACTAGTCAAGGACAGAACCTTGAAGGTTGAGGTGAGAGGTGGTGGAGAAGGATTGAGTGGTTCATGGTGTCAAAGGTGGCAGAGAGTTCAATTGAGACGAGGAGGCAGAGGAGGCCTGGCAAGGGCATCAAGGGTAGCGGAGAGGGTAGGCCAGAGGAGGAGGAGTTCAAATGACTTCAGGGCTGCGGAGAGGGATTATGTGGAGATTTTCTTCCAGGGGGAGGAAACTGGGAGAGAATAAATTGGGAAAGTATTGAGATCATTGAACTGTCACAGATTGCAAGGATTATTATATATTATAAACTAAGAGCCGAAGCAACATCTCCAATTACAGTCATATTCATTGAAAACAAGCACGTAATGAAGAAGCATTGTAAAATCTCATTTCCTTGAGTGTCTGTGGACTCATTTGAAAACCGCTGACCAATTTAGTCTTCGTAATTACAAAAACCTCTGAATTTGACTGTTAACAACTATGTTGATGTGTCAACTAATGATTAAGAACGTAATTGTAATTGCAGACATTTTCACCAGAAATTAATCCCTTTTAAAATAATCCCAGCACCCAGTCTCATGATCATTACACTGGTAGTTCATACAGGACAATCCCATTACAGTGCACTTTGATTCACTTATTGCATGGAAATACAGTACTATGAACCCACACTACACTGGAAGCATAACAACAACAACAACAACAATTTACATTTATAGAGCGCCTTTCACGTCGGGAGGACGTCCCAAGGCGCTGAACAGGAGGCATGTGACCCGAGCTGGGAGGGGAGTGATTGGGAAGGGGTGAAACACGAAGGGGAGGTAAAAGATTTCCGGGTGGAACAAAAGGCACGATCAAAGAGGAAAGTCTTCAAACCGGCCTTGAAAGAGGAAAGGGAAGAGACGAAACGGAGGGATTGAGGGATGGCATTCCATAAGGTGGGAGCGGAGAAACTGAAGGCCCGGCCTCCGATGGTGTGGCGGTTCGGGCGGGGGGCTTGGAGCAGGCCAAGTCCTGTTGAACGGAGGGTCCGGGTGGGCGTGTAGGGGGAGAGTAGATCGGTTAGGTAGGATGGGGCAAGGCCGTGTAAGGCCTTGTAGGTGAGGACGAGGATCTTAAATTCGATCCTCTGGAGGATGGGGAGCCAGTGGAGACGGGCGAGGGTGGGAGTTATGTGGTCACGGAGGCGGGTGCGGGATAGTACACGGGCTGCAGAGTTTTGGATGGCCTGCAGCCTATGAATGGAGGAACTGGGGAGGCCGACTAGGAGAGAATTTCCGTAATCCAGCCGTGAGGTGATGTATGCATGCACGAGTGTTTCGGCAGCGCGGGGGGTAAGATAGTTGCGTAGCCTGGCAATGTTGCGCAGATGGAAATAGGCGGTGCCGGTCAAGGCGCGGATGTGGGGGAGGAAGGAAAGTTTTTGATCGAACATGATGCCGAGGTTCCTGATTGGCTTTGTGAGGTGGAGAGTGCAACCTTGGATATTGAGGCTGGCAGCGCCCGATGTGCGGAGGCGCTGGCTTGAGCCAATCAGGAGGGCCTCGGTCTTATTCACGTTCAATTGCAAAAAGTTGTCCCTCGTCCACGACTCGATGTCGGACAGACATGTGGATGACGTCACCCAGAGGGAGCGTGTAAAGGGTGAAAAGGAGGGGACCGAGGACAGAACCCTGAGGGGCGCCGTGGGAAACTGTGCGGGGGTTTGAAGAAAAACCATTGGAAGAAACAAAACGTAAACGGTGGGTCAAATAAGAATGGAACCAGTCAAGGACTGTGCCTTGAAGGTTGAGGTGGGAGGAAAGACATTGAAGGAGGATGGTGTGATCGACTGTGTCGAACGCAGCAGACAGGTCAAGGAGGACGAGGAGGCAGAGGGAGCCCTGGTCACAGGCGGTTAGGATGTCATTTGTGACCTTAACCAGGGCAGTTTCTGTGCTATGAATAGGGCGGAAACCTGATTGGAGGGGTTCAAGAAGTGAGTGATTTGAAAGGAAAGAGCGGAGCTGGGAGGCAACCACTCTTTCAAGGACCTTGGATAGAAACGGGAGGTTGGAGATGGGTCGATAACTTGATGGTTGCGACGCATCAAGGGAGGGTTTCTTCAGGATAGGGGTGATGGTGGCTGTTTTAAGGGAGGTAGGGACGGTTCCTGAGGAGAGGGAAAGGTTAATGGTGTCAGAAATGAGCGGGGCTAACAAATGGAGCTGGGTGCGGAGGAGGGGGGTGGGGATGGGGTCCAATGAGCACGTGGTGGGTTTCATGGAGGTGATTGTTTTTGTGACTGAAAGCGGGGTGGTGGGGTTGAAAGTGTGAAATGGGGGGTGAGTAGGGGTTGAGGTAGCTGATGAGGGTGCGGAGGTGGAGGAGTGGTGGGGGGAGGAAACCGCAGAGCGGATTTTCTCAATTTTGGACTCGAGGAAGTCCAGCATCTCCTCACAACGAATGTTTGAGGAGAGGATCTGCGAGGTGAGGCGGGGGGGGCGGAGGAGCTGGTTGGTGGTGGCGAAGAGGAGGCGGTGGTTATCCTTTGCTTCCAGGATTATCCTGGAGTAGAAGGCTGATTTGGCGGTGGCTAGGGCGGAGCGGTAAAATTTGATGCGGTCCAGCCAGATTTGCCGGTGGACCGCGAGGCCAGATTTGAGCCAGGTGCGTTCAACTGCTCTCACTTGGCTTTTGAGGGAACAGAGGTGAGTTGTGTACCACGGTGATGATCGGGAATGGGAGACAGTTTTGGAGGTGAGGGGGGCCAGGGTGTCGAGGGTAGTGGAGAGGGTGTTGTGGAGGGCGGTGGAGGCGGAGGATGGGTCGGTACAAAAAGAATGCCTTTGTGGGAAGAGGTCGGAGGTTTCTGGGGCAGAGGTGAAAGTTTGAGGTGGAATCTTCTTCCAGGGCCGGTAGAAGATGGTGGTGGGTTTGGAAGTGGAGGGGGGAGGGATAGAGGTGTTGCAGGAAATGAAAAAATGGTCGGAAATGGCCTTGTCTGTGATGGTGACACCAGAGACGTTGAGGCCTCGGGTGATCACTAGATCGAGAGGATGGCCGTGAGTGTGGGTGGCAGTGTTAATATGAAGGGAGAAGTTGAAAGACGAAAGTAAAGAGGAAAATTCAGAGGAAATGGGGCAGGAGGGGGTGAAATGGAGGTTGAAATCGCCAAGAATAATAAGGCGATCAGAGGAGGCACAAAGGGAAGTTAAAATTGAAGAAAAGTCTGAAATGAAAGTGGGGGAGGGTTTGGGGGGGCGATAAACTAATAGGATTTTGAAAGAATTGTGGGAGGAGTGAGAGAGGGTGAGTTGTTCGAAAGAGGGGAAGGAGCCGGAGGAATAGGGGGATAGGGCGAGGGATGACTTTGAGATGAGGGCCATGCCACCGCCACGACGGTTGGGTCGAGGAGCATGGTGGAATGTGTAGTTGGGTGGTGTGGCTTCAACAAGGGGGAAAGTGTCGCCTGGGGTGATCCAAGTCTCCGTCAGGGCCATGATGTCAACGTTCTCACCAAGGATGAGATCGTTGATGGCCAGGGTCTTGTTGCAGACAGAGCGGACATTTTGGAGGCCGATGCGGAAAAAGCAGTTGGCCGAGGGGTGTGAGGGGGAGCTGGGATGGTCGGTGGGGAGGGTGGGGATCTGAATAAGGGAGGAGAGGTTGACCACCCGGGTTTGTGTCCGGTGGGGCTGGCGGTGATGGTGGGGGACAGGGCACTTGGTGTGACTGCTATTGGACAGCCAGCGCCGAGTGCCACGGTGAGCCCGACGGAGGATTCCAATACTGGAACAGAGGGAAGCGGTGGGAGGGTCGAGCAGGGACAGTAGGCGAGGAGGGCGAAGAGAAAGAAGGGTAGAGAAAGAATAACGGAGAGGGGGGGTTGGGGGGAAAAGCTTGAATAGGGGGAGGGAAGCTCGGGTCATGGCGGCAGCCATATTGCGCACGCGGGAGACCAGGAGCGAGGGTCAATGGGGCGGCATCATCCCAAGGGATGTGAGGCTGGGGGATGCAGAGGCGCTGCGGTCTGAAGCCTGACCGGGGCTGCGGTCGAGGCTGGGGTTGTGGGTTTTAGGGCCAGTTGCCGGGGCTGCGTGTGTCCGGGCTATGGGTCGCCGCGTCGAGGCTGGAGCCGGGACCAGGGCCGTGAGTCTCGTGAGCATAGAACATTACTAGCACTGACTGGTCAATTTCCTGCACATGAATGCAACAATTGTCATTTTTGCACTTCCTTATAACATGGAATTTGGGCTGAGTTTATTTTGGTGGGGGTCAGCTGGGTGTGTGACTCATATACTTTTGGATACGATATATACTCATATACTATACGATAACAACTTTTAAAAGGGAATTAGATCTTTATTTAGGGAGAACGGGTCTATTAGGCTATGGGGAGCGGGCAGGGCAGTGGGATTGAATCGCTCTTTTCAAAGAGCCGGCACAGACTAGATGGGCCGAATGGCCTCCTTTTGTGCCGTAAAATTCTATGATTCTATGATTCTATGATATGAAAACCTATTGCCATGCTTTTAAGAGTATCCAAACCAAACTGAGAATTCTATGCATCCCACCTACACATGGAAATTTCAGTGATATTTATTGAAATAGAACGCACACTCTCTCCCTGGGAGGGACACATCCTGCTTAATTAATACCGGAAAGTGGGGTCGCCCTGTAGCTTCTTCCAGTATCACGACTACTACTAATTCTTCATATTTTGGTTGTTAAACCACAATAAAATACATCCTAGATAAAACAGTTACATGTTGCCATTGACCAAAAAAAGCTAATAACTCAACCAATTCATGTCAGAATAACTCAAGCCACCTATCTTTCCTCCATCCATTAAGCACTTAATTGAATTTTCAGATTAAACATTCAGACATTCAGCAATCTTATTTTCCAATAACTTATCATTTTTTATTGCTTATAATCAAACATCGTGAGATAGGAAAATGTGACTCACCTTAATATGTAAAATGGAAAAAAATTACAATCTTGTACAATCTTTGTATTTTGAAATAAATAAATTCTATTCATACCTTACTTCTAATAATTACAATATCGCCTTCTTTGATTGTCAGCTCATCTTCATTTTGTGCTTCATATGGAAATAATACTTTGCAGTATTCTTTACCTTAAACCAAAAGCAGTGCATCATTAAAAATAATTCTGCAATGCTAACATCAATAACTTTGCAATATTCTCAACTCAATTTACTTCTGTTAATGATGCAACGATCAAGAGTCTGTCTCTCAGATACCACTACATTTTAAGAGCGAGCTGAAGTATAAGTGTAACATAGCTTCTCGTGAAATCACAGAAACTTGTTAATTTTAGAGAACATGGACTGGAAAGATCTCGTGAAGTTCCAGAAGTGTTCCAAAACAATGATTTAGGCAAGTGGTGTCAATAACATTTTCAACAGGGTTTTGATAATTTAAGAAATCTACTTAAAATAAACTGAACACTCGAACGTTCTGTTCAACAAATAGTTGAAGCATTGACAACTTCATTGAACTTTTTATTACACAAATTAAGCCGCAAAGATGCGATAAAAATGTTTTTACACGTTTCAGGAATATAGTAGAGACATTTATTTCAATATCACACTTACCCTTAGCTCTGCTGTCTGGTTCAGATTTCAATGACTCCTGAGTGGGCACCATTGGAAGCACTTTTTTCGTAGAGGGCTGAAATAAATTAATTATGGAACGAATGATATTGTTCACAATTCCATCTTCAGCCTCCACAATAGCCTTACGTACATAATTACATTTATTCATTGCATTAATAGCAATTGGCGAAATAGTGCTTAAGATTCTTCCGTTATCAACTATCATCACAACTTACGCAAGACAGTCTTCAACAGCAAAGCAGCACATGCTGCATACGCTGACACAGAACCATAAACATTTCCAAGATGGAGATTATTTGGCCAATCATAGTAGGATCATGTTAATTACCCCTTCAAACAATCAACAGAATTGAATTGTGACTGCACGTACTCAAGAAAAGGGCTGGCATTATGTAGGGGTAGAGAGAAAGGCTGGCATTGTGTAGGGAGAGAGACAGAAAGGCTACCCCTGTGGATGGAAGCTGACACCATGTTATGAGGGCGAAAGGAAAGCAGGGTTGGTTCTGAGTAGTACCATGCTCTCAAATGACAGTACAACAATTTGCATTGATATAGTGCCCTTCACATAGTAGAACACCTCAGACCACTACACAATGCAGAAGAAAGGGGGAGGGACCTCAGGGGTGATCAAAGAAGGAGGATTTAAAGACAGATAATGGGGTGAGGGCAAAGAGGGGGAAGCAAGGGAGTTCTTGAAGTTAGGGATCACAGTTAAAAGTTATTAGGCTCTGAGTTGTGCTCTAATTCTATCTGCCTGATTTTGTGCACAGAATAAATCCAGTCTTCACTTCCAGAGAAAACAATTGTATTCACATATGAAGTGGCAGCCTATGGTTAAAGACTCAAAGATAAATTAGGAAAGATATAAAATAATTCTAAAAGACAAAGTAGTATTTTGATGATGAGTATTTTGTCAAATGGCACAATGTACGGAGTGGCAGAATGTGAGTTCACACTAATACCCACCCAGCGCCTTGAGATGTCCTCCCGACATGAAAGGCGCTCTAAAAATGTCATTTTGTTGTTATTGTTCTACTTTTCAGTCTTATCTAGACTGGAGTGAGGGGTACGTCCCAT
The DNA here is from genome assembly GCA_035084275.1 of Hydrolagus colliei. Taxonomy (NCBI): domain Eukaryota; kingdom Metazoa; phylum Chordata; class Chondrichthyes; order Chimaeriformes; family Chimaeridae; genus Hydrolagus; species Hydrolagus colliei. The sequence goes on from CM068745.1 coordinate 66,140,490, forward strand.
TGTTCTCGACAACAACAGCAACTTACAATTATACAGGGTAGCATTGCGGAGTGCCCCACAGTAGAGAATAGGAAGAAAACCTGAGCCGAAAAAGCAGTCAAATAATGATGAAATAGCACTGGCAGAGAATTAGAGCAAGAAGTTCAATTTAAGAAATTTGAGCAACATTAATTAACAGTAGTGACAACAACAACAAAATTATAGTTGTATTTAACAGTACCATAATCCAGTCTTTTTTTCTTGGAAAACAAAGTGTTCTTAAGCACAACATTAATGCAAAATGGGAACATCAATCATAACTTTCAACAATAAAAAGGAGAAATATTTAACATAAATAACACTGCAAAATAACCACTATAAAAACAATTACTGTACATAGATTTGATTAATTCACAAGGTTAATCTCCTGCAAATTACGCAGCTCCAATCCAAATAAAGGATCACATAAACAAGTTAGTAGTAGAATGCTAATCTCCTATTAGAATACTGTACAAAATTCTGCAGCCAACTATAGCATAAAATTACAATTTTGCCGATGCCAGCAAAAGCTGCATGCAAATTATAGCGGCACATTATTGCCAACGGGGAGAATTAAAGAGCTTTTGATCTGAGTGACCCCTGCCCTCTTCAACATGGCAGTCAGACAAATGTGCACACGCTAGTGGGTCTGCTGAAAACCAGTCCTAGCTGTAAGGATCCACCATGAGAATCTAAATGAAGGACTCAGGATTAATACTAGCCACCAGCAGCACCATCTCTGCAGTGAAGGACAAATAAACAGTTTAACTGAAGCCTTGAATCACAACATCAAAGCAATGAAATAAATTATAATGACAGAAATAATGCTATAAGCTACTGGGAGTGCATTAACAATGCTCAAGCATTATGTAGCCTTGATCGAGCAAGCTCCATGACTGAAACTGAAGTCGCTGCAGGATTCAAAGCCAAGAAATGTAATTCCCAATTGTGATAAACAATGTAATAAATGTGAATGCACACTAATGTTTGAATAGAAATCCAACATAATAATCTGCTCTTAAATATTACACAGGATGCAATCGCTATAATTTAAAATGAATTGTACAGAAATCGCCAGGCAAATGCAATAAAGGAAAATGAATAATATTTGATGCCATAGATTCTCACCATTGTAATGGATTAATATTCAACCACCTGTATATGTCAGGCATTGCTGCTCAAATGCTTTTCATATGAATGGCCTTTGAAATGGCCGGCTTGGGGAACACAGTGATTTAAAAACAATTCTCACACTATGGATTAACGTATTTACAATGTAAAGTGAATACCTTTCAGACAAATACAATGAAATTAAAATCTGTCAGTGGAGCACTCCAGCACACGGGAAATTTTGCTTGACTACGATATCACATTCCAATTAAATCCACAACCTTCTCACCAAGAAATGAAAGAGCTACTGAGTCAAGCTGACATTTGCTAGGTTACAGTTCCACAGGAACTTGCAGTCTCTGGTTTCTCCTTGAACTAAACATTCATATGTGGACTTAGCTCAGTGTTGACAGAATTTGTGTGCAGTAAAGCACAATACTGCTCTGACCCATTAGGATCACCCAACAGAAAAGTCTATTTCGATCCACCTGTACGATACCAAACTATACAAATTTGCTATGGTTAGGAGCTAAAACATGAATTTTGTTCCTTCTCTAATTCAGTCTTTGAGGTCAAGCCAATTAAAACTGCCGAATTAACCCCTTCTCCTTCAGTTGAGATGTTAAACCAAGGTCTCATCTATCTACGGAAATCGCTATCAACGTTGAATCACTTTTCCTTTCTCCATAGATGCTCCTGACCTGCTGGTTGATCCCAACGATTTCTGTTTTCGTTTCAGATTTCCAGCATCTGCAGTATTTTGCATTTTTGCCTCATCTATCTATTCAGGTGTGCATTTAAGATTCAATGGCGTAATTTTTGTAAAGAGAAGGGAGTTTGTCCTGGTCCTGACCAACAACCGATCAGTTAAAATTGATCATGTACATTGTGACTGTTTGTGGGAGATTGCTACGTATAAATTGTTGTGTTTGTCTACAGAATACAGTCACTACACTTTACCATAAATCCTCTTAAGTATTGTGAGTCATCCTCCTGCTATATCAAATTCAATAATTATTATTATTATGGTATTTTATTCATAACACCAAAAGATGGAAATTCCTGTTATCTGAATCGCTGGCTGCATTTTCTCACCAACATCCACTCTGCCTAATTCTGGAAAGTATTAGTTGCAAATTGACAGGATTAAAGGCCTGGGAACCCCAGATTGAGCTGTAGTTTTAACCTATTAAAAACACATTGCTTGCAATTTTGAGCACTGTTTGTCAGGCTTCCTGCTGTATGACCAGCTAGCACTATGATACCAGTATCGGCTGTTGCTTTTAGGAAAAGACAGGAACTACATTGCCACTTCCCTATTCCATTTTAGATCATCAAGATTTTAGTTTAACATAATAATTTAAAAATTGGTCACCTGACATATGCGGAAACCCATTCCATACATCAAAGTATCCAAACCAAAGGGAGAATTCCACGCATCCCACTACATATGGAAATTCCAGAGATAGATGTATGAGACATCTTGATGCATAGAATCATCCCAAGTCATCCCAAAGCACTTATATATTTCATTAAAGGATATATCCACAGATTCCCTATCAGTTATTTAAGAAAGATGTGGTTGATTTCTCTCATCCATCTCAACAACTGAAATAATTGTTTCCTATCATTTGGAAGGAAATTTAACTGAACAGCGACAGCGGGGCTGCTTTCTCAATAACACGTTTGCTTTCCTCTCTTCTGCCCCCAATGAGAACAGTCATTCAGACGTGTAACTTTTGAACTAGTTTAAAGATCTCTCTGAACTGCCTGGTCGCTGTGTGTAAAGGATTATTATTATTTGTATATTATATTATATAAATGATTATTTAGTCTATTATTAATATACTATGTTTTAAAAAATTTAATAAAAATTTTGTTTTTAATATTTATTTTTGTGTTGGGTTTTCGGCCGAACATCTGACAGGCGCTTTAACCGGCACTGGCCAGGTCCCGAGGGTGCCGGATAAACGGGCTTTTACTGTTACATGGAAACCCATAATAACACGGTCACTTTTTGCTGATTCTGACTACTGGTCAAATGACCTGATGGTTAGGAAACCACTGCTAACTTTTCTTCCTGCGACCTGCGCGTGTATGCAATGTACAATAAATGCCTTCCTTCAAAGTGACAAAAGCAATTTCCTTTGCAGGAAATGATGTTAGAGGTGCTTCCTGCACAGTCTCATCAGCAACTCTTCCTGCACACATTGCAACAGCAGCTCGTCATGCACACAACATCAGCAGCAAGTCGACATTACATTAAGTGGCTATGTCTAAGCATGGAAAGCTTGGTGGTCAGTGCCAAAAGCCATTGTACTGCAGTTATGGGTATTATACACCCTGCCTATTAAGACCCTAATTATAGTACATGGGATCTATAAACAGTAATTCTGTAGTATTCAACACCCTATAAGTGTAAATGGTATCGACAATAATTTCAATGAATTCTGTAACAAATAAGAACCTCAAATATTAGAGAAGAATTAGCAAATACATTCAAAATATTACAATATTTAACAATCCAGCAATAAGCAGTTTGTTACAAATTGCATTCACCAAAATAGTAGATTCTGTAAAGGAGCAAAAAAGTTTCAGCAAAAAAGATAAACTGCATTAAACTTAACATAAAACCAGAAGTATCAGGTTATGGCAGGTTCAGGGAAGATCCCAGCAGATGTGGTAAGCCGAGATCCTAACATGTACATTTGGCTTATATACTCTGTACTAGGGTAGTACCTAATACATGCATTTCAGTTTTACTATAAATCAGGGACTATTATTGGGATCAAATTATGTATCTCACTGTTTCGGGCAATCAGTTATTCAAAACATACCAAACATGTAGCTCAAAAGATGAAATAAAAAAATCTGCTTCTATTCTGTATTATTTCAAAGTTTTTTTTATTTTCCACAAATGAATGGAAAAAAAACCTGCTTAATTTCAAATTAAGATTTTAGAATTAGAACATGTGGAAAGATTCAACTGCAGCATGAAAATGATTACCAGACACAGTATAACATGGTGAATTCAAAGGCCAACTCAAAATACTGTACAACACAATTGAATTCACTGAGACCTTTTACTACCTCAGATAGTTTTCTGCAATCTTCAGCTTTCCTAACCAAGACATTTAAACTAATTTCTAGAATTTACGAAATCACATTATATAACTAAAAATAACAATCAATCCACTGGAAACATTTTACCTTCATGGTAGCAGTATTCTGCTTCAAATTTGCAAGGCAGTCAAATGATCTCCCCAAACCTGAACTACTAAACTGTAAGGCTTTAAAACATGTTGCACGTCAAGTCACTTAAAACCACACGAGTTTCTCTTCTGCAAAGTGGCTATTCTAGTTTTTAATGCTGTGACTTTATGAAAGTGCCTTAGAAAACAAAAAAAACATGCTTTGTATAAAATCAGTGAGTCAACTGAAAGGGTACTTTTATGCCCTTTTTCCCTCTCACGCATTCTCACCTCTATGAGGCGAACAACCTGCTGCCTTGATCCCATCCTCACTAACCTACTGCTCACCCAGCTCCCCCTCCTCTGCCCACTGCTGGCTGATATCATCAACCAGTCCCTCTCCACTGGATCAGTCCCTGCCCCCCTCAAAACTGCTGTCATCACCCACCACCTTAAAAAACCCTCCCTAGATCCCTCAAACCCTAGCCACTACCGCCCTATTTCTAACCTGCCCTTCCTTTCAAAAGCACTGGAACTCGTTGTTGCAAACCAACTCCACGCCCACCTCTCCTCCCACTCCCTCTTCGAACCCCTCCAGTCCGGTTTCCGCCCTGCGGAACACAGTACAGAGACTGTGCTTGTGAAAGTCACAAATGACATCCTCTTCATCTGCGACCTTATCCTCCTGGACCTATCCGCTGCATTCGACACAGTTGATCGCACCATCCTCCTCCAACGCCTGTGCTCCGTCATCCGTACATCTCCACAAACGGTTTTTCCTCCCACTCTTACCCAGTTACCTGTGGGGTGCCCCAGGGATCCATCTTTGGCCCCTCCTTTTCCTCATCTATATGCTCCCTCTTGGGGATGTCATCCGCAGACATGGGGCACACTTCCACATGTATACAGATGACACGCAACTCTATTTCTCCACTTCACTTTGCGACCCCCAGTCCCCTGATGTTCTGTCAGCCTGCCTTTCAGACATCAGGAGCTGGATGAGTGCAAATTTCTTACAGCTGAATGTCGACAAGATGGAGGCCATACTCCTTGGTTATCGTCAATGTCTCCATTCGCACGGCTCTCACCTCCTCCACCTTCCCGGCCTGCCCCTAAAACTCTCCGAACCTGTGCGCAACCTTGGCATCAGGTTCGACCCCCAACTGTCCTTCCTCCCCCACATCCGGTCTGTTACCAGCACTGCCTTCTACCACCTCCGACGGATCGCCCGTCTCTGGCAATACCTCATCCCAAAAGCTGCTGAAACCTTGGTCCATGCTTTTGTCACCTCTCGGCTGGACTATTGCAATGCCCTCCTCTCCGGTCTCCCCTCCACCACAATCCACAAAATCCAGCTAATCCAAAACTCCGCCGCCCGCATACTCACCCGCTCCAAGCTTCAATCTCCCATTACCCCAGCCCTTGCCAGACTTCACTGGCTCCTTATCCCAGAGAGGATCAACTTCAAGATCCTCACCCTTGTTTTCAAATCCCTCCACTCCTCTGCACCTCCCTATCTCTCTGATCTCCTCTCCTCCCAAACCAGCACCCGCTGCCTTCGCTCCTCTGGATCTGGCCTCCTCTATGTCCCCTGAATCCTCAGCTCCACCCTCGGCGACCGTGCCTTCAGCCACTATGCCCCGAGGCTCTGGAACTCCCTTCCTCACTCCTTTTGCCTCACTCCCTCTCTTCCCAGTTCAGGTCACAGCTGAAGACCTTTCTCTTCGACCGCGCTTTTGGTCACCTTTCTGCCCCTGGCTTGGTCCCGGGATTCGCTTTTGTAAAGCGCTCTGAGATGCCGTCCGGCGTGGAGAGCGCTATATAAATCGAAGTTGTTGTTGCCCATTATATCAAACAATATTAAATTAGATTGGTATATAAATGATTTCTATGAAGATAAGGGATGAGTTAAGATGTAAAAAATGCCTTAGACCCAACAAACTGATTCCTTTTTAACCCTGTGACTCCGTTGTCTTTGCAGAAACAGATCAACAACAAAGCTCTCTTGTGATTCCATTTCTATTTTAAGTTTAATTTCTTGGTAACTATGAGTCAGCTATCAAATTTTGTGTTAAAGAAGTTCCATCAAATTTCCCCACTTACTTCCTGTGTTTAAATATACAAGGAAACACAATTATATTCTGTCCCAGCAGAATGTTGTCTCACTTCAGAGACAACTTAGTAGGGTCCGGCGATATATTGATATATCGGTTATATCGATATAATTTTCATATCGATATGCCGATATCGGAATTTAAAATATATCAATATATCGAAAAATTCGATATGAAAAAAATCAATGTATCGCAAATATCGGTATATCGTGTCTGGCGATATATCGATATATCGGTATATATCGGTATGATGCGGACTTTTTCCAACTTACCTTGTCGATATCCAAATGCATGCGCACACCGGAATGCGCGCGCACCCCCGAATACGCGCGCACCTCTGAATGCGCGCGCATGTGAAGGACAAAAAACCCACAATATCAATATATCGGTATATATTGATATGGACAAACTGATATATCGATATCGGAAAATTTCGATATCGACGGACCCTACAATCTACAAACTAGATTGTCAGATTGAAGCCAATGTCACTTTGTGGACATAATAATAATAATAATCCTTGCATTTGATATAGCACTTTTCACATCTTATCAACGTCTCATAGCGCTTCACAGAATATACTGTAAAGTGAATTGACTGCATATTTGTGGGCGAAACGCAATACATGCCCTCCAGGAACTACGGGAAGCATTGCTATTGTGACATGATGTGGGTTGCACATACATTTCCACAAAGAGAAGTGTCGCTGGCATGGACCCAATTTCTTGTAGCACAGAAATCAGTCAGCACAGTGATTATTATGGTACCTATAGCATTTTGATTTTATAGATCCCAAACAACATTACCACAAGTATCCAATGTGATATACAGTAAAACCTTCATTATCCGGCAGCCTCGGGACCTGACCATTGCCTTTTAATCAAATATGCCAGATATTCAAGTTGCAAGTTGCTGAAAATCCTACACAAAAAAAACGTATTTAAAAACGTACCATATTAATAATAGACTAAATAATAACAGAATATTGTATGTATACTTACCAATAAAGCTTTACAGCACACTCGGTAAAATGATCGGTAAAAATGCATTCCAGGATTCGGTAACTTTAATAAGTGTGCAAAGTGAGCATACCGTGAGTATCCCGGATCTCACATTACAATTGAAGGATACTGGTTAGTTGAGTATGCTGGTTGGTTGGGTACCGGATAAACAGGGTTTTACTATACATAAGAAAAAGATAAATTACCTTTTCAACGGGGTTATCAAGCTCTATTTCCATGGATCGCGGTCTTAGTTTGATAGGTTTATCTTTGAAAATGTCTCCAAAGCCAAAACCTTTTATTTTTTTGGGCTGAATTTCTGTGACTGCTGAACCATTTGCTCCTTCTATTTTTCCGCTGTGCCCATCTGTGCCGTCCTGTTCAGGGCTTCCTTTTTCCTTTACATCTGAAAGAAGATTGAAAGTTTTCCTTAGCCCTTTTAATCTTTTAATCAGATGCTAAAAAGCTTTCCATTTCTAATGTAAAGACTGCATCAAGTAATCCTAGATTAATATGAGATAGCAGGTGTAAGCACTGTAAGCAACGTCCTAATTGACAGAATAACGTTTTAGCAAACATCTTTTAACTTAGTACAGTATTGATTTTTTTCTTGTTTCATAATTCTGTCCCATTTTATAGAAATTACCAAATTATTTATTGCATTACAGATGAAAAGATTTAACACATCTTTGCCAACTCTCTTTGGAACAGCAATAGGAATACAGATCCACAGGCACCACCACATTAGATTTAGATCCCTCACTTACATGTCATTCTTCATATGGGAGAATGGATAATGAATACTATAGGAGAACGTCTCCAATAGCTTTACAGAGCCTGAGTGGGAGCCCAAACTGGGAGAGTGGGAAAGTAGACAAAAGTCTCTGTGCTTTTGTCCATTTTCCCACTCTCTTCAGCATTTGAAAACAGGTAGGAAAGGGGATAAGCGAAGGGTTTTAGGCAAGATGCAGAGGGTCAGGACAAGGTGGATGAGACCCTAGCCAGAAATTGAAAGCACATCAGCCATGTTGCAGGCCAAAGGTGGCAGAGAGGAGAGGATATGAGATGTGAAGTTCAGTATAGTCTGTAGTTTGGGGTGGGTGGAGACATGGAGGCCAACAGGAAAAGTCCAGCAAAGGAAGTGAGAAAGTCTTCAAAGGAAACTGGTTATGTCTTATGGTGGAATAGGAGAATAATCTCTGTACCAGATACATCACCTATAATGTTGAAAAATCTAAATTCACTTTACATGTAGTTATTGTCAATTTTTAAAAACTAATAATAGGCAAGTGGGCAGCCAATTTGCATGCACCAATGTTCCACAAACAGGTATAAAATGAATGAATCATTTACCTTGAGGATAGTTGGCTGGAATGCTGGGAGAAATTGACACTCTTTTTGAATATTGCCATTGTATCTTTAATGTCCGTCTGATCTCATTTTAACATCTTAACTCAAAGAACAGCCCCTCCAGCAGTACTCTCCCAGAGTATCAGTCTGGACTATGAGCTTGTTTCTCACAATAGAGCTTTGAATTCACAATTTTCTGACTGATAACACTACTAAATTAGCCAAGCTGATAATTTATTTTGCTTGGTTTTACATCTCCTGTGTGGCAAATTATTTTCAAGTTTTGCATCCCCAGAGGCAAGCACACAAAGGCACAAATACTAATAATATGGGTCAAATGGCCTCCTACGTTTTTGCAAATATCCAGTTCTTTTGTGACATTAAAAATTGTACAATTTTTCAAAGCCCTTTGTGGCTGTCCTAGGTAACAAATATTGAAGCAGACATTCATCTTCAAAGTAGGGATACGACATGTTACTACAGAACTGTAATTACTGTAGTCCTGTTACTACAGAAATTTCACCATCCAACACCTTGGTACTAATTCCTTCAGAATCCCTCAGCTAAATCTATACTGCACTTGTGAAAGGCAAATAAGTAGATTGAAAAATCATTAGGAAACTATGTGAGCCTGGTATATAAATAAAATAAACCAACTGTATATTTGTGGGCGAAACGCGGCAGCCAAATTGCACACGGCAGTGTCCCACAAAACAGTAGCAGAAATGGGGCCAGGGGAGAAAGGGGGAAAAGAGGGTAAGGGGGGAGAGGGAGGGAAAGGTGGGGTGAGGTAAAGTCAGGAAGGAAGAGGGGGGAGAAAGGGGGGTAAGGGAGAGAGGGAGGGAAAGGTGGGTGGGGGGGTAAGATCAGGGAGGAAGGGAGGTAAGAGGGAAGAGGGAGGGAAGGGGAAAAGGGCGGAGGGAAAGTGGAGAAAGGGAATGAGGGAAGAAGAAGAGCCGAAGTTAAGAGCCAAAACAATAATTGGTGCCAATTATAAAGTGCCTCATATAGGGAATGTATGATTTGGGTCCATATCCCTCCCATTTTCTCTTGAACTGCTGTGCTATCCATCTAAATTTACAACGAATAGTAATCCTTGCATATGATATACATCTTTATCATTTCTTCGAGACATCTCAAAGCGCTTCATAGCATATACTGTAAAGTGAAGTCACTGTATATTTTGTGAGTGAAACGCAGGAGCTAATTGCACACAGCAGTGTCCCACAAACAGTGGATTGAGTGACCAATGTCTTATTATTTTAAGAAATGATTATCCCAGAAAAATTATCCCCCAGTTGACTAACAACTGAGTTCCTACTTAATGCTATAGGTTCCTGCTTACTGCTAGGTAAACAGAGGTGTGGGAGTTAGGAAACTTGCCCAATGTTTCATCCTGCTGGGAATCAAACCCAGGTCTCGCATTTGCAAAGCGAGTGTTCTAACCATGACGCTGTGAAAAATCTAACGTGCTGATTGATCGAGCCAATTAATAGACTATATGGGGTCCAGAGACCTTTTGTACATTTTTACTGTGACCTATTACTGAGATTTTAGATTGGCTTAGTTTGCAGCCTCTTGCCTCAACTTTCAACATAATCAAACATAGGTTCTGATGTATCACAACAGACAATTATTAAAAATTAATAACAGCTGATTTGCACCCGGCCAGAATCTAGCTGTGGGAGAAAAGTGAGTTGATGAGAAAGTAACAATGTTAGGGAGGCATAATGCACTTACTCTCTTACTAAATGCCTGCAGATGTACAGTATATATTCAGGGCCTTAAATCCACTGTGGAAGGTAAAACTTCCTTTGTCCATTTCTCTACTTTCCCGCTCCCCAGAACAAATAATATTTCCTGTTGGTTTTTGGTAGACAAACAAAATATGAATTAAAAAGTTTGCTTGAACATACGCATTTTTATTCCAGTTTCCTCTTGAGTATTGGTCATTTCCTCTTGTTCATCTGTACATGATGTAATGAAATTTGAGGGAAACATTCCAGTTTTTCCATTGAGGACCCCTTCCCACCAGCCTTCTTCAACCTTAAATAAACACACACAACACAAGTTAAATTCATTACAATTTTAGAATTGAACAATGTCCCATGATTAACAAATTATCTTGGAATAAATGCATTTTTAATGAGATCAAGAAGAAACGATTAATTGAGAAGATGGCTTCAGGATGGGAATGTAATTTTATATCTATAGAAAACTCTAATTGGAAGTTAGGTATGTTCAGTGACATGAACAGAAATGCAGTGGTTGGAAAATAATTGTTACACCAAGAAGTTCAAATTTCAGCACAACAGTTTGTATGTTTAATTATTGCAATTACAGTGCATCAAACATCTAATTGTGATTCACCATCAACAGAAAATCATCCCAAACTTTAGTTGATTTATCAATTCCTGCTTTTTGTTTAAAAAAAGAATGAAATAATACAAAATTGCTATTATGTTTGGTTATCACATTCTGACATTTGATAGCTGGTAGTACATAATAATAATCCTTGGATTTGATGCAGCATTGTGAGAAAATTGTGAAATTTGAGAATCACTTACATGTGATATAGCGCCTTTCATATCAGGACTGCCTCAAATTGTTTTGCTGGATGTACTGAAGTGAAGTGGCTGTGTATTTTGTAGATTAATGTACTGTACCATGAATGTCCCACACCTAGCCATCAAGTGAATGATCAATTTTATTTTGGGAGATTGTTAGCCAGGAAAGTTCTCTTTTTGAATTGTGCCACGGAATCTGTATCATCTACTTGAACAGGCATTTAGGACTTCAGTTTAACTTCTCCTCTGAAAAATTACACCTTCAACAATGCAGCACATCTCCCAACAATGCATTGGAGTATCAGTGCAGACCATAGATTTCAAAGTCCCTACTTGGGGTTTGGACCCCATGCCCCCAAGTCAAATTCTGACTAAAATATGAGAGAGCTTACTTATTCTCTTAGTCCACACTTGCATGCTACTTCTGCAAATCATGACAAATGTCAAGTTTCATGGGGGAAGTAACATTTAGCATTAATACTTTACATTAATACTGTACACTAAATTTTACACTAGATTCCATAACAGCTTTTAAAAGGGAACTAGATCTTTATTTAGGAAGAGCAGATCTGTTAGGTTATGGGGAGAAAGATGGGCAGTGGGATTGAGTTGCACTGTTCAAAGAGCTGGCACAGACTAGATGGGCCGAATGGCCTCCTTTTGTGCTGTATAATTCTATGATTCTTTGATTTTAAAAAGTGATTCAAAAACGAGTTGCATACCAGCACTTCAATGTTGATACTGTGTGTACCTGTCCATTTATTCCCATTGCAGATATGATGCATAACAATGAAACCTTCACTATTAATCTTCAATGTATGAACATTTAATGGATCAGAAAGCTATCATTCAAAGCCAATATGCAGTCAATGAAATCCCACAATCTAAATCAGTACAAATAAAACAAGATACAGTAGTTAGCAATAGTTTTAAAGTTAGAAAAAGGGTTAGAAAAATACAAATTAAGAACATGCAATTAACGTAACTGGCAGATGGAGAATGACCTGAAAAATGTAATGTAAAGGAACAACAAACTGCAAAATGTAAGTGTTCAAAATTCAGTAACAATTCCTGCAGCGTCTGGTGATGATAGAAGTATTTGAATAAACACTGAGATTGTTACATAATTGAAAGAGAAAATCTGGTCATTAGTGAATTAAAATTTCATAAAGTAGATTCTAGTTTGATGATTTTACGAAATAACTGTATTTGCAAACTTGTGCTTCACAGAATAATACAGTAAAAGCCCGTTTATCCGACACCCTCAAGACCAGGCCAATGACGGTTATTCGGCCGAAAGCGCCCCCCAGTTTTTAAAAAAATAATAATCCTTTTTTTCTATGCATTTTTCCGGATAAATTCCAGTTAATCGAATGCGAACCTTTTTTTTGCGATGCCGGTTATAAATTAAATTAACCGTATATTGTGTGAGCAAAACTAGACTGCATATGCCATTGGTCTAATTTTTGTAAAATGTTGTTAATTTGTTCCCATGTTCATGACAGCTTTAAAATAATGTGGGTTTAAGTCCTGGATCAGCACTTTAACTTCATAGTCTAGGTAAAAATGTAATGCTGGAGCGTTCTACATTGTCAAAGGTATTGCCTCAGATGAAATATTAAACTGAGGTTCCATCCGCATATTCAGGTGGATGCTAAAGATCCTATGGCATTATTCGAAAGAGAATAGAGCTTCTCCCGGTGTCCTGACCAACAGTTAAAATTGTCAATTATTCCCCGGCTATTTTGGGGAAACCACTGAGTGTAAATTAGCTGCCGCATTTATCTCTAACATAGTACACTTTACCGTAAATCCTGTCAATAACTTTTTTGATATTGCGCTAAGGTACTGTATCAAGTAGAAGCATGTTAATATCTCAAAAAGGAGGCTAAGCAGGTTCCTGAGAATAAATTCACTGAAAGATTTAGATAGCAAGACAGCATTAAATCGGACATTTGTGAAATTTCCCGCTGTTATTTGAACATGGAAATTAGCTTTCGGCTTGGTTAATACTCCAGGAGAATCGTGTTTTATAAAGTACTGTGAAGTTTAAGGGCTGCAACTGCCCTGACCAACATACAGAACATGTATGTTAACGGTATTCCAATTTACGATGGCTTAAAATCATTAAACGTTTGAGCAAATAAAGAAATTATAATCATCCTTACATTTTATATCATGCCTTATCATTTCTTCAAGATGTCTCAAAGGATTTCACAGAATTTAATGCAAAGTGAATTGACTGTATATTTTTGGGCTGAAATACAGCAGCCAATTGCACGCAGCAGACCACAAACAGTCGTGGATTGAGTGATCAATTTTTTAAAAAAATTGATGGCATTATTACCCCGCGGAAAAGCAATCTGCAATCGATTAACATTCGGGTTCCTATTTACTGCTAGATAACCAGAGGCATGTGGAGTAAGGAAATTTGCCCAACATTTCACCCTGCCGGAAACCAAACCCAGGTCTCTTGCTTATGAGGCAAGTGCTCTAACCACTAAGCTACAGGACTGCGCAAATGTCAGTCTACTACATAGAACTAAATAATTTATGACACATACAAAAAACTATACATTTTATATATTAGTATTGTTTAAGGCTTAAAAGACTGATAATTTCTCTGCTCATAAAAACCAAGGAACGTTTTGTCAACATACAATGCAATCAGTCAAGCACAACAGATAATGTGCATGAAACCAAATTAAAAGCACCTCTCACTTCCATAGAATAAAACCTATTCCACCCTTTTCTTCAAAAATAAACACTCAAAAACACTGCCCATATAAAACATGCAAGTTATTGAAAATAGAACACGTAAACGAAAAGTGTTGCATCATAACTGCACTTTAAGGAAAGAGTTGAGACCAGTTTGATGTAACAGTAGTCCTAAAACCATATGCAGTGAGTTGGCTGTATGCAATGCTGTATTTTTGTTCACCTTATCAATAAATCTAACTCAACCAAAACTAGCATTATGATTAATTCTTGCTGAATTTTAACCCACCTGGTTGTGGAGCCAAATGCACTATTCTTGGTTTTTTTGGTAAGAATAGCAATCCAGAATCTGCATCATAAAAGGGACACAACCTGGCAGAGAGTCTCACACCTCAAATTAGCTGGATAAATGAGTAGTTTGTCGGACATTATTAGGCATAAATTGGCTGCTGTGTTTACCTACAAAATACAGTTTCTAAACTTTACAGTAAATCCTGTGAAGTGCTTTGAGACATCATCCCAAAGGGAAAGGTGCTAAATCTACTGCAAGAATTATTATTATTTTGTTCCCAGCCATCAATAAAGCAGTTGAGTGCACAAAAAATGGCACTATTGGAGCTGCCAATAAGAGATTAGGACCATATCCTGTACTGGTTCTACTGGTGGTAATGAATCATGGGTCACTCTGCCAGGAGTAGAACAGCATGACGCAAGTGTTCCACAACATAGAATTGTACAGCATATCAAGATTCAAATGCTCTTATAGGAATAAAAGTCTGGATAGATTACAATGCTCAGCCATTGCCAATCTCTAAGGCTTTACATAATAAGTGTACTGATGAGCAATGCACTTACCTAACATAGGCTTTACCAACTTGCTCAAATTGATTCAAATTAGTTCCTTAAGACTTTCGGCAAAAGCAGGAATAGTGACATTGCAATCAATGGCCTCTGAAGATTCTTATGCATAGCATAGGAGATATAGAATAACAACTCCTGATAACTGGACTGTGGCTTAACAACAACAAAATTACACTTGTATAGCGCCTTTCACATCAGGAGGACGTCCCAAGTCATCAAACTCATTCGCTTAAGTGTTTATAAAAATGCTTAACCCCAGCACTTTGGACAAACTCATCATTGAACCACTTCTCCCCCTTGGAGTGATGAATTATCAAGAGTATTTTGTTTACTGTATTTGTTATCATAGTCTTAAAATATTTTGAGGTTCCCCGAAGTGAACTGTTAAGGCAGTGGTTCCCAACTTTTTTTGCTCCAACAGGTCCTTCCACCTCTAGGGAGCGATATTGCGACTGAAGCGAAGCTCAGCCAAAACGTTATCTCCATCTCTTTTGTGGACTCAGCACAACTCGTAAGTACGCTCTTTCATACAAATTGGTCAGCGGTGTTGCCTTCGGTGATTTGTTTTAGCATTAAAAAAGCATTTTGAACATTAAAAAATAATAATTCTAATGACCCTTCGTGACCCAACTGAGGACCCCCACGACCCTGATTCGGGTCGGGACCCAAGGTTGGGAACCACTGTGCTAAGGAGAGGAAAAATGAAAAGGTTGCAATATTAAGAACAACATTAGGATACATACAGCACAGGAAGAAACCATGTGAATACCATAAGTGCTGCCAAAGGGCACTCTGACAAAAATCTTAAAAGGGCATTGGTACAGAGTCTCTATATGAACTACTGTACAGCAGTGAAACCCACAGATGCACAACACCAGAAAATAGAGAGAAAAAAGAAATCTTTGGGCCTGAATAAATGTTCAGAGGAAGATATAAACGGTAACTCACATCGGGCAAGTACCTAGAGATGTAAAGTCTTTAACTTTAGGGAACGCAATGCACATCATGCTAACTCACTAAAAGTAATTCCAAATTGAGAACAGGAAAAAAGGTACTCGCAAATTAGCGTATGTTTCCCTGGAGCCATGTATTTTGCATCCAGGGGATCTATTTTCTGATGCTAGGTGCCAGTTTTGGTTCTATTTTCTCAAGGAGATTCTTTCCACCACAATTAGTAGAAAGTTGAGATGAGTTCCCAAAGCAAAGTTTGGCCAATAGCATGTTACCAAAAAGCTACTCCAATGGATGTTGTTACATTGAGATTCAACTGATAAAGTAGAGTCTTAAAAAATTATTAAAAGGTGTTTGAAATAAATAACATGCGAAGTATTGCATATTTGTCAGAGAAGTATTAAAGGAGGAGTTTTGCTGGAAAATGGCCTCTGTGGAGCACAACAAACTCAGTGAGCAATCACTTCTCCACCTTTACCAAAACGCTTAATAACTTCATACTTAAGTAACAATTCATATTGAATATTTTGCTGTGGGTTTTTTTATAAAATCAATTGTACCTGTCAAGTAGAATTTATGGTATATCGGTACTAAATCTTTAAAATTACTACAAGAATTAATGGTCTCTAGAATGGAATGTATATGTCTCAAATGTCAACCTACATTTTTGAAAATCGAGTGGACGTGCGGGTTTCAGAACTACAAATTCAGAGCAACTCTAATAATAAGCACTTTCCTACAGTGTGAGTTCGCTTTCAATGCGGGTGTCTTTTAGACCTGCTGAGGTACACTTCCAGGATGGACAATCTGGTTTCCTGCACTGAAAAGCAGCCACCTTACGGTCTGTCAGGACTAGATTGATATCAATTCCTGCAAGCTATCCAAATGAAGTACTGCTGATGTAATTTCCTCTGCCCAGCACTTCCTGTGCATGGTGCATATTCTTGGAACTACATTGGTTTGATTCTTCACTAATTCATTTATACTAACAAAAATCAACAAATTGCATTTTTTTATAGCGTCTTTCATGTTGGGAGAACTTTCTAAGGCACTGGACAGTGAAGGGTGTGCACCCAAGTTGGGGATTGGAGTCAAGAGGGGTGGAGAGTTGAAGGGGGTTGAAGTGGGCAGTCAAAGAGGCAGGTCTCAAGATGGGCCTTGAAGGAGGCAAAGAAGGGGGCAAGGATAATTATGATAAAGCTGGAAAAACAACCAAGAGTGGAGGCTGAGGAAGAGGGATGAGGAAAGAGGTAGGAGAGAAAGTAAAGTATTCTTTGATTGAGCTTTACAAGGACAAACTGAATTTCTATTGCTCATTTTCAGACACCCTGTTTAGCAAGGATGAATCCAAGACAAACTTGGAGCGACAGATATATCCTCAGGCTTATCAGCTAGATCAGTCCCAGCTGGAAAAGTTTGCTTATATAAAAAAGTGCACTTATATAATTTTGTTAAGAGATAAAAGTTGCATAATAGACAGTAAAGGATCACATGCTGTGTTCCTATCTGGTAGCTTGTCTAGTAATAATAATTCTTATAAAACATGGTACAGTAAAAGCTTTGTTATCCGGCACCCTCGGGACCTGACCGGTGCCAGTTAATCAAATATGTCGGATATTCGAGTGGCCAGTTGCCAAAAATCCTACACAAATAATATTAACGTATTTTAAAACATAACATTAATAATAACAGAGTATTGTAAGGTTATTTACCAATAAAGCATACATAAATAGTAGTCAACCCTTGCCGAATGCGGGGTTTACTTACGTTCCTGGAAAACAGCGCACTCGGTAAGATCGCATTCGGTAACCATGTGCAAAGTGAGCATATGCGGGGGGAAAACCACGTATCCTCAAATTTTACTTGTATTCGGAGATACCAGTTGGTTGAGCGTGCCAGTTGGTTGGTTGCTGGATAACCAAGCTTTTACTGGAGTTAGTTGCACATAGAAATGTCCCACGAACAGCCATGGAGTGAAAGACCAATTTTATTTGGAGGAATGTTGGCCAGAACACCGGGAAAATTCTCTACTCTTTTTGAATAGTGGCGTAGGATCTTTAATGTCTACTTGAACAGGCAGATAGGTTTTCAGTTTAACAAAGGATAACACTGCAACACATCTCCCAGGACTGCATTGCAATGTCATCTTAGACAATGATTCCATGTCCTGAAATAGTGCTAGAACAAAAATGTACACTTGTATAATGCCCTTCACTTCGTCCCAGGGTGCTGGACAGTCAGAGGTGAAAGAGCTACTACTGTGCCAGCTGCACACTAAGAACTGGTAGCACATGGTGTCCTGCAGCTCATTGGTTACAGCACTCGCCTTACAAGTGGAAAACCTGGGTTCAATTCCAGGCAGGGCGAAACCTTGGACAAGTTTCCTTACTCCTCAAGCCTGAAAATAATCCCTAAAAAAAACACAATAACAAATTGGTCATTTCAATCCGTGACTGTTTGTGAGACACTGCTGTGCGTAATTGGTTGCCAAGATTCACCCACATATATACAGTCAATTCACATTACAGTATATTCTGTGAAATGCTTTGAGATGTCCAGAAGACATGAAAAACTCGATATCAAATTAAAAAGATTATTATTATTGGTTGGTAAAAACGGCATACTCAACCAACCAGTATCTCCCAATACAATTCATCATTCCAACAACCGGATTTCATACCATAGCCATCTGGGACACTCGCGGTATGCTCACTTTGCTCACTAAATTTCAACAACCAATAATCTACAAAAAGTTTAAACTTACTGAACGCTGGAATGCTTTTTTACCAATCATTTTACCGAGTGTGCTGGAATGCTTTATTGGTAAGTATCCATACAACATTCTGTTATTATTTAGTCTATTATTAATATGGTGTGTTTTAAAATAAGTTAATTTTTTTGTTGGATTTTCGGCAACTTGTCACTCGAATATCTGGCAATTTGATTAATCAGCATCGGTCAGGTCCCGAGGGTGCCGGATAACAAAGGTTTTACTGCATTATTATTATTTACTTAAATGTGATAGGTGGATCTGTTAGGGCTACAACACATCCTGCACCCCCCACTCCCAATATAATAGTATATTACACTCAGGTTTTGAACTGAGATTTAAAAAAAATTATATATTAAATGAATTTGTAAAGAAGCTACAGCTGCATTAATAATACGAAAGCAAACGAACTATCAAAATTACACGAATACATACAAAGAGTAATTTTCAACTCAAATGCTCATACTTACTTCACCCAGAACATCAATGATGTCACCAATTTTCAGCTCTAACTCATCATCATTCTGAGGGGCATAACTGAACACCGCTTTACATCTTCTTCGTCTGTGTTGTTCAGCTGGTGGAAGGAAGAAAGAATTCCATAAAATACCTGAAGGCTTCTTTTACATGAAAAATTATATGACAACATTGTCATTCTACTATTACATTATTATAAATTTCAACAACCAATAATCTACAAAAAGTTTAAATTTGTTTCTATTAATTTATAGTTACCTTAGAGATATATACCAGAATTGATTGGACACGTTGTCAAAAGATTCACACTAACTGTACACTTTTCAGCAAATAATAGAATCAAAAAGTGCCATTAATGTTTATTTCTATGCTTCCTATAATCCCAGGAATATAAGGGCAAATAGCCGCTAATAGTCCTAGAGATAATATGTTGGTTCATTTGCTTTATGAACTGGGAGGATTTTAGCTACAATTGTTGACAAATTTGCCCTGTTTCTGAGGAAAAACATTTTTCTTTCCAACTTTCTGACCTTCCCACACCAAGCACTAAAGGAGCCAGGTCATCCATCTGCTTCCATTTTACCAACAATTATGATTTATATACTATTACAAGCTGTACAAAAACAGCTGCAGAATAATGTCACCAATGTTTCTCCTCAGCCTTCGAGTTACTGATGGGATAGGTCAATGTCTTCTCACTAAACTGAGATAGGAATACTGTCACAGAAAAAGTCACAAGCAGCACAGAAAAGGGCAGGAGGAAACACTCAATTTTAAATGCTATCAACTGTTCTAATTTAAACTTATCTCAAATCAGTTTCCTGTTTTTCACAAATTGAAACTCTGAAATATAGAAACAGTTTCAATGATGCATTTCAACTTGATGATTATGATAATAAAAATTGTCACCTCTGCCTTAATAGCTGATATCATTGCTATACATAACCAAGTTTACACAATATCTTTCACTGTATTTTACCAGAGCTTTGCTTCTATCTTAGAAGCAATCACCCCTTCACCTCCTATGTCTTTTGCAGTCAATACGAACAAATAATTTCATGGTCACGAGACCTAATATTCCACCTTTCGTCACTTGATTGGTAAAAAAAATAGTGTCTCAGGGACTGTGTAATGATTCAAGAGGCCCTAAGGCTTTAATCATTTATTACATGTATGTACGCCAATCTGGTACTCTATCCCACAGTCCCTTCACCTCCTTCAAGGCCGGACTCAAGACGCTCTTCTTCAACCTAGCCTTCTGCGGCCCTCCCAATTCTCTCCCTCCCCTCCTAACTCTCTCCCACCCCTACCCGCTGCCCTGCCCCTCTCCCTTTCTCGTGTCCCGTCCTAACTGTTCAGCGCATTGGGACATCCTCCCGACTTGAAACGCGCTCTATAAATGTAATTTTGTTATGGTTGTAACAGGACTAAAATAAACTGATGCAGAATCAGGCTGATATCGAGGTTTAGGGTGGGTAAGATTATGTTACTATAAAGATTATTTTTAAAGAATCAGTTGTCATCCCTCCAAAATGACAGGCGATATGAAGTCTTGTGAATTGACATGTGTTTGCAGGCTCTGAACGTGCACTAATAGCACTGTTTAGCGGTTAGATAAAGAGCAGGCAGTAAACTAAGAGTCAATACTACCGAAAGCAAAGTAGATTTGTGTGTTATCCGCATACATGTGTGTTTACTCTGAAAAGTAAATGCACTGTAAACAAATAAGCATTCATAGCTTAGACAACAGCAACAAACATTTGTATACCGCCTTTCATTTTGTGAGGACATCCCAAGCTTGCAAGCTTGCTATCATCTGTAAGAATTGGTACCTTCGACCCAATAGCCCATCAATGGAGGACATGAAGCACTATTTGCATAGCTACCATAGATGGGTTAAAAAGGGGAAAAATCATAAACATGTTGAACAAGAAAGCTGATGCATATATGAGGGAGAAGGCAGGAGGGAAATTGGGTGGAGACTCATGTGGATTATAAAGACAGTCATGTCGGTCTCTATAGTCTGGTTCCCAAGTCGGGCAAATCCGCTGTGCTTCAAGGCACTGCTGATAACAGCCAACCTGGCTTGATGGCCAGACTTTGAAGTGCAAATCGGTTACTTGAAGCAAAATGTCTTCCTATTTGACTTGTTAACATTGCACGCCAAAGCCCTAAAATAGGGTGGTACAACAACAACAAAATTACATTTGTATAACAGCTTTCACATAAGCTGTACATACAGAGTGAGGCTTCACAGATGATTTTAGCTGATTATACAAACTCTAGCTATACCCAAATGCACACTGTTGAGACCGGCTCTCACTAATCTGCACGTAATCTGCTACATAATTAGGTAAGCAAGTTCATCCCTGTATTCATTCCAGACCCAACAACATTTCCAGGTGTAAGTGGCATGCATACGTGGAACTCTTCGTCTGGTTTGGATACTATAGTTTTGCATGTGTCGAGAAACTCAGCTGACCAACAAAATATAAGATTGTGGATGACTTCTACAGGTTCAGCCAAACTTTGTTAATGAAAAACTGTTTTAAAACTACCAAGGCTGTAGAGTAAGTACTGTTTCCCAAAACAGATGTTTAGGGAAAAAATTATAATTCAGGGTTTATGCTACCTTTTGCACTAGAATAATAGAGTACAAACCACTACTTATCTTAGAAATAGATTGTTATACAGTATGCACACAATACTAGTGGTTTGCAGGTATTTAGAGTCAAAATGTCCTTCCTCTTTCAAAGGAGAATTCTGCAAGGGAATAATGGTTTAGTAAAATAGAAGTGTGAAATGATTACGTAGAAAATGGGGTGACCTCATTTATTGTATTATTATTATTATTTATTATAGAAAATGGGGTGGTTGTTCAGAAGAATCCTGTCTATCTTCACTTTTGCCACCTGGATGTCAGTCATTCCAGAGAAAAAACAGCTATCAACAGGAAAGTATACCAAGAAGTTTATGTCAGAAGATTACACAAGTTTAAAAGAGAAATGAATAAATCAATTTATAAATAATTTTTTCCCTCAAACCCAAAATCGAGGAAATCCGCTCAGTCACCACCCTTCCAACATCTATGTGGATGATGTCCAACACTATCTTTCTGCTTCCACCCTCAACTCCAGGGTTACCGGTGTCCTGACTGCCTGCTTGTCTGTCTGACATCAAGTCCTGGAGGACAACTTTCTCCAGTTGAATGTTTGCAAGACTGAGGCCCTCCTGATTGGCTCGCGTCAGCACCTCCGCACTTCAGGCACTGGCAGCATCAGCATCCAAGGCTGCACTCTCCACCTCTCGAAGCCAGTCAGAAACCTGGATATTTTTTTGACCCTGACTATCCTTCCTCCTCCACATCCATGCCATGACCAGCACTGCCTTCCACCACCACCGTAACATTGCCAAACTCCACCACTGCCTCAACCCTCAGGCTGCCGAAACCCTTGTCCATGCATTCATCACATCAAGGCTTGTCTATGGAAGCTCACTCTTCGTCGGCCTTCCTAACTCTTCCATTCACAAGCTGCAGATCATCCAGAACTCTGCAGGTCATGTCCTTTCCAAGCTCTACGACCAAATCACTCCCATCCTCGCCTGACTCCATTGGCTCCCCATCCCCCAGAGGATTGAATTCAAGATACTCATCCTCACTTTCAAAGCCATTTATGGCCTTGCCACTTCCTATCTCTCCGACCTGCTGACTCCCTATCAACCTGCCCGCCCCCTCAGTTCAGCAGGCTCCAGTCTGCTCCATGTTTCCCGCCTGACACACCCTACCATTGATAGCCGGGTTTCTGCCCCACCCTCTGGAACTCCATCTCAGTCCCTTCTCCTCACTTCCTCACTTGCCTCCTTCAAGGCTCAAGACCCTCCTGTTTGATCGTGCCTTCTGTCACCCTCCCAACTCCCCCCCCACCTACCCTGCCCCTCACCCGTGTTCGGGTCCCGACCCCTGACTGTTCAGCGCCTTGAGACGTCCTACTGACTTGAAAGGCGCTCTATTAGTGTAATTTTGTTGTTGCTATTTTGGATCCCTTGATGGAAAAAAAGTCCTTTCCAGTTGAGCTTTTATATTTTAGCTTTTCCATAGATCAGTCATAGGACAGTCTCTGAAAACCAGATAATAGGTGTTATGGTAGATGGAGTTAAATATTGTAGCTACAAAATACATTCTGATGGGAGTTCAACTTCAAGCTTGACTAATTGCTA
The DNA here is from genome assembly GCA_035084275.1 of Hydrolagus colliei. Classification (NCBI taxonomy): domain Eukaryota; kingdom Metazoa; phylum Chordata; class Chondrichthyes; order Chimaeriformes; family Chimaeridae; genus Hydrolagus; species Hydrolagus colliei. The sequence continues at coordinate 66,163,836 of CM068745.1, forward strand.
TAAGTAGTGTAAAATTGAAGCCATATCACAGAAGAGCATATCAATATTTCCAAAAATCATCAAATGATTTTTTTCTTCTTCAATTACTGCTGTGTAACCTGGAACAGAGAAGGTGTGAGCGAGTGAAGAAAATGTAGTTGTTTCTTTCCCTATCACAGAATTATTAGCAGAGTTTTGATCTTTTTATAATTAGAAATATTTTATTGAAGACTTTGTAGGTATTTAAAGTGGCCTGTGATCTTAATTCAGAATGTCATATCGGATGGGCAGGAATGTGTAATAACTTGGGGGAGAGTTGACAACTAGTATAAGCAACAGCAATCTCAGAAGACAAGGGTTTTTTACACTGGAGATAAGATGGACAGACAGAATACTATCACATTATGTGACACATTTATTATCATGTTTCGCTTGTGACATTGATCTCTAATACTTCTTTAACTCTTCAACAACACTAGTTTGACTTAGTAAGTTTGTTGGTTTGAACAAAGTATTAGAACGTGAACTTACTAGGTTAACACTGAAGTGCTATCTCTTGGCAGTACTATCCCCTGCCCGACTATCAGTGGACAGGTTTTCGGCCTCTCTGCCCCCACACTCTGGAACTCCATCCCACAGTCCCTCCACCTTGCTTCCTCCCTTGCCTTCTTCGAGGCCAATCTCAAGACCCTCCTCTTCAATGCCTTCTGCCACCCTCCCAACTCTTTCCCTCCCCTCCCCACTACCCTGCCCCCACCCACTTGCTTGGGTCCCAATCTGACAGTTCAGCACATTTGGATGTTCTCCCGACATGAAAGGCGCTTTATAAATGTAATGTTGTTGTTTCAGCTGAATGTTAAACCATGACTTTGCTGGTGCAAATGATTGCTGAGTTTATGCACAAAATGTTGCTACATTTGACAATTACTAGGGACACATTTTATGGCACAATGCAATATGTACTCCCAAACCCAACCTTTTTGTTGACTTTGTGGAATTTGAATTTGGTTATTCATTCACATTGTAAACCTCTATCTGGTGACTTGAAGTTCTGCAAGTACTTGTTCGTAGCTTTGGTTTCTTTTTTAATGAGATTAGTGACATTCTGGAGATTGAAGATAATCAACCATACTTATTGTGGGATAAAGACAGGGTCTCTTATTGTTCAAGCAGAAAAATAAGGTCAATTTCATGCAAATTTAAACACATTTCAAATAACATCCGGAAAGAAATTAATAATAATCCTTGCATTTGATATAGTGGTTTTCATGACTTCTAGATGTTTCAAAGTGCTTCACAGAATATACTATAAAGTGAATTGATTATATATTTGCAAGCGATACACGGCAGCCAATTGCGCAGAGCAGTGTCCCACAAACAGGGGTAGATTGAAATCACTAATTTATTATTGTTGCTTTTTCATCTTGAGGGATTATTATCAGGCATGTGCAGGAAGGAAACTTGCCCAAGGTTTCGCCCTACTGGCAATTAAAACAAGGACTCTTGCTTGCAAGGCAAGTGCTCTAATGCTTTCAAGTGCTTTCTCTTCGACCACGCTTTTGGTCACCTTTTTACCCCTGCCCCTGGCTCAGTCACGGGATCCGCTATTGTGAAGCTCTCTGAGACGCCGTCCGGCATGCAGGGCGCTATATAAATCGAAGTTGTTGTTGTTGTCTAATCACTGAGTTATCGTCTAAACACTGAGCTACAGGACTCCACAGAATTGACATGCAAACAGCATACCCCCAATTCACTGTAAAAATAGATTTTTACCTTTTCTAGGACTTTTGAGACTCGTATCACTTGAAGATACTGGGCTGCCATTGGGGAATTCACTCCCCAGCATCTCTGTGGGTTTTACAGTTATGTGGTGTTCTTTCTTTACATCCTTTATTTCCTAGAGTGAAACAGATTACAGCATTAGTTCTCATACAACAGAAAAGGCTGGGAATTTACTTACTTTTATACTGCAACACGTTAAATTATTATAGCAGTTTTTCCTTGCATATTATCATGACCAGAATAAAATCAGACGCAATGCTGCTGCTTCCAGAAGTGTCAAGATACCTCATCCAGCATTTTTGGCCCGTTTTATGTCCCCGCTCCATCTATCCCACCACCAGGAGGGAAGGCAGGCTTTTTAGTCACCTTGCCTCTATGGTCTGGAACTCTCTTCTCAAATCTCCATTTCTCCACTTGCTTGCAGTTTTCAAAATACAACAAAAAAACCTGATAGTAACTTTGGTCACTTCACTCTACCCATCCCGTCTCGCTTGTTCCATGCTTGTGTTCCGACTTCATCTTGGTAAAATGCTTTGAAATGCACTCTAAGTAGAAAAGTTATTGCTTAAGTGCAAATTGTTGAGGGGTAGGGGGTTTCCACCTCCTAAGTCAACAATAAATATTACTGTCTCCAGTAACACTGACTACCACTTTACCTATCAATTGAATTTTCACATTGCTGACACCTACAAATCTTCCCCAGGGACCAGGGGAATTTGTATCAGCCAAAAATAAATGACATTTGTACTTCCACAAAACTGCACATAATAGTTCTGAGCAGTTTGCCCCAAGCTCAGCTGAAGCAGCATTTCAATATAAATATGGCTCAAAAGTATGTACAGTAAAAGTCCGTTTATCCAGCACCCTCGGGACTTGGCCAATGCTGGTTAAAGTGATTGCCGGATATTCAGCTGAAAACACAAAACATTTTTGAAAAAAGAATGCAATTTTCCGGATGAGTTCCAGTTAACCGAATGCGGACTTTTTTTGAGGTGCCGGTTATACAGAAGTTACGGTTGATCGGATCATGGATAAACAGGCTTTTACTGTATTTGACTAGTTCTACAACACCTATATCATAAGGTTTTAGTAATAACAATAATCCTTGCATTTGATACAACATGAAAGGCACTATATAAATGTAGTTTTGTTGTTGACGTTGATATAGTACTTTTCACATCTTCTAGATGTCTCAAAGTGCTTCGCAGAATGTACTGTAAAGTGAATTCATTGTATATTTGTGGGTGAAACATGGCAGCCAATTGCACACAATAGTGCCCCACAAACAGTCGTGGATTGGAAAGATTCCCATTGTTGAATGATTCTCTTCAGTGATTAATACCTGCAATGAATGCTGAAAGAGGAATTTGGGTTTTGAGAGATTGTTATTAGGCGTGCGGAGTAAGGAAATATGCCAAAGGTTTTGCCTTACTGGGAATTGAATAAAATAAAAATACAGTTATACTTATGGGTACATTTTTAGCTTCCTAGCGTACAGTTTTTTAAAAAAATCAGTTGCCTCTGTGGTGATTTAGAGGCAAAACATACTCGAAATATGATGCCAGCCTTCAATACAGTAAAGCTCCCACAAGTCATCTCAGTCGGAATCATTCCAACTACAGTATTATTTTATGCAGGAAGTCAAAAAAGTATTAACCTAATAACATAGGACTACTTTCATAATAGTTTATGAAGTTTATATTTTACATTTTCTACATGGCCCACAATAAATATACTATTTCTCAGATGTTCCTAATCTATTTGTTGCTAATAAATCTAGTTTAGCAATCTGGCCTGTTGCTAAGTGTCGACACCAAATCTTGCAGGCGGTCAACAACCCAGGAAAACAATAATCTTTCCTGCTACCGGAAGTAAATACACGCTTTACCCACAGAGTTTCCAAGGCTTAAGTAAGGTAAATATTGTAGCGTGGATCAGAGATTGTAAAATTTTTATTGAAATCCATTAAAACAAAGGCAAACATTTATTCTTAATCCATATCTCAACTCCTTTTGGATTAGAAGATGGAGTCCTGTAGCTCAGGGGTTAGAACACTTGCCTCACAAGCGAGAGACCCGTATTCGATTCCGGGCAGGGTGAAATGTTGGGCAAGTTTCCTTACTCCACACTCCTCTGTTTACCTAGCATTAAGTAGGAATTGTTAGGTGTTAGGTGTTTGGCAGATCGCTTTACCGGGGTAATAATTCCTTCAATCAAATGCAATAATAAATTGCTTATATCGATCCACGACTGTTTGTGGGACACTGCTGTGTGCAATCGGCTGCTGCATTTTGCCCACACAATATACAGTCAATTCACTATTCGGTATATTCTGTAAAGCACTTTGAGATATCTCAAAAGGCTCTATATCAAATACAACGATTATTATTATTATCAAGATATTTCCCAGCCCCTATGGCTGGCCTGTTATCAGCAGTGCAGCAATCAGCCTTGAAGCAATGCAGATCTGCTTGACTGGGAACCTGCCTACTGAGACTGCCACAGAGGGTTAACTCCATTCAGTTGCAAGCATGCCAGATTGGACACCTCACTGATCTCTCACTCTCCTTTCCCTGGAAGATCGTCATTGGTTGATAATTACATATTGGACAAGCACAAGTCTCCCAATAGGTGGGTAGCTGGAAACTACTTGCAAGCTGCTTGGTGATAGTCATATCTCAGCATGAAATGTATGAGAGAATTGCCATCTCCCTTCTGCCCACAGCTTGGATACACACCCTTAGCTGTAGCCTGGACACACAGCCCTGCCCACATACTTGACATACAGTCCTACCCACACCCTTGACATACAGTCCTACCCACACCCTTGACACACAGTCCTACCCACAGCCTTGACACACAGCCATATCCAATCAACAGGAGTTCAAATTGCAACAAGTATTGAGCTTGAGCAGCAGCTTCTCCCCTCATACAAATCAAAGTAGATACCAAGATAAACAGACAAAAACTACAAGAGATAGCAAAAACACCATAACCTAGATTTCCCAATGAACAGAACGAAATGGCATCAATAATTTGATCTCATCCAGGTAAGTCATCACATGTTTACACAAATCTCGTTCGAGATGCTTAAACTTATGATATATCCAAAAATGCTGATGTAAAATTACTCACTAAATAGCATGGGGGCACTTGCATATAGAGTCAGAATATCAGTAACTTCTGAAATAAATTACTTATAGAAAGATATTTGTTTATGGAAAGAGTGCAAAGCAACCACAAAGATTCCTTCATCTTTTTGAGACATTGTGTTCAACCTGTAAATGTTGGAAATTTGTATACCAAATTCCAATGCTCTGAGAGCTATCCTGCATGAAGGGTGTTATATAAAAGCAAGTTATTGTGGTACAATCATCATCATAGATTGAACATTTTAAAAAGACTTGACCACCCAATTCTCTTTCCATTTCTGAAAAACCCTCATTTATATTACAAATGGACCAGAATCCTGCCATTTTTCTCAAGACTTTGCAACTTGAAGTATTCCACAGTTAAGCTTATTCAAAGTTTTCAGCCCAACTGAGAGAAGGGAGTATCTCCAGGGTCCTGGGCAACCATTCCCTAAATGAAATTGGTAATTCACTAAAATGCAAGTGCATTGACACATCCTGCCAACATGAGGTTTGCAATATAAATGTAAACTGCGGCCTAGTGTTTTCGAACACGTTTATTCATATATTTCAAAACTTTTTTACAACAATGTATTTGTTGTTTACAAAACAAAGGCTGAGATTTAATCACTGGGTTGTTTTTCTTTGTTTTTTTAAGCTGTATCGGTTTTTGTTTTCCTTTTATAAGTTCATTGTTACAATTGCGGAAACATACCTAAGGCTTATATATATATATACACACAGTATATAAATATAGATTGTATTGTATTGTTTGGATACTGCTGTGGGCAAATTTGCAGTCACATTTGCCTACAACATACAATTTCTATACTTGCAAGGATATTCCATGGAGACTTTGAGACATCCTTCCAAGGTGAATGGAGCTAGATCAAATATAAGGATTATATTCTTCCATATCTTAACTACAATGAACCTCAAGTTTCACATTAACCACTGATCCAGATAAAAATATTAGAATAATTCTTGCATTTGATACAGCACCATCTTCAACATCTCAAAGCACTTCACAGGATATACTGTAAAGTGAATTGACTGTATATTTGTGGGTGAAACACAGCAACTAATTGTGCACAGCAGTGTCCTACAAACAGTCATGGATTAAAATGACCAATTTATTATTGTTTTTTTCGAGGGATTATTATTAAGGTTGTGGAATAAGGAAACTTGCCCATGGTTTCGCCCTGCCGGGAACTGAACGCAGGTCGCTCGCTTGCAAGGCAAGTGTTCTACCCACAAAGCTACAGGACTCCAAATTGTGTAAGAAATGAAAGAAGCCAGAAACCATCACACACACCCCTTGATCTGTCAGTACAAAGCAGCCACAGTCTCTACAATGGAAACACTGCCACATGCATACAGTAAATATAACCCCAAATATGGATTCTGAATAAAACTGCAATCTTGACTACAACCATCTGAGGCCTCACATCCTCTTGATGAGAAAAGTCCATCCAACCTCTTAACAGGGAAGTTACTCCCCAAAGATGCAAGCAATCAGATACCAGGTATATCACCCACGCTTTAAAGCCCACCCCTTTCATCTAGACACCAAAAAAATCATTATCCAACCACACAGGACACCTATACAGTACCTAATCACTGTTTTCATTTTCACCTACTTGTCTTCTAATTTTGTTCTGCACTATTTTCCTCAGAAATAAAATCTGGCACCCCATTTAAAAAAAAATACACCTCCTTCATGTTTTGAAGTACAGTATTGCCTACATCAAGGTTACACATTTTAACAAAATATTATAATGTACCATGGAGTAAATAAACTAAGCTGTTTATATTCAACTTCTACTGAGTAAGCTCTCTGTATCTTTCAAATGTAACCAGATTTTAGATGTTACTTTAACTTATGCTTATAGCAACTGAATCACAGTATCCATTATCAGTTGAGAAAGCTAAACAGCCCTCTCTTTACTCATCAATAACAGTGTCAAACATACATTTAAATAGGGATAAACAGAATAACCACAACAGACATTAGATTTACAAATATCTTGTAACTGTACCCAAATAGCACTATTTTAACCAAACAAGCAATTCTTCAGAACCACATATCTACCAGATAGTAACAAAGTAGAGTACAGTATTATAAAAATATCTCACCATCCCTAAATAAGTTTACCTAAGCAGTAAAATTCTAAAGGTGCTGCGATCTACACTGCAGAAAAATTGCACCTAATGGCAATTCAAATTTAATCATAAACCTGTCAAAATATTCTCCTAATCACTAAAATTATGAAGTCAAGCTCCTCTTGCCTATCTAAAATGTAGCTAAGATACATGAAAGCTGGAAGAAAAATCAACAGGAATGGAGCAGAAACCTGCACAGGGGGAGTGGGGTATTGCTTCAACAAACACAATGGGTCAAATAGCCACCCACTTTACTGTATCTTTTCTATGAATCATCCTGCTGTATAGGATAGAGGAAACCTATATTTTGTTTGTTTTTATCTTGTGGATCACCACTTTGATTTCAGCCAATTTCAACCTGGCTAACATTTACTACTGGTATTTCAGTTTTACTTCAGGCAATCCGGGCCTCCAGGAGAATGTTTTTCCATCCTGAGCTTCTGGAGGCGGAGAACTGACCTAATGAGTGAGGTAGAACATTCAATCTTCCTTGTTCTGAATGTTGATTGCAAGAATAACACATAATTGTATATTTTTGGGGTATACACTCTAGTGTTATTCATCAAAAACATCTAGATAGCTGAGGGCATATCCAATGTTAGGGACCAGTATTTGACAATATAGAACTGCATCACCTTCGTAAATAAATTGGAACTTAACTTCAAACTAGAAGTGCACAACAGTTACTTTTCAATATACTGATGATACTTTAGATCAATCAGTCTCTGGGGATTTAGATGAAAACTCTTCAAAATACTCAAATCTCTCAGCAACTAAAAATAGTTAATCCGTTTAAAACATTTTGAGTCCTAAAATACTGTACATTTAGTATTGCTGTCAAAATCTGGTATTATGCGCACAATAAACAAATCCTTATTACATTATAATACCATTCATTACACTGAGCTTATGTTCCCATGTACCCTCCACATATATCTCCATTTTGGCCCCTTTTAAATGGTTTTCAATAGCTAACTACACCTCCGGTCATCCCCCTCTCTTCTTGGTATGTTGTACCATCTTTGGAAAGTGCTCCCAAATGTTACTTTAAGTGAAGGGTAAAATATAAATGCAAATTGTTGTTCTGGAATCAGAACTGGTTCAGGAAAAGATTAACGTCACCTAGGGTCTGGCGATATATCAATATATCGGTTATATCCGATATAATTTTCACATCGATATGCCGATATAGGCATTTGCAAAATATCGATATATCGAAAAAGTCGATATATCGAACAAAATATCGGAATGCACGCACACTGAACTACAAGACCCAGAATGCTCATCTCTATACACAATGCACAGACCGAGGTGCAAGCCGCCATATTGTATTAATAGTCCTCAAACACAATATCCAGGTATACAAGGGATGGTGGTGGGGAGAGAGACAGCGGGGGGGAGAGGGGGAGAGAGGGACGGCGGCGGGGGGGGGGGGGGAGAGAGGGACGGCAGGGGGGGGGGGGGGAGAGAGGGACGGCGGCGGTGGGGGGGGGAAAGACGGACAGCGGGGACGACGGGAGGGGGGAGACGGGGTGGATGTGATAATAGACAGACAGACAGACAGACAGACAGAGAGAGAGAGAGAGAGAGAGAGAGAGAGAGAGATGGGGGGGATGTGAGAGAGGAGAGAGACACAGAGACACAGACAGAAAAACACAGAGATGGAGAAAGTGATTGTGAGAGACACACAGAGAGAGAGAGAGATATTTACCTCCTGAGGAGATAGGCCCGGAATGCACGCGCACCTCCGAATGCGTGCACACCCCCGAATGCGCATGCACCTCCGAATGCGCGCGCACCTCGCGACGCGCGCACATGCGCAGTACGAAACCCCCGAAAATATCGATATATCGGTATATCTTGATATGAGCCCGTCGATATATCTAAATCAGAAAATTTTCATATCAACGGACCCTAACGTCACCCAACACGGACAAAAAATATTGGTAATTGAAGTCATGCATACAATGGTTTTAACTGATGGAAATAATATGAATCAAGCCCATCTGGAACGGCAACATTCAATGGACTGAAAGATAAGAATTTGTGTATATGCCATTCCAACATTTGATGCATCTTCCTGCAGTTAGCTCAGTCCTGTAGCTCAGAGCACTCTTACAAGTGAGAAACCTGTGTTCAATTCCCAGCAAAGAAAAACCTTGGGCAAGTTTCCTTACTTCACATGCCTGCTAGTAATTCCTCAGGAAAAGAAACAATAATAAATTGGTCATTTCAATCCACGACTGGTGTGGAACACTACTGTATGCAATTGGCTGCCGCGTTTCGTCCACAAATATACAGTGGACACTTTACAATATATTCTGTGAAGTACTTTGAGACGTCTAGACGATGTAAAAAGCGCTTTTTCAAATGCAAAGATTATTGTTATTTATACGCATTCCTCTCCTCAAATCTAACATCATCATCATGAGCAGCACAACTTTCTATTAGTGATACATTGCAGAAGCTTCAATTTATTTTTGAAAATAGAATTCAATAAGCCTAGCTCTTCAGGATGGTTGTGAAACACTCTTTGGATTAAAAAATTGAATCCCGCAAATCCACTCTGAAACAGTCTAGAATCCATGCATGCAAAGTCATAATGCATAAAGATTGAATAGCTATTCCTACAAAGCTAGTTAACCTCAAATATTAGCAAGTTCAGCAACTTTCCAGATTTATATAAGGCTTCACACGAAAATAAAGACTAAATTTTCTATACTTAAAAAGTTCTCTTGTTTTCAGCATAAAGTTCATTAATGTATTCTAAATGGACATCTAATAGGAAAGCGGATATCGCTTTTGCAATGTACACTGGGATAAAATCGAAAGATGACAATTCTGCAATTTTGAATATGAGTTTTACTGACATAGTTTTTAAATAAATCAGGATTAAGGGCTCCTGAACATGTGAGAATGAAATCTAGTCTTTCTGAAATCACATTTACCCTTTCCAATTAATCAGATTTATTTTGTTCTAATACAAATCTATGAGAGAACATGACAATTATATCATACCAAATGCAATGGCCCACCATTGAACAATGACAATTTCAATCAAAATTTCAATGCAATAAAATATAAATGGCTGTGTATGGCCACTGCTACAGATACCTCTGAACAGCCCAAGAAGATAACTATTTCCAGAAATTCACATAAATACCCTTCCAACAGAGAGAAGAAAGTACATTAGTGGCTCTCATACAATTAAGTACCATTAGTCTTCCAATAATATTGCATTTTACTTCTTGTTATCAGCAACAGGACCAAATGGCACCTTGATAATGTTCACTATTTTTTTAAAATAGTGGTCTGGGTAATCTCCAAATTAAATGTCTTCAAAACAGTAATTTGAAATCAATGGAATATAATACATTCAGTAGAATACAACCTGAAATAAAACATAAAATAAAAAATTCACTAAGATTTATTATAACCAACCAGACGTTTGTGATTAATTAGGTTCAATAAATCTACATGTATTCTGTGCATGTGAAACTCCCATTACAATTAAATGACAGCACTTATCTGCGGCCAAACTTTCAGACACTATATCACCGGAACTCTCTGTTTCAATAATAATGATCCTTGCATTTGATGTAGCACCTAATCACGTCTTTGAAACTCCAAATCCCTTTACTCTGCCACCCCCATTGTCAATCTTTACCCGAAGACCTTCTTTCCCTCTCTCAAACTCCAGTCACTGCTAAGCGCTCCAAGCCCTAAGTGAAGAGCGTTACATAAATGAAAGTAGTAGTTTACACATACGCTCTCATCTGTTCATTTGAACTATGCTTATTTGCATAAGTGCCATTCGTTTTTAAACAAAACGACTAATAAATAAAATTTAATAAAATTACATTGTTGATATGGAGAGCTGCATTTCAGACTAAATCAAAGACTGAAAAATATCAAAAAATATGTATTGTGATCAATATTAGATTAGAACTTAGCCACATATGTCTCAGAAAGAATGAAAGCGAGAAATACCAAACAAAGAACATTATGCACTTTTAAATGCATTTCATTTATGGGAGTGAAACTCCTCTTGCCTGATCTAAAATGATAGTCGAGCAGGAGAGAATTAAATGTTGTGAAGGAAATATCTACATTTTCAGAATAATGTAATGCATACTAATTACATTTGATAAATGCCTTATTATGTCATAATATAATATCATGTCATATTATTATATTACCGTATTATTAGTGACAGTGTTCACTACATTTTCAGAAGTAGCAGCATTTATTCAAGCATAGACCAAAAGTAACACTGCACTGGGAGGAAATGCTATTCATATGTAGATACTTAGCTCTTGAAACACAAGAGAACCATGAGAATTCAAAATACTAAATCCCAGATGATATATCCTATTACTATAGAATGATTCTACGTTGATTTATTGTCCTTTTTACAGAACTGTCACGATAGAGCAAAATAAAGAATAATATGTATTGTACACAAGACAACATTTGTAAATCCATTTAAACATTAGAAGATACATTTATGTTTGAGAGATGCTTATCAAACACATCACTGTTTGAAACCAAAATAAAATTGCCAATGGTAATGAGTGATATTGGCAGGTTTGTGTTTCATCTCCTGTGAGTGCCTCCAGATATTTAAATAGGTCAGAACTCATCACTTTTTACCAAGTAATCAATGCAGCAATCATATTTCTGCCAGCTTGGTATTGTCCAGTGTAGGAAATGGCTAACAGCAAATCCGTTTTCTCCACTGATTGAGTATGGAAACACCAGGCCTGCCAGTGCCTCAAGGCTCCCTATTGAGACAGCAACAGAGACACCACTGATAAAAAAACAAAACAGTTATCTTATTAACCAGTGGCCTAACCATCTGGAATATTTTACTCCTCTATGGGTTTGTCTTTAATCCTCATTACAAGATAATAGTTTTGTTGGCAGCCAGCTAGGGGGACAAAAAAGGAAGGGAAAAAAGGAGTCAGACTAGAATCTATAGGAGACAAAAGATATGCCATCAATAAAATGGCTCGCCTTAAACAAGGAGGATTAAATGATAAGATTGTTTGAATGCATTTCTCAGACAAATACAAAGGGGACGGTGAGACTATTCATCACAAGGAATCTCTTGCAATCTCTCAATCACTTATTTTTTGAATAGTCATTGCTGGAGCTGGATCCGTTTGTGATGGCTGCTGAGAGGACTGTGTGAACACCAAGAACAAACTTCTCCCTAACCGTAAACACTGAAAACAGGGCATGTTCTTCTTTATAGGAATTGTCTTACAATATTCTTGATCCTGCTCAACTACTTGACTGGAGCACTGCATTTGTGCAAAACAGAAGCCCATGCTCCCTTGTAGGATTAGTCCAGAATACCAGTCATACTGTGTTTCCATTACAAAAGCAGGCCATTCTTTTTTAAATTACAGTGTTCCAGCCTCACCCATCTAGTAAGTGTTGTAGTTACCCTTTGTATAAAGAAATACTTCCAGTGTCAGTTTTAATATTACAACAGTTCTGTTCCCTTGTCCAGTTGCATTGGTAGATCTCAAAGTACTGTTCAAGGTTGATATTTTCTATCATATCATGTGTTTGAGACTCTAGAAGACATGAAAAGCACTATATCAGATGCAATAATTATTATCTGTGATCTCTCTTTTCAAACCCGAAGAGCACTCATGACACTAGCCATTCTCTGAGCTGAGTATAACACTCAGAAGTAACCTCAATACTCTGAACTACCTATAGCCCTAGCGATCAGAATTGTAGAATGAATTTCAGCTAAGAGTGACATGTTCATCCTTCATGCTGAATGAAGTCTCTATCCTCAAATGCACCTCATCACTGAATAGTGAGCAGCCAGCTGATAAATTAATACAAAGGTTTGAATGAACATCTGTTATATGCAAACGATGGTAGGCATCAAAGACAGGAAACTGTTGGTTAGAATTTTTAAATTTTACACTCGCAAGTTGGCAGAGGCACCCACATTACAGGCAGCAGGTTTAGCAGTGAATATGTGAACATATAGGCAGCATTTACCACCCAATTGTCTGAAAATTATTAAAATAACCAAATATTTAAAAAGCTTTAAAAATATAAATATAGTTTGATTATTTACAAACACACTTTTTAGGTATGTTACAGTATGTCAGTTACTGTGAACCCCAGGCATCTGGTCTGATTGTACATTTCAGCAAACTTCCAATGCTGGTTTATAAATTCAGCTTTGCCATTGCCTGCAGATTTTATGTTTATTCAGGTATTTATGCCAATTACAAGTGGAAAATGCACATTCTTTCTGAGGGACCTGATGTCTTGACATGTTATAGGTCCAAGTGCCTGAGAAGCCATTGGCTTTCTTAATCTATACAGTACATGCAGAAAATGTTCAATATCATTTATATGGTGGACTGATGTCGTACATTTCTCTTATGTGCAGAACATCTGCCATTTTTCCAGTTAGCTGATACCTGAATAAAGTTCTGGCAGAAGCAGTCACTGGATATTCAGATGCAGGTCCCAGTCTCTAACTTTATTTAGATTGTGACTTCCAGGGAAATTCAGTCAACATATGCTCCACATATGTGCAGAATATCTGGTGTCATGGCAAATATGTGATGCCATATGTTCTACAATTACATTACAAATTAAAACCTAGGTTACCTTTGCACTATCAAGAAGCATCACTTTTCATCACTTTTCCAACCCTATATTTCTTGGTGAATTATGGATACTTCACAATGTTTAAGATTAGAACAGTGGTGTGAAAATAGAACAATCTTTTCAGTTTGAGCAGTAAAATATTTTTCACAAATTGACTACTATATCTCCATTCCCTTTTTTTGCACTGTCCGAGGCTGCTTGTACTGTTGGGCTAAATGATGAGAAGATGACAGAGTCTGAAGTTTTTGTCTGTTTATTCCAAAACATCAGATCATGCCTTTAAGGAAATTACAGTAAAAGCCCATTTATCCAGCATTCGGGGGACTTGGCCAATGCCGGTTAAACAGCATGCCGGATATTCGGAAGAAAACCCCAGCACAAAAAAAAACTTTTCTTTAGACATACCATATTAATAATAGACTAAATAATAGGGTCCGTCGATATGGAAATTTTCCGATTTAGATATATCGATGGGCTCATATCGATATTTACCAATATATCGATATTTTCGGGTATTTTGTACTGCGCATGCGCGTGCATTCAGAGGTGCGCGCGCATTTGGAGGTGCGCGCGCAAACGGGGCCTATCTCCTCAGGAGGTAAATATCTCTCTCTCTCTGTGTCTCTCATACCTACTCTCTCTCTCTCTCTCTCTCTCTCTCTCTCTCTGTCTGTCTGGTCTCTCCCTCCCTCCCTCTCCCCACCCCCCCAGCCCTTGTATACCTGTATATTGTATTCGAGGACTACGAATACAATATGGCGGCTTGCACCTCGGTCTGTGCATTGTGTAGAGATGAGCATTCTGGGTCTTGTAGTTCAGTGCGCGCGCATTCCATGCTCTAGGCCCAGGAGGTTGCAATGCCGGCGACAAAGTACCGATTTTTTAATGTCGAATGTTTCGATATATTGATATATTTTAAATTCCGATATCAGCATATCGATATGAAATTTATATTGGATATAACTGATATATTGATATATCGATGTGCCCTACTAAATAATAACAGAATATAGTATGGATACTTACCAATAAAGCAATAAATATTGATTACAGTCTATAAACACAGCACACAATCACAAAGCAAACGTCTACAGTGGCGGTTGGTAGTGGCTTAAAGCGGTATTGTCATTTTTTCCTCTTTTGTTTCTTTCTTTCTCTCCCTCCTTTCCTCTCTCTCTCTTTCACACACACACTCACTCAGTCAGTCTGGCATCTCAATGGCTCCAAACCCAACCACCCTCCACTCCTCTCATTTTCCATCGAGGTTAATCAACTCACCCCCTCTCTCTCTCTCCCCTCCTCTCCCCCACCTCTCCCTCCCACTCCCCTCTCTTTCTCCCCTGAAAGAAAGGAAGGAAGGAAGGAAGGAAGGAAGGAAATCGACTTTCCATCTAAATTAATCAACTCACCCCCTCTCTCTCTCCCCCCTCCTCTCCCTCCCCCTAAATGAAGGTAAATGAGCGACAATCGACTCATTAAATGCGCCACTGCGATTGTGCCGGATAAGATCCAATTATTTGAATAGGGACTTTTCATTTGAGGTGCCGGTTATACGGAAGTTACGGTTGATCGGGTCATGGATAAACGGGCTTTTACTGTACTATGTTGTAGATTTTCAAACTACAGTAAGGAAGAATAAACAGGAACAATTGCACATTGTTAACAGCAAGTTAACATGTGCAGCATTCGCAGTCCTTAACCTTCTCAGAAAATGATTACTATACAACATACAATTTTGATTGAATTATATACTTTCTCAAAAATCTTAAGATGTCCAAAAAATAATTTATTTTATTCAAGGACATTTTTTATTTTATTTATAAATATGACCTTTTCAATAATAGCTAACAATCAGCCCTGTTTTTCTACTGCAGAATTCTATTTTAGGGACAGAAATATATATTTTAAAATCTGATGCTAGCAACAAATTAACCTCTCCATTCTATTGGAGATCACAAATATCTGCAACTTTCTTAGCTTTCTCAGAGATCATAATTTCTGGGGGGAAAGTCAGTGCTGTATACATTCAGCATAACACAAGGCCGAAAAGCAGAACTAAAAGCCCTATTTCCTTTTGCGGCAGAGAAAATAACATGAGATAGCAGATATGGGTCTAAAATTGAAAGATCTGCATCCACTGTGCCAGCAGTTTAAACAATAACTCTGTTTACAAGGCATTTTAATACTGATTCGATCCACAGAGGAATTTACTGAACACAATAAATAGACAGAAGAATCACACCCTGCATTTATGCTGGTTAACATTTCAAAATGAGTTCTCTCAAAGTTCTAATTTATTCCACAATCTCAATTTCTGGCAGCAATTTTAAAATATCTAGATTAGCCTCCATTGCTGTTTCTGTTGGGGGAGGAGGTCAGAAAGAGTTCACAATCTGATGTGTAGAAATTTTACACGAGCAGAGATTGCATCAATTGCATTATAGCAGCTGCACATCTAAGGCAAGGAGTTGGGTTTCTTTATTCCATCACACCTGTAATTTTCTACAGCAAAATAGAAAAGATTTAACACTGTTAAATTTAAACTAGATTAACTCCACAATCAAAGTTATATTTTGGAATTGTTTTCATTCTTGAATCATTGTAACATAAACTTTGAATTCCTCTATTGCAAACTGCACCCATTATATCCAGGCAACAAAAGCAGGGTTCACTAGTGTAACGTAACTATAGTTTGATCTATAGCCGTGTCAGACAATACATCTGATCCCAGCTCCAATAATAATCCTTGAATTTGATATACTGCAGTATCACGTGGTCAAAATGTCTCAAAAGTGCTTCACGGGATTTAATGTAGAGTAGTGACTATTTTGGAGGCACATATGGCAACCAATTTGCACATAAATGCCCCACAACTAGCATGAAGTGAATGACTCATTTTACCTGGGGGATTATAAAACAGGACACCAGGAGATATTCTCTTTGATATTTAATATTTGATATTTAACATCCACTTGAAAAGACAGACAGGACCTTGATTTAATATCTCATTTGAAAGATGGCAAATCCCAACAGTTTATCACACTCCCAGCACTGGACTATCAGCCTTAACTACGAGCTCAAGGTCTTGAGCCCACAACCATTCGAACTCAGAAGTGAAAGTGCTGCTCACTGAGAAGTTAAATCACAGTAACACTTCTCATCTCAAATCCTAATCCTCAACACAGCCAATAAATTAAAAATTAACTAGATTGTTTTCTTTCAAATCTGACGACTGGAATCTATAGGAATAGTGTGCGAGAACAAATGTTTTCTACCAAAATAAAGGAAAAGAACTGTAAATTCTATAAACTGTAAAAACTGTAAATAATAAATTCCAATTATAAAATTCTTCCTATATCATAATCAGATGCAACATATTAAGGCTAGACAAGATTCATGGGTATTGGTTATATGCACATTCTGAACACAATACACATGGTACATTGCAACTTACAAGCAAATGTTTTTCTATAGCAACATGTGGCAGACATTTTAAAACTGACGCATTCTTCATCTTAAACATTAAATAGACATTAAGAGGTAATTTCAACTTCTCTTTGACCCACCCAATTATAAAGAGCAATACTGAAATTGAGCTTTCAAAAAGGCGGCCTATTACTTAGTACAGTACAAGTGTCACGGATCTTGGTATTTTATACTCACTGCTTCAGTGATTAGAAGTCGGGGCTTTTCGAGTTGCGAGGACAAAACTAGTATCCCCTTTATATTAACAAGTTTAAAATGTACATTTCTCGATATCAATTTAAAATATTTAATGCACACAACCATATATTTTGAGACCTCAAAGCCCCAAATTAAGTTGGAGCTACCACTTATGGTTTGATCAGGGAACGAGCTGACCTGCTTCTTGTTACAAGTCGGTCCAAGGTGCAACTCTAATTTTATTAATCATTATTTACTGCGGAAGTCTGAAGGCCTTAAGTGTCATAATGTGAAGGACTCCACAAAGTAACAGCAAAACAGCAAAATTACATTTATAGAGCGTCTTTCCCATCGGGGGTAGGGCCCAAGGCACTGAACAGTCAAGGGTCAGGACCCGAGCATGGGGGTGGGGCAGGGATGGGGGAAGGGGAGGGAGACAGGGGCAGAAGGCACGATCGAAAAGGAAGGTCTTGAGCCTGGCCTTGAAGGAGACAAGGGAGGAAGTGAGGTGAAGGGACTGTGGGATGGAGTTCCAAAGTGTGGGGCAGAGAGGTTGAAAGCCTGGCCACCGATGGTAGGGTAGGTCAGGCGGGAGATATGGAGCAGATCAGAGCCCGCTGATCAGAGCGAGTGGGCAGGTTGGTAGCTAAGATAACTGAATTAGTGATTAACACATTAAAATCTAGTTTTAATTTCTAAAGTTGAAACTGAATGAACTGCATAGGATGCACAATAAATTGGTCACTCCATTCAATTGGCTGCAGTGTTTAGCCCACAAAATATACAGTTAATTCACAATAATATATTCTGTGAAACGCTTTGAGAAGTCTCAAAGATGTGATAAAGAGCTATATCAAAGGCAAGGATTATTATTATTATTAAATGAAAACAGCGAAGTACATTGTCTGTGCATCTGTATCAACCTGGTCCAGTTGGTAGAACTCATGTTTATGAGTCAGAATGCTGTAGGTTCAAGCCCTATGCTGGGACTTGAAACTCATACACTTAGTTGAAGATAATATTATCTAATATAATAATATTCGAATGCAGTATTGGGGGTGTGCTGTATTGTTGTTCTCCCTGTTCAGATGAAGATCCTATGGCTGTATTCGAAAAGAGAAGTGAGTTCCATGGTTCTGGCAAATAATCTGTCACACATATGCAAAAAGAAATGGGTCATTCACTTCATGGCTCTTTAAAGTATATCCTTTAAAGCACTTTGTGGATGTCTTCCCAAATTGAAAGGCACTATAGCAAATGAAAGGATTATTTTTATCTGCACAATGGCTGGGACTAGCAACAGCAGCCACACTTAACATGAAACTAGAAAGTGTGTAAACAGTTGCCCTAGACCCTTAGATCCAATGTAAAATAATTTCCACCCACATCTTATTCAAAACAAGAGTTTACAGACACAAATCCCCATATTCATTACCTTACCCACACATTTACCACCCTTCACTAACTTCTACAAAATGTAGAAGTTTTAAGTATAGTAACTTCTACAAAATGTAGAAGTTACTATACTTAAAAGTAAATTCTGTGAAGCACTTAAGACATCCTCCCGATGTAAAAGACTACTGAACTATTGTATATCAAATATAAGGATTATAACTGTAACTTCACACTGAAAGGAATTTTTGTAGAAAACTGAACAGAAATCCAAACTAAACAGATGTATCAGAAGAATAAAACTTCAAAGTACAATAATCTCAATGAGGAAACAGTAATAAATGAGGGAAAATATAAAAGGAAACAAGTACATAATCCTTAAATCACAAATGATGGAGCAGTGACAGCTGATCCACTATATTCATACCTTCATAAACCTACACTCAGATAAAAGTAATTGGAAGTTACTTTGGATAACGTGTAATTAAAATCATTCTAATGAATCATTCAGCAACTACAATATAATATTGTTCAAGACATCTGCTTTTCTGCCTAGCACATACAATCACACCTTTGCTATTGCTGCACAATAATTGTGAGCGCATATTGTTTACAAAAGTGTTGCTGGAAGATGCAGCAAATTAGAAAAGTGATAACCACATCTCAGGCAGTGGGTACTTATGTATATGTTGAACGCACACGAAAAATGTCCCAAATCATTTTTGTGTTGACTTGATACTTTTTTTTATCACAATAAACATTGCACTGCATAGTAGTTTCACAGTTATGCTAAATTATAAATGGTGCAAGTTCAACTCTTATGAAATAAAAGGTCACCACCACACCTCAAGTTGTTGCATTATGTAGAATCATATTTGTTTCACAAGCACATGTGCTTATTACCATGGATCCCTGTGCATAGTGGTTTACATGACTTGGAATCCATCCAAAAATAATACATTATAGCATTTGGATGTAGCGCTTTTCACATCTTCTAGACGTCTCAAAACGCTTTACAGAATGTACTGAAAAATGAATTGACTGTATATTTGTGGGCAAAATACGGCAGCCAATAGCGTACAGCAGTGTCCCACAAACAGTCGTGGTTTGAAATGACCTATTTTTTTTGAGGGATTATTATTAGGTGTGTGGAGTAAGGAAACTTGCCCAAGGTTTCACCCTGATCTGCCTGGATTCAAACACAGATCTCACACTTGTAAGGCAAGTGCTCTAACCACTGAGCTACAGGACTCCACAAATAGTACAATTTAATAGATTAAAATCAAACTGTACAAAATGGAATTAAGTGTACTGTATCCACAAGTTTTATTTTTATGCTGTGTTGTTTGACAAATGGGAAACTCATTCTTTGAAAGCCACTATTATCTGAATAATGCAAGGACTTTGCAACACAACTGAGTATAAATCGGCCTTCTCTCTTTCGTCTGACATTTTTATTTGTCCTTGAAAGGCTTGATCTTCGCTTCTTAGGCAACTTTATCCCTTAAGATTAAGAAAATGTGCTGTTGAACTCATTAGCATCCCTGTTCATCATATATTTGCACACATATGCTTTTGGGAGGACTCCAATGGGAGGACCCCTGGTTGGGAAGCCTCCTGACACAGACAGACTTTACAGGTGTAGATGTATCTCTCAAGAAGGGTATGTGACTTGTCACAACATAGATGCAGAATACCATGCATACAACAACAACAACAAATTACACTTATAGAGCGCCTTTCACGTCGGGAGGACGTCCCAAGGCGCTGCACAGGAGGCGTATGACCTGAGCTGGGAGGGGAGTGTTTGGGAAGGGGTGAGACATGAAGGGGAGGTCGAAAAATTCGGGGTGGAACAAAAGGCACGGTCGAAGAGGAAAGTCTTCAAACCGGCCTTGAAAGAGGAAAGGGAAGAAACGAGACGGAGGGATTGGGGGATGGCATTCCATAGGGTGGGAGCGGAGATACTGAAGGCCCGGCCTGCGATGGTGGGGCGGTTCGGACGGGGGGCTTGGAGCAGGCCAAGTCCTGTTGAACGGAGGGTCCGGGTGGGCTTGTAGGGGGAAAATAAATTGGTTAAATAGGGCGGGGCAAGGCCGTGTAAGGCCTTGAAGGTGAGGACGAGGATTTTGAACTCGATCCTCTGGAGAATGGGGAGCCAGTGGAGACGGGCAAGGGTGGGGGTTATATGGTCGCGGAGGCGGGTGTGGGATAATACACGGGCTGCAGAGTTTTGGATGACCTGCAGCCTGTGAATGGAGGAACTGGGGAGGCCGATGAGGAGAGAGTTTCCATAGTCCAGCCTCGAGGTGATGTACACGTGCACGAGTGTTTCGGCAGCATTTCAGGGTTTAATTGAAGCATTTTTTAATATAGCTCATCAACGACATATCCCTGAAAAAATATGCCCATGACACGCCCACTTTCTGGTGCATTATAAAACAATGTCTCTACATAAATTGGTCATCGCGTTCTTGGCGGACATATACACACACCGTTTTGTCTTTATTAGTATATAAAGATGTTCTAATTAATTTTTCTTGTGACAATTATTCTTCATGTGTCTTGGTTTGAAATTCCCTATATCAATCTTTTTGCATGTTTACAATCTTAATTAAAAACTGCTCAAAGATGTTTCACCTCGCCTGTCTAGATTTTACTTTCTCGCTGACTGCTGCTCTAGAAATGTTACACATTTAACATCTGCAACTCTGCACGAGCTTTGACCCTTTGTTGCCTTTAGTCTTCACTCAATGTTGAGTATAAGTACCAGCACAATAAGAGTTCAAATTCAGACATAATTGAGTCCATCTTGGTCAATCAACTCCTTAAATGATTAATTGTACCCTTTATTGAGATGTCATAGGACAATGCAATATTTCTATATCTTGCAATGCACCGGTCAGATCCCAAGGGTGCCGGATAACCAAGCTTTTACTGTATGTTGCTCTGGTCAGGCAATCTGAGATGCTATCCCGCATGATCCTGCAGGGGTGCTATATTAATGCAAGCTGTTGTTGTTGAAGTATCATAAGTTTTCCAGTTAAATGCATTCAATACCAAGGCACACAGAACAAAACCTCTGCGCATTTATGGTGTCTGACCAGAAGAAAATCACACAAAAGTTTATGCTTGTAAGTTAATGAGACAATTACAGCACTACAATGTCTATACGGTACTTGGGATGGTCAAACACTAGCACAAAAATCTTAATTCTTAAGTGATTAGAGAGAAAAAATGAAATCTGCAATTGACTAAAGATTATTGAAATTTTAAATTCCATTCTAAACGCACACTTCACTAATACACTTAGCATTTCATCTTTCTCTCAAAAGAAGAATCAGCCTGTCAGCTGCAAGGAAAGGAAATGTTTGTGTACAGACCCAGTTCCACGTATCATACAAATTGAATACAGATAAATTTAACAGGCGTGTGACATAAATTAACTGCTTAAGTACTGAATTTTCCCAGTATTGCATTTTCCCAACATTAGCATTTGCAAGTTTAAAAACATTTATAAATCCAAAACAGTGAAAAATAGATTTGCACATAAAAAGATTTCAGAAAGAGTGAAGGGTAACTTGCTTGCAAATTTTTTTAAAGCTTCCAATTATTATCTTTTTGCCTTACAATTTAGAAAGGCCAAACAATTCTACATCTGAGTTGAGGAACTGGGAGAAATAAATACATTGTTTCCTAAACACCTAACACAGAGATACAACAGCTTACATTTATACAGGTATCCCTCCCCAATTGCGAGGGATACGTTCCTGTAAACCTTCGTGGTTAGTAAAATCACGGTTGGAAAATTCAGGGCCCTTTGGCAAACATGGGGATAATGGGAGAATGTTTGCTTTTTCGCGGTTGGAAAATGCAGGGCCCTATGGGAAACTTACACTTACAAAACTAAACTAAACACAAAAAATACATACAGTTATAACATACATGGGGATAGGGGGAGTAAGTTTGGACACATTAGCTGTCAGGATCTGCAGCAATCAGACAATCAGACAGGCTGTCTGACTGACTGAGAGAGAGACACGGTGAGGTGGGGGTGACACGGAGTGTGAGGGGGGTGACACAGTGGGTGGGGTGGGGGGTGACATGGAGGGTGGGGGTGTGACACGGAGGGCTGGGGGGGTTGTCTGACGGACTTACACAGAGATCTCACACACACAAAAAAACACATACAGTTATAACATTCCTGTACATGGGGATAGGGGGAGTAAGTTTGAATGCATTGGCTGCCAGGATCTGCAGCAATCAGACAGTCAGGCTGTCTGACTGACAGAGAGAGAGACTGAGAGAGACCCAGAGGGTGGTTGGGGGGTGGGGTGTTGGGAGTGACATGGAGGGTGGGGGGGTGATAGAGGGTGGGGGTGGGATAACACGGAGGGCTGGGGGGGGTGACACAGAGGGCTGCGGGGGAGTGGGTGACGGAGGGCTGGGGGGGGGGGGGGGTGGGTGACTCGGAGGATGGGGGGGGGTGGGTGACACGGAGAGTGGGGGGGAAATCAATGGAGATTTACCTTAATCCTAAGGAGAAACGACATCTCGCTGGTTGATTGCGACATAGTAACTGTGTCTAGTGTTATACGCTATGCTAAATTTGAAAATGTAAACCCACAGATTTAAATCGCATACGTGCAAAACGCGGTTTGCGAGGGTTGTCGCATTTAGCAAACCGTGGAGACATGAGTTTCGTGGTTGGCGAGGCCATGGTTGGGGCGGGATACCTCTATCCTGTATCATGATATTCACACAGGAATACTTGAACATTGGGTACTGGAAATTCAGAGCTATTTTCTTCCTACTCCTCTGGAAACTGAAATTAGAGCAAGCGAAACTTTGATTCTATCTTCATCCAACATATACAATGAGCATCTAACAGCAGAAGTGACTGAATGGCAATCGAAATCTTGAATAAATGTCTCCATCCTTATCCACCATATTTGGGGGTTAAACATTTGAAGAGGGTGAGTATAAAAGGCTAAGGGAAGCAGATAACTGGGATTAAAAATGTTTGTTCAGTGGATGAGTTAGCTCCAGTCCAGCCTTATTGACCAAATTCCTCCTCTTATGTATGTAGCATTCCAACCTCTGCTCTGGTGAGATAAGACATCTCAGAACAAAATGCAATTTGAATCCAACATCGCCAGCAGCACTTCTATCCACCAGGTCAATGGGAGTTACAGTTCCAAGTTTTCTCATCATTAACAAGCCTTAGTTTAGCACTGCCGTGTATCTTGCTAGTACACAAATGAAGAAATGTTTTTGCAGAGAATGGATATTCATCTAAAATATGGCAATTTAACTTATTTTTCCTGTTCGAATTTATAACTCTAAATTTGTTTTCATATTATAACACATAGTTTCTCAATTTATAGCAAATTCACCATATGTCTAATCATCGTAACACCTCAGTAAGATTAACATAACTTTACAATACACAGGACTAAAACAATTTATTTTTCTAAACAATTCAATATTTGATTCATACCATCAGTACTGATGCAGCACTAATTACAAATTTACACAAGCAGACTCTGCAGAGTCCAGTGACTTCTACTATTGAACTGAGGAGTGGCAAACTGAGGCACATTAAAATAATGCTCCTTTATTTGGTGCTGTCAAAGTGCTAACATTCCATAGTTTACTGTCATTCTGTTTTTCTTCAAAACTGAATAAACTACTGTACTACAGACATACGGGCTGTTGCATGCATAATTAAGTCTTGTTATTAGAGCATGAAGAGTTTGCACCTAACTGCAGATTGAACATTTTACGTATATCAGATTTATGATCATTAAATAAAGCAGTTTCAAGGGGCAACTTAACTTCTAAACCACTGGAAACAGGCTCCTCAAGCTTTTCTGTAGGAAGCACATTATTCCAGTCAGACCACCTACTTAGAAGGGGGGAAACTTACAATGGAGCTACAATGCAAACAGTTCTGACCTCAAGGCCATTCTAAACTGCACAAAAGTACGAACACTGTATTTTTATGACTACAAAAATCCTTAATCTTCAGATTCACAATGCAATCATTACATTCTGAAAGACACGCAGGATCATCAGCCAAACTGAATCATCTATGTAGTATGTGCATCCCATCAAAATACATTTGCTCCCTCAAAGGCGAGTTTTCTCTTCACTCTTCAGACTTACTAAAATACTGTATTGCAACTGTTTTCTAATGAGACCAAAGCACTACCAACATCAACTGAATATGCTATATAAGGAGATGCCTTTGGCAGATACCAAACTCCACCCACATGAAATGAATAAGCAGATCTGCAATAGTTCTTTGTGGGTAATAAACGCATGAAAGTGAAAAATGATCTTAATTTAAAAAACCTAGATCAAGAAACAACAACAAAAACTTTGATTTATATAGCTCGCTCCATGCCAGACGGCATCTCAGAGCGCTTCACAATAACATGTTGATGATAGCACATGCGTTAAGTTCACTTTTCACAATTTATTGGTTTTGCATTTGTAAAGATGATGAATTCACGTCAATGCTGAAAAATGTACACCTTCTTGACATTCAGAAGAGTCCTTGTAGCTTAGTGGTTAGAGCACTCGCCTCACAAGCAAGAGACATGGGTTTTGTTCCAGTCAAGGAGAAACCTTGAGCAAGTTACATTACTCCACATAATAATTCCTAAAAAAAAAAAATTTGGTTACTCAATCCACGGCTATTTGTGGGACACCACTGTGTACAATTGGCTGCTACGTTTTATCCACGAATATAGTCAGTTCACTTTGCAGTATATTCTGTGAAGTGCTTTTAGGCGTCTAGAAGATGTGAGAAGCGCTACATCAAATGTAAGGATTATTATTATTATTATTCAGGGTCAGCATTAAGCGCTTCCAGAAGTCTGCCAGTAACATGCAAAAATGTGTCTACCCTCGGGCTTCATTCACTTCATATACTGAATTACTTTTGACTGACATCTATACAAATTATTGAGTACAACAGAGGATGCTACAAACGTTATAATACACCTGATGTGGGAGTATGTAACCACTTCCAAAACAGGAACATTTCATGCATGAAATTACAGTTCCCTAAACATATATTTACTGTTTGCACTAAAAAAAATCTAAATAGAAAAGCCATCTTTCAAAGACAACATAAAAAGCCTCTAAAATAATGATTAGGCAGTATTTTTATGGTTATTATATTTACCATTTCCAACATAGATACCAAAAGTGCCTAATATCCTACCTTCATTTCCAGTTATTTAACTGCGACTCCAAAGATACCAATGTATAAGGGACTAGTGTAAGCTATTGTAAGCTCCAGTTTTACAATGGTAAATAACTACTGCATAAGGTACACGTGAGATTATAAAGGCAGTATGCTTACATACCTCATATCACTACATCATCTCCTCTACAGATTTGCACAATCAAGGTCACTAAAGTAGCAAAATAAAACCATTCTCATCTGCATTTATTCCATTCAGCAACATTGTACACATTTTACAGGAAATACATGAATTATAGTTTACAGATAAGTTTGTATATTGCAGAGTAAAATCATTGGAATCATGTCTTTAAGACGTCTCAAAGCGCTTCACAAAATATACTGTAAAGTGAATCAACTGTATATTGTGTGTTACGTCCCAGCTTCGCTCCTTTCTCTCCCGCCATTCCCTCCTCGAACTCCTTCAAGCCTGCAGCATGGAGACAGCCCTGGTCAAACTGTGACCAGGGCTCTCTCTGCCTCCTTGTCCTCCTTGACCTCTCCACCGCCTTCAACACTGTAGACCATTCCATCCTCCTACATCCCCTCTCCTCCCTGCTCAATCTCCGGGGACCTGCCCTTGCCTGGTTCGACTCCTACCTCTCTCATCGTCTACACTTTGTTGCCATCAACGGTTTCTCTTCCAGCCCCCGTACTGTCATCTGTGGCGTCCCCCAGGGCTCTGTCCTTGGACCCTTACTTTTCAACATCTATTTGCTCCCACTTGGTGACATCATCTGCAGACATGGGGTTAACTTCCACATATATGCGGGTGACACCCATCTTTGTCTCTCTGCTTCTACCCATGACTCCACAACTACCATTGCCTTGACAGACTGTCTGTCAGACATCAAGTCCTGGATGAGAGCTAACTTTCTCCAGTTGAATGTCAACAAGACAGAGGATCTACTGATGCATCAGGCGCTGGTAGCATCAATCTCCATGGTTGCACACTCAACCTCAACAAGCCAGTCAGGAACCTAGGTGTCTTGTTCAACCCTCCACTGTCGTTCCTACCCCACATCCAAGCAATGATTCGCTCTGCCTTTCCCCATCTCTGTAGTATTGCCCGACTCTGCCACTACCTCATCGCCAAAGCTGCTGAAACCCTCATTCACGCCTTCATTGCATCCCAGCTTGACTGTGCAAACTCCCTGCTTGTCAGCCTTCCCGATTCCTCCCTCCAAAGGCTGCAGATAATTCAGAACTCTGCGGCCCATGTCCTCTACCGTTCCAAACTCTATGACCCAATCTCCCCCATCCTGGCCCAACTCCACTGGCTCCCCATCATCCAGAGAATCCAATTCAAAATCCTGGTCCTCACATTTAAGGCCCTCCATAACCTCGCCTCCACCCTACATCCATGACCTTCTATCCCCTTACCAACCTGCCCACCTCCTCCACTCAGCAGACTCTGACCTGCTCCACGTCCCCCGACCCACCCACCCACCCCATCATTGGCAGGTGAGCCTTTAGCCACTCCACCCCCAACCTCCGGAACTTCATCCGGCATTCCCTCTACCTCATCCCTTCCCTGGCCTCCCTCAAGTCTTGCCTCAAGACTCTCCTCTTTGATGGACCAATTGGAAACTCCTAATTCCCCCCCACTTCCCCCCCCCCACCACCATCCTCAGCTCAGGTGTGAAGCAGTGACTGTCCAGCGCCTTGGGACGTTCTCCTGACGTGAAAGGCGCTATACAAGTGTAATTTTGTTGTTGTTATTGTTGTTAAAACACGGTAGCCAATTGTGTACAAGAATGCCCCACCACCAGTCATGGATAGAGTGGCCAATTTTTTTTTGAAGGAATTATTACCCCCAAAAAAGTGATCTACCAATCAACTAACAAACGGGTTCTTACTGCTAAGCAAACAGAAGAGTGTGGAGTAAGGAAATGTACCCAATGTTTCGTCCTACAGGGAATCGAACCCAGGTTTCGCATTTGTGAGTTGAGTGCTCTTAACCACTAAGCTGCAGGACTACAACTGCATTAATTGAGAGGCAGATTGCTCTACTGTTAATTATGCTGAGAAAAAAACTGAGGTAAAGAAGAGTTTTCATACTTCAAGTTATCACATTGGAATGAACTAACATTTAGTTACTTAAAATTCCTTTGGATGGATTCAGTCCTCTGCAAACACACTACAGGTAGTTGCAGATTTATTTTGGCAGACTGTGTGGAAATATGGATTTAAAATACCTATATTTAACATACATTACATTTAAATTCCAGTCTCATATGGTAAAATTATGATGTTTTATCTACAAATCCATACACTGTACTATAATTTTATTCCCCTTGACGACACCATCTGTATGTTGATGCCACCAAAATCTGCCTCCGTTGCCATTTGATTCCAGTTTAGTGATGTTCTGATATCCGTGACAGTCAGGTGATCAATTCTTGCATGAATCACAATTTTCTTCAGTTCTGTTCACATATCCAAAGTTTTCCTACTCAACTGCTGCGAAATTCTCTTTGCCTTAGTTCCAATTACCTCAACCTTCCCAGTAGTTCTTCCCTCGATGTGCCAGTGCACAACCATACTTAGCTTTCTGTTCTATTTCTGTCCTTATATCAGGTTCCTGACTAGGACCACTTTTCTTCATCTTCACCACATTGAGCACTCCCATCCCTATCTCACACTCACTGCAGTTATGTCTTTATCATCTCCAGACTTGACATCTCCAATGCCAACCTCCTGAGCCCTACTGTCCACAAGCTCTAGATCACCCACAATTCAGCCACTTGAATGCTGAGCACCACAAAACTTTGCATGCTGATCAACCCTGAGCATTTTTGCTCCACTTTTGGTAGCCATGCCTTCAACCATTATGGCTCTACCCTGCAGAAGTCCATGAACCTCATTCCGCTGCACTGGTCTTCAAAAGCCTCCCTAAAACCTACCTCTGCAACCACATTTTGATCAATTCTAGCAGTCTCTGTATAGTACTTGGAAACATTACCCTACATGAAAAGCCCTACATAAAATGCTAGGTGTCCAAATATTCTGATGGATGTTTAATAAAAACAAAGTTTTCTTTCAGTTATCCTGTTTTATTTACATTCCACCTTCCAATCCAACAACAAATTTGGATTAATTAGCTGCTCATCTCAGTGTCGTTTAACAGCTGCATTTACATAATTACAACATTCACTTTATTTCTGAACAATAATATATTTTGCAAAACATATGTTTTAAGTTAAAGGCACATTACATAAGTGAAAATTATTATGTTCAAATTTAACATCAGCTGGCTGTCCTTGAAAAAAATAAAATAATTAAATTTTGCTTGTAATTGTAGCAATTTCAAATGAGTTTACATGTTCAAATGTTTAGAATCTAGCTCAAAAACAGTAACTTTGGTCACAGATTGATAATCAGAAAGTGATAACATTATCTATTGTTTATTTTTGCAAACAAGACAAGTAGAACGATTTATTGCATGTTAAAGGTAAAAATCCAAACTATTTTCAGTACCTCATGTTTCTTCAATCTTTGTTCATAAAGAAAAAGAGGGATATGAGAGAGAAAAAGAGAATGAAATAAAGGGAAAGAGTAAGAAATAAAAACGGAAAGAAAGCAAAAAAAGGGAGAAAAAGAAAAAAAAAACTTGTATTTTTAATAATACAGTATCATTATATTGAAATGTCTCAAAGCACAGTTACTATGTTTTATATTGCAAACATGGTATAAACTTCAATATATACAGTCTATTCTACAAGGAGAGCCATTACCTTCTACAATATAAAAAGTCTGCTAATTTTTGACCAATTTTGCCAACTTTCCTTATTGTTACTGAAACCATTCATTTTCCTTTGGCCTTTATCTCCTGCATGGACCCCACACTCTTTGCCAGTTGCACCAGTCAATAATGACCCATCACTTGGCACATTACTGTCCCTTCGTTCTCTACCTCATCTGTTCTTCTGCTCCCATCCCTGATATATAACCTCCCACGGGACCTTGATCTACCTTGACCCATTTGACAACCAGTTGTTTCGAGTACAGCTGTTCAAATCCTGTGCCAATGTCACCTATTCATGAGTTGGTTTTGTATTCAGTTTAATTCATCAAGATAATGATTCTTGGTGCCTGCTGATGAGTAATAATTCCTCCAACAGTTAGTTATGTGGCACTTAAAAAGCATTAAAAGTTCACAACAGTGCTGCAAATATCTCTATCTCTTATTTTGCAAGGAAAGGAAACAGATATCATGTTAACATACCAAGCACCATATCCAAGGCTGAATTTTCAATGGGATGGTATTCGTATTCATTATAACATTTTTGGTTTCTCAAAAAAAGAGAAACAAAAAACTCACACGCACGAAAACCTCAGTTTGTCAGCAACTAAACCCCCAAAAAAGCGCATTAACAAGATGACTCCGCCTTCTGTCATAGATGGAACATTCCACTTGTAAACCAGCAAGTTATTTTCCATTTATAATAAGCTGCAAACCAGGGCAGCTTCCCAGCTTACAAGAAGCATTTATAACCGCAATTTGTTTTCAGCACTTTCTTAGATTAATCCTTCTGCAAACCTTGTAAAGACATGCAACACATCTTGCAAAGAAAACTGAACAAACTATGCACCTCAGCAGATCACTTGCAAACAATGTGCAGTGCAGATAAAAGCATTTATTGTATATAGGAACTAAAAACAGGAGGCAAGTAAAAATAGGAGCAACATGAACTCCTTGAGTGAGATCAAGTGTAAGGAGGAAGTTGAAAAAGACCAACGGTGTAGATATGCCACTCACCCTATTCATACAGTGTGAGAATGGCAAACAGAATACTGAACTACATTACCAAATTAATTGAGCCCCATATGCCATACTCAAGTTATAAAGTACTACTAAGTTCTACAATAAATAAATGTGGAGTCATAAATATATTTATGTTGCCATGCGATAAGATGGAAGTCCAGATTTCAAAGAGTGCACAGGCGAAGACCGAGATTGCTCGCCAATGTTGAGAGGCATGAGTTGTTAAGAACAGCTTGATAAGCTACAAGTTGAGAGAAAGCAAGAACAAAAGAATGAGAGAGTAAGAGAGAAGGAGAACATGAACAAGAAGAAATGAAGAAAGTTGAAAGATAATGAAAGAATCCGTGTACAACAAATGAAATAAAATGAAATAAAGAATAAGAGAACAAAGGACCTTGCATTTTCATAGTGCCTTGCACATCAAAAACCTCCAAAACACTTACAGTAATTGTCACATTGCAAACTGTTTTGTAAGGGGAGTTCAAATGAGCTAAATCCATACCACTAGTGATCTTGTTAAGTCTCTCTATTAACTAAATCCTTATTCTAAAAGGAAATCTTATGTTACAATTTTCTGTCAAGTTAAGGTTGATTTAATATTTATTTCATAAATTCAACTAATTATATTTGCAAAAATTCCCGCTGAGCAAGTGATTGTAAACTTGTTTTCCAGAATTTATATAAAATGAACCAACTAGCATCACTAATCCAACTGAAGGCAGCAAACAAGCATCAAGGGTGAAGGGAAATCAAAACAGATTGGCTGCTCTCGTTGTCAACATATTCACTTTTTCTAATTAATCTCACTTTTTGAAGTTGTTTGAGCACTATATAAATGTAAACTCTCTCACAAGCACCTCAATCCTCATAGAGTACATGTACCTATTGAAAATATAGCATCCAAAAACCAAATTTAAAACAATTTCACATGGATATGCTGTGGTGGAATTCACCCCACTACATAAACAGGTTCGTTGTAAATCTTAGTAAATCTGTGAATTCCACAGGTTCAAACAACATTGGAGAACCACTTTGAAAAATACTCCCTGACCTAATGCAGCATTCAGTACATAACACTGCAGTTAGAATGGTCAATGTTCAACCATCAGGAGTAACACATGCTGTAAGCCAAATTTATAAAAATATCAATACAGTAAAAGCCCGTTTATCCGTGACTCGATCAACTGGTACTTCCGTATAACCGGTACGTCAAAAAAAAGTCCCCATCCGATTAACCGGATGTTATCCGGTACAATCGCAGTGGCGCATTTAATTAATCGATTGTTGCATGAGAGTACTGTACAGGTATTTCAGCTTGCTGCTAGTAGAGCCTTAAAGAAGCGCTGCCGTTTTTTTCCCTCACGTGGTGTCCGCCATTGCAGCAGTTATCGATAGACTGTACATCTCTACCCCAGCATCATGGCTTCAAACCAGGCATCTACCAGCAAAGGTGATTTTTAAGTGAATAACAAAGGTCTGTTATTATTTAGTCTATTATTAATATGGTATGTGTTAAAATAAGTTAATTTTTTTGGTGTTGGGTTTTCTGCGTCAGATCCAACGAATATCCAGCATGCCGTTTAACTGGCATTGGCCAGGTCCCGTGGGTGTCGGATAAACTGGCTTTTACTGTACTAAGATTACCAAAGAAAATACAGTGCAGTACATAATTTCTGTAATTGACATCCATGTCAATTGACTAATATTTTAATTGTTACAAGGACAATAAATAACACTAAAAGAAATGAATTGTATGGAGGCCTGTAGCTCAGTGGTTAGTTAGAACACTTGCCTCGGAAGCGAGTCACCTGGGTTCTATTCCCGGCAGGGCGAAATGTGGGGCAAGTTTCCTTACTTTAAACCGCTCTGTTTACCTAAAAGCAACTAGGCACCCGGTTTTTATGATTGACAGATCGCATTTCCGAGGATAATAATCCCTTAAAAAAACAATATTTGGTCACTCAAGCCACGACTGTTTGTGGGACACTGCTGGGCACAATTGCCTGCCGCGTTTAACCCCACAAATAATCATTCACTTTACTATACTGTGAAGATCTTTGAGACATCTAGAAGATGTGAAAAGTGGTATGTCAAAAACAGTACAAGGATTATTATTATTATCATCATTATCAATTGTGACTTTTTAATGATCACAATAAAATGTAACTGAATAGTCTGAGCAGGTTTAAAACTATTGTCCTATAGTCATCACTATTATTTTATCCCGCACATTCACTCCTGTAAGAAAAAACATTAATTATCTGTCTCTCTCTCTCTCAATATGTGTATGTATATATATATATATGTATATATATATTTACACACATATCCCCTGAAGGGTAGCCATGCTGAGCATAGCTCTATAGAAGTCAGAAGCCTTCCACTACATTTTCTACACGTAATCTTAAATAGTAATTAATGTGGGCAAGTTATTTGAACAAACTGAGAAAATTACAGCAAGTCATTCTCCAGTACTCACCCAACTACCACACTTGAGTGAAGTAGTCATAGAACTTTTACTCCAGCTGGTGCTTGGAACATGGAGGCATGCTGCTGGGCCTGTACCATTGGTTCAGATTAAGTCAATTAAAGGCAGACACACCCACATTAAACAGAGAATCAAAGTGTGCATGTATCTGATCTATATAGGTCAATTCAATTTTGATTCATGCTTTCACCTTCTGAGTCATCAGGAAGTCACATTCTACTGAAAATTACATTTAAATTAAAATCACTTTTCTACTCTTTGTGAATCAAAAAGCAGCAAAGCATTCATAAATTATTAGATTAAACAATGGGGTTATTAATATGGAATTTCAGATCTGTCAAAAACAATATTTAACATATGAAGAAGTGTACCATGATATTATTTTCATGTTTTATAATAGGATGCTTGCACCAATATTGCAAACTGCAAAATGTTGCACTGTAGAGTTCAAAAGGCTCAGAGAATAATCTACTTCATATGTATGCAGATGACAGCCAACTCTATCTTTCTGCCTCTACCCTCGATTCCAGGACTATTACTGTCCTGACAGACTGCCTGCCAGACGGACATTAAATCCTGGATGAAGACTAACTTCCTACAATTGAATGTCAACAAGAACGAGACCCTCTTGATTGGCTTGCGCCAGCAGCTCCATACCTCAGGGTTTGACAGCATCAACCTCCGTGGTTGCACACTCCATTTCACTAAGCAAGTCAGGAACCTTAGTGTCTTATTCGATCCTCAACTATATTTTCTCCCCCACATCCATGCCATGACCCACTCTGCCTTCCCTCACCTCCACGATATTGCCCAACTCCACCACTACCTCATCCCTCAGACCATTAAAACTCTCATTCATTACATCTAGGCTCAACTATGCCAACATCCTGCTTGTTGGCCTCCACAATTCCTTCCTCCATAGGCTGCAGATCATCCAGAAATCTACAGTCCTCTTGCACCAAGCTCCATGAACCTATCACTCCCATTCTCGCCGACTCCAGTGGCTTCCTAACACTCATAGGATTCAATTTAAGAATCTGGTCCTCACCTTGAAGGCCCTCCATGATCTTGTCCCACCCTACTTCTGCGACCTCCTAACCCCCTACCAACCTACCCACCCCTTCTGCTCAGCAGGCTCCAGCAAGCTCCACGTCCACCCGCGACCCACCCATCGGTCTTCAGCCATTCTGCTCCCAAACTTGAGAATTCCATCCCACAATCCCTCCACCTTGCCCTCTCCCTAACCTCCTTCAAGTCCCGCTACAAGTCCCTCCTCTTCGACCGTGCCATCAGTCAACCCCCACCCCTTTCCCCACCTTCCCTCCACCCTCCCTGATCTCATCCCTAGCTTGGATCCAAAACACTGACTGTCCAGTGCATGGAGACATCTCCTGACGTGAAAGGCGCTATACAACTGTAATTTTGTCATTGTTGTTATGGAGAGAACTGAAAGAGTCCTTGAGTGCAAGTGACATCATTTTACTAAAACAGAACCTTATAAAAATGCATGCATAGTTTCTAATCATTCTATAACAACCCACTTTTTCTCAAATAAGATTCACCAAGCATATAAAGCAAGCACTTGCTCATTTACCACAGTTTCCTGCCTTCTTTACTGGTGCAGATGGTGACAGCTATGCTAACTGATGCTCAGATCTACTGCAGAGCTTGAGGGCAGAAAGTATCACTTCAATGATCCTCCCTGGTGCAGCTGTATCTCAAACAGCCGCACATACAAGTCAGCAGGTTTTAGAACATAAGAATCTTGAATACAGAGTGAATACAGATGAAACTATTCAATTTCCAAATTCATTTTCAAAAAAAGATAGCCACAAATGCATTATGTACCCAAAGAAACTCAAAAAATACAAAGGTAATTCTCCTTGTGCTTTTAACACATATCAAAAGAGCAAATGACTTGTCTTATCAGCTTGGGTACATTTTGAACTTACATCCTGTGACACATGGTCTGAATTTCAACACAATTCAATCTTTTTTGATCAGGAATGAAGCGTGCTAGGTGCAACTGACCCCCATCCAACATACACAGGACCGGCAATATGGAATTTTTCCGATATCGATATATCAGTGGGCTCATATCAATATATAACGATATATCGATATCACTGGGTTTTTTATCTTGTGTGCATGTGCGGAAATGGTAATTAGCAGGAGGAGTGGGAGGAAGGGGAATGACCGGTCTGCGCATGTCTGATTGCGTTTGGTGGTAGGGGGATGCGTGCGCATTCAGTTCGCATTCAGTACGCGCACGCATTCAGTATGCGTACTCTAGGCCCAGGGGGTTTGCGATGCTGTCGACAAGGTCAATTAAATGCTATCTATGGTTATTTGTTAGTTTAAGGGAACGTAATGGGCATTTGAACCTTTGGTTGTATATTTTCTGTATGCTGTAAAGTGGCATCTGTTGACGATATACCGATATTTTGTCAATATACCGATATTTTGTCGATATACCAATTTTTTTTCATACCAAATTTTTTGATATACCGATATATTTAAAATTCCGATATCGGTATATCGATATGAAAATTTATACCGGTATAACCAATATATTGATATATCACCAGACACTGCAGGACATACACTGAAGAGATCGCAAAAAGAGAAATTAAAAAAATGTCTTCTTAATATATAAAACAACAACATCATAATTGTATTTGTATAGCTCATTTCACATTGGAAGGACATCCCTAGGCACGGAATGAAATGCTCCCAACATAATCCAGGAAAAAAACAAGTAATTACTAATCAGAATTGATGGGAATTCTTTCAAGGTCTGGAGAGGGAAGAGATAGCTATTTATAGTAAACAATTAAAAAACGTTTCATATTTACATATGCATACAAGTAGAGGCTATGTGTCAGTCAGCCTGTCTTAATCGCTGTGTGCAACTGGCTGTATACAATCACTCCACTTAGCAGCAAATCCTGTGAAGCACTTTGAGACATTTCAATTACGCGATATCAAATTCAAGGATTATTACTATTGTTTAAATGATACAGGGGATAAAGAGCAATGCATACAAATGTGAGAGCACACTGACAACAGATCTGAAGTTGCTGAATATTATATGCCAAAATAATAAAAAGGTTTGTATAAAATGTCCACATAAAAACATTCATGCCAAAGCCCTATACATTCTCTAATGAAAGATAAGAATTGAAGTTTACTATATTGTACTCACTCTTACAAAGTTGTCAGGGAACAAACCTCTTCGGCCATCAAGTTCACCCTCCCACCATCCTCCATCTTTTTTCTTGATGTTGGTTACTACCTCACCCACAGAAATGGTCAGCTCATCATCTTGCTGAGCTTTGTAATCAAATTCAACAATCGCTTCCACTGAAATGAAAAAAAATTATTTGTTCAGATGCAACGAACCAAGAACAGGTTTACCATGCCGAATGACCAACTATCATACTGTGCAACATCAATAACATTTTTGAAAAAATGGACATCAGGTAACAAAACTCAATTCAACAAAACCAACTTACACTTGCATTGAATAGCCCCCTTTACGTCAGAAAGACGTCCTAGGGCCTGGACAGTCAAAGGTTTTTGAACGTGAGCTGGGAGTTGGAGTCAGGAGTGGTGGAGGGCAGGTGGAAGGGTAGCCGAAGGCATGGTCGAAGAGGAAAGTCTTTAGATAGGACAAGAGACGGGGTGAGGCGGAGGGATTGCAGGATAGAGTTCCAGAATGTGGTGATAAGAGATGCAAAATGTCCAACCTCAAATGGTGGGCGAGAAGGTTGGCGAACCTGAAGCAGGCCAATGTCTGAGGGAGAGGACAGACTGATGTGGGGATAGGACATTGGAGAGGTGGGTGGGAGTAAAACTGCAGAGGCCTTGAAGGTAAGAACAAGGGTTTTGCCACTTGTGGAGTGAAGAGTTGGGAAGTCCAGTGAGCAGGCAGTTGGTGTTGTCAAGCCGGGACAAAATAAAAGCATGGAACATGGTCTCGGTGGCCTGAGGTAAGAGGTAGTGCCAGAGGTGGGCAATGTTGCGGATATGTGGAAAGGCGAATGGGTCATGGTATGAATATGGGGTTTGAAGGATAGCTGAAGGTTGAAAAGAATATCAAGGTTCGGGATTGGTTCACTGAGGTGAAGAGTGCAACCATGGTGATATTGTCAGTGTCTGACGTGAGGAGGCACTGCTGGGGGCCAAGAAGGAGGGCCTCTGGCTTGCCAACATTATCTATACTCATTATCTATACTAATGAAACGACAATGTTGGTCTGCAATTCAAGAAGGATCTCAAAACTGATTGACATAGAGACATGATTTACACCTCATCCGAAAGAATCGAAAGGTCTTGAGTGACATGGGAATATTTGTGTTCTGAGTATCTCCTATCGTTTATGAGTTATTTTCAGTCTAGGATTTTTTACCGCTGAGTCTAAGTGGCATTGTGTGTCACAAAGCATCTACGTACATACGCGCACACTGCAGTTACAGCCGGTAACTACTCCCACAGGAGTCCTCCCAGCTAAGTATAAAGATCAAATGTCTGTCTGACCCTTTGATCCCTGACTGTTCAGTGCCTTATTGAGGTATATTGGGACATATTGAGCAGATCACAAAATAGATATTGCCAATTTAATGGATCATCCATTAGCAATGACCAATCAAAAGTAACGGTTGTATAAGTGATCGGTTTTTAGATCCAAACTAGGTTTTTGTCTCAGTATTGATAACTAACTAATTTTCTCAGATTAAAAACATATTTTTATTTGAAAATTCTTTAAACTGTTTTCTGTAGGGACTGGATTCTAATAGAATATGGATGGCTGTTCTTTCACCTCTGCAACCTGGGTTTGAATGTAGTCCAGCCTTTCTGGGAGCAAACACAGCCAAGATCTTGTCAAACAAGTTTCAAGTAATTTTATTCATAGCTGTTAATATTCCTTGCCTTTGAGATTTTGCCTGTATTGTTGAAGCAAACGAGATGAGTGGCATTTCACTTCCTAGCATTTCAAATCTCTCATTAACACTAGTACAAAACAAATATATATCAATAAATATAAGCTTATGCACTACTTAATCAGGCCTTTTTAACAAATATTAGTTTCAAAACTACTTCTGAAATTTGCTCTTAACACAATTTTGCTTCTCATAAATTAAAGTTTACATTTCTTTGAAAAGTAGTGCAATCTGAGGTTAGGTTGTGTTTTGCAAAGCAACACGTCCCCAATAACTTCCTTCTACACTAGCCGTTAGTTGCTTTAATGTCAAGCCAATTAAAAATGGCAAATTAACCACACTATTCTCCTTCAGATGAAACATTAATCTGAGGTCCTATTTGCCTATTGAGGCTGATATTAAGAATCGCATAATACAATCCAAAGAGACAAAGGACTTTCTCCCAGTGCTCTGGCTAACAATTTCTTAAATAAAAAGTTTACATAATCTCATGGTTGTTGTTTGTAAATTCTTGCCTATAAATTCATATCTTAAACAGAAACTGCAAAAGGCAAATTGATTCAACAGTAAACAGCAGAAACCAAAATATTTTAAGCCTTTGGCCACTTGAACAACTTCATTTCTCAGACGGATGTTGGGTTCCAGAGAAGTATCAGGGATCCGTTTGGATGAATTTATTTATGTTTCTGAGATTGACCTAGACACATTGTATGTGTAAAAATATCAAACATTAGAGTCTTTCACTGAATGACAACTTGATGCAACATAAAACCAAGATAATTTCAGCCAGCTTCAGTTATAAATTGGTTCCCAACTCTAAAATTAGACAGTTATGCATTCATTTAAAAAAAAGGAAAAAATATATAGAATTAATTACAACAACAGGTGGGAAAGTGTATCATGGGGCAGCGTCTCGAAGCACTTAACAGCCTGACGCAGAGTGGTGGTGGGGAGGGGAAGGAGGAGGTGACCATAAGCATAGTTGAAGAGGAAGTTCTTCAGTCGTAATCTAAAAAAAGGGAAGGAGGCAGCAAGGCAGAGGGATTGAGAGAGAGAGTTCCAAAGCTTTGGGGCGTGGTGGCTGAATGCATGTGAAAG
Source organism: Hydrolagus colliei (assembly GCA_035084275.1). Taxonomy (NCBI): domain Eukaryota; kingdom Metazoa; phylum Chordata; class Chondrichthyes; order Chimaeriformes; family Chimaeridae; genus Hydrolagus; species Hydrolagus colliei. The sequence goes on from CM068745.1 coordinate 66,203,149, forward strand.
TACATTCTGAAAGAAGAATTTTAATATAACGATAAAATAAATGTCTGGGATAGGGGGGTGGGGGGAAAGAGAGCAAGAGAGACCACAAAAGGATGACTAACACAAAATGGAACATGGTATGTGCCTCCTTAATGGCCTGGTGAATAATGAAATATTTGGTAGAGCACCTTCCATTTCAAGAGGACATCTCTCAATGCTTCACTGAATTTACTGCAAAGTGTAGGCATTGAGGATTTATAGACAAATACCGCACCTATATGCGTTCAGCAATGTCCAACAAACAGCCATGAAGTGTGTAGAATATTGAATGAGAAACAATGATCTTGATTCTACTCTACTTATAGAGAGACATCTTCAACTGACAGATGAGCCATCAGGATTGAATAATAATTTTTAAAATCCTTCCACTTGATGTAGCGCCTTGTTACGTCTTCAAGACGTATTAGGCGCTTCAAAGAATATACTGTAAAGTGAAATAACTGTGATTTTGTGGGTGAAATGTGGGAGTAGTGTCCATGTCCAACAAACAATCATGCCCTGAGTACCCAACGCATTATTATGGAGTCCTGCGGCTCATTGGTTGGAGCACTTGCCTTACAAGCAGGAGCTGGGTTCCAATTCCAGGCAGGGCAATACCTTGGGCAAGTTTCCTTACTCCACACGCCTAATAATAATCTCTCAAAAAAAAATTAATTGGTCATTTCAATCCACGACTGCTGTGCGCAATTGGCTCCCGCGGTTTGCCCATGTATATACAGTCAATTCACTTTACAGTGTATTCTGTGAAACGCTTTGAGACGTCTAGAAGACGTGAAAAGTACTATATCAAATGCAAGGATTATTATTCATGGGATTATGACAAATAAACAAACAAAATTACATTTATAGAAAGCTTTTTACGTCGGGAGGATGTCCCAAGGCACTGAAAAATGACCCCCATAAAAAGCAATAATTTCATTTGCAGCAATGTCAGGACTTGTGCACATCTTGAGTAATAGGCGTTAATATCAGTAAAGGGATGAGAATCACGAGGCTTCAAAGTATTGTAACATGATTTGATAGGATGTGGATCATTAACCAGGATATGTGTACCTGGAGAGTATAGGAGGGTGAAAACAAACTATCCTAAGAGCTTAAATAGAAAGCCAACAACTAAATGGTATGCTACTGTGGTAAATATTGAAGTTTTCATTACTGTTTTCTTACTGCAGTAAAACAAGTGGTCTGATACGAAACCAAACTATACTCTGACACATTACAAACAAACATAAACAAACATCATCTGATTTGTGCAACTTTGCGTCGAAATGAATTGAACAAGGGAAACATTGGGCAAGTACCGTACGTGGTAAAAGCAGTAGTTGGCAAGTTTAACAAATTACTTCCAAGTAGTTTCTGTTTAAGAGAAATGAAAACAAGCAATGGATACAATAGGGTTAAAATGGGCTCTACACGCCAGATTTATTCAACGCTTTTCTAAGCCAGAAACAAGGAACCGCCTGGTACCGAAAAAAGCTTGTCACAGTCACCACTCCAGTTACAGCTGTCTCTTGGTTCACAGTTTCCTTCGATTTTCAAAGGGGAAGGATGTTAACCGTGTAAGAAAAAAAAATCTGCTGAGAAAGGGGTTAGGATTTACTGTAATCATTTAATCCTTACATTGTGGGGGAGGGGTTGGGGTGGGGGGGGGGGAAGTTCAGGGAAATCAATTTGAAAACAATAATGCAGTTTAAAGTAAAAACAATTAATAATTACTTTATTGAGTGAAACGCATTCCTGGTCTCACCTGGATATAAAAAGGTAAATTGAGCCTTTTCCTATTACAAAAAAAACCCTAAATTACCCAGACTTCATTTCTTCTATTCGGACTGTTATGTTTTGTGTTTGTGTTTGTGTGTGGGGGGGGGAAGGGGTAAATCAACACTGAAAAGAAATGAACATTCATATCATTCCCTCTGCTCTGTCAGACATTTTCAGCTCAAAAGCTGCAGCCTCCTGCAGTCACTCACTCAGCCCAGCAACTTCATCCTCGTCATAAACTTGTCCCTGTGTGTGTCTGCCTGTGTCTGTCTATTTGTGTGTGTGTACAATAAAAAATTACACACACACTATATGTACATATATATATATATATATAATGCCTTTCACGTCGGGAGGACGTCCCAAGGCGCTGGTCCATGAGTTTGTCTGTCTATGTATGTGTGTGTCTGTCTGTGTATGTGAGTCTGTCTGTGTATGTGTGTGTGTGTGTGTGGTGGGGGGGGGGGGGGGGGGGCTGTAATAAATATCCAGAAACAAATGGGGAACAGGGGCTCAGCTCCTGTAAACGTGTCACACTCCCTCCCTCCCTCCCTCCCTCCCAGCCGCCGCCGCCCGGAGGAGGAGGAGGGAGGGGGGGGGGGGGGGGGGACTTTAAACCCCCCGCCACAAAATCTCAACCCCGCAAAACAAACCGCACCATTTAAACATCTCCTGTGGGAGGAGAGAGAGGAGAGGAGAGGGTGAGGAGAGGGGAGAGGGGAGAGGGGAGCGGGGTTCAATCCCCCCCTCCGCCTTTACCACATTTTTTTAATTAAAAAAATTAAAATGGAAATCAAGACTTTTATCACGTTTACATTTTATTTATTATTTTAAGAGGAAGGAAGGGGTGGTGGGGGGGTGGGGGGGGGTAAGGAAGGGTGGGTGAGGGGTGAGGGGGGGGGGGAACAAACCAAGCCTCTCTCCCTCTCTCCCCCCTCCCGGTTAACCCTTCAAAGGCCAGTCTTACCCATTTATCTTCACTTTGGGACTTAAATTTCCAGGGCGCCGTGTTTCTCGTCGAAACTTTTCCTTCTTTTGTGTGTTTTTTTTTCTTCCTTTCCTCTCTCCCCGACTCCCACCCCCTCCCCCTCCCCCCCCCCCCCCCCACCCCACACACACACCCCCCCCCCCCCGGCGAAGGCGAGAGAAAAAAAGAAGAAACGAAATGTAAAACGAGATGTTTCTCCTCCTCCCTCTCCCGAAATCGAGGGCCTTTTTCTCTTCCTTCCTTCTTCTCTCCTCCTTTTATCTTCCACCTCTCCCTCCCCTGTATTTTCCAGGTAACGGGAGTGAGTGAGTGAGTGTGAGAGAAGGAAGAGAGAGAGAGAGAGAGAGAGAGAGACAGGCAGGCAGACACACACACACAGAGTGACAGCAAGCGGTTGGGAGTGGAGGCAGTAGCGGTTTATAGCCACCACCACTGCCCGCCGCCGTCTCCCGGCTCCTCCTCCTCCTGCTGCTGCTGCCTGAGGCTACAGCCTCACTCCACCTCCTCCACGCATCACCCCCACCCCCCCACCCCCCCTCTCTCTCTCTCTCTCCCTCCCTCTCTCTCTGTGTGTGTCTGTCTGTGAGTGAATGTGTGTGTGTGTGAGGCTGCAGTCGCTGTGACAGATACAGGAGGAGTGGGTGGCAGAGAGAGGGAGAATGGTGGCGGGGGCGGGGGCGGGGGGGAGGAGGAGGTGGAGGTGTCGGGGTGGGTTGATGTTGAGGGTCGGCCTCCCCCACACACTCTCCTCCCTCCTCCACCTCCCCCCCCCCCCCCCCATCACATACACACACACATCTCGCGAGATCTCCATCCATCACCCACACTCTCCTCTTTCCATCCTCCCGTAACCATAGCAACCCCTAACCTGCCCCCCCCCCCCCCCCCCTCCCTCTTCTCCACACCCAACTCACCGTCTCCATTCAGTGCACTGGACATCAACTGGCCAGATTAATAATGATGATTTGGTCCACACATGTCAATTCAATTTACATATATTCCGTGAAGCGATTTGAGACATCTAGAAAAAGTGCTGCATCAAATGCAAGGATTATATATAATATTATATTTATAATCCTTGCATTTGATATGGAGCCTTTTCACATGCTCTAGATAATTCTTAAGTAAAATAATAATAATTGGCAACACCGATCCCCGCATGGGATAAAATGCATGGCCTTCGCTTGGGATGCCCTCCCGACCTGATAGGCGCTCTGTAAATGTTATTTTATTGTCTAAAAGACGTGAAAAGCGCTATATCAAATGCAAAGATATTATTGGTGGTCAAAAGCTGGGGAGAAACATCCTTTTCTTGTTTATATCTCTCTCTCATCTCTGTCTGTTTGTCTCTCACAAATCCTCTGCCTGTGTTTTTCTCTCTCACTAATCTTCTGCTTCTCTGTTTGTATTATAATCTTCTTGCCTTTCAGTCTATGTATGTTTCTCTAAACCGTATTTATCCAGATCTTGTGCCTGCACTACCTGTTCACAGTTTCACTTCTTTAAAATTGCCTCAACCACATGGACATGCGCAAACCAAATATAAATTCCCAACATCGCTTGATAGGTTTTCTGCATCAGAGTCCCCAAAGCGGATCGTCCGATATATAATCATTCCATGGATATATTGTTCTGTTTCAGTTACACAATCAGATAGAAGCAGACCATTGGTCTTTCTAGTCTATGCATTCAATTTAGAACTTGTATTTTCTTAACTCACTCTACCAATTTTTAAAAATCAATCATGTATCTGATACATATGCAATTACCATGTTTAAGAGTATCCAAACCACTGATTTTCATGGATCCCACCAATAAAAAAAATTCCAGAGATGTTTATTGGAATGGAATATGCACTCTCTGCCTGGAGGGATGCATCCTGCTTACCTAATTCTGGAGAGTATCAGGTGCAGTTTGGCAAGACCCAAGGCTTGGAGATCCCAGAGTGTTAGTGTCCAGTTGATTACATTTGTCTGGTTTCAGGTTTATTGCTTACTTTTTGGAATGAATTATTCACAAAACAAGATTTTGTTTCATAGTTTCCACCCTTAGGAAAATAACAAAAATAACGTAATCTTACTTGCACATTTTCCTGTCATAATTGTTACCAAATAAATTGGTAAAGTTAGAATAATAAATAAATAGTGCATTTTGTAAACCTTATGTAAAGGATTGAGTATGGGATTAAAAAAAAAAAGAAAATAAAAATTAAATTGCCAATTTCAAAAAATGGTTGATTTCAAGACAGGCTCTCTTCAAAATAGAGGTTAGTTTTACGACTCTTTGTGCAGGTTTGCTGTGAATTTGAAATATGTATTGCAATTTCATTTTCTCCTCGCAATTAAATTATTTCCCTATACAAAGTTTTCACTTGAAAACCCCTCTCATTCTTTGAATTTCACAAACATGAAAATTTGGCAAATATTTTTGCCCTTGAATCTCAAACATATGAACTTCAACAAAACATTAAAATTTGTGTGGTTGAAAGGTGGAGCTTTAGGAATGACATCTGACAATCTCAGTTAAGTTCCTATTTCCTGATAAAAAATATAATTTGCCAGCTCAATCCCCGTTTTTGATCTGGAGGATATGGATCTCAAGATGTTTGATCACCGTTGGTTCATAATTTTGCCATCTTTCTTGGTTCCCTCTTGAAGGTCTATGTCAGTGACAGATCCAGGTCAGTCTGTCTGAGTTAATACAGTGGCACTCAGCTCTGAGTCAGAATATAATGGGTTCAAGCCACATGCTGGAATACTATATATTATATATATGATACATATATATATATTTTTGCCCACAAATATACAGTTAATGTTCCTACTTTCCTTCCACAAACTCTGTGAAGACATGGAAAGCGCTATATAAACTTAAAGATTACTTACTTACTGTCCAATAAACTGAATACTGGAAAAAATATCCTGTCACTACACGTTACTGTAAACCCTGTGAAGCGGTTTCAGATGTTTCAACTTATGTAGTAAGCTTCTCTATCAAATTCAAGAATTGTTGTTATCATTTTATTATTGTGTCCAGAAATCAGGCTGAGATAAGGCTCTGCCTTATTGGATTAATTGGGAGTTGTTCAGAAATTAGGATCATTTGTAACATAGGACTATGTAGAGAAATCAGGGTCTGAGAATGATAGAATTCCAGAGAGTGAGAGCAGATTGCCTGAAAACTCGACTGCCAATGGTGGGTGGGTAGAGTGAGGAACATGAAGTGAAGATGCTGAGTAAAGAGAGTGGGTAGGTTAGTTTGGTGGCACCATGATAGGGTTACATATAGAAATCAAGGCCTTGGAAAAAGGGCTATGTACCAAAATCGGGGCACTTGTGGGAAAGTGTCAAATCCACTAATGAAGTTATTTGAAAGATAGAGCTATGATCTGCTGTGCGCAATTGGCTGCCGCGCTTTGCCCATAAATATACAGTCAATTAACTTTACAGTATATTCTGTGAAGCGCTTTGATATGTCTGGAAGACGTGAAAAGCGCTATATCAAATGCAAGGATTATTATTTGTTATTATTATTATGATCAGAAATCTTGTGATGGTATACGTAAAAAATGAAGAGGCACAGATTGTTTGTCCACAGCTCAAATTCAAATACGATTATTATGCCAATACACTGAAAATTTTAAGCGAGGAAGGAAATCAAATTGAGCAGAAGTGCTTTCTGTGCAAAGTAATCTGTTCTTTCTCAGAATATAATAGTTTTAAATGCAATATCTCATTATCGTTTGTACAACAGTGGTTGGTGGCTTCCGAAGAGCTCCCAGACCAGGCTGAAACTCTGGCTCCTATTGATACATGCGGTTATTCTAGAATGCATACAACCCTGCTCCATTAATGACAGTGGCTTAGCTAAGAAGATGAACATAAATGAGTCACTACTATCTTTGAAACACAATTACTTCCGAAGAAGCTGTAAGTACTTCCCTCGACTTTACTTCCTTGTTAATAATTAATACTTCTCAGAAGTAGTAAAAGCAAAGAAAATGGCATTTGATTTTCCCTGTTTACATTTGTCAAGTTTCCAAACAGCCATCCCACTGACAAGTGGCAACCCAGTTACCAATTGTAACAATAAAGGCCACATGCATTCCCAACCCACCATCACCATAGAAGGCTCCAAAATACAATATCTACAAGTCTAGACTGATATAAAAAAACCCACCATCTGGACTATAAAGGTAGTAGTCATGTTAATGGGCTGCCAAACTATAATCCATTCCAGGAATATTTTTCTAAATCACGAGTTATGGAAACAACATACAGTAAAACCTAGTTTATCCAGTACCCAATCAACCGGCATACTCAACCAACCGGTATCTCTCAATTGTATTGGGAGATCCGGGACACTCGCTGTATGGTCACTTTGCGATTGCGTGGCGCAGGCACACTTATTAAACTTACCGAACGCTGGAATGCTTTTTTACAGATCATTTTACCGAGTGCGCTGGAATGCTTAATGGTAAGTATCCATCCAATATTATGTTATTATTTAGTCTATGATTAATATGGTACGTTTTAAAATAAGTGAATTTTTTGTGTAGATTTTTGACAACTTGCCGCTCGAATATCCGGCATATTTGATTAACTGGCACCGGGCAGATCCAGAGGTTGCCGGATAACAAAGGTTTTACTGTCGTAGCTTTAGTAATAAAAATGCATTGTAACCAGTAGGGTCCGGCGATATATCGATATATCGCTAAAACCCGATATAATTTTCATATCGATACGCCGATATAGGTATTTTAAAAATATCGATATATCGAAAAAACGATATATCGAGGTAAATAATCGGGATGCGAGCACACTGAACTACAAGACCCAGAATGCTCATCTCTATACACAATGCACAGACCGAGGTGCAAAGCCGCCATATTGTATTCACAGTCCTCGAATACAATATACAGGTATGCAAGGGGTGGGGGGTGAGAGAGACGGCTGGGGGGGGTGGGGTGAGGGGGAGAGAGACTGCTGGGGGGGGGGTGATGGGGAGAGAGACGGCTGGGGGGAGAGGGAGAGAAACGGCTGGGGGGAGAGGGGGAGAGAAACGGCTGGGGGGAGGGGGAGAGAAACGGCTGGAGGGAGGGGGAGAGAGACGGCTGGGGGGGGGAGAGGGGGAGAGAGACAGCTGGGAGGGGGAGAGAGAGATGGCTGGGGGGAGAAAGACGGCTGGGGGGGGGAGAAAGACGGCTGGGGGGGGAGAGAGACGGCTGGGGGGAGGGAGAGAGAGATGGCTGGGGGGAGAAAGACAGCTGGTGGGGGGAGAGAGACGGCTGGGGGGGAGGGAGAAAGAGACGGCTGGGGTGGTGGTGGGGGAGAGAGACGACGGGGGTGGGCGGTGCGAGAGAGGGAAGGTGGGGCAGCGGGGGTGAGAGACGGGGTGGATGTGATAATATACAGATAGATAGAGATGGGGGGGATGTGAGAGAGGAGAGAGGGAGAGAGACACAGAGACACACAGACAGAAAAACACAGAGATGGAGAGAGTGAGAGACACAGAGAGAGAAAGATATTTACCTCCTGAGAAGATAGGCCCCGAATGCGCGCGCACCCAGAATGCGCGTGCCGTGCGCGCATGCGCAGTACGAAAAACCCGAAAATATCGATATTTCGGTATATCTCAATATGAGCCCATCGATATATTTAGTCGGAAAATTTCCATATCGACGGACCCTAGTAACCAGTGATCTGAGAAGCTATCTATTATTAAAGATTTATAGATTAATCTCAGAATCGCAGCCACACTTGAAATCCAGACATTAATCTTGTTATGATGGATGCTTTGCATTATAATTAGAAAACATATCAGCTCTATAAGAATAAGTAAGGAATATGATTATTAGGACAATCACGTAAGTAGTTGTGAGTTCATACACACACACACATACACAATTAATAGTCAGGTTTCTGCAGCTGTTCAGCCTTATTGCACACACTCCCCAAATTGCTAACTGATGAGAGAATTTCAGTAATTACCTTAGCTTTGGTTGAGTTTAAACTGGCCTTGCAGTATTTTGGATTTATGGATGAAAAGAAAGCAGGGGAGCCATCTCAAGGTCTGGGAAAAGAAGGGAGACGAGTACAGGCCGCGGTGGATAAGATAAAGGGCAGAGTTGACTCACTGCAACTCACTGCAACCCTGGCTTTTAGATTGTCTGGTTTCTTGACATCCCTTCTGGACAATGTCCAAGTGAACAACTGGCTGAGTTAGTTATGATGAGGCTGGTGGAGAAGTATAAAGATAGGAAGGAAAGAGTGGCTCATCACAACAGTTGGGGAAATATCTCAAGGTGGAAACCGAGATCTTCAACTTGCCACTGTTGTCCAGAACTACTGGAACAGGTAGTATAGTTCCAGTTGTGCTGCTTTATAGGGAGGGAAGGGCCAGTTACAGAAGCAAGCACCTGGTAGTATTGTTCTGTTTATGTTTGTAATGTCTTATAGTGTATTCGCATAAGTAACAATAATACAAGCTTCAACCAATACGGTATCATCAGTTATTTCGGAACCTGAAGAGTTAAGATCAGTATATGGGTCTTTTTCTAACACTCTTACGAATCACATTGCTTTTTGAAAATGCTTCTTAACCTGTTTATGCATATATGTTACTTCCTGTCCCTGTTGTAGCTATGCTTGCAACCTAAGGACCCAATATGGAATCTAGATTTCAGTGGTATCACTCACAAACCATTTAACCATTTGCCATAAATCCTGTGTGCACATCTTAAGCAAAACTGCCATACATGTGTGATAAGCTTGTTTAGGTCATAGTTTATCACGATAGGATATGCACCCAAAACGATAGGAATATGCCCCCCAAAATATGCCCATTACACTCCCCCAATTGTCAACATTTAAAATGGTCAGGACACTTCACCAAATGACAAATTAAGTAAAGAGAAAGGTGGTCATTTGCCTCATTACAGTGGAGTCCTGTGGCTGACGTGAAACTGAAAAGCCCGATATCAAATGCAAGGATTATTCTTGACATTATTCTTATTTGTTGACAATGGTAGCAACTACTATAGCTATCCCATCTGAGATGAGGAAACTGAGTACAAAGTATGGCTTTAAACTTAAGAAAGAAGTTCCTTTTTTCATGATAGAATATTTTGAAATCACATTTCTGTACTTGTTTGTATTGCCTCCAGTTATATCTCCATCTACTGTTGGTAATCAGTAATATTACTTCTAAGAAATGTAATATATCAAGGCAAAACTGAAGTCTCTATCCCTCCTTCATCCCATCTCCCCCATTTAAAACAATTGCAGATTTTATTCACAAATTTCTATAATTATAAAAATAATTTTACAGAATATGAAATATCAGGCATAGGATTTATGGTGCTGAGAATGACTACGCATTCTCAAAACATTAGAAACAGTTGGAAGAAGCTGTTAGTTTAGCTTTTTAGAACATTAAAGCCATCATTATTTCATCATAGAGTGGAGATTTTTTAAAAAGTTACAGATGACAAAAACAACTTGTATTTACATAGCGCCCTTCACACAGAGTATCATCTCAGACTGTTGAGCTTTCCTGCAAAGTAAGGATATTAAAGAGGTTATTTAATAAACTACAATTACAGTTTATAAGCTTGTCAACAACTGTAACTGTAGTTTATTAAATAACCTCTTTAATATCCTTACTTTGCAGGAAAGTTCACAAGTATCAATTGTGAGATGATTTTAAAAATTGGATTTGCAAAGTTCTTGTGGCTGTTTTATCTTCTTCAGGAAATGAGGTAAACCAGGAACAGTCTACTGCATTTCCAATTATTTATTGCCATCAGAAATAGCATTCATTGGGTCAAACGCATTTTCTGTGTTCATTCATTTAAGTTAAGACATCAGTGAAGCAATTGTTGGACGGATTTTAAAATCAAAATATATCACAAAAGATAATGTCAATTGGAGTTTTAGCTTGTGGTGATTTCTAAGATTCTTTAAGGAGTCTGAATATAACCCAAAGTACATGATGCATATAATGCTGAGTCATGGCAACTCCACCACAAAAGTAGATTGAGTCAAAGCTGAATTCCTACAAGTCAGTGAGATTTATTTATTTTTATATAATAATAATAATCCTTACATTTATATAGCACTTTCCACATCTTATCGAGATTTCAAAGTGCTTAATTCCATAAATAAATTATTTCTTATTAATCCCATTATAAAATGCAGCATAACAGACCTCCACTATAAGAATCAGGCTGTATGAAAGGAGATTTCCAAGGAAGATTATGTAGGAGACAACTGAAATCAAAAAAAGGAATTAGAAAAGAAATATATCTCAATCAGAACAGCTAGCAGGACCAAACTGAATCTGAATAAAGTTGCAAATAATGTTTAAATTTAAAATTATAAAATTAAAAAAGTACGATGGGTGTTATATTAATAGACTGTTTCCACTACAGTAAGTCCAAAACAAGGGGTATAAATATAAGGTTGGCAGTAGAAAACCTAAAAGGAAATTTAGGAAGGACTTAGGGTTACAAATTGAACAACTGATCTATTTCTGTGCTGTAAAGTTCTATATAATTTAGATTTTCTTTTGCTTTAAAAGACGAGGAATCAGCAAGCTGTGGAGCCTGAGAATAATATAAACACGTTTGGAGTAAATACAATGTGCATCAGAAAGAACAAGTAAATAGAAATCCAGCTTGTTGTTAGCAACAGGAGGGATTGGAAGAATTTCTAAAGTTTATGTACAAAATTGGCAGAGTTTAAAACATCCTTTCAGTAATGCATCACATAAACACAAAGTATAAAGAATGTATTCCTCAGATCATTGTTTATGCAATTTGTCCACAAACTTAAGAAACCAGGTAAATTTTGAGATCAGGAAAGCATTCATATATAAGAAACAAAATATCAAATATGTATTGTTAAGGCACAGATGGAATATATGCCAAAATGCAGGAAAGCAACCTGAGGAGGAAAACAACTTTATTTCTAATTTCCAAAAGATGTGAATCAGAATGACAGATTGATTAGTCCAATATTGCTTATGCAAAAGAACATTTAAAGGGACTTTCATTATTTTATGGATAATTCTAAAGAGCAGTAGGGTTGATTTTAGAACAATTAAATAATATTCATAATAGTAATCCTTGCATGTGGTATTGCGTCTTATCAGTCGGAAGTACATCTCAAAGTCCTTCACAAGATTTATTGTGAAATGAAGTGACTGTATATTTATAGACAAATGCAGCAGTACAATTGCACATAGCAATGTCCCACACTCACTGAGTGCGCCATCAATTTTATTTGGGAGATTATTGGCCAGGACACTGGGAGAAGCTCTATTCTCTTTTCAGAGGATATAGTTCAACATCCTGGTTCTCACCTCTATGGCCTTGCTCCCCCCTACCTCTGCGATCTTCTGACCCCCAATCAATCTGCCCACTCACCGGACTCTGGCCTACTTCACATCCCCCATCTCGCACGCCCCATCATTAGTGGCCTTCTACCACTCTGCCCCCACACTCTGGAACTCCACTCTGCAGTCCTTCTCCCTTGCCCCTCCCTAGCCTCCTTTAAAATCCATCTCAAGATCCTCCTCTTCAACCGTGCATTCAATCACACTCCTTTGCACTTGCCATTTACTCCCCAATCCAGACACCCACTCAGGTGAACCACTGATTGTCCATCGCTTTGGGACGTCCTCACGACATGACAGGCGCTGTTAAAATGTAATTTTATTGTTTTGGTTGCCATGGGATCATTAACATCCACCAGAAGAGGAAGTTTAACATCTCATCTGAAGGATGGCATCTCCGACAATGCAACATTTCCCCCAGTGCTAGAGTGTCATCTTAGATAATGTGAGTTAAAGTCTCAACATGGGACTTGAACACACAACCTCCTGACTCAGGCAAGATTGCTACCACTGAGCCGAACTGATATACATTAGGCAGACAATGGATATCAAGAAGCATTTGATAAAGTGAGGCTGCTAAAGATTAAAGCTCCCGGCATGAATCACAAAATAGGTATCTACATTAAAAAGAAAACGGGTGAGTAAAAAGCTATGGAAAATAAACGCACAAGGTTCTTTCTAGGTTAATAGCCAGTGGTTTTGAGTTTTTGTTTGTAAAGTTCATACAAAATGATGTGCAGTAAGAATATTATTGAACAACTACTTTCGGCAGACGATGAGTGTAGAGAGATTGTAGTCAGTTAAAGGAATGAAGATGAGCTAAAATAAAAGAGCTTAAAAAAAGGGCAGAAAGAACTTAATATGGAAAATCTGAAGCAAGACACATTGGTACAAGAAAAAGAACAGCCCAAGAAATTAGTTTCTATTAGAAAATAAGATATCTGTGTGATAATAGTTAATTGGAAGTACAGTAGTATCAAAAATGCTAAATCAGGAACAATCCCAATAGTGCAGTGGAGAAAACAATAATAATTTACATTTGTATAAGCGCCTTTCACGTCAGGAGGACATTCCCAAGGCATTGGACAGTAAAGGATCTGCACCCAAGCTGGTGGTTGGGATCAGGAGGGGTGGAGGGTGGAGAGTGTGGGGGCAGGAGGGTGACCGAAGGATCAGTTTAAGAGGAGAGTCTTGAGATAAGTCTTGCAGTATCCTATCAGTCAGTGGGTAGGGTACTGCAGAGGGAGGGGTGAGGCGGAGGGACTGTGTGATAGAGTTCCAGAGGGTCAGGGCAGAGTGGCTGAAAGCCCGCCCGCCAGTGGTGGAGCGGGTGAGATGGGGGACATGAAGCAAGACAGAGCCAGCTGAACAGAGGGAGTGGTCAGGTTGGTAGCTGGTTAGGAAGTCACAGAGGTAGTGGAGGAGCAAGGCTGTGGGGGTTTTGAAGGTGCGGATTGGGATCTTGAACTATATCTTCTGAGTAACGGGGAGCCAGGGGATGGTGATAAGGTTGCAGAGCCTGATGCGGGAGGAGTGGAGGAAGGAACTGGGGAGGCCAACAAGCAAGAGGCATGCATAGCTGAGCCTGGATATTTTGAACGTGTGGATGATGGTGGCAGAAAACTGCAGCTAACAGAATTCACTGGTTTGATCCCAATCCATACTCAGTTTGCTGGTCTCAGCTGAGACTGCATGGAAAAGCTAACAACAACAACAACAAAAACAAATGACATTTGTCTAGCGCCATTCACCCAGGAGCAGCCCTTGGGTAGGGTACTGAAGGGCAAACAGCATCTTTGCAAGAAGGGATCAGAACAGCAGGAGAGATGAATAATGACAGAGGAGAGAAAATTATAAAATAAATAATTGTATGGCTCGGCTGCTCACTAAATAAACATAATGAAGTTATGTGGAGGGCATTTAAGAAATCAAATATCTGAATTCTATACAACTCAATACGAAACTTTTTTTTGAAATATTACTTTGGAAACCTGCCTTCAAAAGGATATTAACAAGGTACAAAGGTAGATACAAAGACAGACTCTAATAAGCAAATATAAATTATTTAAATTCTTCTCATTCTTCAGATAGGTACAATGAGGGATTCCAATAAGAAAGTTCAGAATGAAATATTAGCTTAACTGAACCAAAAAAATCAGAAGTAGAAAGATTTAAATACAGTAATAGGTACAACAATGACACAGCAATTTGCAATTATATAGGGCCTTCCACACAAGGGAGCATCTCAGAGCGCTCAACAACAACAAAATCACACTTGTATAGCGTCTTTCATGTCAGGAGGACGACCCAAGGCCCTGAACAGTTACTGCTTCAGACCCAAGTTTAGGACACGAGGTGGGGAGGGGAGGGGGGATTAGGAGGTGCCGATGGGTCCATCGAAGAGGAGAGGCGGGACTGCGGGATGGAGTTCCAGAGGTTGGGAGCAGAGTGACTGAAGGCTCGCCTGTCAATGTTGGGCGGGTGGGTCGGGGGACGTGGAGCAGGCCAGAGCTTGCTGAGCAGAGGAGGCGGCCAGGTTGGTAAGGGGATAGGAAATCACAGATGTAGGATGGGGGCGAGGTTGTGGAGGGCTTTAAATGTGAGGATCAGGATCTTGAATTGGATGCTCCGGATGATCGGGAGCCAGTGGAGTCGGGCGAGGATGGGGGAGATGGGGTCACAGAGTTTGGAACAGTAGAGGTCACGGGCTGCAGAGTTTCAGATTATCTGCAGCTTGTGGATGGAGGAATCGGGCATTTGAGTAATCATGCCAGATTGTAATGAAAGCATGGGTGAGGGTTTCAGCCGCTTTGGGGGTAAGGTAGTGGCGTAGTTGGGCAATGCTGCGGAGTTGGGGAAAGGGAGAGAGAGTCATTGTTTGGATGTAGAGGAGGAAAGACAGTTGAGGGTCCTGACTGGCTTGGTGAGGTTAATTGTACAACCATGGAGATTGATGCTATCAGCGCCTGATGCAAGAAGGCATTGGCGCGAGCCAATCAGTAGGGCCTCGATCTTGCTGACATTCAACTGTAGAAAATTAGCTCTCATCCAGGCATTGATGTCTGACAGACAATCTGTCAGGACAGTGGTAGTCCTGGATTCGAGGGTAGAGGCAGAGAGATAGAGTTGGGTGTCATATGTATGCACTTGGAAGTTAACCCCATGTCTGCGGATGATGTCACCAAGTGGGAGCATATAGATGTTGAAAAGTAAGGGGCCAAGGAGAGAGCCCTGGGGGACACCCAGATTTGCAAGCTGATATTTCAACTGTTGTGGAAAGATACCAGCTAGTATTACGGAGAACTGAGGAACAGAAAAGGAAGTAAAATGGAATTAGATTAGCTACCGAGTGAACTTTAAAATGAATAGACACACAGGTCAGGAAGAGGAAAATAAAGAGAACCCCCAGCCAAAAATTGAAAAAAATGTGGTCTTTGGTCTTTAATAATCCATCCATTAAAAAACCTCCTATAATAAGTTGGTCATTTCAATCCACAATTGCTTGTGGGACACTGTTGTGTGCAATTGGCTGCCGCATTTCGCCCACAAATATACATTCAATTCATTTTACAGTATTTTCTGTGAAGCGCTTTGAGATGTCTAGAAGATGTGAAAAGTGCTATATCAAATGCACAGATTGTTATTATTATTTCACTGGGATGCCCATTTTCAAATGCAGAAGATTGGTATAATCAGAGGCAACCAGGGTGATTTATAGTTCAAATGTTCCAGAGAGATAAGTGTGCATATAGTTAGAAATACATGCACATTTATCGGCAGTTTCCCCAGTTACTTATTTTTGAGCTGTAAAATATGTGCTTGCATTAAGTGAACCCAACCTCATTGATGAAACAGGAAGGAGTGGAGAAAGAAAAGACCAAACTGTGGCTTATAATTGTGTTGGACAATCACCCTTATTTAAAGACTCGAGCACAATTGTTATTCTACTTGTAGGTTTTTAAAACCTATTCAACTGTTGGAAACTTCTCCGATGTAAAGAGGAGTAAAAAGATCCTGCCTGTGAGAATACCATAGTTTCTTTGAACCACATTTCAATCCTCCAGAGAGATCTAGTTTTGTGTGGAGTAGAAGTAAAATGTCTCACTCAGTCGATGACAGCAACAAGCAGATGGCCTGAAAGCAGAGATTGCTATGTGGATTTTCTAATACAATGCTTGCCAAGTACACTGCAAGTATTGTTGGTTTTGGAAAGCAGTCTTCACACTGCGAAAAATGAATCAGGGGTAACTTAGTTGCATTCTGGAGTATTTTTGAGTTTAATGCCATTAAAAATTGTTGCTCAACAAGAACAGTTTAATAATTTACATTCACTGTTGAGTTAGACCTCATTAAACCATGCAATATTCATAGTCATCTCCCTTTTATTCACTGGAATAAATTCAAACAATTACTCCCAATCTTCTGTTGAGTTTCTAAAATTAAATGAGATTTTAATTTGGTGGGAAAACCTCTTTTAAATGATATGATACAAATTTGACTATTTTTTGGTTTCCAATTGCACCCAGCAACTTTTAACCAAGTGGTTTCCTGGAGCACTAATTCTAAATGCAGCTTCATAACTGTGTACAGCGCTAAATCTAAATCAAAGATTGCGGCAATATTAGATTCCTCACTTCAACATCTTACAATTGAAAAGAGCAGTAAAAATTGACCACTCACTGTTTAATAGAGCAGAGCCTGACATTTCTTCGGTTTGATTATGGATTGTCTCTGTACTGTGACTTTCAGTTCTATTTAATATTGTTTTCAGACATGTGAATTTATGATCCTGGACACCATGCAATGTAAGACTTTCATTGTCCTGGGTCTTGATTGTGAATCGCTGTTTATTTTGTGAAACATGAGGGGTAACAATAAAGTTGTTGAGAGGAAAACAAATACACTACTCAAAGATTTTGTGATTTTAAAAAAAATCATCTAGCAGAGCTGTTGGAGGTGTGTTGCATTATACTTTGAGCCAACACTGATAAATAAACTCAATGAGGTTATTTTCAGCATTAAATATCTTAAATGGCTGTATCAAAGACTTTTTACAACATGTTGAGGTCCACTAATCTGATTCAAGTGATTGGTATTCCTTTGAACACAACATATAAGTATAAATAAGTAATTATTTAATATACAACTAATTTCTCATTTTAATGCTTGGTAAAAACATTTCCGTGTAATTCTCATCCAGCTTTATAACGTGTACAGTATAACCAATACGGATAAACAAGGTACATTTCATGCTTTGTTATGTTCAGCACCTCAGGCAGTTATATATAATTGAAATATTATTTCTACTTTCAGGAATAGTCATTCGGATTCCCCTCTGTACTGTACTTAAACCTTTCGCAGATCTAGTTTCGGGCCTACAACATATGTCTCTAATCTCGAGATCTGCTTCACGTCTTTAGGTCCTTGAATTCTCATCAAACTCCACTCAGCGGGCCTTTCTAATCCCAGTAGTCATAACATATTGTAAATAGCTTTTGTATACATCAGTTGTAGGTCGAAGGAGCAGGGGAAACAAATTCAAATTACCATTCCATTCACTTAGCATAACATTTTACAAAAGCAAATAAGGTACAATACCTATACAGTAAACCTCAAATAAGTTGTTACATACATTTAATGTGACTTATGATAAGCATGAGTTATGTGAAACATAAATAATAGGAAATTCAACAGGACTTGGGCAGATTATATGATTTATCAGATCAAATTTATGCATATTTTACTGTATTTTCAAATTAGGGATTGCTTTACTACTCCAAAATAATGTACATACCGGCACTAATATTCCCAAACTGGAAGCCAGTTCTTAAACAAGTCATCCACATTGACTGAATTAAAGAATGTTTCACAATTCTGAGCAAACTTAAATTTTAAGGCAAAATGGCCCCACAGACTTAGACCTGTTGGAATTTGAATTATCCAGCATTATTTTGCTTGAATTTCTTTCACTGTGGACATAATAATAATCTATTCATAGAATTACATAGAATGTACAGCACAGAAACAGGCCATTCGGCCCAACTGGCCTATGCAGGCGTTTATGCCCCACATAATAATAATAATCCTTGCATTTTGATATGGCACTTTTCACATCATCTAGACATCTCAAAACGCTTTACAGAATGTATTAAACAGTGAATAGACTGTATATTTGTGGACAAAATGTGGCAGCCAATGGCGCACCACAGTTTCCCACAAACAATCGTGGATTGAAATGACCAATTTTATTATTGGTTTTTTTTTAGGAGGGATTATTATTAGGTGTGTGGAGTAAGGAAACTAGCCCAGGATTGTGCCCTGACCTGCCTGGACACAGGTCTCATGCTTGTAAGGTGAGTATTCTAACCACTGAGCTATAGAACTCCACATGAATTTCTACCTGCCCTTCCTCAACTAAGCCTATCACCATAACCTTCTATTCCTTTCTCCCTCATGTACTTAACTATTTTATCCCTAAATGCATCTACACTAGTTACTTCAATTACTTCTTGTGGTAGCAAGTTCCATATTCCCAACACTTTATGGGTAAATAAATTACTTTAGACTTCCCTATTTGATTTAATGGTGATTTAAGTGGAAACAACTTCTCTATGTCTACTTTATCAACATCTATCATAATTTTAATGACCTCTATTAGGTCACCCATCACTCTTCTGCAACTTTGCCTGATAGGTATAACCTTGCAGTATAAACTTGCAGTATTGGTGGTTCAACTTTCCCAGTGTTCATTTTGATATCATGCTGCTAAACATCAAAGCTCTTGTGTCAGGAGAATTCAATACCTCATCCCAAAAGCTGCAGAAACCTTGGTCCATGCCCCCGTCACCTCTCAGCTGGACGACTCCAATGCCCTCTGCACCAGTCTCCTCCTCCTCACAGCAGCATCCTCTACACTGCTCGGCCCGGCCTCCTCCCCGTCCGCTGAATCTTCCATTCTACTATCAACGGCCGTGCCTCCAGCCACCACGCCCCCAAACCCTGGAACTACCTCCTTCAAGCCTCCCACCCAACCCTTCCCCTCCCACCTATAGCTCACGCCCAAAGACCCCTGACTGCACCCACAGTCACCTTCGCCCTCCTGGCAGCCCAACGTCGGACTCCACCATTGAGAAGCGCTCTGACATGCGGTTACCGAAACCACCACAGAGGTTACCGAAACCACCGAAACCACCAACGTGATGTCCAAGCACATCACGTTGGAATCAGTTCAACTGCCAGGAAACCCTGCTTACCTCCAACAAAGGACACCAACCAACACACTTGTGGTTGGTCATTTGACATCTAATAAGCACATTGTTCCTGTAGCTCAGTGGTTAGAGCATTCGCCTTACAAGCGTGAGACCTGTGTTCGAATCCAGGCAGATCAGGGCAAAACCTTGGGCAAGTTTCCTGATTCCACACGCCTAATAATAATCCCTCCAAAAAAAACTACACTAATGAAAATTGGTCATTTTCAATCCACGACTGTTTGTGGGACACTGCTGTGCGCAACTAGCCGCCACAAATAAACAGTCAATTCAGTTTATTGTATATTCTGTGAAGCGCTTTGAGATGTCGCTAAGATGTGAAAAGAGCTATATCAAATACAAGGATTATTATTATTATTAGTGCGGATAGCAGGTACCAGGACTCCCTGCAAACTTCCTGGTGGGCATTGCCACCCCATCCTTATCCACTGAGCAATGGAAGTGCTCAGTTGGGAGTGGGGAACTTTAGTAATAGCTGATTACTCCTTAGCAAACCAATCAAAGGGAAGACAGAGTCCTGGGGGGCTGTTCACAAACCCAAACTTCAATTAACAACAGCTGTCAGCCCAAACCTCAAAGCTTTCTCTGGTCACGCCTCTCTCTCCACTCCCTGCTCGAGCCCCTGCAGTCCTGCATGAGCAGAGCAATAAAGTCAAGGCTACTCAAGAAAATTCAAAGCAAAATGTTGACGTCCACCTCACAAGACTGTATGAACCTGACTTTTCCTCCCATCACTGCTGCTATCGTCCTGTTGGAGATGAAGAGAGACAAATTGGGAACAAATACCCATACTTACCCATGCAGGACACCATACCTGCCATAGTGGCTAGACATCCTCTCAGTCAGTCTGTGATGTTAATAATAATACTGTAATAATCCTTGCATATGATATAGCGCTTTTCACGTCTTCTTCACGTCTCAAAGTGCTTCGCAGGTTGTACTGTAAAATGAATTGACTGTATTTGTGGGCGAAACGACGCAATAGTCGGTTAAGCACAGCAGTGTCCCACAAACAGCCGTGGATTGAAATTACCAATTTATTAATTTTTTTAGGGAATTATATTAGACATTTGTAGTAAGGATACTTGCCCAAGGTTTTGCTCTGCTGGGAACCAAACCCACAGCTCTTGCTTGCAAGGCGAGTGCTCTAACACTGAGTTACAGGGCTCCATGGGAAAATT
Organism: Hydrolagus colliei; assembly: GCA_035084275.1. NCBI lineage: Eukaryota > Metazoa > Chordata > Chondrichthyes > Chimaeriformes > Chimaeridae > Hydrolagus > Hydrolagus colliei. The sequence goes on from CM068745.1 coordinate 66,223,782, forward strand.
AAACTGGATGAACGTAAACTTGCCTCTGTGTTTTTATATAGAGCATTTACAGTACTGCAACCATTCTCTTCTGATCATTTTATACTTTTTTTTAACAGGATGTGTTGGGAAGCAATAAATCATTACAGAAAGTAATGCTGCTTTGCTCATTCATGCATGGCTCCATTTACTGAATGCATTTGTGTTGACAAAGAGAGGCCCAGAGTTGATTCTACTGTGATCATTTTGTCCTAAGGCAAGGGTAGGCAAGCATTTCCATATCAGTGTGTACAGGTCAGAAAAGATAATGGAAATGGATGACAATCCCCATTAGAAAACCTAAAGCTAACAGGATAGGTATCAAACGTAACCAAGTAAATCCAAAAGGATTCCTATTTTTCTCAATCTGTCATTACACAAACTGCAGCATTTCTCGACAAAAGCATTTTTTAAAATTAGTTTCCTTGCTTTTAATAACTTAAAATGACTTGCGAGTGACCAGGAGAAATGTTGGTCCTGATCTGTGGGGATGCTGTAAAACATTAATCCCTACAACAGAACTTTCATCATTCTCTCTGCACTAATGAGATTATTGACTAGTCAACATTAAAGAATGACTGGACTCCTGAGCAAGGGAAAGGGTATAGATGATGAAAGTGGGGAGGGGGAACAGTATTTATTAACAGAATTTTCATATTACTGTAACTTGGAATTGTAACTTTGGTGTTTTGGGAGCAGATTCCTTGAAGCTTCAACCTGAACACTAGCTGTATTTGGCTTTCAAACTGAAGTCAAGATTTATTCTTGTTACTTTTGCATCTTCTTGTTAAATTAAAAAAGTGGCTAATAATTAGCTTGTATGTGTTTGAAAAATGCAAATTTGTAAAACGGATCTACCTGTAATACATTAATCGGTTTACAAATAGTGGATTGTGAGTATGCAACAAGATCTGTAAATTGCAAATCCCAAATACAACAATAACAACAAGAAAATTACATTTATAGAGCACCTTTCACGTCGGGAGGACGTGAAAGGCGCTCTATAATAGGAAAAATACTGATTAAAAAAAACAGCACTGATCGCTTTAAAGATTTTGCAAGCATGGGATTTGTCATTCAGGAATCCTGTAAATTAATATGCATAACCCAAATCACTATTAATGCGCATTCTGGTTGGGAAATTTTTCATTTTGAATGCATCAGTGAATCATCTTGCATATGGTCCGTTGGTTGACAGTAGATTTCAGCCTGGTATTCTGATGTGTTGACCCAGCCCTTCAACCTTTTGCGGTTGGGAACCAACACTATGATGACTCAACAGGACTCTTTTGTAACATTAGTTCTATAAATAAAGTAACGTTAGCCTGGACAGAGGCTCAGGGGGAAGTGGAGTTTCTCTGAGCCTAAAGTGGCTTTGCAAAGTGCCTGGCAAAGCTGCAGTGTAATCCGAGGTGCAGGTTTAGAGGTAGAGACATATAGTATCCTCAATCCTGTGAGTCCAAACTCTAATGTTAGTATTGAGCTCACAAATATTGTGCTGTTTCAGTGAGGTCAGTATTCTTAACCATTACTTGCAGAGGATGTGGTCTGCACCACCCTTAGTAACTTTATGTGCTTAGTGATGCTTTGATGCATTTAGCAACAACACTCAACAGGATAAAATGTGTGTAAAGATTCCCTGAAATTCAAAGGTTTAGCCCAACGGTGATCATATGTTTTATGGTCACATTTGAATCAAGGAGAGCTTGATCCCAGAAAAACACTGATTGTGTCAAGTATTATTTCAAAATAAGATTTCTATTTGGCCAACACAAGTCCCAATCCAAATGTAAAATGTCTCAGCTTTCCAATGTTGATTAGATTCCATCTATTTTTCCAATAAAAAAAGCTTGGTACCTTTGCTTTGCATGCGTACACATTAGTCCATTGCATTCAGAATATCCTCCTTGAATGAGCTCCATAGTTTCTCTGCTCCCTTAGCCATTCTTGAGATCTTGTGCTATGATTTAGGATGTTGTTTGTGAGCACGATAGAATAACCTTCTTGGTTATATATATTTATAATAATCCTTGCATTTGATATAGTGCCTTTATCACATTGTTGAGATGCCTCAAAGCCCTTCACAGAATAGACCATAAAGTGAATTGACTGTATATTTTGTGGGCGAATGCATCAGTCAATTGCAAATAGTAGTGTCTGACGCAGAGGCGTGGATTGAGTGACCAAATTATTATTATTTTTTTTAAATTGATTATTACTCCAGGAAAGTGATCTGCCAATCGACTAACAACTAGGTTCCTACTTACTGCTAGATAAACAGAAGCATGTGGAGTAAGGAAACCTATCCAAGGATTCACCCTTTTCTAGTGTTGTTCCTTGTCAATAACGCATATTGCTCCCAGCAGTATAGCAGATGCCATGAACTAAATACCTATGCAATAGAAAGTGTCTTGGAGCTGAATAGATATCTAAGCAATGTGTTCTGCCTTTTGCAAATTTCCCTTATTTTCACCGTGCAATTGTGTTGAGCAATAGCAGATGGAACCTTTTGGGAATGAGAAAATGGGATTTATAATTCTGATTTTGTTATGCCATTTATGTCATGGATTGTTAAAGTTGATTCAATGGAATCTCTTTATCTGCTTGATGTTGAAATGTACCTGTATTATATAGACCCAGTATTTGGGCTATTGATTCAGTTTTCATTTCTATTCCCCAAAACATATCTGGTTGGTAACAATAATAATCTTTTCATTTGATATAGAAACTGTAACATCAAAACTTTGTAAAGTGTAATGTATTTGTAGGTGAATGAAGCAGCCAATTTGTGCACAGTAATATCCCACAAATAGCCGTAAGGAAATTGACTAATTTTATCTGGAGGATTATCACCTCCTAGAGTGTCGTGGGAATTATTACAATGCTGACTATTGCAGCAATTCCCAGCAAACCTTCAAACTCAACAGTACAACAAAAACCAAAAAGATACATCTCTGTCTTCTATCAGCTACCTCAGCTCTTTCAGCTACCCAGGGGACATCTGATCTTCTACCTCTCAGCCTATATCTGGCACCAAAGCAACTTTTGTTTAGTGTTGAACCCAAAATGTATTATTCCTTTCAATAAATTTGTTAAAACCACAGGAAATATAGTAACAAGAATAGTACAGGAGCTAGAGAAAAATGGTTCAAATGAAAGGAGAAGCATCCATAAGCAACACAGAAAATTGGTAACTAATGCATTTGGTGTACACAAAGCTGACCAAGACACTCCTAGTCCGGACAGATCAAGAAATAGAGTATAGTCGGACTGTAAGGATAGGATGAATGTCAGACAAATGAAGATGATAATCATAATAATCTATGCATTTGGTATAGCATCTTTCACACCAGGAAGATGCTCCAAAGCCCTTCACAAGATATACAATCAGTCCTCGCTTAATGTCGTCGCTGTATTCATGAAAAGTGCAACTTTAAGCGAAATGATGTTAAGCGAACACATTTTTTTCCATAAGAATTAATGTATAAACCGGAGTTAGGTTCTTTTATGGTTACATTCATAAATGTAACATATAAAATATAAAAATATATAAATTTAAATAACATAACACTCACAGCATCAAAATGGCTTAAATCATCTAATTTTCTTTTGAGAGTATAGATTTCCTGTTTTTTTTAACTACCAGACTCATCACTTTGTCACTTCCTGGGCGTTTTTGACTCATGTTTGTAAAGGACTATACAAATAAATCCCAATTAAAAAATATTACCGATCTCACACCTGCGCACAAACGTAAAATGGCGATGTTAAGACTTTGGATGGACAGTAGCCTACGCTACCCAAAGTACTATACAGTAGTTTGTTTCTACATGCTGGCGAATGAGGTAATAGCGAACGTCGCAATGATAAATGGATATATGTTCCCGATGTATCAGCAACGTAATAATGAAACAACATTGACCGAAGCAAAGTTATGTGAGGTCTGCATATACTTTAAAGTGTATTGACTGTGTTTTGTGGGCGAACAAGATCTACCTATTGGGGCACTTCAAGCAGGCAAAAAACAGGTCTCCTAGAGATATGACACTTCTCTCCAGTTCAGTCTCTTCCCATTGTTCTCTGCACAGCCTCATAGCAGAGAGCAACGGGAAGAGACCGCAGCCTGGCGGTAAAGCTCTCAATCATGTCCCTCAGGTATTATTTGCCTGGTTTATTTGTAAATTCGGCCCGAGCCATTAATACTTTTCTTGGTAAAATCAGGTAAGTGCTTGATCAACCATATGCACTTCTAATGTAGCCTTCGGAGGAAGCAGATGTTGAAGAAGGGCAATCTTGCATTAGCACAAATTTAATTAAAGGGCTTAAAAACTGTGCTTAAGGCCTAGAGTATGCAATGAGCACATTTCAAGCTGGACCTAATTGGAAATACATAAATAAAGTTGTGCAAACGAATATCTGACCATATGTCATGTGTTTCTTTTCACAACTTGAAAGGCGCTATACAAGTGTAATTTTATTGTTTCGGTTGTTTATTTCTATATTTCCATTTGGTTCCACATTTAAACCTGCACACTGTAGTTAGACCTGACTGCTAACATGGTTAGATTTGAGTAACCAGCGAGCAGATTGAGAGAATAGATAAACAGCTGAGACAAAACTTGACTTGCAATACAGAATGCAACCTTATCACATGTTTTGAAAAGCAGAAACGAAAACATCTTGTGTAAACCAGGAACATGTACCAAAATTTCATATATTTCCAATTAACAACAACAACAACAAAACTACATTCGTAGAGCCTTTCAAGTCAGGAGGACGTCCCAAAGCACTGAATTAAATAAACTGAGATGCACCCAGTTGTATAAATAAGACATAATCTAATTTGCAACTCGAGGAGTAAATGTCAGTTGGACTGCTGCTCTCATGGTGTCAGCTTGGCTCAGTTTATACCACTCTGAGCTGTGGGCCAGGAGGTTGGCAATGCAAGACCTAATTCAAGACTTAAACTTGATAGTCCAAGCTATCATGGCACCACAGCCCTTCAGATACTGTAACAACAACAACAACTTGCATTTATATTTTGCCCCTCACCCAGGATAGTTTCCCAGAGTGCTTGACAATGGCAGAGCACGACACCAAACCAGGAGGATGTGACCGTAGGGAAGGTTGAAGAGAGAGATCTTCAGGTGTGATATGAAGATTGGGGAATGAAGGGGTAAGGTGGAGGGATAGAGGAAGCGTGTTCCAGAGTTTCAGGGAAATTTAAATTACATTTTCAGATGGATATTAAAGATCCTGTTGGATTATTTTAAAAGAAAAAGGAGTTTATTTTGCATCCTGGCCTACAACCCTCCAGATGAATAGGACATTCACCTTATGACTCATTGCAAGACCTTCCTACGTGCAATGTGTCTGCCAAGTTTGCCTAACTGAAACAGTTTATTTGTTTTTATTACTTGAAAAAGCACAATAAAAATACTAATTCTTCTATTTCTGAACTCTCTAAATTTCCTTTTAGCTGCCTAAAACTTTTACAATACTGTACTGTATTTGAATTCTCACCAGCGGAAACATTCAACAAAACAATAAAATACACTTTGCAAAAAACTGACTGAGGCAGCAGAAAACTCAAAGGATCTCAAGGGATTTGGAGGTTATTTTTCTGCAGTCCTTTAAAGAACCAATCTCTGAATTACGAATTCAAGAATTTTTCACAATTCCTCACGATCGAAATTGAACACAAAATGGTCTTACAAATTAAGATGTTATAAGTTTCACACCGCAGAAGCATCCCAACAACACATTACATTTGTCTACCGCTTTTGTCCATCGGGACAAACAAGGGAGATGAATATATAAGGACTTGGGTGGAAGAATAACACACTTTTACTTGTAAGATGGTGAATTTCCATTCAATGTTATTTTTCCCTCCTTGAATAAATTTTCCTCAGTAGAATTGAGCAAAGCTCATTGTATCAACAGCCAATTTTACACAAAATTAAGGATAAACTTTAATGTATATACAGTGCTGTTCAATAGAGTATTATTCTTCGACACTTGTTCATTAGATTGACTAATACTCTTTACAAAATTACATCTGCCTTTGGACTTTTATAAAGAACCAAATTGAACTACTTTCTAGTAGAGAGGTCCATTTTTTTGTGGATGATAAAATTGCTGATTTTTTTGTTAGGAAGGATTAGCTATATCTTTATGTAGTATTATTTATTTTGCCAGTTGTTGTCAGAATCTATGCTGGAAATTAATTCAAATTGAAGCCAACAGGGCTAAGAAGAGGAAAGAAAAATTCAGTATGAACAACGAAAGGAAAAACAGGTGGTGGAGAGAAGGAATGCTGGAAGATTAATGGCGATAACTGAAGGTTTTAACCAGTGTGTCAAGAGGATTTGGGGAGAACTTTTGAGCTGTAAAGAACTAGGCAGGATAGGGATTGACAGTGTCCCACAGGATATGGGATAGGTTGATCCCTCCTTTGTAGTGAAGTTTTTGTTTAGCTGTTTTGACTATTGTATTCAGGCTTTGTTAGTGTACTGGAAGCAATGAAAATAAACAATGGCAGTCTGAGATTACAGTTACTTTTTGTTTTACAAGAATAGACAGGAATGGTGCAGATTTTTCAGTTTATCTATTTATATCTTCTTTTATACTAATAAAACAACAATTTCAGTCTATGTGCGCTTCAAGTAGGATCTCAATAACTGATTGACGCTGAGCCAAAGTAGCACTGTGTCATCGTGTGTCACAGAGCATGCATGTAGTCCAGTGGAATTGGGAACAAAATAAAGAACACATATGAAGCTAAGCCACGGCAACAACAAAATTACATTTTTAAAGCGCTGAGTCCTCCCATTGAGTCTTCCCACAGGAATCTACCAGATGAGTATAGAATAAGATGAAATGTCTGTCTGTGTGTCTGCCTGTGTGTCAATCTACATTCTATATTGGATCCTTTGGTTGCAAGCAAATCTGCAACACATACAGCCAGTGTATACATATATATGTATATATTAGCGGGTCAGGGGATATGAATTAAGCATGTGGAAGAAGCCATTGCTTTGCCGAAGTTATACTGTAAAGTGAATTGACTGTATTTCTTTTGTGGGTGAAAATGTATGTCAATAGAAGTTATCGTTCATTTTTCTGATGGAACCATCATGGACAGATCAAATGCAGACCTGCCCGTTACAGCCCTAAATATCACTGGGTGGATAAGGAAAGGCAATATCCACCCAGTGTTATTGGAATGCTAGCAGGTGCAGAGGAAATGAGGATGGTATACACTGGGCAGATGGATCCAGGTTATCAAGGCCTTTCTTTATAGGATTGTGACAAGAGCATTCAAGGTTTCAAGCATTTTGATATTATGCAAGAAAACTAACCTTACTGCAGCGGTAATTCAGTGTTTGTATCAATGAGGTGTCACTTAGCTCCACCCTTGTCACACAGCTCCAAACCCTACAAAATATTCCTGTATTATTTGAATATTGTACAGATAACACATGTCCTGACTCTTCGATGTTTGAGCAAATGTATCAAGCTCCTACTCCATCACTGGATATCTTCATGATCCACAATTGAAAAATGTCAGGACTTATTTATTGTTGGTAAATATAAAAATGGAAAATAAATTCAACAATGTAATATATACAAGTTAGAGTGGATGTCTGCTCTGTGTCTATGTTAATTCAAGTGGATGATTTTGCTTGAAAATTGATGTGCTAGTGAAGTGGGTATGAATGGGCTATATTCTCCTGTTTTTCTGTATTGAATATACTGTAAATAGAACTTACTTTCTCCAAGTAGTTACAACATGCAAGAAAGACGTTCATGTTAACATTCGACGTAATGCAAGAGACTGAATATAATATACTGTATGATCATATTCAGTTTGGGATTTATTAGTAACTGGGGCACATGAGGGTTTGCCTCACAGTAAAATCTGACTGCATTAGAACACCAGCGAAAGAACAAAATAAAAGGCTGGAGGGTGGGAGGCAATGGAAATGTGAGTGAGAGGCCCCAGGCCTGTTAACTCAAGAGTAACCTCACAACTATAGGATTTTCTACACAGCATCATCCAAAAGTGAATAAAACACATTTCCTTTTTTAAAAAAACATTGACTCCATCTAGTGGTCATGTTCAGTGATTTCAATTTCTGTGTTGCAGGTTAAGATGTTACAAAGGGTTCTTTTGGGGGTCTAATTTGCAGTATTTCTAAAGGATTCCTTAATGATGGGAACTTCTTCCTTAACTGGAAGTACATCATACTGATCTTTGGAAGTCCACTCAAACATAACCTACTTAGAGAGGAAACCCATCACAAATGATTCATTATATATCCTCGTCACCTAATTTATGCTAAATTGTTTAACTACATAAGGTGAGAAACAGTCAGAGGAACTTGAGCCAATTGTAACACAGACAAACAACTCACAAAATTAACTAAACACAAAATACTACATATGCTGGAAATCTGAAACAAAAACAGAAGATGCTGGGGAAATTCAGCAGGTCAGGCAACATCCATGGAGAAAGGAAAGCGAGTCAACGTTTCGGATCAAAATTGCTTTTGCTGGGAGCACCGATTACTCAACTACAACAACTTTGATTTATATAGGGCCCTCCACGCTGGACGGCGTCTCAGAGCGCTACTCAAACACACTCCTTACTGGTCTCCACTGCTCCACGATTCGCAAAATTCAACTAATTCTGCTGCCCGCATTCTCACCCACACTAAACTCCATAACTCCATTACCCCCAATCTGTCAAACTCCATTGGCTCCCTGTCGCAGAGCAGATCGATTTCAAGATCCTTACTCATGTATTTAACGCCTTGGCACCCCCTATCTCTACAACCTGCACTTTCCCTATATTACTACCCACAGCCTCCATTCGACTGGCTCCGGCTTCCTCCTTGGCTGGACCCTCCATCCCACCATATGCAGCCAATACGTATTGGTTTTCAGCCAGTACGCTCTGAAACTGTGCACTCTTTCCCTCAATCCCTTTCCTTGTCCGCTCCCCATTTTCAGGTCACACGGTCGAAAAGGAAGACCATTCCTTTTCGACCGTGCCTCGTCACATTCCCTTCCCCCTGGCTCTGCATCGGGCTCTGAGATGGCTGGGTGTGAAGGGCTGTATATAAATTCAAGTTATTGTTGATAGTTAAAGCCATGGAGTATCAATACAATTTACATTTATATACAGTTGTGCACTTGACATTGTTGGCTGGGTACCCAAATTGCGGATGGGGGCTGAAGAAGGTGGGGTTGGGACAGATGATTTAAAGCTCAGTTAAAGAGGTATCCGTTGAGAGGTACCAAGTGTTTTATTTTCCCATCCCTAATTGGCACATAGCTAATGTCTCACAAAGGCATAAAGTGAATGACCAATTTTTATATGGGGGATTTTTGGTCAGAATGGTGTGTTTACCTAGAAATAGTCACTACAACTTTAGAATCATTACTATAAAGTACTTTGAGAGAAACATTTTGACACTTTACCAAATATAAAGATTAATATTATACATTTCCCCCAAATGATCACGACTGTTTATTTGCAACAATGTTTGAAACGGACATTGATATGCATGAAATAGTTTAGTTTTACTGTAAAATGTTATGTAAAAATATTACAAAATAAAAACAACTCCAATTTCTTACACCACATTTAATAATCGTTGATTTTATTTCACTTTTTTTTACATTTGTCTTGTACGATAATAAAACATTTACTAGGTTCAAAAATGAAGTTAAATAAAATGTGCATTTAGTAGGACTGAAGTTCTAAGATAGAGAAAATACAAATGATGTAAATTTTAGACACAAAATGCATGCCAATGTGCTAATTTCAACCTTTTTGTTAGAAACAGACAGACACAAAATGAGACAAAGTTAACTCACATTTCAAAATGCATTAATCTTGATACAAGCTAAAATAGACAGTGGCTTTAAAACCAAGTGGTTCAGAAATTTCACAATGTTTGATTAGTTTTCGACTTAAAAAAGAACTCCCCCAGACAAGTAATATTAGGCAGCTATGTACAGTACAATATTTCTTGTAAATTTAATGGATTTATGTCACCCAGATTTGGAATTTGAAGTGGAATTAAGAATGTACTGCCATCAATATAGATCTTAAATATTTGGGCAATAATAATTGAGATGTTAGACAGCAATAGACAACATTTACTTAGATTGGGGTCTAATAAAATGGTCACTTCTAACAAGTTTCTTAAGGAAATCCGAGTGGGTACTCCTTCTGATAAATCTGTGTTATCTCACAGGATCTACAGAAATTCTGTCCCAAAAGTGATGGTCAGAAATACTGACTGTCCAGCGCGTTGGGACGTCCTCTGGACGTGAAAGGCGCTATACAACTGTAATTTTGTTGTTATGTATCTCTGTGTGATTACTGAAGGTTTCCTGAATTAAGGAATACTGTTACAAATGACCAAATGAATCCCAAGTATGCAAGAAGTTCTACTGGAAGCAATTGTAAGATTAGAATTTTGTTTTCAAAATTACAGCACATTAATATTTAGAGCTGCTACCCTTGGTGAAAACAGCAGGCTGTTTAAGATTAACACAGGAGAAACACCAGTGAACAAGAGCCAAAATCGTTGGAGTAACTTCCCTTTGGGTTAAAGTATAAAATGGTTGTGCACATTTCGGCCAGAATTAACACAGACAGATTACATTTGAAAATAAGAATTTTAATATCCAAAAATATAGAACATTACAGAAGAAAATCTAAAACAAAATTAAACCTAAAAATTACAGTTTTGCAAAAGACGATAGTTATTTAAAATACACAATAATGTGCTTATTCATAAAGCATTTTTTGTGCATCGAATGTGTAACAACTACTCAGCTATTTTGACCTACTGGTTCACTGGTATTGGCTGTATTTAAATACAAACCAACATTTTTTTTAACTTCTGTTCTGCCATCATTATTGGTATGATTTAATGCTTAGCATTAAGAAGGTTTGTCTAAAATCAGGCAATGTTTCTTCATTTTCACTTAAGTGTTCTTCATGGACACCTAAGTATCAACATTTACTACACTGATTCAAAACACAAGAATTTTCATTGGGACTAAAGATATTGGATTTTTTTTTGTGAATATTATCCTCACTAACAGGAGCAACTTCAGTACCAAGGAACAGAATGTTTTCCTCCCAGGTACAGAATCAGATGGATTGGGTGTAGCATACATTTGATGTAAAGTAAAGCTCCCTGTACTCTTCCCCATCTATATGTGGCTAAATCAGCCTCAGAAAGTAACCAACCTGCACTACTGTTCACCTCCCGTACCAGCTCTCATTAGGGATTTTTGAACACGGTTGCCAAAATAATGACAACTATGGGCATCTCTGGGCCATATGTTCTATGGTGAACCTACTAAAGTTCAATTAAATTAGGACACGTATGCCCTATTCATACTGCACTTGAATTGATGCTAAAAGTGCAGTTTTTAGTAAGTAGCTTTGATTCTGAGCCACTCTCCTGAGCACATCTCCAGGATTGGTTTCAGAATGAAATCTGTACACATTTGTTCATACCAATATAAATCTGGGGTTGCGCAGCTGATTCCAGAGAACTTTTAACGTTTAAAAAAATATAATTTGGGGCTCTTGAATGTTAACTACAGAGCGGTCTACATTCCTGGCCCTTTAATATCACTAAACCATTTATCAGCATTTGATGCCCGACAGCATTGCTCTGCGCATTCACTGAGCTACACATCTGCAGGGTCTGCTCAGCCCCTGGAAAAAGCAATATAGGGAACGCAATATAATTGAGCTTCCCAATTGGAATCTCTGCACTGCTGGAATCAATGTTAAATTGCTCCATCAGCATGAAAAAGCCATGAAAACTGCCAGAGACGAGAGACATCTAGTTTACTTTCCTGTACTGCATTTGAACCCATTTGCTACATGCAGTGGTGTTGTAATCCACTTCAACACCCGATCTTTAATAAATAAAATGTTTCTATAATAAATATCACAAAAAGCAGCTCATGATGACAAATAAAGCATACGTCTTCAAATTATAATACGTGATAATTGTAGAGAGCAGCAGGGCTATTGATTTTTTTTCCAAAAAAAATCAGCTTCAGTAAGAGATGTATTTATAAACTGCCAACATTGACTAAAGATTAAAATAAGCAAAGATATCAACAAACCTGGTCAGTATTGGCTGGTGATGAACAGATTAGAAAATAAATTGTTATGCTTCCCATTTTGATTTGTTTCCGAATATAAATTTGCATTCACTTTATATTACTCATGACTGCCCCCACCCCTAAATGAAGCGAGCAGCACCGATCAAAAATCACAGGGTCCGAATCCCTTAGGGGAGCTATTACAATATATACAGAGTGCGATCCTCCATTACATGCAGCGGAATAAGCCCAATGACAGTGAAGCTCAAATCATGTGCAATAGCATTTCAATTTGCATTCCCTCTGACGCCAGCGTTACTGTGAAATCAGAGGAGGCAGCCAAGATCTTACAAAGAGTACTCAACAGTCTACGTGTCTGGGCTGATCACTGGCAAACAAAGTTCAATTCAGATAAATGTAAGCTGCTGCACACACATAGTAAAAATAGTTACATGTACTCTCCATTGATAGGATAGATTTCATCAAGGAGGATGTTGAAAAAGACCTATGGGTGTACATTGCTCACCCTATTCTAAAAGTGAGGCAGCAATAAGCAAACACAATACCAGTCTAATTGCCAAATCATTTCTGATCCCTAGATGTTGAGCTCAAGCTGTGAGAAGGTTGGGGGAATCAAACCCTATATCAGGACACTCCAAGGCAGGGCCGGGGTATGCTGCATTGTTGGGAGGTTCTATCCTTCAGATGAGATGTTAAATCGAGGTCTTGTCTACCTGTTCAGGTCGACGTTAAAGATCCCATGGCACTCTTCAAAAAAGAGAAGTGAGTTTCTTCTGGTGTCCTGGCCAACAATCCCCTAAATAAAATTGGTCATTCATTTTATGGCTGTTTGTGGAACACTTCTGTGCACAGATTGGCTGCCCCGTTCGCCCACAGATGCACAGTTGCTTCACTTCACAGTAAATCTTGTGTGCTTTGGACGTCTTCCTGACATGAAAGGCTCTATACAAGGATGATTATTATGACGGCTCTGGCAAGGCTACATCTGGAGCAATGTCTACAGTTCTGGTCTCCGGAGCATAGGAGGCTGTCCATGTCGCAGAAGCAGTTCAGAGAAGGGCAATGTGGATGTTCCTGTGTTACAGGAATAAGCTTGGATCTGGAGCTCTTTTGAAAGGCGCTCTATAAATGTAATTTGTTGTTGTTGTTGTTGTTTAGCCTTGGAAGAAAGACATCTCAGAGGGGCCCTTATAGAAAAACAAGATGCTTAATTGGGATTGAGAAACCCAGAACAATGCTTTCAGATAGATCAACATGGCAGAATAAAAGATCACAGGATTGTGAAGTGTCATTTTCAGACAGATGCCAGTAAGTACTTCTTCACACAGTAACTCACCAAAGCTGTAAAAGGTAACCACGGAGGACAGTTGTACAAGCACCCATTTAAGCTTTGATATTGCAGTAAGAAGATATTAAGGTGGGTATTTTTGGAAGGACGAGATTTAATGGAGGAGCCTTCTTCATCCAAACCCCATGTAATCGTGTCATATGATTCCATCGCAGCTCACCTCTGGTTACAGTGACTTGCTGTTGCAGGCAACTAAAGGGAACAAGACAAAAGCAGGGGAAAGAAAGCAGCTGCACTTGCCTATGGTGTGTGGAAAACAGAGTGAATACAACTCCAGCTGTCGATCGTTCATTTGCCATAATTTGCTCTTGTGATTATAGTCCCTGAATATTTTGTGTAGTTACACATCACATCATAGAAAGAGTGTTAGGCCGTCTGCATTATGTTTATGAAGAGGAGGGCACTAACAACCGAGTCTTTTACAGAGAGAGACAGTTCAGTGTACATTCTGTAAGCCTCCTGATTTGCCATTGCTTTCAAATGGCTTTGCAATTGAAAAACATTGAACTGAATTTAATCTGGCCCACACAAGGTCAGATTATCGAGTGCATTTCACTTGACCAGGAAATTTCTCGTTCGATGTTCTATTCTGTTCATGGGGCGTCAAAGTTAACACTGGCCACTGTGTGATTATTGGAAAGACTTCAGGTGTTGAGGTCACTGTTTGAGGTCTTGCAGAGTCCATCCGACCAGTGTCTGCTACCTACAGAAGCTCTTCAAACAATGTTTAGTCTGGATGAATGCTTTGAGCGCCTATCCACAATCTGGCCAAAATATGCATCATTTCTAAATAAGGATTTCAATGCATATGACTCACTTGTATAACACACGTTTCAGTTCACAGCAGTCCATTACCTGGTCAATGTGGGTAAACTATGGACTATACCTACAGTCCTCGCTCAAATATAGTGATGTATTTAACACTGATACATAACATTCCTACAAAGCAGAACTAGATTAGGAAAGGTTTGCGTTGCTTCAAAAGGAAAAATGCAACATTGTGGAGCCGTTTTGGATGCTGTACAAAACATTTTTTTGTTAAGTTGTCCATCTATACCTGCTATTTGTAAATCTGAGCATTTGTCACTTAAATAAGAGTTGAGATGTATAAGAAAGAACTTGTATACAGTCCATGTGCAATGAATGAGTTTTACTTGTGATACTGAAAGTGACATCCGTCTTTACACAAGTGAATGTTACAGATTTTACATCCGTACACTGTCTCCTTTCGCACCTTTTTCTGCAGGTGAACTTTGCATCGTCTTTTGTAGCCCATGTGCACAGACTCATGTCCCATCACCACATTTCTATGGAGAACAAAGTTGTCGTCCATTGGAACGCTTCTTCTTTTCCGGCTGCTGTAACCTCCGATCAGTTGCCGCACCAACTCGCATCGGAAGTCCAGGTGGGAATAGTTTTTCTTCTTGTTGACTCTGATAGACGTCTCTTTGTAGAGGATGAATGCGTTCAGGATGGCGCAGTTAATCACAAACCAGGTGATGTTTTTCCAATGTTCTTTGCCTGGTCTTCCAACCTGGTAGTGGGCCCGCAGTGGTCCATACCTGTCCACCCCATTCATATACTTGTTGAAGACATAGATTGAGTGAGGTTGCCTGACTTCAATTACCTCCTGCCCCTGCCTTCGCTGGATCAACATCTCCTCCATTGGGTCACTCAGAGTGCTCATCATTGCCACTTGCTTGGTATCTTGCCATAGTATTGCTGTCAAGTGCCCCTTCTGTTGCACTCGATACTCACCCCTTTTCATTTTGGTGAGTTGCTGGAGATCCTTGGGGAATCCCTTGTGGTTGGGTTGAGCCATCCCGCAAGAGTATATCCCAGCATCCAGCAGGTCCATCATCAACTTCTCACACGTGAAAAAGCTGTCAAAAAACACACAGTGATTTTGGCCTTCGAGCTCTTTGGTTAATTTCCTGACAGCTTCGTATCTCAGTCCATTCTTTGAGGTCTTAACGCCACGGCGCCCATGAAAGACTTCAAAATCAAGCAGGTAGGCGTTCTCAGCGTCCGACAGCATCCACACTTTAACCCCCCCTTTGTTGAGCTTCGGAGGCATGTGCTGCTTGAAAGTGAGTTTACCATTCATTGCAATCATTGCCTCGTCTACACTCAGGTACCTGGATGGTCGATACAGCTTTTTGAAGCTGGTACGTACTGTGTCAAGAAGCGGTCGTGCTTTGTACAGGGCATCAAAGTTCGAGTCATGTCCACTGGTGTCATACAGCCGGTCGCTCACGTGAAAGTATTCAGTTAATTTTTCGTAGCGATTGCAGGTCATGATACTCTTCACCCCATCATTTCCAAACAAGTTGTCTCGGCTCCAGTACAGTTTATAGTTTGGCAGCTGATTAATTCCCATTAGTACATTGAGGCCAATGTAGCATCTCATCTCAACCTCGCTGACATCCACCCACCTGGCATCTGCTGCCCCCTCGTGTCCCATTTTCCACCTGGCATAGCTATTTGTGTGCTCCACAAAATCACTGAACAGGTTGGAATGTAGGAATAGACTGAAATAATCCAATGGAGTTGCTTCGGAGATATCGAAATCTCGAGGGAACAACACTCCTGCTTCTCCACAGAAGTCGTTGATCTGGATTGGAGTGAAGCTGTTGCTCCAGCCTTGATCACTGGATCCAGTGTCATTTAGCTCAGAGTCTGGATCCTCTGTTGAGATATCAGTGATGTCCGATTCGTCATCAGACACCTGTAACACGGAATACCTTTCTGATTCTTCATCATAGACTTTGATGCAGTACTCTCCACTGGATGCTATGAACAAATGGTTAATTCCAGGCGCGCTCTCTCCAGACGTGCCGGCTTCCATCCTGTCCAAGTTCAAGTTTTCCACTTCTTCTCTGTTGTAAATTAATGCAAAGAAACAAACATTAATTGTATATAAAAGAAAAAAGAGCTTCTATTTTTATGGCATCCTATTACATCAAAACATTCCAATGCTCTTTCCAGTAATTAATATGTACTCAAATGCTGTTTATCGTATGCAAACGAGACAGCTATTTAAGTATTGCTCAACACTGCTGTGAAGAAAGCTTGTGGGATCCGAGGTTTTATACATAATATTTTGGTGTGCTTTATAATAGCAGGGCAGATGTCGACCAAGTGGACAGTGGAGGAGGGAAAAGAGGTGATCTTAGGCCAGTTGGAGGTAGGTCTTAAGGAGGAATTTGAAGACAGAAAGAGAAAGCTGAGACAAAGGGGTTTAGGGAAGGAATTCCAGAAGTTAGGGTCAAAGAATTTTGAAAGCTCGGCTGCCGTTGGTTGGTGGTGCGGGTAGATTGGGGAACGCACATCCAAGTCTGAGTCAGTCAATCAGAGGTATGAATAGAAGAACGGAGGTGGGAGAAAATCAGAGAGGTAAAGAGGTACATGATGTGAAATGGTGAGGCTGAGACCTAGAAATCCGCTGAGACAGGGAGCCAATGGATCCTGGTGTGGACTGGGCTGATGCACATGCAGACAGCAGACTATTGGATGTTGAGATTTATAAATGGGGGAGGGGGGAAACCAACGAGGAGTGCATTAGAAAAAAACAGCCAAGATTTGATGAACAACAACAGCAGCAGCCACAAAAAATTAGATTTATAGAGCACCTTTCATGGCGGGAGGATGTACTAAGGCGTTGAACAGTCAGGTTGGAACCCGAGCAAGGTAGAAGGGCAGGGTAGGAGGGAGGGCCGGGAGAGAGTAAGGAGGGGAGGGAGAGAATTAGGAGGGGAGGGAGAGAGTTAGGAGGGGAGGGAGAGAGTTAGGAGGGGAGGGAGAGAGTTAGGAGGGGAGGGAGAGAGTTAGGAGGGGAGGGAGAGAGTTAGGAGGGCAGCAGAAGGCACGATCGAAGAGGACGGTCTTGAGACCAGCCTTGAAGGAGGCAAGGGAGGAAGCGAGGTGAAGGGACTGTGGGATGGATTTCCAGAGTATGGGGGCAGAGAGACCAAAAGCCCGTCTGCCGATAGTAGGGCGGGTCAGGCGGGGACATGCAGACTGGAGGCATGAATGGAGCTCCTATGGTTAGAGCACTTGTCTTGCAAGCTGGGGAGAACAAGCTGGAGAGACCTGTGTTTGAATCCAGGCAGGTCAGGGCGAAACCTTGGGCAAGTTTCCTTACTCCACATGCCTAATAATAATCCCTCCAAAAAAAAACACAATAATAAAATTGGTCATTTCAGTTCACGACTGTTTGTTGGACACTGCTGTGCGCAATTGCCTGCCGCGATTCGCCCACAAATATACAGTCAATTCACTTTATAGTATATTCTGTGAAGCGCTTTGGGATGCCGATAAGATGTGAAAAGCGCTAATCAAATGCAAGGATTATTATTATTATTTATTATTATGAATAATTATTATGGTGGCATTCACAGTGAGGTAGGACCGGCGGTGTAATGTGGCAGAGATGAAGAAAATAAGTTTTGGTCAAATACTGGATTTGAGGAAGAAAGGAGAGCTGAGGATGGAACTAGACACCACGGTTTCACACTGATTGGTGAGTTTGAGAGAGGTTAAAATGGTCCCAACCAGAAATGAGGAACCTAGGAGAATATCTTAACTAAAGAGGAACTAAAAAGGAGTGAGCTTCTGCAGTATGCAGAAAACATAGGTAAATGGAACTGAAAAAAGTATTCTTTCAAGGAGCCAGCGCAGAGAAGATAGGCCGAATGGCTTTCTTCAGCGGCATCAACTATTATGGTTCTATTTTGCACAGCAATGTCCCTCAAATAACCATGAGCCGAATGACCAATTTATCTGGAAGACTGCTTGCCAGGTTTGGTGATGATGGAAGACAAAGCACTTATGTTGTCAGGAAAAGAGCAATACGTCCTACTCTAGTTGTCTGGGTAGTGTACTGCTTTGCCGGTCTTAATCTCAGATTTGCCATGGGAAATAGAGGGAGATGTAAGCAGCAGATAAACTGGAAAGTGAAACCAATGGTAGTGTTTTCTCGTGGCTTCCAGACAAAATAGCATTGGCAGATGAGTTGCTTATCTGTGCTACTGGTCTTCCAATAGCGTTTTGGAGGGTAAATGCAAAATAAAATGCAAAACAACGATACCGGATCCAGCGACCATGGATAGACAAATAACCTCATCCAAATCTAAATCAACAATTTCAATGTGGAAACAGGCACAGCGTTCCATTAAGATTTTGATACTTTGAAAGGAACACCACTGGATTACTTTAATCCAGGAGAAAGAAAAAAACCAATGAGAATAATTGTAAAGAAAGCAAAGTAGCACTAGTATGGTCTGACATTACACTGAACTGAATAAAGGTATCGGCTTGGCTCAAATTAGTAATAAGAAAATAGGGTCATTCAAGACACTCATTGAGGAGGTCATTCAACACATCACTCAGATATCTGGGTCAAAAGGTTGTGAATTCAAGCTCCATTTTAAGACTTGAGTTTGAAGGCCTAGCTGGGAGTACTGCATGTATCCTTTGGAGGACATATTAACCCAATGTACCATTTCTCTGCTCAGGTGGATGTTCATGATCCTGTGCTAATTTTCAGAAACAGAAGGGAAAAACAGAACC
Source organism: Hydrolagus colliei (assembly GCA_035084275.1). NCBI lineage: Eukaryota > Metazoa > Chordata > Chondrichthyes > Chimaeriformes > Chimaeridae > Hydrolagus > Hydrolagus colliei. The sequence continues at coordinate 66,242,890 of CM068745.1, forward strand.
CGGTGTTCTGGCCAACATTGTTCGGGACAAAAACAATGATTTACTTTCAATGCTGATTGTGGAATATTGCTGCGTGCAAATTGGCTGCCACATTTACATACAAATACACAAGTCACCGCACTCAACAGCAAAAATAAATTGCATTTATATAGCACCTTTCATGTCAGGATGTTTCAAGGCGTTGCAGGGCTTGTACACAAGCTGGGGGTTGGAATCAAAAGGGGTGGAGGCTAAGAAAGATGAGGTTGGGAGAGTGACCGATGGAATGACAGCAATCACGTACAAAGTGCTTTGAGATGTTTTAACTCAGCGGGAGCTTTATCAACTGCAAGGATTATTATTATTATACGTCTAGGGAAAGCCAGCCTGTCTCCATTCAAAATAATACAAGATTAACAAGACCAACTCCAGCTAGTTCCGAGCCATTTTCACGGAATACATGTGACCAGTGATTGCTGGTGTGCAAATAGCCTTCAGAAGATGTACAAACGTGCCCGAGGAACACTTAGCTGTGATGTGGGTGAAGCACAGCGAGAGCTCACATCCCAACGACTCGATGACACAAAGCTTACTGCACCGTAACCACACAAGCAATTTATATCAAAAGAGCTCGCCCGCCAGCCAGCCCGCCAGCCAGCCCGCCAGCTTAGCCCAACGGCTTCGAATCATTCTGGAATGCTGAGCTCGCTATCTACACGTACAGATACACAGATATACGCGCGCACCGCACATATAATTTCTCTTACCGAAATCGCATCGCTCTCGCGAACTACAAAAACATCGATCACCCGAGCCCGATAACGTAATAACGATCCCTGCATCTGATAGAGAGCGCTTTCCTCACATCTCCCAGACACCTCGAAGCGCTTCAACAGATCACGCTGTAAAGTGAACTGACTGTAGGTATTCACTCAGGCTGCGCGCGTGCGTGCGTGCGTGCGTGTGTTTATAGCATATGATTTATAAACTATATACAGTCAAATCAAACATAACGACTGTGGCAGAATTTTCCATTTTTACTCACAGCCTGAGTGAGTATCGTGTTCCAAGGCCAGGAGTCAGAGAGAACAGCGGGAGCTGAGAGACACACACAACACACAACACACAAACACACACAGCTCCTCGGTGTCTGGGAGAGAGGCCCCCCCCCCCCCCCTCAGCCCTCCCTCTGGCCGGCCCTGGAGTCCAGTCTCTGGGCCTCAGGCGGGTGACCGAGCTAAATTAGCACGGCAGCCCCGGTAAGGGGCGGCTGGGCCTCTCCACTCGAGCGGCCTAAAAACAAGACTAACTGTCTGAGGCCTAAATATACCATTCAAAGTTATGGCCCCTAACAAACACAACCCCCCCCCACCCCCCACACACACACAGACACACACACAGACAGAGACACAGACACACACACAGACAGACAAGACACAAGAAGGAGATCAGGAAGAAGAGGAAGAAGAAAAGCCGACAGCCACTGGCTGACTAGACTAGAGGAGAGGGAAGCCCAGGCTGGTGTGTGTGGGGGGGGGGGGGGGGGGGGGATTTGGATATTTACTTGTAAAATATTACATTTTTTACTTTTAAAAAACCGGGATTTGTTTGTTTGTTTATTTATTTATTTTAAAGCCCACACAGACCGGGGTTCAGTTACACACAATACCAGCCACACACACACACACACACACGCTGGCTGGCTGGGGAATGTTACAATGGCTGCTTATTTTGAGGCTTTGCAGCAAACCTCCTCTCCCCCTCCCTCCCTCCCTCTCTCTCACACACACACATTCACTCGGCGCCCCAATTTCAGAACCGTTCACAAGCCAGGAGGGGCTTTTATGTTCGGTTATTTCATTCCATATTACATTAAAGATAAAATTGGTGAAATACCTTTTCTCGGGGTTTCTAGCCTCCTCTACAGCAGTTACCATCTGTGTGCACTGCAGGGCTGGACAGACAGACACACACACAGACAGGAACCCTCCCCTCACCTCACCTCCCTCCCTCCCTCCCCTCACAGGCTCCACAGCGCCACACGATCAGGATGCAAATGTCGACAGGGTTGGCAGATGGGCGAGGAAGGAACCATGAGTGACTTATAATCAAAATTCATGTACTGTGTAATAATAATAATAATAATAATCCTTGCATTTGATGATAGCACTTTTCGTGTCTTCTCGGCGTCTCAGAGCGCTTCACAAGAGTATACCATCAGGTGAATTTGGCTGCACGCTTTCTGGGTGAAACGCGGCAGCCAATTGCGCACAGCGGTGTCCCACAAACGGTCGTGGGTTGGAGTGACCAATTTATCATTGGTGTTTTTTTCTTTCTCGAGGGATTATTATCAGGCATGTGGAGTAAGGAAATTTGCCCAAGGTTTCACCCTGCCCTGCCCTGCCTGGAATCGAACCTCGGTCTCTCGCTTATAAGGTGAATGCTCTAACTGTATAATCCAAAAGAAATTACTTTTGTCTAGCGCCTTTCACGTCAGGAGGTCATCCCAAAGCGCTGGAATATGCAGTGCATGCAGTATGTGTACACGTTTACTACACGTCAAACCGGCCATTATGCAGTAAAATAATACTTGAAGAGTCTTTTCTGTTCCAACAATCTTATCTCTGGAATTTCCATTTCTAGGCCGGATGCACGGAATTCTCAGTTTGGCCTGGATACTGGATGGGTTTCCGCAGGTAGCTGACCGTCCGAAAATTAAGTGCACCGACTTACATGTCAGACTGTGCATTATTAGGCAAAATGAAAGGTGTTGGGAGGGAAGGAGAGTGACATCTCTTCTCAATTCTATCAAGTGTCAACTCTTTAGAAGTGACAAGCATTCATTTTAAAAACTTGACTTTTAAATATAGCCCCCATACCATTCAGAGGGTTTCAAATCTGCAACACTTTCCAAATGCTGCCCACTCTGGTTCGCTTGGCAGGCGTTGCCGAGACAGTAAATCAGAGAGGCGATGCTTGTTGGATAACAAGATTTGAATCGCCCACAAGTATGCAGCCAATTCACTTTAGTTTATCCTGTGAAGCACTTTGAGACGTCTAGAAGACGTGAAAAGCACTATATTAAATGCAAGGATTATTATTACAACATTGTGCTTGATTGACATGAGGTAAACAAAAATCCTGAATATTTTAGTATTCCAAGCAATCGTAGAATGTTTTTAAAAAGCACAGAATATCAATATTCAAATGTTGTGTATCCTGGTGGGTATGTTCTGAGTATGAAAAGATTAATAATAATAAATAATTGTAGTTGATACAGCAAAGCACAGGATTTATTATAAAGCTTAGTGACTGTATTTTGTAGGCACAAACACACCTAAATTGACCACTATACAGACAATATTCCCATTCTCTGACTTCCGCATCGTAGACATCATTTATCTGTCTACACCTATTTCTTCAAAATTCTGTTCCAGTGATAATTTAGATAAATTTAAATTAATTTATAGTTCATTTATAATTATATATTGTTACTTAAATAATATTTCTTGATAATATATTTATAATAATAATCCTTGCATTCCTAGATGGCCTTTGATTTCAGGATGTCTCAAAAACAATTCATAGTATTTACTATAAAGTAGGTTACTAATTATTTAGACAGGTGCACATTGACATTTTCATTATCAAGCTTTATGATGTGTCACAATGAAGAGTAAGAAAGTTTTATGATAAGCATATTATGTCATTGCTGCATTCACTTACCTCTTAACCTTTACCAAGGTTAGTCAGATAATTTAAAGCTTCTTTAAACTTATTGTTTGTATTGGTGAACTCTTCTCTGTGAATAGCAAAGAAATATCAAAACAGCTATTTATCACATTTATGCTAATCAGTTTCTATTTTTATTTAATTAGGAAATAGAGCAACCATGAATGGGAGATATTGTGTAGGAAACACGGAGACAAGATGCAACTGCTCAGGTGTTCCGTCCTTCACATGTTCCAAGCCCTCACAAACCGCCTCAGTACCCATACCTTTTCCCAGGAATATTTGTTGGAAGATGTATCCTCAACTGAAATTAAATCCGACTAGGACAGTTTGCCCAACATTAACAGCGAGTCCGATTATCAACTGCCCGGTGCCTTCATATCCCGAAATGACAATGTGCTCTCCAATAGCACCAAGACCCCTTTGTAACTGTTTTGTGAACAATCCTTATCGTATGATGGATTCATGTCCAGTGACAGATCCCTGCTCCCCAGAAAGTTCCAATCTCATATCTCATTTGAACAGGTGCACTTGGGATGAATCGGTGGGGTCCATTAATAACAACATGAAGCGACAACCTTAAACGATCAGATTGTACCTGATCCAATGCTGGGAATTGGAGGTTGGACATAGAATGGCTGATTCAGAATAATCATCAAACATGTTAAGATATCAAAACTGTCCCCTACAATTAAATCTCTCATCAGGCTGAAACAACTTGGAAATCTAATTATTTAGAACTAGCTGTACAACATTTGCAACTGATGGATCTAATATTGAATGTAGATTGACATGCAACAACAACAAATTACACTTATAAACACATTTCATGTTTATCTATATTCATCTGGGAGGACCCCTGTGGGTGAACACCTTTTGGGAGGACTCAGTGGTTTCAAATTGTATTTTGTTGTTGCCGCAGCTTAGCTTGTGTTATTTTGTTCCTACCACTTGGCTAAGTGCGTGCCCTGTGACGCAGCATGTCACAGCACCACCGTCAGCTGGCGCAGCCACCGGGGGTAATTGCAGTGCATGCGTACATAGATAGGTGCTCTGTCCACAATAACAATTCTTGAATTGTTCAATTTGATCCAGTGGTGAATGCGAACCTGAGGGGTGATAGGTTGGTAGAGTCCGGTGTAGCAGAGGACATGAGCTGCAGAATTCTGGACCGTCTGCAGCTTGTGAAGGAATGAACTGGGGAGTTCAGCATTGGAATAACCAAGCCATAAAGTGATAAAAGTGTGGAATGGGGTCTCAGCTGAGCCACGGGCAAGTGCTGAAGCTCTTCACTTCAAACCACTGGAAACCACGTTTCCCTGGTAGAGGTGTGTATCCACAAGGATACACATGCCTGTCTTGGATATTCCAGATAAAACCATGCATATGTAGAACGATGCATATGCAGAACTCACAATAGTTTGGATTGGAAACTCTTTAGAATAATGACGTTTCAGCATGTGACAAATTAATTGATAAAATAAAACTGAGCCAAATATAAAGATACTCTCCAGGCACAATACAAAAAAGACAACAAATACAGATTGAAACAACAGATGAACATTTAATGCAGTAAACAAATGAGACAAAAGAAGATTATGCTGACTTTAAAATAAACAACCAAAACTTTACATAAGCATGTGACTATAGCTAATACATTTGGGGTCGAATTAAAAAAAAGTCTACATATTATAGAATTCAATTGTTAATTTCAAAATGACAGAAAATGACAATCCAGCAAAGGAAGCTACAAACCTGATAGATGAAGGATGATACTATAGAAATAGCCTCACGTGAGTTTTGAGTTTCTGACACTGCAATTGTCTTAATTAAGAGTATTGAAGGGGATCACATTAAACAATAAAAATTCACATTGAAACACTTAATACATTTGTAAGTTTTGGTGGAAAGGTAAAGGTAACCACACAGAAAAACCGTAGTGTACAGATTTAAATTTTTTCTTTTTTTTTCTTTTTACACATTATTTACAATAAGATGGGTTCAAAAACTGGTGAAAGCAAAACTATCCATACAAGGTAGAAATCTTTGCATAGACTTTCAAAAATCTTAAGGTTTTAAATGAACAAACAGAATACATTAACAAGAAGAATTTCCAGCATGCTAACATGCCATTACAAAACTGTGATATTGCCACACTATTCACAACTTTTATTCAAATCCAACTGTGGACGAGGTTAGAAATACCACATTATGGAAATAGCCTGAGCTGGTTCAGTAGAGATGTCAATCCTGACAATGGCTAACGCAATGTCACTGGGCCTTTAAAGCATAATAAAGCAAACCCTATTTACAAAATGTTATCCAGGTGTTTCTATAAAAAAAAGCACCTAAACAGCAGATTCTATCATGGTTTGAAAATGCATGGTGCCTGAAATACATAGTTATTTCCATAAAAAACAATGAATTATAATGTTCAAGCTGCATCACATTTAAATGTTAACTAGACATCAAAGTGAATTAATCTAGCATTACATACTTAATACTCATGTTTAGTCATTCAAAACGTTTGACCTTCTGGTCCAGGGGAAAAATTAACGTGTTTCCAATTCTTCTAGACAGAATGAATAGATTCCATTTTCTTAGAACCAAATTTCCATTTTTACCAACAACAAAAAATGACAACCATATTTATTCTGATTTGCTGCCAACAAAAAAGCAGTTCCACCTCGGTATTCAGAACAGGAGTCTCAAAATAAATTGATGCTTTCTTCAGAACACACAATGATGAAATGATCTCTGTGAAACAACCATTTTTTCTCTTGTAGAAACAAATTACTGTATTTGTTTTGTTTCCTTCAAATTTCCAGCAATTTACACTCTTTTCAGAGTAAAAAAGCAAGGATCTATTGGACATCTATATTTCTCATACTGAATCACTTTCACTGTTTGTCATATAAATGTATTGAAATCAAAAAAACTTTTCTTCCTGCAAAATTTGAAACCCTATTGGCAAAGTTTAAAAACTGAAAAAAATGCTTGAGATAAAACAAATCATCTGCTGCTCTTCCACCTTCAAATGGGGTCGTAGCTACTCATTGCAAGATTACATTTTAGTTCTTCCTCTCTCTCTACTTGTGGGAATTAATTATAAATCCATCTCAAACTCTTACTGATTTACAAATATACTATGCAGTTATTTTCTGCCCTGGTGCATCATGCTTTGATTCGTACAGTTTCATGTCAATAGAATCTCAATGTTTATTAGTGTTTTTATACTCATCATTTCATATTAATGAATAAATTATCATTTACAGAAAAACTAAGACAGATGGCTGAGGTGAACAGGAGAGAAAAGATTTGTTCAAAATATTGTAAACTGGAAACAGCGGACTCATCAAAACGTTTAACTAGAATTCCGGATCAGATATTTTTTGCAAATATACGCAGAATACACCATTAAGAAATAGAAAAAGTAGTCCAGTATACAAACTTTAGCCATCACAGGGTACTGATAAACATCAACTGAAAGTAGTGCATTCTTCTGTAGAGATTATATCACAAGAAAGACTTGTGGATTCCAGCGTTTCCAAGAATAAATCAGTTACTTGTCTGTAGTACTACTGGGTAATTCCTAGTTGAGGAGAAAATGCAATAAGTTAGTTGTGAGAGTGTTACATGGTGTCAGAAGATCAGTACTTTTTGAGAATGTAGGAAATAAAAAGGGAACAAATTAAACATTACATGAAAATCCCTGATATTTATACCTGTAAAACCATGTATTCATTCAACTGCAACATTGCACATTGCCATCCAAAAGAATGTTAGTTTGTTCTAAAGTTCTAATGCACAGATATTCTGGTATTTCAAGCTGTAGATCTGAATGAAAATTCAAAGTTTCCCTTTGTGATGAATTTTTGATTGTGAACGCAGAAATGGTCCTGTAGCCTTTATAAACAAGAAATGTCTACACTCCCATGAGAAAACAGTGAAGAAAGTAAGCAAAGATGATTTTTTAAAAAGCAGCAAGTTAACCTGAACTCTCACTCGTGGACATTCATTGGCCACAGGTCACTTGCCTACCTTCTTGTGTCAAGAATATTGCAAGGCAGAAAAGAGGACATGAAAATATATATTAATAAATGGTGAAACATAACGCAGAATGAATCACCTAAATTCTGCAGAATGAAAATTCAAATCTTATTACAAACTAAATATAGTACCTCCAAGTTCAAAATAAACATCTGAATGAACATATTGCCTCCTTACCCTTTCTTCTCTCCGTTTTCTTGCTATACCTTCCCTGAAGTGTGTAGTGAATATCTTGTGATTAGCCCATCCAAAACCAACACCATAAACACGCAGATACTTAGATTGCATAGTAAAACCTCTCTTTCCCAAACCAGGTTTAAATCTTCCAGAAGCTGGATAATCTTTCCCAACATGCTGTAAAAAGAAACCCAGGACTAATAATGGCTCAACAAAAAAATTGTCTCCAGATATGTCAAATGGATTCATAAGCAAGTGCTTATGATGCTATATAATTCTTGCATTTGATATAGAAACCTATTACATCAAATGTCTCAAACAGAAGATGACTGACAGGGCACTCAAGTGTACAACATTTTAAATAGGATTGGAAAATTAAACTCATGTTTTATCAAAATAGTAAAACAAAGGAAATAAGTTTAGAGATATAAATGGCAATTTCAGGATAGAAATCAGGAAGGTTTTCTTTATGCAGAGGGTAATCAACAACCGGAACAGGATGCTAGGAAAGTAGTAGAGTCCAGATCGCTAGACTAGTTTTAAAAGCAGCTTGAATCAATGATAAAGGGATGGAAGGGTAGGTCTTCTGGAGGGATAATGCTGGATTGGTCTAAGGTTCTTCTTCACAAGACCAAGCTTGTGAGAAACTCCCATCCACAATCGGTGGCCGTGTCTTCAGCCGCTACGCCCCAAAGCTCTGGAACTCCCTTCCTCACTCCCTATGCCTCACCCCGTTCCTATTTTCAGGTCTTGGGAAAAACATTTCTCTTCGACCGCGCTTTTGGTCACCTTTCTCCCCTGCCCTGATCCCGGGATCCGTTATTGTGAAGTGCTCTGAGACGCCGTCTGGCTTGGAAGGCGCTATATAAATCAAAGTTATTGTTATTATCTCTTTTCAAATAGTTCTTTTATATCTTTATATGTAGACCTCAACAGATCTCAGTTTAATTCTCACCAGACGGCTCCACAAAGTACAGCATTGCTGCACCGCATTGGAGTGTCAGTTTACTGCGTTTAAAATCCTGAAGTGGGCCTTGAACCCACTACCTTCAGTGTTAGATACAAGCTTGCTAACAACTGAGCCTGGCTACTCTATATGTAATGTGCTTTACTTAGCTACAGAAACCTTGCAAATGACAATTATACACTACCTCAATTAATCTTAAATTGGATTTTTATAGTAGCAAAATATTACAATAAAATTATTACCAGGAGGATACTATCTTATTCATAGGAAATGTAGTAAAAAACACACAAAAATACCATTATGCACAATTACAGAATCACTTATGATGTCTGCAGGTAATTTACTTTTTCAAATAGCTGCTAATCACTCGCGAGGGAAACAGCTCGAAAAGAGAAGCATAATCATGTACTGAACGTTGCAATTTTATGCATTCAACACTAATTACCAAAACATTTAATAGTGTCAGCTTGGCTCAGTCAGTAGCACTCAATACAAATTTATATAGAACCTTTCCAATCAGGAGGACATCCCACAGGACATCCCAACCGACTCATAAAGTTGTAGATTTAAGTCCCACACTGGCATTTTGAACTAATTCATATGTGTGCTGCATTTTTGGTTGTGTCATTCAGTGCTCTGGAACGTCCTCCTGACATGACAGGTGCGAAACAAGTGTCTTTTTGTTGCTGTTGTTGTCATTCATTGGATGAGATGTTAAACTATCCCCAAATAAGATTGGTGAATCACTTCATGGAACAACAACAACCAACATTTACATTTGTATTGCACCTTTCACATTGGGAGGACGTCCTAAGGCCCTGGACAGTCCTGTTTTGACCCCGAGCTGGGTTTGGGATCGGGGAGGATTGAGTGAAGTGAGGGGAAGGAGGGGTGACCGATGGCATGGTCGAAGAGGAGGGTCTTGAGGCAGGACTTGAAGGAGGCTAGGGAGGAGGCGAGGCAGAGGGATTGCAAGATAGAATTTCAAAGGTTGGGATAGAGTGGCTGAAGGTCGCAGATGTTGGGGTGGATGCGTCGGGGGATATGAAGCAGGCTGGAGCCCGGTGAGCAGAGGGGTTAGTAGAGGGTTAGGAGGTCAGAGATAGGGTGAGGCAAGGCCATGGAGGGCTTTAAAGGTGAGGACCAGGATCTTGAATTGAATCCTGTGAATGATGGGAAGCCAGTGGAGCCGGGTGAGAATGGGGGAGATGAGGTCACAGAGCCTGGTGTGGGAGAGGACACAGCCTTCAGAGTTCTAGATGATCTGCAGCCTTTGGAGGGAGGAGTTGGGAAGGCTCACAAGCAGGACGTTGGCATAGTCGTGCCTGGATGTGATGGAACAACAACAAAATTACATTTATAGAGCCCCTTTCATGTCCCGATGTTACTGTCCACAAATTGGTTGCCACATTCGCATATAAAAGTACATATTCACTCTGTAAATTCTCTGAAGTACTCTGAAACATTCTGACATGAAAAGGACTATATTAAATCTAAGGATTTTTAATATTAAAAGCCAGGATTATTATAATTCATGAACCATGTTTTGAGTCTACAAGGCCCCTTTTGAAAGATTCAAGCATAATTGCAAACTGCATCTCTGCTATCATGATAATCCTTCTATACTATCAAACAATTATCATGCTTTAACTTTAATACAATTCAAAGTAACTGTGATAGGATTATCTACAGTGTAATCCAACCCTCTCCCGTCCAGACGAGGATCAACCAGAAAGCGGTCACTGTTGTTTTCACCGAAGATATAGCCTCATACAGACCTTTATGTACAAATTAACTGTCCCTGTCAATTACTAAAACCTTAATTGGAATTTTGAGCAGGTTGTTAGTGGGAGATTGAAAGGTATGTTGCACCCGCTGATTTTAATAAGACACCTTCCCTACAATCCGAGATACATAAACTATTGTTACATCATTTAATTTCATGTAATTTGAAGATAACCATTACACTTTTTGCTTTTGGGGGAAATGTTCGCTTCCTCCGATTCTTCAGCTCTATAAATTGATTTGCAAATTAAAAACTACTGTTTGTCATTGCTTCCAGTGGTTCATTAATCTATGAGTAGTTCAAATAATGTTAAACTGCAAGAAGAAAGGTTAGATAGTTCAGTCATCAATCTTCAATGTTAGAGTACTGCCTTGAAAGTCAAACCAGTCTTCAATTTACATGAGAATTAAGGTTTGTCTTATAAATTATAACCTCACGATCTGATAATCTCCTGAATTATCTCAGGATGAATCTACCACTCATGAGGTATGCTATGTAGCTGAATCCATCCGGAACTGTGTTACTCAATTCCAGTTAGATCTTGAGCCAAAAGTCGACCAAATGAATAACAATTTGCAAATATATAGCACCCATCATGCAAGATAACATCTCAAGAGCGCTGGTGACAAGAGTTGGACGTTGCACAAAAGATGTTGACCATACGCATAGTCAGTGAGGTATAGCTCTAAAGGTGGGACTTACCCAAGATAAAGAGGGATCAAGGTGGAAGGACACGGCTCAAGCAGGGAGTTGCAGAGGTGAATGAACAGTCTAAATCTATCTAGTGTACTATCATACTCTCCTAGCCACAAACAGCTCTCAAAAATAAAACAAAAACTTCTCGAAATTCTATTTTGTGTAAATACAGAGACTCTGCCTATCCTCTGGGATTCAATTGTTGGCAGGCAAACCCAACGATAACAGTAGCATCTGTTATTAGCACCAGTTGAATAGTGAAAACCTGTAGGTCAGTGGTTAGAGCACTCACCTCACAAATGTGAGACCTGCGTTCGATTCCAGGCAGGGAATCCACATGCTGAATAATAATCCCTCAAAAAAAAATTGGTCATTTGACTGTTTGTGGGACACTGCTGTGCGCAACTGACAGCCATGGTTTGCCCATAAATATAGTCAATTCAATTTACAGTATATTCGATGGAGCTCTTTGAGACATCTAGAAGACGTAATAAGCTTTATTTTTTAAAAAAGGATTATAGTGCTTACAAAATTGCTCCATAGAGAACATTTCTTTCCTGAGGCCATCTCAGATTTAAGATAAAGGCATTGTTTACTATTACTAGTTGTTTTAATGGAGATTAGTGAGATCAGCTGAAGTGATCTAAAGACATAATGAATGGATTCACATTTTGGCATCTCCTAGTTTTGAAACAAATAAAGCAATCAATGCTGTAAGGCCTTGCTTAAGGTATGATGTCAAAAACATAAGGGCCTACCACATAGAAGGGGAGAGGATCAGCTAACATCACCCCTGCCTTCAGATATATTAAAGATTACAAATCACTAAACTGAATGGAAGATACATTTGTAGCAACCTGGCAAAGCTGTTTAATCTATTGGAGGAAACATCCCCAGAGGACATAATGGGTTGCTATTTTAAACTGCAACCTCCCTCCCTCCCCTACACTAACACATAGTAGGTCATCAGCTATTAGCAGACAAGAGCCCAAGCCCGAGAGGGCTTGGGCTCTTGTCCTCTCATATAATATATGAGAGGGAGGTTGTCGAGTTTTGTGGGGGGGGCTTTAAACTAATCCCGGGGGGTGAGGGTGGGAAACTGATCAGTAGTTCAGATACGGGAGGGGTAACAAAGAGGATAGGGGTAAGGGTAAGACGGGAGAAAAGTGCAGAGGAAGTAATTTGTGCCTTAGAGTGCATGTATGTAAATGCACGAAGTTTGAGAAATAAAATTGGTGAGCTGCAGGCTCACCAATGCTGCGAGGCGATATGATGTTATAGCAGTAACAGAGACTTGGCTCCAGCATGGGCAGGAATGGGAGTTGAACATTCCTGGTTATAATGTATTCAGGAGGGATAGAGAAGGGAGAAAAGGGGGCGGGGTGGCAATTTTAGTTAAGGACTCAGTGACTGCCTTAGAAAGGATCGAGGTGGAAGAAGGACTAAAAACCAAATCTATCTGGTTAGAAATGAGGAATAAAAAAGGTGCAGTTACACTGTTAGGGGTATACTATAGACCACCAAATAGTGGGGAGGAGATAGACAAGCAGATCTGCAAGCGTATCACGGAGAAATGCAGAGCTAATAGAGTAGTGATAATGGGTGACTTCAACTATCCCAACATAGACTGGCAGAATAGTAGAGTAAAGGGCAAGGAGGGAGAAGAATTCCTGAAGTGTGTGCAGGACAACTTTCTTGATCAGTATGTTTCCAGTCCAACGAGGAAAGAAGCATTGCTGGATCTAGTTTTGGGAAATGAGGTAGGGCAAGTTCAACAGGTTTCTGTAGGTGAGCATCTAGGGAATAGTGACCACAATATCGTTAGATTCAGAATAATTATGGAAAGGGATAAGGAACGATCACAGGTGAGGACACTCAACTGGAAAAGGGCTAATTTCAATGAGTTGAGGTGGGACCTAGCCAAGGTGGATTGGAAAGAAAAATTGGCAGGTAAGACAACTAACGAGCAGTGGGCAGCGTTCAAAGAGGAGATAGTTCAGGCACAGGTCAAAAACATCCCCACAAAGGTGAAATGTAAGGCATCCAAACCTCCCTGGATGACTAAGGAAATCGGGGCCAAAATAAAACAAAAAAAAGAGGCTTATGATAAGTGTCAGGCTCAAAATTCAGAAGGGAACCAAGCAGAATATAGGAAGTGTAGGATAGAACTAAAAAAGGAAGTTAGAGGGGCAAAGAGACTGCATGAAAAACAATTAGTGAGTAAGATTAAGGGGAACCCTAAGGTTTTTTACCAACATATTAAGAGTAAAAGGTTGGTCAAGGATAGGGTGGGGCCAATTAGGGACCTAGGAGGAAATCTCATTGTGGAGGCAGAGGGCATGGCTGATGTACTTAATGAGTACTTCGCCTCTGTCTTCACAAAAGAAAAGGATACAGCCAATGCCATGGTATTAGAGGAGAGGGTAGGAGAAATGGATAGAATAATTATAACCAGAGAGGAAGTTCTAAAAAGGTTGACGTCGCTCAAGGTGGATAAGTCACCTGGTCCGAATGGGATGCACCCTAGGTTACTAAGTGAGGCACGGGAGCAAATAGCAGGGACTCTGGCCACGATCTTTCAATCTTCCTTGGACACAGGGGTCGTGCCAGAGGACTGGAGGATAGCTAATGTTACTCCCTTGTATAAAAAGGGGCAGAATGACAAGCCTGGTAACTACAGACCAGTCAGTCTAACATCGGTAGTGGGCAAACTTCTAGAGTCCATAATCAGGGACAAGGTAGATCTTCACTTAGAAAGATATAGGCTAATAAAGGACAGTCAACATGGATTTGTTAAAGGCAAATCTTGCCTTACAAATTTGATAGAATTTTTTGATGAGGTAACGGAATGGGTGGATAATGGTAGCGCAGTTGATGTAGTTTACATGGACTTTCAAAAGGCATTTGACAAAGTGCCACATGAGAGACTTATTATGAAATTAAAGGCCCATGGCGTAAAAGGGACAGTGGCAGCGTGGATCCACAACTGGCTACGAGACAGAAAGCAGAGAGTTGTAGTGAGCGGCTGTTTTTCAGATTGGAGGGAAGTTAGCAGTGGTGTGCCACAGGGATCAGTTTTGGGACCATTGCTGTTTGTAATCTACATCAATGATCTGGACTTGGGTGTACGGAGTACAGTTTCCAAGTTTGCAGATGACACTAAGTTAGGGAGAATAGTAAATAGTGAGGAGGATAGTAGCCATCTGCAAGAGGATATAGACAAATTGGTAAAGTGGGCAGACACATGGCAGATGAAGTTTAATGCAGAGAAGTGTGAGGTGATGCATTTTGGGAGAAGAAATGAAGGGAGGCAATATAGGCTAGATAGTACAATTTTAAATGGTGTGAAGGAACAGAGACCTGGGGATTTGTGTCAGTGACTCGTTGAAGGTGGCAGGACAGGTAGACAAGGCTGTTAAGAAGGCATATGGGATACTAGGCTTTATAAATAGGGGTATAGAGTACAAAAGTCAGGAAGTGCTGACTAACCTCTATAAGACTTTGGTGAGGCCTCAGCTGGAATACTGTGTTCAATTCTGGTCACCACACTACAGAAAGGATGTGAAGGCATTGGAAAGGGTACAACAAAGATTTACTAGGATGGTGCCAGGATTGAGGGACTTCAGCTATGAGGAGAGGCTAGATAGGCTAGGGTTATTCTCTCTGGAGCAGAGAAGATTGAGGGGAGACCTAATAGAGGTTTATAAGATCATGAGGGGTTTCGACAGGGCAAACAGAGAAAAACTATTTCCACTCGTGGGTGAATCTGTGACTCATGGTCACAGATTTAAAATAGTTTCAAGGCGAAGTAGAGGGGAGCTGAGGAGAAATTCTTTCACTCAGCGAGTTGTTCGAATCTGGAATGCATTGCCTGAAAAGGTGGTGGAGGCTGATTCGATAACAACTTTTAAAAGGGAATTAGATCTTTATTTAGGGAGAACAGGTCTATTAGGCTATGGGGAGCGGGCAGGGCAGTGGGATTGAATCGCTCTTTTCAAAGAGCCGGCACAGACTAGATGGGCCGAATGGCCTCCTTTTGTGCCGTAAAATTCTACGAATCTATGAATCTATGAATGACTCACAATAGTATGGTGGTGGGGGTGGGTGGGTAGGTTGCCCAATTTATTCAGATGGTGTGGAAGCCCGATACAATCTTGAACAGCTCCAAAATTCTCTTTCAGATGATGCTTGGTGTGTGAGATAACCATGTTTCCAGCTAAATATGATAGTGAATTGATCCCTTTTTTGTCCAGAACTGGTGATCAATGTTCTCCTGAATAATAACTTTGTGGTGCTGGTCAAAGAATGGGTTGGGCAGTGAACCAAATTATGTCACATGGGTCCACATCCTGTCTTGCTGACAGGTATCCGAGGTATTGGGCTTCTCAGTTTTCACAAAGTAAATTTCTAGAATGCAAATTTTAATAAGCAATACAGTTTCAAGCATTCGTCAAATAAAAGATTCTGAAGATTCAAACCACATAAAAATAACATTAGGTCAAAGTCAAACATTCATCCTATAGTTAAGGAACAAGGCTAACACATTTTAAAATACACTGCCCACCCACCCCAATCATTTTCAAGCTATAAACAGCCAATCCGAACTGATTTGCGACAGCCATAGTGGAGTCCTGTAGCTCAGTGGTTAGAGCACTCACCTTACAAACGAGAGACCTGGGTCTGATTCCCGGAAGGGCAAAATGTTGAGCAAGTTTCCTTACTCCACAAGGCTCTGTTTACAGTAAGTAAGAGCCCGGATGTTAGTTAAAAAAATAATAAATTGGTCACTTCAATCCACGACTCTTTGTGGAACACTGATGTGTGTAATTGACTGCCACATTTCGCCCACAAAATCTAGCGAATTCACTTTGCAGTATATTCTGTGAAGCACTTTAGGACATCTCCATTTCTGATATGACGCTATATTAAATGTAAGGATTATGATTATTGTTCTCCAGAGGTTTAAGGAGATTGGTGCGGTTATATTAGGTAGCACAAAAAAGTGCGAACATTCGTTAAATATATATGCTGGTCAACAAACACACAATTCTTAGAAAATATCATACTGACCACAATAGTTTTCTTTGTTATTCTTCTCACAGGGTCTTTGATAAGTTCATCTGATGGTGATTTAAATTGTGAACTTCTAGATACTTTCACTTGGCTGAAATGAGATTTCTTGTGTCTCTTTGACCTATAAAACATCAAGAAATCAGTTTCTCAAAACAACACATTATGCCAGAAGGATTACTGTGCTAAACACATCTAAGTTAGTCTGACAATTACTTTTAAACCACGTAACTGTACATTATTCATACTGCACGTCTCATATTAGTTATGAGCTAAACAAGATGGAAATGATTATGCAATCAAGTATTAGAAAAAAAAATATCCAAGGTCCTATGACAATAACTGCAGCTTGACCTCACAAACAAAGCTAAATCTGAAGGAACTTCAGAAGATGTAAATGCATTAGTCATTCTGAATATGTAAAAGCACAAAAGGGCTGAAACACATTTACTACAACATTATAAAATAATTCCTGCATATTGTTCTAACCTTATTATGCTGTCAAGACATTTTGAAGTGCTTTACAGAAAATACTGGAAAGTGTGTTATCTATTTTGTGGGCATCAGATGCAGTCACTTCCTCAGTCAGGGAAACCAAAGGCGGCTACCCTTTCCTATCACCGCACTGGTAAACTGATCAATTTAATATAAACCAGAAAATCTTCCAATCCCATTGAAAATTTACCTTGTGAACAATCCATCAGGCATCTTTCGTCACATACCATTTAAAAATGTATATCAATTGCTTCATAGAAGGGGGCTGTAAATTCACTGCTGTTTTTAAAATCACTGAGCTAACCTGCAGCTTTGTTGAAATAAATAAATCAGCCAATAAAGATCAGTTTTTTTTAACACTGAAGATTGCTGTACTAGGAATGTTCATTACAAAATGCAATTAAAAATTTTGATAGTACTAAAACTCACATTTGTTCTTCCAAATCATGAAATGTTTTGTTGCCTTAGAAATTCTATGTTGTGCTATTTTAATTGGAATTTAGACTGATATTTGTACAGCTTTCAGTTATCCAGCAGTGACGCATTTAACATTAAAAGTTTATGATACTTAAGAAAAGTACTGTACTAATATACACTTTACTTAACCAGTGCACTAAAGTAAAAATGTTTGGTGCCGAGACAATTAAATGAATGGTCAAAACTGATGCAACAATATGGAACACATTACCAACAACAAAATTACATTTGTAGAGAGCCTTTCTTTTATTCTAAAGATTCAAAAACTCCCACTTTTAATATTTGTGAATACATTTATGTTGTTTTTCACCTGTGAGAAATTAATTTTTGCTCTGCAGTTTGAAAGGATTCTTCATGACCATCCTGTAATCTTTCCTTCCTCCTTCTCTCTATATCATGGCGAAGGTCATCTGGATTGGTAGCGACCCACGTGCTGATCTGAGTGCAACAAAACATCTGTAACATCTGTATATAATACAAAATGACTCAGAAAACATAGTCGTAGGACTTCCACCCAAAGTATGTTATTTAATCCCGCTAATGTCAAGTCCCTTTGACCTGTACTTTTGTGAGTGTTCACCAATAAAATGCTTTTTGCAAGCATTTCTTTACAAGTCACTACCATCTGGCACTCATTCCTACTGCAGATCTTGGTGGAAATGCACATCAGAGCTGCGGCAAGTGCCATTATAAAGGCAATTAACAGTATGAAAGCTATTACTTAAAAACAAGGAAACATTCAAAGATATACATACTGTATATTAGGGTCCGGTGATATATCGATATATCGCTAAAACCCGATATAATTTTCATATCGATATGCCGATATAGACATTTCAAAAATATCGATATATCGGAAAATCAATATATCGAGGTAAAAAATCGGGATGCGAGCACACTGAACTACAAGACCCAGAATGCTCATCTCTATACACAATGCACAGACCGAGGTGCAAAGCCGCCATATTGTATTCATAGTCCTCGAATACAATATGCAGGTATGCAAGGGGGGGGGCAGAGAAGGCTGGGTGGGGGGGGGGGGGGGTGAGGGGGAGAGAGACGGCTGGGGGGAGGGGGAGAGGGACGGCTGGGGGGAGAGGGGGAGAGAGACGGCTGTGGGGAGGGGGAGAGAGACGGCTGGGGGGAGGGGGAGAGAGACGGCTGGGGGGGGGGGGGGGGGAGAGAGAGACGACTGGGGGGAGGAGGAGAGAGACGACTGGGGGGAGGGGGAGAGAGACGGCTGGGGGGAGGGGGAGAGAGACGGCTTTGGGGAGGGGGAGAGAGACAGCTGGGGGGAGGGGGAGAGAGATGGCTGGTGGGGTAGGAGAGGGGGAGAGAGACAGCTGGAGGGAGGGGGAAGAGAGACGGCTGGGGGGGGAGGGAGAGAGAGACGGCGGGGGTGGAGAAAGAGACGGCTGGGGGTTGGTGGGGGAGAGAGATGACGGGGGTGCGAGAGAGGGATGGTGGGGGGGGGGGGGGGGGGGGGGTAGAGACGGGGTGGATGTGCTAATATACAGATAGATAGAGATGGGGGGGGGATGTGAGAGAGGAGGGAGAGAGACACAGAGACACACAGACAGAAAAACACCGAGATGGAGAGAGTGAGAGACACAGAGAGAGACAGATATTTACCTCCTGAGGAGATAGGCCCCCGAATGCACGCGCACCCGGAATGCCCGGAATTCGTACGTGCGCAGTACGAAAAACGCGAAAATATCGATATTTCGGTATATCTCGATATGAGCCCATCGATATATCTAAATCTGAAAATGTCCATATCGACGGACCCTACTATATATATACACTGCGTGTATATATACAATATATATAAATAGTAAAAGCTATTTATCCGGCACCCTCAGGACGTGGCCAATGCCGGTTAAAGCGTGTGCCGGATATATGGCCGAAAACCCAACACAAAAAATATATATATATTTTTAATTATATTTTTAAAAACATAGCATATCAATAATAGATTAAATAATCATTTATATGATATAATATATAAATAATAATCTTCTTACACACAGCGATCAGGTAGTTCAGAGACATCTTTAAACTAGTGCAAAAGTTACACGTCTGAATGACACTGTTCTCATTGGGGGCAGAAGAGAGGAAAGCAAACGTGTTATTCAGAAAGTAGACAGCGGCCGCCGCTGTCACTGTTCAGTTGTTTTATTTATTAGTTTTTATTTAACCTGTTTGGGCTCAGTGACTTTTTCACTTGATTATTTTTACAGCTCTCTCGCTCTCGTAATTTTTTAAAAAACTTTCCTTCCAAATGATCCAAGGATCGACATTGAAAGCAAACATTTCATTTCATTTTTAAAGTTAGATTTGTTTTTAATATCAGACTAGGGTAAGGGGAGGCGTTGAGTGTGTTTCTGATATACACTGCAGCTTCTCAACCTTAAAGGTATTTGTAAAATAAACCAGACTTGAGATGTGTTGCAAACTTCACATTGCTGAGGATAAAGAAGGATTGGGACAGTGGAAGGAAATCCTGTCTGCAGTTCATTACTAAAGAGGAGAAATTTGATCTTGAATATTTTCAGGAGCCTGGACATTACACAGCCTCTCTTGGGATGCCTGTGTGTGTGTGTGTGTGTGCACTAACTTGAAACACTGCACTCTGTAAAACAAAACCAGATCGGGCATTGCAGGGGTGTGTGTTTTTATTAAAATAAAACCCAAGACTGTGATATGCATTGATCTGCAAGCTTTGCACATGGTGTGTGTGTGTTTAGCTGCTCTGTGGTTGCTCTCATTTTCCATTTAAATTAATCAACTCACCCTCTCTCTCCCTGCCTCTCTCAAACCTGGAGAGTGTACTGCTGTACCGGCAGCATTCTGAGCTGGCGCCACCTTCAGGCACCAAGTAGCAGCATTCCAAAATACTGACGCGAAGGAATATTCGGCAACACAAAAAATGCATTTTCCCGGATAAATTCCGGTTATTCAAACAGGGACCTTTTTTTTGCGGTGCCAGTTATACGGAAGTTACGGTTAATCGGGTCATGGATAAATACGGGCTTTTACTGTATATATTTTCTCCATTTCACGGTACACAGATTTCTAAACTCTTGAATGCTGAATGATACTGTACATTTTACTCTACTCAATGTATGCCATTAAGTTCGCAAACTTCTTTTACTTTTGTCAAAATGCTTATTTTCACATGACTGCATTGCTAACCTATTTACCATTTATCTTCATGACAAAATATTGCTGTGAATTTAAATGGGTGATTTCAATCATATACAGTACATTTAAAACATTCTAATATTTATATTTATCTGCAGAATTCTATCTAAAAATGTACACTTTACATTCTACTGTACATTCTAGGTGATGTTTTGTTTTTCTATACGATAAATTATTATTTTATTTGCATTACCTTTCCACCAACGTGTTTCCTCTTTCTGTTGTGCAGGTCTGACAGTGACATATCAATGCATCTTTTTCAAAGAAAAAGGAAAAATCCATTCAAACAAAATTCTTAGAAATGTTATACATTTATATGGTTGTAGGGAATAATAAAATTTGTTACAATGGTCACTGCAACCCATCTTTAAACAATACCTGTGTATCTCAGGTCCCAAATGGTTTCTCTCTTCTTTTAGCAGATATTGTGCATTTTGTAACTTTGAAAAGCGATCATGCAATGTTGGGCCTGAAGACTTGAAATGTTCCCCTGTATCGGAAATCATGACCATTTATTACCAAGATTAACAGTTCAGTGGAAAATATGAACTATGTAAATAGTTCTATTATATGTATATAGCATAATTATGCCAAGATAATGTTATTAACATAACTTCAAATAGTTGACTAGGTTAAGTATCTCATATTTAACTTCACTCTAATTAGCAAATAATTCAGTGTCTGGATTTGGTCACCTTCAAAGAAAATCACTAAAACTAATGCAACTGGACAGTTTACAAATAAGTCTATTTAGCAAATCAGCAATGTACATTCATAAGAATTTATAATCGTTTCATACAATATTAAAAATACATTTTATTGATATGCTGACGAGGCACCCAGAGATGAGCAGTAACATGGTTAGATCCAATGTAGTTCCCTAACACTGGCCCAACAGACATGTCAGCATTAAATAGGGTATTTGGTTCACCAGAGGTCAAGAATAACAGTTAAGATTCAATGTGGATGTTTCCTGCACTGGCTCAACAAGTCCAAAGGTTCCTCTCAAGAAAGTATGAATCATAATTAACAGTTTTATATAGGTTGTAGATAAGGCTGCAATTATCAATGATGTTATTTGTGAATAATAATATACTCACAACTTTGTTAAAACAGTATTATTTCTTTCAACTACTGTAAAAAAAAATGCAATAATGCATATCCAACCTTTAATCTGGTGCACCAAAGTGATTATCTCCTGGGCAAATTGTCCTGATGCGACGTTCGAGTTAGCCTTGAATGATGAACCCATATGTTCAAAGACATGATGGAACTCATCCCGTTTCTTTCCAACACTAACCAAATCCCGAGACATTAGTCTCTCTGAAGCATGGCTTGATGCAGGCCTGGAGAGATCCCCACATACACACAAAAAATTCACAACTAAGCAAAAAGGGAAATGTGGTGTTATCAAAAAGGAACTTTTTTCAAATATATGCACATATCCAGTTGACGTTTCCATTCTCCCCAATCCTATCTTGAAAAACAAAATCAAATACTGTCCATTCCTACAATCCAAATGGACTGAAAATGAACAATCTGATAAGTAATATGGTGAACTGTTTATCTGTGAGCAATTCTTTTGGGAGTTATATAAAGCAACATGACATATTGCAAAATTTAAATTAAAGCACATTCTTTTGTTCTTGTTGCATGCAACTTTTCAATGAATTAAATAAATCTGTAAGTTGATGACACATACATGGTCAAGCTGGTTTAAGATAACTGATCTCTGCATTTGTAGAGATGGACGGTATAGAATCCAGAAGTCACATTAAAAAAACCTGTCAATTAAAAGAAATTGTACACTTTTTTTGTGTTCCAGTTAACCTAATGTACTATTTCCATTCTGTACAATGGTAGTGCTCAAATCGTTATTATGCTATCTTACACTACATTCTGAGTGGAATGATTAAAGATCAACTGTTGTTTTTACTGATAAATATGATAACCTCTACAAGATATTAATTCAGAGTAAATGGCTACAAATTTGAAAGTTACCATCCAAATTTCATTATTTAATTTTCCTGAACATTTCTCTTTAATGCACCAAGTTAATTTTACAACATGGAATTTCCTGTAAAAATAATCCAATTAGGAGGACTGTAGTTATCTTAAATGCAGGTTAAAAGACACATCAAGTATAATCACTCAATCCCTTCTAACTCCAAAATAGAATTCCTCTAGCCAATGGTTTCATTCACTATTAATTTTGAATATAACTACACTACAACCGCACAATTCATCTTCCATTTACTTTAAGATTTTGCTTCCAATCTTTATGTTACTGTTTTAAGATTGAGAATGATTTTAAAAAATCAGATACGTTTCAATGGTTCCATCATTCGTTGGTTAGAAATATCAGCATTATTGGAAGTAAATTAATATTTCAAACATACAGTTGAGGCTGGGTATGAAGAAATTTCACACCAAATGCACAATGGGTACTGGAAATTCAGTGCCTTTTCATAATTCTACTCCTTTGGTCCAATCACTGACGCTGCCTTTTAGGATAATTTCCAATATTGCCCAGTCTTCCATTACAATGCGACACTTGACACTGCAGATTCAAAATTCCACTGCAGTTGACATCCAAGGGAGAAACAAAGCATACACATTTGAAGATAAAGTCAGATATTGAACTGAGTTGTGTTATATTGAAGTAAGTAGTTTCAGGCATCACACCTAGTATTAGATTGCTTCAGTTATTCCCTTTTTGGAAGATCTGGTTAACATATGCTCAATTACAGTGCAGGCATGGTGCAAGCCAACACAAATCTATCAATATTCTTTATTGGAAATACAGATAATTGTAATACTTGTCAATGAAATCTTATGAAACACTTTGATTGTCCAGCATCGTGGGCCATCCCCCAAACATCTAAGGCGCTATGCAAATGTAATCTTGTTGCTGTTGTTGATACTGGAAATTCATATCAATTGTTGTCTCTTCTGTTACTATTCAACCAGGACCAAATGTTGCAATGCAAATCAATATCCCACTTGAATTCGATGAATCATAGCAATCTGATATATAAATTATATGGTAAAATAAAATCTAATTTCTCATCAAATGGTTTAATTGCACTGTGCCTGATGTCTCCAGCATTTCAGAGTCCAAATGGCTTTAGTGAGTTGTGGCTGACGTCTCCAGAATTGAACAGCTCCATATTAAATCATTTCATAAATATGTGGTGGTGGATAGCAAGTGTTGTATTTTCTTCAGACTCAAGGGTGCAATTTCAGAATTTTCTTATTGTCCTGGTTTTCCTCTCTACATTTTCATCTCCGACGCAAACTATGCAACGCAGATTCACCGCAAATCCTCAGTTTTCAGGTTGGAATCACCGCCATTCATCGAATGAATCAACATTGCTGATCATCATAAACTGAAATCCACTATTTTAATCGGAAGATTCTACATGGTTCTATTTCTCCAAGGGCAAATCTTCCTGACTTTCAGTCTACTTCAATTCATATGAAGCGTGGCAATCTTTGGACTTCATACTTCAAATTAGATGCAACTTAATCCTAGTGAATTGATTTAACTCAATACTTACTTCCTTTCCATGAAATGAATTTCAATTTGACAACTGTTTAACAGATTTCTCAATGTTTGTGCAATGAATGGCCATATTGAGAAAGCACTGTTGGGCTTTTAGAAGATCTCATTTGCAAAACCTTGCTGTATCCAATTTCTTCCATTGAAGGGTTTCCTATTCTGCTGAATTTAAGAAATCTCATTTGCTGAATCCAAATGTGTTACTTTAGGATTTCTGTTCTCCTGGTTTTAGGAAATGTCATAGCATTCTTGGCCGAGTCAGAAGCTAGGGGCCACAAGTCCCAAACCGGACTTCGAGCTCACACCCTGGGCTGGCAATCCAGTCAGGAGGTCACATGTCTGTTCAGGTGGTCATTAAAGATCCTGTGTTCAAAGACAGCAGGGAGTTTCTCCTGGTGAACTGACTAACTCCCATCAAAATTGGTTATTCATTTCATTGTACAGTAGTTTGTGGGACACGACTGCTTAAATTGGTTGCCATGTTCACCTATAAAATGCACAAAGATTACACTTCACAGTAAATCTGCGAATTACTTTGTGACATCTCAACAAATTGATAAGGCACTATATCATATGTAAAGATTGTTATATTGTTGTATACTCTTGTTGGCATAAATTTGCTTAATCCAATATCTGCTCTTGAATCAACAGGTTTATTTGGATGTTGTATGTCAAGTATCTTTTTACTTTGGTCAGAAGATTGCAGGTTCAAGCCCTAAGTAAGATTTTGTGCTCATAGTCCATCCTGACGTTTCATTGTTGTGTTGGGGGAGTGTGGCATTGCCATGGGAGTCATATTTCAAATACAAAGTTAAATCAAGATCCTGCCCATCTGATGGTATAGATGTTAAATGATTCCATACCACTTTGAAAGATAAAATCAGTTACACACATTATGGTTTGTAAGAATTTGCTAGGAGCTGCTGTGTTTCCCCCCAAAAGTCAATACATTTTATAGATATTAACTGAAGCACTTTGACGCCTTCTGACATCATAGGGGGCTATATAAAATGGAAAAATTAACAGGTGCTCATTCCAACACATTTGTGAATCTTCCTTCATCATAACAAGATGGACCAAATAAAAAAAACTTCCAAACAGCAGAATCTTTGTATTCACATCTGCAGTTATAGATTTCATTGAACCCATTCAAATGGTTGTTCATCTACTAAACTAGGCTGATAAAGGGGATTCCATAATTTTCAGAAGTTTTGTTGATTTCTCACATCATTACTGTATCACCTCTTAGACATGAATTGAAAAACAAATCCAGAATTTACAAAAAACGATACAAAGCATGGACTTGAATTTCAGGTCCATCAAGGTGCTATTTGCGTACCATATCCGTCCATCTTCTTTAGTTATTCACCTTGATAGTTGAACTTTCAATTTAAAAAAACTTAGTGCTTGTTCGCAAGTTCTCTTAGAATTCATACATTGATTTAAACTCTTATCCCAAGGGGAATTATTTCTGTTGAGCATAAAACTGATGGGGAAGATGATACTCACACAGGGTGCGAACACAGGCACGGACTAGTTAGGCCAAGTGGTCTGTTTCCGGGCCGCACAATCCATGTAAATCTATGTTTAAGTTTCAAGGTTAAAGTTCCTGTTTTCCTCTGACACATTCCGAAAAATATAAACTTGGTAGATAATCCAGATTTCTGCTATTTAAGAATACAATTCCGCAAATGGCTTCACAAAATGGAGGCAAAGTAGCGTTCTTCACACATTCATAAAACAGTGATGTTTGATTTCTCCAGTCTATTGTGCTTTTACTTGAATCTAAAACACTTGCAGAATTGCAAAGTTTTTTTTACTGAGTCGGACATTAAAGATACGTAAAAGAAAATGGCATGAAATTTCTTTACCCAGGCTCATACAATTATTAAAGAAACAAGGACAATACCTGTGCTTATCCAGAGTTTTCTTCATATTCACTTTGATTGTAAGGGACTCAGTCATAGTGTTTCTGTTATTGTTGATGGGACGACGTGATGTTTCCATATGAGAGGATCTGTGGTCTGTTCCCTTGTGTTCCATGTCACAACAGCCTTCAGAACCACCAGTACGGCTACTATATTCATCTTTTCCTCTTATTACTGATGTAGTTGTAGGTCTTCGTATCACTTTTTTGGCTTTGGGTTGGTCTTTCTGCTGAAATCTATCAGAGGAATTCTCAGAACTTGAATATTTGCCTGACACTGAGCGGTGGCTCTCTGTTCTGTTGACATCAGCATCCAGCTTCCTATTGTTACTGTGAAAATGACTCACCTCTTTACTACTTAATGAGCTGATCATTAAACATCTATCTTCTCGGTTTGAATATTCTGGCCGTCTTTCACCGGAAAAGCTCTTGCGATACTCAGAGGAACGCAACATAGGATGCTTTTGGGAATATTCAAACCCACTCTTTACCTGTGCATACTCTTCAAAACGGTGGCCACTAGGATACCGTTCTCTGGACACATCTTTAACATACACCTTTTCAGAATCACAATATGATTTACTGGAGCAGCCTTTTCTATGAGGTGATTTCTCCCATTTCCATTTTAAATTGCTTTCTTGTGCAGTCACCTCATGGCTGCCAGGTTCGCGCCCTCTTCCAAATGCTTCTCTGTACCTTCTGGTATTATCCTCCTCAGGATACCTGTGTTGACATAAAGCAGTTTACACTTGTAGTAGAGAGAGACATTGAGAATTAGTTTCGGTAACACCGAACTATGGGAGCAATGCCTTGAAAGCAGCATTTTACCCAGGTTACTAGTTAACCATCTATCCCTCTGAAAACTATTCAGTAAGTTGCTGAGGGTAAAATAAAGCTGTTCTCAGCTTTCTAGTCATGAATCTGCTTTACTTCATCATAACTTAAGATATTATTTATACAAAATGTTTGCATTTTCAGGATTAGGAAAAAATGGCTTTCAAGGTTTAAATCCTCAACTAACAAATGCGACCATTTTATTCAGTTGAGGTTCTATATGAAAACACACAGGCTTAACGTTTCTATTCGAATACCTCTTCTGATATGAGCTCCTGTCCAGAAATTCTTCATATCTTCCAGGAGAACGTGGATGCCCTGAAGGTCTTTCTTCATGCAAGCCATAACTTCTAACACCTTCTGATTCATGCCATTTCTTTTCACAGCCATAATAGCTTGATGGTCTGTCATATGAATGTACTCTCAATTCATTCTTGAGTGTTTGAGGTTTTCCATGCAATATTCTGTCATGTGTTAGGGTCTCTTTGCTCTGGTGATATTGCCGACCAGCGTGGTCATGATGCCATTCATTGCGATTGCGGTGCCTCTCATCATGGTCATGGTAAGGATTGTCTTCAGGAAATCTAGAAGAAGATGGATATGTTCGGTTTCCTTTCCTTTCCGTTGGATAAATATTTCTTCCAGTTGCAGACGCATGTTCTGATGCCATTCTTCTATTATTAGGGGAAGGTTGCCTATTTTCAAAAACATTATTAACTTTAACATATTGTGCACTTCCTGATCTTGACTCTGCACCTCCTTGTTCACGCCACATTCCTCTGTGTCCTGCCCAGTACATGGGTTGTCCTGAACCTTGGTTGAAACCTCTTGATTCTCCACCATGATGTAATTGTCTCTCCATATGGTATTCCTGGCTTCTTCCAGAGCTTGGTGAAATGGACCTACAATGTTTTTGAAGAAGATGGGACATTTTGATATGTCTCAAACAAAACAAAAGAAGCACTGAACTTAAAAGCTAATTTTTAGAAAAACTTTTCATCTTCAGATGACATCATAATATATATGGTGAAGCATCACAAAAGGCAAGAATCTGAAGAGAAGACATTTTAAAGAGGCTGTATGTTATTAGAAGCAGACTCATTTGATTATCAAAAAATCCAAATAAGATTAATCCCTTATTGAACTTTGTATTAGCAAGCCTTTATGTGGCAAGTTGGTTTCAATTTATTCCATGTTTTTGGAAGATGCAATACTTTTACGTTTGGTTATCCCTATTTAACCAAGACATGTAGTAGTGTTCTGCATTAAAAGATGCAGAAACGCACAAATAAAGGAGCACAGGCAAATATTAAAATGCAAATTCACATTCAAATCTCCAGATAGCCTCTCCTCACTTTAAGTCTGTGAACTCCTACAACTTTACTGACTCAGCCACTCCCTTCGATCAGCAAACAATGGCCTGCTTCATGTCACTGTCCTATGTACCACACCATTGGCAAGCAGGCTTTCAGCAAATCTTCCCTTGTTCTATAAAAATCTCTCACTCACCCCATCCCTCTAACTCACCCCATCTCTCTAATTCACCTCATCCCTCTAACTCACCCCAACCCAGGTGCAGCTAACAGTGTAAAGCACTTCTTTGAGACACCCTCCCAACATGAATGACACCGAAGAAATAAATTAAACAGTTGTATTCATTGTTTGGAATTGAAAGTCAAATCCAACTGTTATTTAGTATTATAAAATATAAATGCTATGCTGCAAATTACTATCTCCACCAGGTGAAAAAGAATGACTGAATCTTAGTAAACTAGTGCAAATAATCCCCCCACCCCAGGTCACCATCCCTCAATATCTATGCAATGAAAGAGAACATACCATCATCAACAGTCAAAATGACATCATTTCCATGCACGTCCTGAACACTAACAGCTACTGTTTACTCAACTCTCAACATTGCCAATAAAATCGATTATTACAATCTCCAACAACAACCTGGATGCTAATACATGGGTAAATACATTCCCCTTATTCACCCATGGTGATATGTTGCCATCTTTCTAATAAGAAATGAGTACAAGCAATTACAAATCGTCCTTACCGAATATAGTGCTATTAACTGGGTGCAAGGTTCTAGCACAAGAAATATTATAATCAAATCCACTTATAAGCACATAAATAATTGATTATTATAGATCAAAATTATGATACATTGTTCAGCAGTGCAGAGCCCACTTGTTAAGTGCAGAAGTATTCACAACCACTCCTAAGCAAAATTACCCGCAACATTTCCATAAGTGAAAAAAATTAACAACAACAAAATTACATTTGTAGAGCACCTTTCATGTTGGGAGGACGTCCCAAGGCGCTGAGAGTGAATTATGAACAAATTATCAAACAGTGTCTAGCAACAACAACAAAAATTACACTTGTATAGCACCTTTCACCTCAGGAGGACGTCCCAAGGCGCTGGACAGTCATTGTTTCAGACCTGAGCTGGGGTCGGAGATGGGGAGTGTGGAGGGAAAGGGGGTAGGATTTGGGCTGACCGACGGGACCAACAAAGAGGAGGGTCTTGATGTGGGACTTGAAGGAGGCCAGGAAGGGGTTGAAGCAGAGGGACAATAGGATAGAGTTCCAGAGGTTAGGGGCAGAGTGACTGAAGGCTCACCAGCCAATGGTGGGCAGGTGGGGCAGGGTACATGGAGCAGGCCAGAGCCTGCTGAGTGGAGGGAGCGGGCAGGTCGGTAGAGGGTTAGAAGGCTGCAGAGGTAGGGTGGGGGGAGGCCGTGGAGGGCTTTGAATGTGAGGAGCAGGATCATGAATTGGATCCTCTGGATTATGGGGAGCCAGTGGAGTATGGCGAGGATGGGAGAGATGGGGTCACAAAGCTTGGGGCGGTAGAGGCCGCAGGCCGCAGCATTGTGGATTATCTGCAACCTGTGGAGGGAGGAATTGAAAGCGACAAGCAGGGCATTTGCGTAGTCAAGCTGAGATGTAATGAACGTGTGAATGAGGGTTTCAGTGGCCTTGGGGGTAAGGTAATGGCGGGGTCAGGCAATATTGTGGAGGTGAGGGAAGGCAGAGCGAGTCATTGCTTGGATGTGGGGGAGGAAAGACAGTTGAGGATCAAAGACACCTAGGGTCTCGACGAGCTTGGTGAGGTTGAGTGTGCAACCCTGGAGGTTGATATTGCTTGCGCCTGATGCATGGAGACGCTGGCACGAGCCAATCAGGAGGGCCTCAGTCTTGTTGACATTCAACTGTAGAAAATTAGCTCTCATCCAGGACTTGATGTCTCACAGGCAATCTGTCAGGACAGTAGTAGTCCTGGAGTAGAGGGTAGAGGCAGAAAGATAAGAGTTGGGTGTCATCTGCATACATGTGGAAGTTAACCAAGGCGGAGCATGTAGATGTTAAAAAATGAGGGGCCAAGGACAGAGTCCTGAGGGACACCACAGGTGACAGTGCGGGGGCTGAAAGGTGGTGACACAGTGGAGATGATGAGAAAGGTAGAAGGTCTGTGGAAATTGAGCTGTGAGGAGACATTGTAGGAGGATGGAGTGGTCGACAGTATCGAAAGCAGCAGAGAGGTCAAGGAGACAAAGAAAGCCCTGATCACAGATGTTTAAAATGTCATTAGAGACTTCGACCAGAGCTGTCTCTGTGATATGGGCAGTACGGAAACCAGATGGCAGGGGTTTGAAGAGGGAACGGCGAGAGAAAAAGGACAGAAGCTACAAAGCACCAATTCATTCCAGGGCATTAGAGAGGAAAGGGAGGTTGGATATGGGGCAGTAGCTGGAGAGTAGGGATAAGGAGCTACTGTGGCTCAGTGGTTAGAGCACTTGTCTTGCAAGCTGGGGAGACCAAGCTGGGGAGACCTGTGTTCGAATCCAGGCAGGTCAGGGCGAAACCTTGGGCAAGTTTCCTTACTCCACACGCCTAATAATAATCCCTCCAAAAAAAATCACAATAATAAAATTGGTCATTTCAATCCACGACTGTGTGTGGGACACTGCTGTGCGCAATTGGCTGCCGCGATTCGCCCACAAATATATACAGTCAATTCACTTTACAGTATATTCTGTGAAGCGCTTTGGGACGTTGATAAAATGTGGAAAGCGCTATATCAAATGCAAGGATTATTATTATTACTATTATTATAGGTCCATTGAAAGTTTTTTCAAGATCGGAGTAATGACAGCAGTTTTTAGAGGGGAAGGAACAGGGCTGGTAAATATGGAGAGGTTGATAATGTCAGTTAGGAGGGGGGCTAGGAGATGGAGCTGGGAAATGAGGAGAAAGGTGGGGATGGGGTCAAGAGAGCATGTGGTGGGTTTAATTTTTTGCATGAGAGCAGAGAGGGTAGAGAGAGAGATTGGGTCAAAGGTGTGTAGTGGCGGGTGAGAGGGGGGTGAATTCTGGGGGAGAGGTAATGTGGAGGTAGTGGTGGATAAGGTAGAGGTGGCTGAACGGATTCCCTCAATGTTTGATTCAAAGTCCAGCATCTCCTCGCAGTTGGATAGGATGGGTGAGGCTTGGGAGGGTGCATGGAGGAGACAGTTTGTGGTGGAGAAAAGGAGCCTGGGGTGGTCCTTGGCCTTGAAGATTAATTTGAAGTAATAGGAGGACTTGGCAAAGGCAGAGCAGCAGGCCTTTGTGTGATCCAGTCAAATTTGCAGATGGACCGTTAGTTTTGATTTACCTCTATCCACTACTCTCACTCTGTCCTTCTCTCCCACCACCCCCCCACCCCCTCCACACCTTCTCTCTCTCCCTGGACCCCATCACCACTTCCCTCTGCTCCAGTCTGGGCATCCTCTGCCAGGCCCAGCATGGCACCAGGCGCTGGGTGTCCCTGAGCAGCCACCCCAACTGTCCCATCATTCATTCTCTCCGCACAAACCGCCTCCTCAAGGCAAACAATACTTCCCCCTCTCTCATATGTACACTCCCCACTTCTCCAACCTCCTCACACTCCACTCATCTCTTCTATACACCCTCAAATCCTCTGCGCACCACTCTCTTCTCCCTCTCCCCCCACTAGCAAACCCATCTGCATTTCCCTTCAAAATGTCCGTTCCTCTCTAACAAAGCACTCAGTATTCATGACTTCATCCTGGATGAGCACAATGATAACCTTGGCCTTACGGAAACCTGGCCCTCCCCAATGACCCCGTCCCTCTAGTCGAAGCCTCTCCTCCAGGCTACACCGTGCACCACACACCCCGCCCTAACCAACACGGCGGCGGGGTGGCCCTCATCTCCAAAGCTTCCCTTGGTCTTTCCCCCTATTCCTCTGGCTGTTTTCTCTCTTTTGAGCACCTCACCCTCTTATCATCCTTCTCTCTCACTAAATATTATTCTGCCCTACCGCCCTACTAAACCCCTGGCTCCTTCCTAGAACATAAGAACATAAGAATTAGGAGCAGTAGGCCATTCGGCCCCTCGAGCATGCCCTGCCATTCAATAAGATCATGGCTGATCTATTCTAACTTCACCTACCCATCTTATCCCCATATCCCTTAATCCCTTTATCCGCAAGAAATCTTATCAATCTCAGTCTTGAATATGTTGACGACTGAGCATCTACAGCCCTTTGGGGTAGAGAATTCCATAAATTCACTACCCTCTGAGTAAAGAAGTTTTTTCTCAACTCAGTGCGAAAGGCTGACCCCTAATTTTAAGACTGTGAACCCTGGTTATAGTTTCCCCAACCAGGGGAAATAGTCTCCCACTATCTACTCTGTCTTGCCCCTTAATAATCTTACAGGTTTATATAAGATCACCTCTAATTCTTCTATATTCTAGATAACATAGGCCTAGATTGCTCAACCTATCCTCATAACTCATCCCCCTCACCCCGGGTACCAACCTCGTGAATCTATGTTGTACCCCCTCCAAGGCAAGTACACCCTTTCTTAAATAAGGAGACCAAAACTGCACACAACATTCCAGGTGCGGTCTCACAAGGGCCCTTCACAGCTGCAGCAAAACTTCTCTACTCTTATATTCCAACCCTTTTATAATGAACGCCAAAATACCGTTAGCCTTCCTAGTGCTTGCTGTACCTGCAGACTAACGTTTTGTGACTAGTGTACAAGGACACCCAAGTTCCTCTCTGATATCTCCACTCTCCTCTCCCTGTCCCTCTACTCTGTACGCCTGCTCATCATGGGCGATTTCAACCTCCATTTAAACTCCCCTTGCACCATATCCTCTGATTTCTCCGATCCTCGCTAAACCTCACCCTCCACATCGACTCACCGACCCACAACTGTGGCTACTCTCCCGACCTTGTCCTCACCCATGGCCTTGACATTTCCGAACTCAGCATAATGGACAAGGACATCTCGGACCACTTCCTCATCTCCTTCTCCTCTCACATCCCCCTCTCCCCCACTAAGCCCTCAACTGTACACTTCCGCCCATTGAAAAGTCTCCCCCCTGAAACCCAACAGAGGCCCTCACATCCTCTGACCTCCTACCCCTCTGGCCTTCCACCCACAGTGATCCTGAAGCAGCCGTCCAGCTGCTCCATGATCGCTTCTCCTCCACCTTCAACTCTCTCGTCCTCCTGAAATCCAGTTCCATCTCCAAATCTACCCTTTCCCCCAGGTATAATACTGAACTCTGCCCCCTAAAAACGCAAACCCGGCTGGATGTGGTGGGAGATATTACGGGAATGTCTTATGTACAAATTCTCAAACAATTCTACAATTTCCTTGGTAACTCATTGGAATCCTGTGCTAGTGAAACTATAAACTCAAATCTATCACACCTTTACTTGGAAAGTTAAGAGTTTTGAAATAGTTCAGTAGTACACATTCTACAAATACCGAATTTGCTTACCTGCGTCTCCATCTCGGGGATTTTGACCGTGAGAAAATCATCGCTTTGGATACAGAATTCTCTGACCTATCATATCAATATGCAATTATTAGAATTCATATACCCAAAACAAATCTGGTTAATCATGAACGCTACAAAGAACACAATCCTAAAATATTCCTTAATCATTAAAACATGCAACAGAGACTAGATTAGTGTAATACTTTAATATCTCTTTAACACATTAAACTCTTCCAGTACAATTTCAGGATAGGAAGATGTCATAAAGTGCCTGCCAATTCTGTCTGGGCACCAGAACTGAGAGGTTGAGGAGGGTAAGTCTGAAAGCAGGTATATTTAGAGGAGTAACTCGAAAGGGAGCGAGAAAATGGGAAGGACTTGGGATGGAGTTCCAGAGGGCAGCAAGACATTTTATACAGCAATAATAAACAACATTATAATTGCAGGATTTGCTCACCTGCGCCTCCATTTCGGGGATCTTGACCGTGAGCGAATCATGGCATTGGTTAACAGGGATTCCTCTGACCTGTGACATCAATTGTGAATTATGAGGATTCA
Organism: Hydrolagus colliei; assembly: GCA_035084275.1. Lineage (NCBI taxonomy): Eukaryota > Metazoa > Chordata > Chondrichthyes > Chimaeriformes > Chimaeridae > Hydrolagus > Hydrolagus colliei. Next base: position 66,277,220 of record CM068745.1, read on the forward strand.
TTCACCCATAATATTTGTGACAAACATGAATATTACCAAGAACTCAATCTTAAAATAAGTCCTCATTTATGAGAAAATGCTCATCAGAAAGAAAGCTTTAAGTACCATTACTTTATTGTTATTAAAAAAAGTTTTAAAGTTTTTGCTCCACCTGATGTCTGAAATGTAGGTAGCCATCATTAAGAGTATCCAAACTAAACGCAATTTCCCATATGCATAGAAACACCCATCAGTCTATGATATTGGGCACTCTCTCATTACATAAACACACCTTGAAATTGCTAAGTTTAGGTGGCATGCATATTGGAACTTTGGATTGGTTTGGATATTCCTAAGCACGCTGAAGGGTGTGTATCAAACCAAAAAAGCCAACTGAATGGCCAATTTTCTTTTTGAAGAAATCCTCTTTTTGAAAATACATGCGTGAAAACAATACATTTTAACCCTTATAGCATTGTAAGCGAGACCACATATTCAAATGCTCCTGGTCTGTGAATATTTTCATTTTTCAACAAACGCTAAATAAATCCTGTAATAAATACTTTATCTAGCTGCCTTGAGACGTCCTCCCGACAATCAAAGATGCTATACAAATATAGTTTTGTTGTTCAAAGCATTTAAAAATATCTGCTTCATTTTGTTTTTAGTCTGCACCATTATCTACTCCATCTCTCCTTTCTCAGTGCCTCTTATCTCTATGAAATGCTTCTGGGCATTAAGCCTAATGTGAAAGCCATTATAAACTGTTTTTGTACAGTAAAAGCCCGTTTAACCGTGACCTGATGAATCGTAACTTCCGTATAACTGGCACCTAAAAAAAAAAAGGGCCCCATTCGAATAACCGGATTTTATCTGGCACAATCGCTGCAGCGCATTTAATGAGTCGATTGTCGCACAAGAGTACGATTAGTTCTGAGTGTTGTCGGTAGTGGTACTTCTGTTTTTTCCTCTCAAAGCAGCACTGTCAGTTTTTCCTCTCCCTCTCTTTTTCTTTCTCCCCCTCTCCTTCCTTCCTCTCTATCTCTCCATCTCTCTTTCTATCTCTTCCCCTTTCTTTCCCTCTCTCTTTGATGGATACTATGTATTGCCTATGTAGCCTGACTATATCGTGGGTTTATACACTGTTTTGGTGGGGGGTGGGGTGGAAGAAGGAGAGAGATGTAGGGAGAGAGAGGGTGGGGGGGAAAGAAAGAGGAATGGGAGGGGGAGAGAGAGGTGGGGGAGAGGAGGGGGAGTTGATTAATTTAGATGGAAAATGAGAGTGGAGGGGGGTTGGGTTTGGAGCCATTGAGATGCCCGACTGACTGAGTGTGTTTGTGTGTGTGTGTGTGAGAAAGAGTGAAGGAGGGAGAGAAAGAAAAAAGAGGAAAGACCGACAATGCTGCTTAGAGGAAAAAACTCTTCCATCCGCCATTATAGAGCTTTGCTTTGTGAATGTGTGTTGTGTTTATAGACTATAATCGGTAATTGGTAAGTATCCATACAATATTGTTATTATTTAGTCTATTATTAATATGGTGTGTTTAAAAAAAAGCTTTCTTTGTGTTTGGTTTTCGATGTCGATATTCGACCGAATATCCGGCATGCCGTTTAACCAGCATTGGCCAGGTCCCGCACGTGCCGGATAAACAGGCTTTTACTGTACATCTATCAAGTATATCTATCAAATGTTAGGGGCATTAGTGTAATTTTAATGCCATACAAACATTCCACACATTAAATCAAATTCCTGTAGTTAGTTTTGCTCATCCTCACCTTTGCTTTTAAACATTATGAACCATAAAGCTCTACGTATGTATTTATAAAAACAAGTCAATAGATCTTCAACAGTGAATCAATACACTGGAATCTGCTGCTCACAATGATGCACAAATATACCATTAAAGGATAAAGAGCCGCTCTTGAAAATTTAATTGGGGGGCTTGGGACCTTTGCTAAAAAAATGTTTTTATGGTATGCTGCACTGTAACACATTCAAAAATTAAAATCAGTAATTGAAAATCTAGTATTACTAAACCATCTCTGAACCATCCTGCTTCTAGAATTACATATCAGAACTCTTCATTTCCAGTGTTCAAGGATGAGTTATGAAAGATGTGTCTAACCAGCTAAAACTGCTATAACTTGCCATTGTTATTGTTGTCAAGCTTTCCCACTGTTAATCCAGCTAGAACCACCCTACCCGTTACAGCTCTGGCTTACAGTGTTAATAGATAAATGGGATAACTCCCTGGCGACTAGTCCACCCTTCTTGGTGCAGCAGATAAACCAGGCTGGCTGTGCTCTGGAATACTACGGACCCACATGGCTCAAGAACCGGACAAGCGACCGCCATAGAGGGCTGTCTCGATTCCGAAATTCCAGTGCCAGGCATATCACCTTGGAGCCAATTCAACTTGATATAACAGTCCTTCCATTTTTGATTGGAAGGCGCTAAGATGGGTCGTCTGGAAGGATGAGAACAAAGGGCAAATTATCTTCTTCATCCAAATCAACCTGGTAAACTTTTCGGTCCATTCCAGAGCTAGCCACTCACACCTGCAACTAATAGTTAGCCCAGCAAGTCCGGACTGTTTGGTATTAAACAAATCCCAAGACGAGCGACCCTATTTAAAGCAACACGTGAAATTCTTCCAGAAATGGGCGAGTGCATCTCGATATTATTCACTCAATGTGTAGTTTATCTCGCTCCCCAAACCTAGAGACGTCCTGTCTGGTTAGATGTGTGTGTGTGGGGGGGGGGGGGGGGGGGGGGGGTTAGACAGCTGTAACCCTATCTTTGGCGTCGCTGATGAAACACAGAGAAACAACAAGAATGAGGAGCACAAGGGATGGAGCTGCAGTGGGTCTGACCATTACTAAAATAGCCGTGGTGTCGTACACTAGTAGAAGCGGCGGCACATCTCTCTGCCCGGTGACTGACCGAGTCTCTGCCCCGCTCGGTACAGGCGGCGGCAGCTCACGTTGGCTCTCCGGTCGATGCGCGGGCGCGTGCGCGGTGTGCGAGCCCAGCTCGAGCTGGTGGCGATAACCGGATCCAAAGTCCCGACAGATAGACAGACACACACACACATACACAACGGCCGACCCCGGTCACTCAGGCTCCTCCGGACCCTCACCCACCCTCAGGCCGAAAACGGAGGGCCCGCTCACTGTCAGTCGATCAAACAAACACACGTCGTTTCACATACGTTACCGTCTGTCTCACTGTAGAGAGCCGGCGGCGAATGGCGGCCACTTGATCACCGTCTCCGCCTCTCGGACTCAGCCCCCCCCCCACCCGCCGAGCCGCACGCAGCTCACAACACGGGTTCTCGGGCTCGCAGGCAACTTCCGGTCGTTTCGTCCGATCGACAGGCAAACCGCCTTCCACGTGACTCCAGAAACGCTAACGGCCCCTGGGGAAGAAACGGCGAAAAAATCTAAACTCCGACCTCGCGGCCGACAAACGGCAGGGATTGGGTGAGGGGAGGGCCAGAGCGGCCGCCGCGTCAATCATGTGACATACCAACGGCTCCAAGTCTCTCATTGGTGGACGGTCCTGTCAATCAGCATCAAACGTTCTCCCTCCCTCACAATCGCTGAGAGGAGGGGTCTGTGACACCAGAAGCGCGTGCACCTCCCTCTCTCTCCCCCCCCCCCCCCCCCCCCCCCACGGTCCCAGCCCAGTGATTGACAGTCAGGATGAGAGCCAACTGCCCCATTTGTAATAATGACCATAATAATAATGCTGGCATTTGGTATATAGCCCTTTTCGCGTCTTCTAGACGTCTCAAAGCGCTTCACAGAATACACAGTACTGTACTGTAAAGTAAATTGACTGCGGAACAGCAGTGTCCTGCTAACAGTTGTAGGTTGAGTGACCAAATTATAATTGATTTTTTCCTCTATTGAGAGATTATTATCAGGCATGTGGAGTGAGGAAGCTCGCCCAAGGTTTCGCCCTGACCTGGAATGTCTTACTTTATATTTCAGCACCTGAAACTCACTAACTCTGGGCTTCACTGACACTTGAGTTTAACATGCCAGGTCTTTAATGCCCTGTGCCATATATTGATGCTCCAGTACCTATTATCCGGATGGGGGGTGGGGGGTAAGTGACGAGATTGGAGTCCTGCAGCTCAGTGGTTAGAGCACTCGCCTTGCAAGTGAGAGACCTGGGTTCGATTCCAGGCAGGGCAAAACCTTGTGTTGAGTAAGTTTTCTTACTCAATAATGATCCCTCAAAAAACAAGCAATAAGTTGCTGTTCGTGGGACACTGCTGTGCGCAATTGGCTGCCATGTTTCACCCACAAATATACAGTCAATTCACTTTACAGAATATTCTGTGAAGCGCTTTGAGACATCTAGAAGACATGAAAAGCTCTATATCAAATGCAAGGATTATTAGTATCTGTTCCAGGCATTTCTGATGGAAATTGCAGAGCTTCTGTTTGTAGATGATTTTTGGGACATAATGATACTGCATGGGTCAATAGGAGATTTTAGTTACCAATATGTTATCAATTGGATAGAAGCAGCCTGGTCTTATGAAAGACCAGCTATTCTGGCTCATTGGAGGGGCAGATGGATCATTAGGAGAGGAAACATTCCTGCAAGCTAACCATAACAGTCCTGGCTGGATAAGCAGTGGGAAGAATTGTCAGACAGTGCTTATAAATGCAAATTATTGTTTTAGCTAGTCAAACAGCAGTAATATCCCAACACATACCCTGGAGTCCCTACAACAATAACATCAACAAAATTACATTAATAAAGCATCTTTCATGTCGGGAGGACGTCCTAGGATGATGAAAAGTCAGGGTCAGGACCCAAGCATGGGGTAGGGGCAGGATAGGTGGGAGGGGAGGGATAGAGGTGGGAGGGCTGCTGAAGGCACAATCAAAAAAGAGGGTCTTGAGACTGGCCTTGAAGGAGGCAATGGAGGAAGAGAGGCAAAGAGACTGTGGGTTGGAATTCCAGAGTGTGGGGGCAGAGAGGCTGAAAGCCCGTCCACCGATGGTAGGGCGGTTATGGCGGGTGACGTGGAGCAGATCGGAGCCCGCTGAACATGGGGCAGGGGGGTTGGTGGGGAGTCAGCATGTCGGAGAGGTAGGAGGGGGCAAGGCCGTGGATTACTGTGAAAGTGAGGACGAGGACCTTGAATTCGAATCTCTGGAGGAAGGGGAGCCTATGGAGTCGGGTGATGGTGGGAGTGATGGGGTCGCGGAGCCTGGTGCGGGAGAGAATAGGAGCTGCAGAGTTTTGGATGATCTGAAGCTTGTGAAGGGAAGAGCTGGGAAGGCCGACGAGGAGGGAATCCTAGACCTAGGCTTGCAAAATTGCACCTAATACTTTCCATAATTAGGTAAATGGTGAATTCCTGAGAAGGAGCACAAATTCTATTTCCAGGAGCATTCCATGTGTAAGGCCATACATATGTGAATCTGAGTCTGGTCCAGATATTCTTAAGTTGTTTTTTTTCACATGTATCAAACATCTGGCTGGTTTCAACGTGTGTTACAATCACGTGGGATTACTGGCAGGAATAATATGTTACGGATGTTTTGACCAAAGGCGCTTTTTCAAAAAAGAACTTTTAAGGAAAAGAGAAAAAGGGACAAGGCATCTTTAGACTTGATTTCCTTGCTCAGCACAGACGGCCGCATTTATTTGAGATGTTATTTTATGTGAAAGATGTACTGGTAATAATAAATAATAATCCTTGCTTTTGATATTGCGCTTTTCACATCTTATTGATGTCTCAAAGCACTTCACAGACGATACTGTAAAGTGAATTGACTATATATTTGCGGGTGAAATGCGGCAGCCAATTGCACACAGCAGTGTCCCACAAACAGTTGACCAAAAAGACCAATTTTATTACTGTAGTTTTTTTTTGGACGGATTATTATTAGGCGTGTGGAGTAAGGAAACTTGCCCAACGTTTCATCCTGACCTGCCTGGATTTGAACACAGGTCTCACGCTTGTAAGGCGAGTGCTCTAACCACTGAGCCACAGGAGCTCCAGATGTATATAAATAAATGCATGTCATATTTGTTCGTAAAGCAGTTCCATTCCAAAAATTTGCAGACGTGCAAGTGAAATTACAATCAGCATATCAAAAGCTGCTTCAGGTATGATTGGCATTGAAACTTAGCTAGGGTCTTATATAAGATCCAGAGATAGGCAGAGATGTTGAAAATATGTTATGCCTTTTCTCTCAGAAATCTATAACTTACAGATACATTGTTAATACATTGTTCAGATATATTTAGTAGTGATTAGATGGAGTGTCATTATGTAGTGTGAACAAGAAGCCTGATTGATGTACAGGAGGAATTGATTTTTAAAAAGTTTGCAACCCATCCCAGCAAAGTTTTAATCATTACAAATCTCAACCCTTCCCTCCCATAGTTTTGTCAAGGCTTTTTGAAAATTGTTTAATAAGTATAACTACAAGCATTTTGAATAAAAATTTATTTGTGTTACATACACACATGCTGTACATGGACAATGGTGATAGGATTATTCAGCACATCAACAAGTACACAACAACAAACTACAGTATCATGTAACGGCCAGCATATAGTTTCATAAGATGTTAAAGATAAATACATAAATCATTTCACTAGGGTGATGCCTGTTGGTATATGAAACAAGATTACCACCTACACATAATCCAATGTGTCATGCAAAACACACTGTAATCACTGTATTAGCCATAAAATTATTTTTCATGTATTGATGATTTAACCAGACCCATACAAGTGTGCACACCACACACAATAAACTAGTATTTGAAATTTGTTTGCGAATTTCTTGTTAAAAACTGAAATGCAAAGCTTCTACCTGACAGAAGCCAACATAGAGCTGTAGCATTTTGTATGAGACAGTGGAGAGTGGTATTGCGCCAGCAGTGCAAATTTGGCCACATACACATTTAGGTTTTTTTTAAAAAAAACTTCTATTTCTTGGCAAGAATAACTTCCTAAGGTACAGTGAAGGTTAGCCAATCTCAACCATTCAACTTTGCCTGAACATGATTTTCTCAAAAGCTCCTAAAGGTTTTAGACGTACAAACAGTTTGGCCATCAGGAACAATTATTAACAAGCTAACGTTTAACAAAATCCAACCACTTGCCCAAATACTGTACTGAGAAAATGAGGAAAGGGTACATTTTAAGACACAGTAGCATTTCCTCTGGTCTTAAATCAGATGATTGTGTAAACAACCAAAGTGCGCAATGCAAATTGTAGCAGCAGCTGTTTTTCCCTGTGGACCATGGAAACTACCTTCAAGCACTGTAGTGTAACATTACATACAATGGCATATAGAACATTTAAAGGTGCCCATAGTATTTTGAATCTCCTAAATTGAATTTTTTAAAATTATTGTGTTAGATGAAATGGTCATGGTAGCTGTGGGGTACAAGAAAACCACAACAAGCATTGCTTAAAGAGCCCCTGTGAAACATTCTTTTTCCTAGATCTTGCTGAAACTGATTTCTATCTATATATTGAAGAGATGCTAGTATTATTCTGCAATGGTAAAAATAATGTGTGCAGTTTATGCTTTATACCTGTGTTCCTTTTGAAGTACAAGTGAGATCTACATCAGCAAAATAGTGCACATTGAAAAGCTCTGAAGAAATAACGTTTGCAATTAAAGAGAGATCACCACATCTCATTTTGAACTCCAATTATTTCTTATTCAAGTATGACATACACATTAAGAATTTATTCAAAGTGTTTTTTTTGTTACAGGTATCAATCAGTTTTTTTCATGTGGTGGTTTATCTTTAAAACAACCTTTTCTTTCTTTTCTATACTAATTCGACCATAAAGTGTAGCAAAAGCACTATATCCATTTCTTTTTTGGCTGCTGAAGTGCTTTCATCTCAGGCACATTGCTGTAGTGCTTTATAAATATTTAATCTTAATGGCTACAACGGTCAGTAAACAAATGATCATGTTTGGACACTTAATGCAAATTTAGGAACTAAGACAGGAAAAGGAGTTTACAAATGCATTTTGCCATTAGAAATTAGGGATATGGTGAAATAACATGTATTATAACAGCAAATATATATGGTGCAATAATGCATTGTATGTCACAATAAAATTTATTAACATTCTATTTCAAAGTTAACATTCAGTTATCAAAGAACGTATGATACCTGAGTTTCTAAAACACCACGTCCCTTAATCCAGATACTGAGGTTTAGACACGAAACATTTGCAAACCATATTTGTTGTGATAATTGCAGCTTCCAGTTTCCGATTCACTATTTTGAGATTCGGAAAACAAACCTATCATATAAGGTTGAAAATCCCCTTTGGGATTTGAAAGTCGGGGCTGGTTTTGAATCTCAAAATTGTAACATGCAAACCCCATAAATCACAATTGTTAACAAATTTGGTTTGTGAATTTCTCATTTAAGACCCCACTTTGCATCATTAGAAGACCCATTCACACTACAATTTAAAATATCAACTACCTATGGCAACGTAGCAGTTTTCAATATGAACATAAAATACACTATGAATAGCAGCAAACGCTTACGGTAGTGAATAAGCATTGAGATTAACACCTAACTGCAAATATGGGTGGTACTCCCATCAAATTGATGGAGGGAATATTAAAAGTGTTATTACAGCAAATTTGAGCAATTTTTTTTACTGTGAAGATTTAGTTGTAGTGTGAATGTTTCAAGAATGCTGCAACTGACCACTTTGGCCATATTCAACATCAAGACATGTTTTTTAAAAAAAAACTGGAATTAATATTGATGATTTTATAGTGTTGCATGAAGGATTTTTTAAAAAAGGTTTTCCAACATTTATGAAAAGGCTGCATTTATCTTATTGGTGACAGTCTTCAAAAACGCAGCAGTGGAAGACTGATTGAAGCAATGTCTTGTATCTCACATCATACGCTCAGAGCTCTAGGAAAATAAAAGATAACTTATTAATTGTGCAAAGCTTTCAGTAACATTCCTAAACTAAAATGAAAAAGATTGGTATTATGGAGTGAAAACTGTGACATACGATGCGATCATATAGTGGAAACTTGTTGGTAATCCAATCGATAATTAAACGCTGACCACTTCCCCACCCGCACTACATAGTTGGGCCTGAAGATTTCTCTCATCTCTGTTGGTACTGTCAGTTGCTGATCATGGGTTATTCAGTCCTGTTTCGTGGGACACTGACTAAATGAGACCATAATAATAATATTTGCATTTGATATCGTGCCATATCATGTCTCAAAGATAATATAATAAATAATCAATTTATGGGTAAAATGTACCGATAGATTAACCAACAGATTTTCACCATCATTTCAGCCCAACTTCTTTTCTGCTTCTCAGCACCATTGAGCATTAATGGACACATGTTTTGCGGATAAGTAGCACTCCCAACTGTAGAGGTTAAAACGATTGACATTTGAGGTGAAGGGATACCAGAGGCTGGGGACAGAAAAGCTGAAGGCCTGATCACCAATGGTGGGTGGGCAGGGTAGGGGACATGGAGCATGTATCCAGTTAAGCGCTTTGAGATGTCTAGAAGACATGAAAAGCGCTATATCCAATGCAAGGATTATTATTATTATTTGATATAGTGCTTTTCACGTCATCTAGCCATCTCAAAGCACTTCATAGGATATACTGTAAAGTGAATTGACTGTATATTTGTGGGCAAAACACAGCAGCCAACTGCACACAGCAGTGTCCCACAAACAGATGTGTAGTGTTCCACAACCAGTTGTAGATTGAAGTGGCCAATTAATTATTGGGGGGTTTTCTTGATGGATTACTATCAGGTGTGTGGAGAAAGGAAACTTGCCCAAGGTTTTGCACTGCCTGGAATCAAACCCAGGTCTCTTGCTTGCGAGGCCAGTGCTCTAACCATTGAACTACTGGACTCCACATATATCTCCATTGATGTTTTAAAAGCTCTTCACAGAATACTTATATTGTAAATTGAATTGACTGTATATTTTTTGGCCAAAATGTGGCAGCCAATTCTGCATAGCAGACAACTGTGCATAGCCCACAAACAATCATGGATTGAGTAACCACATTTTTTTTTGAGGGATTATTAACATAAGAAAGCGAACCACCAATCGACTAACAGCTGAATTCTTACTTATTGCAAGGTGAATAGGCTTATGGAGCAAGTAAACTTGCCCAAAGTTTCGCCCCGTCTAACAACAACAACAAATTAGACTTATAGAGCGCCTTTCACGTCGGGAGGACATCCCAAGGCGCTGCACAGGAGGCGTGTGACCCGAGCTGGGAGGGGGGTGTTTGGGAGGGGGTAAGAAACGTAGGAGAGGTCGAAAAATTAGGAGGGAAACAAAAGGCACGGTCGAAAAGGAAAGTCTTCAAACTGGCCTTGAAAGAGGAAAGGGAGGAAACAAGGTGGGGGGATTGGGGGATGGAATTCCATAGGGTGAGAGCGGAGAAACTGAAGGCCTGGCCTCCGATGGTGGGGCGGTTCGGGCGGGGGGCTTGGAGCAGGCCAAGTCCTGCTGAACGGAGGGTCCGGGTGGGCTTATAGGGGGAGAGTAAATCGGATAGATAGGGTGTGGCAAGGCCGTGTAAGGCCTTGAAAACGAGGACAAGGATCTTGAACTCGATCCTCTGGGGGATGGGGAGCCAGTGGAGACGGGCGAGGGTGGGGGTTAGGTGGTCACGGAGGCGGGTGTGGGATAGTACACGGGCTGCAGAGTTTTGGATGACCTGCAGCCTGTGAATGGAGGAACTGGGGAGGCCGACGAGGAGAGAGTTTCCGTAGTCCAGCCGTGAGGTGATGTACGTGTGCACGAGTGTTTCGGCAGCATGGGGGGTGAGATAGTTGCGGAGCCTGGCAATGTTGCACAGGTGGAAATAAGCGGTGCCGGTCAAGGCACAGATGTGGGGGAGGAAGGAGAGTTTATGGTCGAATGTGATGCCGAGGTTCCTGACTGGCTTTGTGAGGTGGAGAGTATAGCCTTTGATGTTGAGGCTGGCAGCGCCCGATGTGCGGAGGCGTTGGCTTGAGCCAATCAGGAGGGCCTTGGTCTTGCTCACATTCAATTGGAGGAAGTTGTCCCTCGTCCATGACTCGATGTCAGACAGACATGCTGTCAGAACATCGATTTACCCCATGTTTGTGGATGACATCGCCCAGAGGGAGCGTGTAAATGGTGAAAAGGAGGGGGCCAAGGACAGAGCCCTGGGGGACGCCATGAGAAACTGTGCAGGGGTTTGAGGAGAAACCATTAGAAGATACAAAATGTAGGCGGTGGGTCAGGTAAGAGTGGAACCAGTCAAGGACTGTGCCTTGAAGGTTGAGATGGGAGGAAAGACGTTGGAGGAGGATGGTGTGATTGACTGTGTCGAACGCAGCAGACAGATCAAGGATGACGAGGAGGCAGAGGGAGCCCTGGTTGCAGGCGGTTAGGATGTCGTTTGTAACCTTGACCAGGGCAGTTTCCGTGCTGTGAGCAGGGCGGAAACCTGATTGGAGGGTTTCAAGGAGTGAGTGAGTTGAGAGGAAAGAGCGGAGCTGGGAGGCAACCACTCTTTCGAGGACCTTAGATAGGAACGGGAGGTTGGAGATGGGTCGGTAGCTTGATGGCTGCGACGCATCAAGGGAGGATTTTTTCAGGATAGGGGTGATGGTGGCTGTTTTAAGGGAGGTAGGGACGGTGCCTGAGGAGAGGGAAAGGTTGATGGTGTCAGAGATGAGCGGGGCCAGAAGGTGGAGTTGGGTGCGGAGGAGGGGGGTGGGGATGGGGTCCAGTGAACACGTGGTGGGTTTCATGGAAGTGATTATTTTTGTGACTGAAGACGGGGAGGTGGGGATGAAAGTATGAAAGGGGGTGTGGGTGGGGGTTGGAATAGCGGAATCAGGAATCAAATCCAAACCCCCTCGCTTGCAAGGCACACATATTCACCATTATGCTACCAGACACCTAAATTTCAGAGTTAAATTGCTATAATGTTTTCGAGCATCATATTTTACTTTAAAGGCAGGTTGCTAAACAACCATATTTTCTATTCTTTGATAATCATCATATCACATATTTAATTTCATTTTTCATAAAATGTTTCATAAAACATTATTATGTGCATTTTGTTACTACCTATTTATAAATAAATAACATAATATTCCAGGAAAATTGATAGCCTCCATTATTATTATTAAGTGGTTTCATTAACTGCCATCATACTTTACCTGCTGATGTGTGTATATGAGTTTCCTCAACAGATTTAGTCAGGGATGTGATGAGGGGACTCTCTTCCATGGACATACATCGCTCCTCAATCAGGTTCCTATTGCAGTCATCCAAGTTAATTTTCTTGCTGGATAACTTGGTGTACGTAGTACATCCTGTCAGGTCAATGAGATCTTCAACAGCCTGTGCATCGCTCATTCCATTCTGATCCTTCTCCAACTCAACCCCATGGTTTACTTCATTTAAAGGGGAGAATTCTGGGATTGAAATGCCATCATCTTTTGACATAGGGCTGGAAACAAAAATACTATACTGTAAATCAAGCAAAGTGACCTTTCCCTTCATTTGTAGAAGTTGCATACACCAAAGACCATCACCTTTTGATTGATGACTCTTTCTTAAAGTCACAACTACATTTAAAAATTGGTTTTGTAAATGTTTTCTTCATTACATATTTGGTATGTATTAATCTCTCCTGCATAGGAGGGATTAGTAGATACCTAAGGCTCTACTAATCTAAGATTAGTGGATCCTTAGGTGTCTTAAGGACAGTTTTGAGCTTGGCTATGATGTTCTCTCCTCCAACACACACAGTCAAATAGTGTTATGGCATTCTTTAGGTTCATATATGAATCATTGGGGGAGATAGCAGCGGATGTCGAGTGCTTGTGGAATTCTACTTCAGCATTTTATATTTAAAACTTTTCTCGTGACAAACACACACCAATCGTACCTAACGTCCATAGACTGCAGCTCATCTGTGGACTCGTCTACACTATTTGGCTGTTCATCGATATGATCCATTTGAAGTTCCTGAATTTCTTCCAGTTGAGCCATTGCATTAGCCACAGCTTCAGCCGGTGGCACGGTGGAGATAGGCTTCTCCTCTTGTTTGATCTCCAGACTGACAGATGTTTTCAAAACCTCCACTAAAACAGGAATATGAAATTTACACTGTTGCCTCCAAAAAAGTGCTACTCGTCAGTCTTTTTGTGGCGTTTTTAGTACCTTATTCACTGTAAATTGAAATTTCACATTACACCCAATAAAAGTGATGTATTGTACTATTAATTCACAATCAATGACAAGATTGGATCATTCATTTTACTAGGAGTAGTGAAAAGGTCACTGCAGTAAATACAAGAACAACAACAAAATCACACTTGTATAGAGCTTTTCACATCAGGAGGACGTCCCAAAGCGCTGGACAGTTACAGCTTCAGTATATAATAATGGGTTATATAATAATAATAATAGCCTTGTATTTGATATAGAGCTTTTCACTTCTTCTAGATGTCTCAAAGCGTTTCTCAGAATGTACTATATGTGAATTGACTGTATATTTGTGGGTAAAACGCAGCAGCCAATTGGACATGAACACTTTCAGTTTCTCCATTACGAATTTTCTAAGATTGTAATACTGTGGAACTCTTTACCTCACTCAATTTATTCCTCCTTATTACAAAGCTTTTAAAGTACAAGTTGGTGTCAAACAACCTCCATCGCATATTTCTCTCTCTCCTACTCTTTCTAATCATAATGATGTACTACACTGTGAAACCTTCAACGTTTAACAAAAAATTGTAGAATGTAGCTGGCCAATCTCATTCCACGAATCATTTTCTGTCTTCTATTTGTTAGTAATAATAATAATCCTTGCATTTTGATATAGAGCTTTTCACATCTTCTAGACGTCTCAAAGCGTTTCACAGAATATACTGTAAAAGTGAATTCACTGTATATTTGTGGGCGAAACGCGGTAGCCAATAGTACACAGCAGTGACCCACAAACAGTCGTGGATTGAAATGACCAATTTATTATTGTAGTTTTTTTTGGAGGGATTATTATTAGGCGTGTGGGGTAAGGAAATGTGCCCAAGAATTCGAACACAGGTCTCATGCTTGTAAGGCGAGTGCTCCAACCACTGAGCTACAGGACACCTATTACAACTTGGATACGACAATATGCTCTTAAATAAAATAACATAGACAGATCATCCAATGCAGTTGGCTTTAACTGCCTTGCTCAACTTCTTCACCTTGTTCTTCAATGTTTGTAGTTGAAAGCAGTTTTTCTTCATTTGTATCAAGCTGAATCTCTGGCTTTGTCTCTTCTTTCTGAAATAATTGGAAACACACAACTATTTAAAATTTAAAATATTGTATTTAGCTTCTGGCATAGAACTGTTTGTGCTTCTGATTTATCAGGAATTCAGTGGTGGGAGAACTAAGCTTTGAAACATGTATGTTTCAGTGTTGAGCTACATTTTGAAAGCTTTACACAGTGTGTGTATAAAAAAAAATACATTTCACTTACATATACAGGAGGATATACCTTAATTTCACTCGGATCACTTCGTCTGGTTCTCTTCATGATTTCTTCAATTCTCTAGAGAAATCAAGAAACAAAACATTTCTCACATTTGTTGTGATTTGTGTACAAACTACAAGTCCCATAGTAGAATTTGAGTTCATAATCTAAGTCATCTGTAGTAGGAGAGCCTCATCTGCAATGTCAGATGAGGGATATCCTGCAATATCCTGGGAGAGTCATTAAAACCGAGCTCCCATCTGCCTTTCTTTAGGTGGATGCAATGATATCATTTGAAAAAAGCAGAATATTTCTCCTGGTGTCCTGGCTACCAATCTTTCAGATAAATCGGTTATTTGCCTCATGCCTGTTTGTGGGAATTTGAGTTGTGTAAAATAGCTGTTACATTTGTCCACCAAAATAGTTAGCACACTGGGCAACAATTATTGAGTAGCATTTTGAGAAATTTTGAATGTTCAGGCACAATGAAAATATGTTTTCTTAGAAACTTGCACAATGCTCATTGAAATTTTTACCTTCTTTCGCTCTAAGCGCTCCTGTTCAATCTGTTGCATGAGTAGCTCTCTTTCTTGTCTCTGTCGTTCTGCTGCCTCACGGGCCCGAGTTTCAGCTTCTTCTCTCTGAAGAAATATAAACAAACATAAATTCAATACATATGAAAAATAGTTCCTGCGTTCATCCTCAAACTGCAGACAGTACCTATATTACAATTGCAATCAGCCATGGAAAATCATACATCAGTCATGGAAAAGCAAAGGACTTCATTTAATCCACTTGTATTAGTGCAAAAAAAAGGAAAAAGTGAAACATGACCAGAAATGCATAACAATACAATCTATTACTAACAGTGATTTCCATCAGGAATACTTTCAGTAATTGGAAACACATCATGCATTTCATAGGAATACTGCTTCAAAACCACATTGCATTAGAGATGAGTTCCCACAATTCAGTACCCCAGGTTTCTTTGTTATGAATTTCCATTACAATAACGTCAATTATTGGATCCCACTATCATGCGCAAGCGATTCCTTCACTAACCTGCTGTTCAAGTTGTATTAGGAGCTTTTGTTCCTCCTGATCTCTTAAGATTTTTTCCTCTTCTACTTTCCTTTGGCGTTCTGCCTCTTCTTGTTTTTGCTTCTCCTCAAGCTGACGGGCTTCTTCTTCACGCCGAGCCTGCTCTTCTGCTTTCTTTCTCTGGAGTTCTTCCATCATTTTCCTTCAAGGAGAATCCCGTGATTATAAAAAGGAAATATCTATATTCTTATCAGTGCCACCGTCTTGATATTATTCAAAGCACAGTGCATTGCTCTGCACAAAACATATCAACTTGTAAGTTGACTATCAGAAATTTGGGGAAGATGGACGCCAAGGTAGATGTTCCTAAATATTTCCTGAGTAACTGAAGTAATAGCTTTTTCATATAGTACCAAAAATAAAATGTAGCTACGCATGTAGCCTATGTGTCACTTGTCACTATGGGAGGGTGGTTAAACAGGTAACAATGTAGCTTTCCTGTACCATTGGTTCTAAACCTAGAGTATTGTGTGCAGTTTTGGTCTCCTTATTTAAAAAAGGACATACTTGCCTGAGAAGGGGTGCAGCGTAGATTCACTAGGTTAGTTCCTGGGATGAGGGGACTGACCTATGAGGATAGGTTGAATAAACTAGGGCTATATTCTCTAGAGTACAGAAGAATAAGGAGGGAATCTTATTGAAACATATAAGATTCTTAAAGGGCTAGATAAAGTAGGCACTGAGGGACTGTTTCCCCTGGTAGGAGAATCTATAACCAGGGGTCACAGTCTTAAAATTAAGGGTCAGCCTTTTAGAACAGAGTTGAGGAAACATTTCTTCACTCAGAAGGCTGTAGATGCTCGGTCCTTGAACATTTTCAAGGCTGAGACTGATAGATTTTTGAAAAATAGAGGGATATGGGGATAGGGCAGGTAATCAAAGTTAGGTGAGAAGATCAGCCATAATTTCGTTGAATGGCGGAGCAGGCTTGAAGGGCCGAATGGCCTACTCCTGCTCCTAATTCTTATGTTCTAAACCCATATTTAAATGTTTCAATATTGCATTGATGGTGGAATGTGAAGATATTGATCTTCCAATTTTGGAACACAGGTTTAAATTCAGCCAATATTGATAGGATGAAACTCTGCTGCTGTAAGGTTTCTCCGGGAAATTAGTTAGATAGATCTTAACTTAGTGACTTATGAGCAAGGAGTTACAGCACAAACCAGCCTTAATTTGGCATTAAGGGTGGATATAGAGATTGAAAATTTGTGAAGCATCATTCCAAAGTTGTATAAATACAAGTTATAGTATTTGTAAAGAAAGATGTTTTATGCAATTTATTCTCGCTTGCTTTCAAGGGTACTAAAGATTTTTAAAGCAACATTCAAAAAGTATTAGCTAAGATCAGCATTGGAAGACACAGATCCAGTCTAAATGAAATGAGATAATGAATGAAAAATCTGTAGGTTTTGCTTGATTACCTTTAAGCAAAAGCTCTCTGGGACACCACCTCACATGAAGGGCATTATAAAGTTGTAGGAAATATCTTTGGAATATTTTACTCCAGGAATTAGAAAGAATGATTGAAAGTCTATGATGAGTTTGCGTTCTCAAAAAAAAGAAGATAGTTGAAGGGCCAAATGCCCTTTCATCGTTCACATATTTTACATTCTTACCTTTCAGCTTCCTCTTGCTCACGCCGTTCCTGTTCTTCTAGTTCTTTTTGCAGACGCGCTTGCCTACGCCTTTCTGCTAGAATTTTAGTCGCTTCCTCAGCACTAGATGTTCCTGCAATAGACTTTGTGTCTGAAAGGAGGGTTTGAAATGGCAGATTGCTTAGCACCCCATATAACACACATCATCTGAGCTTCCACAATGGTAACAAAAGAGGTTCCAAGTTAAAATCAGAAAAAGCAGAAAAGGTTAACATGCCTAACTCCACCCAGATACAATTCAAACTATTTAAAAAAAAATAGAATAAAGTAATAGATTCTGAGTAGACAAACTGAGTTTGTTAAAAAAAAACGTGCTCGAATAGGAACACCACAGGAATATTGTTCGAAGTATCTTTGGTGTAAAGTCACACCTCCCTCCAACACACACACTTCACTCCAAGCCTCAAGAAATTGCCTCTGACTGGAGATGGTCTCAGAGTAGAGTTTTGTGGTCAGTATGACGCACATGGGCTCCTTGCCTTAGGGGTTCTTTTAGTGTTCATTCCTTTTGGGTTGTAGTTTGCCTATCCACTTGCTTTTTCAACTCTAGTGGGTCTGCTTGAATCAAATATATTGCTTTCTTCTACTTTTTTTTTAAAAAAAACACTGTTTAAATGTATTCATAGATAACTTCTGGTGAAAACCATTATCCTAACATTCTCCCACAGTGCTTCTGTGCTGTAATACAGGGATGAACCCTTCTAGTGTCTTGAAATTAAGAGTTGCTTCACTGTACACTGTTAACTCTTGCCAAGCGTTACTCTGCCATGGAGGAATACATCCTGTCGGTAAGTGAAATTTTCAGTCACACATGCTACCAAAACTCTCTGTCACACACACACACAACTATTATATGACATAAAAGTGACTTTTACGATATCAATCCATAAGGTTCTGAACATTCTTTTTAAAATGAAATAATCTCTGTAACCTTCAGCGTGAACAATCTTCTTCTTGTCATGCTCCTTGACTGGTGTTGTCGGTGCTGAAGTAGCATTGCTATGCAGACCTGGTGACTTAATTTCACCTGCTGCAGCTTCGTCAGATTTCTGCCTGGCTAATTCCCCTTTCTCTTTGTCAGTTCTCTTCTTGCTAGTCTCTGCAGCAGCATTAGAGGATGACCGCTGTCTCATAGGAGAAGGTTTTCCACTTGACGTTGGAGATGATGGATATTCTTTGCCAGAACTGGGTGACTGGGTGCGAATCTTCGAACTAGCCCTATTAGGGGGCAGGAGGGGAAAAGAACAATAGAAAAAGCTAAAGTGAAAATTACATTTTATGCAGTCAATGAGAAAGGAAGAAAACAAGTTTCCTTTCTGTGACAAACCAGCATTTTCAACAACACTTTTCTTTCAAAATCCTATTAGTTTTAACCTCCCTTTGTGCCTCCTCTGATCGCCTCATCATTCTTGGCGACTTCAACCTCCATTTTACCCCCTCCTGCCCCATTTCCTCTGAATTTTCCTCTTTACTTTCGTCTTTCAACTTCTCCCTTCACATTAACACTGCCACCCACACCCACGGCCATCCTCTCGATCTGGTGATCACCCAAGGCCTCAACGTCTCTGGCGTCACCATCACAGACAAGGCCATTTCAGACCATTTCTTCATCTCTTTCAACACCTCTATCCCTCCCCACTCCACCTCCAAACCCACCACCATCTTCTACCAGCCCTGGAAAAAGATTCCCCCTCAAACTTTCACTTCTGCCCTCGAAACCTCCGACCTCCTCCCACAGTGGCATTCTTTTTGCACCGACCCATCCTCCGCCTCCACCGCCCTCCATAACACCCTCTCCACTACCCTCGACACCCTGGCCCCCCTCACCACCAGAACTGTCTCCCATTCCCGATCATCACCGTGGTACACAACTCACCTCCGTTCCCTCAAAAGCCAAGTGAGAGCAGCTGAACGCACCTGGCTCAAATCTGGCCTCACGATCCACCGGCAAATCTGCCTGCACCCGCCTCCGCGACCATATAACCCCCACCCTCGCCCGTCTCCATTGGCTCCCCATCCTCCAGAGGATCGAGTTCAAGATCCTCGTCCTCACCTTCAAGGCCTTACATGGCCTTGCCCCGCCCTATTTAACCAATTTACTCTCCCCCTACAAGCCCACCCGGACCCTCCGTTTAGCAGGACTTGGCCTGCTCCAAGCCCCCCGCCCGAACCGCCCCACGATCGGAGGCCGGGCCTTCAGTTTTTCTGCTCCGACCTATGGAATTCCATCCCCCAATCCCTCCGTCTCATTTCTTCCCTTTCCTCTTTCAAGACCGGTTTGAAGACTTTCCTCTTCGTCCGTGACTTTTGTTCCACCCCGAATTCTTCGACCTCCCCTACGTGTTTCACCCCTTCCCGTACACTCCCCTCCCAGCTCGGGTCACATGCCTCCTGTGCAGCGCCTTGGGACGTCCTCCCGACGTGAAAGGCGCTTTATAAGTGTAATTTGTTGTTGTTGTTGTTGTTCTGTCCATCACCTGTTTTCCTCCCATCCCCACATGTCCTGAAGATGCCAATTCCTTCCTAGGATTTTCACTTTTCTTCGACCTTCCTTTGCTTTATCAACTGCACTTTTTAACTTTGATAGTCTGCTGCACTTTTGTTTTAGGCCGTTCAACTGATGTCTTGATTTGAAAAACCCAGACAATTAAAAAAGGTGATACATGTAGTATTAATGTGTAAGATGGGAAAAGATCTTACATGAAGAGGAAAGAAAGAAAAGTCTGTATCAAAATATAATCATTTAGTTTTCACTCACGACAAAACTAGGGAAAATCAGGTTGGGGCAGGGGTGGGGGGTGGGTTGGGATAGGGGGAAGGAGAGTAGGAGGGGAGGAAGAGTTAGGAGGGGAGCAGAAGGCACAGTTGAAGAGGAAGGTCTTGAGACCGGCCTTGAAGGAGTAAAGGGAGGAAGCGAGGCGAAGGGATTGTGGGATGGAGTATCCCACAATCACAGAGTATGGGGGCAGAGACGCTGAAATCCCGTCCGCCAATGGTAGGGTGGTTCAGGCGGGGGACGTGGAGCAGGCCAGAGCCCGCTGAATGGAGGGGATGGGCGGGCTGATAAGGAGACAGTAGGTCAGAGAGATAGGTGTTGGCAAGGCCCTGAATGGCCTTGAAAGTGAGGACGAGGATCTTGAATTCGACCCTCTGGGAGATAGGGAGCCATTGGAGATGGGCGAGGGTGGGAGTGATGTGGTCGCGGAGCCTGGTGCCGGAGAGTACATGAGCTGCAGAGTTCTGAATAATCTGCAGCTTGTGAAGGGAGGAGCTGGGAAGGCTGACGAGGCGAGAGTTCCCGTAGTCGAGCCTAGATGTGTTGAATGCGTGGATGAGTGTTTCAGCAGCATGGGGGGTGAGGCAGTGGTGGAGTCTGGCAATGTTGTGGAGGTGGTGGAAGGCTGTACCGGTCATGGCGTGGATATGGGGGGAGGAACAACAGTTCGGGGTCAAACAAGACGCCCAGATTCCTGACTGGCTTTGAGAGGTGGAGAGAGCAGCTTTGAATGCTGATGTTGCCAGCGCCTGAGGTGCGGAGGCAATGACGCGAGCCAATCAGGAGAGCCTCAGTCTTGTTGGTGTTTAGTTGGAGGAAATTGTCCCTCGTCCAGGACTCAATGTTGGACAGACACTGAGTCAGAACGCCAGTAGTCCTGGAGTTGAGGGTGGAAGCGGAAAGGTAGAGTTGGGTGTCATCCCAACTAGGTGACATGTGGAAATTTACCCCATGTCTGAGGATGATGTCACTGAGGGGGAGCATGTAGAGGGTGAAGAGCAGGAGGCCAAAGACAGAGCCCTGGGGAACGCCGCATGTGACTGTGCGAGGGCTGAGGAAAAGCCGATGGAGGAGACAAAGTGAAGACGGTGTGAGAGGTATGACCAGAGCCTTGAAGGTTGAGGTGGGAGGAGAGGCGGTGGAGTAGGATTGTGTGATCTACGGTGTCAAAGGCGGCGGATAGATCGAGGAGGTCAAGGAGGCAGAGGCAGCCCTGGTCGCAGATGGTCAGGATGTCGTTTCTGACCTTGACCAGAGCAGTTTCCGTGAAACCCGATTGGAGGTGTTCAAAAAGTAAGTGGGTTGAGAGGAAAGAGCAGAGCTGGGAGGCAACCACTCTTTTGAGGACCTTGGACAGGGAGGTTGGAGGAAAGGGAGGTTGAAGAGCCTTATATAATATAAGGCTAAAGCAAGACCAAAGTCTTAAGGTTAATACCACAAGATATTTCAGATGCCTGGTATAAAAGCTGCATCTTTTCATAGGTGTGAAACATGAGTTTGGTGCATCTTATGGGATTTGATTTTAACAGACAGCAAAATAAAGCAACAACATTTGAATTTTAAAGAAAGTTTTTGGGCCTCTGGCCTCTATGGTTAGAACAACAACGTGCAATTATATAGCGCCGCTCATGCAAGGTAGCATCCCAGCGCACTTAAGCACATTAACTTAAGATTCTTTTCAAAATTATTTTTTAGACACATGATAAGAAAAATGTATGATGAACACCAGGGATGTGAAATGTATCTCATTCATAATGCTCAAGCATAACTCACTCATATGGTCAGACACCCAGAGGGCAATAAACAATATCATATGCATATTCATACAATAATACATCCTCTATCCTAGTGCTTTCTACTCATTGTATCATAAGATAGGGTTTCTGCAATGGTTAACAGAGGTTATAAACTACTCACTTTACTGCTGCCGGTGAAGAGGACCTTTTAGACATGTTTGCAGGTGATTGAGACCTTCGGAGTGTAGATGTCAAGCTGGGGGAAGACTGACGTTTCTCCTTTTTCACTTTCTCTGTCTAACAAGAAACATTTTTTTTGTGATGAAACCTAAGGAAAAAAATTCAAAGCACCAAAACAAAATTCAACATATGCACAGTCTTGCTGATATGACAGCCATTTACCAAGACATTTTAAAATTCCAATGCACTGTATTAATACACTTTCAGAGTCCGTTTGGGGAAATTTGAACTCTGAACCAACATCACAGTAAATCCAACTAGATTTATAAATTCTGTCTACGAAAATGGAAGTTCTTTTATCTTGTTATCTGGTACATTATTTAAATCAGTTTGCGTATAGTTATGATAGCTGCTAGCTCCGGTTTCCTTCTGCAACTGAATTTGCCACGGCATGACTTAACAAAGATTCAGTTACAACCGGTTATCTGCATTTTATTGAGCTATGTGGGGGTTTGGGAGTGAAACGAAAAAAAGAAAACAAACTGGAAATTGGTACACCAACAAACCCCGTGCTTGATTTCATAAATGAACAACTGAGAAGAGCCAAGCCATTTTCCCCGATGGAAACAAAAAGGCAAATTGATCTTATCTTTATCTATCTTTTACTGATCGGTAACAAAAAGCAGCAGCAGCAGAGATCTTGGTAACAGGTTGGCTGCCAACTTTAAGAGCATAGATTATATGGTGTAATGCGTAAAAAGTAAAAAGAAATTTAAAAGGAAAAGCTAATTAAGCTAATTTACTTCTCAAAGAATTGCTTGACATCACATCAGGATTAAAAATAATCCTCTGATAGTCATACATTAATATTTCTGAATATCAATTGTGAGAAGAATATTTAATACTCCTGCATCTGTAGTGGTTGAACGAGTGTAACTAGGCGCAAATCTACTTCCAACTGTCCTTCAGAAAAATCACACCGAGGTGATAGATGGAATGAGATGGAAGGAACATCAGTAAAACCCCTTACCTGACTATAAGAATTGAGCAACTGGCTATAATTTTGTTAACCATTGATATCCACAAAATTAAAACTGATTCCCCTTCAGAATGCTTTAGCCAACTTAAATATCAGAAAGATTTTACTTTTCTCCAAGTACTGATTCAAATATTAGTACTGCATATCAATGCAGGAAATTGCTTATATTTTGAACTAAATGTGGATTATCTTGTTGATTTTTCTAATAATAACAGAGCTACCTGAGTGATAATAAGAGTTCAACAGGTTGCAAGCATTAAAATAATTGAGATCGTTGGATGGTACAAAATACAGCTGATTATTACAGTTCTGCAGCATGAATATCACTTATTTAGCAAAGACGTGGTAGTTGTATACATTACTGCCTAAGAGGAGGCAATTCAGTTCATCAAGCTAAAATCACACTAACTCATCCACTGAAACTAACCACTCATGTGCTTTTCCCTGCTCTCCTCTATACTCTTTCATTGTACAATACTTTATTTAAATAAAGAGAAATGTTGATTCGTTGACAAAACTGGTAACAATTAATTAATGGAATAAAAATGTCAACTTTGGGAGAGAGCATATAATTTACATCAGAGTGTGGGGAGATAGATTAAACGCAACACCTTTGGTTTGGCATACTTTGGTAATACTGTACTTAAATTATTGCTGAAGAGCAAGAATAACATTTCTTTTCAAACAAAAAAGGTCAAAATGTCTTGTCTTGCAGAAAAAGTATCATTACAATTTGTAAATGAATCTGAAAAGAAATCCTTTTGGATTGAATAGGTTGGAAAGTTGCAGGAGGTCATCAAGGGATGGAGGCAGCAGGAAAAACAGTAACAAGCATGAAGAAGATGAAAATGAAGAACTGGATACAGAGAGAGTCAGTATTACATAAAACTAATGCCATTTTATTTGCAACGTACCAAAGTTGGGAACATGCTTGCTAGATGTGCATAGAACTTACCAACAATGTAAGGCAACATAATTAAAAATAAAACTTAAATTATATACCAGCATCACACATTGCAGGAAGTTTTTCCATTAAAAAAACCCTTCAATATTTGTGTGTGCGCACCTGCTAGTTGGGGGGGGAGGGGGGGTGGGGGCGGTAAGCTATAGTATAAATGTTAAGGGACGGTATCTCAATAGTATATTGTAGTGTCTTGTAATCATAGAATCATAGAATGTTATGGCACAGAAGGAGGCCATTTGGACCATCGAGTCTGTGCCGGCTCTTTGACCGAGCAAGTCACTTTTCTTAACCCCAATCACCAGCTTTCTCCCCATAATCCTGCAAACCCCTCTTCCCCAGATACCTATCTGGTTCTCTCTTAAAAGCTGCTATCAAATCAGACCTTTCAGGCAGATCATTCCAAATTCAAACAACTCGCTGAGTAAAAAAAATTATTCTAACCTCACCTCTGCTTCTTTTGATAGATATCTTAAGACTGTGACCACAGGTCACAGGCACACCTACCAGCGGAAACAACTTTTCCCTATCTAGCCTATCGAAACCTTTCATAATCTTAAAGACCTCTACCATGTCCCCACGTAACCTTCTCTGCTCTAGTGGGAAAAGTCCTAACTTCTCCAGTCTGTCCTCATAGCTAAGGTTCCCCATTCCTGGTATCATTCTCATGAATCTCCTCTGCACCCTTTCCAGTGCCTTAATGTCCTTCCTGAAATAAGGTGCCCAGAACTGGACGCAGTACTCCAGTTGAGGCCTAACCAGTGTTTTGTATAGATTAACCATAACCTCCCTACTCTTATACTCTATACCCCTACTAATAAAGCTCAGTACACCAAATGCCTTTTTTACTGCCTTATCTACCTGCCCTGCTACCTTTAATGATTCGCTTACTTGAATACCCAGATCTCTCTGTACGTTCACCCCCCTTAAGATTGAGCTACCAAGTCTATATTGCCTCCTATCATTTTTCCTACCTAAGTGTATCACCTCACACTTATCCACATTGAAATCCATCTGCCACATATCAGCCCATTCCACCATTCTGTGTATGTCTGCTTGCAGTTGGTTACAGTCCTCCTCACTATTTACTACCCTACCTAACTTTGTATCATCTGCAAACTTGGAAACAGTACTCTCTATGCCCAAGTCCAGATCATTAATATATATTAGAAAGAGCAGTGGTCCCAATACCGATCCCTGGGGGACACCGCTGCACACCTCCTTCCATTTCGAGAAACACCCATCAACCACCACCCTCTGCTTTCTGTCACTCAGCCCGTTCTTAATCCAAACTGCCACTGTCCCCTTAATACTGTGGGCCTCTAATTTTTTTAATTAATCTCTTATGCGGTACTGTGTCAAAAGCCTTTTTGAAATCCATGTAAATAACGTCCACTGCATTTCCCTCATCAACCCTCGCAGTCACCTCTTCAAAAAATTGTCTTAGATTTGTTAGGCAAGATTTGCCTTTAACAAACCCATGTTGGCTGTCTCTAATTACCTTTTGTTCCTCTAAGTAGAGATTTATTCTGTCCCAGATTATGGTCTCCAGTAGTTTTCCTATTACCGAAGTAAAGCTGACTGGCCTGTAATTTCTGGGTTTGTCTTTCTGCCCTTTTTGTAGAGGGGGGTAACATTAGCTACTCTCCAGTCTCTTGGCACCACTCCTGTGTCCAATGAAGATTGAAATATAATGGCCAGAACCTCCGCTATTTTAACCCGTATCTCCCACAGCAACCTTGGATGAAAACCATCTGGTCCTGGTGACTTATCTATTTTGAACCTAGTCAATCTTTTCTGAACTTCCTCTCTGTCTATAGTAATCTGATCTATTTCCTCTACCATCTCATCCAATACTGCGGCATTTAGGGCATCCATTTCCGTTGTGAAGACAGATGCAAAGTACTCGTTCAGTACATCAGCCATGCCCTCTGCCTCCACAACAAGATTGCCGTCATTGTCTTTGATTGGCCCCACCCTACCTTTAACTAACCTTTTTTCCTTTATGTGCTTATAAAATATTTTAGGATTCCCCTTTATGTTATCCGCTAACCTCTTCTCATGCAATCTTTTAGCCTGTCTTATAACTCTTTTAAGATCACTCCTGCATTCTCTATAATGCGCTTTGCTATCCTCAGTATCTTGTGTCTTCCAATTGTCGTACGCCGTCTTCTTCTTTTTCACCCTAGACAGAATATCCCTGGTCATCCAGGCTGGCTTGGTTGTCGCACTTTTCCCTTTTGTGGGAATATATCTATTTAGACCTTGAGCTATCATATCTTTGAAGATCTCCCATTGCTCATGAGTCGTTTTACCAGCCAGTCTTACTTGCCAGTCCACCAACTCTAGGTCCCTTTTCAACCCATCAAAATTAGCTCTTTTCCAGTCAAGCATTTTCACCCTTGACTGTACTTTGTCCTTGTTCATGAGTAATCTAAATCTAATAATATTATGGTCACTGTTACCTAGATGCTCCCCTACCGAAACCTGTTCAACCTGACCTATTTCATTCCCCAGGACTAGATCCAGCAATGCTTCCTTCCTCGTAGGACTGGAGACATACTGCTCAAGAAAATTTTCCTGTACACCATTTATGAATCTTTCTCCTGCTTTGCCCTTAATGCTGCTATTTTGCCAGTCTATATTGGGATAATTGAAATCCCCCATTATCACAACTCTGTTCGCCTTACATCTATCCGCGATCTGGTTGCAGATCTGCTCCTCTATCTCCTTCCCGCTGTCTGGTGGTCTATAGTAAACTCCTATCAGTGTAACCACTCCTTTCTTATTTCTTATCTCTAACCAGATGGATTCTGTCGTTTGGCCCTCCAGAGCCTTGTTCCTTTCTACAGCTATTTTTGTATCCTTAACTAATATTGCCACCCCTCCTCCTTTTCTTCCTTTTCTATCCTTCCTGAACACATTATATCCTGGAATATTTAACTCCCATTCCTGTCCTGGCTTGAGCCATGTCTCGGTTAATACAGTATACAATTGTGCAAACAGATCATTAATAACAATGTGCCATTATTGTACTATTGTACCGAGGATAAATCTAACTTAATTACAATTTAAAAAAGGAAGAAAGAAATAGAGAGAAAGTTATTGGTAAAACAGATAGGTTTGCTGGTGTGTGAGTGAATTTGCAGCAACCAGCATGACTTTTCTGTCAAAGGCTTTCAAAGCAGGTTGTTATTGCTTTTTCGGTACATTATCAGCCCGATGTGAAAGGCGCTCTATAGATGTAATTTTATTGTGTTTGTTACTGCAATCGAGTTTAAAAATCTAAAACGTAGATCATTTGTGTTTGGGCCAACGTGCATACAATGTCAAATAGTATTTCCACTGTGCAAGGAAATTCTGCAGCGTCTTTTTTTTCACAATAATAGATTAAACAGAAGTCCCATCTCTAAAGATTATACCACATTTTGGACAGTGCCATGGCACCTGGAGCTCTCCAGTGTCTATTTTCCATGTTTGCCGAAGCAGGCTAGTGAGCACGAGCTGTCCGATGGATGTTATACATCAATGCCCATACACACACTTCCAGCATGGATCACTGAATAGCTATCGGATTCAGAGGTTACGGACATTTTGTAACTACATCTACTCCAGAGATGATGAGGCCAATTAAACCAATTAGATTTCTTGCTTCAGTGGAGATTGGCTAACTCGGAAAATACCAGGGATTGAGCCTGGAAACACATGGCTCAGACCCACCGCATTATGTTGTATTTGTTGACTGAGCTGCCAGAGAAAAATGCCGCAATTTAAAAAATAACTTTTAAGTTATTAAGTTTAACTGTTTAAGTGCATTAGAATTTTTTAACTCTCTTGATTCATGACATTTCTGAATATTTCTGTTTCCAAACCTGTAGTTGAATTTTGTCAATTGATCCCTTTTGCAAATTAGAATTTCTATATTGACCAACTCAAATACAAATTACGTTATTTCAAACATTCGTTATTTAAAATTTCTACATCCATATACATTTTAGAGTACGACAATACCATCTCATTATTCTTTCCATGTCCAGTTCTGCCCTGTTTCTTTTGGTTTCCACAGTGACTTTCATTCTTTGTGGAATACTCCAGATATCCTATCTACTAAATAGGTAGCAATTTTACAGTAACATTCCTTTCAGTTATTTGGAAAGTAAATGGAATGTTGGAAGCATCATGCTGAATCAACAATAAGTAGTTTTCATTGTGTAAATTATATACAATGCACTTTCATCTCCATATAGTTTCTGGAAATGATACCATTGACATTGTCACTCTTGATCAGAATTGATCAGAATGTACATCTGCAATATCATTTTCGAAATGAACTGCACGAAAAATAACCTTAACACCAGATTTAATGTTATATTGCCTCTTCGAATGGCATTCGATGCATTGTTATTGTACAAAACATTCAGCACAGTTAATATATTGGACAGATCTCAGCAAATTTAAGGGAATAAACAAATCCAGGAGCTGAGGTAATAAACAGAATCACAATACTAGGCTTTGCCTTTGCTGAACATTTTCCTCCCTCCTTGATTGAATTAGGCACTACTTGGGGACTTTCCATGATCATTTTGTGCCTGCAGGTGTTCAATGCAGAAGTGTACCTGACTTAGCACCCACCCACTGTTCCTTGTTTCTCTTTGTCTGTCAAATTCACAATAGCATGATGCCAATCTTTTCAAATGAACAGGAACAAAAGGGGAAGCACTTTGCAAACAATATCCAAATAATGATGGAAATAGATTGCAGGTATGTATAGGAAACATCATTAAATAGAAGTTTTTAATCAAATTAGGTCTATTGATACTGATATCTGTGACACACCCAAATCATCCATCACTATAAAAATGGAGTGGGAGTGTCGATTTTCTTAATTTATTCTATGTAGGTGAATTTATTACTGTATAAGCACTGTTCTGCTCCATTACATCAAATACAAGGATTATTATTATTAACAACAACAGAATAATAACAACAAAATTACATTTTGAGGACGTTTTGATGACCTCAGGAGGACGTCCCAAGGTGCTGATTATTATTAAGAACATTTAGCAATTCTTTCCTTGAGCACAGGTAAATAAACATACAGAAATCCAATTTTAAATGAGAAATTACTTGGCATTATAAATGTAAAATACAACAATTCCTTTCAAATTGCATTTATTTTATTATGAGTGGACAGTGACAAAGTTCCTACAGCTTTTCAAGAGAGCCCGTACATTTACAAATTTGCTGCACCAAGTGCATGGAACAGAATAACCCTGAGTTTTATTTTTAAAAGTGAGCTTAATTTTAAAATGATGAATTGAACAATTTCCCTCATTCTGTTAATACTGTAACAGGATTGGAAATAGTATCACAAACTATTGTTAAATGTGGCAATTGACTCCTTCCACAGAGGAATCATGTTTGTTGCAAGCAGCTATGAAATACCCATAAGCAAGGTAAAATTTAAATATTGTACTGATGTGATGTTCACAAATATGATCAATTTTATGTTTGCACTGATATCATTACGCTGATAAAACTTTTACTACCTGTTGCAGTTCTGAAACAATCGCCCCTTTGGTCTCCCCTGGTGAAGTGGAGCCGGCTCCTGCATTCTGTCTATCGCCACTTCGACTGTGTGTAGATTTAGTCTTGAGGGGGCTACCTGAGACTGCATGAGGACAGACATGGGATACTAAGGAGTTAAGGTTTCGTAGAACAGAGTAAAAGATTGCAGAGGAAAAGGAAGGAAACAAAATGTTAACATTAGAATATTCTACCTTTATGAAGCAATCTATTGTTACGTTCTTCAATACCATCATCTGCAGGCAATTTCAGGGCAGACACCAAGAAATACATCACCATATCACAAAAGTAATTATCCAGAGGGTGATTAACAACTGAAGCAGGATACCAGAGGGATGGTTGAGGCCCCAGAACACCATTTCATTTGAAAACATCAACTCAATTCTGTGATGGAAAAACGGTAGAGTGGATATTCTGGAAAGATGAGATCGGATGGGTATAGTGGCATTCTTCACCCAAAGCAATATTGTGATCGAAGTGGGATGTACATAATATACTGTCAGTGCTTTAGAACTGACTCCATTTAGGGGATCAGGTTTAATTTATTTTCAAGTGTTTGTAAATTTGAACAAAAGCACAATAGGTTCTCCTCCATATTCCAAATCCGGGCTACCCGATCTTGATAGGAAATACCCTAATGCAACTGTTAACAGATCAGGTTTCAATTATAGTTGGTTAGAAGTTAAATCCAGGTCTACACTATCAGCGTCTACTAATAATTGATTTTTCCTCTACAACATCTTTTGGAATGGTGGGCTGGAAAAGGCATGCAACTTGCATGCATGGGAATGAGAAGTTAATTCATATTTTTGTTTAAAAAGAATGCAATGTCAGTTTTTTTTAACTGCTTAAACACATGGTTTCTCAGCTGGTCGGTTCTGCAAACAAGTTGAGAATTGACACCAAACTGCAGAAACATTCCTCTAAATTGGACAGCACTACACAATTCGAAGGCCACAACAAGTTAGTTTAACCAAAATAAGCTGTCCTTTCTCATATTTCCAGAATGTATTATCATTACTCACCGACTCTCTTGTGTCATCAAAGCATAAGCTGTGTTCATTCATCAAAGTGTTATACAAACAGCTGTAATATTTTAGTATATATTCAACTAAAACTTTCTAGATTGAATCTAATCAAGTGGTTATAAATCAAGTGGTTATAAATCGAGACAGTTCTGGGTTCAACATTTAATTACATTCTTAAATACATCTCCAGTATTGATAAATTTATCAATCATTGTTGAACATATTATGTAGGAATGCAATTTGTACAATCAAACATTATTGCACACCGTTAGTTAAGTTAAAATTAACCTATTTTTAGATTTTTGCATTTTCCAATATTTTATTATGATCTTGAAAATAAGTGGTGTCCTGTAGTATTAAGAAGTAATCAAAGCTCATTGCCTGCATGACATATTGCCTGTTTTGGAGCTATTAAGACAATGCACATCTATGACCTGGTAAGAGGCAAAATAGTAATGATTTTGCAATGTACCCTTGTTAGTATCTTAGTTTGGGTTAAAATTTATTAGAAATTACCTGCATTAATCTTCTTTCTGGAAATATTGGGAACAAGTGTCATTATGTTAATTTACTACCCCTATTCCCGTTAATTATATTTGTAAGATCTGTTCCGAGAATAGAATATTTCTGTATTAATAGTTACCTTTTAAGCATTTATAATTATCATTTTATTTATTTTCAAAAAATTCTGAGTCAGCCTAGCTCAGCTGGTAGCTCTGAGTCAGAAGACTGTGATTCAAGCACCACATCAGGACTTGGAACTAAATTGATATAATCCTGTGCTGGATGTGTGCCGCATTGTCGGAGGTGCCATTCTTCAGATGAGATGCTAAATAAGCAAGTCCTGGCTGGCTGTTCAAGTGGTCATTAAATATTCCTTGGCACTATTGGAAAAGAGAAGAGAGTTTCTCCATGTGTCCAGATTAACAATCCCCCAATAAAATTGGTCACTTCCCTTCATTAAAACAATGGAGCTTAAGAGCAGAGCGATTTGGAAGAAAACATATGTTTTAAAGGCTAACCTTTAAACCTTGCCATTTACCTGAATGATGTGAGCCACAACATGGCAAACAAGCAATACTCCTGCTTCGTGCTAAAGAAGAATATGTGGGAGTCAGCAGACGGCTTATTAGAACATTCTCCATAGGACTAAGATGGAAACGGTGATGAACTGCATGATTGGAGCAAATTAAAACAAAACAAAGTCAAGATAAAATACTCGAACCAAAAGAATGACTGAGCAATTGAAAATTAAAAATGATAAGCAAAGCAACATAGTTTTTATTAAATGAAAAACAATTAGGAACAATTGGATTAGCACTGATTAATCAAGCGTACGTTGTTTCCATGCAGCATTCTTATGTTGTAAGGATGAACAGTCTAGGCATGGCTACTCCATGACTGCAGTCATAACACATGTAGCAGGGTGGTGAGCTGGCAAGGTCACTTTTTTCCATAACCCTCTCCTTCCAAATCCACTGTGGAGCTTAGAGTTGTCAACAGATATGGGCAAGCAGCCAGCCTTGGGGACTTAAAATTGCGGTTGGCTTGTGCTTTGGGTTACCTGGCATGCTCATTTTAAACACAATTGACAGACATGAAACAAATCGTATTTGAATCCAGTTTGTGCTAGAATCTAAAAGGGGTTATCACTGAAGTCAAAATGATATGATCACAGTTATCTTGGCATTTTTAGTAGAAATACAAGATTAGTCAGCGATAGAATGTTAGAATTGTTTGCATAATTAAAATGAATACATTGTATATGGGTGCACGCAAAGTTTAAATAACGTATTCTAAGTTGAAGAACACTTACAATCTCAATGTTTTAGGGTCACTACCTTTAAGATTGGTTGATAAACAGGTGAGATGAAAACATCACTTCAAACTTGTGCAAGGTATAATCATACAGTCACTAAACATTACAGCACATATTTATGACATGCTTCCGAGTTGAAAATCACTATTTTAACTTGGGGGGGAAATCTTAGAGTGTATCTATTATTACTCAATTTTTCAATTAAAAAAATTATATTTCATATGTTCTTTGTCATGCTCTCAGTATTTTCACAATATTAATAGCAAATGTATTAATCACATTGAATTTGCAAAACAACAGCACAATCTTCATTGAATGATAGCACAAAAAAAAATCAGGCATTCTAACAAGTTCAGAAATGTATCTCATTACTCGAACTTCCAGCCTGGATGCCTCCAGCTTCCTGAAATTCAACACCTCAATTTCCTGGGAACTGCATCTAATAGCTTGCTCAAAACCAACAACTAATCAATATCAGAGTGTCTCTGGAACTTAAGGTTGGACAAGGCTACAAAGGCAACATGGAGGAGCAATGGTGAAAGGATATGAAAATGAGAGCACATTGAGGCCCAATGTTTGGTAGGACATATTTCAAACAAACAAAGGTTTCTTATTTCTTTACTGAACAACTCTCTACTGAAAGGGTGTGCTTTTAAAATAATTTAACAAGAAGGGAAGGAAAGAAGGGAGAACTGCTAGGGCAGTTGCAGATTGCAATCTCTTCTAGATTTAGAGGGTTAACATTCTGTGGAATAAATTATCTCATTTACTGAAAGTGAAAGGTGATCAATAGTTGTACAAACATGGAGTTGGACAGTTTTCTGAACCAGTAGATAATCAGAGAGGCATTGTTTAGGATCTTAACCATTAATTGAAGTGAGACAAACCATATTGAGGTACATGTACTGAGAGTCAGACACACTAAACCTCTAGAGTATACAGGCTTTGTGACTCCATTTCACTTTGCTCCTTCCTTCACTGATGTGTAAAATGCTAGTTTTGGACTCTGGAAAATTGAAAGGCATTTGTTTACAAGACAAATGGGCTTGAATATACAGTATTGGATTTATTTCCTAGTTGTTCCCCATCTAACTACCCTTACTGCCAACACCATCCCCTTTAATACCATCAAAGCAGGAACAACCAGTAATTCATCATTTTCCAAATGATTTACAAATATAATGCATGTTCTAGAAACTCTGGGGTGAAAATGCCATAATTATCACATTATACTGCAGCTTTGTATTTTTTCACCTCCTTATTTCTTGTCTTAACAATTAACAGAAATGCATAAAACTCACTCAGTAAATGAGATTAATAGGTATAAAGGATACACATTTTTCTTTAAAACTAATTGAAAACAACAGATATACAGTACTACAGAAACATATTTCACCAATGTTTCTAAAATGTTTTCATTTCTAAAAAATAGGATCATTTTAAATGAAAAACAATTGGAAACGATTGTTTCAGTAAAGGGCTTGCAGTTTTGTGATTCTCAAACCCAGCAGCCAGCCAGTTTATTGAAGAACAATAAAGTGGAGGCAATAATTTTTACTCGTAGGAATGGAGGTGAAGATCAGAGGGTAATTCACTTATGCTCTCTTACAAACCTTTATCAGCTACTGTAGTTACTAAGTAGCAATGGGAGATTCCTGACCAGAATTTATATTGGAGAGAATGCTATGTGGTGAAAGGGGAGTGTTGAGGGATGGGAAGGCAAAAGCCCCAAATTCATCACCCCAATTTGAATCTGGATTTCCCATATTAGGGACAAAATATATAATGAGCAGCCAGGCCTCTCTGAAATGAAACAATATTGCATTAAATACACCAGAACATAATATGAAAACACAAATTGTACATAAACTGTACACATATGGCCTTCCCAGTTTTGACAGTGACTATTCAGCTTGTTTATATGAATAAATGATGAGTAAATTACATAAATAAACTGACACTAAAATCAATCTCAACGTTCTTGCACAGAAATAAGTATTTAAAATTATTGGTTTTAACTAAGTCTTTAAGATACAACACCCTCTTTTTTGGAAGGCACTGAAGATAAAATTAAAAGCACTAAACCTACTCCATCAATGCTATCAATCTGCTAAAAGGATTCAAATGCACCTTGTTGCTACTCTTCCAATTGTCCCTCCCTTTCCTAGGAGATGCATGTGTAGGAATCCAGCGCCTTGAGACGTCCTCCCAACGTGAAAGGCACTGTACCAATACAATAATAATCCTTGCATTTGATATTGCGCCAATCACGTCTTTGGCAAATCTCAAAAAGCTTCACAGAATATACCGTAAAGAGAATTTACTGTATATTTTGTGGGTGAAACGCGGTAGCCAATTGCTCACAGCAGTGACCCTCAAATAGTTGTGGATTGAGTGATCAAATTATTTTTTTTGTAGGAATTCGTACCCTCAGAGAGCAATCCAACAGTTGACTAAACACAATTTGCATTTACATAGCGACCTTCAAGCGGGGTTGCTGAACTGGAGCGTTTCATAGGATAGAGTCTGACAATGAGCCAGGGGAGAGGGAGGTGACAGAAAACATAATCTAAAAGGAAGGTCTTTAGGCAGGCTTTGTAGGTAGGGAGGGAGGGGGAAGGCGGAGGGATTGAGGGAGAGAGTTCCAGAACTTCAGATTGTAATGGCCCAAGGCACGGCCACCAATGGTGGAATGGAAAGCACAAAAGGTAAACAGAAAGCTAGAGCCAGCTTAGTGGAGGCAGCAAGTGGTGGAGTGTGGGGTAAGCAGGTCAAATAGGTAGGGAGATGCGAGGGCATGAACATAGTTGAAAACGAGTGAGAGGATCTTGAATTCAATATATCAATGTTTGAGAGCCAGTGGAGCCTGACTAGGACTTGTGTGGCGGGTGTGTGGAATTTTGTGCAGGTAACTGGGGACAGCAGTGAGGAGGGCATTAGAATAGTCCAGCCGGAAATTAGCAAAGGAGTGGAAAAGGTTTTCAGCTGTGATGTTTATGAGGTATGGATGGAAGTTGGCAATGTGGTGTAGGTGGAAAAAAGCAGTCTTGGTCAGGGAACAGATGTGTGGTAGAAAGGAAAGCTGAGGATCGAACCTGACACCTAAGTTGTGCACAGGTTTGGAGAATGTGAGGGAGAACCCAGGGAAGTTGAGGAGTTCAGACTTACAGGAAAGATATTGACGGGAGTCAGGAGTTTGGTCTTCATCTTGTTGTCATTCAGTTGCAGGAAATTCGCGCTTATCCAGATACGGAAGAGGAAGGGGGCACGGATGGAGCCTTGGGGTACCCTGCAGGTAACCGGATGTAGGTGAGAGGAAAAACCATTGGCCAAAATGAAATGTTAAGTAGGACTCGAACCATGCGAGTGTAGTCCCACTGAAGCGGATGTGGGAGGAGAGACGGTGGAGGAGGATGGCATGGTAGTCTGTGGTGAATGCAATGAAGAGGCAGAGAGGAGCCCTGGTCACAGAGAGAGGACATAATTTGTTACTTTGCAGAGCGCAGTCTCTGTCCTGTGGGCTGGGAGAAAACTGGACTGGAGGGGTTTGAGTAGGGAGAGGAAGGTATGAGCAAAATTGATTTGCAAGTTCCAGAGCTTTGACCAGGAAGAACAGATTTGAAATGGAATGCTAATGTGCAAGGTTGAAGGGATCGAGAGTAATTTTTTTAAAAAAAGGAGGGGAGTGATGACTGTGGGTTTGAGGAGGAATGGGACTGAGCCTAAGGAGAGGGCCTGATTTATGGTGTCTGACAGCAATGGGCAGAGGAGGGGAGCTCAACAAGCAGCAGCTCAGTGGAGAAGGGATCCAGGCAACAGTGGTGGGTTTCATCCGTGTGATGGAGGATGAGATAGAGGAAGGAGAGATGGGGTAAAGGAGTTTAAGTTGGGGCTCAGGTAGGAGGTAGGAGCTATGGGAGGAGGAGTGGGTGATGGAGAGGAAACGTGGGACTTGAGGCAGAAGGAGAAGGAGGCTACCAGATGGATGTTATCTATCTTGGAGATAAAGAAATCCAAGACGTCTTTGAACTTGGCATTTGATGTTAGGATTCAGGGAGCTTGATGGGGCGCTTGGGGAAGGTATTGGGTGGTGGAGAACAGGATTTTGGAGCTAATTTTGCCTTGCCCGGGAATCAAACTTAAGTTGTCTCGCTTGTAAGGCAAGTGCTCCAACCACTAAGATACCAGGACTCCATATATAATTTGTTGTTCGGAAGGCGAAGCTCTTTGGATCTCTTGGTACCACTCACCTCCTCCTTCCCATGCCTTTCCTAGGATTGACAACTCACTCCATTTGAGGAATTCTTGAAATCAAAGACCTACATTTTGCTTCACTGTGTGGCCGGGAGCCAAGCCAATAGGACAAAAACACATCCTCTGCTTGGAATATCTCTCTGGAATCAGTGCATTAAAGCAAGCCAATAACATTGCTGTTTCAGGTACTGTATCTGAATTTGGTCCAAAGGGTTTACACCCACTGCAGGTACTGCAGACACTACAGTAAAAATATTTATAACACGTTCAGGTGCCATAATACTTTGATTGTATATTTTCTTGAATTAATACTACTGACATTTCCACACTTTGGAATTGCATTAATCCACATGCTTTATCTGCTCTGCGTTGGCCAGATTTGGATCTGACTGGATTACTAATATCTTGGGGGC
The DNA here is from genome assembly GCA_035084275.1 of Hydrolagus colliei. Classification (NCBI taxonomy): domain Eukaryota; kingdom Metazoa; phylum Chordata; class Chondrichthyes; order Chimaeriformes; family Chimaeridae; genus Hydrolagus; species Hydrolagus colliei. Next base: position 66,314,292 of record CM068745.1, read on the forward strand.
AGTGAAGGCTCTATGTTTGTATAGCTCTGCCGGAAATGTAGAAAAATGGTAAACATAATAAAACTGAAGCACATCTGTCAGTGGCATATCCCACAAGGACTGCATGTAACACCCAGTAGGATAATCACTTGCCTCTTTCAGGGGAATGTGTAATTGCTGCTGCAGAGGAGGACAGGCGCTTGCTGACTGGTGGATCCATTTGTTTGGGAAGATTCATGGCTGAAGCTGAAAGTCTGTCAGCCACTGCAAGAAGAGAGGCAGCAAGGACATTTACATTTAGGTTGGTGTAAAATATATTTGTACAGAAAAGGACAAGAGTGTGAGAAAAATAAAGTTAACTTGCACATCACACAGACATGCATGCACGCATGACATTCTGAAGCTTTATGTAAAGTGTCACACGAGTACAGTACTGGAAAAATATACAGTGTGTCTGTCAAAAAATGTAATGCCACCATGCAAGTTAGTTTCTGAGTTACTGAGACAAAGATTAACGAGAAAACACATGAGTTATTCAAAAATGTCCACAGTTTGAGCAGCAATAATACAAAGAGTTGAACAGGACAAAGGGTGGTTAGGACACAATAGTTAGACAAGTGGAAAACAGAATACAAATTTGTAAAATAAAAAAAAACACATCAAGATATAGTAATTTTCTCAAATACCAGCAACGGAATCAGCAACATCAAAGGCCACAGGCTCTGAAGGAGGATAGGTGTTGGCGATTAAATCTATAGGAGGGGGTAGGGAATTTTCTGATTCACCTACATAGCACAGAGTCAGAATAAAGGATATCAGTTACTGGCAGGCAGAAAGCTGAAAAGATAGCTTGCCGTACAAAACAAACCAATTTTTAAACAAAAAACACGACAAAAACATTTTACAGACAGTGCAACAAAGATTAATAAGATTCCAGATTCTGCATCCGCAGGATTAAGACTGCCTCCAACATGTTGCATTGCCTAACCACTCCCATATCTCCAGTTTAACTGCGACATTGTGCATTCAGATAGAAGGAAATGCCTTTTCTTACAGAAACCCACACTTTTCAGAGATTTCTCCACCTTTTACTCATTTAAATTTTCCCTTTTAGGCACAGTGTTTTGAAAATTATTCAAAGGGAATGAGAGCTTGACCTACATTAATAAATGAAATACTGGGCAGGGTATTTGAAGGCTTGAAGAAAAATGCAATGTTGTTCATTTAAAACTCAAATTAAGTCTAATTTTTATTGATTTGGGTCTCTGGTTGCACAATGTTGAAAATTAGACTACATTGTTCTCATATAACAGAATCAATATTAATGCTTCAGAAATACTCTGTTCTGTACTCAACCATAATGGGCCTTACACAAAGATTTTAAATGACAGACTTTTAAAATAAAAACTAAAATCATTTGAGACATATTTATATTCCAAAAAAATTTGAAACCATGCAGATCTATGTTAGGAATCCTGAATCCTACTCGCACTATCAAACACAATCAATTTGGCTTTTGTTTGAGCTATTTGAGGCACAGGTACTCCCTGCTTCTAACCGCTCCCCTTTCCCTTGTGTCGCACAGTAGTAATCATGAAAGCATAAAAAATAAGGACCAACATTTGCCACAGATGGTTTGATTAAAAAACAAGCAGGATGATATGCTGCAAGCCACAGAAAAAAAAGAAAAAAAAAATCAGAAGAGGAACAAAAAACACCCTGATATAATTTCAAGTTTGTAAAAAGAGAACATCTTTATATGCTCTGTGAAATCAGTTACACAAATATATAAAAACTTCATGAATATGGTAAGATTAATGATTCATGGGATCATTAAGAAGCAAGCACATATTGATACGATATTCCAGAAGCTGCATTGCAGGCTGTGCTCTTCACTTACCATCTCTGGATCCAGTGCTTGCTGATCCTGCGCCTCCCCAGGACCACCTCTTCTGCCTCTGCTCCAGCTGCTGGCTCCGTTCTAAGGTGCGACGCATTATAGCCTCATGGCGTTCCTAACAAATGCACCATCCACATAAAACAAAACATCCAGAAGTCAGCGGCCTTCAAATCTACTAGTCCTGTTTAAGCATTTCACTAACAGACCTGCTTGTCTTAATATACCTTCAATTAGAAAATCTAAATCACAGACGAGATTATCCAAACTAAATCTGCAAAAGAACTGGCATAATTTTTTTTACAAATAAATCTGAAGCACATACCATGATAAACCTCCAGCAATGGCGACATACCTAACAGAAAGGCAAGCATTACAAGATGCTGAACTATTATGCAAATAGCATTTACATCATCATCCAGCACCTGTTTTCATAGGTTTAACCATCATCGAAGATTCTGACTTCATCCACCCATGAATAATGCTCAACAAGCAGTAATAGCATGGCTCTGTAAAGATCTTAATGCAGAGGTTCAATAATTGAGACAGTGTTCAGGATCCTTAGCATAAAAGCCAACCAAACTGGCCAGACAGCAGATATCTGTTACACACAGCGGCATTGCATTGCCATAACCTTGCTGCAGTATAAAACCCCTGCTTTTTCCAAGAAAAGATTAACATGAAATAAAATCTGAAAAGTGCTTTTAAAAAAAAATTACCAATCAAATGTTGTTGATGGGCATTGCAACTTAATCTTCCTGGACATTTCAAGGTTATTTAACAGAGCAGTTAGGAAGGGTGTGTCCAAATGGAACAAAATTGTGCATCGAGACATCAATTCACGCATTTATAAATGAGGCTTTCTTTGCAAGCAAGTTTGATGCAATTCCTTAAAAGGGCCCTAAACGATATAAATATATTTTCAAGCAGGCTGGGTTTCTGTAACAACCGACTCAAAAAACAGTCTTAACTGTTAGCCACTGGGGAAAGTTCCCACAAGAGCAGTTGCTGTTTACTGCAGCATGAAGCCATCATATGCAGTCTTTTCATGATGTGAATCTTAGAGCACATGTTGTATTGCATTTTGGTGTTTATCCATATTAACTGTTCAGTAACCTTCAAGTGGTTCAACAATTGGGGATCAATGATCGTTGCACAATTAGATTTGCTCCTTTATTAAATGCAATGACCAAAAATAATAGCAGTTCACAATGTTAGGAATTTAAACTCTTGAGGTATCAAACATTTAGAAATAAAACAAGAAAATAAAACAAGAAAAATAAAATTATTTTACACCCATTTTAGGAGATGAAATAAAATACTATTTTGTGGTGAAACAAAAGAAATAATCATAACAAGTGATATAATAAAAAACTTAACTAAAATTGGAAGATGAAACATAAAACAAACATGATCACAATCATCTTCATCACAATTTGCTTTATCGAAAGACCAACTAGTGATTATCCTCCTTGGCAATGGAATGGCAGAATTTAGTCAACCTTCTATGTCAATAGTCCGATTCCTGAGTCATTCGGGCCGGCACTCCAAGGTACTGTTGAATCAGCCATCCTGCTTTCTCATTAGGTCTTGAAAGATTACTCATTACATAATTACATAGAGCAATGGACTGCATAAGCAGGATATCCAGCCCAGAAAGAACTTGCATTAATATAGCGTTCTTCATGTGGGGTAGCTTCTCGGGAATGCTGAACAGTGATTAGGGAACGGCGATATGGGAATTTTCCGGATATGGATATATCGGTTGGCTCATATCTAGATATACCGAAATACCGATATTTTCAGTTTTTTCGTACTGCGCATGCGCGCGCGCATCGAAGTGCGCGCGCATTCCGAGTGCGTGCGCATTCCGAGTGCGTGTGCATTCGGGGCCTATCTTCTCAGAAGGTAAATATCTTTCTCTCTCTGTGTCTCTCACTCTCTCCATCTCTGTGTTTTTCTGTCTGTGTCTCTCTATGTCTCTCTCCTCTCTCACATCCCCCCCCCATCTCTATCTATCTGTATATTATCACATCCACCCCGTCTCTCCACCCCTCCCCCCGCCGTCCCTCTCTCGCACCCCCCACCCCCGTCGTCTCTCTCCCCCACCACCCCCCCAGCCGTCTCTCTCTCCCTCCCCCCCACAGCCATCTCTCTCCCCCTCTCCCCCCCAGCCATCTCTCTCCCCCTCTCCCCCCCCAGCCATCTCTCTCCCCCTCTCCCCCCCAGCCGTCTCTCTCCCCCTCTCCCCCCCCCCAGCCGTCTCTCTCCCCCTCTCCCCCCCCCCAGCCGTCTCTCTCCCCCTCTCCCCCCCCCCCAGCCGTCTCTCTCCCCCTCTCCTCCCCCCCCCCAGCCGTCTCTCTCCCCCTCTCCCCCCCCCAGCCGTCTCTCTCCCCCTCTCCCCCCCCCAGCCGTCTCTCTCCCCCTCTCCCCCCCAGCCGTCTCTCTCCCCCTCTCCCGCCCAGCCATCTCTCTCCCCCTCTCCCCCCCCCCAGCCGTCTCTCTCCCCCTCTTCCCCCGCCCCCAGCCGTCTCTCTCCCCCTCCCCCCCCCCCGCAGCCGTCTATCTCCCCATCTCCTCCCTCCCCCAGCAGTCTCTCTCCCCCTCTCCCCCACCCAGCCGTCTCTCTCCCCCTCTCCCCCACCCAGCCGTCTATCTCCCCCTCCCCCCAGCCGTCTATCTCCCCCTCACCCCAGCCGTCTCTCTCCCCCTCACCCCCCCCCAGCCGTCTCTCTCCCCCTCACCCCCCCACCCCCAGCAGTCTCTCTCCCCCTCACCCCCCCCACCCACAGCCGTCTCTCTCCCCCCACCCCTTGCATACCTATATATTGTATTCGAGGACTATGAATACAAGATGGCAGCTTTGCACCTCGGTCTGTGCATTGTGTATAGAGATGAGCATTCTGGGTCTTGTAGTTGATTGTGCTCGCATCCCGATTTTTTACCTCGATATATCGTTTTTCGATATATCGGTATTTTTAAAATGTCTATATCGGCATACCGATATGAAAATCATATCGGGTTTTAGCGATATACCGATATATCGCCGTTCCCTAACAGTGATAGAATCTGATGCTGAGCTGGGGAGAAAGGTAGGCACGATCAAAGGTGGAAATCTTCAAGTGTGATCTAAAGATGGTTAAAGAGTGGGCAAGGTGGAGGGATTGAGGTGTGGAGATCCAAAGGTTTGGGATGTATTGCAGTAGCTGAAGGCATGACCACTGATGGTGGAGGGAATGGGGAACAGCTTGTCTGTGCCGAGGTTTAAATTCCATGGAACCCCACCCCGGCTGTATGTCTCACCTATATCTCGCTATTCCTTCTCCACAATTATGCGTCAAGTTTTCTCTTATATACATGAATTTTTTTTACTTCAACCAGGTGCTGGACAGGCATAATCGAGCCTAGAGGTTATGAACATGTGCATGAGGGTTATGCAGAGGCAGTGGTGGAGCCGGGCGATGTTGTGGAAATGGGACAAGGCAGAACAGGTCATGGAATGTATGTGGGGGAGAAAGGATAGTTATAATAATAATAATAATAATAATCCTTACATTTATATAGCTCTTTCCACGTCTTATCAACGTCTCACACAATACAACAACATCCCAAGGTTGGGCCCAGAGCAGGCGGGGTGGGAAAAGACAAGAAGGAAGAAAGGGGGAAAAGAGGAAGGGACCAGGGGGGGGGGGGGGGGGGGGGGGTCGTGGTTGGGGGAAGGAAAGTAGGAAAAGTGACTGTATATTTGTGGGAGAAACCCGGCAGCCAAATTGCGCACAACAGTGCCCCACAAACACTCGTGGAAATGGGGCCAGGTTGAGGATCAAACAACAACAACAAAATTACATTTATAGAGCGCCTTTCATGTCAGGAGGATGTCCCAAAGCGCTAAACATTCAGGTCGGGACCTGAGCAGGGGGGGAAGGGTGGGGGTAGGGGGAAGGGGAAGGACAGTAGGAGAAGTGGAAGAGTTAGGAGGGGAGCAGAAGGCATGGTCGAAGAGGAAGGTCTTGAGATTGGCCTTGAAGGAGGAAAGAGAGGAAGTGAGGTGAAAGGATTGTGGGATGGAGTTCCAGTGTGGGAGCAGAGAGGCTAAAAGCCCGGCCACCGGTGGAGCAGTTAGGGCAGTGGAAGCGGAGCAGGCCAGAGCCTGCTGAGTGGAGGGGACGGGCGGGCTGATAGGGAGACAGCAAGTCGGGGAGATAGATGAAGGCAAGGCCGTGAATGACCTTGAAGGTGAGGACGAGGATCTTGAATTCGATCCTCTGGGGATGGAGAGCCAGTGGAGCCAGTGGAGACGGGTGAGGGCAAGGAGTGATGTGCTTGCGGAGCCTGGTGTGGGAGAGTACATTTCTGAATGATCTGCAGCCTATGAAGAGAGGAGCTAGGAAGGCCGACGAGGAGAGTTCCCGTAGTCGAGCCTGGAAGTGATAAAGGCATGAATGAGAGTTTTGTCGGAATCGGGGGTGAGGTAGTGACGGAGTCTGGCAATATTGCGGAGGTGGTGGAAGGCTGTACAGCATGGAGCGGATATGAGGGAGGAAGGACAACAAGATGCCCAGATTCCTGACTGGCTTCGAGAGGTGGAGAGTGCAGGCTTGAATGCTGATGTTGTCAGTGCCTGAGGTGCGGAGGCGCTGATGCGAGCCAATCTGGAGGGCCTCCGTCTTGTTGACATTGAGCTGGAGGAAATTGGCCCTCATCCAGACACCAAGACACGAAGGTTCCGGACTGGCTCAGTGAGGTGGAGCGTGTATCCTTGGATGGTGATGCTGTCAGTACCTGAGGTGTGGAGGCACTCACAGGAACCAATTAGGAGAGTCTCTGTCTTGTTGATATTCAACCAGAGAAAGTTGGCTCTTATCCAGGACTTGATGTCTGACAGACATTCTGTGAGGATAGCAGTGGTCTTGGAATTGAGGGCGGAGGCAGAGAGATACAATTTAGTGTCATCTGCATATTTGTGGAACCATGAAGGCTGAGGTGAGAGGAGAGGTGGTGGTGGAGGAGTATAGAGTGGTCATTGATATCAAAGGCAGCAGAGAGTTCAAGGAGATGAAAGCCACCCTGGTCACAGATGGACAGAATGTAATTTGTCACCTTAACAAGGACTGTTTCCCTGTTAGAGGCAGCACAGAAACCCGATGAAAGGAGTATAGGGAGTGGCAGGAGAGGAGTGGCAACGACTCATTCAAGACCCTCAGGGAGATTGGAGATGGGGCAATAATTTAAGAGCAGGGAAGTTTTTTTTAGGATATAGGTGATAAAGGCTGTTTTTATGGGGGGTGGCAATGGTACCAAGGCCACTGAAACCCTTATTCATGCCTTTATTACATTTATTACATTTTCACCCACAAATACACAGTGAATTCACTTGTACAGTATATTCTGTCAAGCGCTTTGACACGTCAATAAGATGTGAAACGCGCTATATCAAATGCAGGGATTATTATTATCTGGCTTGACTATGCAAATGCCATGCTTGTCGGCCTTCCCAATTCCTCCCTCCACAGGTTGCAGATAATCCAGAACTCTGCTGCCTGTGTCCTCTTCGCTCCAAGATTCGTGACCCCATCTCCCTCATCCTCGCCTGACTCCAATGATTGTCCAGCGCCTTGGGACGTCCTCCTGACATGAAAGGCACTATACAAGTGTAATTTTGTTGTTGTTGTCCATAAAACTTAACTCAGTCTTTGTTACTCAATAGATTAATTTCATGTAAAAATCTGGAGATGCGAGTTGTGTTGAAATTTTCAGAATAGGTTGTTTTTAAAGATGAATAAAAATACATTTCAAATGATGCGTCAATGCAATAGAAATTTACATTTATATAATGCCTTCTATGTTGGATGGACATCTCAAGCATTGGGCAATCTGAGATTTGCGGGTAGGGACTGAGGCGGTGCGGGATGAGGGATGGTGGGGGGGGGGAAACAAAAATATTTGGTGGTATCAGTCAGATGGACACAAATGGATTATAACAATAATAATCTTTCCAATTTGACATTGAGTCTTATCACTTTGCCAGAGTCTCAAAGTGTTTACAGGATTTTTACTGTAAATGACATATCCATCTTCCCCCCACTCCCCGCCAATTTTAACAATTCATTGAATTTCTCTTCAGTAACCTCACATTGTGCCAGGTCACTGGCTGATAGCGTACAGTAATATTAATGTATTGATTTACAGATCTCACAAGAGCAAAAATCATGTTTGCATGTTGAGCTTGTAATTCTAGAAGCATGATTTTCCAGGCAGCATCAAAGTCATTCAAAGACAATTTATCATATTGTACTGCTGCTGCTGTGCAGTAACACTGCTGAAGTAAATCAGTGTGTAATATAGATACTCGGAAAGACAGACAGGAACAATTAAAAGTACATTAGATCCCTGTTAACCAGCAGTCTTTCAATCTGTTACTTTCTGCTAATTGTTAAATGCTTTTGCCTCTTATTATATTGCTCCTATGGGAGGGCAATAATTTTGAGCACTATTTGCTGGGGTAGTAGAGGATACAACCTGGAAATCTTCAGAGAGCAAGATATGAATTTCAGCCAGATCATTGGTAAAAAAAAGAGATGGGTCTGCACTAACAGGCCAGATGCCTTTCCCTGGAAAAAGGAAGGGAGGACAAACAAAATATGTGGAGATAGATTATAAATTGCCCATTTGGGAATTCTGTAATAATAATAGTGCCTCATCACATCTTTGAGATGAGTGCTTCATAGAATATACTGTAAAGCGAATTGACTATATTTGTTGGCAAAACACGGCAGCCAATTGCACACAACAGTGTCCCATAAACAGTCATTGAAATTACCAGTGTTTTTTAAAGGAATTTTCACCCCTGGAAAGGCAATCTGCCAATCGATAAACAACCTAGTACCTCTTACTGCTGGGTAAACAGAGGTGTGTGGAGTAAGGAAACGTGACAAACGTTTGGCCCTGCCAAGACTCAAACCCAGGTCTTCCGCTTGCAAGCTGAGTGCTCAAGCCATTGAGCTCAAGGATTCCATGTAGCATATTCGTTAGAGCCCTCGCCTGCAAGTGAGAGGACCCAGGTTTGATTCCCAGGCAGGGCGAAACCTTAGGAAAGTTTCCTTACTCCACATGCCTCTGTTTACCTAGCAGTAAATAGTATCTTGGTTGTTCGTCGATTGGTGAATCGCTCTCTGGGGGTAATGATCCCTTCAAAATAAATATATATTTTTTAACTGGTTACTCAATTTACAACTGTGTGTGGAACACTGCTATGTGCAAATTGGCTGATGGTGGAACCACCCCTCATAAACTACTTACTGGCTTTGTATTCTGTTCCTTTAGACATAAAGCCTGGGCCACGATTTACCCATAAATTCTTTATGGTCACATCCATGTAAATGTTGCAGCCTTTACAGTCTTGTGATTCTAAATCCCACATTTCTTTGCTTATCAAAAAGGTATAACTCCAAGTTCATTGGAAGGCATCTTTATCCAACAGAACAATTATTCCTCAGCATAGTTTGAGGGTGAGCAGTCTGCTAGCTTAACTTGCTTTAATACAGTCAGGCAGAAATGTAGTGGGAAACTAGATATAAATTAATGGAGTACTCACCCTTTCTACTTCAAATCTCTGCCTTCTTTTTTCTTCCACTGCTGCTCTTCTCTGTACGTCTCGTTGACGCTGCTCGTCCAACTTCTTCCAACGTTCTTCCATCTGTTTTTCATACAACAGCTTCGCTCTTCTTTCCTTTTCTAGTATCTGCTGCTCCCTTGCAGCTAATGGGAAAGATGCAAATTGTTTTACAAGCATTCATTGCAATGTTTTACAAAGAACCGATTACCAAAACTGAATACAAGGCAGGTCTGTTAAAGTAGTCATGTAGATTCAATATCTCATAACCCGAGCTGTAGGACAACCTGGTTGAGTTGATATAACTCTTGCCGCTGACTCAGAAGTTTTGGGGTTTAAGTCCCCATCAGGACTATGAACTCACTGTCTTATGCTCCTATCTAATTCAGGAGGAGCATTGCACTGTGAGTCAATTTTATCTGGTAGGGGTGTTGTATCCCATGACACTGGTAGAAACTCCCTTCACTTTTTGTATATTACCATGAGATCTTTAATATCATCTGAACAGGCAGACAAAACAGAAACTTGGATTAATGTCTCATCCAAATTGCAGAACCTCCACCAATTCAGTGCACTGCAGCATTTAAGGGTAAATATAGTGAAATTGGCTTACCATTTGCCTCAAATGCACAGTCACCACACTTTACACTATAATCCTATGAAGCACTTTGCTATATCAAAGACAAGGATTATTGTTAATTATATTATTAGATAGAGTCTTAACAAATTGTCAAAACTTCTCAAAACACTTTGCAACCACAGTAAAACCTCAATAAGATGACATTCCGAAAACCGGCAACTTCCTAAAACTGGTAAGATTTAAAAATACAACAGCATTAGATTTTTCCCGATGTTGGCAAATTTCTTGAAGTTCAGAACAGCTGCTTTTTCAGCGTCTTGTAATTTTGTTGTTGTAGTTCCTAGCGTGGCTCCTCTGTCATCAGGTGCTATGGGTGGAGTTCGGGAATTGTTTGACCTCAGTGCTGTGTTTACAACACACATGCAGTATGGGGCGGAGCTTCCCCAGCCATTTCTAGGGTAGGATCTAAATACCGGTAAACTCCGAAATCCGGGAGGTGAGTGGGCCCAACCGTGCCAGATTATACTGTATCTTATGTGGAGGATTACTGGGCAGGACATTGGGAGAAATTCCTTTCTTTGTTGGTCAGCCTGGTATTCTTACACGTGTGGAATCCCATCACCATGCTCAACAGCATCCAAACCAAACTAAGAGTTCCGTATATGTATACTACCTACAATGAAATTTTTTCTGAATATGGAATGTATACTCTCTCCCTGAAGAGACACACCCTGCTTACTTAATTACCTAAGTATCAAACACAGCTTGACAAGAGCCAACGTTTTGGGGCTTCAAAGTATTAATTGTTGGGGTTTAACAACCTAAACCACATAGATTGGCATTGAGAGCATTTCCTGTCCGGTACCTTCCTGCTTGTCTCGCCAGGATCACACTATCTCAGGAGCTGGCCTACTGATATTGCCAGAGAGGATTGAGTTGATCCTGACATTCCAATTGTCAAGCATGTCATTTTGGAGACAGCTCAGCTCTAAGGAGAGTCCACTTAATAATCACTAATTTACCATTAGTTAGTCACTAATTGGTTCCCTTTTTGAACAGTGCCATTGGGGTCTTCAATGCCCACCTGAACAAGAAGCCATATCTCATCCAAAGGATGCCACCTCCATAAATGTAGTACTCCCAAACACTACACTGGAATGTCAAGGCAAAACATTATTTTACTAGTTATTTTTATGATTCTTTTTAAATACTGTTAGATACCACAGTCAATCCTTATTTCCTATATCCATGAGATTGTTGCAGGCAAAGCCAATTGCTATTAATGCATCGCAAGCTCATGATCTTTGATTTTTATTAACATTTTGAAATAAATATGTGACTATGCTTCCATATTTTTTAGAAGAGGAACAGAATGCAATGCTCTTGGATGAATTGAATACCACCAGTACTGGCATCAAAAATTGGCATGGGTTTGTGATAGGGTTTCCCATTATAAAGATGCAACAAAAACAAAGCAACCTCTAGTTATGGGCACAAAGTAACCCCCAATACAAATGGAAAGAATTTCAAATAATACATTGCTGTTTGATTCAGTGACAAAGTAGATAGTCAGGCAAGCCTGAAACAAAGTAATAAAACACAAAACAATTCTCAGTGGATAGGAAGTTAAACCAATATCTGAAAACGAAACAAAAACAGAAGTTGCTGGGGAAACTCAGCAGGTCAGGCAGCATCCATGGAGAAAGGAAAAAGAGTCAACGTTTCGGGTCTACAACCCTTCGTCAGAACTGAAAAAGAAAGATGTGGTCATACTTTTGGTCTGGTTCTTCTGGAATAAGAAACTAATTGAGGGTAGTTTCAACCAGAACAACTCATGGCCTTGTGCTCACAGAAAATAGAAAACACCCGAGACCACACAAAAAAATACAAAGTAAATAATGGAAAAGCACGGGATGTAATTTGTAGTAATGATTCTTACAACTACATTGCTTCAGATTGGCATTCCTGTGGCCTTCACAATGTTCTTCAGTTTACAGGAGGTAGTTACCATTGGCATGAATTGTCTTTTTTTTTTAGGTACCCATTTATGAGAGATACAATGTAGATCCTTTTAAAAGGTGAATTGTTGGCATGCTTTAAATTGCTTCTATTGCTCTTAAACGAAAATTTCAAATGCGATTTTTGAGCCAGGTGGATTATCAATTACAGACTGAAGGGTTCCAATACATATCTTCCATTTTAAAAATAATAAACCTTACCAGATAGCATGAGCCCTAGGTGGCATCTCAAATACAGTAGCCCATAAAAAGAAAGATCAATTGTAAAACAATAAGACAAGAAACCTATACACAAATAGCATCTGAGTCTTTTATAAAAATAAACATTACCAAGTGATTTCTCCCGTTCCTCTCTTCTTTCCTTCGCTAATCTTTGTCGGTCATCTGTTTTTGAGGATTGCATATCTGGAAAGATAAACAATTACATTACAAGACCAAACAATTCTGACACTGGCAATGAAAAGAATGGAACTGCATGTAAAATCTAATTTAGATTATTTACAATAGCTGAAAGAATAATGCAGAACCAACTGCAGTAACAGCCCGTTTATCCGGCACCTGCGGGACCTGGCCAATGCCGGTTAAAGCACCTGCCGGATATTTGGGCGGCCAGCGGCCGAAAACCCACCACAAAAACATTAAAGTTCTTTTAACACACACCATACAAAATAATAACAGATAATAACAGAATATTGTGTTAGTACTTATTATTAAAACTACTCTCTTGCGCTTCTCACCTTTACTGATTGAGGTTTACAGTCCAGCGATTCTTTTTTAAATGGAGGATGCCAAGCGGGTCAAAAAAACGGCAGCGCGATTTTAAAGAATCGCTGGACTATAAATCTCAACCGCAGCATCATGGCTTCAAACGCAGCATCTACCAGTAAAGGTAAGAAGCGCAAGAGAGTAGTTTTAACAATAAGCACCAATACAATATTCTGTTATTGTGTTATTATTTATGCATTTACAAATGCTCCACTGGTATTTTTCTGGATAAGTTCCGGTTTATCGAATGGGGACATTTTTTTTGGTGTGCCAGTTATATGGAAGTGCCGGTTCATCGAGTCACAGATAAAAGGGCATCTACTGTATATTACTGATTGACGACTATCACTTGAGATCCCTTTAAATGTTTAGAATGGAAAATTCCTTATTAATTACTACAATAGAGCTGTGATGATTTGCAGCAGCTATCTTATGAATGTTAAGAAAACAAAAGGAGGGTTCATTACTGCCCCTTTATGTATCAGTGTGTCAGCCTGATTCAGTTGGTAGCACACTTGCCTCTGAGTCAGAGGGTTCAAGTACACATCAAGTATTTGAGGGTGGGTGTCCTTCTCCTGGTCACATTTATCCTGATTTATATTCCCTTCCTAATCCAAATTTACTTCCAAATCTATATTAATTGGCTTCTCATTCCATTGATGTTGATTGAGCGTTGCTGATGTAGATTTACTGACAGTATTTACCCATATAACAACTTTCACTTAATTTCTAATCATTTCCATTCTGGAGAGCATTTTGGGTGGTTTGTTTCTATATGAAAAGTGTGATATAATTAATTGCAAGTTATGATGTGGTCACACCATCAGAGTTAATAAATTTCCCATATGGACACTCTTCATGTCCAAGCATTTTTCCCAAGATACAATTTGGTACATGGACTGAATTTTCTGTTGGTAAACTTATTAACTTTTGTCTCATAACTGCTTGACGCCAGATGCCACAACAGTTTCAGAAAACAGAAAATAAAAGTCAGTTAATTATTGATGCAAGGACACAAGTCAATGACAAGAATGTAATTTTTACAGGAGCAGCAAAGCCAGTCATCAGGGAAATATTTAGTCAGCACTCACCGCATGGCAATGCATAAATCAGATGCATTGCCCTGCAAATCAGTCACTGTTGGGATAGATAGAAGGTCATTATGTCCGCTCAGGGTTCCAACCATATTTTACACTCCCACAGTGGCCACCCACTCTTCCCTCTTTCTCTCTTCAGTTCTATATCAGGTCTCTGTGAATCCACAAATGGAATGTGCATCATAGCTAATAATAATGAACCACAGTTATTAATCTTTTTTTTCTCTCCCCACAACATTTCAAGGTGGCATTCAAAATAAAAAATATAATCTTTCAGCCCCACAGCCTGTTCAGTTAAAAGGCAACCAGTCTGAATAATAGCTCTAGATGTCAGATGCCATTACCTGCTGACTCAGAGATGCGCTGGAACAGACAAGTAAACAAATGACTGGGACTCTCATTGTTAAGTCACTAGGGACACTGGATGCTATACCTATATGCCATGAGGCAGTGGGCCGTAGAACCTCAATTATTTACAATGTCAATTATCTACGTGGGGGAGGGGTTGGGGGAGGGTGGTGGTAGAAAGAGTACTCTCCACTATATTGCACAATCAGAAATCCACTGTATGTGTGCTACTGTATATCTTGTATCTTATACACAAAGAATTATTAGCATGTGAAATGTACGATTGTGGTAATAAGTGTACTCTATTCAACAGACTTTCAGACATTTGACTGCCTTTAAGGCACAATATGTGGTCTGACATAAAGGGGGGCCTTGCTCTAGTTTACATCCTATCCTAGTGTCCTATCCTGAGTTGCAACGTTAACGTGTCTGTTTATAAAACTTTATTAAAAAAAATCAGTTCCAAGTCCTATTGCAATGCAGTTTATGTCCAACAGTTTATTTCAAAATAATAATAATCCTTGCATTTGATTTAGTGCCTTATAATGTCTTTGAGACATCTCAAATCGCTTCACAGGGTATATTGCAATGTGCTTTGACTATTTTATGAGAGTTAACTTTCTACAGTTGAATGTCAACAAGACAGAGACCCGACTGATTGGCTTGTGCCAGTGCCTTCGTGCATCAGGCACTGGCTGCATCAACCTCACCAAGCCAGTCAGGAGCCTCGGTGTCTTGTTCATCCCTCAACTGTCTTTCCTCCCCCACATCCAAGCAATAACTCGCCCTCCCTTTCCCCATCTCCGCAACGTTGCCCAACTCTGCCACTACCTCACCTCCAAAGCAGCTGAAACCTTTATCTCGCCTTCATTACATTATGCAAACGCCTTGCTGGTTGGCCTTCCCAATTTCTCCTTCCACAGGCTGCAGATAATCCAGAACTCTGTGGCCCATGTCCTCTACCATTCCCAAATCAGTGACCCTATCTCCCACATCCTCGCTCGACTCCATTTGCTCCCCATCATTCAGAGGATCCAATTCAAGATCCTGGTCCTCACATTTAAAGCCCTCCACAATCTCACCCCACCCTACATCACCTCATCCTATCCCCTTACCAACCAGCCCGCCCCCTGTTCTCAGCAGGCTCTGGCCTGCTCCACGTCCCCCGACCCACCTGCGCAACCCTTGGCGGGCGAGCCTTCAGCCTCTGCCTCCAACCTGTGGAACTCCATCCCGAAGTCCCTCCTCCTCGCCCGCTCTCTGGCCTCCTTCAAGTCTTGCCTCAAGACTCTCCTCGTCGATAAACCCATCTGCAACTCCTAATCCCCCGCTTCTATCTCCACCCTCCCCCCACTCCCCCCCCTTCCTCAGCTCGGGTCTGAAGCAGTGACTGTCCAGCACCTTGGGACGTCCTCCTGACGTGAAAGGTGCTATACAAGTGTAATTTTGTTGTTGTTGTTTGTGGGCGAAACACAGCCAATGGCACATAGGAAGTAATGTTCCACCATGGAATGAGTGACTAATTTTATTTGAGGGATTGTAAGCCTGAACACCGGGAGAAACTCCCTTCTCTTTTCAAATAGTGCCAAGACATCTTTACCATCCACCTGAACAGGCAAAAATTACATCATATAATGGCTCATCTGAAGGACAACACCTCCGACAATGCAAACACACCCCTAGCTCTGGATTAGAGCACCATTTTAGAATAATAATACAATAATAATGCTTGCTTGATATAGCACTTTTCACGTCTTCTAGACACCTCAAAGCGCTTCACAGAATATATTGTAAAGTGAATTGACTATATATTTGTGGGCGAAATGCAGCTGCCAATTTGCACAGTATTGTCCCACAAAGAGTTGTAGATTGAAATGACCAATTTATTATTGGTTTTTTGGAGGGATTATAATCAGGCGTGTGGAGTAAGGAAACTTGCCCAAGGTTTCGCCCTGCCTGGAATTCAACTCAGGTCTCTTGCTTGTGAGGCAAGTGCTCTAACCACTGAGCTACAGGACTCCATAAATGTGTGAGTTCAAGTCTCAATAGGCAAGAATGCTACAGATGAGCCAGGCTGGCACATTTTGTGCTCAAATGCCCCAAATGCTGCTTTAATTTGTAGTACAATTCTTTCTTTGGCTACCTGCAATAACTGCTATGTGCACAGGAGATCCACGACATGTCATTTGATTTCTTCTTTCATCTTTCAGGGAAGTGTGAATCACTGGAACAGAAAGGACGAGAAGTATTTAGTATATTAGAATAAGATAGTTTAAGTGAAGAAATTTATTGAGGAATGAATATTTCCTAAAAAATAAACAAAGAAAGTACTGTTCAAGACTAGGCCTTTTGCTTTGTTAGACCCAGTTTGCGGCAAAACATAAATTTAAAATGATTAAACTTATCACAATTATTAGGAACCAGAATCATCATGACAGAATAAGAGAGCAGGATGTGTTTGGGGTTGGGCCGGGATTAAACCTGGTCTCTATGGACCTTGAGGAGTGCAACACCAGATGGTCTGTAAAGAAATGTTTAGAATATAAATGAAAAAACATACTAAATTGGGTCAAACTTTAAAAATGCATGAATTCTGACAGATGCAAGAGAAAAGCCTAAAAATATTTACTTGTTATGATTCTATCTAGTGACTTAGATACAATGTACAAGCATTTATAGCTGCTTCAGCAACAAAGACAGAACCATAGAACCGTAACAATTTATGAAACATAAGGCCGTTCAGTGCATCATGTTGGTGCAACATGATCAATCCTTTTAGTCCCATTTATCTACCCTATCCCCACACCCCTGAAGCTGACTCAACTTAAGGTGTTTGTCCATTCTTCTTGAAAACCAATACGGATTATGCCTCAACCACCGCTCCTGGTGGGTAATTTTATATCTTAATTATTCTGTCCATGAAAAAAATTATTCTAACTTCCCCCATTTGCTTGTTTACTATCTTAAATTGATACCCTCCAGTTAATGAGAAACAGCATGAGAGTCACCAGTTGATTTTAAAAAAACAAAGCCAACAGAATAGTGGATATTCAGATAATTCCATGGGTTACATGATGTGCATTGTTGGTTTAATTTGTCAAAATGGTAGGCAAGAAAGTAAAAGTGATCCATTGCACCACCTGCTGGAGACCAATAAGAATATAAAGGGAACATTTATCATTATAATAATAATCCTTGTACAGTATTTGATATAGCGTTTTTCACATCTTATCGACGTCTCAAAGCGCTTGACAGAATATACTGTAAAGTGAATTGACTGTAAATTTGTGGGCGAAACGTGGCAGCCAATTGCGCACAGCAGTGTCCCACAAACAATCGTGGATTGAAATGACCAATTTTATTATTGTGGGATTTTTTTGGAGGGATTATTATTTGGCATGTGGAGTAAGGAAACTTGCCCAAGGTTTCGCCGTGATCTGCCTGGATTCGAAACACAGGTCTTATGCTTGTAAGGCGAGTGCTCTAACTACTGAGCCACATAAGCATTATCATAATGCTTGTATTTGGTATAGCACTTTACCACAACAACAACAACTCAAACTTATAAAGCGCCTTTCATGTCGGGAGGACGTCCCGAGAGCGCAGAAACTGAAGGCCCGGCCTCCGATGGTGGAGCGGTTCGGGTGGGGGGTTTGGAGCAGGCCAATTCCTGCTGAACGGAGGGTCCGGGTGGGCTTATAGGGGGAGAGTAGATCGGTTAAATAGGGCGGGGCAAGGCCATGTAAGGCCTTGAAGGTGAGGATGAGGATCTTGAACTGGATCCTCTGGAGGATGCGGAGCCAGTGGAGACGGGCGAGGGTGGGGGTTATGTGGTCACGGAGGCGGGTGCGGGATAGTACACGGGCTGCAGAGTTTTGGATGACCTGCAGCCTGTGAATGGAGGAACTGGGGAGGCCGACGAGGAGAGAGTTTCCGTAGTCCAGCCATGAGATGATGTATGCGTGCACGAGTGTTTCGGCAGGGTGGGGGGTGAGGTAGTTGCGGAGCCTGGCAATGTTGCGTAGGTGGAAATAAGCGGTGCCGGTCAAGGCACGGATGTGGGGGAGGAAGGAGAGTTTGTGGTCGAACGTGATACCGAGGTTCCTGACTGGCTTTGTGAGGTGGAGAGTACAGCCTTGAATGTTGAGGCTGGCAGCGCCCGATCTGCGGAGGCGCTGGCTTGAGCCGATCAGGAGGGCCTCGGTCTTGCTCACGTTCAATTGGAGGAAGTTGTCCCTCGTCCAGGACTCAATGTCGGACAGACATGCTGTCAGAACATCGATGGTCTGGGGGTTGAGGGATGAGGCAGAAAGGTACAGCCGGGTGTCGTCCGCATACATGTGGAAATTTACCCCATGTTTGCGGATGACATCGCCCAGAGGGAGCGTGTAAATGGTGAAAAGGAGGGGGCCGAGGACAGAGCCCTGGGGGACGCCGTGAGAAACTGTGCGGGGGTTTGAGGAGAAACCGTTGGAAACAAACCGAGAAAGACATAACAAAGCACTTTTGAGTTATTACAGTGAAATTGAGTTATTACAGTGAAATTGTAGCCAACCACTGCAGCACAATTGTACAGCAATGACCCACAAATAGCCATGGAGTGAATGACCAATTTTATTTGGAGGATTCTAGTCCACAATACCAGGAGAAACTCCCTTAGAATAATACCATGGTATCTTTAACATCCAACTGAACATGAAGACAAGACTTTGGTTTAATCTCTCATCCAACAAAAGGATATAACATAAGCAATATAGATGAAGATCCTTTGACCATCCCTCAAGAATAAGAATTGTACCACCTTCCCATTATAGTACAAAGCTCACTCCTGACCTCCACCAGCATTACCTTACACCAGCTGCTGTTAATTGTTTGAAGAAATACAGTACAAAATTACATTTGTAAAGTGCGTGTAGCTCCATGGTTAGACCACTCGCTTTGCAAGCTGGAGACCTGAGTTTGTTCCAGGCAGGGCGAAACCGTAGGCAAGTTTCCACAAGCCTGATAATAATCCCTCAAGATAAAGAACAATAATAGATTGGTCATTTCAATCCACGACAGTTTGTGGGACATTGCTGTGCACAATCGGCTACCGCATTTCGCCCACAAATATACAGTCAATTCACTCTTCAGTACATTCTGTGAAGCACATTGAAATGTCCAGAAAACGTGAAAAGTGCTATATCAAGGATTATTATTTATTATTATCTGCCTTCTTTTGTCCTTCACATTCCTGAAACTGTGATCTCTTTTATGGCTTTGGGGTTTCTTGAATGATTCAGTAAATGTATGGGTTTTGTAACTCTGCATTACAGTAGCAGGTTGTAGGCTTGTACACGGCTTCTCACTGATCATACATGTGCCATACATGGAAAATGCAGCGTAGAGATCAGGCACTTCATGGCTTAGCAAACTTAACCATTGGTGATGCTCTTGCACAGCTATCTGGACAAGTACAGAACTGGCAAAGCTATGAGGTTACATATGCTCTCATGGCCTATGAGAATAATGGTGCACACTGTAACATGTTTAGTATGTCATAAGGTCAATACATTGGGACACAATCGAATTTGGAGGAGGGAAGGTTCAGTAATAGTTCAGTTCTATTGCTTTGCAAAAAGTAGTGAATATGGAATTGACTATCCAACAACAACAACAACAAAATGACACTTGTATAGTGCCTTTCATATCGGAAGGACATCCCAAGGCACTGGGAATGTGTGTCAGAAGAAATTAGAAAAGCAAATAAGTTAATAAAGGTGCAAGAAGGATAGTATGATTTATTTTTATTTTGTGGGAAGCCAGATTATTCCAATGATCTTTCCTGGTCTTGTAGATTCCTACTTTGCCATGTTATGGATAGCTGAGATGGATTACAAGGCAATCATTTTCTTTTTCACTGTCCACAACTCAACACTGAAAATACTTTGCATACCTTCCCCAATATCATATTCAGTTACTACACAGATCCATTTAAATATGGTATTGATAAAACACAATAATGTTTGAAAAACGAACTCTCCAATTCACATCAGGTTCATAGCCGTAAAGTAACAACTCCCTCACAACTTACATTTCTGCAGTGCTTCACTTTCAAAATGCCTGCTGTGTTTGTCCACGAAAATAGTTTGTACGCTTGACATTAATTACCTGCATTTTTAGACATTTCAACAAAATAGGGCTCAATAAATATGAGTTATTTTCCCCCAGATTTGTTTGTTTATGCCACCAAGCATGCTGTTTTTAGAAATATATGCAAGTTCCTATTGTCCAAATTGAAGGAGCTATTCTGTGGGGAATAAGATGGTAATTGATGGATGCAGACTCTGTGGAAAGAGCTACATTACTGCTACAGTTCAGACATTTTCACATTGTGAGTTCCAGTTATGATGAGCTCCTTCATGTGCTTATTGTGGAACGGGAGTACAAGTGTAATATTTGCATTTTTAATGTATTTTTAAATTATGATTTATGTTAAACATCACAAAATGGGTGTTTGGAGTAACAAATTTAAACATCTGTAACTGGTGGAAGATGGTGGTGGGGGCAGCAGTTAAAAGGCGGGTGGATGTACACAACTCATACAATTTACTGTTTTTGTTCCCCTCATTCCTTATCTATCCTGTTGCAAATACACTCCAGAGAAATGCAATTCAATTCCAAGCATAAAATCACTATGCACCAAATCCCTTTGGATTCTTTCACATCATACAGGATTCTCAACCCAGGCACATCATTTAAATGCGCATTCCTGATCAAAGCAGAACATTGTTGTTTTCTAGGCTTAAAGTACTGCTCCAATGTCTAACATTACACAATAACAGTAGTAGATGTCAGGTTTAATATTTTAGTTACCTTACTCTATTCTCCAGAGAGAATGCAAACAGGTCACAAGTACTGTGAAACATTGTGTACAATGTTTCAGACTTTCTACTGATCCAATTCATCAGAGGCTGTTTGGTTTGATCTCTATGGCGGAAGGCAGAAATGACCCCACAGGAAATGAGAGTTGAAAAAACGATTTGGAGCAAATTTAATTACAATCCACTTTCTCACAAATCTTGAAAGAGGTTTGAAAAAACTGGCCTGAGACTACCACTGTCCTCTCTGCTAGGGATGCTAGATGGCATTGGAAAATCTACGAACAAAAGTCCTAACTTTCCTAATGTGCTTGTTTACTGACAGCCAAATCAATCCCACTCCCTGTCTATGACACTGGATGTTAATGACAAATTATAGGATTTGGGGCTTTGGTTTAAGTCCTGTAGATCAGTGGTTAGAGCACTCACCTTATAAGTGAGAGACTTTGGTTAAATTTCAGGGGCAGGTTTCCCTATTCCATACTCCTGATAATAATCCCACTCAAAAAGAATTGGTCATTTCAATCCATGACAGGCTGTGGGACACTGCTTTGCACAATTGGCTGCTGCGTTTTGCCCACAAATATATCGTCAATTCACATTACAGTATATTCTGTGAAGCGCTTTGAGATGTTCAGAAGACATGAAAAGCACTACAGTATATGAAATGCAAATATTATTATTAATACAGTTTCTGAACTTGGCTCCTTATGACTACAAAATACCCAAAGGATGATCAACCACAAATGTTAATTCAGCTCCCTCACAACAGTGAGGTCAATAATCTTTGCTAAGCCATTAGAGTCTAGTATTCAAACAAAAGAAAACAATGAAAAATCATTTTTAAAAGGAGCTACAAACGGTGTGATTATTTCCAAATTCTTGAATTTTCGCACACTTCTCATTTCTACTGCTATATTTAGAATTAGAAAACAGGATCACAGGAGAAGTTTGGATGAAGAAGACCCTTTACCTTCGCTGATATTCTTCAACAATACCATCCTGCTTCCTATGAGAACCCCATCAAGCTTTTATTTACTTCTGATAATTAATTTCAGTTGCTGATTACCCTAGGTTACAAGTGGATATCAAAATATTGAAAACTAATCACTGCTGAAGCTATTTATAATTTTAGTTCTGAAAATCGCTGGATAAACATGATATTCAATGAGATCCTGGCATGTTTTACATTTACATCATGAAGCCACGATTCACATTTTGGGTGGGTTTTATTCACACCCACTGTATTCTGATACCTTGCCCCAAGTGATCATTCTTGATGGTCAGGAAAGCCAGTTCTCAGAGTATGAGGCCAAGGGCTTACCAAAGCCAATCCTGTCCTCACTCAACATCAATACACTTACACATTAGAGGACAGCAACTGAGAACAGAAACCCATTGAATGTTTTGCCCACCTGTTTTGGACATCTGTTCCTACTGGAACATCACCTGACCCTCAATAAAACAGGAATTTTACTATATATATACACACACAAAAAAAAGGTCAAACTTAGTAACACAAGTGAAGCAGACCTCCCACTGCTAAAGAGTAAGAACATAGATGACACATCAATCAAAACACAGAGAACATGATTGCTTATTTTCTTGATGTGATAGGTGATATTGCAGGGACCATTATAATTGGCAACTTTGGGGGATTCTCTGGCTGTAAGTGGATGCTCAGGCATGGTTAGTTGATGTGGGTGGGAGGGAAAGATCTAATTCTACACAGAAAAAGCCCCAGAATCATGTCTCGTGGGACAATAGGTTAATACCATGAGCACTCTGACCAGCTGCTGCAATAACTAGTATCTTAACATTGCTATTTATATCTCTATAAGAGTCTGGTTCAAGGTACCACAGTTGAGTAACATACTCAAAGGGAAAAAGAATGTCAGAATGCAGGATACATTTTAAACATTCAAAATGCTTTCGCCCCCCACACTCTCTTAACTCAAACCCTACTTTTCATGTTCCCTATGGTATGGAAGCTGGATTGTTTTTCATTAGTCTATTCAATAGGCATGGGGTCTAACAATTAATCCACTTGAAGGGAAAATGAGCAGTAGGCTCACACTATATAAGAACACAGGTTCTTACAATGTGAATGAGGTAGCTAAAAGCCTAAGATGTTTTTATTGTAGAAATGCAGCTGTGAGCTCTTGTAGATTACTCAGTTTGGGCTTTTTAGCAAATGGCTTCAGATGTTCTCTTCTTGCAAGTAATAACATGATAATGAAAGTCACAGAGACCCACATTTAACACTTTCCATTGGAAACTTTGTGCTTCTTTTAGGATGAATAATTCTTTGATCCCAAATCCATTATGGTTGAAAATGGACATTAAATACCAAAATTAGTTTTAAAGCAATGGGCCCAACCTTGCACAAGGATAAAATAAAAATAATCCTTTCATTTACTGTGCTTTTCATACTAGGACAACCCGAGACATTTCAAAGAGCTTCATAGACTTGATAACAACTTGCATTTATAAAGCACCTTCATGGAGCATGACATCTCACAACACTTCAGAGAGATATGGCTGGACACCGAGAAGTGGGAAGGGGAGAGGGAGGTCATCATAGGCGCTTTCAAAGAGGTTGGATTTGAGGCAGGACTTAAAAGATTGAAAGAGAGCTGGTGCGATGTATTGATAGGGGTCCAGAGATTAGGGGCGTAGGAACTAAAGCTTCGGCCACTGATAGTGTCAATGAGATGGCGGGGGACAAGCAGCAAGATCAAGTTAGCTGAGCGGAGGGCAGAGGAGTAGGGCAGAAGGCAACTGTTTACTGTAAATAAAATAATCCTTTTTGAAATTGATATTCACATTTGGAGAATGTATCAAAGCGCTTCACAGGATACACTCCAAAGTTTAGTGACTGCGTTTTTTCATCCCACAAACAGGCATGAAGTGAATGGCTTAAAGAGAAAGTAAAGTGGATACCAGAATTACATATTTTGAGTTGATCAGGAAGATAGTAAAATACAGCCACAAAACTTAATTTAGAACAGATCCTGAGGTTCCAAAGTGGAAGCAAATTGTTTAATGCATCTCACACCTAAATATTAATCAGGTGCTCAGAATTCTCTGAACAAAGGCAGTCAGTATCTTTTAATGAATGAGCAATGTTTCCCACCCACTCCCCCAATCAACATTTTGTATTACAGAGCCATCTGAAATAGGCACAAAATGTCAAGTATGAACATCTAGTACTAAATATTAAATAAGAGGATAATACTTCAGATAAATCAAGGTCCTATATCAGTGAAGTGGGGAGATGCCAAAGCAAATATTTGCTTTTGCTTTACATAGAATCTTGTACTTTATTGGTTAGAGCACTACAACAACAACAAGAACAATTTGGATTGTATAGTGCCTTCCAGAGCGCTTCCCAATAACGGATCCCAGGGCCAAGTCAGGGGGAGGGGGGAAAAAAGTGACCAAAAGCGCGGTCGAAAAGAAAGGTCTTTATCTGAGACCTGAAAATAGGAAGAGAGGGGGCGAGGTGAAGGGAGTGAGGAAGGGAGTTCCAGAGCCTTGAGACATAGTGACTGATCCTCTACCATCGATGGTGGAGCAGAGGATTTGGGGGACAAGGAGGTGGCCACACCAGGTAGAGCGAAGGCTTGTAAGCAAGGGGACCCTGGATTTGATTTCTGGGTGGGACAAAACCTTAGGCAAGTTTCCTTACTCCACACACCTCTGTTTATCTAGCAGTAAGTAGGAACATAGTTGTTAGTAGTTTGGCGGATTGCCTTCCAGGGGTAATAATCCCATCCAAAATAAACAAATAATAATTTGGTCACTCAATCTATCACTGTTAGTGGGACACTGCTGTGCGTAATTGGCTGCCTCATTTTGCCCACAAAATACACAGTCAATTCACTTTACAGTATATTCCATGAAGCATTTTTACCCCAAAAAGTTACATTTGTATAGCATCTTTCACGTTAAGAGAACGTCCCAAGGCGCTGGACAGTCAGTGTTTTGAACCCAAGTTGGGGCCGGGATAGGGAAGGTGGGTGACTGATAGCATGGTCAAAGAGGAGGGTCTTGAGGTGGGACTTGAAAGAGGCTAGGGATTTGAGATCAACGTTAAAAATCCCATGGTACAATTCAAAAAGAGCAGGGAGTTTTTGCTGTTATCCTGCCCAACAGTGCCTCATATAACATTGATGACTCACTTCATAGCTGTTTGTGGGGTGTGGCTGTGCACAAATTAGATATGTTTTGCCCACAAAATGCTGCCACTGCATTTTGTACAATATCTCGTGAAATGCTTTGTGATGTCTTCTCGAGGTGAAAGGTACTATACCAAATGCAAGGATTATTACTATTATTATTTGTAGAACATTTATAGAAACCAATTTGTTGCACTTTCTTCTAGAACAACTCTACCGGATAGTCTAATAACAGTTATTTTGTTAAAATGGGAGACAATACTTCGTAGGGTCTGGGAAACAGCACTATAGTCAGTCACTGTAGTCAGCTACGGATGCTTTATAATTTTTTTAAATGGAATTGAGAAACTGAACCCCAAATAATACTTTTGGACGCACCAAGATAAAAGAACAAAAGGATGGAGATTTGGAGTTCTGATGGACAATTGCAGACCAGACAACACCAGGAAGCTGTTCTTTACCCAAATGGTAATTAATGACTAGATCAGGATACTAGGAAGAGTGGTTGAGGCCAATACACTGGACTCATAAAATTATACAGCAGATATTGTGACAAGAAGATGATAGGGTGGGTATTCAGGAATGATGAGATTAAATACTGTGTAAATACTGTACTTTGATTCTGGGAGAGGGAATACTCCAAACAGAAACAAAGAGGTACGGACGGGGTGGTGGGGAAGAAACTTTTTGTAGCACCTTTAACCATCTCAAAGTGTTTCACAATAATTACCATAACATATAGTAATTATTTTGTAGACAAATCACAGCAGCTATTTTGCATACAACAGAGTCCTACAAACAGACATGAAATGAATAACCGGTTAATCAGGAGGATTGTTGGCCAGGATACTTAGGAAAAACTCCTTTTATGACTAGCTCTAAAGGATCTTTAAATGTCGACCTGAAGAACTGACTGACCAGATACTTGCTTAAATATCTCATTTAGAGACCATCTCCAAAAATACATGGGTTCCCTAGTATAATGGTCATAATGAAACATCAGCCGAGACTGTGAGCTCAAAATATTCCCCTATTGCTTGACTTTTAAAAGAGTAATGAAAAGAGATGCTAAACATCTCAGCACAACAATCAATGCTGTATCAATAAAAAATAGATCCAATTATTGCAATTTCTACAATATTGAATAGTTATGATAAAAAATGTTACAAAGTGTTCTTTCTCTTGTAATACCACCAGGCTGTGTGAAAAATTCACATGGTACATATTAGGGACCATCGATATGGAAATTTTCTGATTTAGATATATCGATGGGCTCATATCGAGATATACCGAAATATCTATATTTTGGGGGTTTTCGTACTGCGCATGCGCACACTGCGCGCGCATTCAGAGTGCACGCGCATTCCGGGTGCGCGCGCATTCCAGGTGCGCGCGCATTCCGGGTGCGTGAGCATTCGGGGCCTATCTCCTCAGGAGGTAAATATCTTTCTCTCTCTGTGTCTCTCACTCTCTCCATCTCTGTGTTTTTCTGTCTGTGTCTCTGTGTCTCTCTCACATCCCCCCCATCTCTATCTATCTGTATATTATCACATCTACCCCGTCTCTCCCCCCCGCCGTCCCTCTGAAAATTATATCGGATTTTAGCGTTATATCGATATATCGCCGGACCCTAGTACATATGTAATTTCACATTGGGAACAATACAGAAAGAGACCTTCACTGAAATAGATGACTGCAAACATTTGATGGGGTTAGTGCTATAGCTCAATGAAAACCCAAGGGACACAAGAAAATAAATCATACAAAATTCATAATGTATGAAAGATTTTATGGAACAAAGAAGCATGCTGCAATATTTCAGTCTGATAAGACACTAAGGATCTGATTTTCAAATGCTTACATTAACCACCAGTCAGGTTTGACATTACACATGTGATGCTCTCATTATATAGTTCACATGAATACTTTCTTGCAACCTTTTTGATATCACTATTCTTCCGCCCTCAACCCCCATCACAAAAAGACACGTAAAATGCAACAACAAAATGACATCTTACCATCACCATCATCTTTCATTTTCATAACAGTTAAAACTTATGATCCAGTTGCCATCACTAAATAACTTGGCTCCAGATTAATGGATTTCAGTTTAGTTATTTGCCTGATTGCACTGAAGCTCAGATGAAACTGTTTTAAACCACAGCAATGCCTGGTTCTTCCTTTGCTTCAGGCAGTTTAACATCATGGGGTTGATGAAACTTGTTCTATTTCCCTGCAAATCAGACTGAGTCCACGTGGTTGTTAGTAGACTTGATTTTATGCAATTAAAACAAATTACATCTGCAACAACCTAACTTAATTGGAGGTAAAAAGGGATAGACAATATCAACGAAACCTTCAAAAAATATATTGCAAACATTCAGGGATAAAAGTTCAAGGACTTTCAAATCACATTGGGTCTTTTGCTGTGCAAATTCACCTACAAAATACACAGTCACTACACTTTACAATAAATCATGAAGCATCTTGACAACATGATAGGTGTTATATCAAAAGCTAGGATGATTGTTATGACTTCATTATAATTCAGCAACACGGAACAGAGTTTTTACTGCTAATTGAAAAATCAAATGCAAATTGGACTGTCACATATTTTTCTGTCTTCAATGCGTACATTGTTTATATCAAAAGTAACCAATAAACCATCATTTAGCCCATCAAGCTGGTTCTGCTATTAAGTACAGTATATGACATGGCCCTTTGCAAAAAAAGAAAATACATGCACCCAGTGCTAGGCAGATATAAAGCCAGGGTCTTATGAATCCACCAGTTTCCCCCAAATTGTCAGGCATTCCGTAATAGCTGCTGATGGTTCATTAAATACATAAAAGGGAGAGAATGAGGAAGAATTCAGATGAAAATCAACTGTTCTTTGTAATCAAGAGTTGAGGAATACAAGATGATTATTGCTGACAATAGGATTGTGCCATGTGTTCCTCCTTCAACACATCAGTTAAATCTGATCTTTAGTGCAGTCAGGCAAATAACTAAACTGAAATTAAGTTAATAATTAAAATTGATTGCTTAGGATGGGTGAGGCCCATGTTGATGTAATCATACAAGAGGAATGTTTCAGAACAGGAAGTGGTACAGTACTTTCATAAAATAAATTGCTTTTCATATTTTTGTCTATGAAACATTTTAAAAAATTGGTCAAACAATCCATACTTGAGAATATATTGTCCTGCCAGTCACAAGGTCCGACAAACAGGAAATTGGCATAGTTGAGATGTAATAAATGATTGCGGGTTTTGACGGCTTAAGGTGGGAGGCAGTGACAGAGCCAAGCGATGTTGAGGAGGTGGGGGAAGGCAGAGCATGCCATGGCATGGATATGGGGTAAAAAGGAGAGTTGAGGGTCAAACAAGATACAGTACCAAGGTTCTGGACTGGATCAGTGGGATGCAGTGTGCAGCCTTGGATGGTGATGTGACCAGCGCATGAGGTGTGCAGTTGCTGACGGGAGCCAATCAGGATACTTTCTTTAAAAAGACAGTTAATAATAATAATCCTTGCATTTGATAGTGCTTTTCACATCTTCGAGACGTCTCAAAGTGCTTCACAGAATAAACTGTAAAGTGAATTGACTGTACATTTATGGGCAAAATGGGGCAGACAATTGCACACAGCAGTGTCCCATAAACAATCGTGGATTGCAATGACCAATTTTATTATTGTGTATTTTTTTGGAGGGATCATTATTAGGCATATGGAGTAAGGAAACTTGCTCAAGGTTTCGACCTGACCTGCCTAGATTCGAACACAGGTCTCACGCTTTTAAGGCGAGTGATCTAACCATTGAGCAACTGACTGCAGATTAATCTCAGAGTTGATAGTATTGGGTTTATCTCAGACTGCCACCAGCTTCATAGAACCTCTAGTGTCAACCCCAATCATGGAGTTCACATTATTGCACAAAATGATTTTTTCCATTTCCACAAGTCAGTGTTCTGTCCTCTAAGTCAAATTACCTCACTGTGCTCAATTTGACAAAATTTGTGCTATAATCAGTTTATGTCAATAACTGGCTTAAATTGATATTACTCGCGAATATTATTTTCTTTCAATCTAAGATCTAGAGAGGTTTAAGGCCCAAGAAGGTTTGTGATGGAAAGCCATGAAAGAAGGGAAAGACTACTTTTTAAATCCACCAATTGTAGTCTCAATACTCCAGTGACATTAAAAGTACATCTTAAAAGTGAATCATAGAACTTTACAGCATGGAAGGCCTTTCAGCCCATCAAGTGCATTGGCTCTCATAGCAAAGTGTTTACTTCCCTGCCTTATTCCCATACCTATTCAAAACAATCTTTTATATAACCTACCCACTTCCCTCTTGAACGCACAATTACGCTACACAATGAATCTTTAAAATATCAAATTCCAAAATTTGAAAAAAATCTTAATTGAAATGATAGCCATCCAATAGAGAAGAATGTTATGTCATCTATGATGACTATATTTATGCAATATTTGTAAATAACATTTCAGATTAAAAAAATAAAACTATACAGCTTATTTCTCCAGGTCCAATTATATACTGCAAATGGACTGAAATAAAATGTTGCCCCCAGCCTTTTTTTGGTTTGTAATCCAAAATGTTTGCAACACTCTGATAGCACAAAATAGCAGTAATGTGATGATTGGCTTAATTTTTTATTTGAAATGATTTCCATCACAAACACCGGCAGTTACTGAAATGCTAAAACATTGTGACACCTTATTGGTTTGTATCTGAGAAAGTCTTCTTTTAAATTGCAGATTTCCAGTCACTAATTGTATCTGGAGTGGAAGATAAAGTGCATTCAATGAATACACATTACAGTTAGGCAGTTTATCTTGCTTCCCCATTCAATTTTGCTTTATAAGCACATCACAGCAACGACAAAAGTGAGGTAGGTTCCATTGATGTTTAGAGTATGCCTTATTCTGCATTTATATTACTGGAGCAATTATATTACTGGTTTCATAGCATAGTCATCAATTAAGCTCCCACACAGACTTCCACTGAACAGCATTGAATGCTTGTTAAATATTTTGATGGAAAAAAACATTTATTGGAAAGGGCAACAGTATAACTGGATTTGCACTGTAGCTGATGATGCTGAATCAATTCCAAAACCAATATTGGAGGCAGTTTCAGTATAAATTGGATTTATATTGCACGTTGAATGTTGATTCAGCGCAACAATCAAATCATGCTAAAGGTGCTGTATAAATGGGGCATAAAGTAAAAAAACATCCAAAGTAGAATTCTGCTTAGACAGTAGTAATGTTGGGAAAAACTGTGGGATTATTTTACTGATTTCCTTGGTGATAGCTGATTCTTCAGGCGGTGGGCCATAAGATGAACATTACATTCTAATAAACTAATCATTCACTTCACATTGTTGACCAGCCAACTTGAGCATTCTGACTCAGGATGAAAAAAAGGCCGTCAGTTCAAACCCAGCTTTGGTACTGTGCTTATTGTTTTAGTCTAACATTGCAATCTAGTACTGGAGGTACGCATATTGTCAGAAGTTCTTTGTATGAAACATTAAACCAAGGCACCCGTTCTTCAGTGGATGTTAAAAATTGCCAGAAAATATTCAAAAAGTGTGTTTCTCCCAGTGACCTGATCAACAATCCTTCATCGTTGCCCCCTCTTTGTCCATCTTTAAATCTCACTTGTAAACTTACCTCTTCAACCATGCCTCTGGTGACTCCCTCTTCTACACTGCTCAGTGTCCACTGGACAGGGTTCCAACAACAACAATAAAATTACATTTGTATAGAACCTTTCATGTTGAGAGGACGTCCCAAGGTGCTGGACAGTCAGTGTTCGAACCTGAGCTGGGATCGGAATCAGAGAAGGTGAAGGGAAAGATGGAAGCTCTAAGACACTATCCTGTGAGGTGTACCATATAATAATATATGATATATATATATAATTAGAACTACAGTATATATATTCACAATGTTGTTAATATCAACTACTGATGCTTGTGGAGCTCTGCTGAGTGCAGCATGGCTACTTTGCTTTGAAAACAATCATCACATAAGTGAATAACTGATCCTGCTTTAAGTTTTGTTGTGTAAAATGTGAAATATATCTAAATATATCTCCATATACTGTATATAAAATAAAAACACGCTGTAAAATGCAAATTATTTCTCTTTTCCTTGTTACAAATTTGTAAATTCCATAAATGCTGCAGTAATATGTTCCTTGTTGGTGTGCTATGTAAAATTTTAACATAAAAATAAATGAACAAGTGTCTAGCTGACACATATTTTGAGTTTCATTGCTTGTTAGTGTCCCATACTTCTGAACTTCTGATGGATTAGGATCCTCATTTGAATTCTACGCACTGTGGAAGAGTTGTAGATAAAGAACAGAGTTGTAAATGAATAGATGCAAACTTTGCAGGTCATTTGTTGAATATTTACTGTGTAGTATTAAAGTGCATTCATTTGAGGCCATAGTCAATTATATATCTGCATTCTAATCCTCATAGCAGTTGCCATCCCAGGCTTTCTCCTGCCTGTTTGTAGATCAGCTCAGTGGTTAGAGCACTCACCTTGCAAGCGAGAAACCTGGGGTTCGATTCCAGGTAGACCTTGGGCAAGTTTCCTTACTCCACACACCTAATAATAGAACATAAGAACATAAAAATTTGGAGCAGGAGTAGGCCATTCAGCCACTCGAGCCTGCCCCGCCATTTGATAAGATCATGGCTGATCTTCTGACCTAACTCTAATTATCTACCCTATCCCCATATCCCCTAATCCCAAGGATTGAGCAACTACAGCCTTCTGGTGTAGTGAATTCCATAAATTCACTACCCTTTGAGTGAAGAAATGTTTCCTCAACTCTGTTCTAAAAGGCTGACCCATAATTTTAAGATTATGATCCCTGGTTATAGATTCTCCTATCAGGGGAAACATTCCCTCACTGTCTACTTTATTCAGCCCTTTAAGAATCTTATATGTTTTAATACGATCTCCCCTAATTCTTCTGTATGCTAGCGAATACAGCCCTAGTCTATTCAACCTATCCTCATAGGTCAGTCCCCTCATCCCAGGAACTAACCTAGTGAATCTACGCTGCACCTCCTCTTAGGCAAGTATGTCCTTTATTAAGGAGACCAAAACTGCACACAATACTCTAGGTGCGGTCTCACCAAGGCCCTATATAGTTGCAGCAAGATTTCCCTACTCTTGTACTCTAAACCTTTTGTAATGAATGCTAACATGCCGTTTGCCTTCTTAGTTGGTTGCTACACCTGGAAACTAACTTTTTGAGACTGGTAATAAACCCTCCAAAGAAACCAATAATAATTTAGTCACTCAATCCATGTCTGTTTGTGGGGCCCTGCTGTGTGCAATCGGCTGCCTCATTTCGCCCACAAATATACGTGGAGCTCCTGTAGCTCAGTGGTTAGAGCACTTGCCTTACAAGCTTGAGACCTGTGTTCGAATCCAGGCAGATAAGGGCGAAACCTTTAGTAAGTTTCCTTATTCCA
The DNA here is from genome assembly GCA_035084275.1 of Hydrolagus colliei. Lineage (NCBI taxonomy): Eukaryota > Metazoa > Chordata > Chondrichthyes > Chimaeriformes > Chimaeridae > Hydrolagus > Hydrolagus colliei. The sequence goes on from CM068745.1 coordinate 66,347,158, forward strand.
CATGCCTAATAATAATCTCCAAAAAAAACACAATAATAAAATTGGTCATTTCAATCCACAATTGTTTGTGGGACACTGCTGTGCACAATTGGCTGCCGTGTTTCGCCCACGAATATACAATCAATTCACTTTACAGTATATTCTGTGAAGCGCTTTGAGATGTCGATAAGATGTGAAAAGCGCTATATCAAATGCGAAGATTTTTTTTAACTACAGTTGGCCCTCGCTGAACGTGGGAATTACGTTCCTGGAAAACAGCGCACTCGGTAAAATCGCGCTCAGTAAGCTTAATAAGTAGTGGAAAAAACAGGGATTAGGGGAATCCATCCACAGGCTATCCAACCTCAAGCCTCCAGACATATCCACACCCAACCAACACAAGGTACGTACTGAGGCGGGCTACAGCCAGCTGGCCCGCTCTCCCCGCTTGTCACTCTCCCCTCTCTCGCTGACTCACTGGAGACAATAAAACAGCACCTTACACTACCATAGCTTGGCTAAATTATGTTACTTTTGGTCCTGGACGTGTTAGGAGACTCTCTCTCTCTCTCTGTCTCTTCTGTTTACCATGCAATGCCATCAGGTTGCTCCGAGGCCGAGGAATCATCGGACTTAGGTGGGAGCTAGCGGCGTCCTCCCATGTGTGCATTGTGTGCGGGTCCGGCGTCCTCCCAAATGCGCATGCGCATGGGGCCAGCCGGCGCATATAAGCAAATTTTACTCGCGTATACGCAGAAAAGTGCTGCATGTATGTATATATGTATGTATGTATGTATGTATGCATGTATGCATGTATGCATGTATGTCTAGGTGAATCCGTACTCGAGAAAGTCGCGATCGGGAAGGGTTAACTGTATTATTTTTCTCTCCACTCCTCTTCTTTATCAAAGTGTTTTTGGGTTTAGCACAATGCATTAAACAAACCATCAAACAAACAAACAGAAATGTAAGGACAAAAATTCAGCCCGGGTGTGACTTATTCACAACAGTCTGAACAGCGAATAATGAAATATTTACATGGCTGAATTCCAGCCGAGGGATCAAACAATAAATTAGCATTTGCAATATTCCTTCTGTAAATCTATAAACTCAACAGGATATTGCTCACTTAACAGAATTAATATCCCATGGAAATTAACATGAGTAAAATTTTAATAAAATTTTCAACTCAGCTGCAAGTCCCTTGTGAGAAATGTTATCAGCTGTTTTCTGAAAATCAATATGCAGAACATAAAATGTACCACATTATTATTGTCTACCATTCTTGAAAGAATACAAAATACACAAGTTGTTTAGGTTGGGTCCACGTTTCATAAAACACATCGATTATTAGACTTTGTACCTTTACTCTTGTTAAGCATACTTGACTGGAGTCAAGAGTGACACAGAAAGGTACAGTTTGGTATCATCTGCAAACATGCAGAAGTCCATGCCTGATGATGATATTATGGGTGATGGGGGAAGAACATGTTGATGAGGAAAAGGAGAGGACCAAGGATGGAGCCTTGAGAAACACCACAAGTAACTGTATGAGAGGGGAAGCCATTAAAGGAGAGATAGTGAAAATGTTGGGCAAGTAAGACTTGAACCAGAAAATCGGAACAGTGGACACAGACCAAGTGAAGAAGGATGGAATTGTCAATAGTTAGATGTGATGAGAAACAATGAGCCCTGAGAGCCCACATTATTGACTATGTTCAAAACCTGTGGACGAAACTTACTTAAAATTAATTTGAATGTACCTCTTTCATTTCACCTCTCAGGAAACCAAATGATTTTAGAAAACTATACCTTCTGCAAAATACAATCATTGTTTGCTCCCTTTAATATCTGACATTTCAAGGGTTAGTAGCTTCCTTATTAAGTCTTTCCCAACTCTCAATAAAACACCTCTCTGCATCACACATCCTTTATCCTACTCCCAGTGTCCTTTTGTAATTCCTCTTGTTGGCTCCTCGCCAATTGTCCAATGAATCCTAATTGAGTATTCAACAATATCCTTTACTGCCAGTTCCCCTTTCCAATTTCCCGCTTTTGATTCTAAATTAATTTTGAAGTGGAGTGGCACTATAATAAAATTGTGCTCTTTAGTTGCCTGGCAACTAAACATCCCATTTTCAGCTGAATTGTAATATATTTGACCACTATTCAATTATAGCACCACAAACCCGTGAGGTGGAGAAGGCTCATCTGCTCTCATCTTTCCAAAACACCTACTCTACATTTCTCTGTTCACAGCATAAAGTTGTTTTTTAAATAATAACCCTTGCATTTGATACAGTGTTTTATCACGTCTTAGAGACGTTTCAAAGTGTTCACAGAATTTATTATAATCCGAATTTACTATATTTTGTGGGCAAAACGTGGCCACCAATTACGCACAACAGTGTCCCACAAACATTTGTGGATTGAGTAAACAAAATCAAACTTCTTTGTATTTTTTTAAAGGATTGTTAGCCCCAGAAAAGTGATGTGCCAATCGACTGACAACCCGGTTCCTACTTAATGCTAGATAAACAGTGACGTGTGGAGTAAGGAAACTTGATCAACGTTTCGCCTGCCCGGATCCTCTCACTTGTTAGGCAAGCGCTCTAATCACTAAGCTATGGGACTCCATGAGTCCAGTGTTTGTCTTACCTGGTATTTATTCAGGTTAAATTAAATAAATGCAGTTAACTAATGAGCTTCTCCACATTTTTTTAGATATTGTCTATTTCACAAATTTGGGTTGTTGACAAATAATTTAATCGCAATTTTTAAAAAATTGGGAAACCAAGATGAAAGGATCAAAGTTTATAGTGCAACAAGGCTAAAAGAATTAAAGGAGAGAAAAGTGGGAAATGAAGTAGTCATGGTTAGGTGATGCTAATCTTGGGTTTTAAAAGCCTGCAGGAAGGGAAGACTGATGATGCCAATAAGGAGCTCAATAATCTTACTTTATGAATAGTAACAATAGAAAGGCCAAAGTTATTTTAGCGAACCTGTTTTAACCATGGCAAACAATATCATTATTTAAATCTTACTTCAGTCTACAAGCCCAGTGCCACTGCATTACAAACATGTTTATGGCTAATAATGATCTTTACAGTCTGTTAGCCTAAGCTGATACTAACCCTACTGCATCAATTTTTTCATTGGTCGATCAGATTCAAAAGCAGCTGCCCAATACTCTATAATTAAGTTTTAATTGTCTAGTTTAAATTTAAAAAGTATATAATCAGTTAAAAATTCAAAATTGTCTTACTTGTATTTTTTTTGTGAATTTTTTTACTACAAAATGTTCAACTTCTGCATTGTAAGGTTGTGATGGATTTCACTTTTTGTGCACTGTACTTGCACAGGGAGCATCATGCAAGTAGCTACTCAACTGTCTATTGACGATTAGGATGACGCATTAGATCTATGACTTGTGTTATCTGGCAGAAATTCATGAGTCTGAGAACCAGAGTGAATGAATGAATGAAAATCACACTGGGATTAGAAATGCATTCATCTGGAAGTAAAGGACATCACCAACTTTGAGAAATTGGTTCTGAGATTATCTCAGGTCAGATCTGAGGTCTTCCAGGTCAACGTGTGGTTCCCAGGAAATAGTGAACCATGCGTGGATGCACTTTTTCTATTGTCGCAACATTGCGACAATAGAAAATACACAATACACAACATTGCAATTTTCCCTAAATGCTTTTAAAACCCATAAAATAGATCAGTGGCATGTTCTCCGTTCTAGTCAGCATGATTTAGAGGCAACAGATTATGCCTAACTAACAATTTAGGATATCCAATGAATATAGTTCATTTGGATATTATTATATTCAGGAGGCATGTGAAAAACTTCCTCTGGCTTCTAAAGAATGTTAATGGAACAGATGTTAGATTATCTCATAAGGGAGCAGTAATATTAAGAATGATAATCCTTGCATTTGATACAGCACCTTATCATGTCTTCTAGACGTCTCAAAGCACTTCACAGAATAAGTATACTGTGAACTGAATTGACTGTACATTTGTGGGTGAAACACGGTGGTCAATTGCAAACAGCAGTGTCCCACAAACAGTCGTGGATTGAAGTGACTAATTTTTTTTTGAGGGATTATTATCAGGAGTGTGGAGTAAGGAAACCTGCCCAAGGTTTTGCCCTAACCTGCCAGGAATCAAACGCAGGCATCTCGTTGTAAGAAGGCGAGTGCTCTAACCACCAAACTACAAGACTCCATATATACTGTATATATATATATCAGGGCCGTACGCAGGATTTTTTTTGGGGGGGTGCGAATTGCTAGTGATGGGACCAACAATGGCCGGGGGCTTGGGGGCTGCCCCCGAAGCCCCCTCGAGGCTCCGACGTTTTACACAGTTTGAGGTCATATTTAATCGGTTCAGAAGATCCAATATGAAGGTAAATGTTTCATGCCCTTGGTGTTTAAGAGCAGGCTGCATGGAGAGAAGGGATCAGTGCAGAAGTGTGGTTGTCAATGCCCGAGTTCGCTCGATCAGATGATGGTGAAACTATTTTTATGCCAAATTCGTGCGACATTGATGTTTTTTCACTCTGGGTACAAAACTGAATGTGAAATAAAGTCGCACTGTTTATCTTTGCGGTCATATGTTTTTTGCATGCCAGTGGACGTCTCTAAAAGCAATTTTTAATTACAGGAATACATCTTTAATAATATAAATCAAATGTGATAATCAAGACAAAACAAGAAACGTGATATTTCAGAAACACGCCTATCAAAACTTAAGTCATTTTTACTGACATTTATCAGATTAAAATATGATTTCAGCTTCCACAAAGTGGTGCTACCTTTTTATGTAGTGACTGTATACGGGATGATTTCCGATTGACACACCACGTGGAATAGGCGCTAAAGCATAGGCCTACGTCCATGAGTATTTTTTTAAAAGATAGGCATTCCCGTCCAGACACATATAACTTTTTTGTTGGGTTCTCAAAAGCTTTAATTTCTCAGAAGCTTGTAAATATGTTGTCATTGTTTGCTAGCATTACAGTCACACCTCTCAAAACTTGAGCAATTTTTACTTACGGTGATCAGATGAAAAGATGATTTAACTCCAGAATTGGTGCTACCTTTGTGGCTGTTTACGGGATGATTTCCAAACGAGGATGGATTTGAGTCTTGGCGCGCCTATGTTTATCCAATCACGAGTCACAGACTCGCCGCGTTATGGACTGGTCTATCGACGCGGTATGTTTTGGGGAGACGCCGATTCTGGTGTGCGACTCGATAATTTTATATTAATACTAAAACATTCAAAGATGTGTGTTTATAATTTATACATAGTTTTGAAGAACTGATTGTTACACAAATGTTCAATAAATTTACTTGGTATTTAAATTTGATAAAAAAATGCAATTCTCTACCCCGGAAAATGTGGACCTTTTATAATTTGGGGGGGTGCGTACGCACCCGTCGCACCCCCCCTGCGTACGGCCTTGTATATACACATGTATATCATGGACTTCCACAAGGATACTTTCTCAAGCCCACTATTATTCCCACTGTTCATGAATAATATGAAGCTTGCTGAAACCTAAAGTATTATAACGTTTACTACTGGTAAATCTTTGCAATAGAAAGAAGGCTGATGATATTCAGCATCATCTGGACCAATTCTGTAGATTTATCTGAGAAATAGGAGATGGTCATAATATAAAGGTTGGGTAATGCATTTAGGAAATGTAAATGGTAAACATGTGTACTATGGTTTTAGTAATAAAGAAAGATGCATAATAATCAATTTATTGTGTCTAGAGAAAAGAAGTCTAACTAGAAGACATTGTTAAAAGATTCTCAAGCCAAGACCTTGACTGGAGGGTGGAAATTATCTTTCTTCACACGCAACTATAATTCAACCACACAAGTGTTTAGTCAATTTACTCATAATTGCTGGCATTGATTTGGGTAGATATCTGATGGAGGAGGGTAATTAATTCTAACTTAATTGACATTTTTAAAGGCATTCTTAATCAATAGTTTGAAAAAGAGGAATGAGAGTTGTATGAATGATAGTAACTTTCAGTTACAATGATGAGGATCAGGAGTCCATGATCCGAGATCCAGATAACAGATGTATGTGTATGGTGGGGGAGGGTGGGGTAGATGTTAGATGAAACTGTCTAGACTTTGTTCTTATCATTTATAATGTAAGTAGAAAACCTCAGCTGTTCTATAGTCTGAAAACACCAACCATTTTGTGCAAAATTCATGATTTAAACATAAGCAGTTAAGTGGATTACTTCCAGTTTAACAACAAAGACATTAGAGTGCACTTAGTCAATAGTTGGGTTCAGATGAGATTCATAGAGTATTACAGTACTATTGCAGTTTAAGATGTATTCTGAACTCCTGTGTGTATACTGTATATGGAGGAGTGTACTGCAGGATAGTAACATGTCTCAGCATTCAAAGCACAAGAATGAAACTCAAATACTTTATAATCATTTGAATCTCTGAGGCATTTAACTTCCATGTAACATTTTATATACTAGAGAATTTACTTATTTTAGAAGAAATTGAAGCTGTGCTTAAAGGATTGAGAAATTTAAGTCCTTAAATGGTCATTCTGTTGAAAACCAGCTGGAACCACCCTAACAATTCCATATTGAACTGCCTATTTTGACCTTTACTGCCTGTGGCCAACCTCCAAAATTGCTATAGCAAGGGACCAGCAATCCATTCAGGATAAATCAATCACAATGTCATGGTAGTGCTGCAAATATCACTTTCACAGTGAGGATGTCTGCTGTGTTGATATTGTGTTGTCGCTCTATGCTACAGCCTATCTGGTAATTTGTGCAACAAAAACAATTTAAACAGTTCTGAATAAAATACCTTCCCTTTGCGATTAAACATAGGCATTTCCTTTGCATTTCTCTGGCACTACATTAGTTGATACTTAGTCGAAGGGTTGAATATGATAAGCTTTCTTTTGAATTACAAATGATGCAAATGGGTAGCTTTATTAGGATTTTATTATGACAGAAAAATACTTAATTAGAATTACTGTAATACAGTAAGTAAAGTTAGCAATTTAATGCATTTAAATTCATAACCACCACAAAGTAGAATTTGTATAATAATCATATATAATAATATTATTATTATTCTGTAAGCCTTTTTAAGTGCATTCAAATGGTCCTGCCAAATAACCAGCTCAATATTTTAGGCAAATTAATGTTAATTAATTAAATATATTTAAATATATTTAATGCAGTTAGAAAAAAAAGGCTTGAAACCCTAATAAGGAGCAAATAAATGGGACCGCAAATAATGAAATTAAAATGGATAGATAAGAGCATACAAAAGTAAATCTAAAGAACCTATATGGAAAAATATTCCAGATCTGTTGCTGAATTGAAGTGATTAAAGTAGCAGTACACCATCTGTACATATAGTAATAATTTCAGACATGAATAGATAATCTAAATTATCTATCCAATTCTCCACAAGGTATATCTATAATAATAAGTCTTACATTTGATATATGCCTTATCACGTCATCGAGACACACCTCAAAGCACTTCATAGAATATACTCTAAGGTGAATTGTCCATATATTTTGTGGAAGAAATTATCTGAGAAATTATCTGTTGTATCAAACGTATGTCTAATATATTTATACAATTAATTTTAGTTGACAAGAACGTCTCTAATTGTCCTTTAAAACCCTTTGCAGTTTTTTGTTCTCCATAACCATTATCATTTAAGTAAATCAAATGCCTCCTGCATTTTCTGTTCACTTTTGCTGTCTCTAATGCAAAGATATTTACCAAGTTTTCTTGAATTTTACAAGTGGCAGCTAAACACATCTGCATTCAAACATTCATATCCTTAAATACCTTAAATGTCTCTTCTCAGTATCCTCTGTTCAAGAAGAAAATTCCCCTCAAATCCACAATCCTGCCCTTACATTCTGCAAACTTGCATTGCACTTCTATCGTGCTCTTTACAAGGGGTAGCATATATATATATATATATATTATATAGTGCTAAATCTGGCTTCCAAGCTCTACTGAGGAGAAATCTCTAAAGCCCAGTACTAATTTCTAAAACTACAACAACAAAATTAGTTTTATCGAGTGCCTTTCACATCGGGAGGATGTCTCAAAACTAGCTACCAGGATGGCAACTGTACAAAGAATTGTTTTTAATTCAATGATCCAGCATAGAAACAGGCCATTTGGTTTGATTGAAAGACAAGAATCTGTACCCAATTCAAAGCTTGGGGCTGTTGAGAGATTTGTGTGTAAGGACTGTATGTATGTAAATGTGCAGGGTGTACAAATATTTATAGGTACATTTTTATATGTACCTACATATGTATTATTCCATGTATGTACTCATTGAAAAAATTAAACAAACAACACTTCTGTGAATTCAAATGACAGATTCCTAGCTGGGAAAAGGTTTAAGTATGTTTGCATGTTAATTCGGGTTAATGATGAGCACATCGATACAGTTTAGAATCAGTGTACAGGTACCCCACCCTAACCGCGGTTTTTTCTATTGCTAATTTCACTTATCCACGGTTGGCTCGCTGCGACAACCCTTATTAACCACGGCAATGGGTTTTGTGTATCCACGGGTTTTAACACTAACACTAGTGTTTGGCGCTAGGACCCAGTTGCATCAACCAGCCACGATGTTGCTTCGCGCTAGCGTTTGGCAATCAACCAGCGACGATGTCGCTTCTCTCTTAGGATTAAAGGTAAATAACATGAATTTATTGTCGCTTCTCCTCTTCCACCCCTTCTATGTCACCCACCACACCACCTTCTGCATATCCCCCCCACTCCTTGTCACCCACCACACCACCTTCTCTGTTGATTTCTCTCTCTCTCTCTCTGTGTAGATCAGTAAGTCTTGCGGATTGCTGCAGATCCTGGCAGCCAATGGGCCCAAACTTACTCCCCCTTTCCCCATGTTTCCCATAGGGCCCTGTATTTTCCAACAGCGACAAAACAAACGTACTCCCCCTATCCCCATGTTTCCCGTAGGGCCCTATATTTTCCAACCGTGGTTGGTAAAACCGCGGAGGTTTTCAGGAACGTATCCCCCTCGGATGGGGAGGGGTACCTGTATTTAGTTTGGGATAATTTATATAACAAGCAATTGGAAACATCTGAATGCTTTTGTAATTGTATAGATAATTGCTGTGTGCCAGCCTGGCTCAGCGATTCACAGTCGGGTTTCCAAGTCAGAAGGTTGTGGTTTCAAACCCAATGTCACCCCTTGGAACTCATTTAGTCTATGCTGACATTCCAATGCTGAGCTGGAAGTGACTTCCTTCAGATGAGATGTTAAACTGAGGTTCCCTCTGTTCGAGTGATTATTAAAGATTCCATGATACTATTCAAAAGAAGAGGAGAAAGATTCTGACCAACAATCCCTCAACTAAACCAGTGCAAATTGTCTACCAGGTTGCCCACAACATACACAGTCATTACACTTTAAGTATTTGCGGTAAAGCACTTTGAGATGTCCACCCGACAATCAAATGAAATCATTATTATTGTTATTTTTAACAGGAATAATAAAATAGAAGGTTCCATTCTCTATAAAATATGTTTGTATTCTTCAGAAGTTTGCTAAATTACGATGGGAAAGTGCAGGAAAATGAATATAGTATTTCTTTAAATGGTCTGTTTTTTAAAATATGTTACTACATTGCTGAAATATTGTTGCAACTCTCAAAAAGGGTTAAACTTCAGTTGCCTTTCCACTCACTTTGGTTACAATAATTTAGCATGTTTGTTTTCAGAATTGTACATGAATAATCCACATTTAGATAAAAGTTACGTAAACCAAAACAAAGAACCTTGAATACAGTACTCAATTCTAACTATATTTATTGTACATATACAATAACAATAATTTGCATTTATATAGCGCCCTCCACTCCACTTGGTAGCATCTCAAAGTGCTTAACAGCGTAGGAGCTTGACTCCGCAGGGGGTGGGAGGCCAACGCCAGTCGAGCAGAGGCACTGGGTGGTGGACTGGGGAGTGAGGAGGTTGGAGAGGTGGGAAGGTGCAAGGGAGTGAATGCATTTGAGTAGCTGGGGGTCAAACTGGATGGCTAGATTGTGCACTGGTTCGGTGAGTCAAACGGAGAGGTTGAAGCCCTGCAGGTGACTGGGTGGGGCAGGAGAGAAACCATTTGCCGAGGTAAAGTGGAGGTGATTGATTAAGTGGACTCGAACTATGCAAATGTGGTCCCAGTAAGGTGGATGGTGTTATTGACTGTGTTGAATGTGGCAGAGAGATCCAGGGGTGTGATAACAGTGGTTTTCATGAGGAGTGGAACAGAGTCTGAGGATAGAGACTGGTTGACCATGTCAGCTAGCAGGGGGCCGAGGACGGGGAGTTGAGTGACCTGCAGCTGGGTGGGGAGGGGGTTGAGGCAGCAGTTTGTGAACTTGAATGGATGATTATGGTTGAGGGGGAAGAGGGATAAATGGAGCGAAGGAGTTTAAGGAGGGGGGAGTGGCAGGAGCCGTGGTGGTGTGAGAAGGTGGTGTGGATGGTCTGTGCAGGGTGGTGGGGATGGAGGACGTTGCAGCCAAGTAGATATTTTCAATCATTAAGCGAAGAAGGACCTCTTCACACTTTGATGTGAGGATAGAAGGAAATAGAGGGAGTGTACAGAGGAAGTGATTAACAGTGAAAACCAGCACAGGTGCTCAAGCACCTATGTGACCTGGGTGCGAATGTAAAATGTCCTTTCTTTTGAAATTGTTCAACACACCAGTACAGTTGGCTGGATTTCTGCCCTCTGTATATGAACATCCAGGTTTGGTTTAAAGTTGAGCGGAGATGACTGTTGTACCAGGGGGAGCGGCTGGGTTTAAAAACAGTGCTGGATTTCAGGGAAGCCAGGGAATTGAAGGATGTGGACTCATTCAACAGCTTGATGGCTGCAATAGGATCACTGTGGGTGTAAGGGAGAGAGAGAGAGAGAGAGAGGGGAGGTCCAAGGAAGAGAGCGCACTTGTGAGGGGACTCAGGAGGGAAGCTTTTTCCAGGGGCAGAAAAAAATGGTGGAAAGTATGGAAGAGGCGAGAGGCTTTACGGGAAGAGAGGGAGATGAGGAAGTGGTCCGAGATGGCCTTGGTCATGACGGAAAGGTCGTAAATGTCAAGGCCATGTATGATGACGAGGTCGAGGTCAAGGTTGTGGTTCGGGTGGGGGTGGATGTAGAAGGTGAAGTTTAGGGAGGAGAGGAGGGCAGTGGAATCCGAGGAGGAACTGGAGGGGAGTGAGTTAAGGTGGTTAAGGTTGAAATCATCCATTATTAGCTGATACAACTGAGTCAGCTTGGTTCAGTTGGTGGCGAGTCTTGCCTTTGAATCAAACAGTGGCGTGTTCAAGCACCAAGTCAGGACTTTGAACTAGGAGTGGGCTAATTCCTCAGTGCAAAGTTGGAGTGTACCTCAATAGTGTATTGGAGGTTCCATCTGTTGGAGGAGAAGTTAAAACTGAGATCCTGTTTGCTTGTTCAGGTGGGCGTTAAAAGATCCCAGGGCACTGTCCTGAAAGAAAGTTACTCCCAGTATCCTGGCCAACAATCCCTCAAGTAGGTCATTCACTTCATGTCTGTTTGTCTGACTTTGCTGTACATAAATCAGCTGTGGTACTTACTTGCAAATACACAGTCACTGCACTTTACAGTAACATCCAGTGAAGCAATGTAAGCCCAACATGAATGGCCCTATATGAAAGGGAAGGGTTGGTTGATTGATTGATTGATTGAAAAGGCATTAACGATTTGATTGCACGCATTCGATGATATATTTGCAAAGACTCATTTTCACTTGCTATCTGGAGGAGTATTTCCCCCCCCCTGTCTATTTAGAGATGAAGGGAAAGCTACACACGCAATCTTTGCTCGTACAGAAACAAGGAGAAGAAAAAAAGGCAATCGTGCCAAACCAATTTAACCAATACCCCCTCCCAGGAGCAGAGACCAAAGCCATCAGAATCTGTCGTTGCTACGTTGCATTGCAGAGCAATCTCAATCTCGACTGCACTGGTGAGTTGAACAATTTCAAAAGAAAGGACGTTTCACATTCGCACCCAAGTCACGTAGGGAGGTGGGGGTGGGTTTTTTTTGAGCATTTCTCAGTTGGCTCTGCCTTCAATGGCACAGAAAACACCGACCTCTGAAAGTTGCAGAGCTGAGGGCTGAGCTCAGCAAGTTCAAGGACGTGTGACTGACTTTGCCTGGCAGTAAATCTTTGACAATCTCTCATATATCCACACACACACACACACATACACACACTCGTATATAGATTTCAAATAAAAAACAATAACACACACTGCGAGGGAAACACAGACCCGACAGCCAACAAACAGCGGGGGAGAGAGAGAGAGAAAACATACATTTAGATGAACTTACTGTATTGTGAAATGAAAGTGCCTGTTGCCCTTTGTCAAGGAGGTTTTACTGATGATCCATCCACACCCAGGGGGGGTGGCAGACATCCCCGAGAAAACTTGGTGAATGTCACTGCTCTGTGACCTCCAGACACCAGACTACACTGACACTGACTGACTGTCCTGCTCCCCGACAAGCACTCATACAGCAAACACCAACAAATAAATCCCTGGTTTAATCCTGTCTTAATATCCTCCCTCCACACACACACAGACAGACACACAGACACACCGAGACAGATACAGACACACACATATACAGACAGACACACAGACACACCGAGACAGATACAGACACACACATAGACACACAGACACACCGAGACAGATACAGACACACACATATACAGACAAATACACAGGTAGACACACACACACACAGATACAGACAGACACACACACACAGATACAGACACAGACACACACACACAGATACAGATACAGACACACACACAGACACACACACACATATACAGACAGACAGACACACACACAGACACAGACAGACACACACAGACACACAGACACACAGACACAGACAGACACACACACAGGTACACACACACACACACACAGATACAGACACACCGAGACAGATACAGACACACACATATACATACACACACACAGATACAGACACACAGAGATACATACACACACACAGATACAGACAGACACACACACAGATACAGACAGACACAGATACAGACACACGCAGATACAGATAGACACACACATAGATACAGACAGACACAGATACAGACACACCGAGACAGATACAGTCACACACATATACAGACAGACACACGCAGCTAGACACATACAGATACAGGCACACACATATACAGACAGACACACACACAGAAATACACACACACACAGGTAGACCCCCCCCCCCACACATACACAGGTAGACCCCCCCCCCTCCCCCCCCACACACACACACAGGTAGACACACACACACACACAGGTAGACCCCCCCCCACACACACACACACACAGGTAGACACACACACACACAGGTAGACACACACACAGGTAGACCCCCCCCACACACACACACAGGTAGACACACACACACACACACACACAGGTAGACCCCCCCCCCCCCCACACACACACACAGGTAGACCCCCCCCCACACACACACACACAGGTAGACACACACACACACACACACAGGTAGACACACACACACACAGGTAGACCCCCCCACACACACACACAGGTAGACACACACACACACACACACAGGTAGACACACACACACACACACAGGTAGACACACACACACACAGGTAGACCCCCCCACACACACACACAGGTAGACACACACACACACACACACAGGTAGACACACACACACACACACACAGGTAGACCCCCCCACACACACACACATACACAGGTAGACCCCCCCCCTCCACACACACACACACACAGTGTTGTCTGTCCCTGGAGGTTGACATGTCTCCTTCCCTGACCCAGGAAAGCCCCGGAGATGCCGCAGCCCCAGTGACAGGGAAGGGAGAGGCCGCCGCGGGCTGTGTGGGGGTCTGTCTCTGCCTTACCTGTCCGTCTGGGAGACGCTGTCAGCAGCTCCGCCATCTTCCTGTCCTGGCCTCGCACAAGCGCAGTGTTACACTGAGAGAGAGAGTGAGGACTGCAACTGCAGCAACCTGTCACACACACAGCCAAGCCTCCCTCTGCCCGCTCTCCATCAGCCAGCCAGCGCGGGGACAGGGGTGTCAGCTGGTTTCGGTCTGTCTGTCTGTCTGTGATGTCTGTCTGTCTGTCTGCCTGTCTGTCTGTCTGTCTGTCTGTCTGTCTGTCTGTCTGTCTGTCTGTCTGTCTGTCTGTCTGCCTGTCTGTCTGTCTGTCTGTCTGCCTGTCTGTGATGTCTGTCTGTCTGTGATGTCTGTCTGTCTGTCTGTGATGTCTGCCTGTCTGTCTGTCTGCCTGTCTGTCTGTCTGCCTGTCTGTCTGCCTGTCTGTCTGTGATGTCTGTCTGTCTGTCTGTGATGTCTGCCTGTCTGTCTGTCTGCCTGTCTGTCTGTCTGTCTGTGATGTCTGTCTGTGTTGTCTGTCTGTCTGTGATGTCTGTCTGTGATGTCTGTCTGTGATGTCTGTCTGTCTGTGATGTCTGCCTGTCTGTCTGTGTTGTCTGTCTGTGTTGTCTGTCTGTGATGTCTGTCTGTCTGCCTGTGTTGTCTGTCTGTCTGCCTGTGTTGTCTGTCTGTCTGCCTGTGTTGTCTGCCTGTGATGTCTGTCTGCCTGTCTGTGATGTCTGTCTGTGATGTCTGTCTGCCTGTCTGTGATGTCTGTCTGTGATGTCTGTCTGCCTGCGTTGTCTGTCTGCCTGTGATGCCTGTCTGCCTGTCTGTGATGTCTGCCTGTGATGTCTGTCTGTCTGTGTTGTCTGTCTGCCTGTCTGTGTTGTCTGTCTGTCTGCCTGTGATGTCTGTCTGTGATGTCTGTCTGCCTGTCTGTGATGTCTGCCTGTGATGTCTGTCTGTCTGTGTTGTCTGTCTGCCTGTCTGTGTTGTCTGTCTGTCTGCCTGTGATGTCTGTCTGTGATGTCTGTCTGTCTATCTGTCTGTGTTGTCTGTCTGTGTTATCTGTCTGCCTGCCTGTCTGTCTGCCTGTGTTGTCTGTCTGTCTGCCTGCCTGTCTGTCTGTCTGCCTGCGATGTCTGTCTGCCTGCGATGTCTGTCTGCCTGCCTGTGATGTCTGTCCGTCTATCTACCTGTGTTGCCTGCCTGCCTGCCTGTCTGTGTTGTCTGTCTGTCTGTCTGTGTTGTCTGTCTGTCTGCCTGTGTTGTCTGTCTGCCTGCCTGCCTGCCTGTCAGTGTTGTCTGTCTGTGTGTGGGTTACCGCTCGATAGTCCGAAGGTTCGTTAGTCTGAAGGTTAGTTATTGTGTGTTCGGACTATGAAACCTTTGGATTAATGAACCTTTGGACTATCGAAACTTTGGACTATTGAGCGGACCCCCTGTCTGTGTGTGTGTGTTGGTAGAGTCTGTGTTCTGGCTCCCACAATCAGCAGTGTGTATATTTGCATTACCTACACTCACCAATACAAGTATTGTATAGGTGTTTAAATGAGTCACATCATTGATAAGTCCCCAGGTTGATCGTAAGGATGAAAGTGGGCGAGGATGTATTCTTGCTTAATAATAAAAAACAAACTCACGTTTGATACAACAACAACAAAATTGCATTTAGGTAGCGCCTTTCACGTCGGGAGGACGTCCCAAAGCACTGAACAGTCTGGTCGGGACCCAAGGCTGGGTGGGGGGGGGGGGTGGTTGGGGGGGGAGGGTCGGGGTAGGGGGAAGAGGAAGGAGAGTGGGAGAGGGGGAAGAGTTAGTGGGGCAGGCGAAGGCGCGGCTGAAGAGGAAGGTCTTGAGACAGTCCCTTCACCTCATTTCCTCCCTTGCCTCCTTCAATTCACGACCCTCCTTTTCGATCGTGCGTTCTGCCACCCCCCCACCTCTCTCCCCCCCCCCACCCCTGCCCCCACCCTGCCTTAAACAGTACCTTATCTTACCATTGAACATTTCAAAGGATGTACAGTACTGTGAACAACAACATCAACAATTTGCATTTATACAGCAGACAGCATTGTGTCAAGTGTAGTGAAATAATAAGCTTTGTATGCGACAAAGTGTATTGTCTGCCAATGGCTCTCCCTCCAGCCCCCGCATTGTCTCATGCAGCGTTCCTCGGGGCTCTGTCCTTGGTCCCCTCCTCTTCACCCTCCACATTCTCCCCTTCAATGACATCATCTGCAGACATGGGGTAAATTTCTACATGTACATGGATGACATCCAACTCTATCGTTCAGGACTACCGGCATCCTGACTGCCTGCCTGTCTGACATTGAGTCCTGGACCAGGGATAACTTTCTTCAGCCGAATGTCAGCAAGACTGCAGCCCTCCTGATTGGCTCACATCAATGCCTCTGTACCTCAGGCACTGGCAGCATCAATATCCAAGGCTGCACTCTCCATCTCTCTAAGCCAGTCAGAAACCTGGGTGTCTTGTTTGACCCTGAACTGCCTTTGTTCCCCCACATCTGCACCGTGACCAACACACTGCCTTCCACCACCTCCATAACATTGCCAGACTCCACTACTACCTCAGCCCTCAGGCTGCCAGAACCCTCATCCATGCATTTGTCACATCAAGGCTTGACTATGGAAATGCCCTCTTTGTCGGCCTTCCTGGCTCTTCCCTTCACAAGCTGCAGATCATCCAGAACTCTGCAGCTCATGTCCTCTCCTGCACACACCACTCCCACCCTCGTCCAGCTCCGTTGGTTCTGCGTCACCCAGAGGATTGAATTCAAGATCCTCGTCCTCACTTTCAAGGCCCCTTCCTATCTTTTCGACCTGCTGACTCCCTATCAACCTGCCCACCCATTCTGTTCAGGGGCTGCTCCATGTCTCCCGCCCAACCCGCCCTACTATCAGTGGCCGGGCTTTCAGCCTCTCTGCCCCCACACTCTGGATCTCCATCCCACAGTCCCTTCACCTCATTTCCTCCTTTGCCTCCTTCAAGGCCATTCTCAAGAGCCTCCTTTTCGATTGTGCGTTCTGCCACCCTCCCACCTCTCTCCCACCGCACCCCTGCCCCCACCCTGCCCATTCCCCGTGCTCAGGTCCCGATCCCTGACTATTCAGCGCCTTGGGACATCCTCCTGACGTGAAAGATGCTTTATAAATGTAATTTTGTTGTTGTATTTTGTTGTTGCATTATCATGTGTTTGAGACATTTCAAAGCATTTCACAGAATATACTGTGAAGTGAATTGACTAGGTATTTGCTGGGCAAAACAAAATGTGTATTTTGTAGGCGAATTCAGCAGCCAATTTGCAGACAACAATGTCCTGCAAGTGCAAGCGAATGAACAATTTTATCTCAGGGATTGTTGGTTAGGACATGGGGGAAAATCTCTTCTCTTTTCAAAAAGTGCCATGGGATCTTTAATGTCCACCTGAACAGGCAGAACAATGTACTCAGCAACATTAAATGAAGCATACCTCAAATTATACATGGCATACATATTTTTCAAGGGTGTAACATAAATACTGTAGTTCCTACACATAACATTAGCATAATCCTGTGCCAAAATAAAAATGTTCCCTCTGTACAGCATTTTGCTGATGTCTGTATTTTGTGTGTGTGTGTGTGTGTGTATGGAGGGGGGTCCGGGAGAAAATGTTGCTCAATCCATTGTATGGGCTCCAGTAAGGATTTCTTGTCTGGGATTCCCTGATTTTAATGCTGTAATGTGGATAATCAGGATACGTTGGGTGTGTTGATGCCATGACAGAGTACATAAAGAATGCCATTGAGTCTGGTAACTGGCAGATAGCATTTGTTAAATTATCATATTACATTTTCTAATTAATACATGTTGTTATTTATGCTTTCTTTCATTAACCCTACTCCAACTCCTCATGCTACTTTTTTTAAGATGCATAATTCAATCCTTCGCTTATTTAGAAACAATCTGTTATTTCATCCATCAAATTTCTCTTATCTGCATGTTTCTGAGCAGTAATAACAGCATTCACACAAATGTGGATTGGCTGCATGGAAATAGACAGAATTTCCTTACCAGCAAGGATTCATTGAACTGATATCTCAGTGGTGATGTGCCTCCCCTTCTGTTTCCTATTTGATAAAATCGCTTATCTCATGTATTAGGCAAGAAAACCAAAGTGTAGACTTTGTTGAGGAAGGCGCCAGTACTGTACATACAACCATGGATTGTAATGTCACAATGTATCTCTTTTCGAAGAGCAGGCACAGACTCGATGGGTCGAATGGCCTCCTTTTGTGCCATAAGATTCTATGATTAGTATGTGTATATACTATACATATAGATATGCAGATTGGATGTGTTCTGGGTAGTTTTGCCGAACTGGATCTTTCGGGAAATCTCTGGTTGATCCTTTTATCAACAACAATAAATAATAATAATAATTTTGTCACTCAATCTACAGACAGTTTGTCTGACACTGCTGTGTGCATTTGGCTGCCACACATTGCCCACAAAATATACAGTCAAAATTACAGTATATGTTGTGAAGTGCTTTGAGACATCTTGAAGACATGATAAGGTGCTATATCAAATGCAAGTATTATTATGACTCAATTCATCCTCTTTGTATAATTCTTTCTGGTTATGGAAAGCCTAGACAAGATGTGCTTCAAGTTACTGTGATATATAGATGGACCTAAATAAATGTAGGGTCCAATACCCTACAACAACAACAACAAAATTGCACTTATATAGCGCCTTTCACATCGGGAGGACGTCGCAAAGCGCTGAACAGTCAATGTGCTAGTTTTTCTTTACCAATTAGTGCAATTAGTGTATCTTTTTGGATACAATTGGGTTAAGGTTATAATTTTTTTTAGCTAGATTTGTCTTCATGTAAATTCCCATTATCATTCATACAGTCCTTAGGTCTATGCTGTCGCTGCGTATGTCTTTGATCCATGTGTAGTATGTAATTGGAATGGGGCAAAACCTTAGGAACCCAAATTTCCTTACTCCACTTGCATAATAATCCCTAAAAAAAATACATTGGTTATTTCAATCCATGACTGTTTGTGGGACACTGCTGTGTGCAATTGTCTGCCGCTGTTTGCCCACAAATATACAGTCAATTTACTTTACAGTATATTCTGTGAAGCGCTTTGAGACACCTAGAAGATGTGAAAAGCGCGATATCAAATGCAAGGATTATTATTATCATTATTAGTTGATACAGAAAAGAAATGCCTTTATTTTCTGAACATTTTCTCTTCAAATTGGTTCTCTTTATTCATAAGGATCTTTATCCATATCAGATCCCCAACATTAGGTGTGTCTTAATTGAAACATTCCTGTGGGTTTGCATCTAGCAGTTCCAAATACTTTTAGAAACTACAAGACCACAGCATGACTTTCAAAATCAGGCAGAAACTGGGTGAACCAAATGCTCCTAACCACAATGATTTCCTGAATCCATTAAACATGCTTTGTGGAAATCGTCCACCAGCAGCTTTACCGGTATGGATACTTGAACTTGTTTTGAAATATCAGTACCTATTAATTATCAAGTGTACTTTTATACCTGTAGTTATTTTAAAATTGTTTTTCGTATTTAATGTTCGTTTGGAGATATTCCCCTGCATATCTATATGTACAGCTTTGAATAAGTGAAATGGCAACAAGTTGAAACTTAAATTATGGAAATATCCGAGTTTGTTAAGTAATTTGAAGCACAAAGAAACCATTTACAGTATTTAGATACTTTGATCATAATCTGACATCCTAGTTCTATTGTGGCTGATAACAAGAAAGCAACAAATTAAGCCACATGGAATCCTTTGAGGGGGTAATGTTCAGGGTCATTGATTCAATTGCAGGTAGCACTGGACTGTTATGACACTCCAGGGTGATCTGAAGGTTATGTTTAAGCGCTCTGAGATGCCGTCAGGCGAGGAGGGCGCCATATAAATCGAAGTTGTTGTTGTTTGTTTCCTGCTCTGCATCTTCTGATTGTACATGGCAAACTTCGAATAATACTTTTTGCAATTGATATTGCAGCCTTCACGTAAGAGGACGTCTCAAAGTGCTTCACAGGATTCACAAATGCAGTGACTGTACTTTGTAGGCAAACACGGCAGGCAATGAGGTCATGAAGCGAGTGACTAATTTTATCTGGCATCAGTTGGTCAGACCAACAGGGGAAACTCCCTTCTCTTTTCAAATAGTGCCATGGCATCTTTAAAGTCTTCACCAGCCGATGGCACCTCTGACAATGACGCACACGCCTAGCTTTGCGCTGGGGGGGTGGCGGGGTGGGGTGGGGACAGCCTAGATTCTGAGTTAAAAGTCCTGACATGATGCTTCAATCAACAACTTCTGAGCCAGAGGTGAGAGTTGGTACCATCTGAGACTTCAACACGGAAACAGAATTTTTTGAAACACAAGGAGGCAGTCCAGTCTAATATGTCTATTCGCTGTTAACTGTGTTTCCTGAATTGGCCTTTTTATTAATCCCAGTCTCTAGCTCTTTTCCTATTATTCCTTAATATTATTGTACCGCTCAGGTGCTTTTCCAGTGCCATCAGAATGATTCTCTTGATGCAGCTTCATTAGCCATTTGTGGTAATGAAAATTATTGAAGACCAACGCACCTCCTGCCTTTACATTATCCTTACAATCAACGTTTGTCTCCATCCACAAAATTCTATGGCGCTAATTTGCTGGAAAGAGCACACATGTGGATGGCGGGTGAAGACAGGACAACAACAAAATTACATTTATAGAACGCCTTGGGAGGTAGGGGGGTGGAGAGGGGAAGGAGAGAGGTGAGAGGGCGGCAGAAGGCATGATCGAACAGGAGATTCTTGAGACCGACCTTGAAGGAGGCAAGGGAGGAAGCGAGGCGAAGGTACTGTGGTATGGAGTTCCAGAGTGTGGGGGGAGAGATTCAATCTGTCTCCATATTTGAATGGGCTATAACAGTGGCTTCTGGAGATTAGGGGAAAAAAATGGAAAGTAGAGGAAGACAAAGAATCATTTCAATAGCTTCATATATCTTAGCTTCTGCTCACTGTCTACTTACCATTGGTGAGGTCGGCATAAGCATTTTTGGGGGAGCCAACAAATCACCAGATCACATCATAAAATGTTGCAATGCTTCTAGTTTCCTAACACGATGTTCCTAAGGCAGCTTTCGATTTCGATATTTAAAAAAACATGGTTTTGCTTCTGATCTTTCTGTTCCCTTCGTGTTACGTTCATTCTTCAGCAATGTCACCTTCCAGCACTGCACAGGAGCACCAGCCAGGATTGTGAATTCAAGAATGTTGGGGGGAGGGGGGGGATGGACGACGACGACGACGACAATAACAGACAATATTCTGGCTCAAAAGTGTGGAAAGATGCTGTGAAATGAGTCAAATTGATACTGCTGCTGCATGAGTTTTCTATTCTACTATTTTAAACCCAAGGCATTGGAATAACAGCACACTGCTTCGTTGTCAACTTTTATATTTGATTTAACTGGGCTGAATTTGTAATAATCTATTCCAATTTATTCTGTGCTTTTCACCCTGGTACATGAGATTTTGGGATGAGAGGGGAATATAATTGCGATTTCCTGATCTCAATCATTTCACTGATAGAAGGAATGGTAGTATAATTGCAGTGTTAAGTGTTTCCCGAGTACTGAACACTAGCTGTTTCAACTGAAAGGCAATTATTTTCATTTATACACAATGTCAGGTTGATTCGGTGCAATGTGCACCACAGTCTATGCTTGGGCAAACATGCCAATTTCATCAGTAAGTTTCAATGCTAGCTTCAGCTATTGCAGTCTGGATTCTGACCACATCGTTGTTTTAATGATTTCAGAGACCTGTCTATCAGCATTTACCAGCAGCCTGAAGCTTCGCTTTGTAATCAGTTGTGCAGTGAAACTCTGACGCATATAAATAAACTCATTAAATTTTGTCACAGATAATCAATTACAAGGAATTTCTAATTGTCGATATTTTTCTCCCAGGGATCAGTCTTGGGTCCGTTGCTTTTTGAATGTATATTAATGACTTGGTTTAGCATGTTTTAAAATAATGTCAACATTTATAATAATAATATACAAAGAAGTAGCACCAAAATAAGTGAAGTGAATAGTGAGCATTTAAAACGTTTGGGTAACTGGGCCAGTAGGTGGCATATGCAGTTTACTGTGGGTATGTAAAATAATCAGTGTGATTCTCATTATTTATGTATTTATAATTATTCTATTATTCCTCATCTATATGCTCCCTCTTGGGGATGTCATCCGCAGACATGGGGCACACTTCCACATGTACGTGGATGACACCCAACTCTATTTCTTCACTTCACTTTGTGACCCCTAGTCCCGTGATGTTCTGTCAGCCTGCCTTTCAGACATCAAGAGCTGGATGAGTGCAAATTTCTTACAGCTGAATGTTGACAAGATGGAGGCCATACTCTTTGGCTCTCGTCAACGTCTCCATTCGCACGGCTCTCACCTCCTCCACCTTCCCGGTTTGCCCCTAAAACTCTCCAAATCTGTGCGCAACCTTGGCCTCAGGTTCGAACCCCAACTGTCCTTCCTCCCCCACATCCAGTCCCTCACCAGCACTGCCTTCTTCCACCTCCGACGGATCGCCCGTCTCCGGCAATACCTCACCCCCAAAAGCCTCTGGAACCCTGGTCCACACCTTCGTCATCTCAAGGCTGGACTATTCAAATGCCCTCCTCTCTGGTCTCCCCTCCACCACAATCCATAAAATCCAACTCATCCAAAACTCTGCCACCCGAATACTCACCTGCACCAAACTTCGCTCCCCCATTACCCCAGTCCTTGCCAGACTTCACTGGCTCCCTATCCCCGAGAGGATTGACTTCAAAATTTTCACCCTTGTTTTCAAATCCCTCCACTCCTCTGCACCCCCCTACCTCTCTGACCTCCTCTCTCCTCAAATCAACTCCCGTTGCCTTCGCTCCACCGGGTCTGGCCTCCTCCATGCCGCCCGAATCCTCCACTCCACCCTCGGTGGCTGGGCCTTCAGCCACTATGCCTCAAGACTCTGGAATTCCTTCCCTCACTACCTTCATCTTGCCCCCTCTTTTCTCAATTTCAGGGCCCAGCTGAAGACCTTTCTCTTCGACCGCGCCTTTTCTACCCCTGCCCCTGCCTTGGTCCCGGGATCTGCTACTGTGAAGCGCTCTGAGATACCGTTCGGCGTGGAGGGCGCTATATAAATCAAAGTTGCTGTTGTTGTTGTTGATGGGAGGAATCAAAGGAGACAGTCCAATTGAAATTCTTACATTGAACAGTGTAATCAGCTTCAGAATTAATTCAAACATTTGGGCAACCAAGCCATTACATGACTGATACAATTTAATGTGAAGATGAAAAACGAATTAGCATGGGAGCCAGGAATCAAAGCATGTTTGAAGCGCTCTGAGAGGCTGTCCGGCGTGAAGGGCGCTATATAAATCGGAGTTGTTGTTGTTGTTTCAAATTGGTATGGTGCACAGTGTGCTAACTGGGAAGGATTTGAGTGTTGTTATAAATACTTACAGTATAATGAATCTGCAGCTCAGTGCTTAGTTGCATTAAAAATAGTGTGTTGATTGTATTCCCCAATTAACTAACAACAAACAGGGTAAAGCTGCTTCAGAAACAAAGCTTATCTAATTTTAGGAAACAGCCATGCTTTCAACCCTCTGTTAGTTGGGATTAGTTCTGCAGCACGTTTGATCTGAGGAGCTTAATCTGCCCTCAATAAGAGGGAGCAGAACTCAACTGAGCACTTGGTCACTAGGTTCAGGCTGCCCTTGCCCTGATGGAAAGGCAATCTGGTCACTTGTATTGCTTAGGTGGTCGTGAAGACATGGTTTAGGTCCTAATTGACCTTTGACAATGTAGTGGGGATTGGGGTTTGCCTGCAGAGATAACCCTCATTCGGCAAATAAGATAATGGGGGTGAGCAGGCCTAACCTCTCTCACCATTAAAAAACAATCTACAGACCCTCAAGACTTTGCACAGTCTACATAAACTACAGACTAAATAATTTAATGCACATTACAAACACTCTCAATTCAAGACAACCCTTGTCTGCCGTCTATGAGCTTTGATATTGTCGGTGATGCATTCTGTTAAACATAATATTGCTAATTGCATTCCCATGAAAATACGTATGTCTGAATCACCTGATACTGCCTAATATTCACAATCAACCTCTGGCTTAGTAAGAAATAAGTTAAACAATTTAATATACTCTAGATAGTTTGGGTTCCTCTGTTCTTGGGTTCCCAACTCTCCACTTTGGCAAAGCAGAATAAATAATAATAATCCTTGCATTTGATATTGCGCTTTTCATATCTTCTAGATATCTAAAAGCTCTTCATAGAATATACTGTAAATTGAATTGACTGTATACTTTGTGGGTGAAACACGGCAGCCAATTGCACACAGCAGTGTCCCACAAACAGTCATTGATTGAAGTGACAATTTTTTAATTGTTTTTTTCTTGCGGGATTATTATTAGGCATGTGGAGTAGAGAAATGTGCCCAAGGTTTCGCCCTGACCTGCCTGGAATCAAACCCAGGTCTCTCACTTGTAAGGCGAGTGCTCTAACCACTGAGCTAGAGGAGAAGAGTATAGACATAGACTTGGACATGGCTCTAACCACTGAGCTAGAGGAGAAGAGTATAGACATAGACTTGGACATGGGGGTGGTGGGTAATGTACATGAATCCTTAAATGGTGGGAAGGTAGGTGCACATAGCTGTCAAAAGAATCTTAGATTTTATAAATAGGGGTATAAAATGTAAAAACTAAGAGGTAATGTTTAACATATAAATAATTAGTTAGACCACAGTAATATTGTGGCCAGTATTGGTCACCATACTTTAGGAAAGATGTCCAGGTGAAAGAGGGGGTGCGGAGGAAAGTCTAATATCAGGGTTCAGTGGTTTGGCCTATGAGCATGGATTCTAGTGGAACAGAGACCTTTTCACTGTAACAAAGAAGGTTGAGGAGTAACCTGATATATGTCTTTGAAATTATGAGGGGTTTGGATAGTCAGTAGACAAAGTATTTCCACTGGTCGGGCGTCAGTAACTAGAGGCCATCAATTTAAGATAGTTACTAACTGAGAAAATGAGGAGGTTAGAACAACTTTATCATGCCCAGAGTAGTTAGAATATGGAATGTCCTGCTGTTGCTAAACAACTAAGCCCTTATGCTTCTGCCACTCAAAGAACTTGATAGCTTGTGATTCATGATCCATCAATGTTTCTTAACATATTTGCACTTGTGCAAATGACTCATATTCAGCAGGTGTGTGAGCATGAAACCAGGGAGGAAAGGCACACGACAGTATTTAAATTGTAAATTACACTGACATTTTTAAATACCTAGTTGAAAGATTTGATGTTTTAAGATTTTACATTTTGAGTGTTGTATAACTTCTTTAATTAATTTGAAAAATCCCTATTGCATTTCTTTCCATTTTCTTATGTAATCTGTACTTGGAAAATTGGTATAAAATATATATGTAAGTTGCAGTTTTGCACATAAAAAAAAGTGACAATGATACGATTTGAAAAGCTTGAATTTCAGCGTTATTGCTTTGCACTGAATCACAGACACATATAAAAATTGTACTGGTGTTGAAAAGCACTTAGAAGCACTTTGTAGCAGACAGAATTGCTGACTATAAAACAAGGATAAATCTCAGCATGAAAAATAAAGTGCTCTTGTAGAGCCTGGCTTTTAATCTACTGTTGGAGCTTTTAATACTCAGTCTCATCAGGGGCAACATGTCTTTGATCAGAATCACTTACAGTGTTGATAGAATCAGATAATGCACTTTACCATATCGCGAGGGATGCTTTGATGCTAAGCGCACAACCGCGAGCAACAATGGCTTTAATATACTACCAGTTATATATGTTCAATATTTCATCAGAGTCTGTAATGTACCAAATTACAGTACGCCGTGTGAGCTTCCACTATCGCTAACCACAACAATTAAACCACATTAAGCATGGCAGCAGCATACATTTTCTTTGTGATTTATAAGGCTAAGCATGAGTCTATGAAGTTATTTAGAGCTACAACACTGTTAAAAAGTAAATGAGGCACTAGTGCTGTCTTCAGAGACACTATGATCCACCCAAAAAGCTGCTTTTCCATGATTCCAGAGACAATCACTGAGATTTCACTCTTTTTTTTCCCCGATAGCCACACAGTAGTTACACAGTTCGAAGAATTCTTCAGTCACAAATGGAAAATTGAGGAATTAGGTGTGCAATCTGTCACTTTAGAAAGTACTGTATACCCGTACATTAAAAATGATCCTTGTTTTTATGTTGCATCTTTCACATTGGGAGGACACTTATCAGTGCTTCACAGAATTTTTACTGTAAATTGTAATGACTGCATTTTTCAAAAAAAACATAATAGCAATAATAATCCTTGCATTTGATATAGCACCTTACTACGTCTTCGAGATGTCTCAAAGTGCTTCACAATATATACTGAAAAGGGAATTGACTGTATATTTTGTGGGACTCCAATCAACCTACTTTTTCCAGAAAGATTGTTGTCCAGGACAGCAGGAGAAACACCTTTCTCTTCAAATCGTTAAAATCAATCTAAACAGGCAGACACTGTGACAGTATGATTGCACAAATTATGTGTAGAGAAGATTCCATGTCTATGAGTGTGACACCTCAAACATGATGATTCCTATCTATTACAACATAATTATGAAATATTACACAAGTCTGGTGAACTACAATATCCTGAATCTCAGCCAATATTTTCTGCCATATTTTCATTTTGTTTCTTCTTCTGTATTCACAGATAAGTACATATGATCTTTTAATGTGTTAAAATAATCCTTACAATATTTGAAGCATTTGATGTAGCCATTTAAACTTCACAAACAGCTTCACAGGATTTACTGCAAAGCATAGGATTTACTGTCGGTGAATGTGGCAGCCAATTTGCATACAGTAACTTCACAGCCATGAAGCAAAAGGCCAATTTTTATCTGGAGGATTGTTGGATGAAACACCAGGAGAAACTTCCTTCTCTTTTCGAAGTATAATGAGATCTATAGTGTTCATCTGAATAGGTAGAATGGAATCTCAGTTTAACATCTCATTGAGATCTGGGCATTTGCCAACCAAACCCTGTCATTGCATTTTACTGTAAAACCGGTGAGGCACTTTGGGAGGTCCTGCCCACGTGAAAGATATTATACCAAATACTGTATCAGAATGATTATTGTTACTATCCAAAGGACAGCACCTCCAACTAATAATAATAAAATAATAATCCTTGCATTTGATATAACACTTTTCACATCATATCAATGTCCCAAAGCGCTTCACAGAATATACTGTAAAGTGAATTGACTGTATATTTGTGGGCGAATGCAGTAGTCTTCTGTCACAGCTGTCTGTAATGGTCCTACCAGCATACTGAAGGCAGATGTCAATCGAATATGTGAGGACAATATCCGCTGGAATGCATTATCTGCTCTGTTTATTGTGCAGGGCTTGGAATCCACTCTGACTGGTTTGCAGAGAAGTAACCAGCCACATCTCAAACTGGTGTAACCATTGCTCAATGGGTAGCCAACTGGGGGTGGGTGGGGGGAGTGTAGAGGGGAGAATGAGGGGGAGATAACTGGGGGTGTCCTTAGAACTGAGCTGACTCCGAGATGATATACTTTGCAACAGAATGTCGGAATTGAATTGAATCAACCCTCTGCGGCAGTCTCACAGGTCAGGTCCTGGGACAGGCAGGATTGGTCTCTCCAGCTAAAACTGCATCAATTGACATTCAAAGAGCATCACCTGGCAAGCTTCCATTTGCTTGTCAGGATCATCCCTAACGCTTTAGGGTTAACAAGTAGACAAGTAGGAAGAGTCCCTCCCTCCAAGCCAGTGACCCAGCCTATCTCTCCTGTGAATAAGCCAGGTTGCCATCAGCTATGCCCCCCAGAGTAACTGTGAATCTGCTCGACTTCCGAATCACTGCTGGCTTGGTTCTTACAATCAGCCGTCACCGCGCCTTTGGCTGTGTGCTCAGCTTCCAAGAGGAATCGTTCACTTGTCTCCCCCCCCCTCCGTAGCCACCGGTTTGTCGTTTGGCATCCCGCGATCATGAAGATGTCTGTACCAGTTATGGTCGGGACACGAGAATGCATCTACACGAGGGCTTCGGAAAATAAAAATAAATGTCTAACCTTTGACGGCAGTCTGAAAGTTGAAGCACATGCCGGCCAATGAATAGGTAGGTATGTGTCCGCCATATCAATGTATGATCTAAAAATTGCCAA
Organism: Hydrolagus colliei; assembly: GCA_035084275.1. Lineage (NCBI taxonomy): Eukaryota > Metazoa > Chordata > Chondrichthyes > Chimaeriformes > Chimaeridae > Hydrolagus > Hydrolagus colliei. Next base: position 66,375,528 of record CM068745.1, read on the forward strand.
CCCACGCCAGCGAGACATTGCCAGATAAACAAAAAATAATCCTATTGATTGTTTTCTCTCACCGAGACTGTCTGGAGGGATTTACTGATCCTTCCAGAGAGATACAGAGCTGAGACTATAAATTAGACTGTCACACACCGGCTGAGGATCACTGTGGTTGGTCTCAGTCAGGGCTGGTTTGTATACCACCCCCTCCCCGTGCCCTTGAGTTGCCAGCTGAAACACAATGTGATATCGATCAGGAAAGGGAGGGCCACCGACCAGAGCAAAGCACAGCCCTGGAGAAGCAGAAAGAAGAGAGGAGGAAGTTCTATTTCAGACACACACATACACACACATAGACATCCCGACAAAAAAAACTTCTGAGACTCTCTGGGGAGGAAAGAAGAAGAGATTTCCAGAGATGAAGGCAAGTGAGTGGAGCCAGCGCCTCTGTGCTGAGGGCTGCCCAGGGCTGCCCAGCCCGCGCTCGGGGAGCTCCTCAGCCGCCCTCTGCTCCAATGTGCCCGGGTCGCGGCGGTTGCGGGTGGTGTGCGTGTTGAACGAGACGGCGAAGCCTCCGAGCGCCGAGTGGGGGGCTGTGCAATGGCTGAAGAGAGCCTGTGACACCCGGGGCGCTGTCCTGCACCCTCTCGCTTTCGGCAAACTGGACTTCGGAGAGACTCAGATCCTCGACTCCTTCTATAACGCAGGTCAGTAGAAAGTCCACCCCCCCCCCCCCCCCCCACACCACCATCCCACACCCACCCCAACCCTCTGTTTATCCTTCAGAATAAAAGTGTTCAATTAATGTACCAACAATTCACTTTTACAGGATATTTCTGTGAAGCCCCTTGAGAACATCTCAGCGAGGTGATGTGTCAAAGGCGAGGATTATTTTTACCCGTAAAGTACTCGATGCACTTTGCTGTAAATCCTTTGAAAAGCTTTGAGACGTCTGGAAGACGTGATAAGTTGCTACGTCGGATGCAAGGATTATTATTATTATTATTATTATTGACCTCTTTTCAGTGTCGCTTCTGAAGGTGTTTGGCTGTTTCCTTCTTCTGTGTCAGTGTTTCACGGAAGCTGGTACCTTGCCCAATTGACCATAATTATTGATCAATAGCCCAATGATTAACGGAGCCTGGCTCGGTTGGTAGCTCTCCTGTCTTTGAGTTAGAAGATCGTGGGTTTTGGTGGACCTTCCAACGCAGGGCTGGAGGTGCCAATGAGACACTAAACCAAGTGGTTTTAATGCGATGCACACTGATCACAAAGAGATGCAAGTTTCTTTCAGTAACAACCTCCCAAATAAAATTGGGAATTCACTTCATGGGGGTGTTGCTGGGAAATTGGCTGCTACATTTTCCTACAACTATAAAAGTCACTCTTTTCACAGTAAATTCCTGGGAAGCACTTTGAGATGTCTTGGTGACGTGCAAACATAGACGGTGAATGTTAGGCAGTTGCTCAAGTGTCCTGTAGCTCAGTGTTTAGGGCACTCGCCGTACAAGCATGAGACATGTGTTCAAATCCAGGCAGGTCAGGACAAAACCTTGGGCATGTTTCCTTACTCCACATATCTAGTAATAATCCCTCAAAAAAAACACATGAACAAAATTGGTCTTTTCAATCCACGACTGTTTGTGGGACACTGCTGTGCGCAATTGGTTGCCGCGTTTCACCCACAAAATACACAGCCAATTCACTTTACAGTATATTCTGTCAAGTGCTTTGAGGCGTCTAGAAGACGTGAAAAGTGTTATATCAAATGCAAGCATTATTATAAGTGGCAATATCAAGACCGTAAACATGAGATTAATTTTCATAGGTAACCTCATTACACCCAACTCTGCGACCACTAACCCTGCTTCAGGAACATTGGCCTTCTGATTGGTTGCCTCTCTGACATCAAGTCCTGGATGAGCAATTCCTTTTTTCAGCTAAAATGAACTTGTCTTGCTTGGTTGGTTCTCACCAATGCCAAAGTGCCTCTGGCGTTGACTCTATTAATCTTCCTCGTAGTTTCACCTCCTGCATCTTCACCTGCTCTTAAGTTTTCATGTCCATCATCCCATCGTTTGTCAGCCTCGATGGGTTCCCTGTGTTCCTGCAATTTGATTTTAAGGTCCTTACCTTCATCTTATTTATGTTATCATGCTTACCTCAGCAATGTAATACTTGCATTGTCTTGCACCTGAATTATGAACTGATTAGCTGGCTTCCAATTCTGAAAAATGTCTGACTTCTGGATGAGCAGATCATCCTGCATATCACATTATGTTCACCACACAGGAAGCATTTTGTTCGAAGTGTGTCACAAATAGGAAATGATGATGTGATGAACCAGAAGTTGGCATTTATTTTTAGTGCTTTACCCTCTATAGCTGCCTCTTGAGATATTGGCTACAGAGGGCTGTCTTATAAAGTTGATCCACTGACTGTGGTGATTTCTAATTAATTCCTGAAACAGAAGTATGTCACACTGACTGACGGGGCTCCATTCCCATGGAATACACTTCCTAAGGGAAATTTACATGAGTCAGCATGATGTGTGTGTCTTGTCGGTTATGAGGTGTTACCTTTTGAATTCTTTATTGAGAAATCCTGTTAGAAAATAACAAAATATTAGATCCCAGTATTTATATTATACAGAATTTAGTCTGTGTGAAACTTGATGGTTTCCAGCATGACGTGTGTGAGATGGGCTGATGTTTGATGGTCGAAGCGTCAAGATTACACATGCAGAAAGAATGCAGTGAAATAGCATAGTTCCTGAGCATAACTGATACAATATATAAAATCAGAAATAAAAAGAAACAACTATGAGAGGAAGGGAATCTAGCAGTATAGGAGAAGGAAATAAGAGAGAGGTTCATTTAGAATATGGATTATTTGGGCTGACTGGCCTGTTCCCATGCGACATCACACTGTGTAATTCTACGTAAAATGCCAGAAGTCCGCAGCAGGTCAATCAATCAGCAAAGATAGGTCAGTATACAGTATTATGTAATGCTGTAACTGAAAATTTTCTATAATTTTCTATCATTCCTGTCTTTATTTTGGATTTCCACCTATTGAAATTGCTATTTTTAAAAATATCTATGGAAAATCAAAGCCTGGAAGCAGTGTGACATTTATAGTAAGTACAATGGGGACATGTGAGTGGGCTGGAGTAGATCATGCCAGAGTTATGTGGGAATGATAAAAATAAAGGGCTGTGTGGAGGCTGACAGTTTAGATATCTCTGTGGGTCTACTGTCAGCTGATGGATTTTGAAGTGATTAATACGCACTGAGAGCTGCAATGGCTCCAGTTAGATTTGGCATTCAGTTAATCCCATCAATTCAGGACTTGTTTTTCTTCTGCCTGCATTTATTTGGGTAGTTCATCAAGTGCTGTACTTAATGTGAAAAGTGAGTTAACAGGACTGGCAGTTTTGTCCACTATTTCTTGTAATTGTTATGACTATTCAGTTCTACTTTGTGAGGAATTTGCTCTCCAGTTTTGCTGATTTGCTGGTCAGGTTTTTTTTAAAGCTTGTTTTTTGGGCGATGCTAGTGGGGGTAATTTGCTTTGTCTTCACTCCCTTCCTCCATGTCCGAATTTACAATTTTTCCAAACTTCTGCACAATCTTAAATTTCAAGACAATGGCCTTTACAGCTGAAACCATGAGCTATTTCATTCTCAGGACTGATGATTAATCAACTGTTGCCATTGTAATTTTATGAGTTAGCAGAGTACATGAAAATGTAGATATTGTTCTTGATACAGTCATACATTCAGCATCATTTGCTGCCTTGGTGTTCTTTGTACAGTATATGGGATTGAACATCAAGCGGAACATGCTCGGAATACAGAGACGTTTTAATTAAATCTTCCAAATATTCATTTCTTTCTCTCCCATTTAATATATCAACAGTTACAGCCTATGTTTGCTAAATCAATAAAACATTATTGCAAACAGCAACACAATTGGTTTGAAACTTATGTGCTGCTGTTATCTATTATAAACTCATTTCAGCTTTGGTTGAATTCATAATGTCCCTTCTCTAGAGATGCTTCTTAATAAAATTCTAAACTTGAAATGTCACAGGTCATTCCTGTGATAAATTGAGTTAATTTATATGTCGGAGGCAATATAATCGATGATGTATTTTACAGGGTGATATCATTTATGGTACTAATGAATAGTGCTTTGAACTTTTGACTCTATCTGTAAGCAAAAACACTCAATTTCCACATACCAATGTCTCACCATAGCCATGAGTGATCATATTTTTATCTGGGAGATTGTTGAAAGTCCCAAGCCCTTTTTGGGGAGCCAGTCTGCCACTGGGAGTGATGTAAAATTGGTCAGTATTGATTTTCTCCCTGCATGGTCCAGTAGGTAAATATACAACCAGACGAATGATAAGCCACAAGGAACAGAAAAACACAGCCCAATTCATGATCATTAATATCAGACAGGCACCATTTTGCAGGTTTTAATTGAAACAGCGTTGTTTCAACATCATGGGCCTCAACCTTGAAGTAAAGCCACTAACCTGTTCAGAATCCACGAGCCACAGGATAAATATGACTTAGCACAGTGATGTCAGACAGTATCAGGTTCCTGTACATCTGATTGATATTCAATAGTACTGTTTAGGAGTCTTATTATTGTAACTGCAAGATAAACCATGTTAGCATCTTCTTCAAATTCTTCAAATTCAAAGCAATCCTGAACAGGAATTTTTTGGTTCAGTTTCAACAACATTGCTCAGCTATGTACAGAGCAAGCCTGAGTTTAACCTTAATCTTCCATGAGCTTTCATGTCACCATGATTTGAAATCTCACTACCTGCAGGAAAAGGCTACATTTTACTTCTTGACTTGTTTTGAACTTAGACAAGCCAATATTCCTTGCATTTGATATAGAGCTTTGTCACATTATCAAAATATAGAAAAATACTTCAGGGGACGTACTGTACTCTACTTATCTTGTAATTTTCCCCCTTACTTCAATCCTCTAAGTCATGATGAAGCTAAATCAGCATCTATTGGCTCAATAGTTCAAGTCTTCAAAAACTTGTAATTGGGGAACCAACAGTGCATCATGAACTAATGCAATGAAGAATCAACCAACATTTCTACTAAAGAAAAATTATCCTAACTTTTGATTTAGTGCTTTTCAATTAGGGAGGATGTCTCAAATTACTCGACAGCATATACTGTAACGTGTAGTGACCATATTTTGTGGGCGAATGCAGGAGCCCATTGGTGCACAGCAACGTCCCAAGGTCAGTGGAGTGGAGATCAGTATTCACCTACACAGAAGACACACTTTACAGTATATCCTTAGAAATATCCCTGAGATGCCATCCCAACATGCAAAATGCTTTATCAAATGCAAGGATTATTAACATTATTATTATTGGTCGTTAATGGGAATTATTACTAACATTTTCCCTTCCTTAACTCAAGAACACTGAAGTTAGTTACAATGTCCCATAGCTATTCCAGCTGCATTAAGCATTTGCTCTGTACAAAGAAAACCACAAGTGAGCACTGCAGTTCTTGAAAACGTAAGTGACGAGATGCATAATGCCTATTGTAGGGCTGTAATCATAAGATCACAAGATTAGTTCAGAAGGAAAAGGCCTTTCCTTCAGCCAATTTGATTTTATCTTCCAAACATCCGTTATACTGTCCTCCCATCACAGCATCAAGCTGGTTTTTAATGAGTTCAATGTCATTCATGGTAGAGTGCAGCGCATTCTAATACATTGCATGGAATCCTGGAGCTCAGTGGTTAGAGCACTCGCCTTGCAAAGTGAGAGACCTCGGTTCGATTCCTGGCAGGTCAGGGCTAAACCGTGGGCAAGTTTCTCTATTCCACATGCCTGATAATAATCCCTCAAGAAACAAAACAAGAAAAAATTGGTCATTTCAATTCATGACTTTTTGTGGGACACTGCTGTGCGCAATTGGCTGCTGAATTTCGCCCACAAATATACAGTCAATTCACTTTTTACAGTGTATTCCATGAAGCGCTTTGAGACGTCTAGAAGAAGTGAAAAGCGCTCTATCAAATGCCATGTGTCATTATTATTGTTGGGATCCTGCCCTTGCTTTTCAGACATTGCTGTAGTGGATATGAGTGATATTTTCCGGCAGCCAACATACCTTTATCATCTGGGGGTTCGAGAAAGCTTTGGCATGGCGAACAGCGTGATTCTGTACCATGTCACTGACCTGGACACTATGCATTCATTTAAGGTTAGTCAATTACACATGCCCACCTGACCAGCTGTGTAACCTGTTATAATTGTGTCAAGTAATCATTTGGATTTTCAGAAGGTTATTTGGATTTTCAGAAGGCATTTTGACAAGGTGCACATAAGAAGCTGTTACATAAGATTAGGGCCCATGGAATTAAAAGTAATATATTAGCATGGATTGGAGAGTGGCTATCAGGAAGAAAATAGAGAGTAGGGATAAATGGGCCCTTCTCAGATTGGCAGGGTATGACTAGTGGAGTGCCACAAGGATCAGTGCTTGGGCCTCAGCTTATTAACAGTCAATATCATTGATTTAGATGAGGAAATAGAGCTCAACATATCTAAATTTGCATATGATATGAAGCTAGGTGGGAGAGTAAGCTGTGAGGATGACACAAGAAGAATTCAAAGGGATATAGACAGGCTAGGTGAGTGGGCAAGAAGGTGGCAGATGGAGTATAATGTGGTGAAGTGTGAAGTTATTCACCTAGATAGTAAAAATAGAAAATCAAATTATTTTCTAGAGGGGTAGAGAGTGTTAGTGTTCAGAGGGATTTGGGTGTCCTTGTATACAAATCACAAAAAGATAGTACTGTATGTCAGTACAGCATGCAACTAGGAAGGCTAATGGCATGTTGGTGTTTATTGCAAAAGGGTTAGAGTACTAGAGTAGGGAAGTCATGCGGCAATTGTATAGGGCCTTGATGAGACCACACCTAAAATATTGTTTGCAGTTTTGGTCTCTTTATTTAAGAAAGACATATGTGCCTTAGTATGCATCATACTAGGTTGGTTCCTGGGATGAGGGGCTTGATCTATGAGGATAGGTTGAGTAAAGTAGGCCTATATTCTCTAGAATATAGAAGAATTAGAGATGATCTTATAGAACCCTTAAGATTCTTAAGGGGCTTGATAGACTAGACAGTGTGTGACTATTTTCCCTGGCTGGAGAATCTAAAACTAGGGGTCATAGTCTCAAGATTAAGGGTCAGTCTTTTCGAACAAAGCTGCGGAAACATTTCTTCACTCAGAGGGTAGTGAATTTATGGAATTCTCTACCCCAGAAGGCTGTGGATGCTCAGTCCATGAACATATTCAAGACTGAGATTGATAGATTTCTAAAGGCTGGAGGGATTAACGGATATGGGGATATGGTGGGTAAATGGAATTAGGTTAGAAGATCAGCCATGATCTTAATAAATGGCGGGGCAGGCTCGAGGGGCCGAATGGCCTTCTGCTCCTATTTCTTATGTTCTTAAAAATGAGTAAATATAATGAAACTCCAGTGATCAATGAAACATGTTCTACCTGGATCGGTCAGTAGCATTCTCTCTTATGAGTCAGAGGTTGTGGTTTGAAACCCATGGTTGGGTCTTTGAGTTCTGACACTCACATATATCTTCATGAAAGAATTGTGGCTATAGGTGTTCCTCAGAAAAGTGGTCACATCACTAGTGCATCACCGACTATATGAGTGACTATATCACTCAATATATAGGCAGTACTGGAGGAGCACTTTATTCTCAGAGGCGCCTTTGCTTAGATGAGAAATTAAACTGGGGAATTATCTAACGATGATATCCCTCTGGGGGGTGGGAGGGCAATGGGCTCATTTAAATATGAGAGATAGTGGGGGAATGTTGCTAGACGTGCAGAAATTGTTTCTAGCTGTTCACTATTGGAAGAAGTGTCTTGTGGTACAACTTGTCTCCAGCAGTGATTCCATGTATGTCACACTAACTCATGAGATTGCATTTTTCAGACAACATTGTGTTGAAGCTGGTGTTTCATGTGTTTGCATTACATACACAGGGATCTCTGCAGGAGACGCAGTTTACTTCCAACTTTTGTAGTCAGTGATGCACTAGTGATGTGACCACTTTTCTGAGGAACACCTATAGCCACAATTCTTTCATGAACATTTAGGGAGAGCTTTAAGATTCCATCTTCACTCACACACAACAACTTGCATTCTTATAGTGCCCGTAACATCTGAGCATCTTGGAGTTCTTAACAGTGGCAAAACTTAGAATCAAGCTCGAACGAGAGGAGAGCTGGAATACTGTGTTCAATTCTGGTCACCACACTACAGAAAGGATGTGAAGACATTGGAAAGGGTATAAAGAAGATTTACTAGGATGGTGCCAGGATTGAGGGACTTCAGCTATGAGGAGAGGCTAGATAGGCTAGGGTTATTCTCTCTGGAGCAGATAAGATTGAGGGGAGACCTAATAGAGGTTTATAAGATCATGAGGGGTTTCGACAGGGCAAATAGAGAAAAACTATTTCCACTCGTGGGCGAATCTGTGACTCGTGGTCACAGATTTAAAATAGTTTCAAGGCGAAGTAGAGGGGAGCTGAGGAGAAATTTTTTCACTCAGCGAGTTGTTCGAATCTAGAATGCATTGCCTGAAAAAGTGGTGGAGGCTGATTCGATAACAACTTTTAAAAGGGAATTAGATCTTTATTTAGGGAGAACAGGTCTATTAGGCTATGGGGAGCGGGCAGGGCAGTGGGATTGAATCGCTCTTTTCAAAGAGCCGGCACAGACTAGATGGGCCGAATGGCCTCCTTTTGTGCCGTAATATTCTATGAATCTATGAATCTAGGTGACCAAAGGCATGGTGCCAGAGGAAAGTCTTCAAATGTGAAGACTTGATTTTAAGATTATCAAAGATGGCCTAAAATGGAGGGAATGAGGCAAGGAGTTTCAGGGATTCACTTACTGAAGACTAATCTCACTCTTTGTTTTCTCTTCCATTAGTATATGGCTTCTCAGAAGAACATGGTAAGTGATGTTCCAACAACATTGAATTCAGAATTGATCTTTGGCTAGGAAATTTCAGGTAGTTCTGAAAATCGGGTTTACCATGGGTTCCTGGCCAGAGTAGGTTGTTATACATACCACAAGAAATATGGGGGTTTTAAACTGTTCCTTGTTTTATTTAAAGAAAGTTTAATAATTACCATCAGTGCAGCATCCTTGTTTATGTAGATAAAATTGGCCTGTTTCGGCTCATGTGCTTTCAGTCACACACATTTAAATGCAGTTTTTTTTGTCACTGGGTATGATTTAGGCAATCCCAAGGCCTAGATCGAGTCTGAGCTTTGCTCCATCTGCTGATACTTATTGAATGTTCCTTAAATAAACCAACAAATGCTTAAAACATGACAAATGTTGTGCCGAAAAAGACTCAGCTCGATTGCTTAATTACATCCCTGGTATTTCAGATTAAGAAAATATGGAATGAAAAAAATACCATTTGGCCTATCAATCTGCTTCCTCCACAGTCCATGACCTAGAATAGATTTATCACATGCATCTATTACCTGGGAGAAAAAAGATGCTTCCTAATCCACAAGGGCAATCAAGGACTCCCCACTCCTCCCCACCCCCCTATCCTGAAGATAGCAGATCTCATTAAGTTCATTTGCTTTCAGGGCAATAGAAAATCATCATTGTGTAATACTGTGTAATACAGATTGTCAGCTTCTGCTACTGTTTTGTGTTTCCTTTCATTAGGCTTCCAGTGCGAAATATTATATAATTCCTTATGTGACAACAACTAATGATGACTTCCTGTGCTGTGAGAATGATATACAGAGAAGAGTCTCAGAGTACCTGCAGCCAAACTGGGACACCTCACTGGGACCCTTTTGCCAGCCCCTGGTGAAAAAGTTTATCAATCTTCTCAAGGATGTTGACATTTCCTCATGGTAATTTCTTACACAGTAATAGAGGTGCCTATTAGGATATCACCTCAATGTAATTATTGACAATATACTGATAATGGAATGCATTATTGCTGGCCATACCTCTCCCTCCACTCCCTCCTTGAGCCGCTGCAGTCTGTTTTTTGCCCTGTTCCCAGCACTCATCAAAGGCACAAACGACATCCGTTCTATCTGTGACCAGGACTCCCTCTGCCTCCTTGTCCTCCTGGATCCCTCTGCCACATTCAACACAGTCGACCGCAATCCTCCTCCACCACCTCTCCTCCTTCATCCACCTTAGTGGGACCACACTTACATGGTTCGAGTCCTATGCAACAGACCGCTTCCACTTCATCAGGGCAAATGGTTTTTCCTCTGGCCCCCACCTGGTCACCTGCTGGTTAGCCCAAGCTTCATCCTTGGCCCCCTTCATTTCCTCATCTATATGCTCCCTCTGGGTGATGTCATCCTCAGACACGGGGTAAACGTCAACATGTGTGCATAGGACACACAAATCTAGTTTGCCTACTGTAGTTGCAACTATGGCTCTGCCGATCAGCTTGTCTGGCAAACATCAGGGCCTGGATCAGTGCAAACTTTCTGCAGCTGAATGTGGACAAGACAGAAACCATATTCCTTGGCTCCTATTAATATCTTCACTACTGCGGATCTGACTTCTCAACCTTCCCGGGCTCTCCCTCACACTCACCAAACCAGTATGTAATCGGGGCGTACAGTTCAATCCCCAGCTGTCTTTCCTCCCCCACATCCTGTTCCTGACCAGACGGCCTTTCTCCATCACCGCCACATTACCCACCTTAGCCCAAATACAGCCTAAACCCTAGAGCACGGCTTTATCACCTCCACCCTGGATTAATCAAATGCACCCCTCGCCTATCTCTCCAACTCCACTAGTCAAAAAATCCAAGTCATTCAGAACTCTGCTACCTGCATACTGACCCAGACCAAACTTTGTATCCCTATCTCACCAATTCTGGCCAGGCTCCACTGGCTCCCCATCATCACCGAACAGATTGTCTTCAAGATCCTCTTGAAGAGGTCACGCCCTGGCTCTCCTGTATTTCAAGCCCCATCTGAAAACCTTCCTTTTTGATTGTGCTTGCAGAGTCGAACTATCCCCCACCTATCCCCAAGCTCCGCTACTGTTAAACAGTCTGAGAAGCTATCCTGCGTGGAGAGTGCTATGAGTACAAGTTGTTGTTGTTGTGATCCAAATGGGTAATGCAAACATCACTGAGTAGAGGTTAGGGATTTGTAACTTTGTTAGACAATAGGGAGGTGGCAATAATCCTTGGATTTGATTCTCAAAGCACTTCACAGAGTATATTGGAAAGTGGATTACTGTGGGCGAAATATGACAACCAATCAGGGCCGGCACTACTTTAGGTGAACTAGGCGATCGTCTAGGGCGACAAAATTTGGCGGGGGCGCCGTCCCTTGATCAGTATATTAACAACTGCAACGGTTTGGGGGATAGTACCTGAAATCCCACCTCTCTCTTGCTCTCTGTACACTGATTGGCTAACGGTCCCCACACAGTCTCGTCAACCCGACGTCCCATTGGTCGCCACTCGCATCAATCAGACGGGCGCCATTCATGCCCCACTAACACGTTCAGTTGAGTTCATTTTAATGGCCTGCCCTCAAGGCTGCTCACACCCTTTGCTGTTGACTCAATCCATTAATAAGGTTAGTTCACTTTTTAAATAAAATAATAATTATACAGATACAGGTATCCCGCCCCAACCGTGCCTCAACAACCACGAAACTCATGCATCCATGGTTTGCTAAATGCGACAACCCTTGCAAACCGCATTTTGCCCTTCCGCGATTTAAATCCGCGGGTTTAAATTTTCATGTTTAGCATAGCGTATAGCACTAGGACCCAGTTGCTATGTCGCAATCGCTTCTCTCTTAGGATTAAGGTAAATCTCCATTGATTTCTCTCTCCCACCCTCCGTGTCACCCATCCCCCCTCCCCATGTCACCACCCCCCCCAACCCTCCGTGTCACCCGCCGCCCCCCCACCCTCCGTGTCACCCGCCGCCCCCCCACCCTCCGTGTCACCCGCCGCCCCCCCACCCTCCGTGTCACCCGCCCCCCTACCCTCTGTGTCACCCCCCACTCTGTGTCACCCCCCACTCTGTGTCACCCCCTACTCTGTGTCACCCACCTCCCCCACCCTCCATGTCACCCACCCCCCCCACCCTCCGTGTCACTCACCATGATTTCTCTCTCTCTCTCTGTGTAGACCAGTCAGTCATACTGCCTCGCGGATTGCTGCAGATGCGTCCAAACTTATTCCCCCTATTCCCATGTATGTTATAACTGTATGTGTTGTTTTGTGTTTAGTTTTACTGAATGCGAACTTACTCCTCGTATCCCCATGTTTCCCATAGGGCCCTGTATTTTTCAACCGCGATTTTACCAACCACGGTAGTTTAGAGGAACATATCGCTCGTGGTTATATATAGGTAACTCAAAGCACGATACAAATAAAACAACCATTATAGGAAGGGGGTGGGGGGAGAGACAAAGGAAGCTGTTCGTATTAATTTTTATTATTAACATTAGCTTATCAAAAGTTACTAGGGGGCGCACATCTGAAGGCTCGCCTAGGGCATCAAATACCCTTGCGCAGGCCCTGCACCCAATTGTACACTGCAGAGTCCTACAAACAGTCGTGGATTTTTTTTTGAGGCATGATTATCCCCAGAAACGATCTGCCAATCGACTATGAACTGGATTCCTAATTACTGCTAGGTAAACAGAGGAATGGAGAGAAACGAAACTTGCCTAAGGTTTTGCCTTGCCTGGGAATCAAACCTGGGTCGTCTCACTTGCTAACCACTCCTCTAAGGGACTCCAATGTTGTGTATTACCTACCTCCAACCATGACACAAATTGGTGAAAAACAATGTTTATTTCCGTCTCTTGAATGCTTTGCTCTGTGATTTAATTCCGTCGAGTGTCAGAATTATTCGTAAAATGTGCAGAGGGAGCATGATATGCTCCCTTAATGCCACAGTTCACAGGAATAAAGATTGATGGTTTGGAGTTCATGGAATGCCTCCTCTATACTGTGTTTTTGTTGCTGTGGTTGTATTTGGTGGTCCTCATAGTCCTGAGCATTCCAATTGCTCAAAGATAACACTGACAGTAGCCGACCAGTAGCAGTTTCAGAGTTTGTCCTGAGAAGGGAGTGCATGGCTGACTTATAACCTATACAGTTACAAGAATGGAAATAGACATGGAATAACACATGCCACGCTCTACAAACTCATTGGCTCTCTTAAGATACTTTAGATAACAAAAATAGAAAATGAGTCAACAACAGTAGCTGTCAGATACTGTCCTGGATACTAAAGATAACAGCAGCTGGATCAGGAACTAAAAAAAACATGTTTAAGATTAAAAATAACTGATTAATACCCTGCTTAAGTAAAGGAAATAGTAGATAGGTCACCACCTTACACTGAATACAGTTGACTTCACCCCCATACCATGTTTCCTTACTCTAGTCACCTAGAATAAAGAGAAATCCCAGACAATTACTACAAACCTCATGCAGTGAATTCTTGAATGAATAAATAGTAAACCTTGATCTGGTCAAGGGTTCAATTGTCAGACAGTGAAAATAATTTGTCCTTTTTGCCTTTGCACTCAAGAGGGAATATTCAGCCAGGATTCTTGCTTCAGAGCGCAATCCAGTATGGGTGAGGATAGGATCAAACTCAGCTTTGAGTAACCTGTCAACACTAACAGCCTGATGAAGCATGACCCCTTTGATGACTTACCAGAGAGTGTGTGACACTTGTGGCACTGTGTAGGGGATGCCTGGGTGTATAGTACATATCAGCAAAGGTTTAGATTTGATCCTTGGATAATTAATGTATTAATGTATTACAATGCACAGACTTTGCTTTGTGCAATGGTACACCTATTAAAAAACAAGCTCTCGAAACCAACGGGCAATCATTCAATGTAAACAACACACTGTTTAGTGCAATGGTGCTCCACAGCAGCATGGTATAGCTGCAGCACAGGAGGGTTCAAACATGATAAATCCCCAGTAAAATCAAATTGTAAATTAGAGAACCTTAGCTCATGGAATTTTTTTTTAGATTGACTGTATTCTGTAAATTTTAAAATGAAGGAGGATTGTCAAATTTGGGGACATTTGAGTGTGCAATAGAAATAATTGGGGGAGTGATATGGATGTGATCTGACCAATGGCAAACCCAACCACTGAAGTGATCCTCTCATGAATGAGTCCAAACCCAAGGAAACCATTTTCGTTGTTATGGAGGAAGACTTTTTGTAAAATAAAGAAATCCTTACTATTTTACTACTCATTGGTGTGGCAATGTTTTAAATAGTGTCAGTCCGCCCCCCTCCTCAGACACACACACACAATTTTTATCTTTAGGAACTATAGTAGAAAATATAACAGTGGTTTGTGTGTAGGAATCAAATTAATGACGTTCTTTGATTTCCTACTTAATGTCTTGATCATTGTGCGACCTTATGTGTCTTGTTCATTGAGCTGCAGCTAAAGCATGTTATCTTTGTTCTTTCCTCAGCAGTGCACATGTCAAGGATACTCTGCTGAGTGACATTAGAAAGGCAAGGGAGAAGTATCATGGTGAGGATCTTGCCAAGGAGTTGGGATGCATTAAATTGCGATTAGACAGCACTGAGGTCCTCACGCCTGACATCATAACCAACCTGCTTTTCTCGTACAGAGACATTCAGGTATAGTGAAGGCAACTGGGTTCAATGATTCAATTTCCAGATACTTATTGAGAAGCCCATTGTTGGGCAGAGTGAAAGAACACCTAACAGGAAGCTTGATCTGACCACTAGGATTCTGACGATATGTCATTAACCTGTAAAGTTAGCTCATTTTCTCTCTCCATAGATGAAGCCTGACCAGCTGTATATTCCCAGTAACTTCTGTTTTTGTGACCACTAGGATTGCCTGCCTGGAGAACATGGAATGGATGGCCATTGCGATTTAAATGCACAAACACATCTGAAATAAATAAGTACATTGCTCAAGTCTGTATTTTTCGTTGTCCTTTTAACCATCCCTTTCTGAAGTGCAGGTTCACGCTGAGAAATTGTAATTATCCAAACTGGCCATTCTTCTTGCACAAGCCATTGAATAAGTGAGGGCAATAAATGCCGTCACCAGTCTGACTGTGAGGGCTGTCCCCATACCCTGCCAATACTGTGGTGCTTATCTATGTGCACTTTTAACACTCGGTCTTACAGAATGATCGAGAACAGGAACACTCTCACTCTGATTGTTTACTCTCAACAGTGCCACACTATGCAGTTAAGATCTAGTCAAGCACCAGGAAACTGAAAATGTCCCCGATTTAAAATAAAGAATGCCTGAAGTGCATATCTATGATATCAGAATGTACGAGAGGAATCAAATATCCACCAGAAGTCCTCCTGACGTGAAAGGCGCCTTTATAAGTTTAAGTTGTTGTTATTTTGTCTCATATTTTGTGATTTGTTGAATTGTTTGTTGTTAAAAAGACACAAACACATTTAAAAAAAATTGTTTTTTCCTGTGGATTCTGTCCCCTTTGGCAGGACTACGATGGCATGGTGAAGCTAGTGGAAACCTTGAAGGAGCTGCCAACCTGTGACCTGGCTGATCAATACAACATCAAGTTCCACTATGCATTTGCATTGAACAGGTATGGTCTACACCTAAGGCAGCTGGGAACACACAGGGTGAGGAGGTCTCCTGAACAACAGGGCCCAGTATGTGGTTTAAATTTTAGGAATTTGTAATGTATTGGTTATAAATATACCTGGTGACTCCTTTGTCAGTGAACGTCAGTAAAACTCGGCTGCAGCATTTGCCCATTGGTTAGTGGGATCTTAAGTATAAATGCAGCTTGTGTTAATCATTTGAAGTGCAGTGGGTTTTTCAAATTGAGGTGTGTTTCCATTTTTTTTTGCATTAACTCTATCAGATGAATGCCCTGTGACAATAAATTGTTAACGTGGAAATACAATATAGGAAATACATTGCTAACATTTATGCCAATATAGTTTCCATACCTAACTTTACTATGACTCATATGGCAGTATTAAAAGGGAGCCATAATTACTTCAGCAACAATGGAGTTGAGCAGGTGGTTTCAGGCTGTGATCATGCGATTGTTTGAACTATATTCTGCAAATATTACATTATCATAGTGTCATGTCAGTAGGCCTCACCAGTGTACAAACTGAAATTGTAAGTAACATCTGTTCATACATACTTGGAACTCATAGAGCAGGTTTGGTATTTTCAGTGACTTGCATCATTCGAGATACTGTTATCAATCTATGTTGTATAAAGGGCAAGGGTTTCCACTTTTTCTGTTGGTTTCAATGCTTTGAAAGCTGGGTCTTTTTAGATATTTTCTGATATAAGCATGAATTTGTTGCTATTGTTGATATCATGAAGCTCCCTGGCAGGAGCCTTGTTCTTGGCTATAATGATGTTTCATTGCAAAGTAAACAAGCAGCACTGATGATCTTGTTAACATGTATTCAGGATGTTAGCATGACTATTGTCATAAACTTACTCAGGTAGTTAACATTATTCATGTTGATCTAAGTTCTGTAGCTTAGCAATTAGAGCACTTGCATTGCAAGTGAGAGACCTGGGCTTTGGTTCCAGGCAGGGCGAAAACTTGAGCGTTTGCTTACTCCACATGCCTGATAATAATCCCCCCCCCCAAAAAAAAATTGGTCACTTCAATCCATGACTGTTTGTGGGACGTTGCTGTGCGCAATTGAGTACTCCGTTTTTCCCACAAAATATGCAGCCAATTCAATTTACAGTATATTCTGTGAACTTCTTTGAGATGTTCATAAGACCATACACATTTATGGTAAAGTGTAGCATCTGGATTGCCAATACAGGTAAACCCTGATTTAGAACACTTCTATTTACATGGTTTCGATTGAACAAACATAATTTTTTAATACCTTTTTATCAATATAGAACACTTGGTTTCGTTATAATTTTGAACAAAATTATCTTTTTGTGCATGCACAGTACATATTGTATATCGCAGTTGTATTTGGCGCGTCTTTATTGTCCATACGCACAGTCCATAGTGTATTCGCGGGTAAATCGCGCTTGCACCTGATATAGTGTATCTAAGCGTTTGAACTGGCCAATAGCATGTTGTATGTCATTGTTTAAAAGCCAGCTGATTTTGAAGTGACACCACGCCACATCAGTATTATAATAATTTCCAAACATTCCCGAGCAACTTCAAGCGATTTACAGCCTCTACCGCGTTTCTACCATGTCGGGAAAAGAGAGCAGTAAGTGAAATGAGCAGCGGTAATACCGCTAGCGGCCAGAGACCCTGCAAAGTCATCACATTAATACACTATCAAGCGCATCGAGTCTGGCGAAAAAGTTACGGACGTCGGGAGGGCTTTAGGGCTAGCTAGATTGACGGTGGCTTCTATAAAACCGAATAAGGACTATATCCTGGCAAGTTCAAGGTGTGTTACAGCTACAGGTGCAAGCAGATTACAATACTGTACAGTTACCCCAAGTACCTCTTCTTGCCAATGTGTTTGTTCAAACCTGTCCTTCCTTTCAAAAGCACTGGAACGCGTTGTTGCAAACCAACTCCGCACCCACCTCTCCTCCCACTCCCTCTTCGAACCCCTCCAGTCCGGTTTCCGCCCTGCCCACAGTATAGAGACTGCGCTTGTGAAAGTCACAAACGACGTTTGTGACTATCTGCGACCAAGGCTCTCTCTGCCTCCTTATCTTCCCGGACCTGTCTGCTGCGTTCAACACAGTCGACCATGCCATCCTCCTCCACCGCCTGTCTTCCGTCATCCACCTCAGTGGGACCGCACTCGCCTGGTTTGAGTCCTACCTCACAAACCGCCAGCACTACATCTCCACAAATGGCTTTTCCTCCCGATCTCACCCAGTTGCCTGTGGGGTACCCCAGGGATCCATCGTTGGCCCCCTCCTCTTCCTCATTTACATGCTCCCTCTTGGGGATGTCATCCGCAGACATGGGGCACACTTCCACATGTATGCAGATGATACCCAACTCTATTTCTCCACTTCACTTTGCGACCCCCAATCCTCTGATGTTCTGTCAGCCTGCCTGTCAGACATCAGGAGCTGGATGAGAGCAAATTTATTGCAGCTGAATGTTGACAAGACGGAGGCCATAGTCTTTGGCTCTCGTCAACGTCTCCATTCGCACGGCTCTCACCTCCTCCACCTTCCCGGTTTGCCCCTAAAACTCTCCAAATCTGTGCGCAACCTTGGCGACAGGTTCGACACCCAACTATCCTTCCTTCCTTACATCCGGTCCCTCACCAGCACCGCCTTCTTCCACCTCCGACGGATCGCCCGTCTCCGGCAAAACCTCACCCCAAAAGCCGCTGAAACCCTGATCCATGCCTTTGTCACCTCTCGGCTGGACTATTCCAATGCCCTCCTCGCCAGTCTCCCTCCTCCACGATCCACAGAGTCCAGCTCATTCAGAACTCTGCCACCTGCATTCTCACCCGCACCAAACTTCGCTCCCCCTTTACCCCAGTCCTTGCCAGACTTCACTGGTTCCCTATCCCAGAGAGGATCAACTTCAGGATCCTCACCCTTATCTTCAAACCTCTACACTCCTCTGCACCCCCCTACCTCTCTGACCTCTCTCCTCAAACCAGCACCCGTTGCCTTCGCTCCACTGGGTTTGGCCTCCTCCATGTCCCCCGAATCCTCCGTTCCACCTCGAGTTATATAATGGGACTGCATGGGAAACCGCGTTTCGATTTAGGACGTTTTGATCTGACTACCGTTTTTCAGGAACGCAACCCCGTACTAAATAAAGGTTTATCTGTACAGTAATCACAAATTAATTTGTAACCCGTGAATCCTGCAGGTATCGGATTTGTCTCGCACTCATTGTTGACAAACTCAGCTATTTATCTCCGCCACCCACTATTGAGTATTAGAAGCTTCCTTCGATTATTTTCCCCATCCCCATGTATTGTTAGGAATGTAGGTATGACAGGTGCCGCGGTGGATCTAGAAATAAATGGCAGCTGCCCCAGGTAACACCTATTTGATAAAACTGGCCTCAGGATTTTTAAGAAAATGGCAGTGATTCACTGCCTGCAAGTTGTTGTTATTGTGATAAGTGAACAGCAGCAGTTCCTGCCTCTGTAAGGAAAGGCGGGGGGAGGCTAAAAAACAAAATCCTATCTAACATCCTCCCTATCTTTGAAGCTTCCATCTGTTGAGAATTTATGGAATTCTCTACCCCAGGAAGCTGCGGTTGCTCAGTCATTGAAGATATTCAAGACTGAGACTGTGAAGTTGAACTTTTCGTTCTTCCAACCGTTGTCTTGCAAACAGACCATACACCGTGGATAAGAGCATGTAAAGTTTATTTGCTATAGCAAGAGCTGATTCCCAGAAGTCAACAGTCTCTAAGAAGAGCACCGTGACAGTCAAAAGAATGAGTTGCCGGTGGTCAGTTAATGCAGCCTTTTCATACCCAAGAAGTGCTGAGGTTTGCAGTACACACAAAGGCAGTTACAAAAGTATTATCAATCATTTGGCGCCAACAACTATTCGAATGGTGACATCATTCAATCCATGTCTCTCTAACAAGGTTAAATGTTATCTACTGATTAGTTTTTCGTATGCTGAGTATTTATCCTTTAAGGGTTAAGAAAATACAATTGTCATATGGTATGTGCTTGATTATTATCGTTGTCTAAATCACACAAGATATATTTCTAAAGCCATCTTACAAGAATATAAATTTTAAACTTTAAAACACAGAGTAAGTAAATAAAGGAAAGGGACCCAGGTTTGGGGATGGTTCAGGCAAAAACAAGCTTATCTCCAGATGGTGTCTGGTTTAGACAATGTCTCATTTATTTCAAGGTTTGCAGAAGTTACTGTTTCCCTGCTCCTGTGAAATACTCAGATAAGGATGCAGGTGGCATCGTGCCGAGTCTGTGTTTCCCTAGGACTTGTTTTTATTCATTTTGTTAGTTGGTTAAAAGTATAAAAAGTATAAAATTACGTCTGGGCATAAATGATTTTGGTTAGTTGTGTTAGTAAATTTCATGTCTACATCCTCTTCATGTGTTATATTTACACAACATAATATCATTATGTATACGCAAGTCTTTTGCAGTGGTTCAAATGAACCCATTTCTCTCTTCCTTGCAGCTTGGCAGCAGTCGGTGATGTCAGCAGCACTTGAAACGGTCCGTTCCACCGGGGTTCCAACTTTTTGTTAGTCCAGTTGCGAATCAAGACGTAGTCTCCAGCCTGTATCCTAGGACCAATGTCCTTCGAGTCTTCTGTCTGACTTCCTCCCTCGTTATGTTGCTTCTGGACCTGTAAATGATACTGCTGCAAGCTTTTTGTTAGAGCAGTCATTTAATCATATACTTCACTTGTCACCTCATAAATGTCAGAGGGACTATGTGTCCTGGAGAATGCCGAAGGAGTTTGCAATGTTTTCCCGTACAATATCTCAGCCGGTGACAACTTAGTTTGCCATTGTGGTGTGACTCTCATTTGGAATAGAGCCAGAGGTAGAATTTTAAACCAGCTTAGTCCCGTTTCTTCAGTGAGTTTTGAAAGTTTTAATTTCAATGTTTGATTATCCCTCTCCAATAATTCTGCAGATTGAGGATGGTATGGGGAATGGAACTGCTGCTTAATGTTTAATTGGTCACAGAGTTCTTTGTTTATCCGGGCTGTAAAGTGTGGTCCGTTGTCTGAGCTTATACAATTGGGAATTCCAAATCTCGGTATTATTTCTCTTAATAGAATTTTTACCACTGTTTCTGCAGTATTGCAGGTAGTAGGATAGGCTTCTATCCACTTACTGAATACATCATTGATTACTAAACAATACTTATAACACTGTGTTTTTGGCAATTCTATGAAATCTAGTTGAATTGTATCAAAAGGCCCTGCTGGGAGAGGAGTACGTCCTATGGGACATGGTGTTCCTTTTCCAATATTGTATTTTTGGCAAATCAGACATCTTTGTATTACTTTTTGGGCGCTTTGGTCGAATAAAGGGTTCCACCATGACTGTAATAATAATCCCACCATTCCCTCCTTGCCAGCATGCGTTTGTTGATGAACAATATCAACTAACCACGGTAGTAAGCTAAGTGGAACACAACACTGTCCGGCCGGAGTTAACCATAATTTAAATTTTTCATTATATATACATCCATTTTTTTTCCATTCTATTTTTTCATCTGCGGAGGCCTCTTTCTGTAACGAGACAATGTTGTCTAAAGTTGGCATCTTTTTAGTATCAGAATCTGACTGTATCCTTGCGGATCTTTGGGCCATATTCGTCATTTTAGGAACAATTACATTTTCTTTTTGAGACGCCAATTTAGCTGCTGCATCAGCTCGTCTATTTCCTTTATCGACCTCCATGGTGCCTGTCATATGCGCAATGCATTTAATTATTGCCAGCCTTTTAGGTAACATAGTGGCTTTTAGTAAGTTAACTATCAAATCCTTATTCTGAATGTTGCGGCCTGAACTAGTTAAAAATCCTCTTTGTTTCCATAACATCCCAAAATCATGGGCTACCCCAAAAGCATACCTTGAGTCTGTATAAATATTGGCATCTTTTCCCTCAGCCAGTATGCATGCTCTGGTGAGAGCAAATACTTCTGCTTGTTGTGCAGACAATGGCTGCTCAAATGCCGCTGCTTCTATTTCAAAGTTTTGAGTCACCACGGCGTAACCTGATTTTCTTTTTCCCAATTCGTCTACTGAGGAGCTGCCATCCACAAATAATGTCAAATCGACATCGTCGAGTGGCATGTCCGTCAAATCATCACGTGGAGATGTAGTGTGCTGTATTACCTGAATGCAATCATGATCAGCTGTATCTACTTCTACTGGTTGGTGTGTAAGGAACGTTGCAGGATTAATGTTTGTGCAGCATACAAATGATAGCTGTGGATTACTTAGGAGGGCAATTTCATACCTGCTCTGTCTTGCCAACGTTAAGTGTTGCGTCTGCATTTGGCATAGCAGTGCAGTAACTGAATGTGTTGTGTGTAGTGTTATTGCAGAATTTATCGTAATGTTTGATGCTGCTTGTAAGCATGCATATATTGCGGCCAAAATTTGAGTACAATGTGGTAGTCCTTTAGCAACGGCATCCAACTGCGTGCTATAGTAGGCTACTGGTCGTTGCTTATCGCCATGTTGTTGTGTCAACAAAAAGATGAAATGGCCTGTCATATAATGGCCTACCAAGTGCTGGAGCTGTTGCTAGTATTGTTTTTAACATTTTAAATGCCTCCAATTCCTGCTCAGGTAACTCGTAATGTCCTTCTGTTAGTGTCGTGGAGTATGGAGTTAACAATTTTGTATATAATGTGACATTGGGTATCCACTGGCGGCAGTAATTGAGTAATCCCCAAAACTGTCGCATTTTAGTCGGTGTATCAGAAGGAGCTAGTGCTAGTATAGGCGCTATTCTGTTGTCTTCCAATTGTCTGTTGTCCGCCGATAGTATTACTCCCAAAAACTTTACTGATTTTTGGCCAATTAAAATTTTCTGAGGCGGAACAACGTATCCGAGACTGTTTAGCTCGTTAAGTAATTGAATGCTATCCTTTTCATTTGCTTCTCTACTGGAACTGGCCAGCAATTAATCATCAACATACTGTATTACTGTAGATCCCTCTTTTAATCTAATTTGTCGTAATTGTGACTGTAGCGTAGTAGAAGAAAATCATAGGGGAATTAACAAATCCTTGTGGGAGTCGTGTCCAAGTATATTGTTTCCCCTGGAACGTAAAAGCAAACAAATACTGACTTGCTGAATCTAGTGGAATTGAAAAGAATGCATTCTGCAAATCAACTAGTGTGAACACCTTGGCTTCCGCAGGTATCAGGGAACAAATAGTTGCCGGATTTGGAACAAGAGCATGCGTTTCTTTTACAATCTTATTGATAGCTCGCAAATCTTGCACCAACCTATAGTCCCCATTCTTTTTGAGTACTGGCAGTATTGGTGTATTGCATGGCGATGAACAAGGGATAAGTATACCTTGTTTGAGAAATGAAGTTATTAATGGTTTGATACCTTCCTCAACCTCTTTCTTTAAAGGATATTGCCTGATAGATGGTAATCTCTCTCCTTTTTTTAGTGGTATTTTTACTGGTGGGACATCAGTGTATCCTACCTGCATCTTGTCCACTGCCCAAACTTTATTATCTATCCCTTGGATAGACGGCCGTGTATGTGATGCATGTTTGTTTAAAATTCCCACAACTGGTATTGGTGACCATAGTTCTACTGAAATTGCGTCTTTTATTTGTATCCCTGTATTTGATGTATTTGCCCACAACAGCGCATCGTAAACCATCGTCCCTAAATCTTTAGCCTGGTAACCATCAGTTACTGACAGCGTTATGTGTGATGCAGTTCCAGCATTTTGTTTCCAAACATAATCAGGCAGTGTAATAGTTAACGCTGATCCTTGAGGACCAGTCACTATCCCCTTTATTTCCACCGTTTGTGGAGTCCCCAACAACTGTGAAAAGTATTTATCCAACTCTGTGTCTGTCCCTGATGCATCGTAAGCTAGGGTGACATGTGGTGTTGGCGGTATACCCTGTAACGGAATATCATTGTTTGTAAAATCTATAGCCCACCATGATGCATGAATGAACTGTGAAAAATTTGTCCCAATACTATTCTGGTTAACCCTTACCCCTTCATGACTGCATTCAATACTTACATTTAATTTGCACAATAAATCTCTGGCCAAAATATTTATATCCAAATTAGTCATAATTACAAATGAGTGTTCAACAGTAATGTTTCCATATGTTGTTACTAACGGTACTGTGTTATCATAATTTTGCAATATTGCAGCAAAACCCGAAAGCTTGGTAGTCTGGCCGTTTGTTTTAAAACCAATTTGTGATTGAAATGTCGAACATGTTGCTCCAGAATCTACCAAAAACTGAACCTCTTTGCCCTCAACGGTAACTGTTAGCATGGGTTCTTTTACGGCAGTGGTTGTTAGCAGCAACATGTTTCTATCCACTCGTCAATCCTCATATTGAAAGGGATTGTCGCTGGTGTACTCAACTCGCTTTTTATCTTGTGGTGGCTGGTGCATTTGCGGCTGTCCGCCCTGGTAACAATTATCTTGGCCCCTTGGTTTTTGTGGAAAAAAGTTTCTCTCACCGAAAGTATACGGCATTGGAGGCCCTCTAGGTTCGTAATTAAATTGAGGGTGTTTCGGGACATACGGTATTTGCGCAAGGCGGAAAGGGCAATTTCTTTTTAGGTGGCCCAGGTACCCACAATTGTAACAAACATAGCCCAGGGGTGGTGTATAACCTGTTCCTGTATTATACCTCTCATAATCATGTCTATTGTCTGACTCAAATCCATTGTTTTCCTGATGATGTCTTTTAGCATGGTGCCTGTGTCTGTGGTGACGTTGGGGTTGTTTTTCCTCCCTGTTGGTGTATTTTGCCTTCACTTTAACCTCCTTACTTTCTTTTAAATTTTGTTCCAACTTTTCCGGAGCTGTCTGATCCCAATAGTACAGAATTGATCTACCCATTTGAGCCTGTGTATTCTCCTGCCAATTCATGTTGTTGGTTTTAACCATTTCAGCTATTTTTGCTGGAACTGATTGCAAAACCAGAGCGTTATATTGTGGCGACGGTCGCCCTGCCAAATAATTTGTGTCGCCGGAGAATTTTTTGTATATCTGATTGTACTTTATTATGAATTCATCAGCCTCGTCTCCCTTCCTAGCCTTACAGTCCAGTATTTTGGATATATTAACAGGGCTTGCCAAAATTCGCTCTACTGCTGCCAGTAGAGTTTGCTTGTGAACGTCTGCATCAGCATGTAGGGCGGCAAAAGCCTCCCAATCATTGACTTCTGCTGCTGTTTTGAACGCTGCCCATTGCGTTCTACTGAGCGCAATCTGTATTAGCGACCAAAGATCCTCTCCTGTTGCCCCATACACTTGTGTAGTAAGCAGCAGGTAATCCCTGAATGCTCTGGCATCTTTTGACTTATCTGGAGCTTGCTGGAGAATGCCGTGTAATTCTGACGGCTTCCACGGGCTCCAAACTCTTCTTGGTTGATTACCTCCTGCGGCGTTTGGGAACATCCTAATTGGAGTGTTTTCTACTGATTGTGGGTACAGAGACGAGGGGGTGGGTTTATCATGTGACCTTGTTCTGTTCGATATTGGGTCTACCAATGGACCTGCGTATGGAGGAGGAGTGACTGGCTCAGTTGGAGCAGTAGCAGTAACAGTATTGACGGCCTGCTGTGCAGCTGGTATTGGCGGCTCTACAATTTGTACAATCGGTGGCTGGTTATCAGCCAACCAACAGATGATATCATCATCTTCTATTTCCGAATTCTCATCATCAGCAATTTTAGATTGCACCTTTTTAGTGCCTTTTTTAGCTTTCTCCGCTTTTTTCTTATTCACTTCTTTCCTTTCTTCCTCATCTTTGAGTCTACACTCCCCCATCAATTCTTCTACCTCCCTATTATTCCCTTCACTATCTACTGTAGCAATTCCCCTTTTACGCGCATTGTCCTGCCAACTGGCTACTACGGACTTATTTTTCCTCCTCTCACCTTCTTCTATCCATTTCTTTATTGCTAATTTAGTTTTTAGTCCTTTTCCACAACCTCGTTTTTTCCATATCGCATTCTGTATCTTTATTAATTTGTCCAAATCCCAGGTACCACCTTGAGGCCAACCTTCCAATTGTCTGTCAGCTTGCCCAGATAGTAATCTAAATTTTGTCTCATATTCAGGAAACAGTGTACACATAATTTGGACCGGCTCCTTTGGGCTATTCGCTTTGTCAAGTATTGCACCCATTTTATTTTACACCGGTGTATCCCTATAACTTAGACTCAATAGTTGTTGGATTTGTCTTTCTTCATGAATCACACTAAAACACAATTTATAACACCCGATACAACAAGTAACAAATCACAAAAAATAATGCTATAAATGATACAATTGCTGATGCTGAAAGAACGTCACTCATTACCCCAAAACATTTTTTTGAATCGTTCAAAACTACAAGTACCACTACGAATGCATAATGGATTAGTTTGTCTACCGATTACCAAATTCTCCCCGTGTTATGCGCTACAAAACCGTTCAAAACTACAAGTACCACCACGAATGCGTAATGGATTAGTTTGTCTACCGGTGAGCTCGTATTACACTTTGGGGGATACTGTGCTCAAAACAACAATCAGCTAAGACGAATGCGTCAACTGTTTAGTGATTCGTTCGAGTTGCACAGTTTTTTTAAAAAACAAATTTATATTTCTTAGTAACGTCTTCCACCATATTTTTACATCCAACGGATGTATCTTAACGTTTTTTTTACTGGGTCTCGTCAACAGTTACTTAGGTTCGATAGTCGTGGGTTACATTTGTTCAAAAACAACATATGAGAAACCAAGGTTTTACAGATATTTTATCTTACCTTGTTGGCTGTTTCTCTGATGCTGTTCTCCGACAATTGTTCGACCTCTTATTCGACTCCTCATTCCTTGATGTAATGTTTTGAGACCCTGCTTGCAGCGCCAAATGTGAAGTTGAACTTTTCGTTCTTCCAACCGTTGTCTTGCAAACAGACCATACACCGTGGATAAGAGCATGTAAAGTTTATTTGCTATAGCAAGAGCTGATTCCCAGAAGTCAACAGTCTCTAAGAAGAGCACCGTGACAGTCAAAAGAATGAACTGCCGGTGGTCAGTTAATGCAGCCTTTTCATACCCAAGAAGTGCTGAGATTTGCAGAACACACAAAGGCAGTTACAAAAGTATTATCAATCATTTGGCACCAACAACTATTCGAATGGTGACATCATGTCTCTCTAACAAGGTTAAATGTTATCTACTGATTAGTTTTTCATATGCTGAGTATTTATCCTTTAAGGGTTAAGAAAATACAATTGTCATATGGTATGTGCTTGATTATTATCGTTGTCTAAATCACACAAGATATATTTCTAAAGCCATCTTACAAGAATATAAATTTTAAACACAGAGTAAGTAAATATAGGAAAGGGGCCCAGGTTTGGGGATGGTTCAGGCAAAAACAAGCTTATCTCCAGATGGTGTCTGGTTTAGACAATGTCTCATTTATTTCAAGGTTTGCAGAAGTTACTGTTTCCCTGCTCCTGTGAAATACTCAGATAAGGATGCAGGTGGCATCGTGCCGAGTCTGCGTTTCCCTAGGACTTGTTTTTATTCATTTTGTTAGTTGGTTAAAAGTATAAAAAGTATAAAATTACATCTGGGCATAAATGATTTTTTTTACAATCTCACAAGACCAAATTATTTTTTTTAAAAAGCTAAAAGGGTTAAGGGATACGTGGGTAGGGCAGATAAATGGAATACGGGTAGAAGTTCACCATGATCTTATTAAATGGCAAGGCAGGTTCGAGGGGCCGAATGGCCTCCTCCTACTTATTATGTTATTATGAGAAAACCAACAGAAACAATGGGGAGAACCAAACAGTTGGTGTGGTTTTCTTTAAATTCAATAACATAGCAACATATTGCTTCTATATTTTCTCTGCAGGAGGAATAACAAGGATGACAGGCAAATGGCTTTAAATATAATGCTTCACGTCCTGAAGTCATGTGACCAGCCAGCACCTGACATGTATTGTTTGTGTGGAAGAATTTACAAAGACCTCTTCCTAGACTCACACTGCAATGATACGGCCGCCCGAGACAATGTGATCGAATGGTAAGAAAATAATTGCCTTTGAATTGTGGAGGTCAGGTAGAAGAGCAGATTGGTTTAATACTGACACTTTGGTTTAGTGCCCTTAACATTGGCTGGACGTCATAACGCATCGCACAGGATTTATTGTAAAGTCCAATTATTGTCAATTTTGGGGGGCCAAAGCCTCAGCCCATTTTGCACACGGCATTGCCCCATAAACAGCTAAGAACTGAATGGCTGTTTTTACTTGGGCAGACTGCTAGGCAGGACACTTGAGAAATTCTCTTCTTCTTTTGAAAAGTGCTATGGAATCTAACTTGAACAGACAGATGAGCCATTAGTTTATGTTTGCTCCTCAAACGTCCCCAGCACCGCATTAGTGTGTCATCTTAGACTGTACTCATTCCAAGTCCTGACATGACAATTATTAAAATGTGTAAATTTTAATATCAGTTTGCCTTTGCTGATAATCAGGTACCGTAAAGGTTTTGAGCTCCAACCAACCTTATACTCGGGCATTAACCTGGCTGTATTCCTAATTGTTGCCGGACAGCAATTTGAAACCTCGATGGAACTACGGAAAATTGGTGAGTGTTTCAGTGCTGAAGGTGTATTACTTGTTTTTCTCATCAAAGCTTATGAGCTTCTTTATTATAATTGCAAGCAGGAATTACAGTATCTATCATTGACTATTGTACTCTTAAATAATTTAGGCCTGACCCCGCCCATTTAGAGGCAGGCACCATCTCTGTTCAGTTACAGGTACACCCCATCCTTGCATATATAAAACTTTAATTGGATTTAGTAGGATCCGTCGATATGGAAATTTTCTGATATCGATATATCGGTGGGCTCATATCGATATATACTGATATATCGATATTGCCGGATTTTTTTATACTGTGCATGCGCACACATTCGGAGGTGCGCGCATTCCAGGAGGCTTGCGACGCCGGCGACAAGGTAAGTTGAAAAAGTGCACATTGTACTGATATAACCGATATATCGATTTATCGCCGGACACGATATACCGATATTTGAGATACATCGATATATTTTTTATACCGAATTTTTCGATATACCGATACATTCAAATTTCCGATATCGGCATATCGATATGAAAAATTATACCAATATAACCGATATATCACTGGACACTAGGATTTAGCGCCATGTATTGAAGTCTTTCACACAAAAAAGACTTTGAAATGAAGTGACTATTGTTGGGATGCTAATCCAGGTGTTAATCTGTTCCAATACCATATTACTAATAGTGAAATTTAATCTATAAATTTAGTGAAATTTCACAGCTATGTGAAAGTCAGTTACATGTGGGCTGTAACACAATCCTAGGATTCAGAATGATATGGTCAGATTCAGCAAAAGTTGCCCTTGTAGTTTATGATGTAAACTAATGCTGCTGATTGAGTTACAGCCTTGCAATTTAACTGTTATGTAAACTTCTCTAAAAGGAATATCTTGTTTCCTTTTCATAGTGCTTCAGTATTAAACCATAACAGTTTGAGGCTCACCTTCTCTTATGTCAGTTGACAGTACAGGTATATTCTGATCTTTCCTCTGGGACTAGGGTAATCTGGGATTCTCTTTGTACAATAGATGATAGAGTGTGTTTACAGTTAGGAAACAAATGATGTGAAAAGCATTATGTGGGAAATATTCAATTGCCATCATTTTAGAGGAAACGTAAAACATCTAGCTGTTAAAACGTAAAGCTGCTTTCCCCATGCTTCAGTTAATAGATTCACTGTCCAGTTAGAAACTGGGCCACACAGACCAGAAAACATTTAGGTTCAATCCCCGGTCAGTGCAGTTTGCAGTATGCATGCTAATAATTGGTTTTGGAGAAAAAGGCAGTTGTGGTAACTGATCCTTATCACTATTCTATTCAGGAAAGATATATTGGCCTTGGACGGGGTGCAGTGCAGGTTCACCAGAATGTTATCAGTCCTAAAAGAGTTAACTTTCCCTAAAAGAGGAAAGGCTGCGTAAAGTTGGATTGTATTCTCTTGAGTTTAGAAGATTGAGGGGTAATTTGATAGAGGTTTGTAGGAGATAAAGGGATTTGATAGGGTAGATGCAGAGAAGCTATTTTCGCTGGTGGGGGAATGCAAAACAAGGGGGCATAGTCTTAAAATTAGAACCAGGCCATTTAAGAGTGAAATCAGGAAGCATTTTTTCACTGAAAAGGGTGGTAGAAATCTGGAATTCTCTATCCCAAAAGGTCGTGGATGCTGGATGCATCCATACCTTCAAGAAAGAGATTGACAGAAGTTTGGTAGGTCAGGGTATTAAGGGATATGGGGAGAAAGCGAGAAATTGGATTTGAAATGATAGTAAAGATATAGATCAACCATGGACTAATTAAATGGCGTGACAGACTTGATGGACTGAATGGCTTATCTTCCTATGTTCCTAATAATCTTGCACTGGTACATTGCCTTATCAAGTTCTGGGAACATGCAAAGCATTTCTCAAGGTTTTACTGTGAAGTACAGTAACTGTAGTTGCAGATGAAAATGGTAACCAAATTGAGTACAGCAGTGTCCCACAAACAGCCATGAACAACATTGCATTTACTTAGCGCCCTTCAAGTGGGGTAGAGTCCTGGAAGGCTTCTAACCTGAAGTGAGTGAGCAATTTTATTTGGTGGCTTGTTGGCCAAGACACCAAGTGAAAAACTCCCTTAGGATAATATTGGTTAGGGTATCAGTAGAAATGTCTGGTCTCTTCTTCAGAATAGTGCTATGGGATCTTTAGCATCCATTTGAACAAAACAGAGGATCATTTCCTTTTGGAAAGCCCCCACTATTTCAGCGCTTGCTCAGGATAGATCACTGGATTGTAAATTGAAATGTTAACTGCAACTTTGGTGAGGTACAGGAGACAGGTGACAGCAGCAAAGAATGTCATTGCTTATTTCTATGCAATTGTCTTTGGGAGCAGGCATGCGGCTAAATAGTCTGCTAGGCAGGAAAGGAAGGCTGGAAAAGATGAACAACTACTACGATGTGGGTCACTTCCTGGTTGTAAGTCTGCTCGCCAAAGACTTTGACAAGGCTGTGCAAGCAGCTGAGAGGCTCTTTAAACTCAATCCACCTTTCTGGTAAGAATGATGTCTCTGTTGTGTTATGCATCACAAGAACATAAAAATAAGGGGCAGGTGGAGGCCATTCGGCACCTCGAGCCTGACCCGTCATTCAATAAGATCATGGCTGATCTTTTAATCTAACTCCACCTACCTGCCTTCTCCCCACATCTGTTAATCCCTTTATCCGTAAGAAATCTGTCAATTTCATGCACTCCTGCACTTCATTGGCATTGTTGGCAATGTTTCAATCTTTGGTGCAGCATTTCACATGTTTTTCAACATGGTCTCTGCAAAATGATTGCACTACAGTAGCTTAGTTTTGGGCTTCAGTTGCACAAAAAACAATTTGGAGGTTTATGCCAAATAATTTCTTAGTGTGAGTGGGGGGGGCGGGTCACCTCTTAGGGGAAGTGCTGAGTTATCTCTTAGTGTAAATGCTATTATCTTTTGGTAGGAGGGCTTTTTTTTTGCTTTTGCAGGTTCCTGAGGTCAGCAGTTCAGAACCTGACATTAATTCAGCAGTTCTGGAAACAAAACGTGGAGAATTCTTTGAAACAGGAAAGTCTAAACTTCTGGCTGGACATCATTGTGGAAGCAACGGAGACCATCACAAACAGATTACGCTTCCCAGTATGAGAATTTCTTTGACATTTACCTTTTCTCTGATAAGTATTGTGATTCTTATATGACCCTTTTTACCCTTTCTTTCGGGTCACCACACCTCAAGCTTTATAACCCCACCCTCATTGCCCCAGTTCTGACAAGGGTCGTGGACCCGAAAAGTTGATTTACCTTCTTTTCTCCATAGATGCTGCCTGACTGCTGAATGTTCTCAGTGGTTTCTGTTTTGTTTCAGATTTCTAGCATCTGCAGTATTTTGTGTTTTGGGGTTACATTATAACTGAGAACTCAAAAGCAGAAGAAAATGACAGGCTCTCTAGTGTCAGATTCATACCGATAACATAACCTCTGTGTGTTGAACTGAGCAACAGCTATGTGAATGTCAGTTACATATTACACAATCCTAGGATTCAAAATGATATGGTCAGATTCAGCAAAATTTGACCTTGTAGTTTATGATGTAAATTAATGCCGCTGATTGAGTTACAGCCTTGCAATTTAACTGTTATGTAATTTCCCTAAAAGGAATATCTTATTTCCTTTTCATAATACTGTATTTCAGTATTAAACCATAACAGTTTTGAGTCCCACCTTCTCTTATGTCGGTTTACAATATATTCCGATCTTTCCTCTGGGACTAGGGTAATCTGGGATTCTCTTTGTTCAATTGAAGGTAGGGTGTGTTTACAGTTAGGAAATAAATGATGTGAGAAGCATTATGTGGGAAATATTCAAGTATCATCAATTTAGAGGAAACCTTACGTTAAAACGTAAAGCTGCTTCCCCCATGGTTCAGTTGGTAGATTCACTGTCCAGTTAAAAACTGGGCCACATAGACCAGAAAACATTTAGGTTCAATCCCCGGTCAGTGTAGTTCGCAGTATGTATGCTATAATTGGTTTTGGAGAAAAAGGCAGTTGTGGTAACTGATCCTTATCACTATTCTATGATTCGTTCTGGAAGTAAATGTTTGCATGTGTGGAAATTGGCTGATGATAGGATTGGGCTTGGCTATGATGCCATCCATAGTTGAATAACTGCTGACAGTCTCTAGACCAAGTTTATGGCTGAGAAAAGGACACTTGGCTGTGCGCAAGAGAATTATTGTGTACCCCACAGAAATCAATGTCTTCAGGGTTGGAGGGAAAAACAAATAATGGACTGTTTGATCTATTTAGGTTCTGATCCTCGAGCCAACCAAAGTCTACCAGCCATCCTATATTTCAATAAACGGCGACGCTGATGAGAAAACTGTCTCTATATGGCATGTCTCACCCAAGGAAGTGGTAAGACCAGTATTTTGAAAGAGGACAGATGCAATTCTGTTGGATGTTAAAGTCAGTGCTATTATCAAGAAATACTGGAAAAAGAAGTCAACTCTGAAAAAAAGTTAGACTGTGTTTACATTATTAATATTAATAATAATAAATAGGTTGCTTTCACTGGTTGAGGAGTTCATAACCAGCGGACACAAATATAACAAAGCAACTAGGATGGTGAAATTATGCAACTTGCTGCCTGAAGTGATGATTGAATCAGGTAGTATAGATGCATTCAAGAGGAAGCCAGACATGAAAGAGAGTGGAATAGCAGGGCATGGGAAGAAGTAAGGAATGGATAAAGAATATAACACTGGCATGGGCTGGTTGGGTCGAGTGGCCTGTTTCCATGCTGTCCGTTCTTTGTAAGCTTTGTAAACGTATCTTTTACTTTAATAAGCTCTTTGTTCACAACATTTGCTGACTTCTGGGTTGCAGGATTGTCATGACATCATTGATGTGCGGTGCTGCATGCTGTGTGCAGGCAATCAGTGCCTCTAACGTCACATTCTGACGTTATGAAGTGATATTACTGGTGCTGCCTGTGCATAGTGCACACACAAACACACACAGCGCGCACAGGACATGATGTTCCTGCAACCTTACAATTGGCCATTCGATGGCCATTTCTATATTACAAAACATCATTAAAATAAAATTTATGCTAATGACGGGACTTCATTTTCTTCCATTTTAAACTAAATTCATGCAACCAACCAATACCAATTAAAATCTGATACCAGCAGTCTATTCATAGGTATTGAATATTCATACATGTAGGCTACATTATATCAAGTGTAGTGGTTATTTTTGCCTTCCTCTTTCAAATAGTGTCATTATTAAACCCTCATTCAGAATTATCACCTTCGAAACAAATGCAAGAGTGCTACCAACTGAGCCACATTGACACCATATTAACCTCTCAGAGCTACGATGAGCAGCCAGATCAACTGTAAAAACATATGGTCAAGTGGTCTGAATTGAGTTATTTGAAGTTAATGATTTTCATTCAAAAATCATAATGTGAAAGTTGCAGCTCACATATAATAATCCTTGCATTTGATATAGTCCTTTTCACGTCTTCTGGACGTCTCAAGGTGCTTCACAGAATATACTGGAGTAAAGTGAATTTACTGTAAAGTGTGTGGACGAAACACGCCATCCAATTGTACACAGAAACCCACAAATCGTCGTGAATTGAGTGACCAAGCTATTGTTTGTTCTCTTGAGCAATTATTGTCAGGCGTGGAGTAAGGAAACTTGTCTAAGGTTTTGCCTTCACCTGCTGGGAATCAAACCCAGGTCTCTTGCTTGCATGCGAGTGCTCTAACCACTGAGCTGCAGGACTCCACATGTCTGGCACATGCACCAGAGCTGTGTGTCATTTTCACAGGAAATAAATATAATTCAAGCGGCTAACTATCAAAGATGCTCTGTATCAATGCACTTTAGCTTGTCCCACTGTTTCATGCTATGTTTATTGCTTGCTCAGTTATTAATACATATAAAGCAGGCCGCACTGAGTACCTATTGATGCTGTATTTACTTTCATTATTTAACTATTTTGTGTAACTAATGTAATATTGTATATTATCTTTTTACAGCTGAAGGGAATTTATGAATGGAATTTCACAGCCTCATCTCTCAAGGGCATAAGGTGCGTGTATGAAATGATATGAGTGCCAAATATTTTAAGGTGTAGACTTTGATTTGAAAAGTGTGCTTGGTGCTGAGACATTGTATGCAGTAATGGATAACTATGATACAGTACTGTGATCTTGCATCTCTGGCTCAAAGAAACAAATCAGGAAAGGTTACTGGAAAGGTAGGGTGTATGATGAAGATTAAAAATAAATATACACAACTTGCATTTAATATCATTTAATAGTCATCTGAGGAAGATTTAAGTGCATTTATATCACCAAAGAAATTTTAAATCTTATCATAAACCATGGGAACCAAGCAAAAATGTGAACCCAGGTAACCAGAGTTTGGCCTGATGCAAGGTTTAAATTTAGAAAAAAAAGTCAATTCACTTTAGTCAATTTTGTGAATCGCTTTGAGATGTCTCAATGATGGGATAAGGTGCTATAATCAAATGCAAGGATTATTATTGTTATTAAGATTGGGAGGATTTCATTAAAAACTAATCCCACTTAGCTATGTAAAATAACTAACTATTGAAGAATCATCCCTACATCCCTACCCAAGGCTGCTGTATCTTCAATCACAGAGTTAATGCTATTGTTGTGCAGTTCATCTGACAGACAACATAGAATCTAATGATTCTTTTCTTTCCAATTTTATTTTCTCCCATTCAGCATTTCAAAATTTGATGAGCGCTGCTGTTTCTTGTATGTCTATGACAACTCTGAAGATTTTCAGATCTATTTTTCCACAGAGGCTCAGTGTAGCAGGTAAGAAGAGAACTGTCGGCCCATCGGTGCTGGTGAGATTGATGAGTAAAGCCCTCCAAATGCTATGACCTCTCTACTTTATGAGACTCTTAATGCTATAACCTTTCTGGCAGCACAACATGACAGCACAGTTTCAGAAGGGTCTGTGAAGGGTCAGATTTGAAACCAGATCAATGAGCAGATGGTAACTAATAGCTGGAATGAGTTACCAGGAAAGGAAAGGTGGTAGAGGTGTCAGGCGGTTGAGGTTTCATCTTAGCTCAGATGGTAAACTCTTATTCACAAGATTGGGATCAAACCCCAGGATGGGACTTTGAACTCACAGTTTAGGATACCATACTTAACACAATACTAAGGGTGCACTGCATTGTTGGAGGTGCTGCCCTTAAAATGAGACATTGAACCAAAGTTCTGTCTGCCTGTTGATGTGTTAAGGTGCTAATACGAGGATTATTATTGTTTTTGAGGTAGGACACTGACTGAATTTAATGCAGTTTGATGTCCCAATCCCAACATCAGCACAATAACTATGTCTGAAATTGGCTTTGTCTACGATTCTCACAGATTTTCATAAAAGCTTAAATTCATCTTAAATTGGAAGTAGCTTTGTGCCGGTTCTTTCTTTGGGGTCTACAGTAGTGTACAACAGTGACACCAACAGTGCCAGCTAAATATGACTGAGATGTTCAGTAAGTAAGGAGTTATTTTTATAATAGGGATTCAAAAGTCTATGTACGAGTACATATTTTGTTATGTTCTTGAATACTTTGATTGCGTGGCACTAGTGGTGCAGAGAGAGGTTACGTGAAAGGTGCGATACAAATGTAACTTGTTGTAGTGCATTAACCTACATTTGAACTTTTAACAGGATAATTTGTTCACCAAACCCCTTCAGAATAAATCTGTTTAGGTAATAACCTCCTCCACCTACAAAATAAGGTAGGGTGCATGAACCTAACCGTTTTAAAAACACATTTTAAGAAAAAGACAGTATCACCTGGATGCTGGAAAAAGCTCCTTGGCACTTAAAGTGTGTTTCCTGTAGGAACACCCCATCCCACCCATGGATATCACACTGATCTATGAGACGGGAGCTTCAAGATGATCTCTAGTAGTACCTTAGGTGCATTGTAGGGTTCGATTCCTGGCAGGGCAAAACCTTGGCTAAGTTTCCTTGCTCCACACTCCTAATAATAATCCCTCAAAAAAACAATAATTTGGTCACTCAATCCACGATTATTTGTTGTCAGACACTGCTGTGTTCAATTGGCTGCTGGGTTCCACTCACAAATATACAGTCAATTCACTTTACAGTATATCCTGTGAAGCACTTTGAGACGTCTTGAAGCATAATTGGCAAGCATAATTACTATAACTGTAAATACATTTCCCTGGAGGAGAATCGATGTACTCCTGAGATGTTGTTTCCAGCTTTGAGGGTCTGGTTTACACAGGTTTTCCCAACAAGCACTTTTTCAACCCAAAGTTTCTCATGAAGCTTTCTGTTTGTGAACCAAACTCCTTCAAGAAGCAATGAAGAGCACTTTCTGGTTTGGTATTAACGGGGTTGAGGGATTCAATCTGAGACCACATAAAATAATAATAATCCTTACGTTTGATATAGCACTTTTCATGTCTTCCAGACGTCTCAAGTGCTTCACAGAATACTGTAAAGTGAATTAACTGTATACATGGCAAAATGTGGCAGCCAATTGCGTACAGCAGTGTCCCACAAAGTCTTGGATTGAAACGACCAATTTATTATTACTGCGAGGCACTATTAGGCATGCGGAATAAGGAAACTTGCCCAAGGTTTCGCCCTGCCACATCTCTCGCTTATATGGTTGTCACTGGGTGTTGTGTTTCACCCTGAGCTGTCTTTTCTTCCCCATAGTCATGCCATGACCAGCACTGCATTCCGTCACCTCCGCAACATTGCCCGTCTCCGTCACTGCCTCACCTCTCAGGCCGCTGAAACCCTTATACATGCGTTTGTCACCTCTAAGCTTGACTGCGGCAACTCCCTGCTTGTCGGCCTCTCCAACTCTTCCCTCCACAAGCTGCAGATCATCCAAAACTCTGCAGCACCAAGGCTCTGCAATCCCATCACCCCACCCTCGCCCGGCTCCATTGGCTCCTCATTCCTCAGAGGATTGAATTCCAAGATCCTTGACCTCACCTTCAAGGCCCTCCATGGCCTTGCCCTCTCTGATCTGCTGACCACCTATCAACCTGTCCGCTCCCTCCATTCAGCAGACTCCAGCCTACTTCATGCCTCCGGTGTGACCCGCCCTACCATCAGCGGCCGAGCCTTCAGCCTCTCTGACCCTACACTTTGAAACTTCATCCCACAATCCCTTTGCCTTACTCCCTCCCTTGCCTCCTTCAGAGTCTCAAGACCTCTCTCTTCGACTGTGCCTTCAGTCGCCCTCCTACCTCTCTGCTCTCCCTCATCTCAACCCTGCTTCCCCACCCCCGCTCAGGTCTCGACATAAAAGGCGCTCTAATTTTGTTGTTGTTGTTTGCAAGGTAAGTGCTCTAACCACTGAGCTACAGGATTCTACAATAAAAGGTTCATTTCTAAATCATGTTCATTCTAATTTTCGTTTGACAAAGTTTTCTTTTCTCTCTTTCTATGAATTCGTATCATTCTTCCAGGTTTTGTCACCTGGTGAAGGAAATTATAGATAAAGTGGGAACTAGCTTGGAATTTGAGGTGGACAATGATGGTGACACACTGGAGGTAAGTTGGAAAACTGTTCTAATGAATGAGTAATACAGTACTTGTATTTAATCCAGCGCCTTAACAAGTTGAAATATTTCAAAGTGCTTCCCAAAAAAGAGATCTTGGTGAAACTGTTCATGTGAAGCAAAGCGGAGGAGGGAAGGAGTTCACTGATTAACCTACCATTAAGGATAAACGTCTGTCAATTTATACATTTTTACCAGTGATAATTATCAAGTCTCATAATTTCCTCCACTCCATTGATTGAACTATAAAATGTTTTGTAATTGAATGTAGGCTGTTTTAGTCCTCATGATCCTCCAAAAGCTAATTATGCTTCACTTCTAGTATGAATACGACTTTGATGAGACTGGAGAAAAAGTGGTATTGGGTAAAGGCATGTATGGCCTTGTCTATGCTGGGCGGAACCTAAACAATCAAGTCAGAATAGCAATCAAAGAAATACCAGAGAGAGATTGCAGGTATGTGTCATTTGTGAATCAAAACCCAAACTGGTTTTCTGGACATGAAGGAAGTATAGGGTGAGTGTTCTGGAGGGATTGGAGATTGGATGGACCAAATTGATTTCTGTCCTTCACGCAGGGAAGCATCTCAGGGAGCTTAAAGTAGCCACAGTGATCTATTATCTACTAAACAGTAAAAGTAGCACTGCTAACAAATTAGTAGGTATATTAGTAACAGTATTTATTCACAGGTACTCCCAACCTCTCCACGAGGAGATAGCTCTGCAGAAGTACCTTAAGCATCGCAATATTGTGCAGTATCTCGGTTCGATCTCTGAAAATGGCTTTATCAAGATATTCATGGAGCAAGTGCCAGGAGGTGGGTATATGAGACCTTTGTATGTACACAATATAGTGGCACTTCCAGTTTACTTTGTCTGGACTCAGTGATAGAGAGCACAAGGTGCTGGATAAAACAAGCCAGACACAGCGACTGAAAGCATGGATTATTTGGTATCTCGATATCTCCGTGGACCTTAAATAGAAGAGTTTTGCAGATTCTTTACTATTCTAAGTGCTCCTAAATTTTAAGACTAAATGGCGTTACAAAGTGGAATTTCAGGGCTTTGTAAAAAATATATATAAATTACAACAGCAACTTGCATAGTGCCCGTCTTGAGAGTAGAGTGTCAGAGTGTTTACATTAATCAATAGATGTCAGTTGTTATTAATAATTATCATTGGAATCCGTATTGAAATGGGCTGTGCTTCATGAGATCTATTGCTCTCCACAGTATCAATCTGGTGCTAGAAAGATTTTTTTTTTCTGTTATAATATCATGCCTTTATTCCTTGCAGGCAGCCTTTCTGCACTCCTGAGATCCAAATGGGGTCCTTTGAAAGATAATGTGTCTACCATTGTGTTTTACACCAAACAGATACTGGAGGGACTCAAGTACCTTCATGAAAATCATATAGTACATCAAAACATCAAGGTAACTGATTCCATCAGTTCTACGAGGGTTTCAGGGAGAAACCAATCTCCACAAGTAGGGGTAAGAAGGATATTCATCCCCAAACCTATTGTTAAGGGCAGGACATTTTTGTCCTGTCTCTGTGTCGGCCTGGCTCAGTGGTAGCACTCTTGCCTCTGAATCAGAAGGTTGTAGGTTTGAATTCCATGTTGGGACTTGAACTCACAGAGTCTAAGCCGCCATTCCAATGCATGGCTGGAGGTGTTGTGCATTGTCGGGGGTAACGTCCTTTGGATGAACTGTTAAACTGAAGTTTCATCTCCCTGTTCAGCTAGATGTTAAAGATTCCATGGTACTATTTGAAATGAGAAGGGAATTTCTCCCGGTTTCATGACCAACAAACCCCCAAATCAAATTGGTCATTCTTTTCATAACTGTTTGTGGGACTTTGCTGTGTGCAATTGTACTGCTGCATTTGTGCACAAATATACAATCACTCCACAGTGAGACCCGTGAAGCGCTTGGAATGTCCTTCTGACGTGATAAGCCGCTTTACAAAATGCAAGAATTATTATTAGTATTGGGTGGTGGGTGGTAGTGTTTCCTTGTTCACAAAATACATAGTCAATCCACTTTACAATATAACCCAAAACGCAAAATACTATTCTGTTCTTATTTCACTTTACAATATATCCCTACATTCACTTATTCACAGAAAAATAAGATACACGCCTGGTCACCACACCAGGGCCCTTCGCATTACACTCAGTCAAAGCAGCAAAAACAGGAGCAAGTTCATCTACGATAATCATTTGAAAGTTTCCGACTAAATTCTGTACCTTTTGTGCTTTCCACCAAAACATCAGTTTTTTTTCCCTATTCCTTACAACTACTGTACTCACCAGGCTCAGGCATTCCAAGCTTCGAAGAGCAAGATCATGATTCAGTATAAAATCTTTCAATAATAATAAAAGAGAGTCTCTTTTACGACATACAAATTGCTCCAGTTTTATGTAGGGAGAATTCACCACCTACCTTTCCTCTGATGTACAATGTCAACGCTATATCTATCTGCTGCTGTAGTGAGAGTAGCCTGCGTTATAGCTTGTCGCGTTGGTGAGGAATAGATGGATACGGGCTTTGTTCACTCCTCTAGTTAACTCTTCAGATCTGCTATTTTTCTAAAGGTTTGAGGACATTCTTGCTTTCAGGGAGACAACGTGCTGGTAAACACGTATAACGGGGTGGTGAAGATCTCAGATTTTGGAACGTCCAAGAGGCTTGCGGGAGTGAATCCATGTACTGAAACATTTGCTGGTAAGAAAATAAACCAGGGACTTAAAAGTATAAGTATTGTAAATGTGAAGCATTCTTTATCATTCTTTTTGAAATTCCAACCATTTCTAGGAACACTGCAGTATATGGCTCCGGAGATTATAGACAAGGGTCCTCGAGGATATGGTGCACCAGCAGATATATGGGCCTTGGGCTGTACTATCATTGAAATGGCCACAGGGAAACCACCATGCTGTGAATCAGGAGAGCCTCAAGCAGCAGTGTTTAAGGTTAAATTGTTCTTTAACCATAACAAGATGAGTTTATGTCTTTTTTGCGTTGGCTGCCCACAACATGTGTTTGTCAGTAGCAACTTCCTATTTTCATTCTTAAAAATGCGTCATATTTAAATAAAATAGTGGAGTCCTGTAGCTCAGTGATCAGAGCAATCGCCTCACAGACCTGGGTTTCATTCTCAGCCAGTGCAAAAAGTTGGGTATTTCCTTACTTCCAC
The DNA here is from genome assembly GCA_035084275.1 of Hydrolagus colliei. Lineage (NCBI taxonomy): Eukaryota > Metazoa > Chordata > Chondrichthyes > Chimaeriformes > Chimaeridae > Hydrolagus > Hydrolagus colliei. Next base: position 66,416,747 of record CM068745.1, read on the forward strand.
ACACCTCTGTTATCTAGCAGTAAGTAGGAACCTGGTTGTTAGTCTATTGGCGGATTGTTTTTCTGGGGTAATAATCCCCTAACATTTTTTTTGAATAATTTGGTCACTCAATCCACAACTGTTTGTAGGACACTGCTGTGCGGAATTGACTGCTGTATTTTGGCCACACAATATGCACTTTACAGTATATTCTGTGAAGCGCTTTGAAATGTCTCAAAGTTGTTATAAGTCACTATATTAAATGCAAGGATTATTAGACATATTATTATTATAAATCCCTATATTGGCATAGCATCTTTCACATCACGGCGATGTCCCAAAGCATGTATTGTAAAGTGCAATGGCTGTGTATTTTATTGTGGGCAAATGTGGCAGCTAATTTGTTAATTTGTCCACAACAGTGTCCCAACAAATTGCCTTGAAGTGATTAAAATTGCATGGGTATTTCTGTCTTAAATTTGCGTGGAATAAAATGAAAAACACATTTCAAATGATGAAATATTAAAAGTGCATGACATACTACTACAACAAATAATAAGCCTTTCATTTGATATAGTGGCTTAACACAATGTTAAAACACCTCAAAGGGCTTCACAGGATTTACTGTGAAGATTACTGACGACATTTTGTAGACAGATGTGGCCCCTAATTTACAACAAGTGCAGTATCCCACAAAGTGACCAATTTTATTAGGGGGATCATTGGCCAGGACATCAAGAGAAATTACTTTCTCTTTTTGACTAGTACCACTAGTACCATGGGATTTTTAATATTTACCTGAACAGATAGACAAGATTATCAGTCTAACAATCAGTTTAAGTGCTCTGAGAAGCTTTCTGGCAGAAAAGGCACTATATACAGTAGATACAACTTTTTGTTGTTGTAACATCTCAATTTATCATCTCATCCAAACGATGGCACCTCTGATAATGCAGCACACAACTCCCAGTACTGGATTGGGTGCCATCATAGATTATGTGTGTTCATTATGGGTCATAAATCCACAACTTTCTTTTCTAGAGATTACCAGATGAGCCAGACTGACACATCTGATCCTTCTGACACAAAGTACAGTGAATCAACCATATAGTTTATCCTCTGAGGCACTTTGAGAAGTCTTGCCAATGTGTTAAAGCTCTCAATCAAATACAAGGAAGATTATTATTACCTAAAGAAATGTTGAAAGAAAATCTTATAGATTGTTCTGTGCTTTCTAGTACCTAATACAGGTAGACCCCACTCAATGTCACTTTGGTTAACGTTTTTTCGTTACTACGTTGCTGATACATTGGGAACATATATTAAGTTAACATTGTTTGCCAGTGGGGGGAAAGGGGGCATAACGGCGCAAGGACCTGGGAGTGAGCAAGAGTGGACAGAGAGAGAGAGAGAGAGAGAGAGAGGCAGGCGGCAGTGAGTGAGTGAGACCAGCAGCGAGTGGGTGAGCCAGGCAAGCAGTCAGGGAGTGAGTGAGTGAGCCGGGGAGGCAGTCTGGGAGCGAACATAATGTTTTTTTAAGAAAACAATTTACGAAAAATGTCCAAGAGAACCTAACTCCAGTTTTTACATTCATTCCTATGGGAGACATGTATTCGCTTAATGTTGTGCTGCTTAAAGTTGCACTTTGCAAGAACCAAACTATGACGTTAAGCGGAGTAGTGAGTTTCACCTGAAAAATGTGTGGAATTATAGTAGGAGCCAGAAGGTGTCACTGTTTCCCTTATCACTGTTCAGCTGCATTTCTTCCCACAGGTGGGAATGTTTAAAATCCATCCAGATATCCCCAAATCCATGTCAGCAGAAGCAAAGGCTTTCATCCTGCAGTGCTTTGAGCCTGATCCGTGTAATCGAGCCACTGCTGCTGATTTGCTCAAAGATCCATTCCTCAGACAAAAGATCAAGGGCAAGAAGCGTAAAATTGCCTTCAAGCCAAGTGGTAAGGCCTGGTGATCAAAATATATTGTGCAAACAGTCTAAGCTGCTTTAATAATCCTTGCATTTTGATAAAGACCTCATCACGTTGTTGAAACGTCTCAAAGCGCTTCACAGAATGTATTGCAAAGAGGATTGACTGCATATTTTGTGGGCAAACAACTAAATCGTTTCCGCATAGTTTATACAATTCACGTGATTGACGTTTTGTGAAATTTTCCCTGGGAAAGTAAATAACACAGGAAATGAGACTGAGGCTATTCATTCCATCAAGCCTGTTCCACAAGTTTAATAATAATAATCCTTGCATTTGATATAGGACTTTTCACATCTTATCGACGCCCCAAAGCGCTTCACAGAATATACTGTAAAGTGAATTTGACTGTATATATTTGTGGGCGAATCGCAGCAGCCAATTGCGCACAGCAGTGTCCCACACACAGTCGTGGACTGAAATTACCAATTTTTTTTTTTTTTTGGAGGGATTATTATTAGACGTGTGGAGTAAGGAACTTGCCCAAGGTTTCGTCCTGACCTGCCTGGATTCGAACACAGGTCTCCCAGCTTGGTCTCCCCAGCTTGCAAGACAAATGCTCTAACCACTAAGCCACAGGAGCTTAGATCTTGGTTTATTAGATCTTGACAGATATTTCAATCTCAATGCCCTGTCCTTTCACTAGAGTATTGCCTTTTCATTATATCTCTTTAAGCGCTGTGGGACACTCCCCTTAGTGAAGGGCTCTATATAAATGCAAGTCATCGATGATGTTGTTGTTGTCTCTATCACCCAAGTAGCGATATTTTAGCACAAATATACAAAGAATAAGCAATATAATTGTACTGACATGCAGTCACCAAAATACAGGTGGCAGATTTGGAAAGTAAAACTAAACAAAGAGAGATGTTAATGCAGCTGTTGCTAATTGTTGTTTGTTTTCTTACTGTTTAGAGTGTAACCAGAGTGTGTCACTTCCCACCCCAGTCCAGAATGATTCCGTGGGCAGCAGTGGGAGTGAGCATGGGTCTGTGTCACCCGACTCTGACTCGAAACATGATGTATTCTTTGAGAGAAAACAATGGTCAGTGTCAGAAAATTAGATAAGTGTTTTGAGTTCTCATTTGGTCAGGTATAATCGAATACTACATCCACTTGCTGACTTATCTGCATGTCTACCTATCTGTGTTAGGGTCAGATGGAAAACAAGATGCGGGATTGCAAGGTAAACAGAATGCAATTGTATGCAGGTGCTTAAGGGTAGGAGGAAAGCAAACTCAAAGAGATATGTATAATCTGAGAGAATGAAAAAACAGACAGATTCACAAGATATATTTAAGTAAGGAAGGCCCTTTGACTCATTTGACACACCCTTTGCTAAACCAGTTCTACAGGCCTCCCAGTATCAGGGTATTTCTTGAATGAATTCATTGCCTGGTTGCGACTCACTCGCCAAACGCTGAACTTTTGGATTTTATGCCATTTGCCTCTGGAAGTCCCTTCTTCTACTCCTCCACCTAACGTACTCTCTATCGGTCTTCAAGCCCACCTTGAAGCTTCAACAATATAGGGCCCTCCATGCCGGACGGCATCTCAGAGTGCTTCACAATAGTGGATCCTGGGACCAAGCCAGGGGCAGGGATAGAAAGTTGACCAATGGCGTGGTTGAAAAGAAAGGTCTTTAGCTGTGAACCATGCCTATGCTCAACTCCTCTTTCTTCCCTTAAGCACCTGCATACAATTGCATTTTGTTTACCTCGCAATCCAGCATCTTGTTTTACATCTGACCCTAATGCAAATAGGTAGACATGCAACAACAACAACAACAAATTACATTTATAGAGCGCCTTTCACGTCGGGAGGACGTCCCAAGGCGCTGCACAGGAGGCGTGTGACCCGAGCTGAGAGGGGCGTGTTTGGGAAGGGGTGAAACACGAAGGGGAGGTAAAAGAGTTCGGGGTGGAACAGAAGGCACGATCGAAGAGGAAAGTCTTCAAACTGGCCTTGAAAGAGGAAAGGGAAGAAACGAAACGGAGGGATTGAGGGATGGCATTCCATAGGGTGGGAGCGGGGTAACTGAAGGCGCGGCCTCCGATGGTGGGGCGGTTCGGGCGGGGGGCTTGGAGCAGGCCAAGTCCTGTTGAACGGAGGGTCCGGATGGGCGTGTATGGGGAGAGTAGATCGGTTAAATAGGGCGGGGCAAGGCCGTGTAAGGCCTTGTAGATGAGGACGAGGATCTTGAACTCGATCCTCTGGAGGATGGGGAGCCAGTGGAGACGGGCGAGGGTGGGGGTTATGTGGTCACGGAGGCGGGTGCGGGATAGTACACGGGCTGCAGAGTTTTGGATGACCTGCAGCCTGTGAATGGAGGAACTGGGGAGGCCGACGAGGAGAGAGTTTCCGTAATCCAGCCGTGATAAGTGAGCAAATGGATGTACTTGGACACATTATCCTACTTGAAGGGCATTAAGTAAATGCAAGTCTTTATTGGTGTTCTATCACAGTTCAGCCATTCTGAAGTTGCATCGTAAAATTTTCAGGATTAATTTGGAGTACAATCTTGATGTGTGTCTTAATGGACAAATTCCATTTGGAAATACAGTACTGTAAAATTGGCCCCAAACGTTTGCACACCCAAAACTATATGATGTAAATCTTCACAGCTGCTTTCCCTGATCTTGCTCTACTCCTTAATACAGCATCTCCAACCAGACTTCATTCAATGAGGATCAAAATAGTGATGTTGTTGCCGATGAACTAGACACAGGCCTTTTCCTGCTAAAGAAAGACAGTGAACGTAGATCTATTCTCTACAAGATCCTGAATACGGACCAGAACCAAGTTGTTTCAAACTTGCTGGAAAGTTTCTCACAGGTGAAGGACCCCTTCCAGACTTCTGTGCCGAAAATCCTACACAATAAATTTACTTATATTAAAACATACCATATTAATAATAGACTAAATAATAACAGAATATTGATATTTACCAATAAAGCATTCCAGGGTTTGGTAAGTTTAATATGTGCGCATGCGCAAAGTGAGCATATTACGAGTTTCCTGGATCTCCCAATACAATTGGGTGATACCGGTTGGTTGAGTATGCCGATTGGTTGGGTACCAGATAAATAAGGTTTTTACTATATATAGTACAATTGTGACTGATATGGTGTTGTTTTCACATAAAATAGATTTTGCTAAATTTAGTCAATTTAACACGTTCTTTTTACTTCCTTCTCCCAAGCATACCAGTTGATTCAGGGGGTATTAATCTGACTCAGTGACACATCTACAGTAAAAAATATACCTGTTTTCTCGCTGGTAGGTTATGGGCAGGATACCTGTAAGGTTGAACCTTGAAGGAGAAAAGTCGTGGATTTGGGGTTAGGTTAAAAGCTTGGGTTTTAAAAATCTGTAAACTGTAGAAGGAAGGAAACACTGAGGAAGACTTGAAATCCTGAGGGAAAAAAACTAGAATTGGAGATAATGCAATGAAATTTGATTTCAACACAATGAGTATGCAAGGAAGAGGACAAGTGTGTAATTGTTAAGATTCAGAAGAAATGGGAGTTTTCTCAAAGGAACGATCTTCAGTCATCATAGAGTTTTATGATCTTTTTATTCAGTACTACATCCCAGTTATAGTACAGGCTCCTCTTGTGATTCGAATAGTTACTTGTTAGTTCGAACCGTTGAATCTTGGAGGATTCAACACATATATACTCAGTTTGCTTTCTTTGTCCTACAGGACCCAATCAGTTAAGACAGTATTGCCCAACCAACATGCCCATATTAGGAGCGTTATCCAATGGTCACACACACTTGTTATCTTTCTACACTACAAAGTTATCTGATCCAATGGTCACACACACTTGCTATCTTTCTACACTACAAAGTTATCTGATCCAATGGTCACACACACTTGTTATATTTCTACAATACATAGTTATCTGGTCTAAATCAGTCTAAACTGCCAGATAAACACAAACGTGTTGTTACAGAGTCACACACAAAACTGCTACATTCCAACAGTAATATACTATATTTGGAGCTTGAGAGGAATATAAACTGTATTAAAACATAGAGCTACTCTTCCATTTGCAGGTAATACCCATTTCTATCCATTTCATGTTATAGGGTCACGAGGAACTTAAGCTATCAATTGAACACATAAAGCAAGTTATTGGTATATTACGGAATTTCATTCGCTCCCCAGAGAGGAGAGTAATGGCTGCCACTATCTCCAAACTCAAGCTGGACTTGGATTTTGATAGTGTCTCAATAAACCAGATTCAGCTGGTATTCTTTGGGTTCCAGGATGCGGTAAGTAAGAATAAGAATAATCTTTGCATTTGATATAGTGCTTTTCACATCTTCTAGATGTCTCAAAGTGCTTCACAGAACATACTGTAAAGTGAGGATAGGACTGGGCAAGGAGGATGGGGTAGGAGGGTGACCAAAGTAGAAAGGGGGAAGGCTCATACTAATTCTTGTAAAGGAAATTCTAGCACCCACTGTCAACAAAAGTTGGCACAGGCAATCTTGATGCTCAACATATAAAGGATGGTAGAAAACATAAACAACTACTCAATAGATCTTCTATTTCTGTGCAAATATTTATGCAGGGGAGAAGAATTAAGATGTAAAGGTCAGCTTGTTATGGGCTGAAAGAGGGGAAATGGCCGGGAGAAGCAAGCTGCAAATAATTCTAAATGTTGATGTGCTGGAGGACTAAGCAAAGCTGGTTCTGATCTGCACATTCAGTTCTCCATCACACCCTCAGCTAAGAACACAAAGTTCACATTGGCATCCATCATTGGTTATATTTTTGGGAAATATGACTAAATTATTCTGATTTCACTTGGTTCTTCAGCAACTATAAACGCTGGCACAAGCACTTTGTAATAATAATCCTTGCATTTGATACAGTACTTTTCATTTCTTCTAGACATCTCAAAGCATTACACAAAATATACTGTAAAGTGAATTGCGCACAGCGGTGTCCCTCAAATAGTCGTGGATTGAAGAAAAAAAATGTTCTTGAGGGATTACATTATCAGGCATGTAGAGTAAGGAAACTTGCCCAATGAGTGCTCTAAACACTGAGCTGCAGGACTCAATAAATAGCATTGTTTTTAGGAGATTAACGTGGCAGATTTAATGGTTGGTTTTAGTTTCTTTCTCTTGAAGGATCGCTTAAGAACCTAAAAAAATTTAGATTTTTACAAAAAAACACATGATTTAGGTCAATAAGGTTTTGCGAAATCATCATATCAAGCCCCACTGGATGTTTGCAATGGACAATATTATCCGCCGTGCAGTGCAGGTTGCAGTCACCATTCTCATTCCAGGTACGAATACACCTTGACTTCAGCAACATAGCTGAACTCAGAGTTGAGGCCTCAAACATAATCATTTTGTCTAAGAATTTTTGTCTCTTACAATAGAGAAACCACATTGGAAAACTTGACAGCTTAAGTCAACTTGATTGTCACAGATTGAGTTCAAGTTGCCAAGTTCTCTTTGCTGGCCCACACTAGGGTACTTTGCCCTCCTTCCTCTCCTTTCCCTCCACCCTCCCCAATCCCGACCCCAGCTCGGGTCTGAAACATTGACTGTCCAGGGCCTTAGGACGTCCTTCTTACATGGAAGGTGCTATACAAATGTAATTTTTGTTGTTGTTGCCCAAGTAGACTTTTTTTTATTTGTGATCCTGTCCAAACCCATAATGTTAACAACATACTTTTCAGCAGGGGTCATTTAAATACTTTAAATACTCTGTCAGATTTTCCCCTTCTGAGCTGATGCTAAAGCTATATTGAATGGTCAAACTGTAGAATTTGGGATTAGTTAACGAAAAGGAAAGGATTCAGACAACAACAACTTGCATTTATATAGCGCCCTCCATGCCAAACACCCTCTCAGAGCGTTTCACAATAGAGGAGCCTGGACCGAGCCAGGGGGAGGCGGAAAGTGATCGTAGGTATGGGCAAACGGAAAGGTCTTCGGGCGTGACCTGAAGATGGAAAAAGGGTGAGGTGAAGGGATTGAGGGAGGGGATTCCAGAGTGTAGTGGCTGAAAGCACAGCCACCAATGACAGAGCGGAGGATTCAGGGGACAAGGAGGAGGCCAGACCTAGTAGAGTGGAGGCAGCAAGTACCGCTGTGAGGAGAGAGGTTAGAGAGGTAGTGGAGTGCAGAGGAGTAGAAGGATTTAAATACGAGAGTGAGGATCTTGAAGTCGATCTGCTGTGGGACAGGGAGCCAGTGAAGTTTGCCGAGGACTGGGGTAATCGTAGTAACCTTTTGGTCTATGTGACTTAGTGCAGAATCTGGCAGTGCCTTTAACTATTAGATTGTACGGGTGGTTAGATCTACATGACATTTGTAGAGAGTAAAATAAATATGTTTTTAAGTAGTATCAATCAGTGATAATCTCATTGCTGGCGTAAACAAATCTCACAGCCTTATCTGCAAATGGTCTACTGTATTTTAAGAAAAAACTGAGCTGTATCTTAGATAACATTTCAAATTAAATTGCTTGTTTGGAAAAGACTACATACCTCTTGTTTTTGCGGTTGATTCAGAATTGCGTATTCACTTTGACTTTGGCCCCACTTCTGAGAATGAATGGGCGGACAAAGACACGGACAAGGTGGGGGAGGTATCATCTTTCTGGAGAGAGCAGCCTCAACACCAGAAGCCAGTCAGTGTACCTGGAACAAGCACCTTCAATCCAGTCGCACCTCACAATGTCCAACATCTACAACATCCACTGACTGTGCAGCTGGAGAGACTTAAGTTGGAAACAAGCAGGTAATCAGATCATGAGCCAGCCATCCCTCTTCAAGCCAGAAAATTCAATCCCTTATACCACCCACCAGGAACTAATCTTCACTCAGTGATTCTCAGGCTACAGAGAGGACTCTTGCTCCTGGTTATAGGTAATATGGAGCAGAGGAAAACGAGAGATCCATTTGCTTTCTAGTCATAAAACATTCAAAGAATTAAGATAAAAATTGGTAGAACCAAGATATTAATTAATGCCAATAAAGGAACTCTTAATGACTCTTGATTTAGCACACATTGAAGTACTGATGCCACTCGAACCCAGGTAGCAAGCCCATGTGGGGCTTGCTACCTGGCCCCCCTCCTCCGCACCCAGCTCCATTTGTTAGCCCCGTTCATTTCTGACACCATTAACCTTTCCCTCTCCTCAGGCACCGTCCCTACCTCCCTTAAAACAGCCACCATCACCCCTATCCTGAAGAAACCCTCCCTTGATGCGTCGCAACCATCAAGTTATCGACCCATCTCCAACCTCTCGTTTTTATCCAAGGTCCTTGAAAGAGTGGTTGCCTCCCAGCTCCGCTCTTTCCTTTCAACTCATTCACTTTTTGAACCCATCCAATCAGGTTTCCGCCCAATCCATAGCACAGAAACTGCCCTGGTCAAGGTTACAAATGATATCCTAACCGCCTGTGACCAGGGCTCCCTCTGCCTCCTCGTCCTCCTTGACCTGTCTGCTGCGTTCGACACAGTCGATCACACCCTCCTCCTTCAACGTCTTTCCTCCCACCTCAACCTTCAAGGCACAGTCCTTGACTGGTTCCATTCTTATTTGACCCACTGTTTACATTTTGTTTCTTCCAACGGTTTTTCTTCAAACCCCCGCACAGTTTCTCACAGCGTCCCTTAGGGCTCTGTTTAGGCCCCCTCCTTTTCACCCTTTACACGCTCCCTCTGGGCGACGTCATCCGCAAACATGGGGTAAATTTCCACATGTATGCGGACGACACCCAGTTGTACCTTTCTGCCTCATCCCTCAACCCCCAGACCATCGATGTTCTGACAGCATGTCTGTCCGACATCGAGTCCTGGACGAGGGACAATTTTTTGCAATTGAACATGAGTAAGACTGAGGCCCTCCTGATTGGCTCAAGCCAGCGCCTCCGCACATCGGGCGCTGCCAGCCTCAACATCCAAGGCTGCATTCTCCACCTCACAAAGCCAATCAGGAACCTCGGCATCATGTTCGATCAAAAACTTTCCTTCCTCCCCCACATCCGCGCCTTGACCGGCACCGCTTATTTCCACCTGCGCAATATTGCCAGGCTCCGCAACTATCTTACCCCCCCCGCGCTGCCGAAACACTCGTGCATGCATACATCACCTCACGGCTGGACTATGGAAACTCTCTCCTCGTCGGCCTCCCCAGTTCCTCCATTCACAGGCTGCAGGTCATTCAAAACTCTGCAGCCCGTGTACTATCCCGCACCCGCCTCCGTGACCACATAACCCCCACCCTCGCCCGTCTCCACTGGCTCCCCATCCTCCAGAGGATCGAGTTCAAGATCCTCGTCCTCACCTTCAAGGCCTTACATGGCCTTGCCCCGCCCTATTTAACCGATCTACTCTCCCCCTACACGCCCACCCGGACCCTCCGTTCAACAGGACTTGCCCTGCTCCAAGTCCCCCGCCCGAACCGCCCCACCATCGGAGGCCGGGCCTTCAGTTTCTCCGCTCCCACCCTATGGAATGCCATCCCTCAATCCCTCCGTTTCGTTTCTTCCCTTTCCTCTTTCAAGGCCGGTTTGAAGACTTTCCTCTTCGATCGTGCCTTTTGTTCCACCCCGAACGTTTTTAACTCCCCTTCGTGTTTCACCCCTTCCCAAACACTCCCCTCTCAGCTCGGGTGACACGCCTCCTGTGCAGCGCCTTGGGACGTCCTCCCGACGTGAAAGGCGCTCTATAAATGTAATTTGTTGTTGTTGTTATGGGCTTGCTACCTGGGAATATGGAAGGCCATGGAGTCTGAGCCAGGAATTTCTCTTGTGTTCCTCCTCCTCCTACTACTACTACTACTAATAATCCTAGTATTTGATATAGCGCTTTTCACATCTTCCAGACGTCTCAAAGCACTTAACAGAATATACTGTAAAGTGAATTGACTGTATATTTGTGGGTGAAATGTGGCAGCCAATTGTGCACAGCAGTGTCCCACAAACAATCATGGATTGAAATGCCCAATTTATTATTTTTTTTGGGGGAGGGATTATTATCAAGCGTGTAGAGTAAGGAAACTTGTCCAAGATTTCGCCCTGCCTGGAATTGAACCCAGGTTTCTCGCTTCTAAGGCGAGTGCTCTAACTAGGGTCCGTCAATATGGAAATTTTCCGATTTCGATATATCGATGGGCTCATATAGAGATAAACCGATACATCGATATTTTCGGGTTTTTCATACTGCGCATGTGCGCACGTTGCGAGGTGCGTGCGCATTTGAAGGTGCGCGTGCATTCGGGGCCTATCTCCTCAGGAGGTAAATATCTCTCTCTGTCTCTCACACTCACTCTCTCCATCTCTGTGTTTTTCTGTCTGTGTCTCTGTGTCTCTCTCCTCTCTCACACCCCCCCCCCATCTCTAACTATCTATCTGTATATTATCATATTCCCCCCGTCTCTCCCCCCCCCCCATCTCTCTCCCCCATCTCTCACCCCCCCGTCTCTTCCCCCCCCCCCCCCGTCTCTCCCCGCCCCCCCCGTCTCTCCCCCCCCCCCCCCGTCTCTCCCCCCCCCGTCTCTCTCCCCTCCCCCGTCTCTCACCCCCCCCCCCCGTCTCTCTCCCCCCCCCCCCGTCTCTCTCCCCCCCCCCGTCTCTCTCCCCCCCCTCGTCTCTCTCCCCCCCCCCGTCTCTCTCTCCCCTCCCCGTCTCTCTCCCCCCCCCCCCCCGTCTCTCTCCCCCCCCCCCCGTCTCTCTCTCCCCCCCCCCCGTCTCTCTCTCCCCCCCCGTCTCTCTCCTCCCCCCCGTCTCTTCCCCACCCCCCGTCTCTCCCCCCCACTCGCCTCCGCCCCCCCTGCCATCTCTCTCCCCCCCCCACCATCTCTCCCCCCCCCCGCTGTCTCTCTCCCCCCCCCCCTCCCCCGTCTCTCTCTCCCCCCCACCCCTTGTATACCTGTATATTGTATTCGAGGACTATGAATGCAATATGGCGGCTTGCACCTCGGTCTGTGCATTGTGTAGAGATGAGCATTCTGGGTCTTGTAGTTCAGTGTGTGGCATTCCATGCTCTAGGCCCAGGAGGTTGCAATGCCGGAAACGATATACTGACATTTACGATATATCCTTTTTTTTTCAATATATCGATTTTTTCGATATATTGATATTTTTTAAATGCCTATATCGGCATATCGATATGAAAATTATATCGATATAACCAATATATTGATATATCGCCAGACCCTAGCTCTAACCATTGAGCTACAGGACTCTAAACAGTTTTATGTTAGCACTGTTCTACTGCGACAATAGTACCAACCTTGTACATGATATAGCACCTTTCACATCAGGATGATGTCCGAATGCACTTCTTTGGATATACTGCGTGTTTTGTGGGTGAATGCAAAGTAAATGAGTACTTCCTATCTAAGCAATAATCAATCATGATCTCTCCCTGATTTTTCAGGCTTCTGGAAAATCTGATCCACAAGGAGAATGAGTGTCAGTTTCTCCTTCGACAAGCGATTGAGCAGAGAGACCAGCAATCGCATCTTCTGCTATTAAAATCCAAAGCTTCAGGTAACAAATAAAACTGGCTTGGCTAACTGGATATGCGCAATGATATTTTATATTATCCACCCCTCAGAACTCATAACAGATTTGCATAAGTAAGAAAATAATAGTATAATAATCCTTGCATTTGATATTGCGCCTTATCGTGACTTTGAGACATCTCAAAGCGCTTCACAAAATATACTGTAAACTGAATTGACTGTATATTTTGAGGGCGAAACGCGGCAGCCAATTATGCACAGCAGCATTCCACAAACAGTCGTAGTTTGAGTGACCAATTTATTTTTTAAAGGAGTTTTTTTTTACCCCTGGAAATGTGATCCTCCAAATGACTACAACAACTTGGATTTATATAGCGCCCTCCAAACGGCATCTCAGAGCGCGACTAACCCGGTTGCTATTTATTGCTAAGTAAACAGAGGCATGTAGTGATCAAACTTGCACAACATTTTGCCCTGCTAGAAATCAAATCCACGTCTCTCGCTCGTGAGGCAAGTGCTTGAATCACTGAACTACAGGACTCCACATCTCAGAGCCTTAGACTGTGAATGGATGTGTGCCTGCTATAATCTGAGTTATTCAATAAAAGGAGTGAGAAGCTTCTGTGTTTGGGGTGAGCAGTCCGTGTGCACTAATGACATAGTTATGCATTTGCTCACTTTGATCTGCTTGCTGAAATGGAACCTCTGGCAATACAAAACTTAAAAGCCATTGCTTTAGCTGACCCCAACACATTGCAGTGTGAGATCACTCAAGTAAATGGCCAGGAGGGAATCTGAAATTCATGGATTTTCTTCGCTTTCGCCTCATTTAGGATCTCAGCCAGCTGCCCAGCATAGAGAGAACCAGGAGCTTGTTCAATGGCTGCGAGAACAAGGAGCAGACACAGGCACGATAGAACGGGTAAGTGGGTGGGGTTGATTTAATCCCTGTCAAAATATTGACTTCTAGAAGGCTAAGATCATGAGAGATTTCAGATAAGGATAGGACTGGCCTACGTGGTGATTCTTCCTCCCCTTCCATTTAAACAACCTGCTGACGTCATTGTGCAAGAACACACCTCCTGAATGGCCACTTGAGTGAATCACTGGAGGGCGTCAAGGCATTTGTGGAACAGAGCAACAAAGGGTCAAATCCTTCAGAAAAGAAGGAACAAAGAAATGAAACAGAAGTTGACAGAACTGCTACCATAGCCAAACGTCTTTCTAAATGAACTTATAGATTTTTAGCCAATCATACATGGTGCACTTGAGGGAATGGTACAGTAAACACACTGGGCTCTATCAGACCATCATCCCTATCCTTGCAACAATGGATCCTAACCTACAGGGATATGGGAATAGAGCAGTAAATGGGATTGATAGGATTGATCTTAAAAGGATAGGATTCCTCTCTTCTGTGCTGCATATTCCTACAGTTCAATGGATCAACTTTAAGATCTTGTCCTCATCTTCAAGTGTCTGCAGCTTTGCAATTCCCTATCTTCTAATGTGAAAGGCACTTGCACACAAATGTAAATCATTCTTATTGCTTCCTTACTTAGTATAAGCTGTTTTTGACTGTTTCTAAGTGACTTTTTCTCCTCCAGTTTCATACAGAAGCTTATTCACTGATGGATATTCTTGAACATATTACAAAAGATGATTTGTGGCAACTCCAACTCAGGTAAATTAAAAAAAGGATTAAAATTTTAAATCCCTCCATGTTCTATTAAACATTTCCACCGTCCTACCCCATCCGACCTCTGTGACCTTCTCAAAACTCTTAGCAATTGATCAGCTCCCTCTTCTCGATCGATACTGGCCTGTTTCACCCCCACCGTTGGTGGTCAGGCCTTTATCTTCTCTGCTTCCACACCCTGGAGCCCCATCCTGACAACCCTTCACCTCACTCCTTCCCTCATGTCTTTGATGGGTTTTCTCAACACTTTCTCTTTGATCGTACCTTCGGGCATCTTCCTACCCCCATCCTTCTTTGGCTCCATCCCTTCTGAATGCAACTTCCAGCTCGGGTGCAAACCTTCAACTGTCCAGCACCTTAGGATGTCCTCCTAAAATAAAAGGCGCTATATACATGCAATTTATTTTTGTTGTAAAACATCCACTGTGATTTACTAGCGGACCAAGCTCAATAAAATAAATGGGAAACTCGTTTTCCTTTATCCAATTTTATGCTGGTGATGGATTGGAGGTTTCATGTTAATAGTTTATGTTATTAAGTAGCAGTGGAGCTCTTTCCACTTGGATTCCATCTTGCACATTAAATGCTACAGAAGAAACAGCACTGCTTGTTTCTATTCTGGTTAATTGAATGTTGATAAATCCAGTCGAATAAAGATAGAACAGCAGTCGCCTGAGAGCAATTACAAGGCTTTAAACTAATTGAGTTTGAATAATCTTCCATCCAAGAGAAGTGAAGCCCAGTTAATTTACACCTGTTTTTGGAATGCTGAGATTAAATTACAAAGAGGTCTGAACATCTGATATTGCATACAATACTCTATATGCTGTTTAAATTTGATACAGGGGGCGTTTGTTCCACTTTTACTATGTCAACAGTGACTACTGTACTTGTTTGTGGACAAACAAATTGATTGCAGAGCAGCACTATTGAGTTAAAAGTCTGCTATCTAGCCTGAGGCACTCTCTACCAAGTCACAAAAATCTTGTATAGGGAGAGCGGGACAACGGAATAAAGAAGGAACTATAAATGTTCATTCATATGCTGCTTGGATTATTCCTGACTTTACTGCAGCTGCTCTCGTGCGTATAAGTCAAAAGATCTGAGGTTGACTGAATGCCTGCCATAAACCTGAGATCTGATATCATGACAACAGTGTTTGAGTGTGGTAAATATACCGTTTAATTTCTAAGTGTTTGCTCAGCGCTCACAATCTAATATTCAATTCATGAATAGAGAGAGAGCAAGCATCACTTCTATGTGGGGGTGGGGGACCAGAGCAAAAAAAAGTTACAGCTCCTTTAATCTTGTCTGAGAATCACAGAAGGTTAAAGATAGTCCTTTTCTCTCAAAATACTGTCTGTCACTCTTTCGTGTTTTCTGCTCACTCATTTACACGAGAGTTGCACCAAAATCAAAGCATTATCCTCATCTTAGGAGGTATAGTGCATCACGGGAGCACTCCTATAAAGTAGCATTCAATTTTACTAAAGCTCTCCAGTTCTGTTTTACTTACATTGTAGAAATCTGAAATTCTCTTCTGTTTGGCTCCAAAATATAGTTACTACAATATACAGTAACTCCTGCGAGGGACTCTAAAACATCCTTGTGATGTGAAAGGTGTTTTATCAGATGCAAGGATTATATTTTGTTGTTGTTGGCACAAGCATCACCTGGTGATGTAATATATATTTCCACTACTATCATTCATCCTGTCATTGTTGGCCACATGGTGATTTTTTCATTATTAGGCAGAGGCACTGAGTGAAGAGTTTACACAATCAGGACTAGAAGTTATTACAGTGAAAGCCTGTTTATCTGGCGCCCTCCGGGGGTCGACTAATTGACTGTGCCAGATAATCAGGCGGCAAATTGCCAAAAACCCAACACACAAAATTTACTTATTTTAAAACATACCATATTAATACTATACTAAATAGTAACAGAATATTGTATGGATACTTACCAATAAGGCTTCCAGCACACTCGGTAAAACGATCGGTAAAAACCCAGAGTGCGTAAGTTTAATAAGTGTGCATGTGCACGCATTGCATGCACACGATTGCTGGAATGGGGAATTGCCCGGGGGGAGATTTGCACCATCCAGTTGATCGGGTCACGGATAAACATGCTTTTATTGTATTCTGTTTTGCTCTTAAAATCCTGACAGTGAGCTCAATCAAGACTATAGCAGGACTTGTTAAAAGCTGCTGCCTCTCTTTCCTGTCAGCAAACTTTATTGAAACAAGTCAACAAATAAGTGAATAAAAGGTGGAAATGAATTTTTGTAAGAATATTTAAACTTGCATAGTTTTTTTTTAATTTAAAAAAGAAACTTGCCATTCAGAGCAGTGCCCTGAAGGCTAACCTGTATTTGCTTGTGTTTCAGAGGTGGGATTCGTTGCCGAATCTGGAGTGCTGTTTTAAAGTTTAGGAAAACACCCAAAGTGGAAGGTTAGGTGCATCAACACATGCTGCCCATGTTGGTGAGAATATTTTATTCGAAGACCAAAGCTCTTAATTTATTGAAATGTGTGGCTATCAATGTATTGAGTTTGACCTTTTGCACAGACGTTGATTGATGTTAAGCAGTTATACAGTTGTGGCCATTTGTGTCTCATGGGTGTTGAATGGAATAGGTAACAGTCAGAACCTGCATAAACTGCTCAGAGGATGTGTGAAGGATTAGGGATGGGCAACGTACACCAAAACCTCAAGAAACCACAATCCCTAGACAGTTTATTTTCTTCCTGGAATAACTGAACAAAAGTAATTGTAATTTAAGACTTTCAACTTTTATTTTAAAGGAGAAATAACACATAACACACTCCCAAAGGGGCCTCTTATACTTTCAAAATTTTCACAACACACTTTTAAGTTATTTAAAACAGATATGAATGCAGCGCGCCAGGATGCTCTGTAATCAAATAGCTCAGTGACAAAACTGCAATTAACTTTCCTGTTAAGTGGTTCACCTTTTTAAATTTCTATGATAATAAAAGTCATCAAAATATCTCACAGCATTTCATAGGATTCATTAGTTCAATTCACGACTGTTTGTGGGACACTGCTGTGCACAAATGGCTGCTGCATTTCGCCCACAAATATACCGTCAATTCACTTTACAGTATATTCTGTGAAGCAGTGGAAGATATGAAAAGTGGTGTATCAAATGCAGTGATTATTATTATAGTATAGTGACTGCATTTTGATGGTAAACACAGCAGCCAATTCACGCTATTCCACTGACAGCCATAAAGTAGATGAAAATGTTTATGTGGAGGATTGATAGGAAATTGGGAGAAACTTCCTTCACTTTTGAAGTAATCAGGAACTTGTTTCTTAATGTCTCAGCTGAAGAACCGTACCTCCAGCAGTGCAAAGAACCCCCAGGATTGGACGGGAGTATCAGCCTAAACGGTGACCTCAAAGCTCAGACTCAGCTCAGTACTTGAACCCACAATTTTCTGACATGAGTGGTACCAACTGAGCTACCAGACATGGTTCTCTTGGCAAGACGCTCTATAAATGTAATTTTGTTTTTGTTGAATGTTGACTTGAAAATGGGTGCAAGTATCCCTGATATGGATCAGTATCCCAGATCTAGAACTTCACTGATCTGGTCACTTAGTGACTGGGCAAAAATTACCCACTTAGAGGTGACCTGATTACCGAAACACGTCAGGTGATTCAGGTCACTGATTTTATGTTAAGGGCATTGGTAATAGGCAAGAGTGATAAACATTCCAAAGTACAACCATACTTTGCAATCTCATCAAAATAAAGGTATTGCCACAGTTAAAACAAAACCGGTCATGCATTCAGCCTACCTTTGAGAATGCATCCAACTTGGGTTCTGCCAATGCCATAGATCACAGTTAATTGTCTATGACTTTTGTTCTTGACACTTGTCACGTTTCAACAGTTGCTAAATCCCAAAGCAAACAATGTAAACACAAACCACTTACCAAGAATTGGCTGCAGGAGCTCAGGTTAGTCCACGAGGCAAAGTCGATTTTTCACTCGAGCCGCTTCTACGATCCCAACACTCCCTGCGCTGCGCATGCACATCCATAACCCGCTACGGCCACAGTAGCAACATTGAGGAAACAGCACGAGTAGCCCAAGGCTAGAGCACTGTATACAGGTTAGTAGTGGGTGGCTGGGGGATGTTTGTACCGGAGGTGAGCACTGTAGCGGCCACAACCATTATCCTGAATAGTGAGGTTGATTGAAGCAGAGACAATCTTTTAACATAGACAATTAATGAAACTGAAAATATGTCACCAATTGTGAGGTGAGGTGATGGATTGCGGGTTTCTACTGTATTTCTCAAATCAGACATCCTACATGCTCTTAATTATAATATTCATTTTTTTAAATCAATGTTGAAAACCTGATGCATTTAATAATCCACAAAATGAAATGATTCGTGTATAGTGATGAGACTTTTACATGCTGCATAAACAGCAACCCATTCTTCATCCAGTAAGAATCAATGATTCCTGAATATTAAGGCCACTTAGAAAATAGGAGCCTCTTCATTTCTACCTACAATTTGATGACCAGGAAGTACAAAGTTTAACCCATTGCATGCCTATTAGATCACTACTGAAAAAGACTTAATTCAGATTTTTATACACCACCACCAACTAGTTTTGAGAGAACACGTTTTATTGTATTGGTATGGATCTGCAGTCATAAACAGCCCCAGTTTACATAACAAC
Organism: Hydrolagus colliei; assembly: GCA_035084275.1. Classification (NCBI taxonomy): domain Eukaryota; kingdom Metazoa; phylum Chordata; class Chondrichthyes; order Chimaeriformes; family Chimaeridae; genus Hydrolagus; species Hydrolagus colliei. The sequence goes on from CM068745.1 coordinate 66,435,649, forward strand.
ATCAAGTTTAACCAAACTGTTACAAGTACAATATGGCAGATATTAAATAGACATTTCTCTGATAAATGATCATCCATGGGGCAATAAAACTGCATATGTACATATACAAAAGACAAAACTCAAAGCAGTCAACTTAGTTTTGTTTAATATGCAGTTTAGTTTATAGCTCATGTCTGATCGCTTGAGATTTGATGTCGATCTTCAATCCTATGTTACAATGTGCATGTTGCTTATATAAGCTGTGGTGCATCGGATTAAGTGCTTTCTTTTAGCCAACTGATTTGTGCTTAATCCATGGGTTAGTGCCTCGCACTTCAAATGTTTCTTTACAATAAATATTGCTAGCCAGTTCATCCAGGACTGGTTCAGGGTCTGTGGTGGCAAATTGTGTTGCTTCTTCTACCTCCTTCCTCACACTGGCATCAATTTCCTAAAAACAAGAAGTTATATTTACATAATGCCTATCACGTCAAGGCCAAACTGGGGGACGGACTGAAACGATTGCTCTTTCACAGAACATCAGTGCTTGAGTTTTCAGCTATTTAGTCAACTTAAGGGCAGATAGTGGCCGAAAGCATTGTCAAAGAGATAGACTGGGTGGGGGGGGGGGGGGCAGGTGGGGGCGGGCAGGTGGGGGCGGGCAGAAGGTTTAGGGCTCCATTATGGAGCTTTCCAAAGTAGGAGGGGGTAGAGTGGCCCACTTTTGTTCTTTACAGACCCATTTCTCTATATTCCTGTAGTTTACTCTTATTTAGAGAGGTATACATTTGAGCGGGATAGGATGGGTAAACAAAGCAGGCCATTATTTACTGAATGGTGGGAACAGTTGGTGACAGGATTTTGCAGAGTCGAGTCGGAAAAGAAATTGTCATGTTAACGAGAGATTGGAAATTTAGAAACATGATGAATGCACAAGTGTCCAAAAATGTAACCCCTTTCCTTAGTACAGGAGGGGCACATAGCTTTGGTAATTGACATTCACTTGGGTTTTTCTCCAAAGTTGTTTAGATTGCTGCAAATGCTACAAAACAGGCTTTCCAAATTTAAAATACAAGCAATTCCTATGCACATCAAGTTACCTTTGTCCAGACAGACACCCAGGGAACTTTTTGGAGCTATAGTGTAAAAGCCAAAGGGCCAACCAACTACTTCCCCGCTTCAATTCTTGCTGTGTTCTATAAATCTATGCTGACCCAGGAACTGTACACATCACAAAGGCTTTAAACTTGGGAGGCAAAATACCAGCAATCACATACCTTCAACTCCTCTATATTGGCCAGGTTTTGGGTCAGCATCCTTTCCTTTAACATGGAAATAGGGTCACTCTTGCTCCTTACCTCCTGGATTTCATCTCTAGTACGATAACTGCATACATCAAAATACAAATCAGAAACATTCTTTTCAAATGCCACCAACCATAAGATGTTTCTTGTCTCAATAAAGCAAGTAGACAAAGCCCGATTAAGTTACCTTCTTCCCTCCTCACCCAAGAGAATTTAGTGTCACATACTTACGTTAAATTCCCCCTCAGCCATTCATATTTATAGTAATGTCAGATTCAATATTAATGTGTGGAATATGTTCCAAGTGTCAAGCATTTTGTGAAAAGTAACAACAGATCCATTACCTGATGCCAGGATCACTCATACTGTGTCCGTGATAGCGATAGGTCTGCAATTCCATCAGAATTGGGCCCTGCAGCAAATAATGTTTCCAGTTACTCCTCATGGTAAAGGATTGAATTACAAGTTATTCTCCACTAAAATCAGGCAGACCTACGCAGTACCTCTCTTGTATTTACAATTTTAAAAATATATATTTAAAAAGTTATTATAGTCTTTCACTGTGTTTGCTATCATATGCTATTGATCATTATTTGCTGCTATTATATTTTAATTATATATTAAAAAAACTGGATCTGAACTAAACATTTTGGAATTATAAAAAAGTTTACTTTACAACTTGAAAGTTAGGAATGGGTGAAAAACAATGCTTTACTTTCAGGCCTTTTCTTGGCTGAAAAAAGTTCTAAACTGAAAGCAAAACATTGGTTGCAATTGTAATTTCCCCTTTATAAATAACATGTTAGATATCTACAGTGATGGAACTCATAGCTAACTTTTTTTTAATATTGTACCTTTGTATATTAGCAAAAATATAGAATATAAAAGTGAATGGGGAGAGTGCAGGTAATTCGCATTAGACCTTCAGTTGATAAATAAACACTGGTGTAGGCTTGATGGGCCTTCTATCCTTTAACTTATTTATTCAATCAATATGCTACATACAATAATATCAAAATGGTAAAACATTTCAGAATGTCGGCATAAATATTTTTCCTAGAACCAAAAATGCTATTGTTACCAGAAACCCAAATTGATTCACTAAAATTCAAGGCAAACTTTGATATTCCTCTAAAAACACTTCTACTTACCTTTCCAGATCTACAGTGATCTGCTGCGAACTTTGTTGCTTCTCTGACACACAAAAAATCCATGCCGTCAACCTGTAAATGAGACATGGCACTCATATATTATAATAGTCCAACTCATTACTGCTCAAGTACAACAACAGCAACAAAATTACATTTATAGAGCGCCTTTCACGTCGGGAGGGCGTCCCAAAGCACTGAACAATTAGGTCAGGACACGAGCGCAGGGGGGGGTGGGGGGAGTTGGAGTATGGGTAAGGGGAAGGAGAGTAGGAGAGGGGGAAGAGTTAGGAGGGGAGCAGAAGGCACGGTCAAAGAGGAAGGTCTTGAGACCGGCCTTGAAGGAGGAAAGGGAGGAGGTGAGGCGAGGGATTGTGGAATGGAGTTCCATAGTGTGGGAGCAGAGAGGCTGAAAGCCCGGCCACCGATGGTAGGGTGGGTAGGGCGATGGATGCGGAGCAGGCTAGAGCTTGCTGAACAGAGTTGACGGGCAGGCTGATAGTAACACTAAAGTAATCAACTGAAAAGTTTCTTCCCCACCACCCAATGCACTAATTCTCCCAGTTTTTCAATTCCTTCTCTTTGAGAATAGACAAGAAACCAGCTTTAAAACCATGGCAGTGCTGGTCTGTAATTACTGACACAGTAAGGACTTTGCAGGAATTTTATCTTTTCTCATCGTGTTTACTGCTCCTTTTTAAATACAGAATAAGTAGGCGCCTGATATGGGATAAATTAGGGTATGAAAATATCCTAATATTTTGCAGTACAGGTAGACCCTGCTTAACGAACGCCAAACGAAACTTCACTATAACGAGGGTTTTTATTTGTACCACTTCTCCGTTTAACAAAGGCTGCTTTCTCTATAACAGATGTTTATACACACTTTAAATCTTGTGGGCTTCTCATGCACAGCTTCTCATGGGTAGTGTGTCTCCCGGTTGCCCCAGCAACACACGTTCAGTCTTTAGCGTGCCTCAGTTAAGCAGTGCAGTGCAGCCCCTCCTATATGGGAGGAGCTTAAGCGGCAGGATGCTTCGTGGCTTCAATAATAGTAAGTCGAGGACTGTCTGTATTTTATTGTTCATTGTTGTATTTACTAACATTTTAATATTTTATTGTTGTATTTAAAGTTGTGTAGCCTTCAATAGCAGTTATATCTACCTTAGGTCTTCGCTAGTACAGGTAGAGCGTCCTGAATTCGGGCCAGTAGCTGAGCCTAGGTTTGGGTATTTCCGGACAAATCGGAACGTCAGAAGCGCGTCACTTGTCCGGAAATGCCTGGGCCTAGGTTGCAATATTTCAGTGTGGTGACTGTGAAGACCTGGCCTGGAGCAGGTAGGATTAGCGTTTTTATTCCTGCATTTTTGTCACATTCCGTAATCCGAACTCCGGATTTTGGCTGCTCAAAAATGGTACACCAAAAATGTTAGCGCTAGGAACCGCTAGGAACTAAACTGATTTTAGCGGGGAGGCTCGGGTCGGGGCGAAGTTTTGGCTGCGGCCAAATACAGTAATATAGTTAAACTCTTGCTTAACAAAACTTTCGCCTAACGAAGGGTTTTAAAGTCCCTAACCCCTTTGTTGAATGGGGTCTACCTGTACTATGTTAAGAGTTTCATCACATTGTATTAATGTACTGATACTTCATTTTTTTAAAAAAAATCATGAATAAGCAAGCTTGATTTCAGATTAACAATCTAGAAATGGAGCAGTGGTGACATATAACTCCTTGACTAATAGGTTATATTGAGAAGCCAAATTATGTTGGATGGTTCAAAGAGAACATCATCATTACGTTTCAAATCAGCAGCAGAATTAAAGTGGAAATGGGTCAGTGACACCAAGCTTGGTTCCCCTGTGGATCGTAGAACTTTTAGTTTTTCATGTATTCTCTCTCTGCGTGGACTGGAGAAGAAGTTGAACAGCACTTGACAACTGACCAGGATGGGACCAACTGATGTCCAAGGTTAACCATGTGGGAAATCATAGATGCAAGATCCGCATTTCATTGCTCAGTGTTTTAAGTGTAATGCTAAGCCTGAGAATGCTGAGAATAAAGCTTCACAAAGGATTCTGAAACTGGTCAGCTCCATGTCTTACCCTAATTCCAGGGATGAAATCACCTCTCTTGTAGTAATCTATGCTGGCTGATGCTCGCTCAACAGAGGTACCCATTCCATACTTGTTATTCTCACACACAAATATGCAGGGCAATTTCCATAGCATTGCCATGTTGAAACTTTCGAAGATCTGACCCTAAATAGTGAAAAATAAATTTTGCTAAGCTGTTAAAACATTTTTTACCTAATTTCCACAAACCTTCAAACTGTGCCCATAGTATATCAAAACAACAAAACACAACTACAAAATTACATTTATTGAGCGCCTTTCACGTCAGGAGGACGTCCCAAGGCACTGAATATCAGGAAAACAATCTCAAGTGCCAAGGCTGAGTGATTTAGGCTGTAACCAACAATGCTATTTCTAATCAAGTCGAATAATAATAATAATAATCCTTGCATTTGATATAGCGCTTTTCACATCTTATCGACGTCTCAAAGCGCTTCATCGAATATACTGTAAAGTAAATTGACTGTATGTTTGTGTACGAAACGTGGCAGCCAATTGCGCACAGCAGTGTCCCACAAACAATCATGGATTGAAATGACCAATTTTATTATTATTGTGTGTTTTTTGGAGGGATTATTAATAAGTGTGTGGAGTAAGGAAACTTGCCCACGGTTTCGCTCTGATCTGCCTGGATTCAAACACAGGTCTCATGCTTGTAAGGTGAGTGCTAACCACTGAGCTACAGGAGCTCCACGTATGGCCCATCATCAGAAAATTCTGCTTAGTGCTGTCAGCTAGAGAACTTACTGTTGAAAAGTATCACTATGGACTTGCTGTTGTAAGTGTCGAATTAAACAATAACAGTTTTAGAACAGGGCAAACAATCTCAATAGCAATGTAGAGGTCCAACTTGCATTCCAAATAACGTATCAAAAGTTATTTGGAAACTTGTAGTGTGTGACTATCATTGGAAAATAGCATATCCAAGATTATGATCAATGTTTTCTAAGATGATGATCACAGATCCATTCAGATTCTAAGGTATTTCAGATACAGTCAGTCTATGCCCATCTTGTACTAAATGTTGACTTGCTAAAATTCTCTCATAAATCCATTTCAAAAGAGGAAGCATGCTTTACCTGATTAGCTGCACCATCACCATATAATGCCACAGAAATCTCATTTTTCTCAAAATATTTGCAGGCTAATGCAATTCCTGCTCCGAGGGGAACCTGGTTCAGAGCAATAAGAATATTTTAGAAGCTACAACAAAAACAGTCTCATCTTGCAAACACTGTCAACGAGTCTTAAATGCAATGTGTATATATATATATCTTCACACATCTTTCCGAGAGATAAATTTAGTCAATTTACACTTCTGAATTTCAAATAGCGATTCCTTCCTGTAATCAGGGGTTGCCCATGAGAACTCCATTCTAGAAGTATATTGTGTCAGAGACAGATTGACATGAGTTACATATTATGGAAGAAGTCGACATGTGAAATTTGGCAGTCACAATTTGACTCTTTACTCAAATGTATCAAATTTACATAATGTTAGTATGTTACATAATAATACAGGTAGACCCCGCTTAATGAACACTCGGTCAAAGAAGGTTCACTACAACAAAATTTCTATTTGTACCACTTATCCATTTAATGAAGGCTGCTTTCGCTATAATGAATGTTTACACACACTTTAAATCTCGCGGGCTTCTCGTGGACAGCTTCTCATGGGTAGCATCTCTCCCGGTGGCCCCAGCAACACATGCTCAGTCTTTAGAGTGCCTCAATTAAGCAGTGCAGTGCAGCCCCTCCCATATAGGAGGAGCTTAAGCGGCAGGATGCTTTGTGGTTTCAATAATAGTAAGTCGAGGACTGTCAATATTTTATTGTTTATTGTTGTATTTACTAACATTTTAATATTTTATTGTTGTATTTAAAGTTGTGTAGCCTTCAATAGCAGTTGTATCTACCTGAGGCCTTCGCTAGTACAGATTGAGCGTCCTGAATCCGGCAACCTCGCGACTGAGGCCGAGCCAGTTTTCGTGTTTTTTCCAGACTTCGGAACGTGTTTCTGATGTCCGAAGTCCAGAAACGCTCTCGAGCCCAGGTTCGGGTATTTCTGGACTTTGGAATGCCAAAAGCGCGTCCCGAGTCTGGAAATGCCTGGGCCCAGGTTGTGATATTTTGGGTGCGGTGACTGTGAAGACTTGGCCTGGAACACGTAGGATTGGTGTTTTTATTCTTGCAATTTTTGTCACTGTACAGTAGTTGGATTTAATTTTTTGACTTTTCACCTGGCCCAGCTGGCGGTGGAAATGGTTTGACAGGGTGTCCAGAACATTTTAGATTCCGGATGACCCTGCCACCAATCGTCCCGGAGTCCAGATTCCGGAACTCCGGATTTTGGACGCTCAACCTGTACACCGAAAATGTTAGCACTAGGAACCGCTAGGAACTAAACTGATTTTAGCGGGGAGGCTCGGGTCGGAGCGGCGTTTTGGTTGCAGCCAAATACAGTAATAAAGTTAAACTCTCACTTAATAAAATTTTCACTTAACGAAGGGCTTTAAACTCCCTAGCTGCTTCGTAAAGAGGGGTCTACCTGTATTATAATAATATAACACCTTATCACATGATCGTGACGTCTCATGGAATATACTGTAAAGTGAATTGCCTGTATATTTTAAAAAAGGTCTTACTCATTTTCCTTGGTAGGGACACAGGGATTCATTGTATAATAAAGAATTCTATTTGGCTGCAGATCCACCCTTACCTGTGCACCAACGATGCCATTGCCACCATAGAAGTTTTTGGCGTACATATGCATGGAGCCCCCTTTGCCTGCAGCACAGCCACCGCGTCTGCCTGTTGAAAGAAACATACATCACTGTAGCTTTTCACAAGCAATGCAGAAAGCTGGGGCAAATAAATTTTCAAGACGTGAAACAATTTAGTTAAACACAGTGTCTCGCAAAACTGATAAGTAATCTTTACGGTGCACCTCCAGAAAAATAATAAGTTCTTAAGTAGAGGCACAATACCATGCCGAACACAACCTGCATACCAGTAAGCTCAGCCAGGATTTCTTTGACGGTTACGCCACGGGTATAGGAGTAGCCATGAGCACGATATGCTGTTATAAGATGGTCTGTTGAATGGATTGCACTTTCAATTCCAACGCAGCAAGCTTCCTGAAACAAGAAGTGCAACACATTTATATTTGAAGGTTAATTGATGTCCTGTAGCTCAGTGTTTACAGCACACGCCTTGTAAGTGAGAGACCTGGGTTCAATTTCAAGCAGGATGAAACCGTGGGAAAGTTTCTTTACTCAACACGCCTGATAATAATCCCCCCACCCAAATAATAATAAATTGGTCATTTCAATCCACGACAGTTTGTCGGACACTGCTGTGTGCAAATGGCTGCCGCGTTTTGCTCACAAATATATAGTCAATTCACAGCGCTTTGAGATGTGAAGCGCTTTGAGATGTCTCGAATACATGAAAAAGTACTATATCAAATGCAAGGATTATTATTATCAATGCCATAGATTCCTTGAATACATTACATGGACACTGTGTTCATACAATGTATCCAGGTTTTCTATGGGGTATATTGCTTGGTGATTGATACAAGGATGTCAAGATGCATCTAAGTAATGTATCCCATAGGAAATCTGGATATATTGGACCACCAAACACTATTGAGATCGGGAAACAAACAAACATCAAAAAGCTGGAGATCGGAAATAAACACAGAACATGCACAGTTGGTTGATCAGATTCTTACTGGTTAATGCTTGAAACAATTTGCAGTTCTGATAAAAAGGTACTGAACTCTCCGAAGGTGGAGCAATTTTGAGTAAGCTACCAAAATCCTGCTAAACTCAATGGCGCTGCTCTGGCTCTTTCCAGTAATATATCATCAGAGTAGGTTGGTTTTGCAGGAGAAATGTTGCTTTCTAGAGGAAGTGTTTAACCAAAAAGTATCCCTTTGCTTTTTATTTCACATTACATCAATCATCCAGTTAAAACGGAAAAAATGGGATTACAGTAAAACTTCGATAATCCAACATTCCGAAAGACAGCAACTCCCTAAAACTGGCAAGATTTCAAAATACAACAGTATAAATTTTTTTCAGATGTGCTTTCTTGCTTGGCTGCTCTTTCATCTGGTGCTGTGGATGGAGCTCGAGCACTGTTTGACTTCAGTGCTGTGTTTGCAACTTATGTGGTGTATGGGGCAGAGCTTCTCCCAGTCATTTCTAGGTAGGTTTTGAAATACCAGCAAACTCCGAAATCTGGGAGGTGAGTGGGCCCAACCGTGCTGGATTATTGAGCTTTTACTGGAATAATTTTCCATGGGGAGGGTAATATTTAGAACTAGTTACAATTGTTAATTCAGTAATAGAACAATGTTCATGTGTTCATGTCTTGCACATTGTGCAAGTGCCAAAATTATGAGCAGCCAAAGAACATTCATTTATTTTCAATCGATTGCAATCCAATAAATTTTTTGAAACATACATAATAATCCTTGCATTTGATATAATGCCTTATTGTGTCTTTGAGAAGTCTGAAAACCCGTCACGCAAAATACTGTAAAGTGAATTGACTGTACATTTAATGAGTGAAATGGAGCAGCCAATTGTGCACAGCAATCCCACAGGCAGTCATGGATTGAGTGACAAATTTTTTTAAAAAATGACCCACCAATCGACTTAACAACTAGGTTCCTATTTACTGCTGGTCAACAGAGGCATGTGGAACAAGGAAACTTGTCTAAGCTTTCACCCTCCCCGGGAATCAAACCCAGGTGCTCTTGCTTGCGAGGCGTGTGCTCTAACCACATCACTACAGGACTCCTCAAATGATTTCAAAACCCAACCAAGTTTTGCAACAATTTTGCAGTGTGGGAATGTACACACACACACACACACACGTGTGCACGCACCCATACACCTGGCTCCACATTACCACTACAGCAGGCTGAACTCAAAGGACATTCCAGAATTTTGACAACCACTCCTAGGCAATTTAAAAGAAAACTCATCCCAGTCCATTCATTTAATTGACGAGATTCTACTAAATGAGACTAATTGTCTTTCAGAAACATTTAACACTGAGATTTCCCTCAACGGGATCAGCCCACGTACCTGTCCATCACACAAATGGCAGAAACCACGGATGATCTTCTGCTTGTACAGCTGGTCTGCCTTGAGCTCCATGCGGCGAATCAGATGCATCATCCGATAGTACTTAAGCCCATCGTCTCGGGTCAGGACCGCGGTGCTTGGAGGACCTTCCTCAAGACGATGCAAGTCACATTTCTATATTTAAAAAAAATCAGAATGTTCAGATATGGCGTCAAAAAGTTGAGAAAAATGTTGCTCTGAAGAATGTTAACGTTGTGTATCAAAACATTTGTAAATAAGAGTATTGGGAGGTTGAAATGGAGTGAATCCAAGAGATTTATGGCAAGCCACTGAAACTTGGGTCTTCTAACCTGCATTATTTACGAGTATACCATGTTGTGGATTTACTCCGAGTGCTACTGGCTAGCCAGAAAACAACTGTTGCAGCCTTTCTACCACCAAAAATTTAAATAAATGACCGATGGGGGAACCTCAAAAATAGACTTGGAAGCCAAAACAAATGGATGTAGCAAGAATATTTTAAATGGTTTCTCTGTTAGAAACCAAATGAACTCTCTCTCTGGAATGCCATCCTGGAGTCCCTCAGACGCTCTTCCTCTCTTACCTTATTTATGGACCACGTCTCAAGACCAACCTCTTGGATCGAGCGGTTTCTCCCCCCCACCTCAGTTCTGGTGCAAAGCCAGCAGTGTTAAGCACCTACCAATGTCTTTCCAACAAGAAAGGCTCTTTATATACATATATCTAAAGTTGTATTGTATTGTAAAGGCATTTGAATATATTTACAGACTTGGGAGATATGCTAACTTTGTTTTCTCTATTGCTTCAATCAATCAATTAAAGACATTTTATATTTCCATTGGCAGAGAACTAATAATAATCTTTGATGGTTTTAAAGAAAGCGTCACCTTAATATCGAATGTTGCTTCAGATGCAAAATCTGCATATGTGCGGGAACCTGCAAGTACTCTGGAGGCCTGAAAGAAATAAAATGTGTTATTAAAGACCATTTCAGGAATCCCAACAAAATTGATGATCAGCAGCAGTCTGTGAACATGAACATCTATTCAACATTCAACAACAACAACCTTGATTTATATAGTGCCCTCCACGCCGGATGGCATCTCAGAACGCTTCACAATAGCAGGGATTGTGAGCATGTTCATCACCCTCATCCAGATCTATTTTTCTTTGCAATGTGTATGAAGTTTTAGACAGGTTTTATTTTTCCAGCGGCAAAAGTAACAGCAGATAATAAACCACATGCTCCCTTGATCAAATTGTGTGTCTTATGATCAGAAGTGCGTTTATAATTAGTTAACATTCACCTTTAGTCATTCTTCCTTCTCCCTACTGAAAGTAGAGATTCTTCCTATTCAGCCCCTGCTAACCTTACAAGCCAAAGCCCTAATGTGAAGGGCTAACTTGACACATATTGAGAAAGTTATCAACGGGGAGCTGGTTTTAGCTGTTTAATAGACACTCTGAAGTCCCCAAACCTTGGCTCTTGCCAACCTGCGCCTAATACACCTAACACAGTAAAAGCCCGTTTATCCATGATCCAATCAACCATAACTTCCGTATAACTGGCACCTCAAAAAAAAGTCCCCATTCGAATAACCGGATCTTATCCGGCACAATCGCGGTGGCGCATTTTTTCCCCCTCGTATCGGTATTTTGGAATGCTGCTACTAGTGCCTGAAGGTGCCACTGACGTTTTTTTTCCCTTGCATCGGTATTTTGGCTTGCCGCTTGTAGAGCCTTAAACTCGCACTGCCATTTTTTTCCCTTGCATCAGCCATTGTAGAAGATAGACTGTACACCTCTACCCCAGCATCATGGCTTCAAACCAGGCAGCTACCAGCAAAGGTGATTTTTAGGTGATTTTTAAGGTGAATTACAAAGGTCTGTTATTTGTCATTATTTAGTTTATTATTAATATATGTGTTAAAATAAGTTAATTATTTTTGTGTTGGGTTTTCGCCGTTGGATCCGCCCAGATATCCTGCCTGTCGTTTAACCAGCATTGGCCAGGTTCCAAGGGTGCCGGATAAATGGGCTTTTTACTGTACTCCCTGGAATTAAGTAAGCAACATGCATTCCTCCAGGGAGAGTCCACATTCCATTCCAGACACATGGAATTTTCCTTATGTAGGTAACATACATCTGTAGAACTTTGTCTGGTTTGGATACTTTTGAGCATGGGTTTCCTCATGAGTTAGACATCCAGTTGACCCAATTATATAATAATAATCCTTGCATTTGATGTAGTGCTTTTCGTGTATTCCAGACGTCTCGAAGCACTTCACACTATATACTGTAAAATGAATTGACTTTATATTTGTGGGTGAAACCAATTGCACACAGCGGTGTCCCAAAGAGCCATGGAACAGTCATGGATTAAAATGATCAATTTATTATATATATTTTTTTAAATAGGGATATTATTGGGCATGTGGAGTAAGGAAACTTGCCCAAGGTTTTGCCCTGATCTGCCTGGATTCGAACACAGGTCTCACGCTTGTAAGATAAGTGCTCTAACCACTGAGCTATAGGACTCCACAATTATACCATTCTCTTGGATCTGAGAATGAATTATGCCTGGTATATTATCAGTCACAGACGCAGAATTAAAGGTGGTCAGTAGACCTTTACTACTACTATTACTGTACTTCTCATAAACCCACAAAAAATAAGTAAAACATTATTTCTTCTACAAATACCAAATTATTTTACACAATTAATCTCTTATTTATTTCCAGAGGGAGGAAATATCTAATTATTCTTGAAAACGTATATCACAGTTATGTACCGCATAATGATATTGAGCTGCATAGTTCAAGAATCAAATCATTGGTGTCTGTTGATCTAAGAGCTGATGTAGTGGTTTGAATACTGCAACTAGCCTCAGTATTCTCAATGGAGTAAGAAATGAAAACAACCAGGCTTTCCATCCAGTGACCAAAGATGCACGAGAATGAAGCTCACAATCTGGCTAGACACACACTGTTTAGACTCACACATATAGGATGGTACCTTTATTACTTAACCGTTACTAGCACCTGTAGAACTGTGTGCCACCATGAGCCACTGTCTATCAGAAGGGACCCTATGGCACTGAACAGGTTGTGTCAACAGGCATTTCAGATCACAGTAAATATCAATCAAATGACCAGTTTATACTGCATCTTTATATTTGCTATTGTGAAGTAGTAAGGGGTTAATGTAGTGAATGTTTGGGTTCAGGGAAAGGGTCATAGGTGTTTGGAGCTAGATAGGGGATTTGGGATATATATAATAATAATCCTTGCATTTGATATAGCGCTTTTCACATCTTATCAATGTCTCAAAGCGCTTCACAGAATATACTGTAAAGTGAATTGACTGTATATATACACACATATTTATATATGTGAAGCCTGTGGATTGAATAAATGAAGAGTATTTTATTAATCGCCAAGTTTTTTGGTGTAATTTGTGAGACAGCTCTGACTGAGTACAAATTCCAAATAGTAATAGAAGTGAAGGATCGCTCCTTTCAGAGTGCAGATGGAAGGAGCATGTAATTCTCCCAGTGGTAAGGATCTTGTGACACTGTTAAAACATGGAATCCTGTAGCATATTGGTTAGAGCATTCGCCTTGCAAGCGAGAGGACCTGGGTTCGATTCCCGGACAGGGCGAAACCTCAGGCAAGATTCCGTACTCCACACACCTCTATTTAGCAGTAAGTATGAACCTGGGGGGTAATAATCCCATCCAAAAAAATTAATCCTCAAATGTTTGTGGGACACTGCTGTGTGCAATTGGCTGCAGTGACTGATTCATCTTTATACGTCAAATCATTTTACAGTATATTCTGTGGAGCTTTGAGACTTCTCAACGACATGCTATGAGGTGCTATGAAAGGAATATGTATTATTAAAAATCTGGTGGAATCTAGCTGTTGAGACCAACTATAAATACAGGTGGTAAACCATTTCAGTTCCAAGAACATTAAAAAAGAATCTGTGAGACCAATTAGTAGAGCTCTGCAAGAGTTTAGGCAAGCACATAATATCGACTAGAAATATCTATCCAGCACCTATTGTAAGTGAGCCAAAGTCTCAGCCCTCTGGTACCTCACCTAAGTGGTTCTTCTTCAAGTGCAAGTCTAGACATTGAGTCTGAGTGGGCCGTTTAACTGATGAGACCCTTATATCAGAGTACAATCCTGTCCTCATGCAATATTCATAAACTTGGTCTTCCATCGGGTGGTCACTGGATAATTACCAAGAGCGGAAATCCTTGCTGAATGTTACTAGGTACAATTGTAGCATGACCACAGCACCAGCTATTGCCAGCTAACACAGCACAGATGAGGAATCTGTCCTGTGATGTTCCTGGTCTGTGTGGCACATTCACTTAAGAAACCATAAAGAAAAACCAGCTGTTAAATACAATAGGGAGCTCAATATTTAGCAACCCAACAAATATGGTGGTAAACAAAGCCCAATGCCTAAAATAGACCTATTTATCAATCCTTAATAATGTTGCATCATTTTGAGGCACTAGCATACAGGCATAAGCTACTGGTACTCACATCGATGTGTGCCATAGTCAAGTTTGCAAACTCTGACTGCACTTCCAGCAACTCAAGCACACTATAATACTTGTGGAGTGAAGAGAAAACAGAAAATCAAACAAAGCTACATCTCACTTGGGTTTTACTGAGCATATTCCTGAACTTGCAATCAGACCCACTTTTATGCAAGTCCAATTTGCCAAGATTTGTTTTGTACAATACAAATAGGAGAAAAGTTTAATTGCTTCACTCCCAATCTTTCTAGTCCATCCTCTCTGCTGGTGGCAGGATTGAATCACCCTTTTTAATTTTTCTCCACGTTGACAACATAAAGTAAGGATGAAAATAAGTAGCACCACCCCAGCTTCTATAGTGTGTGCACAATTAACTGTCAAGGGACCACAGTGTTAATTTTTTCCTGCTCACAATATTCAGGGTAGTCATGAGGCCTTGCTACCTCCACTGGTAAGCATGATGGGAAAGTGCTGGTTGCTGCAAAAACACAGCTGAACAGTTACGAAAGCACAGGCCCAAAACATGTGGGGTAGGAAATAGGGGGCAGTTTCAGCATACTTGCAGACATGAAAGTTTTCCATATCAAACAGCAGAAAGAAATCTACCTGTGCTAACCTGATTAGTAATTTATTGGATGAAAAACAGTACCTAGTTGCATATAAGTGGGCGTGACCACATTTGTTACATAAATTTAAAATAGAAAACATGCATCAATCTTTAATGTAGTGAGTGTTTCTCAAGACCCACTGAATAGCTGCATTGTAGCACTATGTCATACCATATGAACTTTACAGCTTTAAACTTATTACATAATTCTTATGTAATACTGCCTAGAGAACAAAGTGTGGAGTGGTGACGAAAGCCACAGTGGGATTAACAACACCAAACTGAAGCAGTTCATCATCATCTCTACCTGAAAATATGTAACTGCCTCAGAGCTCACTCCAGTTTAATAATAATACTTGTATTTGATATAAAGTTGTCCCTTGCCGAACGTGGGGATTACATTCCTGGAAAACAGCGCACTCGGTAAAATCGTGTTCGGTAAGCTTAATAAGTAATGGGAAAAAAGGGGTTAGGGGAATTCATCCATAGGCTATCCAACCTCAAGCCTCCAGGTACATCCACACCTGACCAACGCAAGGTACGTACTGAGGTGGGCTACAGCCGGCTGGCCCACTCGTCACTCTCCCCACTCTCACTGGAGACAATAAAACAGCGCCTTAATCCTTTTTTTTAAAGTATTAACAAAAAACATGAATTTTTAAAAAAAATAATTAAATGAAAAAAAAATTAAATTTGTGAAACCAATTACTGTACTTGCATTTACAATTTACAACATTTAGAATTTGTTAGTGTGATGTGTGAGCTTGCTTTTCAGGGCAAAGTTTCTCCCTGACTGCCTGCCCAGCTCACTCACTCGCTGCTGGTCTCACTCGCTGCCAGCCTGCCTCACTCTCTGGCTGCCGGCCTGGCTCACTCCCAGGTCCCAGTGCCGTCACACCCCCTTTCCACCCGCTGGCGAAAAACATATTAGCGAACGTCGCAACATTAAGCGGGGTTTGCCTGGAATAAGAACAATAATGGCCATGCCCCCCCCCCCGACCAGCCAACGGTATGCGCCCCTCCAAGGTAGGCGCGTCCCACAGTTTGGAAACCACAACTGTAAAGTGAATTGACTGTACATTTGTAGGCCAAAATTAGCAGCCAATTGTGCACAGCAGCGTCCCACAAACAGTCGTGGATTGAAATGACTAATTCATTATTGTTTTTTTGTGGGAGTATTAGCTGTGTGGAGTAAGGAAAGATTTCACCCTGGAATTGAACCGTCTCTCGCTTGTTAGGCGAATGCTCTAACCCTGAGCTACTGGACTCCTTTATAAGTTTACAGTTTATTCTTTATGAGAGATTCGAAGATCTTTCATTCTTCTAATCTATTTAAAGTAGGAAGTGATATCTCACTTTACTGCCTAAAACAATCGCACCTTCTTTTAAATTGCAATACAAAATACCCCTTTTTTTTTGCTTTTTATAAGTGGTAGTTCCTTCTACTGCCTCCATACTTTACCATTTGGGGTGGTTTACCACAGAGCAGCATCACAGCAAAGATAGTCACTTTGGACAAGTGTTACCATATCCACAACATTTCTGAGCACTTCAAAGGATTTACTGTACAGCATAGCAACTGTGCACAGTATTTTGTAGATGAACACACAATGAGGTCGCACAAGCAGGCGTGAAATGAATGCCCGCATTTTATCTGAGGTACCGTATATCTCCGCGTATAAGGCGCACCCCCCACTTTTGACCTTTTCTTGGTGAAAAAAAACGGAAGCATTTTCAATGATATTGCCGGCAGAAGGGAGGAGAGACAGGAGAGACATGTAGGTAGGGAGAGAGAGAGGCAGGCAGCCAGGGAGGGAGAGAGGGAGGCAGGCAGCCAGGGAGGGAGAGAGGGAGGCAGGGAGAGAGAGAGGGAGAGAGGCAGGCCGGCAGCATGGGAGAGAGAGAGGGAGAGAGGCAGGCCGGCAGCCAGGGAGGGAGAGAGAGAGGGAGAGAGGCAGGCCGGCAGCCCGGGAGAGAGAGAGGGAGAGAGGCAGGCAGGCACGCAGGCAGGGAGGGAGGGAGGGAGGGAAGCAGGCAGGCAGGGAGAGAGAGCGGCAGGGAGTGAGGCAGGCAGACTGGGTTCGGCAGAAGGTAAGCACAGCACTGAAGTCCGCTGCTGCTGCCGCTGCCCGGGCGGCCGAGGCCGAAGCCCCGTCATCCGCTCCCCCCAACCCCCGCTGGACACTGACCAAACCCCGGCTGACAGCGTGCCGGCCGCCCCTCCTGTTTACTGTATTTCCAAGGCTCACAATTGCTTGTACCTGCGTATTGGGTGCACCCCCAACTTTCGAGATCTTCCGACCTGAAAAAAAGTGCGCCTTATACGCGGAGATATACAGTATATTGGAATTTTAGGGAAGCTTTGAAAAAATTACAACTAAACAGTCCAGCAACTTAAAGCTCATCAAAACCACAGCATTGTGTGAAGAAAAGCTACATGACTTATTTGAATTATCTTCCTCTATAAATTAAACTTGGCTTGACAAACATTTCTTCTTCAAAACAGTGCCCTCAATAGAATAAAATGCTGCGCTGTTCTTATAACTAAAACAGGTGTTGCTTCCTATCTAAGTCACTCCTATAACTTGCCTTTTGTAATACTTTCATCCACAACGATGAGGCTATCTGGAGTACAGAAGACTTTACTTCTGTTTGCAATGCCACTTCGATCAACTAAAATGAGATAATTCAAGCAGAATGAGCCAGATTAATGCCAAACTGCTTCCATCCCTCTATCATGCCTTACCTCCCTATCATGCCTTACCTCTCTATCATATGGCCCACCCTTACAGGACCTTTGCTGGGAACTCCCAAATCTCACTTTACAGCAATGCAATTTTCTCTCCATGGATTTTCTTTCTTGAACATTGCTTCAGAGGAATATAATTCCCCATTTTGGGGGGGACAATAATACAAAGAGCCACTCCAAAACTTGGGGATTAACAATTGATTTACTGGTTATGCCACTAGAAGGAAGAGTGTTTTCACCGAAAACATACGATATCAAGTACTTGGACCAACATTTTTTGGGGGGTGAGGATGCATTTTTTACTGCTATTTTCCTGATTATGCAAACCATACAGCTGAATTTATTTCCCTGCTAATCACACTGTAACTCCAGGAGGAGCTACAGTGACCACAGGTCCTAGACCACAGGACGAGATGCCTAGCCTCTAATGCAGTGGTTCCCAACCCCGGGTCCCGACCCAAATCAGGGTCGTGGGGGTCCTCAGTAGGGTCACGAAGGGTCATCAGACATTTTTGTTGTTGCTTTTTTTAACATTGAAAATGTTTTTTTAACGCTAACTAAAGCGCCCAAGGCGACACCGCTGATCAATTTGTATGAAAAGTGTACTTACGAGTTGCTCTGAGTCTACAAAAGAGACGGAGATAAAGTTTTGGCTGAGCTTCGCTTCAGTCATGATATCGCCCCCTAGGGGTGGGAGGACCGGTTGGAGGCTAATTTGGGTCACAGCAAGAAAAGTTTGGGTAGCAAGGACCCACTCGTGGTTAATTTGGGTCGCAGCAAAAAAAAGTTGGGAACCACTGCTCTAATGCATCATTCCCCAATCATGTGGGAACCCACAATAGGATTGGCCTGACAGAAGGTTAATCAAACTTGTTTGCAGTGTGACGCTGCAATAAACTTCACTGTTTATAAGGGCAGGAAGGCAAGACACACTCATGATCCTATCCTCAACTTTTAGATCATGAATCAAAATTTCATTTACATAGCGCCTTTCACGTCGGGAAGACGTCCCAGGGCGCTGGATGAAAAGAGAAGACGTAACTAAGTCACAAACAAGCTCTGGGTCAATTTTTTTTTAAAAAAGGCCTTTATATACAAAGTACAGAGACAGAGGTCATTTGCCCCTTACAAGGTTAACTTTCAGAGTACGTCAATAAGCATGCTTAATTTGTATTTCAAGCCAGACTTTGAAAAGAAAGTGGACAATAGATGGATGAATTAATGTAACAATTAATTGTTACATTAATTGGATTTATATATTGCCCTCCACACCAGGTGGGTGTCTCTGGAGCGCTTCACAAAGCGGAGCCCAGGGACAAGCCAGGGGGGGGGACGGAGAAAAAGGTGACCAAAAGCGTGGCCGCACAGAAAGGTCTTCAGGCACGACCTGAAAATAGGAAAGGAGGGAGCGAGGCGCAGGGAATGAATGTTAAGTGAGTATAGATAGATCCCAGATTATGAGAATGCTTTGTTGTAAGCAATTTACATTCTACGCCAACCCGCTCCTTGTCTGCGCCTTCCAGGCCCTGCTTTTTCCTGCCAACTGCGACCTGTTGCCCGCACATCGACCTGTCTGCTCCCCCCACTCAACGACAACAACAACATTACATCTGTATGTCACTTCAGCCTTCCTTCCCCATTGGGCCCTGGGACTGGGTGGGGGGCCCAGGGAGGGGGGGGGAGGGGACGGATTGATGCTCGACAAGCCCTGGGGAGGGGATTCCTGGCGTGTCAGAGCTCAGCCTGTGCTGGGGCCCCTCTGTCTGTGACCCTGAGTGTCTGTCTGTCTGTCTGTGACCCTGGGTGTCTGTCTGTCTGTGACCCTGAGTGTCTGTCTGTCTGTCTGTGACCCTGGGTGTCTGTCTGTCTGTGACCCTGGGTGTCTGTCTGTCTGTGACCCTGAGTGTCTGTCTGTGACCCTGAGTGTCTGTCTGTCTGTGACCCTGAGTGTCTGTCTGTGACCCTGGGTGTCTGTCTGTCTGTGACCCTGAGTGTCTGTCTGTCTGTGACCCTGAGTGTCTGTCTGTCTGTGACCCTGAGTGTCTGTCTGTCTGTGACCCTGAGTGTCTGTCTGTCTGTGACCCTGAGTGTCTGTCTGTCTGTCTGTCTGTCTGTGACCCTGTCTGTCCTGGGCTGTCGCTGCTCTGAGCTTCAGTCACTCGGTGACGGCGGGAAACAGGAACAGGAGCCGGGCCCAGCCCCCGGCAGCACCACCAACCCCCCCCCCCCCCACCCGGTACTCACGGTCCCCCCCCCCCCCCCCCACCCGGTACTCACGGTCCCCCCCCCCCCCCCCCCACCCCGGGTACTCACGGTCCCCCCCCCCCCCCGGGTACTCACGGTCCCCCCCCCCCCCCACCCCGGTACTCACGGTCCCCCCCCCGGGTACTCACGGCCCCCCCCCCCCCCCGGTACTCACGGTCCCCCCCCCCGGGTACTCACGGTCCCCCCTCCGCCCCCGGGTACTCACGGTCCCCCCCCCCCCCCCCCCCGGTACTCACGGTCCCCCCCCCCCCCCGGTACTCACGGTCCCCCCCCCCGGGTACTCACGGTCCCCCCCCCCCCCGGTACTCACGGTCCCCCCCCCGGGTACTCACGGTCCCCCCCCCCCCCCCGGTACTCACGGTCCCCCCCCCGGTACTCACGGTCCCCCCCCCCCCCCCCCCCGGTACTCACGGTCCCCCCCCCCGGGTACTCACGGTCCCCCCCTCCGCCCCCGGGTACTCACGCCCCCCCCCCCCCCCCCCGGTACTCACGGTGCCGCCGCCGCGGATCAAGTTGTTGAGGAGCCGCAGCATTTTCTGTCATCGGTCGGTGGCGCCGCGTCCTTGAGAGCGATCCACTGAGTCGGTCAGCGGCCGAGCGGCAGCTTCCCGGAGTGAGGAGTTTGGGCTGCTCTGTTCTCTGGATATCATCATCATCAACAACAACAACAACAGCAACAACAACAACGACACTTGTTTGGCGCCTTTCACGTCAACAACACAAATAAAAACCAATGCAAATGTCATTTGCACTTTATTGTGACTTTGTTGCCTTTCGTTTTCATTTCCCTCGACGTCTGGCCCCGAGCTGGGTTACGAGGAAGCGGAAGCGAGGTCCCAAAAACACTTTGCAGGATTTACACTAAATTATGGTCACCATTATGGAATTATGGAAACCCTCTCCAATGCAAGCTACGCGCTAAGCCGCATTCCCAAAAGTGAGCAGGAAAAAAGGAAGAGATGAGTGGGTGGGGGGGGGGGGGGGGGGGGGGGGGGGGGGAGGCGTGGTCTTGTTTAGAAATACCTTAAATCGAACCACATTGTCATCCTGTCTTGTGGAATATTTGTCCATCACAACCAATTGGATCTTTTTGGTAAGAACCACCCAGGGTAAGCACACGGTTGGCCATGTAGTGCTGGGAGCCAGTGTGGGCTTGTGCTCTGCACATTATAATAATAATAATCCTGGCATTTGATACAAAGCCTTTCACGCCTTCCAGAAGTCCCAAAGCGCTTCACAGAATATACTGTAAAGTGAAGTGACTGTATATATTTGTGGGCGAAACGCGGCAGCCAATTGCGCACAGCAGTGTCCCACACACGGCCGTGGATTGAAATGACCAATTTTATTATTGTGTTTTTTTTGAGAGATTATTATTATTATTAGGCGTGTGGAGTAAGGTTTCGCCCTGACCTGCCTGGATTCGAACACAGGTCTCACGCCTGTAAGGCGAGCGCACTAACCACTGAGCTGCAGGCCTCTACGAATAATAATAATTATAATCCTTACATTTAATACAGCCACGGGAGGACATCTCAAAGTGCCGCACGAGAATTCCCTGCAAAAGAGAGTGACTGTGTGTTGTGTGGGTGAATGCAACAACCAATTTACGAAGATAGGAACACGAGTAAGACGTTCAGCTCCTCTACCCTGTTCCACAGCAATGGCCCACAAACAGCCAGGGAACCAGTGACCAGTTTTATAGTGCCATGGGATCTCTAACGTCCACCTGAACAGGCAGACAAAGGACCCTGTAGCTCAGTGGTTAGAGCACTCGCCTTACAAGCGAGAGACCTGAGTTCAATTCCCGGCAGGTCAGGGCGAAACCTTGGGCAAGTTTCCTTACTCCACACACCTAATAATAATAATCCCTCCAAAAACATACTACAGTAATTTGGTCACTCAATCCACGACTGTTTCGTAGAATCTTACGGCACAAAAGGAGGCCATTCGGCCCATCTAGTCTGTGCCGGCTCTTTGAAAAGAGCAACTCAATCCTACTGCCCAGTTCTCTTCCCCAGTTTGTGGGACACTGCTGTGCACAAATGGATGCCCGTGTTTTGCTCACAAATTTACAGCCAATTCACTTTAGAGTATATTCTGTGAAGCGCTTTG
The DNA here is from genome assembly GCA_035084275.1 of Hydrolagus colliei. Classification (NCBI taxonomy): domain Eukaryota; kingdom Metazoa; phylum Chordata; class Chondrichthyes; order Chimaeriformes; family Chimaeridae; genus Hydrolagus; species Hydrolagus colliei. Next base: position 66,457,627 of record CM068745.1, read on the forward strand.
AGACGTCCAGAAGACCTGAAAAGCGCTAATATCAAATGCAAGGATTATTATTATTTATGATCTCATCCAAAGGAACAGCACCCCTCGACAATGCAACGCACCCCAGCACAGCACTGGATTGTCATCTTAGACCATGTGAGCTCAAAGTCCTGAAATGAGGCTTCAACTCACAAGAAACAATCCTGCTACCAGTTGAACCAGATTGACACCTGGCTTGGACCTTTAGGGAGGCTGGGCTTGTGTTTGAGCCCCAAATCAAGAAACTTCACACTCTTAAGATGGAAATCCATTGCTGTGTTGGGGGAACAACACAATGGCACTTGTGGAGTCCTGTAGCTCAGTGGCTAGAGCACTTACAAGCGTGAGACATATGTTCGAATCCAGGCAGGTCAGGGCAAAACCTTGGACAAGTTTCCTTACTCCACAGGCCTAATAATAATCCGTCCCAAAAACACAATAATAAAATTGGTCATTTCAATCCAGAACTATTTGTGGGGCACTGCCGTGCGCAATTGGCTGCCACGTTTTGCTCACAAATGTACAGTCAATTCACTTTACAATATATTCTGTGAAGCTCTTTGAGACTCTAGGAAGACGTGAAAAGCTCTGTATCAAATGCAAGGATTATTATTTATTATATTATAACTGCTTTGTCTGAGATGCTGTCCTTCAGACAAGGTGTTGAAACGATGACTGTGTTCAAGTGGACATTAAACATCCAATGGCACTACAGTACTTGAATAGAGATGGAAGCATCTCCCATAATAATGGTGAATAAACCCCCAGATAAAATTAGTAATTCATCTAAAGACAAGGAAACGTTGCTCTACGCAAATTTCCTGGAAAACATCCAAACATTCCAATAATATGTTGTAAAGTGAATTGACTATATTTGTGGTCGAAACGTGGCAGCCAATTGTGCACAGAAACAATTGTGGATTGAAATGACCAATTTTTTTTGAGGGATTATTATCAAGTGTGTGGAGTAAGGAAACTTCCCCACAGTTTTGCCCTGCCTGGAATCAAACCCAGGTCTCTCGCTTGTAGGACAAATGCTCTGACCACTGAGCTACAGGACTACATAAAGTCTTGCAGCTAAACTAAAATTTCTAAACTATTCAGAGTTATGAATGGGATTTCCTGTTTTATACTGCTGCTGGTAATTCAATGGGGATTTTGTCCTGTCCTCGCTAACAATCTTTCAGATAAATTGAACACAAACTTCATAGTTGTTTATGGGCTATTCTCCTGAGAAAAGTGACTGACTCATTTGCCTACAAATAGTCAAATTGCTTCACTGGAAAGTAATTTTCTTTGAAGCGCTTTGAGATGTTCTTGTGCAATAATAAATGAAAGATTTATTATTCTTAAACATAGGGATCAAGTGTGCAAATCGAACTTGTGAGAATGTGATGTAAAGGTTACCAAAAGGAGGGGCTGAAGCTTGCTTGATGCTGTGATGGGAAGACAATATGGAGAGCATTCTGGAAGGCTGAACAAAACAGCTTTAGATTGTAATACTTAAGATTGTTAATACTGTGGCATTAGCTGTGCTTTTCCTTGGCAGTGAAATATGATCCGGACAGACAAGGTCATTCGTGCCTGCCTGCATCTATGAACAATTTCAGCACAAAAACAATTGTCACACCAAATCCATTAAGAATGAAAAAGTATCGATGTTTTCCAGGCATCATTCCCATTGAGGGCTAAAACATCCTGAATGCAGTCATTAGCCACCATGAAATCCTTACATTGTATTAATATCAGGTAACGGAGACAGCAATCCGAGTATCAGAAAGAAACAGGCAATGCTCCACAGATAGGCGTACAATTGATTGATCAATATTTTTTCCTGGTATTTGGGTCCTTAAAAACCCTGTGAAATAAGACCAATTTCAACAATTCTGCAACTCCTTAAAAAGCCTTGCTTGGTTTAGATTTGCATGTGGAGATTGCTCTCTAGGTTTAAACAGAAAGAGCATGTGGAATGTCAAAAGGCAACTTTTATCAGCCTGGGTTTCCTGCCGCACAAAGATTTAGGCTTGTGTTGAGATAATGAGAGTCCAATATACTTACTATCCTCTCATCATCCAATATGCTACTTACAACTGTATTTTCAAAAGAATAGTTTTGTCAAAGATCCCACTACACCATGCAGCCACTTGAGAAGGTGTCCTGGCCAACAACTCTTTAGATTAATTGTCCATTCACTTTACAACACGACAAGGTTGGTTCAGATAAAGAAAGTTCTTCAGCCCATTGATCTCATCCTTCCAGAATAACCCCCCAACCCACGGTCTTTATATCACAGCATCAAGCTGGCCTAAAGCACTGCACTACAGATAGCATATCTACTGTAGATAACAGGGATGAATTCAAGAGGAAGTTCAACCTCCATATGAGGGAAATGGGAATAGAAGAGTAAAGGAGGGAGTAAGCAGTGAATGGAGGCTTGTGTGTAGTATAAACATTGGCATGTACCTGGAAGGGCAGACCAGTCACTGGGGGGCAGGGAGTCATCCCACACAGCTCTTATTAACCCCGCAATCCTAATACTTAGCGGATTAGGTGGTCCTAGCTGGACAAGCAGTGGGAAAGCTTGTTGGACATTGATATCAATGACAAGCTATGTGGTTTTAGACTCCAGCAATACCCTTTTGGGTAATTACCCAAAGCACAATCTGGGGACCCCGAGCCTTGGCTCTTGCCAACATGCACCTAATCCTTTCCAGAATTAGGTAAGCAGGATGCATCCCTTCAGAGAGAGCGTGCAATCTATTCCAACAATCTTTCTCTGGGCTTTCCATGTGTAGGTGGATTGCATGGAAATGTCACTTTGGTTTGGATACAAGGTGATGGATTTCCACATGTGAACAAAACAAATACAAACACGGACGTGTTGGTCTGAGTGGCCTGTTTCTGCGTTGTATATTCTTAAATCTTTGTAAACGAATCTTCCTGGTAACCTGTTATTGTCCTTAATTACCCAGCTCATGTTGAAATACAGTTAACCCTTGCCAAACGCGGGGGTTACGTTCCTGAAAAACTGCACACTCAGTAAAATCACGCTCAGTAAGCTTAACAAGTAATGAGAAAAGGGGGTTTGGAGAATCCAGCCACAGGCTACCCAGCTCAAGCCTCCAGGCACATCCACACCTGACTAATACAAGGTACATACTGAGGCAGGCTACAGCCGGCTGGCCTGCTCTCCCCGCTCTCATCACTCTTCCTGCTCTCCCTGCATTTCTCATAACAGGCCGAGGAATGATCGGCCTCAAACTCCATCGAAGTGGATGTTTGGGGAGAAGCAGAAGTGGATGGCCGAGAAGATGCAGCAGCAGGTACGTTTTCAGTGGATGAGCACCTGGTTTCGGGAATGCCAAAGGGCTTCCTTTATCGAGTTTATGATCCTCCAGGCACAGTCGATGTGAGTTTCACTATGAGTGCCCGGGAAGAGGCCATACAGCACCGAGTTCGTGACAGCGGCTCCCGAATGACAAACCAATAGAGTATGCACTCTATCTTTTTCCAAACCTCCATTACAAATCTACACTCCAAGAAGAGGTGGTCCATGCTTCTCTCCTCTGCAGCCTGTCCGAGGGCAGCGTATTGACTGGCCCAGACCTCAATCGTGCATGAAATATCTTGTTGATTTCTCCATTCAATATTTGTCTGCCAATTTGACAATGTATTTCATCCTGTTTCCACAAAATACAGAAAAGTTTAAGGAATCCTCACATTTTTCTAATAGGTTATAAGGGATTTTTAAAAAAATCCATAGCTGTTTTGAAATTAAAACACATGGACCATTATTTTCACTGTGATATGTGTCTTATCTACGGATAATCCAATGAACTTTATTTTCAGTTAAGGATGAAGGGTTAATTAATACGTGCCTTTGTTAATCTTCTCTAACATCGCTTGAAAATTTATTGACATGCAATCCCATTGACGCGCTGAGCCTGATTTTGTTTCATTAATCTGGCTGGGAAATGTGAGACCTCAAGGTCAGCGACTGTACTGTTCCGATTTATTTAAATGTCACCTAGATCAATGGAGTGGGAAGGGAAAGGGGAGAGAGTGCTCACAGGAAACAGGAGATACCAAGTATTGTATTAATCAATTTCAAGGCTGTACTTTGCAACTTAATACAGTACACGCAAAGTATTGCTGATCTCTGGCTGTGTGACTTTCTATCTGAGTTGCCAGTAGAATTATTAAAGGCAAAGAACACTTCCTACAAAATATGACTGAACATATACAATCACTGCACTTTACAGTAATTTCTATGAATAATTATATAATAATAATCCTTGCATTTGATGAGTGCTTTTCATGTTTTCTAGATGTCTTGAAGCTCTTCACAGAATGTACTTTAAAGTGAATTGACTGCATACTTGTGGGCGAAATGCGGCAGCCAATTGCGTATAGCAGTGTCCCACAAACAATTGCAGATTGAAATGACCACTTTTATTACTTTTTTTGGAGGGATTATTATTAGGTGTTTGGAGTAAGGAAACTTGCCCAAGGTTTTCTCCTCACCTGCCTGGATTCTACCACAGGTCTCATGCTGAGCTACAGGACTCCACGCGCTTTTTGTTGATGTGATAAGGCACTGTATCAAAACAACAACAACAACAAAATTACATTTTTAGAGTGCCTTTCATGTCGAGAGGATTATTATTATTATTGAATATATATCCATCCCTGATATTTTACCTCCTAAAACATCCCCAAAATGATATCAGATGTGAGTGCATCAGCATTTACGGTAATCATTGAATTACTGTAAACTAGTATTATAAACTCCTACATACTAATAGCAAACCAAAGATCTCCCTGAACGGCCACAATTAAGTTGACATTGGGGTCAAATTTGTAGCATTTCTTATAAGAATCCTAATGATTCAGTCTCAAATTGGATATCTTTTTGGGATCTGGTACAGCATAACATTGATGTATGAGAGCTTCACAGTCTACTTCCCGATGTGTTGGAGCATAGTTCCTGCTGACCCGCATGATATGGTTATCATCCCCCAGATCAAATGAGTCATTCACTTCACGGCTGTCTGTGGGGCATTGCTATGCAAATGTTGACTGCTGTATTTGCCTTCAAAATACAGTCACTACACTTTACAGTAACATCAGTGAAGCTCGTTGAGGTGCTATGCCAATGTGGAAAGCCACTCAAAGCAAGGATTAATATTATTATACTTCTGCACAATAATATGGTTGCCTATTTGCAACTTCTAGTTCTAAGGAATCCATTGAAGAAATGTCATAAATTAGAACACAATGTTACATAAGAAGCAACGTATTAGTGCACAGCACACCCTGTTTAAAGGTTGCGATGAGCACATGAGCTGAAGAATTTGATGATTTGGTGGTTGGGGGCACTATGTTTTCTATTGGTGTTGGTTGACAATGATCACTGCACATCAATAAGAGTATTTTACTCTTTATATAAACCAGTGAACGGCTTTGGAGATTTCCTCCTTGGATCCTGGTATTAGTCGCCGGACATTGTCTCACTTGACTATCTGTCTCCAAGCAGCTGATTCTAGTTCAGGGAAAGGTCACCTGAGACAGTGAAAATAAGTGGGCAGTTTTAGTGTCTCCCTAGGTTACCATTGTTGTTCGAAAAGTATTCACAAATAAAACCTGGTAACATCTGCAAAATGAATAAAGCACGAGAAATGAAAGGTGGGGCTTTCAGTCTCAAATGCTTTTAATTAGAAGCTTTACCATTATTTTGTTAGCACTTTACTTGGCACAAGCTTTTCTATTTCCATGAACAAGCATTTATTTCAGTTGTTGACTTCAGATTGCAATGATTTTTATTTAAATTATTTAAGTCACTACTAGGTATAGTTTCAGTAATATTATATTGGGATGTATGAGACAAACCCACAAAATTCTGCACTTGCATACAAGCTTATTTAGGATATCAAATACCAAAATACACAATGCACTTGGCTGACTTCCTAATTAACTTTAAAAAGATCTTTAAATCTTAACCAGGATATCTTGTGGCTGCCTCAAGAATTGTTGTTCACTCAAATCAGTGAAGTAAAGAGGGAAGGTGGTACAGAAACAAACAGGTGGCTGCAGAAATAATAATAATAATCCTTGCACAGATATTCACATCTTCTAGACGTCTCAAAGTGCTTCACAAAGTAATTTTAATAATAATAATCCTTGCATTTGATATAATGCTTTTCACATCTTATCGATGTCCCAAAGCGCTTCACAGAATATATTGTAAAGTGAATTCACTGTGTATTTGTGGGTGAAATGCAGCAGCCAATTACTCATAACAGTGTCCCACAAACAGGCGTGGATTGAAATGACCAATTTATTATTGTATTTTTTTCGAGGGATTATTCTTAGGTGTGTGAAATAAGGAAACTTGCCCATGATTTCGCCCTGTAAAACAAACAATGAAAAAAACATTGTGTTGTAAGAGAGTTCTCTCTATTTGGAAACCTTTTCAGAATTAATTGAATAGAAATTGTATAAAATATATACTTTTAAAAATTAAAATTATGAAATAAGACAAGGCCATTCAGCTGATCAAGAACTTATTTTGCAAGAGTTCTGTGCAATCTGTTGCCATTCCATTTCCTGAGGAAAGGTTCTGTAATGTTTCTCAATATCCCTCAAAGGCAAAACTACTCAAGAGCATCTTTCTAACCTTATATCGTACATTGAACTGCATTTGAATATACAGGTATCCTGCCCCAACCGCGGCCTCATCAACCATGAAACTCATGCATCCACTGTTTGCTAAATGCGACAACCCTCGCAAACCATGTTTTGCATTTTGCGCATCCGCGATTTAAATCCACGGGTTTCAATTTTCAAGTTTAGCATAGCATATAGCACTAGGACCCAGTTGCTATGTTGCAATCAACCAGCGACAATGCTTCTCTCTTAGGATTAAGGTAAATACAGTAATAACAATTTATTGTCGCTTCTCCACAGCCTAGCTAGTAAGTTTGGGAGCTTTGGCTGCCAGCAACTGCAGATCTCACTCTCTGCGTGTAAGTGTATATCTCTCTGACTCACCTTCTCTCTATTTCACCTTTTCTTCCCCCCACTCCCCCCCCCTCCCCCACCCCTCCTTCTCTCTCACCTTCTCTCTCTGACTCACCTTCTCTTCCCCCCCACCACACCCCACCACCCCCCTCCCACCCCCTATTTCTCTCATATTCTCTCTATTTCACCTTCTCTTTCCCCCCCTCCCCCTCTCTCTGTGTCTGTCTGTATCAGTCAAGTCAGACAGCCCCAGCCCTCCATGTCACCACCCCCAACCACCCTCCGTATCTCTCTCTGTAGATCAGTCAGACAGCCCCACTCAGCCCTCCGTATCACCCCACCCCCCACCCTCCGTCTCTCTCCCTGTGTAGAGAGTCAGTCAGTCAAACAGCCTCATGGATTGCTGCCGATGCGCCCAAGCTTACTCCCCCTATCCCCATTTATGTTATAACTATGTTTTTGTTTAGTTTTACTAAACGCGAACTATACTCCCCGTATCCCCATGTTTCCCATAGGGCCCTGCATTTCCCAACCGCGAAAAAGCGAACATATTCCCCCTAACCCCACGTTTCCCATAGGGCCCTGTATTTTCCAACCGCGATTTTTCCAACTGCGAAGATTTACAGGAACGTATCCCCCACAGTTGGGGAGGGATACCTGCATTGCACAGTATTTGGGTGAAATTAGAAGCCTCTCCATATGTGCATGAACAGTCTCTATAATCCATGGCCATACACATTTTCAACACAGTTGCCAACATCTGTGACCCCAGGAAAGGTAGAAGACTTGATCCTGTAACTACACTGAACAGATAAGATTAATGTTGGCACCAGAGGGTTAATATTTATCATACTCGAAGTCTTAAGAAAGATGTCGCAACATTTAAGATTGTACAGAATTATGGAAAAATACTAAAATGCATTCTTCTTGTTTAGGTATTTATTTGCTGCCAAAAACCAACATTTAAGAAGATTGGATATTTGTAGATGAAAGTCTGACTACGTCATTACCAGCAACTACATATTTGTAGGTAGACAGTACAGTGCTCTCCCAGCACTGCACTGTAGTATCATTCAAGACTATGAAATTCAAAGTCCCAAGGTGGGGCTTGAACCCGCAACATTCTGACTCAGAGTGGGTGTGCAGCCAACTGAGTCTGGCTGACAAAATTACAAGCAACTCAATGCACATTTAACACAGTACGTATTGGTGAATATCTAACGGAGAATTAATACTATAACAGGCATTGATAGCTTCAATAGCTGCATGTAATATGATCCAGTACCACACTGTCATTGGTTTGATCTGTGATGTGTGATCCTTGTTGGAGTTACTTGATTTAATTCAAGATTGTATTAAAAATGACCTCAACCACCCACGAAGAAAGAAGTTGCATTTTATTGCACTTTATCTTGTTGATAGATTTCAAAGTAATCACTTGAAATTAATCATTGTTTTTTCAGGCAAGACAAACACAAGACCCCAGCAATGTCCCACAATATATTGTTAGGATATAAATCATTGTTAAACCATAGTTAGATTAGTGTGTTCAGTTTTGGTCACCTCACTTCGGGAAGGATGTCAGGGCAATAGAAAGAATGCAGAAGAGATTTATCAGGGTGATGCCAGGGATAACTTATGAACAGAGCCTATTTTCTCTACAGTAGAACGTAGAAGGCTGAGGGGAAAACCTGACACAGGTCTTAAAAATGATAAAGGGCTTTGATACCTTGGGTTGTATGATTTACTAACGAATGACGAATGATCTGCTGTAAGTGCGCATTTGTGTACATTGACTGAGGATTGGGCTTTGCTGTGACATCTTATCTCTCCCACCCCACCGCTTGCTACAGATCAATAGCCATCTGACATGGATTACAGAGGCAGCTTCAATTATGTAGCAGAGAGCTGCTGGTTCCTATGGAAATGTACCTCAACAGGAAGGGGTGAGTAAAGGGAACAAATAAAAATAATTAAAATGCAAAGTATCAGCATTTCAGAATATGCCGAATTCTTTGAATTAAAACACAACTGTAGAAATCATGGTTATGCTATTAAATGGGATAGGAGCCTCTTTCCTAATGTACTTTACTTTTTACATAATATCATTGTATTTAAATTCATCGAAAGACACAATACTGTAATAATAATCCTTGCATTTGATATAGCGCTTTTCACATCTTCTAGACATCTCAAAGCACTTCACAGAATGTACTGTAAAGTGAATTGACTGTACTGTGTATGCGTGGATTGAAATGATCAATTAATTTTTTGTAAGGATTATTATTAGGCATGTGGAGTAAGAAAATTTTCCCATGGTTTCTCCCTGCAAGGAATTGAACCCAGGTCTCTCGCTTGCAAGGCGACCACTGCAACTCCTAATCCCCACCTTCCTGTACCCAGCTCTGGTCTGTCCATTGCCTTGGGACCCCCCTCTGACGTGAAAGGCGCTATACAAGTGTAATTTTGTTCTTGTTGTTGAGCTACAGGACTACACTGTTAGATGGAGTCCTGATGTTAAGATATTAAAGAACGTGTGCATTAAAGATTCAGTTGCGCAGACACAGTATTCAGGTCAAGAATTTTCCAGATGAAAAATCAATCGTCTACTTTGTGACTCTTTGTGGTATGTTGCCCTGTGTGTGAATTGACTGCTTGCTGTGTTTGCCGATAAATACAGAGTCACTTCACAATCTATCCGATGATGCACTTTTTAGACCTATTGATGATGTAAAAAAAATTGTTATACCAAATGCCAGGAGGAGAGTGAACACTGTTTTTTATGAGACTGGTTGATTGAATAATCTGAGATGATGCCCTGTGTTGAATGCACAGTCAACCTTCCCCACTCACTGCATGTGATTACAGCGTGGGAATCACTGGCTGGAAGGGAAACCCACTCCCCCAGTATTGAACTGGCTTAGGGTGTGCTACACTTGGGAGAGTGGAGGCAGGACAAAGATTGCGGAAGTGTTGGCAAAGCATCTGAATACCTGACGTTTTGTAAGGCGAGGCTGGAATGAGGTTATTGTGGTGGGACCAGCCCTTAATCATTTTCAATCACAGTCATTTGTATTGAATGATACTGGCTGAATCACTCACTCACTCGCAGAGAGACAGTCACAGAGAGACAGACAGGGAGAAAGAGTGAGAGAGAGACAGAGAGAAAGTGAAGCCTTCTCAAAGCTCCTGAAATGAACAGATCTAATGCTTTGCTTTCCGACAAATAACACTGCACTCAACCAGGATAACTTTGTGACTTGGATCAATTCCTATCGAACGAAACCCACAGTGGAAGCAAAGGAGTTTTAGCTCTGGCTGTCAATCCCACTATTACAATTCCAGGAAATTATCAGTACACTATTCCTTTTTTTTCTATTTTGGAAACTTGTGCTTTTGTTCCTCCCCCCAGATACAGATGCAGCGAAATAACTCATTAGTTTGTACCATCTGCCTTCAGGACAAAGAATGAGTTTCAAACTTGCCAGACGCCAGAGTAAAACACCTCGACAGGTAAGGCTGAGTGAGATCTCTCTCTCTTACAAGTACTGTAGTGGGGCAATATTGGGAGATACGAAAATCAGCATGGTTTAGTTTCCTCTTGGTCTGTCTGTTATAAAATCCAGCGATTTGTAACCACATCATATTATATAACAATAATAATAATCCTTGCATCTGATGTAGCATTTTTTACATCTTCTAGACATCTCACAGTACTTCACAGAATATACAGGTAAGCCCCGATTTAGGACACTTCTATTTAGGACGTTTCGATTGAACGAACATAATTTTTTAGCACCTTTTTATCGATAGGAAACTTGGTTTCGTTTTAACGAACAAAATTATTTTTTTGTTTTGCGCATGCGTAGTACATATTATATATCGCAGTCATATTTGGCACGTCCTATTTGTCCATATGCACAGTTTATAGTGTATTCGCGGGTAAATCGCGCTCGCACCTGATATAGTGTATCCAAACGTTTGAACTGGCCAATAGCATGGCGCTACATCATTGTTTAAAAGCCAGCTGATTTTGAAGCGACACCACGCCACGCCAGTATTACAGTAATTTCCTAACATTCCCGAGCAACTTCGAGCGATTTACAGCCTCTACCGCGTTTCTACCATGTAGGGAAATGAGAGCAGTAAGTGAAATGAGCAGCGGTAATACCGTTAGCGGCAAGAGACCCTGCAAAGTCATCACTTTAAATACTAAATTGGAGGTGATAAAGTGCATCAAGTCTGGCAAAAAAAGTTTGGACGTCGGGAGGGCTTTAGGGCTAGCTGGATCAACAGCTACTATTAAACAGAATAAGGACTATACACTAGCAAGTTCAAGGCATGTTACAGCTACAGGTGCAAGCAGATTATCAAAACCTAGGACTGTATTAAGTTTGCCTGTATTAAAGTACAATACTGTACAGTTACCCCAAGTACCCCTTCTTGCCTATGTGTGTTATTTTGTGTGTTATTTAGTGGGTTTAAGATCCGAACATTTTGTGAAAAGAACGCATCTCGGGTTATGTAATGGGGCTGTATGGGAAACCGTGTTTCGATTTAGGACGTTTTGATCTGAGTGCCGTTTTTCAGGAATGCAACCCAGTCCTAAATAGAGGTTTATCTGGACTGTAAAGTGAATTGACTGTATATACGTGGGTGAAATGGGGCCAATTGCACACAGCTGTGTTCCACAAACATTGTGGATTGAAATGATCAATTTATTATTGTATTTTTCGAGGAATTATTATTAGGCATGTGGAGTAAGGAAATTTGCCCAAGGTTTTGTCCTGTTGGGAATTAAACCAAGGTCTCTCACTTGCAAGGCAAGTGCTTTAACCACTGTTGACTCCTATTGGCAGAAACCCACATAAGAACATGTATGTTTGGGATCAAGAAACAAGCTGGCCAACCAGCAAGGTACAGTGGGAATAGTAACTTGATCCTGTGTCAAATTATGCCCATACTCCTGATTTATCTCCTGCTGTCTTGATAGTTTTACAGCAGCAGAAACAACAACAAAATTACATTTATAAAGCACCTTTCACACCAGGAGGACGTAAACTATGTGCTCTGGACTTACTGATAATAATAAGTCCTTGCATTTGATATAGTGCCTTGCCAAGTCGTTGAGACTTCTCAAAACGCTTCACAGACTATAGTGTAAAGTGGATTGACTGTATAATATGTAGGTGAAATGCGGCCGCCAATTGTGCTCAGCAGTGTCCCATAAGCAGTCGTGAAATGAGTGACCAATTTTGTTTTGCTGCGTAAAAAAAACAGCTATCAGATCAGATTTATTTCCCACAGTGTAAAATCCTGCCGTTTTTTAGAGATTGAATGATTAAAAAAAAGCTCCTGTGTGGAAATCATGGTTATGCTATTAGATGGGATAGGAAACTCTTTCCTAATGTATTTTACCTTATTTTTACATATCAGTGTACTGTATTTAAATCCATTGAAAGGCATAATAATAATCCTTGCATTTGATTTAGCTCTTTTCACATCTTCTAGACATCTCAAAGCACTTCACAGAATGCACTGTAAATAGAATTGACTGTATATACATGGGCAAAACGCAGCAGCCAATTGCGCACAGCAGTGTCCCACAAACAGCTGTGGATTGAAATCACTAATTATTAATTTTTTTAAGGAATATTATTGGGCATGTGGAGTAAGGAGAGTTGTTATTCGTTATCTTTGTTTCCCAAAAAATTACAACACAAAATAGTGCCAAGATTTAATCTGATCGAAACTGAGACTGGATGGAACAAAAGTGTTTACTTTCCCAGCCTTCAACTTTATGTCGTGAGAAGTCTTAGTCTTACAACTTTATCCCAGTCTCTGCTGTGAGCCTGACCCAACAGCAGGCATTATTTTTGTTTACTTTTAAAGACGCAAATGGAGTGAAAATTGCACATTACTTTTGAGTCAGAAAGTTATGTGTTTGAGCCTCAGATAGCACAAAATACAGTACCCATTGTTTGAAACCAAAGGATCAAATATGGAGCATAGATTGACACACCGTCAGACACTCAGAAACTCATTTTTTCTTTATCTGTACTCAGCTGGGAGGTCTCAGTGGGAGGCTTCAGTGAGAGAACTCTGTGGGAGAACTCATGTTGGGAGGTCGCTTGTTGGAGTGCATATAAGTGTGATGAGCGTATTTAGGTCATAGCTTTTCTCTGTGCTACTGGGTTGCAGAATATTATCAGTAGAGATGTATCCTTCTAAAAGGGTCTCTGATTTCCTCTGTCTCTACTTTGTTGCAGAATCCCCTTGCATACCTCATATTGTGGGGCTTAATTAAAATATTTTTTAAATATAGCTAATCAACGATGGGAAATCCCCACAAAATTATGGTCATGACACTCCCTCACTCAAGATCTTTCCGATGAGGTATAAATCATGTATCTACGTCAATTGGGTATTGCGTTCTTAGCGGACAGACATAGAAACAGACTTTTTGTCTTTATTCGTGTAGAAGATTGTGAACTGTGTATTGTCTGAAGTGCTGTCATTTGGATAAGGTATTAAACTGACATCCTGTCTGCCTGTTTAGGCAAATAACTCATGGCACTATTCGAAGAGAAAGGAATTACTCCTGGTATCCAGGCCAACAATGTCCTGGGTTCAGATTAGTAATGCAATCTTCATGGCTGTCTATGAGATATTGCTGGGAGCAAATTAACTGCTGTGTTCGCCTACAAGCACATTGTCTCCAACTACACTTCATAATAAATTCTGTTTCAAAAGGGTTTCAAAACCGATTCTTGTTTGTGTACAAGCAGAGCGCATGGGAATAATGTAGTTCCCATCATAAAACATCGAGGGTCACAAGCACATAGCGTAATGATAATGACCATTGCACATCAGGGTCTAATTTGTGGTACCTAATGGAATCATTTCATAAGAACTCCAATGTGGGAAAATGGGGCTTTTTCTGACAAGTGGAAGTACTGTATGTCATACTGACCCAGAAATGCTGTTCTAATGACCTCTATTTCTGCAGCAGAATTCCTGAGCTTTGAAGGATTTTTAACGGTATTTCTTTTATGGAATTTTATCAAGGAAGACCACACTTCCACCCTAAACTTTGCCTAACTCTTCAGGTTAGGAGGTGGACTTTGTCCGTTTAAAATCTCACCATTCGCTGCATAGGGATAAAGTGGAAGATTTTGACCAGTAAAGTGTCTAAGTCTAGCAAATGAAGATTATACCATTTCTAATCAGTGCCAGATAATCATTATCAACAATTGTATTTGATATAACAACAACAATAACAACAACATTTGTAATGTTGCCTTTCACATCAAGAGGATGTCCCAAGGCACTGGACAGTTACTGCTTTGGATCCAAGCTGAGGACAAGGGGGAAGGGAAGTGGGGGGATAAGCAGTTGCCGATGGGTCCATTGAAGAGGAGAGTCTTGAGGCAAGACTTGAAGGAGACCAGGGAGGGGGCGAGGAGGAGGGACTTCGGGATGGAGTTCCAGAGGTTGGGGTCAGAGTGGCTGAAGGCTCGCTCGCCAATGGTTGCGCAAGTGGGTCGGTGGACGTGGAGCAGGCCAGAGCCTGCTGAATGGAAGGGGCGGGCAGGTTGGTAAGGGGATAGGAGGTCATGGAAGTAGGGTGGGGTGAGGTTATGGGGGCTTTAAATGTGAGGTCCAAGATCTTGAATTGAATCCTCTGGATGATGGGGAGCCCATTGAGTCAGGCAAGGATGGGGGAGATGGGGTCACGGAGTTTGGAACGGTAAAGGACTCGGGCCGCAGAATTCTGGACTATCTGCAGCTTGTGGAGGGAGGAATTGGGAAGGCCGACCAGCAAGGCGTTTGCATAATCGAGCCAGGATGCAATGAAAGCCATGGATGAGGGTTTCAACAGCTTTGGGGATGAGGTAGTAGCGGTGCCAAGAAATGTTGCGGAGATGGGGAAAGGCATAGCACTTGATAAATAATAATAATAATCCTTGCATTTGATATAGCGCTTTTCACATCTTATCGACATCTCAAAGCGCTCACAAAATATACTGTAAAGTGATTTGACTGCATATTTGTGGGCGAAACGCGGCAGCTAATTGCGCACAGCAGTGTCACACAAACAGTTGTGGATTGAAATTACCAATTTTATTATTGGAATTTTTTTTCAAGGCATTATTATTAGGCGTGTGGAGTAAGGAAACTTGCTGAAGGTTTCACCCTGACCTGCCTGGATGTCTCAATGTCTCACAGTCTTTCACACAACAAATCATTTTCAAGTGCCTATTGTTATGTACTTAAAGACTAGTTAATGTGTTGTATAATCAGGGCCCAAACACATCTATTTCTGGTGAATTTGGATGAGAGATACCACAGTAGTGCCATGAGATCTGAAACTTACACCCAAACATTTAAAACAGGCAAATCAGACCTTACTTTATAATTGCTTCCGAGGAGTTCTATCTGCAGGGAGCCTCCCAGCACCGATTCAGGTGCAAACCCTGGAAATATATAACTGGTATTGTATTGTACAACAATATAGCATCCCCTGAATGTTGTAATGGCGATCAGGCTGGATGATGTTCTCATGTAGGGCTGAAACCCATACAGTTCTATTCTTCGCGCTTTTCGCCTGAGAAATACACAGTCAAATCCAAGTTACAGTATATTATGTGAAGGGCTCAACGACACAATAAGGAACTCTATCAAAGATTTTCATTATTATTCTATTTTAGTTTAAATCACTCTATAGATGTCATTTCTAAATGGTTTTCAGTGATGGGTCAGCCAGACCAAAAACATTGCCACTTTAAATATGAACGGATGTTACTTTTCTTAATATACCTATATGAGCTCCCTAAAATAGCTATTTCTTTGCAGGAGGTTGATATTTTGTACGTAAGGAATTTTGTTAAGCCACCTTTGAATAATTTTATTAACACTTCCAGTTGCACCAATATAGGAATATAGAAACTATGCTTATTTTACATTGCCACATATATCTGTATTCAATTTGTAGATCAATATATTGTCTGATTTTCTCAAATTCTTTATTTTTCACATTGTAATGACTTGGGATAGCCACATCAATAATATTACATATACAATTTATTTGATTTTTTATGATAATATCAGTAACATACAGTTACATCCTGCTTGTATTACTATTATTCTGAGAGATGTTCTGATACTAAAACAGAACAGTTGCAATACTTAATCATAATCCTGGCCTTTAACATAACACTTTATCACATCATGAAGATGTCTCAAAGTGTTTTATAGGATTTACTGTAAATTGTAAAGACTATATTTTATATCTAAATATGACAGTAATTATCTGCAAATTGCTTTCAGATGTTTCAATGTGAAAAGACGCTGTAAAAATGAACATTGTTTTTCATTCTTTCTTAACTAAGCCGAGGTTTTAATGCAGTAGATTCCAAGGTTATTCACTTCAGTGGATATGTTACAATTTGTATTGATCTGTTCTTTGCAGAATGATTTCCTGTGCAGCATGGAGCTACAGCTCAATTTGCCTGATGATTTTTAAAGTTCGGATTTCCTTCTTCATTGCAGTTCTCCTCTTCGCTCTTGTTACTTGGCAAACAGGTAAGAATTAGTGGCATCAGGTCTGTTCCTCCAAGAATGGTGTCTGCCTGAACCATTAATATTATTTTTGGCGTGAAAATCAACTATCAACAAATATCTATTCAATATGACCGGACATATAGTTAGTTATATGTGACTTGTTGAGAAGTGACCGTCTACAAAAATACTTTTGGCAAAACTGAAATAAATCCTCCAAGCATTTATTTTAAAACAATTGGATAAATGGCCACAATAATGTACTTCACCAGTACATTGGTGATACATAAACAACAGCATACTTTCATGTATGGGATGTGGAAACTCCTGCCCTCGCTATTTACACTACGTGAGGTTGTATGGAATATTTACCATATGCAGAGACCATTATTTGCCTATCACCAAGTGGTTGGAATGCAGTTTATCGGCTGGTTATAAATGTGGTTATTGACAATTCTTAAGAAAATGCACAACTAGAAATAATATCATGCTCTGTGGAACAAGAGATTTTATGAGCTGTCGTAACCATGAATTTGTGATATGTGGGAAACACATATAACATCAATAACTTAGGATACAATCTCATACAGGCAATCAAAGTTTGCTTGGTTTTTCTTGGAGGAGAAACTGCTGAATCTTTGCTTGGTTAATAAAATGAGTTATGTGATGCAGCAGATTTTAAATCAGATTTTTCAGGTGTCAGCAGATTCAAGAGGGAATTCGATAGCGATTTGGGGAAGAAATTGATTGAGGGGTATGAGAGGTAGAATGATGAAGCATTTATATTTTAATCCTGCTGCTATTCATCCAGAAGGGGTTGAAATAAACTTTAGTTATGAACAATGCTTGGAATGGTCATTAAGCAGATTGATATAGCTCAGTGCATCGAGTCACTCATTCAATGCAGAGCCATTAAATACATCTTGTTGTAACCCATTAACTTGTTGATGGCATGATGGGGCAGTGATTTCAATTCAGATGCTAAATCATGAAAGATTAAACTTTACAGTGGGAATAAAACAAAGTATTGTAACCAGGAAATCTACAAAATGTTGAAACTTAAATTAATATAATTTATGAAATAATAGATTGGCCAAGAGCATGTAATTACTGCAGCTCAGGTTGTGAATACAACCACATATTCTCCATTAATTTGCTATTCTGTACCCTTCAAACACAGACAACAACAGCAACAACTTGCATTTATACAGGGTTCCTCATGCTGAGTAGCATCCCAGAGCACCTAGAGCTGACACACGCTTGCTGAAAACTACTCACCAAGAAGTGATAATTAGCTTTCCACTTTACTGGTGATCCTTACACTTAGCCACAATGCAAGAATCCCATATTTCAAGGAGTCAGTTTGACTCAATTGGAAATGCTCTTGCTCTTATCTCTCAGTCAGAAGATATTGCGGATTTGAGGTCTCAGGGTATTACTGCTTTTTTTACCTGTGTTTCACATGATGCTTTACAATCCCAGTTAATTGTGTGCTCCTATGAAGCAGGATGTGGCTTGATTGTGGGTATATGAAATGACTTAACCATTTAGATGGTGAAACCCATATTTTTACAGGTTTTTTTTGTGCTTGTTATTATGCCTCCTGCATATAGCTCATTCCCCCTGTGCCCCCATCAGTGACTGTACTTTGAGCCTCTACACTCCGAAACTCTTGGACACTCTTCCTCCTCTTTGTCCCTTCCTTAGCCATCTTCAGATCGAGCCTGAAAATTCTCCTCTTCGACCATACCTATGGTAATCTCCCCCCAAGCTGGTTTCATGCTCCGCCACTGTCAAGCATTCTGGGAGGCTACCCTGTGTGAGGGGCTCTATATAAATGCAAGTTGTTGTTGTTTTACCAGTTGGGCAGTTTTTTAGACTTCCTCTGGAAAGTCATGAATTTGGCCTGTGGAGCCATCAATCTAAAATCTGGGTAAGCCTTCAAGGAGGCTAGGGAGTGGGCGAGGCAGATGGTTTGCGGTATGGAATTCTGAAGGTTGGGGCAGAGGGGCTGAAGGCTGGCCCGCCAATGGTGGGGCGGGTGGATCGAGGGACATGGAGCAGGCCAGAGCCCGCTAAGCGGAGGGAGCAGACAGGCTATTAGTGGGTTAGGAGGTCGCAGAGGTTGGATGGGGCAAGGTCATGAACAGCTAAAGGTGAGGACCAGGATCTTGAATTGAATCCTCTACACTATTTGAAAAGAGAAAGGAGTTTTGCATGGTAAACTGGCCAACAATCCATCAGATTGATTGATCATTCACTACATTCGCTATTTGTGGAACTTTGCTGTGTGCAAAGTGCCATATTTATAACAAATAGAACGTTACTATACTTGACAGCAATTCAATGATGTAGTTTTAAACATTTTAACATGATAGGTGCACTATCAAACCAAAGATCATTTATTTATTATTATTCAATACAGTGAGTAATAATAAATAAATGATTCAGGTTGGGTCTGAAGCATTGAGATTGCTGACCATGGCATTTCAGTGAATCTTGGGAGAGGACACCTTAAATCAGATATTTTTTCTGACCCACTCCACCATCAATCATTTACACCGTGGTATAATCAGCATCAAGCTTAAAGGGGGATCGTCTTCAAATGCAAAAATGTTCGTCAAGCCCTTTTCAGTGCGTCATGTTTGTCTGGCAATTACATCTCATCATGCTGCATAATGATGACATATTTAAATGCCATGTATACTGTTATAACACGTCAATAAACAAATGAGAACTAGTTTGCCAAATATTTTTCTTGAAGACGTTGCCATTAACCTAATTAAGAATTTGTCATATGATGGTCTTGCAGAGTAAATTTCGCTTATACTATATCCAATCCTGACTGTTACCTGCTTGTTGGTATCAATGGTATAGATATAACATTAGTATATCTATAAATACCATCATCTAGCTTGAGAGACAAACAGCAAGTTTCAAGTGGTGCACAGACAGTCTCTTGGGTGACGCACCGTAATATGGGTTGGAATGGATTTTTGTAAACTACAGCTGAGTTATTTCAGCTTTGTCACCACACCCTTTACAAACTAAAAATTATCTGTCAGTCAAGGAGCTAAAGCTAGTAGTTGCCATAGTTTCATCACAATGGTAATAAACAAAGTGACAAAACAAAGTGAGAATAAATACTTTTTTGGAAGGCCTGTGCAGTATTTTGTGACTTTTCTGATGTCATCTGGGCTAATGACCTGCTTGCACAAATTGCTGAAACTGCAAGGGCATATTTATGTGAAACAAGAACAGAAGCAGGCTCTGCTGAGATGTTGTTCATGGTAGAAAAGTCTGTTGACACTCTTTCATGCTCGTGTATGAAAATCTCATAAAGAATTTACCGCAGCAGATGTTACTTTCAGAATAGGATGCAAGAGAAGATTGGGTTGGAACTCTAAAAGTTGACATAATAATTATCATTGCATTTGATATTGTGCCATTCGGGTCAGTGGGGCATCTCAAAGTGCTCCATGGGATTTATTGTAAAGTGTAGTGACTGTGTATTTTGTAGATGAAAGCCAACAAAATGTGGAAGCAAAATGAAGTGAGTACATGTTTGCTCAAAACAAGTACAATTTACTGAGCATGTTCACTGTATTGATGTTTACAGCATTAGACATAATTTGAGGCTTTGCTATGGATGCTATTTGATTTCTTTCCCAGCCTCTATCAGCCTCTGCTCCCCCTGCTTTATATGCACTCTCAACTTTGGGAGGTTTCAAAATTGAAATATGTTTGTTGACAGAATATAGCAGTGAATAAAACCCTTTTAAAAAATATTTGGAGGCAAATTATTATATTTTTCTTCTTTTCGGTGTTCTGAGTGAGAATTGGTAACTACTCACCAAGCAGGCATTGGACCACTAAACTTTAAGGTTCATGCTCACTCCATGCAATGGCTTTGCAAACTGACCCATGGAGATTGGGGAGGAGAAAAGCACTGTTTTATGACAATATTTAACTTGCCAATAGAGTAATAGTATTGTCAACATTGCTCTAGTCAGTTGCTCAAGGCACCATTGATTTTGCATGTTTTATATTTTGACCTGCTTGTTGCTATCAATGGGATTGATGATAATCATCATGTTAAATTCATTTGCATTCCCTTTTTTTTTAGCAACATGCACCTCGCTCAAAGGTCAAAAAGCAGTTTTCGAGAGTGTTGCAGCAAGTAGATATGGGACATTGTCACCAGGAACAATCATCCCTACACTCGACAATTTCACACTATGCGTTTACTTCAGACCTACTCAGATTATTGAGAATGGCATGATGGTGTTTACCTACAACACCGATCGGAAGTATGTTTCACGCTCCTCAAGATACCATGAGCTTGGGATCATGATCAAGAACAGCAGTCTAATATTCTGGCTGTTTGGCAGAGAAGTCAAATTGGACTACAGGTTCTCCTTAAACAAATGGTATCATTTATGCTTAATGCGGAACAATGCTAACCATGAAATACATCTCTATTTGAATGAGAGAGAGATACATACTGAATCTCAACTGCAGAATTACAAACTCTTCCCAAATGGGAGCCTGCTACTTGGTCAGAGTCACAAGCGGAAATTTGACCGGCTGCGAGTGGACCTGGAGTTGGCCTTTGTGGGGGACTTATACATGTTCAGTCTGTGGAATTACACAAAAAATCACGAGATATCAAATCTTGGATGTGAAGATGGCAATATTATTAAGTGGGACAGCCAGCAATGGGATTTCATGGACTTACCCTTGGAGTATGACAATTTACTGCCGTGTTGTAAGTACTGTAAATCAACTGCACACCAAATATCACTCCTTCACACTGACTGTACACCAAATATTTTATTACTCTGGTATTCAACCCCCCAAAAATCCTATTTGTTATTGATAAAGCAATAGCACCAAGCAGTATTAGGATTTCTTAAGCTTCAAAAGCCACAAAACAAATCATTAAAATATACCTTGTTTTCAATTGAAACCACAACACAAGTGTTTGGATCACAACTGGAACCTTTGCATCAATCAGCAATAGCTGTCTGGCCGTGCCTTTAGTTGTGTCCTTGTCACTTGTACTTATTGGGAACAGACTGATTTGTGGAGTAATCTACATAATGCGTTACTACACATATATCCTTTATTCCCATTGTGGTCTAACTTACAGTGATTTCTAACTGTTGCTTACAAGGAACTACAGTAAAACCTCGATAACCCGACATTCCAAAAGCCGACAACGTCTTAAAATCAGCACAATTTCAAAATACATATAGTATTAGATTTTTTCTGATGTCGGCAAATTTCCTGAAGTTTGGAACAGTTGCTTGTAATTCTCCAATGCTGTGGGTGGAGCTCGGGCACTGTTTGGCTTCATGCTGTGTTCACAGCTCACGTGGTTTATGGGGCGGGCATCCTCAGCCATTTCTCGGGTAGGTTCTAAATACCAGCAAACTCTGAAATCTGGGAGGTGGGTGGGCCCAACCGTGCCAGATTATCGAGGTTTTATTGTGCTGGCGCATTATTTATCATGCTGATGCATAGCCACTCCAACACAATCTACTTTCATAGAGGAGATATTAACAACAACAACAAAATTACACTTGTATAGCGCCTTTTATGTCAGGAGGACGTCCCAAGCCGCTAGACAGTTACTGCTTCAGACCCAAGCTGGGGAAGGGGTGGGGGGATAGGAGATGCCGATGGGTCCATCGAAGAGCAGAGTCTTGAGGCGAGAGTTCAAGGAGACCAGGGAGGGGGCGAGGTGGAGGCTTACCCGCCAATGGTTGAGTGGGTGAGTCGGGGAAGTGGAGCAGGCCAGAGCGTGCTGAACAGAGGGTGGGGAGGCAGGTTGGTAAGGGGATAGGAGGTCACGGATGTAGGGTGGGGCGAGGTTGTGGAGGGCTTTAAATTAAATATTAAGGCACTGCACAATGTATTTCTCGATACCAAAAATAATTTTCACTTAGATATTACCAAGGAATCTTGTTATAAATTGTTGCACATTAGAACCCCTTTTGAAAATCATAGAAACTTATTTTACTGACTTACTAAATGTTTATTCCAGATGCTTCAAACTTCCCCTCATTCCAAACTTTTCCTACTGCAATCTGTTCGAGTTATTCAGAAGACTTCAGACTATCTAGATTAAACACAGTTGTCTCAAAATGCTGACAATCACCTGAGAGTTAAAATCCAAGCTACAGATCAAAGATCCAACTCCCTAGTGTGTGGATTCAGATCTGATGAATGCACCCATTTGTATGGTATAGACTCATGTATAGACAGGCCTACTGTGTCATGAAAGTTGTTTATCATCATTTAATGTTTCCACATGAATATCAGGTTCATTCTGTCAATGAATTTCTCCAAAGTATCATATTTCTAAATGTTAAGTATGTTTGTAAAGTTTATCAGTACTGAGCTTGAAATATTGCTAACAGAGCTCCCTGTGTTAGGTCTCACAGATGACAGGTAATAAGAATTTGCCTCCTTCTAAGGATTCCAGTGGTCTATGCCCAGATCAAACAATTCATTAATAAAATTCTAATCTTTTAGGTCACGAGTTTATGGAAGTTAATTTTAAACGTTCAGGTAAGTTTCCTATACTCTGGGGGTTTCTTGGTTTGTCCTTGAGGTACTTTTCCTGGTCACTTTGCCAATGCTTCTTTTATATACCTCTGAAGATCTTATGCAAAGATGTGTTCATACTCTAATTTTTACAGTACATTGGTATACGTGGGTATGTTCAGAAAAATCAGACAGGAGAAAGCTGGCTTTTAGGAGATGAAGGATTGTTAGAATCATAATTTGTCACAATTCAGGCTTTAGATCCATTTGTGTCACTTCTGAGGTATAGCACAGGATAGAGAATAGTGGATAAAAAGCTTTAACTTGTTGGCACATGTGGCACATGTCTTAACTCTCCCTCAGTATTTGCTTATCATATGGCATTTTTATGAAACATCCATAATTTTTTTTTCCCCTGGGCAGAGTGAGACAATGAGTGTTTTGGGAATCTGAACTGCACCCTCAATAGAATTTTTAAATACTGTATAACCCCAAATCTTAATAAAATCCAATCCCATAAGTCATTATTTATAACTCACTAATACATTTAAATCCGTTTTTATTATTCAATGGTAGCTTTCACTTAGTAAAAATAAAATCAATTAAATAACTAAAATAACACATTATAGCATCGGCATACTAGAAAAGGTTAAGTTAAAGGGAGATATTGGAGTGAAATGTGTAGTATTTCTAAACAGGATTCTTCAACGAAGAAATTGAGTTCTGAAAGTGGGAACATTTTTCAGTAGCTGAAACTATGTGATGCTGAACTGTCAGATTTGTGGAGATTTTACAATGTGTTTTAGTCAGCCACATGTGGCTGACACATGTGGAAATCCATCACCAAGCTTAAGAGTATCCAAACCCAAATTAAATTTATGCATGGAATCTCTCTGTGTCTGGAGTGGGATATGTACTTTCTACTTGGAGAGTCACACTCCACTTGATTGATGAAATGAATCCCATCAAAAAATACCACATATTACACCCTAATGTAGTGTCTTAAAATATTAGAGCCACAGATAACAAAGCTTTGCAGAAAATCTTTCAAGAGCCTTCTTTTAGAGGTGTTTGGAGTACATTGCTTTACCATCTCGGGTCAGTGTGTTTTGGGGAAGTACTGTAGTTCCAAGTCCAAGCTCCTGACCATCTAGATCCATTATACAACCTCTAATTTGTGAACCAAATAAAAGAGAGGCTTTACTGTAAATAACAAATGTGCGATCTTTATATATTTGATTTGCTTTACACCCCACCACCCCCAACTACCCCCCGCCAATTCCCTCACTCACTGTCTGCACTCAGCTGGCTCTGTCCTCCTGTTTGTCCCTTGTTCCCTCTGCTCCAGGATCAGTGGTCTTGCCTTCAGCCACTACGCCAAGAATCCTGCCTAAAGACCTTCCTTTCTGATCGTGTTTACGGTCACCTACACCCTCCCTCTCCCCCTGGCTCAGAGTCAGACTGTCAAGCGCTCTGGGATGCTACCCAACCTGAAGGGCCCTATATAAATGCAAATTGTTGCTGTTGTATTCCTAACTGGCAAGTACATGTGCATGCCTCGGCTTGGAGCTACTAAGGGTGAAGTAGGTACCCTTACTACCTACTTGGTTAATTCCTTTGCTGCTATTCCTCAGGGCTCATGGGAATTTTGTTTTGGTCTGGTTTTTAAAATTTCTATCAATGGTTTCCTTGGAGGTGCATGTGAAAGAGTCTGTTGAAACAAAATGCTTTTTGGAATAAAACAGATCTAAGGAATGTTCTAATTCAATGTGATTATACTATGGGTAGATAGTAAATAGAAAGTTATGGATTTAGGGGGTCTTTATCTTTTCCATTATGGAACAATATTCTGTTTAGTTTAATTATAAGAATGGGATGGAGAAGCTTACTTGGCTGGCTGGTGCACCAGTGTCAGGCAGTTCGTAAGCGTTAGTTGGTAACCAAGTTAGTTAGTCACTTCTTCCCATATACTTTGGGAAAAAGGGAGAGAGACGTGTGTGGGTCATTTTCATTGCATTAGTGATGCAGAACAATACAACACAATGATATATCCAATGAGGTTAATGCCTTGCACAGAAACGATAAAATTTGGTCAAATATATTTTGCTCGTATTTGCTCAGTGCCAGTGACCAAAAAATAGATCTAATTTGCTTGCCAATTGTGAACTTTATCAAATAATGCTGCATTTACCATCCCAGCATTTGTTTGCACAATATGTTTGGAAGAACAGCCCATTGTATTGCAGTGGAAGTAATTACAGTTAAAAGGTTCACTTTCATAAAATCTCAGGAGATTTCTTAAAGACATCTTTTGTTTACATGACGTGTTTGAGAAGGTTAACTGAAAAAAATGGGGTATCATGTTTAATCTACCTCACAAATGCTTCTAATACTCATTGATGTTGGATAACAGAGTATGAAAACTATGGAACAAGGAAGTCAAGACATTTGCTTGGTAAGTATCTAAGAATTTTAAGTGGTTACTGCATATTTACGTTTCTATAAGTTACTTAACAAACTTCAAAGGAGCATTTAACAATATTGAAGTAATTTGGGGCAGATCAATTTTTTTATATATTAGTGAGTCATAAAACAGCATAATATAGTAATTCCTTTTAAATTATGTATGCATTTATTCCAAGTTCAATTCATATTGTAATGAACATATAACATGGTAGTCAGTCCAAGTTATGCATAAATAATCCATAAAGTGCAATTACCTAATTAAAATACGATACACTGGACATTTATATAGTGTCTTTCATATCAGAAGGGCACCACAAAGAGCGTCACACTCTTGACTATGCACCCAATCTGGGGGGTGGGAGCTGTGGGTGTGTGAAAGATGACTAAAAGTTTGGTCAAAGAAATACATCTTGAGGCAGGCAGGCTTTGAACATGGGAAGGGTGAGTGAATTGAAGTGAGTGAAAATCAGTAATCTCAATGGACTAGAACAAACCTTAAACCTAACTGGATAAATCCAAGAGGCAACCTAAACCACCAAATTATAAAAAATATGGACGAAGCTAAATTATCCAATTAATTACATAAAATATTACAGCACAGAAACCAGACATTCAACCCAACAACTCCATCATAAACTTCTAACCATCCGAATTATACAGCCATGACGAAGTGAAGCAAACTATCCATTGACGAATTGCAAAACGGTTAGCTAAACCATGCCTGAGAAAGCCTAACTAACTCATTATTATAAAGGCAAGATGATCCCAAAGATTAATTAAAGGACCATCATGATTGTGGGCTCCTTTGAGAAAATTAGCAATTAGTGACTATATTGTGTCCAGTTTCTGTTCTATTAATGCATATTGTAAATCATTAAAAGTAGTTTAAGGTCAACAGTATTGACTCGTGCATTTTTAAAAAAATGTTGCTTCCAAAGGTGACCTTCAAAATGCGAGTTGCATGCCTATAGTTCTGTATCAATCTTCTTGGACAGTCTAATTTTCTGATTGTTTGATAATCTTTACATCTTATTTTCTTGGTGCTCTAGTGGACCATGTAGTTGTTGCAAACTGACCTAATGATAAATCTTTACCACCAAAGTCCCAGGCTGTCCTGTGGAGGCTCCTATGCTCATGCGCGAGCGATTTATTTGCAGCTTCAGGTTCAGACAATCTCAACTTTACAGGATCCAATTTTGAATCTACCTGGTGCCTAGATCAATCAGAATACAAATATTGCACTTAGCATCATAATCATGTTATCAGTACAGTACTAACAAGTTGTGAGCTCAGTGGTTAGAGCACTCGCCTTACAAGCGTGAGACCTGTGTTTGAATCCAGGCAGATGAGGGCGAAACCTTGGACAAGTTTCCTTACTCCACACGCCTAATAATAATCCCTCCAAAAGAAACACAATAATATAATTGGTAATTTCAATCCAGGACTGTTTGTGGGACACTGATGTGCGCAATTCGCTGCTGCGTTTCGCCCACAAATATACAGGCAATTCCCTTTACAGTATATTCTGTGAAGCGCTTTGAGACATTGATAAGGTGTGAAAAGCGCTATATCAAATGCAAGAGTATTATTATTATATTATTTATTATTATAAAATTGCCGCAGAACTCAACTTCACTCAAACTTCAGATGAGTTGAAGTGAAAGATTATGTCTGACTACATTTTATGCTGAAAAACGCAATACAGAGCAATATAGAGCAGTTTAAGGTGAAATAACATTGAGTATAACAACTCCTGTTGTTATATTCCAATGTGTTGTTTCAACACACGATGCGTTGGTATGTTATGAGTTATGTTGACTTTATCCAGTGATATGTTGCTGTGCTACATGGATTTTACACTTACAGGATTTGTAAATTCCTTAAACACAAGTAAGGTTTGGAGAAGTTGATATCAATCAGCTAATTTATATTTTGAAGCAGGCCTCTCTAAACTGCGCATGTTTCATTCTTTAGTAGTCTGCAAGTTAGTCATGCAAGGTAACCATATATAGTGAGGCTTCATTACTGTTAACAATTCTCTCAATACTGTAGTATTGAGAGAATTTTACTTCAAATCATAGTTATGAAGCTTTGGTATAAATTAACAGAAATTAGGAAGAGCAATTCTTTCCAACCAAAAAGTTATTTGTATGCATAGAAATATACATGTATGTGTAGAAATAAAATAGGTGTAGGTGTATTATGTATGTACAGTATATATGTTATAGGTTTAGAATTCACTGCTGAGTCATGCCATTTATTCATGTTGTCTATTCCTTAGTCCTATACTTTTATTACTCACTTTAATAGCACCTGCTAAATTAATGAATTTGGCAGTCTATTACAGTGCTGCTGTATCCTGCAAACCATTTTGGCTCTTGCCAGGATCTGAATAGATCAAGCATTCCAAGAATAAAAGGTTTTAACTCATAATGATATACAATACTTTGAAGGATAAAAGGCTGATAATTTGATGTTACAATTGGACTTAAAACTGAGTGCCAGTAATCTTAGATCTAGCTTTGAAATCATCAATTCCATGGACAATTTGCAGAGAACCAAAAATTCACGGTGGATTCAAGTGTCCAGTTGCAAATGGTATTATCTTATTTTATAAAGGTAATATGACAGAATAAGCAATGAATGTGCTGGTACATAGAAACATAGAAATAAGCGTGGGTGGCCATTCAGTCCTTCAAACCTGTTCCACCATTTAATTCGATCATGGCTGATCTGTACCCCTAACTAATCCCTTCAATTCCAATTTCCTGCTTTCTCCCCGTATTCCTTAATACCCTGACCTACCAAAAATGTATCAATCTCACTCTTGAAGGTATGGATGGAACCAGCATCCACAACCTTTTGAGGAGAGAATTCCAGATTTCTACCACCGTTTGAGTGAAAAAATGCTTCCCGGTTTCACTCTTAAATGGCCTGGTTATTTGCCTTTGTTTTGGAATCCTTCACCAGAAAAAATAGCTTCTTTCTATTTATTCTATCAAATCCCTTTATCATCTTAAATACCTCAATCAAATCACCTTCAACCTTCTAAACTCAAGGAAGTAGTACAACCTTTCTTTTTATTACTATAAATAGATTTCAGAAGCGAAAGAGAATATGTTATTTTGATTCATTGTCCATAATAATCTGAAAAAACTTTCAGTAACTCCATCCACACACAAGCTTCAACACTCTTGCAAGTGATGAAACCTTCCCTAGCTACAGTTTTCACCAGAGCCCAGTAACTTGACACTTAATATTGATAGGATATAACATGCAAGAGACCCAAGACTGATCACTGTGAATGTTAATGCTAATCCATCTGCCTGTTGTTTTACTCCTTCACTTTGGTCAATATTCAATTATCACCAGCTATAACGCTGGCAACAAAGTCGTGTGATCTGTCAGTCACAATTCCTGGCCATACAAAACGCATCAAAGATCAAAGGAGTGCAGTTATTACCAATCATAATATGCAGCCCATAATCTTTACATGCCTCCTTTTAATCACGCACCTCGAGACAAGTGAGGTCTGTATCTAAGCAGAACATCCTGTTGAAATCTATCAGCAATTTTGTGCTAATCTATTAAAACATTTTGTTCATGTACAGCACCGCTCATTTAATCCTGGATTGTACTATAAAGATTCTATTGTTTACGATCTAAAAACATTGGACCTATAAAAGTCAGGAAGCAAATCTGCTTGACCAATTTCCCTGCCCAAATCTGATCTAACAGGAAGAATAAATGCGAAAACATATCCACAGGTTCTTTTAATTCATGCCAGTGAGAGGTTTTAGCATTCAGTTTGTGATGAATATAAATCATTGCTATTGCAAAGTGTATTTGAGATCTCCCTGTACAATGTTACCTCATTGAGTGTTTATCAGACTAGACCAGATGGCGAAATGTTGCGAGAATTTTGGTCAGCCTGCTGTCTGACACATGTGGAAAGAGTAACCAAACCGAACCGAGAATTCCATGCATCCTAGCTCCACATGGAAATCCCAGAGGTAGATTGTTCGAATGGAATGAATACTTTCTTACTGGAGGAACGCATCACACTTACATAATTCCAAACATTAAACCGATGTATTAAACGTTTGTTATAAGACACTGGAAATATTCATTGGCTTTAATCTACCATTGTGATCCTGCACAATACAAAATTTATCTTGCTGCCAACTCCTTACATTTAATCTTTAGCCAGAATCCACTGGTGAAACAAACAACCTGGATTCCAGAAAACATTTAATGATTAGGTCTCACGATGCTGTGAACTGATATTGAGATTCATAAAGGGAAAGCTCCACCTCCGCACTTAACCACGTCAAGACTCATATCTGGTGCAACCTGAAATACTTGTCCCAAGAAAACAACTAGTGTCTTGGTAATTGCCTCATAAAGATGTGTGAGCATACTTTAGGTGTTTCTCACAGATGCAGTGTTAAGTCCTCATATGTACATACACACCAAACTGGGAAGCAGTATTCAAAGGTAGAGGTAAATGAGCCTTGACAATGATACAACAACAACAACTTGAATTTACATAAATTCAACCATTCACGCCAGATGGCGTCTCAGAGCACTTCATAATAATGGATCCCGGGACTGAGCCAGGGGGAGGGGAAAAAGGTGAGCAAAAGTGCGGTCGAAAAGGAAAATTATTTAGCTGTGACCTGAAAATAGGAAAAGAGGGGGCAAGGTGAAGGGAGTGAGGAAGGGAGTTCTAGAGCCGCAGAGCTAGTGGCTGAAGGCATGGCCGCTGATGGTGGAATGGAGGATTCGGGGGACAAGGAGGAGGCCAAACCCAATGGAGCGAAGGCAACGGGTGTCGTGAGGAGAGAGGAGGTCAAGAGAGGTAGGGGGGTGCAGAGGAGTGGAGGGATTTGAAAACAACAGTTAGGATCTTGAAATCGATCCGCTCCGAGACAGGGAGCCAGTGCAGTCTGGCAAGGACTGGGGTAATTGTGGAACAAAATTTGGTACGGGTGAGAATGCGGGCGGCGGAATTTTGGATAAACTGGATTTTGTGAATGGTGGTGGAGGGGAGACCAGCGAGGAGGGCATTGGAATAGTCCAGCTGAGAGGTGACAAAGCCATGGACCAGCGTTTCAGCAGCTTTTGGGGTGAGATATTGGCGGAGACAGGCGATGGATCGGAAATGGAAGAAAGCGGTTCTGGTGGGGGACTGGATGTATGAGAGGAAGGATAATTGGGGTCAAACCTGTTTTGGGGGCAGGTCAGGTAGGTGGAGTAGGTGAGAGCCATGGGATTGAAGATGTCAACAAGAACCAGAGAGTATGGCCTTCTCTAGTTCTTACTTCTTCCCATACTTCAAAGCAGAAGCTGAGGAAATATTTTAGTGTGAGATTATGCAAGGTTCTAAAATTGTATTTCATAGGCCTTGCTCATTGGTTCAATCTTAGAAGGGGGAGGGGATTCATGTCATGAACATGCCTTCCCTATCCCAGTGAGTTCCTCAAATTGACACCATCACTGTGTGAAACACAGTTTACCTCAGCAAAGGGAGAGGTCACACTGGGGTGCTCTAATTCACCACTGAGAAGTTCAACAATTATTTGTGTCTCCAGGAGAGTGTAATTGAAGACTTGCTCCTAACGTACAAAGTTATATTCGCCCACAAAATACACTGTCACACCAATTTACAGTATTTCTGGTGAAGTATTTTGAGATGTCATTCCAACGTTAAAGGCACTGTACTAAATATAAGGGTTATTATTATGATTATAATAAGCCATAATCATAAGTAATGATTGTACAGCAGGTGTGAGAGAAGATGACTAAACTCACGAGAGGGGAGAGAGATTAGTGGCATTCTGTTTTCAGAAATATTTTATACTCAGATGCTGCTTATCCCATTAAACACTCTTGAAGGTGTTGGTCACTTAGAACAACACCAGTGCAGCATTTGGGTCTTTATGCAGTTACCTTTCAGAACTATCAATGAATTGCTTTGTTTAATATATTTTTATGCTGTCTCCTGCTGTCTTCACAATGTCTACACAGAAATAACCCCTTTAGGAATTTCTATCAATTATACCAATATAGTAATAGTGATAGATTGGAGTAATTTAATAAAAGGTGGAAGTTATCCTTATAGCACAGTTGCTGCACACCAAGACAAGTAAGAGCTTTACCTAAATCGTGCAACTTCAAAGTTCGAAGGCTGATGAAATGTGGAGTTTTGTGGATAGTGATTCTATTCCATGTCATGCCCTGTCAAAGTCATTTACTTTATGAACTAAGCACATGAATCTGAGCAGCTCCTATCTTCAATCTCTCTCTATGTATATTGCTGAATTCACTACGTGGATGAAATAGCAATTTGATTTTATGGGCGACCTGTTAGAATATCTCTTATTTCACCTAATCACTTTTTGTCCTTTCAGCTCCTTCCAAAACTATAAATGATCCAGCCATTGCATTGACACTCAACTTATTATTCAGTGTCCAGAGAATATTATTAACTACAAAATATAATTCTGATTTAATGTCAGTCCATAAACTATAATTTTGGTCTCAATTCCTTAAATCTCCTATTTAAAATGTGCCTGAGCAGACCTGTCTCATTAAACCAGGAGCAAGATGTAAAATGATGTTATATGTACTAGTCCAGCTCTGTTACTTCCGCCATCTTATTTACATGTGAGGTGTACTAATGAATGTTAGTTGTCTAAATAATTAAACTTGCAGAGATATTTGAGCAGATTGAATACAATTTGTACATGTGTAACTATACTGTATTTCCTGTGAAGTATGTTGTGGTATTCTATCAATGTGAAGAGGGCTGTATTAAATGTAAGCATTATTATTATTATGATAAATATTAATCCTGTTTAGATGAGTTATTTTGGGCCTACAGCAAACATCATTGGGCTACTATATTAGAATTGTTGGCGCTACTTTAGTCATTCAATCTGACCACTGGTTGTCTCTTTTTAGCTCATTCCAGAACAACTAGTATCACATTCCCACCATCCAGCTCAGCAAGTACCCGAGAATCATCTGACATAGTGATGCCATCTTCTTTACCAAGCACACCAGGTATGACAATCACTTTTGCCCAGAGATGGGCCAGTTTATAACCTGGGCATGTTGGACTGCCCATTGGTTTAATCCAAGAAGGGAGAAGGGACTTCCCTCATGAACAGACCTCCTCCATCTCAGTAAGTTCCTCAAATTGTCACTGTGGGAAATGCACCTCGGCAAAGGGAGGACTCACATTGGGGTGCTCCAATTCACCACTGAGTAGCGCAATAGCTATTTGTGCCTTCAGGAGAGAGGGAGTTTGGGGGGATTGGAGACTTGCTCCTAATATATAAAGTTATATTCGCCTACAAAACACACAGTCACACCACATTACAGTATTTATTGTGAAGTATTTTGAGATGTCTGCCCAATGTTAACAGCAATGTAAGGATTATTATTAGGATTATAATAAATAATAATCCTTTTTAGATGGGTTGGGTTGGAGCTAAAGCAAACATTATAGGCTATGATAAAGGAAGTGTAAGCAGTACTCATGTTTTATTCAATCTGATTTCTTTTCAGCTACTTCAATCATAACTCATAACACATCCAGTGGATCCATCTCAGCAGGTACCAGAACCCAATTTGTTTGGTACAGCATGTACTGCTCTAGACAGCATTAATACAGTTGTATTCATGTAATACTGCTTTATTCATGTAGGTGTATGCATGGCATTGGAATTCTTAACATTACATGACACATGTTATATCCAATTTGACCCCTGGTTGTCTCATTTCAGCCATTTACAACACAACTAATATCACACTCACAGCATCCAACTCGTCAGGTACCAGAAATCAATTTGTTTATATCAGGATTTACAGAAATGTTTGCTGACTGGGATTTCTGTTTTGATTTGTGTCAGTGTTTGGTGTAATGGTTCGTTCTCTTCTTACTGAAATGGCTATTCACAGTAGTTCAGTTCTCTATGTCAGTGCTGACTAAACAGCAGGTAGGAGACAGGCAGATGACTAAACCAATAGACACAAGAGAGGGGAGAGAGAGAGATCAGTGGTGTTCTGTTTACAGAGATACTCCACATGTCCCTTTCACCCAGACACTGAGTGTAAAATGGGATACATGGAATATCTGTGTAAACACTGAACATTCACTGAACTTTCTTGAAGGTGTTGGTCACTGGATAAAGTTGACTGTGACAAGACTAAGTTGTTGTTGAATTGCTCTCATCTGTGATCTAACAGCTCATGCTCCTCTTAAATGCTCTTTGCCACAATCACAGCAACAGCATCTTCTCCATGCTTCAAGGCAGGTACTACAAAGGGCTCTGTTATACTCCTCACTGAGACATTTGTGGAGTATTGTAGCTCAATGGTTAGAGCACTCGCCTTACAAGCGAGAGACT
The DNA here is from genome assembly GCA_035084275.1 of Hydrolagus colliei. Classification (NCBI taxonomy): domain Eukaryota; kingdom Metazoa; phylum Chordata; class Chondrichthyes; order Chimaeriformes; family Chimaeridae; genus Hydrolagus; species Hydrolagus colliei. The sequence continues at coordinate 66,491,661 of CM068745.1, forward strand.
TGGGTTTAATTCCAGGCAGAGTGAATTCATGGCAAGTGTCCTTACTCTCCACATGCCTACTAATAATCCCACAAACAGGATAATAAAATTGGCTATTTTAATCCACGACTGTTTGTGGACATTGCTGCTGCATTTGGCTGCCATGTGTTGCCCATATATATAACGTTAGTTCACTTTACAGTATAAACTGTGAAGCGCTTTAAGATGTCTCGAAGACGTGAAAAGTGCTATAGCAAATGCAAGGATTATCATTATTATTTTCAACTTGTCTCATCAGCATATTTCAGCAGAGGAACATTGGAAGAGGAGTAGGCCATTCAGCTCTTCAAGCCTGGTCCACCATTTAATTTGATCAGGGATGATCTGTACCTCTACAAATCCTTTCAATTCCAATTTCCCACTCCCCCCACCCCCATAACTCTTAATACCCTGACCTACCAAAAAATTATTAACTTCCCATCACCATCCTACATACCTAAATAGGAGTCAGCATTCACTGAGACAAACATTTCCGAATCCTGTAAAACTAATCTATGAAAGTACTGTGATGCAAAGCAGTTCATTTTTGCCCCTTTAGATGTGTAGAAGCTCACTTGGTTCCATTGAACCCAAGCACCGAGATCTGATGGTTTACTGCCCGTGACTGTCATGTCTATAGACCAGAAACAATGGCCATGCAGTTTGGGGGTGTCTGTGGTACATAACCCTGACATGATAAGTTGAATAACATGGTTAATTTTCCTGCTGTTATCATCATTTCTTCTTTACTATCCTTGTGTTCAGTCATGGATATGCTCTATATTTCACGGGAGCCAATACAGAACCGCAGAATCCTGTTTCATCCTCAAATGCCCTTCACACTTCACTTCTCTGCCATGACCTGCTCCACCTTTCCCTTCCTCTGTATCAGGCTTGACTTTGCAAACTACCTGCTTGTCGGCCTTCCTAGCTCCTCCCTCATCAGGCTGCAGATGATACAGAACTCTGCAGCTCATGTCCTGTGCCACACCAGGCTCCAGGACCCTATCACCTCTTCCGCACCCAATTCATTCCATGAACATGCCTACAACATTCCAGTAAGTTCATCAAATTGACTCTGTCACTGTGGGAAATGTAGGTGAAGCCTGAGGACCTCGGCAAAGGGAGAGCTCACAGTGGAGTGCTCCAATTCAACACCGAGAATTACGATAGCTATTTGTCCCTTCAGGAGAGTGAGGGTTTGGGGGAAGAGTAATTGGAGACTTGCTCCAAACATAAAAAGTTACATTCACCTACAAAACACCTAACAACAATATAGCACCTTTCACATCAGGGGGACGTCACGCCAGTTTAAATTATTTCCTGTGAAGTATTTTGAGATGTCCTCCCAAAGCTAAAGGCACTGTACCAAATGTAAGGATTAGTATTCCGATTATAATAAATATTAATCCTTTTTAGATGGGTTGCGTTGGACCTAAGGGAAACATCATTAGCCTATGATAATGGAAGTGGTAGCACTACTCATGTTGTATTCAGTCTGACCAATGTTTGTCTCTTTTCAGCCACATCCAACAAAACGGATATCATATCCAATGGATCCATCTCAGCAGGTACCAGAACCCAATTTGTTTAGCACAGCAGGTACTGCAAATGTGAACTGTGACGCTGTCTAAATAGTAAACTTGCTGAGCTATTTGGACAGCCTCAATACTGTTATATTCACTGCAGCTGTATGCATGGCATTTGAATTGTTAGCCTTACTTTACTTATGTTATATTCAATCTAACCCCTGGTTGTCTCTTTTCAGCCACTTCCAACACAATAAGTGTCCCAACTTCACCATCCAACTCAACAGGTACCAGAAACCAGATTGTCCATATTAGGATGTATGGAAATGTTTGGAACCAGGATTTTTGTGCAAGTGTTAGCACTACTCATGTTGTATTCAATCTGACCAATGTTTGTCTCTTTTCAGCCACATACTGCAAATGTGAATTGTGACACTGAATGTCTACTGTCCAAATAGTACACCTGCTAAGCTATTTGGACAGCCTCAATACAGTTATATTCATGGAGTTACTTTCTAGCATAATATATGACATTGGGATTGTTTGCATTACTCATGTTATATTCAATCTGACCCATGGTTGTCTTTTTTCAGCCCCTTTCAGCGCAACTCGTATGCCAACGACACCATCCACCTCAACAGGTACCACAAACCAATTTGTTTATACCAGGGTTTACGGAAATGGTTGTCAATTGGGATTTCTGTTTTGAATCATGTCAGCGTGTGATCTAATGGCTTGTGCCCTTCTTTTGACGCACAGTCACACCGCTTTACTGTATTTCCTGTGAAGCAAACTGTCATAATGTAAACAATATTTGTTTCCCTCTGCAAGTGATGGCCATTGATAATTGATCAGTTATAATAATCTCAGTGCTGATTGTACAGCAGATGTGAATGAAGATGACTAAACTCACGAGAGGGGAGAGAGATTAGTAGTGTTCTGTTTTCAGAGATATTTTACATGTCCCTTTTACACTCAGATGCTGCTTATCCCATTAAACACTCTTGAAGGTGTTGGTCACTTAGAACAACACCAGTGCAGCATTTGGGTCTTTATGCAGTTACCTTTCAGAACTATCAATGAATTGCTTTGTTTAATATATTTTTATGCTGTCTCCTGCTGTCTTCACAATGTCTACACGGAAATAACCCCTTTAGGAATTTCTACCAATTATACCAATATAGTAATAGTGATAGATTGGAGTAATTTAATAAAAGGTGGAAGTTATCCTTATAGCACAGTTGCTGCACACCAAGACAAGTAAGAGCTTTACCTAAATTGTGCAACTTCAAAGTTCGAAGGCTGATGAAATGTGGAGTTTTGTGGATAGTGATTCTATTCCATGTCTTGCCCTGTCAAAGTCATTTACTTTATGAACTAAGCACATGAATCTGAGCAGCTCCTATCTTCAATCTCTCTCTATGTATATTGCTGAATTCACTACGTGGATGAAATAGCAATTTGATTTTATGGGCGACCTGTTAGAATATCTCTTATTTCACCTAATCACTTTTTGTCCTTTCAGCTCCTTCCAAAACTATAAATGATCCAGCCATTGCATTGACACTCAACTTATTATTCAGTGTCCAGAGAATATTATTAACTACAAAATATAATTCTGATTTAATGTCAGTCCATAAACTATAATTTTGGTCTCAATTCCTTAAATCTCCTATTTAAAATGTGCCTGAGCAGACCTGTCTCATTAAACCAGGAGCAAGATGTAAAATGCTGCTATAGTCCAGCTCTTTACATGTGAGCTGTACTAATGCTATTTACATGTGAGCTGTACTAATGAATGTCAATTATCTAAATAATTAAACTTGCAGAGATATTTGAGCAATTTGTACATATGTAACTATACTGTATTTCCTGTGAAGTATGTTGTGGTGTTCTCCCAATGTGAAAAGCGCAGTATCAAATGTAAGCATTTATTATTATGATAAATAATAATCCGTTTTAGATTAGGTATTTGGGGCCTAATAATGAATAATGATAATGGGCCTAATAGTGGATAAGGATAATGGAAGTGTTAGCACTACTCATGTTTTATTCAATCTGATCTCTTTTCAGCCATTTCCATCACAACTCATATCACATCCAGTGGATCCATTTCAGCAGGTAAGCGAACCCAATTTGTTTAGCACAGCAGGTATTGCTCTGGACAGCCTGTTGTATTCATGTAATACTGTTGTATTCATGTACCCAGGTAGCAAGCCCATATGGGCCCCATATGGGTCAAATTGGGTTGATCCATGCCCATATAGGCCCCACATGGGCTTGCTACCTGGGTAGTCGTTTGCATAGCATTGGAATTCTTAACGTACTTTACACACGTTATATTCAATTTGACCCCTGGTTGTCTCATTTCAGCCATTTACAACACAACTAATATCACATTCATCGCATCCAACTCATCAGGTACAAGAAATCAATTTGTTTATATCAGGATTTACGGAAATGTTTGCTGACTGGGATTTCTGTTTTGATTTGTGTCAGTGTTTGGTCTGATGGTTTGTTCTCTTCTTACTGAAATGGCCATTCACAGTAGTTCAGTTCTCTATTTCAATGCTGACTAAACAGCAGGTAGGAGACAGGCAGATGACTAAACCAATAGACACAAGAGAGGGGAGAGAGAGAGATCAGTGGTGTTCTGTTTACAGAGATACTCCACATGTCCCTTTCACCCAGACACTGAGTATAAAATGGGATACATGGAATATCTGTGTAAACACTGAACATTCACTGAACTTTCTTGAAGGTGTTGGTCACTGGATAAAGTTGACTGTGACAAGACTAAGTTGTTGTTGAATTGCTGTCATCTGTGATCTAACAGCTCATGCACCTCTTAAATGCTCTTTGCCACAATCACAGCAACAGCATCTTCTCCATGCTTCAAGGCAGGTACTACAAAGGGCTCTGTTATACTCCTCACTGAGACATTTGTGGAGTATTGTAGCTCAATGGTTAGAGCACCCACCTTACAAGCGAGAGACTTGGGTATAATTCCAGGCAGAGTGAATCCATGGGCAAGTTTCCTTACTCCACATGCCTAATAATAATCCCCCAAAAGAAACAATAATAAAATTGGCTATTTTAATCCACGACTGTCTGTGGACACTGCTGCTGCAATTGGCTGCCGTGTTTTGCCCATATATATAGACCGTCAGTTCACTTACAGTATAATTTGTGAAGCGCTTTGAGATATCTCAAAGATGCGAAAAGTGCTATAGAAAATGCTAGGATTATCATTTTCAACTGTGTCTCATCAGCATATTTCAGCAGAGGCACATAGGAACAGTAGTAGGCCATTCAGCTCTTCAAGCCTGTTCCACCATTTCATTCGATCATGGCTGATCTCTACCTCTAAAAACCCTTTCAATTCCAATTTCCCATATCCTCCCACTCCCATATCCCTTAATACCCTGACCTAACAAAAATTTATCAAGCTCCCATCATCATCCTAAAACTGTACTGAAATAGGAGTCAGCATTCACTGAGACAAACATCTGCGAATCCTGTAAAACCAATCTATGGAAGTACTGTGATGCAAAGCAGTTCATTTTTGCCCCTTTAGATGTGTAGAACCTCCCTTGGTTCCATTGACCCCAAGCACCGAGACCTGATGGTTTACTGCCTGTGATTGTCATGTCTATAGACCAGAAACAATGGCCACATAGTTTGGGGGTGTCTGTCGTACATAACCCTGACATGATAAGTTGAATACCATGGTTAATTTTCCTGCTGTTATCATCATTTGTTCTTTGGATATACTCTACGTTTCACAGAGCCAATACAGAACCGCAGAATCCTGTTTCATCCTCAAATACCCTTCACACTTCACTTCTGTGCCATGACCTGCTCCATCTTTCCCTTCCTCTGTATCAGGCTTGACTTTGCAAACTACCTGCTTGTCGGCCTTCCTAATTCCTCCCTCCTCAGGCTGCAGATGATACAGAACTCTGCAGCTCATGTCCTGTGCCACACCAGGCTCCACGACCCTATCACCTCATCCGGACCCAATTCATTCCATGAACATGCCTACAACATTCCAGTAAGTTCATCAAATTGACTCTGTCATTGTGGGAAATGTAGGTGAAGCCAATTCACCACCAAGAATTGCAATAGCTATTTGTCCCTTCAGGAGAGTGAGGGTTTGGGGGAAGAGTAATTGGAGACTTGCTCCAAACATAAAGTTACATTCACCCACAAAACACCTAACAACAATATTACATTTGTATAGCGCCTTTCACATCAGGGGGACGTCACACCACTTTAAATTATTTCCTGTGAAGTATTTTGAGATGTCCTCCTAACACTAAAGGCACAGTACCAAATGTAAGGATTAGTATTCCGATTATAATAAATATTAATCCTTTTTAGATGGGTTGCGTTGGACCTAAGAAAAACATCATTAGCCTATGATAATGGAAGTGTTAGCACTACTCATGTTGTATTCAGTCTGACCAATGTTTGTCTCTTTTCAGCCACATCCAACAAAACGGATATCATATCCAATGGATCCACCTCAGCAGGTACCAGAACCCAATTTGTTTAACACAGCAGGTACTGCAAATGTGAACTGTGACGCTGTCTAAATAGTAAACTTGCTGAGCTATTTGGACAGCCTCAATACTGTTATATTCATTGTAGCCGTATGCATGGCATTGGAATTGTTAGCCTTATGTTATATTCAATCTAACACCTGGTTGTCCCTTTTCAGCCACTTCCAACACAATAATTATCACAACCACACCATCCAACTCAACAGGTACCAGAAACCAGATTGTCTATATTAGGATGTACGGAAATGTTTGGTAACCGGGATTTTTGTTCCTTTTACACTCAGGCACTGCTTATCCCATTAAACACGTGAAGGTGTCGGTCACTGGTTAAAGTTGACTGTAACATGACCAAGTAGTTGCTGAATTACTTTGATCTCTGATCTCACATCTCTGCACTTCTAACACACGGTCACACCACTTTACAGTATTTCCTGTGAAGACAACTCTCATAATATAAACTATGTTATTTTCCCTCTGCTCCTCGCTCCTTGTTCTGAAAGACCTCGAAAAGGTCTTTCAGAACGTAACTAATTTTAAGGTGTTCTTATAATTCACGTAAGCAGAACTGTGTCTCCTATGAATTAAAATAACACCAGTGCAGAACTTGACTCTGTAAGCAGTGACCTTCCAAAACTATCACTTAATTGCTTTATTTAATATATTTCCTTGCATTATCCTGCGGTCCTCCCAATGTCTCTCAGGAAATAAACACTTCATGGATTGAGACAACGTTCTTCCAATTAGACTAATATAGTCTTTCCAGCTCCTTCGAACACCATAAATGATCCAGCCATTGCATGGATACTCAACTTATTAGTCAGTGTCCAGAGAATATTATTAACTATAAAATATAATTTTTATTTAGATGTCAGTCCATACACTATAAATATGGTCACAGTTCATTAAATCTCCAATTTAAAATGAGCCTGACCAAACCTGTCTCATTGAAGCTGTAAAATGTTGTGACAGTGCACTCGTCCAGCTCTGTCCAGCTTTAGCTATATTATTTTTATGTGAATTGTACTAATGAATGTCAATTGTCTAAATTATTAAACTTACAAAGATATTTGAGCAGTCTGAATACAATTTGTATATATATAACTATACTGTATTTCCTGTGAAGTACGTTGTGGTATTCTCCCAATATGAAAAGCATTATACAAATATAAGCATTATTATTATTATAATAAATAATAATCCTTTTTGGATTAGTTATTTTGGTCTCACAGCGAATATCATTGGGCTGCTATACAGGAGTTGTTAGCACTATTTTACTCATTCAATTGGTTCACTTGTCTCTTTGCAGCTCCTTTCAGCACAACTAAGATTACACTCACACCACCCAGCTCAGAAGGTGCCCAAAACACATCTGACACAGTGACTTCATCTTCTTCACCCAGCACGCCAGGTATGACAATCAGTTCTGACCAGAGACGGCCTAGTTTATAAAGGTGGTGACGCTGGACTGCCTATTGGCTCAATTTAAGATGGGAGAGGGGATTCATGTCATGAACACACATCCCCATCCCAGTGAGTTCCTCAAGTAGATTCTGTCACTTTGGGAAATGTGTGTGAAGCCTGAGCACCTCGGCAAAGGGAGAGCTCACATTGGGGTGCTCCAATTGATCACTGAGAAGCACAATAGCTATTTGTGCCTCCAGGACAGTGAGGGTTTGGGGGGAGAGTAATTGGAGACTTGCTCCTAACATATATAGTTATATTTGCCAACAAAACACATAGTCACACCACTTTACAGTATTTCTCGTGAAGTATTTTGAGATGTCCTCACAACGTTAAAGGCACTGTACCAAATGGAAGGATTATTATTATGATTATAATAAGCAATAATCCTTTTTAGATGGGCTGCGTTGGACCTAAAGGAAACATCAACAAGCTATGATAATGAAATTGTTAGCACTACTTATGCTATATTCAATCTAACCATTGTTTATCTAATTTCAGCCACTTCTGACAAAACTGTCAAAACTGTTATCACAATCAATGGATCCACCTCAACAGGTACCAGAACCCAATTTGTTTAGCACAGCAGGTACTGCAAATGTGAATTGTGACATTGAGCATCTACTGTCTAAAGAGTAAACTTGCTGAGTAATTTGGACAGCCTCAATACTGTTATATTCATGTGATTACACTGTAGCTGTATTGCATTGGAATTATTAGCATGATAGTTGGTCCTTGCCGAACGCGGTGGTTACGTTCCTGGAAAATAACGCACTCGATAAAATCACGTTTGGTAAGCTTAATAAGTAATGGGAAAAAAGGGGTTAGGGGAATCCATCCACAGGCTATCCAACCTCAAGCCTCCAGGCACATCCAGATCCAACCAACGCAAGGTGCGTACTGAGGTGGGCTACAGCAGCTGACCTGCTCTCCCCACTCGTCACTCTCCCTGCTCTCACTGGAGACAATAAAACAGTACCTTACACTATCACAGCTTGGCTAAATTATTTTACCTTTGGTCCTAGAAATGTTAGGAGATTCTCTCTCTCTCTGTCTCTTCTGTTTGCAATGCCATCAGGCTGCTCCGAGGCCAAGGAATCATCGGACTTAGGCGGGAGCTGGTGGCTTCCTCCTAAGTGTGCATTGTGCATGGGGCAGTTGTCCTCCCAAATGTGCATGTGCGCAGGCCCAGCCAGTGCGTAAACGCAAATTTTATTCACGTTCCCCCAAAATTGCTGAATTTATTTCTTCACATATGGGCAAATCCGCACTCGAGAAAGTCTTGTTCGGCAAGGGTTGATTGTACTTTAATCATGTTATATTCAATCTGACTCCTAATTATCTATTTTCAGCCACTTCAAACCCAACAAGTATCCCAACTACATCATCCAACTCAACAGGTACCAGAAACCAATTTGTTTATACTGTATCAGGATGTATGGAAATGTTTGCCAACTGGGATTACTGTTTTGAATCGTGTCAGCATGTGATCTAATGGCATGTGCTCTTTCAGTTCTCTATCTCAATGCTGATTGTAGAGTAGGTGTGAGAGAAGATGACTAAACTCACGAGAGGGGAGAGAGATTAGTGATATTGTTTGCAGTGATATTCCACATGTTCATGTTGCACTCAGACACTATTTATCCCGTTAAAAAAACACATGTGTAGCAGTTAGTAACAGGTGACTGTGACATGACCAAGTTTTTGTTGAATTACTGTCATCTTTGATCTCGATCTCACAGCTCATGCTCTTCTCGTACACAGTCACATCACTTTACAGTACTGTATTTCCTATGATGAAAATTCTCATAATACAAACACATTTTTTTCCCTCTGCTCCTCACTGCATTGATAACATTCAATCCAATAATGTTAATCATTATCATCCAAACAGTGGGTTATTGTTAAAATCAAAAAGGTCTTTCAGAACGTAACTAATTTTAAGGTGTTCTTACAATTCACGTAAGCAGACCTGTGTCTCCTATGAATTAGAATAATACCAGTGCAGCACTTGCCTCTTTAAGCAGTGATCTTTCAAATCTATCATATAATCGCTTTATTTAATATATTTCCTTGCAGTCTATTCCTGTCCTGCCAATGTCTCGCAGGAAATAAACCTTGTATGGATTGAGACAGCTCTCTTCCCATTAGACCAATAAAGAAACAGTGACAGGATAGAGTAATTAAGGAAAAGGTGGAAGTTATCCTTAGAGCATATTTGCTACGCACCAAGACAAATAGCTCCTGTGGCTCAGTGGTTAGAGCACTTGTCTTGCAAGCTGGGGAGATGAAGCTGGGGGATCTGTGTTCGAAACCAGGCAGGTCAGAGTGGAACCTTGGGCAAGTTTCCTTACTCCACAACTCTAATAATAATCCATCCAAAAAAACCACAATAATAAAATTGGTCATTTCAATCCACGCCTTTTTGTGGGACATTGCTGTGCGCAATTGGCTGCCGCGATTCGCCCACAAATATACAGTCAATTCACTTTACAGTATATTTTGTGAAGCACTTTGGGACGTCGATAGGATGTGAAAAGCGCCATATCAAATGCAAGGATTATTATTCTTATTCTTAAGTAAGAGCTTTACATAAATCTTGCAACTTAGTAACAGGTGACTGTGACGTGGTCATGTCACTGGTTCAATAAGTCAGTTGAGATATATTAATGAATTTCAATTGTCTAAATAATTAAACTTGCAGAGGTATTTGAGCAAACTGAATACAATTTGTACATATATAATTATACTGTATTTCTTGTGAAGTGCGTAGGGACGTTGTCCCAATGTGAAAGACAAGCATCAAAAGTAACAATTATTATTATGATAAATAATAATACTTTTTTGATGAGTTACATTGATTCCACAGCAAACATCATTGGGCTACTATAGTGGAATTGTTAGCACTACTTTAACCATTCAATCTGACCACTGGTTATCTCTTTTCAGCATCTATCAGCGCAACTAAGATCACACTCACGCTATCCAGCTCAGAAGGTACCCAAAACATATCTGACACAGTGACTTCATCTTCTTCACCCAGCACGCCAGGTATGAAAATCAGGTCTTCCCAGAGATGGGCCAGTTTGTAACCTTTGTAACCCTGGACTGCTCATTGGTTCAATCTAAGAAGGGACAGGGGATTCATGTCACAAGCCTTCCCCATCCCAGTGAATTCCTCAAATCGACTCTGTCACTTTGGGAAACGTGTGTGAAGCCTGAGCATCTTGGCAAAGGGAGAGCTCACATTGGCGTACTCCAATTCACCACCGAGCTGTCTAATGGCTATTTGTGCCTGCAGCACAGTGGAAGGTTGGGAGTAATTCGACACATGCTCCTAACATATGAATTTATATTGGTGTCCTGTAGGTCAGTGGTTAGAGCATTCACTTTACAGGCGGAAGACCTGGATTCAATTCCAGGCAGGGTGAAACTTTGGGCAAGTTTTCTTACTCTGGATGCCTTTTAATAGTCCCTCAAAAAAAGCATTAATAAATTGGTCATTTCAATCCAAGACTGTTTGTGAGACCAGCTGTGCACAATTGGCTTCCTTGTTTCGCCCATATATATATGCAACAACAAAATTACATTTGTCTAGTGCCTTTCATGTTGGGAGGATGTCCCAAGGCACTGGACAGTCAGTGTTTCAGACCCGAGCTGGGTTCAAGATCGGGGAGTGTGGACCAAAAGGACCATCAAAGAGAAGGGACTTGAGGTAGGACTTGAAGGAAGTTAGGGAGGGGACGAGGCAGAGAGATTGCGGGATGGAACTTCAGTGGTTGGGGGCAGAGTAGCTGAAGGCTCTCCCACTGATGGTGGGGCGGTTCATTCAGGATACATGGAGCAGGCCGGAGCCCACTGAGCGGAGGCCGTGCACAGGTTGGTAGGGGGTTAAGAGGTCACAGAAGTAGGGTTGGGAAAGGCCATGGAAGGCTTTCAAGGTGTGGACCCGGATCTTTAATTGAATCAGTCAATTCACTTATAGTATATTCTGTGAAGCACTTTGAGACATCTGGAAGACATGAAAAGCGCTATATCACATGGAACGATTATTATTATTAAATTCGCCCACAAAACACAGACACACCACTTTACAGTATTTCTATAATAAATAATAATCCTTTTTAGATGGGTTGTGTTGGAGCTAAAGCAAACACCACAGGGTATGAAAATGGAAGTGATAGCACTACTCATATTATATTGAATCTGATCACTGTTTATCTCTTTTCAGCCACTTTCAACACAACTCATAACACGTCCAGTGGATCCACCTCATCAGGTACCAGAATCCAATTTGTTTAGCACAGCAGGACTGCAAATGTGAACTGCGGCACTGAGCATCTAGTGTGTAAATAGTAAACTTGCTGATCTATTTGGACAGCCTCAATACTGTGATATTCATGAACTTGCCCTGTAATATACAATGCCACAGAATATACTGCAAAGTGAAATGTCTGTATATTAGCATGGTTAATGTGTAGATTTGTAATACTGTTGTATTCATGTAGCTGTATGCATGGAATTGGAATTGATAGCATTATTTTACTCATGTTATGTTCAATCTGAACCCTGGTTGTCTCTTTTCAGCTCCTTCTAGCACAACTCGTACCACATCCGCAGCATCCAACTCAACAGGTACCAGAAATCAATTTGTTTATATTGTTGACATTCAACTGTAGCATGTTAGCTCTCATCCATGACTTGATGTCTGACTTGAACAACTGTCAATGGCCATCACTGTAAGAAGAGCACGAGCCATTACATCATGCCCTGACATGATTCAAAACAGAAATCCCAGTTAGCAAACATTTCCATACATCCTGATCCCACGACCCTATCACCCCATCCTCTCCTGCTTTCACTGGCTTTCCATCTCCAGAGGACACCGTTCAAGATCACTTTCAAAATATACCATGGCCTTGCTTCTCTGCCTCTGCAACCTCCTAACCCCCAACCTGCCCATTCCCTCTCCTCAGTGGCCTCACGCCTACTTCAAGTCTCCGTCTCTCCCGCCCCACTATTGATAGGTGGTCCTTCATCCTCCACCATCTTGAAATCTTCCCCCACCCTCTAGAATTCCATCCCACAATCCATCCACCTCATCCCCTCCAGGGCTGGCGCTACCTTTAGGCAAACTAGGCAGTCACCTGGGCACCAAAATTTGGGGGGCATTAGCCCTGCTTTGACGCCTAAAGCATGAGTCGCCACAGCAGCTCTAAAGCCAGCAGGAGTGGCGGTGGCAGCAGACAGACATCTTGTCGCCGGAATCAGACGGTCTGAGTGACAGTGAGGCACCCAGCGATATCGGTGAGGTCTTCGGCTCGGTCATCAGTTCTCCCAGCAAGAGGGCTCCACTGGAGATCAGACCTGCCACAGGCAAGGAGCTGCTCCAGGGATGGGCACAGGGCAAGGTAATGGTACATATAGCAAAGTGGGAGCAATAACAACAACAAACAAGATTACATTTATAGAGCGCCTTTCATGTTGGGAGGAGGTCGCAAGGCGCTGAACAATCAGGTTGGGACCCGAGCAGGGGGGGAAGGGTCGGACTAGGGGGAAGGGGAAGGAGACTGGGAGAGAGGAAAGAGTTAGGAGGGGAGCAGAAGGCACGGTTGAAGAGCAAGGTCTTGAGATTGGCCTTGATGCAGGAAAGAGAGGAAGTGAGGTGAAGGGATTGCGGGATGGCGTTCCATAGTGTGGGAGCAAAAAGGCTGAAAGCCCAGGCACCGATGGTGGGGCGGTTTGAGTGGTGGACGTGGAGCAGGCCAGAGCCTGCTGAGCGGAGGGGATGGGCAGGCTGATAGGGAGACAGTAGGTCGGAGAGATAGGCAGGGGCAAGGCCGTGAATGGCCTTGAAGGTGAGGACGAGGATCTTGAATTCGATCCTCTGGAGATGGGGAGCCAGTGGAGACGGGTGAGGGTGGGAGTGATGTAGTCGCGGAGCCTGGTGTGGGAGAGTACATGAGCTGCAGAGTTCTGAATAATCTGCAGCTTGTGAAGCGAGGAGCTGGGAAGGCCGATGAGGAAAGAGTTCCCGTAATCCAGCCTAGATGTAATAAAGACATGTATGAGTGTTTCGGCAGCATGAGGGGTGAGGTAGTGGCGGAGTCTAGCAATGTTACGGAGGTGGTGGAAGGCTGTACGGGTCATGGCGCAGATATGAGGGAGGAAGGACAGTTCGGAGGCACTGAAGCAAGCCGATCAGGAGCCTTGAAGGTTGAGGAGATAGGAGAGGCGGTGGAGGAGGGAGCCCTGCTCACAGATGGTCAGGATGTTGTTTGACCTTGACCAGAGCAGTTTCTGTGCTGTGGGAAGTGCAGAAACCCAAATGGAGGGGTTCGAAGAGTGAGTGGTTTGAGTGTAAAGAGTAGAGCTGGGCAGTCACAGACTTGGGCTTCACCTCATTCCCCCCACCCACCCCCACTTTACTTAAATAAACAAGTTTGTTTCATAAGTAAATGTATAACTATTATCGTTACTTTCATTGATAATTAATTATATTAATTTTTAATATTAACATTAACTTATCAAAAGTTACTACGGGGCGCACATTTGAAGGATTGCCTAGGACACCAAATACCCTTGTGCCGACCGTCATCCCCTCCCTTGCCTCCTTCAGGACCCGTCTCAGGACTCTCCTCTTCTCCTTGATTTTAACACTTCATACAATCATAGAATTATACAGCATGAAAGGAGGCCATTCAGCCCATCTAGTCTGTGCCGGCTCTTTGAACAGAGCAACTCAATCCCACTGCCCAGCTTTCTCCCCATAACCTAACAGATCTGCTCTTCCTAAATAAAGATCTACTTCCCTTTTAAAAGCTGTTATGGAATCTGCCTCCACCACCTTTTCAGGCAATGCATTCCAGATTCGAACAACCCGCTGAGTGAAAAAATTTCTCCTCAGCTCCCCTCTGCTTCGTTTTGAAACTATTTTAAATCTGTGACCACGAGTCACTGATTCGCCCACAGTCTTTCCCTATTCACCCTGTCGAAACCTCTCATAATCTTATAAACCTCTTTTAGGTCTCCTCTCAATCTTCTTTGTTGAAGAGAGAATAAGCCTAGCCTATCTAGCCTTTCCTCGTAGCTGAACTCCCTCATTCCTGGTACCATCCTAATAAATCTCCTCTGCACCCTTTCCAATGCCTTAATATCCTTCCTAAAGTGTGGTGACCAGAATTGTGCACAGTACTCCAGCTGAGGCCTAACCAAAGTCTTATAGAGGTTAATCAGCACTTCCTGACTTTATGGTTTTACAGAAGGTACAGCTGCTGCCCTTTCTCTCCTCCCTTTACCCCTTCCCTCCCTCTTCCCTCTTCCTGATCTTGCCCCCACCCATCTTTCCCTCCCTCTCTTCCTTACCCCCTTTCTCCCCCCCTCTTCCTCCCTAACCCTAACCTATCCCACCTTTCCCTCCCTCTCCCCCCTTACCCTCTTTTCCCCCTTTCTCCCCTGGCCCCATTTTCGCGATTGTTTGTGGGGACACTGCTGTGCGCAATTTGGCTGCCGCATTTCGCCCACAAGTATACAGTCGACTTTCCTGCTTTTCTTCCCCCTGCCTCGACCCCTCCCCTTTTGCTTCTTTACCCCCTTTTGCCCCTAGTCCCACTTCCGTGACTGATTGTGGGACACTGCTGTGCGCAATTTGGCTGTCACGTTTCGCCCACTAATATACAGTTACTTTTCCTACTATTCTTCATCCTGCCCTGATCCTTCCCACCCTGCTCTTGTCCTACCTAACTGTACAGCGCCTTGGGATGTCCTCTCGACGTGAAAGGCGCTATATAAATGTAAGTTTTGTTTGTTTGTTTGTTGTTGTTTAGCTTGAAAGTACCCCACTCTGCTGTATTTGTTTTGATTACCTCTAGCTCCCACTGATACATTAGGGCAGTGAGAAAGTAGGGCAACAAAAGGCCACCTGGACATCATACGCCTACCTTACATCTAGAATTGACAATATGTTCAAGAATTTCATCAACTCCAAATTATCCATTAAGCTTGGACTCTTATTAAATGTGCTATGTCACAAAGGAGTATTGTCTCTCAATCATCACCACCTTTTATTCAATATGACTAACATCACGCATAATTATCTATTACACACTCCCCAGAAAGGCGGTGGAATTTCAAGAGGAAATTAAATAGCTATGTGGCGAAGAAATATATTGAGCAATTTGAGGAGTTTCAGCCTGTATCGTTCCTGGATTCATCAGTTTCCCTTAAATAATTCCATTACAATCCCCCCTTTAATGCCCCAGGAATTTCTGGCAATGTGTAGCCACTCTGTTCCACTTCACAAACGTACCCAGACATTTTCTGCTCCAAAGATAAATCAATTATTTTGATTATAGCAGTGTCAAGCACTCTGTGAAAGGCATGATATAAATGTAATTATATGTATTCATTTTCAGATGCTTCCTTACCAGTAATTTACTTTCCTCTTGCCATCTAACAGGCATTGTACATTGTACTCTACTGCGCACTACTTTTGAACACATTGTGACCTTGTTATATACTTATTGAACTAATTCTATCCCATTTTGTAATGCAACACAACCCTTAAGATTTGCTACAAAAACAGAAATCACTGGGAACAACCAGTGGGTCAGGTTGGTTGTGTAGGAAAGTCAGTCAACATTTTGGGTCCACAGCCCTTTGTCTGAACTGGGAATGTTGCGAGGGAGAGGCTTTCAAAGACTAACAGAGAGAGAGAGAGGCAGAGCAAGGAAGACAAAGGAGAAAATGGGTTAGAGGGCAGGGGATAATGGGTTAAAGAGGTGTTAATGGTCTAAAACAAAGTGGTGGGGGGGGGATTGCAACACAGCTGGAGAAGTGGTGTTAATAACATCAAACAGAGGGGGTGAAATTGTAAAAGAATAGGCAGAAGAGGGTGAGGGGGAAGGTGAGCGGTTATCAATCAAAAGTTACATTTGTATATCGCTTTTCACGTCGAGAGGATCTTATGGAAATCATTAACACCTTTTCTCTCCAGTTTTGTTGCAATCCCCCCCCCCCCACTTTACACCATTAACACCCCTTTAACTCAGGTCTCCTGCTTACAAGGCGAGTGCTCCAAACTGAGCTACAGGACTCCACAATACTGAGACTCTCTTCCATCCTTCCCTCCTGGAGTATTGACATTTTTGAGGATCAGTTCCACTGAATGGTGGAACAGAATGTTAATTTTTCGTATTCTTTTGATGTTAGATTGTTATATGAGGCCAGTACATTTCTTTCCTTTTCCAATTCCTTGGTTCACTTTTGCACCTGACACACTCAGATTAACTCAGAGGAAAGGCACTTGCAACCATTGATTAGAGCACTCGCCTCAAAAGCGAGAGATCTTCGATTCCCAGAAGGGCGAACCCTTAGGCAAAGTTTCCTTCCTCCTTTCTCCCTCAAGAAAAAACAATAATAAATTGGTCACTTAAATCCATGACTATTTGTGAGACACTGCTGTGTGCAATTGGCTGCTGCGTTTTGCCCCCAAATATACAGTAAATTTACAGTATATTCTGTGAAGTGCTTTGGGACGTTTAGCAGACATGAAAAGCGCAAAATCAAATGCAAGGATTATTATCCTTTCTATTGCTCTCCACCAGTGGACTGCTGTGTCAAAGCTCCATCTACTGGCATGGCTGAAAAGAAGTGAATTCACTGGTATAAAGTGTACAGCTGTAACTGTTCTACATTGATCATCATTCTAGATCCTCATGCCCAATTTGCATGAACAACCTTGCAATTTGCCCTTGTTTCAATACATTTATTACAGATGGATTACATTGGGGTGCAGATTATCTACATTTGTTCCTCTAAACCATTTTATTTTTATTAAAAGAAGACCTTTCTCTTTGACCGAGCTTTTGGTCACCTTCCTGCCCCTGCCCCTGGCTCGGTCCCGGGATCCGTTACTGTGAAGCGCTCTGAGACGCCGTCCGGCGTGGAGAGCGCTATATAAATTGAAGTTGTTGTTGTTGTTTTTATTTGTATTCATGTTTACCAAGCAGTAAGCAGTAAGGTTGGAGGATCGCTTTTCCGGGGGTAATACCGGTAATCCCTTTAAAGGAAAATAATAATTGGGTCACTCAATATACAGCTCTTTTTGGGATACTGCTGCATGCAATTGCCTGCCGCGTTTTCCCCACAAAACACAGTAATTCACTTTACAGTATATTCTGTGAAGCTCTTTGAAACGTCTTGAAGATATGATGCAGCACTACATCAAATGTGAGGATTATTATTTTTTGTTATAGGTAACATCTACTACATTTTAAGCAGGATTAAGTCACCTTCAGATCAAATTGAAAATGTTTGCCAGCAGGTAAGTAATTTACTTTTTAAGTCTTTTCCACTTTATTCATGTAGTGCCATTCTTGTCTCAGAATCAGGAAATCTATTGTTTCAAGTTGGCATTTTGAGCTTTCAGTCTAGGCTGACAGGTGTTGTCTTTCAGTTGATAACATTTAAACAAAGCTCCTCTTTTTCCGTTCAGGAGATGGTTATAAATTCCATGACATTCCAAGACAAAAGATTTGTTTTTGATAATATAGATGCTGTATCAGATTGCAAGAGTCTGTTAATGCTGTATTAAATACAAAATTACATTTATAGAGCGCCTCTCACGTCGGGAGGACGTCCCATTCAGCTTCAAAATCTAATTTATTGGGGTCCAGTTTGCAGAGTTTGCATTATTTGAAACAGTATCTATGTCTATTGCTGATCTTCTGGAACTCAGCTCAGATGCCGATTGACACCTACAGTCTGCTATGTTCCAGCAGCTTTCCTTGGCTTAACTGATGTAGGAACTGGGATAAGCAATCAACTGGAGTAATAGTGGGTCCAGCTAACTGCATGATTTATTATTGATAAATCCTTTGCTCAAATTGGAGCCTAGAATCAGTTATATAGACATTTTCGATTAAACTTTAGCTTTGATCAAGGGTCAGTTGGTAATTATTTGGGTCTAACGTATGACTGGGCTGCGGAAGGAGAATATAATAAGAACTAGACATGTTATAGCATATTTCATAAAGGATAACATTTGCAAGCACTTTATAGAGACAGAGTGGGAACTCAAGGATGGTGTTTGATGGAGAAGGGAATTGATCAACAATGTTATTGATGAGAACCAGAGTGACAGGGGGTGGGATGTGAGGAGAGGGTTTGGGAGAGAGAGATCCAAAGAGCGAGAGAATAGTGGTTGGGAACTTTGTCTGCAGACATGGGGTAAATTTCCCGGATGACACCCAACTCTACTTTCTGCTTCCACTCTCAACTCCACGACTACTAATGTTCTGATTGCATGCCTGTCTGACATTGAGTCCTGGATGAAAAACAACTTTCTCCAGCTGAATGTCTGCAAGACTGAGGCCCTCCTGATTGGCTCGCCTCAGCGCCTCCGCACCTCAGACGCTGACACCATCAGCACCCAAGGCTGCACTCTCCACCTCTCTAAGCCAGTCAGGAACCTGGGTGTCTTATTCGGCCCTGAACTGTCCTTCCTTCCCCCACATCCGCACCATGACCAGTACTGCCTTCCACCACCATCTGCAGACTTAGCCACTGCCTCACCCCTCAGGCTGCTGAAACCTTCATTCACGCATTCATCACATCATGGTTCGACTATGTGAATTCCCTCCTTGTCGGCCTTCCTGGATTTTCCCTTCACAAGCTGCAGATCATCCAGAACTCTGCAGCTCGTGTCCTCACCCGCACCAAGCTCCATGACCACATAACTCCCACCCTTGCCCGGCTCCATTGGCACCCCATCCCCCAGAGGATCGAATTCATGATCCTCGTTCTCAGTTTCAAAGCCATCCATGGCCTTGCGACCCCCCACCCCCACCCCCTCTGATCTGCTGTCCTCCTATAAACCTCCCCGCCCTCTCCGTTCAGCGGGCTCCGGCCTGCTCCATGTCCCCCTCCCGACCTGTCCTACCATCGGCAGACAGGTATTCAACCTCTGTCCCCTACACTCTGGAACTCCATCCCACAGTCCCTTTGCCTCGCTCCCTCCCTCGCCTCCTTCAAGGCTGGTCTCAAGACCCTCATCTTCGACCGTGCCTTCTGCTGCTCTCCAAACTCTCCCTCCCCTCCTAACTCTCTCCCGCCCCTCCCCCCTACTCTACCTCTCTCCCTTGGTCGGGTCCTGTGCTGACTGTTCATCGCCTTGGGACATCCTCCTGATGTGAAAGACGCTCTGTAAATGTAATTTTGTTTGTTGTTTGTTTGTTGTCGCCTGACTGGATATGGATGTACACCAGGTCTGAGTTTGGGGAGTGGAGGGATTGGGTGGGAGTAGAACTGGAGGAGATCACAGAGACACAATGAAGCATGGGTATGGAGGCATTTGAAGATCAAAACTAGGATACCAAAAGAGCAATAAAAATGTGTTTTTTTTTAAAAAGAACGATGAATATTAATAATTTTTACTTCACCCACACAGTACAGAAATCGTCTATGCGAGCTTTCTGGCAATTACTCATTAGAAAAGAAGGAAAATGCAACTGTGAAATGGTCGAGGTACGTCCAATAATAGGAAAAAATTATCGACTGACTGTCCTAAAGACAATGCTTTCAGTATAAAGCACTGTATGTTGTTTTCGCCGGTTGTGCTCCAGCAGTCCAATGCACAATTTGTATTCCCCAAGCCTTGACTCTTGCTAATCTGTACCCAATGCCCTACGGAATTATTTAAACCGGATGCACCCCTCCGCAGGGAGAGTATGTATTGCATTTCAGACTCAGGAGATTTCCATGCAGAGGTGGCATACATATGTGGAACCCTGTCTGGTTTAGATATTCTTAAGCATGGTGATAGATTCCTGAAACTGTCAGATACCCAGCTGACCAGAAAAAGTATGGTTAATATTGTAATTAACTGGAAAAGGCAGTGCAAACTGGTGCAGCAATCTACACCTGTGCTCTGCAGCGCACAGCCAAGTGCAGTGTCCATTAATGAGCTAACCTCTTTCCCACCACATTTGGAAGACTTCAGATGTAATACTCTTTTGATCAATCTCAAAAAAATGAAGGACACAATGAACATATCATGATTGGAACTGAAGCTATTCCAGTCCTATGTCCAGTCCACATTTCTTTAATGTGCTATTGTAGTAGATTCCACTGAAGAGTAAATTAATACATAAATTAAGCTATGTTATAGACTGATACTTATGATTTGTGTAAACTGCCTCTAGACCTCTTGGTGCAAGTAAAATAAGTGTTTGCAAATTGTTGATATGGTCATTGAGAATTAGCTACACAAAGCATCTTGCTTGTTCAGACTGCTGACTGAATCTGTGTCAATCACAGAGTGCCCACTCTGTGATTGACACAATGCTCTGTGGAAAATCTGTTCGGTATTCTACCAGAGGTCGTGGATGAGATGCATGGAGTGATTGAAGGACACGTTAATATACATATAACTTAAGATGGCCTCTTCTTTCAACAATTAAAATTGATTTTGCAACATAAATAATTTGTTTATATTGTCATTTCAGCATGAATTCAATCTGCAAAAACAACTCAATCAATGCTTTTGAGGTAAATTACTTTTGCTGAATAGGCATTTTAGCATAATGAACAACAATAACAACAAAATTACATTTGTATAGCACCTTTCACGTCAGAAGGACGTCCCAAGGTGCTGGACAGCCAGTATTTTGGATCCGAGCTGGGGTCATGATCGGGGAGGGTGGAGGGATGGGAAAGGGGTGACTGATGGCACAGTTGAAGAGGAGGGACTTGAGGCGGGACTTGGGAGGAGGCTAGGGAGGGCCGAGGTGAAGAGATTGTGGGATGGAATTTCAAAGGTTGGGGGCAGAATGGCTAAAGGCTCATTGATGGTGTGCTGGGTGGGTCGGGGGACTAATTCAGGAGTGACTAAGCATTGCAAAATAGATTATTTTAAATACTGAAATTGCTACAATATGGTCATTATTAGGATAAACTTCCACCTGGTCCCAGATTTACTTTATTTGTGTAGCATTTATTAAACACCAAAAGTGGAAGGAACTACAGTACTGTATATAAATCTAATTTGTTGTTGACAAATTGCATTTATATACTGTAGTGCCTTTCACGTCAGTAGGAGAATGCGCTGATAGTTGTAACTTGGTAATTCAAAACACTTCCAATAATTCACTAACCATTGGCATGATACATTGAGGGTAGAATGGGATAGGTGAACTTTATACAGGCAGGACTTGTTCTAGAAAGTAGAAAATTGTCATCCTTCAGTGGAGGGATAAACTTCATTCATTTCAAAGCAGCTAGAATTGGATAAGTTAAAGTTCAATTCAGCCTTAACTTTGATGCCAACTTTCTGTAGTTTGAAAGGCAAGTTTTTAAAAAAGCTTTGAAAAATATTACAAAATAAACAGTTTTGTAAAATTAAGGCTGTGCTCAAAAATTTGTCAAATTCTGGATGTTCCGATTCAATAGAGTAAATCTAGACCCAAGTGGAATTTCATTTCAATTATTCTATTTAAACCTTGTTGAGGTAAACAGCAGCAGATTATTTTTATAATTAACATTGAAATAATAAACATTTGCCAGTGAAAATTAGTCTGAGTTGTTGGGACTAATTCTGATCCATTTAAATGTAACTTTATTTTTACTGAAACTGATCTGTTTCCTTGTTGTCTATTTCATCTTACAGGTCATTTTGGTTTGCCCTAATGTCACTAAACATGTTTGCAGGTAAGTTCGATGGTAAGAATGAGTGTGCTTTATGTGCAGAGCCCATGCCTAAATTTGTTTGTTTAAAATTTATCTTTTACTTCATGGCTTTTTGTGAGTCATTGCTGTGCACAATTTTGCTACTGAATTTGCCTACAAAAATCACAAAGCGACATGATGTGGCACTATAGCAAAAGCAAGAATTATTAAATTAACTGAAAAGTATGAATTTATCTATAACTGAAGACCAAAACATAAAGGTTCAGCTTTTTCAACTAGTCACTGGAAAACAGATATGTGTTGTGTGGTAAGTTGACATTTTGTAAACTAAAGGAATTTCTTATGTGTTTCTTTACTTTTAGTTGGTTTTACTGTGCAACCAAAATAAGGTTGATTAATGAGAGCATCGTCAATGTATATAAAATCCTAGAGGATTTGAAAGAATTTGCCTCAAATTCTACATTTGTGAAGGAATCCTTTGAAGGTAATTTTAGTTTACACCGCTGTTTAGCAAATGTGTTGGACTGTTGAGACAGTACTATATTTATGAATGTTTGGTAGGTTTGAGGGGTGGAGAATGGCACAGTCATGACTTGGATGTAATGAGCTTTCCTTGTCTATCTGTTTTAACTTGATCCATTATCCGAGATCCAATTACAGTTGATGTGTGAGAACTTTGCTAGTAGTTTAATTTGGCACAATGTACTTCAGATAGAGTCTGCATTTAGGCTCTGATTCTTTATTGATGAATCCTGTTAAATACTGCAAATTAGATCCCAATGTTTAAAAAGAAAATAAAAAGGAACTAAAGTTGAATGCAATTTAAATATAACCATTAAATGTTTTCTTTTGAAAAGGCTAATTCATGCTGGTCTTTTAAAAAAATCAAACATTGGATTTTTAAAAAATATATATATTTTTGATTTCTAAATGTGGAATGGGGGTGAGGTGGTGGTGGGGGGAGGGCAGAAGAAGTGACTCCCATCCAATCACCAGATATGACTTTACATGTCTGATCTCCAAGATTTTCCCTCCTACAAGATCCACTTCTGAAGCAGAGGCTAATAGGATTCCTGATTTTAAGGAATTACCCAATGTCAAGTAACTTGTGAATGATTTGAAAATGTATTGAGAGCTGAAAATATTGCTCCTGTATTTGCTGAGTAATACTTCTTAAATTTTTTAAGATTTAGTTTTCTATTCCACAGATAAGGACAATTGCAATGATTATCTAGAAGTGTGCCCTTCAACTATTCCAGACCGACCCATAAATTGGTAGGTGTCAGAAATTACTGAAATTTGACATGAACACTCAAGGATCACTGTGTCTGTATGTGTGTAAGGTTTCTCTGCTAAGGATCATTAGATTGAAGCTACTGGATCAACAATTGAAGTTTGAATAATCAAAGCTCGCAGATCAAAAGTTCCTACTTAGATAGCTAGCCATTCAAAGATTGAAAGCTTTAGAATTATGTTTGATCTCATGTCATTTTTATTTTCAACCTAGCTCTTCTATGCCAAGACTATGCACTAAAGTATTTTTCATTATATGTTTCTTCTTACAGCGTTTTTAATAAATCCATTTTGATTTCCAATGAGGAAGACACATGTAATTCGGATCCACTGCTTACTATTGTCACTGCAGGTAATTATCAAGGAAGTTGATGGTCTGTCTACACTCCTGGCTTCAGAAGCTGTGAGCATTCCGAAATAGTGTGAAACCACAGACTTGCATATTTAGTAATGATGCGTTAGATTGCAGAATGAGAGGTGAACTGCAGTAGTAAATATGTTCGGGAAAGCTTTCTTATATATTTTGTAAAACTATTCTCTTAAATGGATCCATTGTCCTGGGCTTGTCTTCTATCCTGATGACCTGATAAAAATTTATTATGAAGAGTAAAATGGTTCAAAATCTAAGTTAATAATTGCAGGAAAAATTGAAAATATTTTATGTGTTAGCATTTACTGGCAGTGTGCAGAGAGCAGAGAGCAGCACCAAGTGGATAAAGAAAGAAGGCAGTTCCCACAATACTGGTTATTCTTGATAGACCCGAGTGTTGCAAACTGCTACTGTGGCATGTGTTAAATAGGATAATGTCAATTAAATATTTTGGTTAAATATGTAGCCTGCATACTTTCTTTTTCAGACTGAGATACCATTTAAATCTGTCCTTCTCTAAGTGTTGTATTTTCTCTAAGTGCTTGTAGTATGGAATTTTAACATTTAGCAAATCTCCAAGATCTGTCTCCAAACTTGTTTGGCCCCTGTGTCATTGGCTAGGATGATCTAGGTGCATAGGGTGGAGGTCCATTTAGTTGGATAGGTTGCACGTTTCTTGAAACTGATATAATAAATAATAACTTTTGCATTTGATTTAGTGCCTTTTCGCATTTTCAAGATGTCTCAAAGAGCTTCACAGAAATATACAGTAAAGTGAATTGGCTGTATATTTTGAGCGTGATATACCATACCCAAGTACATGGCACTAACTAGGTATAATGGTATACTTGCCCTCACTGCTCATATTCTTTCCAGGATTTAAGTGTGTCTAGTTCTCTTCACATGGGTCCAAATAATCTCATTTACTTGTTACAGTAAATGTGGCATATTTAAGGCACCTTTTGCTCCTCCCCATCAGGCATCTCAACACAACAGACAAGTCAGTTCTCCTGAGGATATGCTAAATGTGAGAGTCCATGTTGGTATCTGTATGAATGATTATTTCTTACAGAGGTAAAATACTACCCACATTGTCCCTCCTTTAATTTCATTTTAAGAAAAGCAAAGAATTTTAATGTCTGATTATATTAATATCATACCTTCTGTCTCCATTTTCACATCAGATAATGCTGCAGAAGTTGCTAACGCCTTACTTGAACTGTCAGGAAACACTGCCATCCTAACTGCGGCTGACATTTCCCTCATTGTATCCAAACTGAATGAAATTTTGGATGTGGCAAATGTAGTTCCAGGGCTTGCAGAAACACTTGTTGGTACTGTCAGCAATCTCCTGAATGCCTCTGTAGATGTTCTGGCTTCATCTTCCACAAGGTAAGTAGCGCAAGCTTCTTTGTATCATCAATACCTACAGTTTACTCTTCGGGCTGAATTTCCCCATATGGGACAAATGATAGCATTGATTATCAAATGTTCACTAAGCCTCATTATTGGTGGCTAGTCTTCAGCCAGTCTGCCCACAAGCTCTGGAACTCCATCCCTTTGTCTCTCCGCCTCGCTCCCTCCCTGGCCTCCTTCAAGTCCTGCCTCAAGACCCTCCTCTTCAATGGTCCCATCGGTCATACCAAATTCCCCCTTTTCCATCCAACCTTCCTGTCCCCGATCCCAGCTCAGGTCTGAAACAATGACTGTCCAGTGCTTTGGGACATCCTCCTGATGTGAAAGGCGGTATACAAGTGGAATTTTGTCGTTGTTGTTTTCTGCTTGCATTCCTAAATAAACCAAAATATATCTTGCCAGAAGGCATATTCAATATTGCTCCATTTGTGGCTTACAGTTCTGCTGTTCATGATTCCCTTGCCTTTGGCACTAATGTTGTTAAGCTATTTGTTTCCTTTCCTCGTCTTCTGAATGTATTTTATTATTTTCTCTTCCACTTACCCCTCAATGATCCTTTGGATATATTTTTGCCTTACAGCATTTCACTATTTGAGAATTATGCATAGTTAGCCTTGGCAGTCAGTCTTAGAAAGTTATTCTAAGGAGAGCCTCTGTCAAAAGTTAATTCTCATCCAGGACTGGATATCTGACAGACAATCTGTCAGTACAGTAGTACAACAACTTCGATTTATATAGTACCCTCCACGCTGGATGGCATTGTAGTCCTGGAGTCGAATGTAGAGGTAGAGAGATAGAATTGGGTGTCATCGCATACATGTGGAAGTTGACCCCCTTCTGCAGGTGATGTTACCAAGATGATGTCCTTGCATTTGACAGAGCACCTTAACACGACAACTCAAAGGGATTCAGAGGTTTTACTGTGAAGTATAGAGACTGTATTTGTAGGCAAATGCTGCAGCCAATTGCTCCTGTAGCTCAGTGGTTAGAGCACTCACCTTACAAGCAAGAGACCTGTGTTCGAATCCAGGCAGATCAGGGCGAAACCTTGGGCAAATTTCCTTACTCCACACTCCTAACAATAATCCGTCCAAAAAAAAGCACAATAATAAAATTGGTCATTTCATAAGAACATAAGAATCAGGAGCAGGAGTAGGCCATTCGGCCCCTCAAGCCTGCCCTGCCATGCAATAAGATCATGGCTGACCTTCTAATCTAACTCCACCTACCCGCCTTATCCCCATATCCCTTAATCCCTTGATCCATAAGAAATATATCAATCTCAGTCTTGAATATGTTCAAGGACTGAGCATCTAAAGCCTTTTGGGGTAGAGAATTCCATAAATTCACTACTCTCTGAGTGAAGAAATTTTTCCTCGACACAGTGCAAAAAGGCTGACCCTTACTGTTAAGGCTATGACCCCTAGTTATAGTTTCTCCAACCAGGGGAAACAGTCTCTCACTATCTACTCTATCATGCCATTTAATTATCTTATAGGTTTCTACAAGATCACCCATTCTTCCATATTCTAGAGAATATAGGCCTAGATTAGTCAACCTATTCTCATAGCTCAACCCCCTCATCCCAGGAACCAACCTAATGAATCTGCGCTGTACCCCCTCTAAGGCAAGTATGTACTTTCTTAAATTAGGAGACCAAAACTGCACACAATACTCTAGGTGCAGTCTCACCAGGGCTCTTCAGTTGCAACAAGACTTTTCTACTCTCACATTCTAGCCCTTTTGTAATGAATGCCAACATACCATTCCTAGTCTTCCTAGTCGCTTGCTGTACCTGCAAACTAACTGTTTGTGACTGGTGTACAAGGACACCCAAGTCCCTCTGAACGCTAACACTATCTAATCTCTTCCCTTCTAGAAAATAATCTACTTTTCTGTTATTATGACCTAGGTGAATAACTTTACACTTACCCCATATTATATTTCATCTTCCACCTTCTTGCCCACTCACTTAGCCTATCTATATCCTGTTGTATTTCTTTTGCATCATACTCGGTGTTTACTCTCTCTTCTAGCTTCGTATCATCCGCGAATTTAGATATTTTAAATTCAATGTCCTCATCTAGATCATCAATATAGATTGTAAATAGTTGAGGTCCAAGCACTGCTCCTTGTGGCACTCCACTAGTCATATCCCACCAATCCGAGAAGGATCCGTTTATCCCTACTCTCTGTTTTCAATCCATAACTGTTTGTGTGACACTCCTATGCGCAATTGACTGCCACGTTTCGCTCACAAATATACAGTCAATTCACTTTACAGTATATTCTGTGAAGTGCTTTGAGACGTCAATAAGGTGTGAAAAGCACTATATCAAATGCAAGGATTATTATTAGTAGTAGTAATTTCCCACAATATACCCATGCAGTGAATGCTGAATTTTATTTGGAAATTGTTGGCCAGGATACCATAGAAGCATCCTGGTTCAGTTGAAGGCATACAGAAACAATGGAAACTCCCCTTTCTTTTCAAATAAACCATAGGTTAAAAGTCTTATGCAAAGGTCAGCACCTCCGACAATGCACACTTTCTCACCCAGAGGTGAAAGATGCTAGCAACCGAACCAGGTTATTAATGCACACCTCAGCAAAAATCTCTGCATAGTGATCAAGTGAATCCTGGCTGAATTTCCCATCCATTCGTTTAACAGTAGCTCTCTGGTGGCCCAACAGAGAGCAAATAAATGAGGACGGACTGAGAATTGAACCTGAAATCCAAGTTTATATGGTCTAACGTTTTATCCGTTAGGCCAAAAAATAAATTTTCTTGCTTAAAAATTTCTTTATTAATATAATAGAACATGGATTTACCTACACTAAAGCGAATACTCAGTAGGACCACTTCTTGACTAGCCCACGGGCCACTTTCCGGCCATTAGGGTGGATCTTCATCCAACCTACAGAGGCAATAACATTCAGCACATTACTGTAAATTCTGGCACTAGTTCCATATCTGTATGTTTATTTTAGCGTGTGGTGGGATTAGGGTCCGTCGATATGGAAAATTTTCCGATGAGATATATTGATGGGCTCATATCGAGACATACCGAAATATCGATATTACTCGTACTGCGCATGCGCATTCGGAGTGCGCGTGCATCCCGGGTGCGCGCGCATCCCGGGTGCGCGCGCATTCGGGGCCTATCTTCTCAGGAGGTAAATATCTTTCTCTCTCTGTGTCTCTCACTCTCTCCATCTCTGTGTTTTTCTGTCTGTGTGTCTCTGTGTCAATCTCCCTCTCTCCTCTCTCACATCCCCCCCATCTCTATCTATCTGTATATTATCACATCCACCCCGTCTCTCCCCCCACCCCCCGCCGTCCCTCTTTCGCACCCCCCACCCCCGTCGTCTCTCTCCCCCACCAACCCCCAGCCGTCTCTTTCTCCCTCCCACCCCCCCCGCCGTCTCTCTCCCCCTCCCCCCAGCCGTCTCTCTCTCGCACCCCCCACCCCCGTCGTCTCTCTCCCCCTCTCCCCCTCCCCCCAGCCGTCTCTCTCCCACTCTCCCCCCCCAGCCGTCTCTCTCCCCCTCTCCTCCCCACCCCCCAGCTGTCTCTTTCTCCCCCTCCTCCCCCCACAGCCGTCTCTCTCCCCCTCCCCCCAGCCGTCTCTCTCCCTCTCTCCTCCCCCCCAGCCGTCTCTCCCCCTCCCCCCAGCCGTCTCTCTCCCCCTCACCCCCCCACCCCCAGCCATCTCTCTCACCCCCCCACCCCCAGCCGCTGCATACCTGTATATTGTATTCGAGGACTGTGAATACAATATGGCGGCTTTGCACCTCGGTCTGTGCATTGTGTATAGAGATGAGCATTCTGGGTCTTGTAGTTCAGTGTGCTCGCATGCCGATTTTTTACCTCGATATATCGTTTTTTCGATATATCGATATTTTTGAAATGTCTTTATCAGCATATCGATATGAAAATTATGTCGGGTTTTATCGATATATCGATATATCGCCGGACCCTAGGTGGGATGGGGAGAGAGAGACTACACTATAAAGCGGCATTGCAGGTCCAGATTGTTGGATTATGGAAGTTCCATTCTCAAATATATATACGTAGTTCTTTCCATGATTTCAACTTGCAAACTACTTCACATCACTGTAAATTACATTTATTTTGGTAGAAGCGACTGTTCTTAACACGGTCAAATTATTTCCACCACCCTTTTTCCCATTAATCTCTGCTCCGAGCTTCTAACGGATGATTTTCTTTATCAGAATGGTACAAAGCGTGGACAAGATTGGGCTCCGACTCAATTTCTCAACAGACTCTGTAAAGATCTCCTCAACATCATTGGCTCTAGCTGTGACTAAGATCAATGTGATGGGCTTCAGTGGGGCCAATTTCAGCATCAGCAACATCACAGATCTCCAGGTAACCCAGAACATGGGTTAATTGTCTTTAGGTCCAGTGTCCTCCAGTCAATGCAGTGGACAAGCTTTCTAAAGCTATTTAATAGAACTGTTAGCCTATCCTGCGGGGAGATGGCCACTTGTACTTGTCAGCCAATCATGCTTAAATTATTTTTGAACGGCCAGGATGAGAAAAATCTCAGGCCTAACCAACTGAACCACCGTGAGAGCTTAGCGTGTAAAATATTTTTTTTTTGATTGAGATGCCTTCTGGCCTGTACAGAGATGGCTGTATTTTACTGATGTGTTAGTAAACATTGAAACATCATTGAATGTCACCATAAATCATTACATTATGCTTGGTCAACCAGTGCACTATTTTCCAACCAGTATTTTGTGCAGCCATTTAATTTTCATGCTCCAATGTGTATGTGCCAAATTAATTGGACCTTGGAATATTTTTAAATTTAGATTTTACTTTAATAAAGCATATTGGAGAACCAGAATCAATTTGGTTGTGGATGAATAAAGAATCTTTATTCAGAAATTATGCCCTTCTGTCTGACTAAATATGTAGGCACTGAAAATGATGTTTCTACTGTAGATGGAGGGAACTTTATTATACGCTTTTGCAAGAGGGTTTTGTTTCCATTGTTTCTCACTGAACTGCAATGCTTGAAATGTCAAGTATTCAAAACCGCTCCCTGTATGAATGGAGCTATATAAATGCGAGTTATCATTGTACTTGGCAATCACATAATTTTACATCCAGTCACACATCCAGGATTCAATTGAATAGAATAGTTCAAATTTTACACGACGTGAAGAAACAATGCCATATGAACAAAGTTGACTCCAAGTTGAAGCTTCATAAGTTTTAACCAATTTGCGTTTGATTAAATATATAAAAACTTTGAATGTTTCTACCTCCTTCAAGAATAAATAAATGTGTAAATTATACTGTCTGTAACTTTCCTATCCTATGTTTAGGTCTCTCTGGGTGAAGAGTCTCCCCAGACCCAATATGCTGCTATTCAGCTTCCAAACTCTCTGCTGACCAATCTCCAAACTCAGGATGTGGATCTAGCTTCCAGAATTCAGTTCTCATTTTATGAAAAAGATACAGTCTTCCAGGTATATATACAGTCTCTATTTCAGCATGTCTACATATCATCAACAGGATATTTGCACACAGTGTATTGGGGGAAGAGAGGTAAAGCTGTTCTTAACATTTTGAAGAGGAGGACAATTGTTTCCAGAGTCGCACTTTCCTTGGGACGTCCTCTCAACATGAACAGCGCTCTTAAATGTAATTTTGTTGTTGTTGTCTACAATTCTAGACAATTAGTTGGTTTTGTCTGTTGTTTAAACTCACATAACTCAGTTTAGTGAGGTTTTTAATTGCGTTGTGAGATGGAGCATTCACTGTTTGTGGGACACTGCTGTGCGCAATTGGCTGCCACATTTCATCCACAAATATACAGTGAATTCACTTCACAGTATATTCTGTGAAGCGCTTTGAGATGTCTAGAAGACATGAAAAGCGCTATATGAAATGCAAGGATTATTATTATTCAAGCAGAGGCACAGATAACCTCTTGATCCTGTAACACAGTGTTACTAAATAAATATTTAAATAAATGTTTACAGTCGCAATTAACAATTTATGATCATGTTTGTAATCGAATGGGCTAGGTTTCTGTGACCTTCAGTAGAAAGTTGGGAGTGTACAAATATTTTCTCTGCTGCTCAACCTTGGAAAATAAATATTAAGCAAACATAATAACTTAAAAGCCAGTTTAAGATCAAAAATTTACAATTGCATTCAGCTTTGCTTCAGAAAGAAGAAGAACAACAAAATTATACTTGTATATTGCCTTTCACATCAGTAGCAGGATGTCCCAAGGTGCTGAAAGAACATCAATGGTCACAATCCAGGTCTGAAGCGAAACATTCCCATTCCTAGGTGAGAGTACTGTCTGTATACATGACTGCAATTTAATTTATTTTTCAGGATACCAGCCTTTCAGAGACGTCTATCTTGAACAGTTATATCATTGCATCCAGCGTAGCGAACCTCAGTATCACGAAATTGGTGAATCCAGTCAGAATCACACTGAGAAATCTTCAGTTCAATGAGGTATTGCTTTGTTCTAGATTTGCTTTTTGAGATACAGAGGTAGTTGACTTCTGGTATAAAGTAATTTACATGGCACGAGGGACTAAATTTCTTCTTGATCTTAAG
Organism: Hydrolagus colliei; assembly: GCA_035084275.1. Classification (NCBI taxonomy): domain Eukaryota; kingdom Metazoa; phylum Chordata; class Chondrichthyes; order Chimaeriformes; family Chimaeridae; genus Hydrolagus; species Hydrolagus colliei. The sequence continues at coordinate 66,523,614 of CM068745.1, forward strand.
ACCATTGCCTTAAAATTTTAACATAATACAGAATTTTGTAAATTTGTTAAATTCAGTTAAATTGTTAAATCAGAAGTCAATATTTTCTGGAGTTCTTCAAAAGAGTTTGGATCTTACGAAGAATTATGGGGAATCACTTCATATTAAGAATTCACAATTACTGGTGTTTGATAACCAATTAATATTGGTTATCAAACACCAGTAACTGTAGAGATTCCTAAATAATGCATTGAAATCATCCAGATGTGCTGGAGGCAATTTATTTGCCCCTACCCCACACCTGATGGAGCTCTGATGCCAGATGAAGCTATTGCACATCAGTCTTTTAGCTCAAACATAAGACTGATGGTTAATAGGGTTGCAGCTTTGCAATAAACAAAACCTCAGAATGATCTGCCATCTAGTGAATTGGATATGTACAAAAAAGATTAATTCAATACTCGGTTTGATCAATGTTGAGAATGGTGTTCGATGGTGTCTGTCTCAGCTCCCTTCATCTTTGTGATACTTTTGGAATTTAAATTGCTTCTTGCACCCCATAAATTGGATACACCCATAATTAACAAAATTACATTTATAGAGTGCCTTTCAGGTCAAGAGGACATCAGTTAACTACCATTATAAAGTAATATCACAACTATTAAACCCAGTTTAAACAATCTTTGTGTTTTTTCCATCACTGTGACAGCGTATGTATCCACATGATTTACAATGGGTTTCTTTGAATTTCAGAATAATTCTGATGTCCAATGTGTTTTCTGGAACTTTGATAAAAATAGTAAGTATTTTATTCTCTATTTGAATATTTAATGTTTACATTCAAATTATTCCTGTTTCTGGGAGCCAAACATACTCAATCTTTTGAATACTAAATTATAATGCAGCTATTCCCATGATTCCGAATGGGAAAACCACTGCCCCATATGAAGCTGATTGGTACAAACCCAGAAGATCTTGAATTCCATCTCAATTTGTCCTGAGTTAAATGATCTTGGGAGATTAAGTACTCAGAGTTACAATTCATGTCATTGCTTCAAGGCTGTTGAGTAGGACAACATAGATCTGCACCTGATCCCAGAGTGGTTAAGGCTAAAATAAAAATATGTTCAATTTGTCAGTACAGTATTAAGTTCTTTACCTTCGAGCACAATATCCTTTTTTTAAAAAAAAAATATTGTTTGCTGCTGTGATCTATTTTGAGGAGGGAAGACCTCAGCTGTTAGAGCTTTAATATGTGTGACAGTCTTAGTCATGACACATCTATTACATTTGCAGGTGGACAAGGTGGATGGAGTGTTGATGGCTGCAGAGTGGTTCAGAAAACTGTCAATGAGACGATGTGTGAATGCGATCATCTCACAAATTTTGCTGTCTTATTGGTATGGAAACATAATGTACAATATTGACCATTATTCTCAAAACATAGAAAATTAGTTTGATAGGAATAAATAGCTAGAGATTTGGTGTTCCAAGATTTTGTCTGGCTCCACACCTCCACCCATCAGGACTTATCCTAGGGTATTGTCCTATATAAAATGCATTGTTCGAAAATTGTAAACCATTTCATCTTAACAGCCATTTTCTAGTCATGCTCCTTTTTTTTTTACAAAACAGGAAGGTTAGCCAGACAGACACCATACCCCATCGTGACCCCATCACCTCTCGCCTGGCAACTCTGGCTCGCCATCCCCCAAAGGAGTTAATAAGGCTCATCCTCGCCTTCAAGACCCTCCATGTCCTTGCTCCTCCCTACCTCTGTGACCTGCTAACCCAATATCAATCTGTCCGCCTCCTCTGCTCAGCAGCTTGCTCCACATTTCCTACCCAGCCTGCCCTACCATCAGAGGTCGGGCCTTCAGCCTTTCTCCCCCTACCCTATGGAACTCCATCCAAAATATCCCTTTGGATTGCTCCCTCCCTTGCATCCTTCAAAGCGAATCTCAAAACTCTCCTCTTAGACTGAGCCTTCCACATTCCCTGATCCCAATTCCCAGCTTGGGTCCAAATCCCTGACTGTCCAATGCCTTGGGACATCCTCTCGACATGAAAGGCTGTAGACAAATGTAATTTTGTATTGTATGTATATCCCGAATGTGCAACCAGATCATAATTTCATATTAGCTCAGGTCTTTCTGATGACATCTTAAGAATTTACAGATAATTGGTTTGAAATTAATGCTATTTTCAACATTAGCCAAATTCTGGTCTTTCCAAAATGCTACAACAATAGAGTAAATCTAGACACCATGATGAAAACTCAAGGATTATTAATATCTCAATAGTAGAATTATAGAAATTAGCTCACAGAAGGAGGTGGTCCAGCTTCTGTCAGAGCTAATGCAGTGTAACGTCAATACTGGATCATTACGATAGAAGGATCTCAGCGGACTATGTGGGGAGAAATTTTGGTGATTCCAGGATGCGAATCAAAGGAGCCATGCTAAGATTTTGAGAGTACTGTACATAAAATAGTGTGGCTGTAGATCAAAGGTTTCTGACCTTGTTTGTCACCCTGGCTCATATGTGTCGGCACTCTCGCTTCTGAGTCAAAAGTTGTGGGTTCAAATCCCCCATCAGGACTTTGACCTCATAGTCTGGGGACACACTTGACTGCAATTGTGCTGGGATTGTGCTGCTTTATAAGAGGTGGTGACTTGGGATGAGATGTTCAACCAAATTGCAGTCTGCCTGTTTTGGTCGGCATTAAAGATTCCTTGGCAGTATTGAAAAAGAGGTTTCTCCTGGTGTCCTGGCTGACAATCCCTCAGTTAAAATTCACTTAATGGCACATTGGTGTGTACAAATTGCTGCTGCATTGATCGACATGATACCAGTCACTTCACAGTATATCACGTGTAGCACTTTGACACATCATCCCAATGTGATAGTCACTATATCAAATGTAAGGATTATTATTATAACATAGGTTGGAGATAAATATCTGGACAGCATCTGATTTATTTACCATTATCACGAATATATCATCCTTTACGAACTTGACCTGAGAGGAGCATCCTTTGGATAATACCATTTCATTATAATGAACAATTATGTTGTTTTTGAATTGTCGCTAATAGTTTTCTCTCTATTTGTTTAGGATCTTTCCAGAAAAAGTAGTGATGACCGAATCCTCACTTTCATTACATACATAGGCTGTGGCATTTCAGCTGTTTTCCTGTCAGTCACACTGGTGACGTACCTTTCCTTTGAGTAAGTCTTCTGGCCGTTCTGGAAAACTGCACGCAGAAAACTTTAATATATAGAGATTTCATAGGTTTACTTGATTCATGTAGGTGGCCAATTTTCTGGAGTCCTTGAAAAAAAACTTGCAGAAAACCAGCTTGAAAGTTAATGTCTGTTTTTAACAATTTGCCAAATTTAGGATACTTTATAATGCAGCAGATTGTTTCCCCTGGTTGGAGAAATTAAAACCAGGGGTCACAGTCTTAAAGTTAGGGGTCAGCCCTTTCGCACTAACTTGAGGAAAAACTTCTTCACTCAGAGGGTAGTGAATGTATGGAATTCTTTACCCCAAAGGGCTGTTGATGCTCAGTCCTTGAACATATTCAAGACTGAGATAGATAGATTTCTCATTCATAAATTGATTAAGGGGTATGGGGATAAGGCAGGTAGCTGGAGTTAGAATGGAATATCAGGCATGAATGAATGGCGGGGCAGGCTCGATGGGCCGAATGGCCTACTCCTACATTCTTATAATTGGAGTAAATCTAGACCAGTGGAATTCTCCTGATGGATTATGAAGACTTTGTACTCACAGGATGGCTCTGCACTCCACCCCAGTTTACCTTGTCTTAATTGTTCACAGTGGAGTGAGGTGGTAGGTGGGTGTTGTCTTGCCCAATTTTATCACAAGCCAAATCATGGATTATTTAGTTACCAGGTGCCTTCATATATAGAATTTATGACAGATTCCTATGCTGCGACCTGTGCAGGATGTGACGTTATATTAGGCATGTTGTGACATAGTTCCTAATGCAGCATTCATATCTTGCATGTGTGTAGGTTAATGGATGCAAGATCATGAATACTGAGTTATTAATTTCTAGAAAGAGGAGCATTTTGTTATTCATTAACTATTGTATTTTGTTTCAGAAAACTCCGCAGAGATTATCCCTCTAAAATCCTAATAAACCTCTGCACTGCCTTGCTGTTCCTGAATATGGTATTCCTCATTGACTCCTGGATTTCTGCCTATAAGGTCAATGGCTTATGCATTGCAGTGGCTGTCTTGCTTCATTATTTTCTGTTGGCTTCCTTCACTTGGATGAGTCTTGAGGCCTTCCACATGTACTTGGCCTTGGTCAAAGTATTTAATACTTATGTTCGTAGATACATCCTGAAGTTCTGCATTGCTGGTTGGAGTGAGTATACTTAAAGCAAATTAAATGTTGTTATCCTTGTTTGTTGGGGAAGGGGTGGTGGTTTTAGGGGGTGGGGAGAGTGGTGCAGTGTTTGTGTTCTATGTCTGCAACCATGACTCCTTTTCCCAACCATAACTGACTTTTGCCTGTCAGCTTTTGACGGAGCAGTGATTAATACCTTTAATTTGTTCATAAGTCCATGGCTTTCAACAAGCAAAGCATAGACTGGCAAATTTAATCAGGTGAAATGCAGAGCTATAAATAAAACATTAAAAAAACTTTTGTGGAATATTACCAAGTTATTTTGAATGCGGAACTGCAAGGGAATTTAATCATCTGTAATTCCAGTAATTGAATTAAAGATAAATTTGGTCATCTGAATGAGATCGGTATTATTAGTAAGTGTAAACAACCTTCTTGCTGAGAATTTCTTTGTCCAAAATAGCCATTCCTGCTGTGGTGGTTGCCATTGTGCTGATTATTGGCCCAGACAACTATGGACTTGGAAAATATGGAAAAGGAACAGAAAATCCCTGGGATGTTTTGTAAGTGAGATCCTCGGAGAAAGACTTGGCAGCTTACTTTTTTTAAAGCTGCATTTCATTTCAGATAAATAGCAATGGAGAGATTGTTCTACCCCTTTATAGTGCATTGTTTGTTAGCTATACTCCTATCCTAATTTATACTAAGTACAGTTAATTCTGTAGTAACAAATCCAGGAAACATCTCTATGATTTCCTTGTGCCTGAAGAACGCAAGACTGTGTTGACAGAAACCAAGGTACAGTATTAGGTTTCTGAGAAAGCATATTCTAAGGCAATGCTGGAATTGTACCAGCTAAAACCATGTAGTTTTTCAGTACAAATTACTGGTTGTTTTCTTGCTGTTCATCTGACAAGGATAATCTTAGGCAAACTGATATACTGGTTAGACAGCTTTCTTATTTAAAAAAATGACTCCATTTACAGCCTTCCCTCCTCACCAATTTTTCTGGCACTTTATATTCATAAAGATGAAGCATTGGATGACTAGAAGTAAAGTACTTTTCACACTTGCTGCATCAATTACTTCCTGGATAGTAAAATAATGTGTGCAATACAATGAACTTTCCTTTAATAACAACAAAAACAGCTTGTATTTATATAACGCCCTTCACGCTGGGAATCATCCCAGAGCAGTTTATAATATGTATCAGCCAAATTTCTATCCCCCACAAAACATTGTATTCGCATGATTTCCTCCCCCACCGCATTTCCTAAGTGAGACATTTTTGTGGACTTTCATGTACCCAGGATTCTATATTTACTTCTTATACAGTTATTTACCTCATTTCACAGTTACACACAATGGATGTGCCCATGCCATTTTTACACATTTATATAATTTTTATTTACAGAGAAAGTTTATGCTCAGCTCTCAGATCATTCTTGTGCTGATTCTCTGTCCTATCAAGCTGCCATATAAAGTTTTTAAAAATGTAACAATTTTAAAAAAGCAATCTTAGTCTATCAATTGGCTTTACCTTTTAATGACTAACAATAGAATATACGGAGAGAGCATAAAGAATGTTTTTTTTGTACACTAAACATATTCTAATCTGATCTATGCTTCCTTCTGTTCCAGCTGCTGGATCAAAAATGATATTGTGTTTTATGTAGCTGTGGTGGCCTATTTCTGTCTGATGTTCCTGGTGAACCTCAGCATGTTCATTGTAGTAATGATCCAGCTCTGTCGGATAAAACACAACAAACAGCAACAGCATGTGCAGAAGAACATTTTCCAAGATATGAAGAGTGTGGCCGGCCTCACCTTTTTATTGGGAATCACCTGGGGCTTTGCCTTCTTTGCATGGGGGCCTGTCAACCAAGCATTTACGTATCTCTTTACCATCTTCAATAGTCTCCAAGGTACACTGATTACTGCTGCCTTAGCTGATCAAAGGTTTTTTTCATGATTACCACTGTGATTGACTCATCTGTGAATTCAAATCAATCTGCTTTTTAAAATTTTGATAATTTGATTGCTGTGAAATGATGAAACAAATTCACCTTTAAAACTGGTTTGATTCATATCTGTGGAGTCCTGTAGCTCAATGGGTAGAGCACTTGCCTTGCAAGCGAGAGACCTGGATTCAATTCCAGGCTAGGCGAAACCTTGGGCAAGTTTCCTTACTCCACACACCTAATAATAATCCCTCAAATTTTTATTAAAAATTGGTCATTTCAATCCATGACCGCTTGTGGGATACTGCTGTGTGCAATTGGCTGTCGGGTTTCGCCCACCTTTATATAGATATGGTCAATTCACTTTGCAGTATATTCTGTGAAGCTCTTTATCATTTATATATTTTTGTATATATTGTATAAATGCATTTTCAGGCAATGCATTCCAGATTCGAACAACTCACTGGATGAAAACATTTCTCCTCACCTCCCCTTTGCTTCTTTTAGAAACTATATTAAATTTGTGACCTTGAGTCACTGACACACCCACCAGTGGAAACAGTTTACCCCTGTTTACCCTATTGAATCCCCATGTGATTTTGAAAACCTCTATTAGGTCTCCTCGTAACCTTCTCTGCTCCAATGAGAACAGTCCTAGCCTTTCTAGCCTTTCCTGATAACTGAAGTCTCTCAATCCTGGTACCATCCTGGTAAATCTCCTCTGCACCCTTTCCAACGGCTTAACATCCTTCCTAAAGTGTAGTGCCCAGAACTGAATACGATACTCTAGCTGAGGCCTAACCAGTGTTTTATACAGGTTAATCATAACTTCTGGACTTTTGTACTCTATGCCCCTATTTATAAAGCGTAGTATCCCAAATGCTTTTTCAAACAGCCTTGTCTACCTGTCTTGCCACCTTCGAATATTTACTTACAAGAATCCCCAGGTCCCTCTGTTCCCTCACACCCCTCTTAAGATTGTACTATCTAGCCTATATTTCCTCTCCCCATTCTTCCTCCCAAAATGCATCTCCTCGCATTTCTCCACATCTATCTTCATCTGCCATGTGTCTGCCCATTTTACTATTCCGTCTATGTCCTCTTGCTGTCTGCAGCTATCCTCCTCACTATTCATTACTCTTTCCAACTTTGTATCATTTGCAAACTTGGAAATGGTACTCCCTATACCCATGTCCTGATCATTTATATTAATTAAAAAGAGCAATGGTCCCAATGCCAATCCCTGGGGGAAGTCACTGCATACTTCACTCCAGTCAAAAAACAACCATTCACCACAACTCTGCTTTCTGTCTCCCAGTCAGTTCTGGATCCATGCACCCACTGTCCCTTTAATACCATGGCTTTCTATTTTCCTTACAAATCTCTTATGTGGCACTTTTTCAAATACTGTTTGAAATTCCATATAAACTACATCAACTGCAATGCACTAACTTCACCTACCCTTTCCCTGACCTCATCAAAAAACTCTATCAGGTTTGTTAGACAAGATTTACAGTTAACAAATTTGTGCTCGCTGTCCTTTATTAACCCAGATTTTTCTAATTGAAGATTTATTTTATCCTGGATTATAGTTTCTAGAAGTTTCCCCACTTATTAGGCCTTCTGCCCCTTTTTGTACAGTGGGGTAATATTAGCAACCTTCTAGTTCTCTAGCAACACCCCTGTGTCCAAGGAAGATTAAAAGATTGTGGCCAGAGCCTCTGCTATTTGCACCTATACTTCCCTTAGGAACTAATCTATTTCTAATCTAGGATACACCCGTCTGGACCAGATGACTTATCTACTTAGAGCATCGTCAACCTTTTTAGTACTTCCTCCCTGTTCATACTTATCTTATCCAATTCTTCTCCCCCAATACTGTGGCATTGACTGCATCCTCTTTTTTTTGTGAAGACAGATGCAAAGTACTCATTCAATGTAGCTATGCCCTCTGTCTCCACAAGATTTCTGCCTTGGTTCCCAATTGGCCTCACCCTACCTTTGACTAACCTTTTATTCTTGATATGCTTACCCGCTAATCTTTTCTTGTATAACCTTTTTGCCCCTTTTATTTCCTTTTTCAGTTCTCTATTTTCAATACACTCTATATTTTATTTGGCTGTCTTCTTAATTTTGGGCATGACATTTGTCATACACCTTCTTTTTCACTTTAGTCCTAATTTCCTTAGTCATTCAGGGAGGTTTGGATGCCCTACTTTTTCCCTTTGTGGGAATGTATTTGTTTTGTCCCTGAACTATCTTCTCCTTGAAAACTTCCCATTTCTCTTTAACTGTTTTACTTGACATTCTTTCTTTCTAGTCCACATTGGCTAGGTCCCTTTTTAACTCACTGAAATTAGCCCTCTTTCAGTTGAGTATCTTTGATTGTTCCTTGTCCCTTTCCATAAGTACTCTGAACCTAATGATGTTGTGATCATTATTGCCCAGATGCTTTCCTACTGAAACCTGCTCCACTTCATTCCCCAGAACTAGATCCTTCCTTTTTGGGCTGGAAACATACTGATCAAGAAAGTTGTCCTGTACACATTTCAGGAATCTTTCCCTCTCCTTGCCCTTTATGCTGTTATTTTGCCAGTCTATGTTGGGATAAATGGTCCCTCATTATCACTACTCTATTGGATTTGCATCTTTCTGAAATCTTCTTGCAGATCTGTTCGTCTATCTCCTTCCCACTATTTGGTGGTCTATAGTATGCCCCTAATAGAGCACCAGCTCCTTCTTTGTTCCTTAACTCTAACCACATAGATTCTGTTGCTCCAGCACCTCGTCCCTTTTCAGGGCTGTAATCGTGTCTTTAATTAATATTTCCACCCCTCCTTTTTTTCCTTCCCCATCCCTCCCGAATATATTATACACAGAAATATTCCTTCCCTTGTTTGAGCTAAGTCTCTGTTACTTCTCTTACATCATATCCCACTGCGGCAACTTGAGCCTGCAGCTCACCAATCTTGTTTGTCACACTCTGTGCATTTATGCACATGCACTCTAAGACCGACTTAGCCTGTTCTGCATTTCTCCCCTGTCTTATCCCTCCTTTCTCTGGACCACTGTTTATTGCATTCCCTTCATCCCTTGAAATTTGTTTAAACCCTCCCTTACAGCATTAGATAACCTCCATGCAAGGACATTGGTCCCACCCTGTTTAGGTGTAACCCATCCATCTTATATAAGTTCCACCTGCCCCAGAACTGGTCCCAATGATCCAGGAACCTGAAGCCCTCCTTTCTGCACCATTTCTCCAGCCATGCATTCATATGCTTGATCCTGCCATTTTGAAACTCACTTGCACGAGGCACTGGGAGTAATCCAGAGATCACTACCTTTGAGGTTCTATTCTTTATTTTTTTCTCCAGCTTCTGATATTCTCCCTGTAGCATCTCAACCCTTTTTTTTCCCCAACATCATGAATCCCAACATAGATCACCAGTTCTGGATGTTCCCCTTCCCCCTGTAGAATTTTATTCACCCGTTCTGTGATGTCTTCAACCCTGTAACCAGGGAAGCAACACACCATCCGAGACTCACACCATCCGAGTCTTGGATTGCAGAAACACCTGTCTGTACCATGGACTGTTGTATCCCCAATGACAACCACATTGACATTCTGCCATATGTCCCCCTGTGCATCCATTTGTTTTGTTTTTACTACTCTCCCCCGAGGTAATAACACCCTCATCAGTATTCAGTACAGAATACCAGTTATTGAGTGCCACACTGTCGGGGAATTTCTACACTGCCTGACCCCTCTTCCTACCATGTCACTCAGTCACTCTCCCTCTGAACCCTCGGAGGCTGTGGGGTGACCATCTCCTGAAATGTTTGATCCATGAAATCCTCAGCCCCCTGTATACGATATAGTGACTCCAGTCTCTCTTCCAGCTTAGAAATCTTGAGCTCAAGCTTGAGCAACCAGAGGCACTCCCTGAAAACATGATTGTCCAGGTTGCATGAAGCATCCTGGAGCTCCCGCATAACACACACTGCACACGCCACGGTTCTCAGATGCCCAGCCACGTCACAGACATGTTTTTATTATTATTGTTAATATTATATAATATATTTTACAGCTTTGCACCTACTTCCCCCTCTGCACCTAATTCCCACTCTCACCCAATTCCTTCTCTGGTCTCGCCTCACTCTGGTCGGCTCTCAGCTTCCAATAATAAGAATGCTAAAGAACGAAGGAATATTAATAGCAGAACTGATTCCAAGATCTCATCACCAGCAATGCTATGCACATCAAGAATAATTAATTCAAATCTTCCAATGAAAACTTTTTTTTTGTTCCTGTCTTTTGTTTATACCTGGAGTGAATACAAAACGCGATTGTCATTACCCTTCACAGCCAGCTTGAACAAGTCTTATCCTCTTATTTTGTTGAAGTACTGTTGTCATTGCTGCTCTGAACATTCCAGTCTTGTTGCACTTAAGCTTCAAATATGCCAGCCTGTGTTGAAATCAAAATTCATTGCACCCTCTTCAATGTCATACTTCTCCAAACCTTAAAACACCCTCTTAGAATCTACAGGCTTTCGAAACCCGAGTTTGGCTTCACTAAATCACAACTTGATTCATTTTATCTTCTCCTGCTCTCAGACTTGCTCTCAGACTTTGACCTTATACCTATTTGGAAGAACCCTTCCAGGAAACTACTGTATTGCCCAAATTGCACACATTTCTTTGTTCTTTTGATTTGAGTTAGAATGTTTAATGAAGCATTTTACTCTATTACATGTCAATCCATTTAATGTGCAATTTGCTTTTGCAGTATCACTCTTGGCGTACAATGCATAATTTCTAACTGTATAATTTACTTTACTGTTGGCTGGGTATATGAATGCTGGAAAACAGAGGAATACCTCTCATAAATGTAGTCACTATCAGGTACTAAGTGATGGAAGCCCCTAGTTAATTTACAATTATAGCTGGACTGATCACTGTACTGAAATATGATTTCATTTATTTTATCATGCAGGATTTTTTATCTTTATTTTTCACTGTGTGGCTAAAGAAACTGTTCGGAAACAATGGAGAACATATTTGTGCTGTGGCAAATACAGATTGCCTGAAAATTCAGGTAAGAAATTGTGACGCGGGAACTGGAGGAACACATCAGTTCCTCCAACGTGACATCTGACACATCAGATGTCACGTTGTGTTTTTCATTAGTCAAATAATTTTTTTTCCAGAAACTGGTTTCAGCGCCTTGGGAAATCATACATACAGTCATGAAAGGTGCTATACAAATATAATGTTGTTGTTGCTGTATCAACTAGAAAAGTTGAAATTTATATGATTTCCTTCCAGAGATAATGGGTACAGTATTTGATAATATTTCAAAATGGCTTTCTTCCCAGTGACTAACTGGGTCCTTTGTAGTTTGGTCAGTAATGAGTAAGACTATGTGTAGGTCTCCTTTTATAGCAAGGTAGTTTCTCTTTCTAAATTCTCTGAAAATAATTTGTAAATGGTATAATAGTACAGTACTCTGCTTGGAAACTGATCTCTTGTCAGACACTTAAGTCATAGTCCAGTTGCTTTGGGAAACCAGTGTCAGAGCAGAGTTCTTGAGAGACACATTCAGGCACTTGTTCCTTACTAATGCTTTTGCGAATCACACAAATACTATTGCAATATGTAAAATAAATAAATAAATATCTGAATTCAAACTGATGGCTACAATAAGTAAATATGGTCGTAGGCCAATCTATGGAAGCAAGTGATTATTTCCAACCAGCCCAGCTTGTTAGATAGTATTGCGCCTTCTTTTCCTCACTGACTATCACAGATTCATCCTCTGTTCTGTGTTTATGGAAGGTAATATTTTGACAATTAGCCAGTAATCCTTAGAAATTAGATAAGCAGCCAGCCAGTTATTTGAAGCTTTGTGTAAATTAGGGGCCATCACGCTTCCTCCACTCATTATTATGAATGTAAATCAGATAATAGCTAAATGATAGGATCATAGCACCCACCTGCCCCTCCTCAAATTTCAGCTGACTGAATGATACTGTAGAACAAGGTAATCAACCAGTTTGGACAAACCTTTTCAAAGGATTGTAAGCTTGGGATTCACCATATTGCATTGAACATACTGTGAATTGTATTTTTATGTATATTGTAGAATGGAGCAGAACAGCTACAAATAATACAAAGAAACTGCAGCCCGTTGTCCATGCGATGTCATTGTCCTCTGCTTCCAACAACTCACTGCACTCCAGTTCCACCAACAACTCCATGGTTCAAATCCAAGAATATTCCCCTCACCCCAATATTTACGGTATGTAGTGTATAAAAATTATGACCAACATATTCCTGCTGTAGGTTTGAAGAAATATTATACACTGGGCAGGCAGTACCTGGATTACTGTGTACAGTATTCTGGTTGGCATGTCAAAGAAAAACTGATTAGATAAACTGTTCAGCATTGGGAAGATTTATCACAGAGATATATAAAATGACTAAGGACTGGATTAAGAAATTAAACAAAAAAATTAAACATACTTCTAATATTTTAAAGTCAGAGGACAAGAGGGGGCAGGTGCAGGGCTGTGAAGGACAATTTTAGGATAGGTATCAGTGAAGAGGGTCCATAGTGCAATTGTGCTTCACCAAACTTATGCTGTAACGAAGCACATTATAACAGTGCTGTTGCTTTACAGTGGGGTAATAGTTGAAATGGGGGTAATAGTTGAAGTGGGGATCAGGAAGGGTGTTGGAGAAAGGTGGTTGATTTTATTTAAGAAACCCATTGGAACAGGATGAGGGTAAGATTGGAAAAAATTATATCAAATAGTCCAAACACTCCTCCCTCGGTGTATGTAAACAACTAGTACTGTAGTGGATTTAATAGGGAGTGTAGGAGGAGCTTTTACACATGGTGGTGAGAATATGGAACTCACTGACAGTAGCAGTGGTTGAAGCAAAAAGCATCAATTTATGCCAAAAGAATCTTTCTGCATTCATTAAGGAGAAAATAAGAGGGTTATTGGAGAGAGGTACAGAGCGGTGGGGATTCATGTGGAGTGTAAACACCAGCACAGCCTGATTGGGACAAATGACCTGTTTTTAAGCCATTTAACTCTGTACATATATGTAAATGCACTTTGTGGTGTGGCACTGAACTATACAGAATAGGAAGGCCCTTGTATTCATTGATTGATCTCATGTCAGAGTTTGTGGTAGAGAAAAGCTACCATTGGCCTCGATGGATTCTAATTGCATATTCAAGTGATTGCTAAATACCAAAAGCCACTTAAAAACAACCAAAAAGCAAAACAGCTTCTTCCCACACCCCTTTTTCAATCTTGCCTTTGTCTCACTTCAACGGCTTTTTGTAAAACATTTACTGCTCTCTTTCATCGAGAAGGCTCAAATTTGCAAATATCTTGTGATCAGCACAAATTGGACCCAATGTCTCCAGAGTATTACAGAAATAAATCGATCAACATTCTTGCTCCTAACCAGTTTCAGTACTGGGAGTCTAGATGTTGATTCAGTATAGAAATAGCAATTCTCCTTGCGGAATCAAATAATCCAATACAACTCATATCTCAGCTTTGACCAAAGGCAAGTAAAACACTTTTTTTTATTAATCCATTTAAGAGGGTCTGGAAGATAGGGAAAGAAAACATGCAGGGAGAAACTTTGGGAGAGAACCAAAAAGCTAAGCATCGTGGCTGAAGGCTCGACCACAAAAGGTGGGATGGAAGGAGTGAGGAACAAGCAGGAGTCCAGTGTCTGAAGAGTGGGGGGAAGGCCAGAAGAATAGGGCAGGGCTTAATTACAAAGGTTACAAAGACTTTTAACTTGACTTTTTTATGCTGATGTTGAGTTACACAAAAAGTGCTACTGACATTGAAAGGCCCAAACAGGGAGATAGTGTTGTGGGTTATCACAATGTTGCATGTTTCACTCCTACATTCTATCTCATCAATGTAACACTAACAAAAACTGGGACTACGGTTATTCATTGGAATGTAATGGGCATCCTGTTTAACAGATAAGGCACAGAATAATATGAATTTCTCAGCAGGCTTCAGCATTTCTCTTTTTATGCTTTTATCTCAGAGAATATCAATGCTGAGACCAGCAAAGCATCTCGCAAGATGTCTAGCAAAATTGCACTTCTCCGTGAACCTTCAAGCAGATAGCAGCTGTTGGAAGTAAGGAATGGACTGGACTTTAAACAAGATCACCTTTATTAACCTTTACCTTTATTAAAGGACGTTAACTCAACTAGGCAACGTTCACTGACACCGTCCAAATCTAGAAATTGTACCATGCTTTTATATATTTTTTACAGGAACAAATGTTATAAATCATATTGCTGCACACAACCTAATATAATAATGGGTTTAGGGTAGAAAGATAGATCAGAGTTGGCCAAATTTGCAGTCTGACAGACTGTTTTACGTGCAAGCATTGGCCATCCCTGACATAGATAATAAGCACAATGAGACAGTAGAGCTCTCTTATAATTCGGTCAAAAGTGAAGGAAGAACTTGAGGACTGAAGAAATGCCAGTTTGTACCCGGGGTACAACGGGGTTCAGCAATGCAATCTGAGCTTGCTTATCCGATCCCACCTTGAGCAATGACTGTCCAGCACCTTGTGATGTCCTCCTGATGTGAAAGGTGCTATACATGTGTAATTTTGTTGTTGTTGTTAAGCAGGTTGGTTGCAGCAGCATGTCACTTCATGCCACTGTAATTTAAAGCATGAACTCAGTCAATTCAGACATCCTCAGAAATGGTTGCTTAAGGGCTCTGCCCTTGGCCCCCTCCTCTTGACCCTCTACATGCTTCCCCTCGGTGACATCATCCGCAGATATGGGGTAAATTTCCACCTGTATGCAGATGATACCCAACTCTACCTTTCCCTTCCACCCTCGACTCCAGGACTACTGGCGTTCTGACTGCGTGTCTGTCCGACATTGTCCTGGACAAGGGATAACTTCCTCCAACTAAACGTCAACAAGACGGAGGTCCTCCTGATTGGCTCGCATCAGCGCCTCAGCCGCTGGCAACATCAGTATTCAAGGCTGCACTCTCCACCTCTCAAAGCCAGTGAGAAATCTGGGTGTCTTGTTCAATCCAGAACTCTCCTTCCTCCCCCAAATCTGCGCCATGACCAGTACAGCCTTCCACCACCTCTGCAACATTTCCAGACTCCACCCCATGCTGCCGAAACATTCATCCACATATTCATCACATCTAGGCTCAACTACAGGAACTCTCTCCTTGTTGGCCGTCCCAGCTCCTCCCTTCACAAGCTGCAGATTATTTAGAACTCTGCAGCTCGTGTACTCACTCTCCTGTACTAGGTTCTGCGACCACATCATTCCTACCCTCGCCCATCTCCACTGGCGCCCCATCCCCCAGAAGATCCTCATCCTCACTTTCAAGGCCATTCACGGCCTTGCCCCCGCCTATCTCTCTGACCTGCTGTCTCCCTATCAGCCTGCCCATCCCCTCCGTTCAGCGGGCTCTGGCCTGCTCCATGTACCCTGCCCGAACCGCACTACCATCGGTGGTCGGGCATTCAGCCTCTCTACCCCCACACTCTAGAACTCCATCCCACAATCCCTTCGCCTCGCTTCCTCCCTTTCCTCCTTCAAGGCCGGTCTCAAGACCTTCCTCTTTGACTGTGCCTTCTGTTCCCTTCCTAATTCTCCCCCCTCTCCTACTCTGTTTCCCCTACCCCGACCTCTCCCCACCCACTCAGGTCCCGACCTGACTGTTCAGTGCCTTGGGACATTCTCCCAACGTGAAAGGTGCTCTATAAATCTAATTTTGTTGTTGGTTGTTAAGAAATCCCCTCCTCCCCAGAGTAATATCAAAAACCTAACCTGGATATTGGAGATCTACACATGAGTTTCTGTGTGACTGCACAGATTTCTCCTCAACCCTGACCAGTACAATTAGGAGAGCAAAGTATAATCTGGGCTTTGTACCTGTTGTCTCTTCACCATACATTGCTTCACTTGTAGCAGCATAAATTAGGCACTTGCCTAATTATAGCATTTCTATTTCAAAGAAATGTAATCTTCCTCCTGATTTTCTTTTACCCTGTCTTCTTGTCCAAATTTACAACAACAACTTGCATTTACATAATTTCCTCTATGTGGAATAATACCTCAGAACACAGTGTCCGGGTTAGATACTGAGCAAGAAGGAAGGGGGAAGGAGTGGTAACAATAGAAGGTATTGAAGAGATGGATTTAAAGATAGACAGAGATACAGCAAGGTTAGAGGCAGAAAATTCCAGAGGTTTACCCCCAAATTGAAACTTATTAACCACTCATCTTGTTGCTTGGTGGGCAAAGCTGATGACGTAGTTTGGCTGCAATGGGTCCTATATACCAGCTTTAATTTTATTCAATCATATTTTACAATATGCGCTTCTATATGTTTATTATACACAAATGGCTGAATATAAGTGCAAACTCTTCTTTCTCAATGGGATTCCTATGTAAGGAATTGGACTCATGCAAGTGGGTTACTCCAATCAACCAGTGATACAGCATGTTCTGAGCTCGAAGTTGGCAGGGCAACATTCAAATTGGAATTCATGCAGGGCAATGGAAAATCCAGTGAGTTCATTATTAAGGAATCCCATTAAGGAATACTTCAAATTATATCCTTTTTCAACTTGAGGATCTGTGTTTGAAATACACATGGGCCGACATGAGTGCAAGTAACAACAACAACCATAAAATTAGATTTGTATAGCGCCTTTCACGTCGGGAGGATGTCCCAAGGTACTGGACAGTCAGTGTTTCAGACCCGAGCTGGGGTCGGGAACGAGGAGCGAAAGGAGGGGATCATCTAAGAGGAGGGTCTTGAGGTGGGACTTGAAGGAGGCTAGGGAAGGGGCGAGGCAGAGGGACTATGGGATCGAATTCCAGGGGTTGGGGGCAAATTGGCTGATGGCTTGTATGCCGATGGTGGGGCGGGTGGTTTGGAAGAGATGGAGCAGGCTGGAGCCCGCTGAGCAGAGGGAGTGGGCAGGTTGGTAGGGGGTTAGGAGGTAGCAGAGGTAGGGTGGGGCAAGGTCTTGGAAGGCTTTGAAGGTAAGGACCAGAATCTTTAATTGAATTCTCTGGGTGATGGGGAGCCGATGGAGCCAGGCGAAAATGGGGGTGGTGGGGTCACGGAGCTTGGTGTGGGAGAGGATACAGGCCACAGAGTTCTGGATGATCTGCAGCCTATGGAGGGAGGAGTAAAATGTGAAATGGATGGTTAGATTTTAATGGAATGCAATCTGTGACATTTGCAATCATATTTTCTACAGAAAAGCAAAACATTTTATTGCCATTAAGTTTAGGGACAAAATAAAACTATTTAAGTACTTTATGATGACTTGTAATTTCTCAAACTGTTGTTGAAAAATGACCATAAATTAAAAAATTGACATTCAGGCTACATGTAGTTGCATAAACAGGGAAGAGTGGACCAAGGTCTGATGGCCCATCATTTCTGCTCCTGAGAGTATCCCCCAGCTTCATACTCCACGCCAGGTTCACTGACTCCCATCTCTGAGTCAGAAGATTATTGGATCAAGTCCCATTTTGGACCTGAAAAGTCTGCCATTCCATTGCAAATTTGGGGGATATTGCATTTTAAATTGTGCCGCTCTTTAAACCCAGGTCTTGTCTACCTGTTCAAGTGATAGTTAGAATCATACAATCTTGCGGCACGAAAGGAGTACATTCAGTCCATCGAGTCTGTGCTGGCTCTTTGAAAAGAGCAATTCAGTCCCACTCCCCAGTTCTCTCCCCATAACCACGCAAACCCGTCCTCCCCAAAATAAATAAATGTCTATCTCTCTTTTAAAAATAGTTAAAGATCCTTTGGCACATTCAAGAGAAGGGGATTTCTCTCAGTATACTGGCCAACAATTCCCCATTAATCATTAATTTCATGGCTGTATGTGGGACAGTGCTGGCACAAACGGCTAGCTGTACAGTAGGCCATTGTTGATTGCAACTTTCTCGATTGCAAATTCAACCATATGCAACGAAAAAAAAACGTCACTTTTTTGCATAACGTGCGCAAAACGTGCGTATACACGGAGCGATCGATGAGAGAAGGGAGAGGGGAGCGATCGATGAGAGAAGGGAGAGCGGAGCGATCGATGAGAGAAGGGAGAGCGGAGCAATCGATGAGAGAAGGGAGAGCGGAGCGATCGATGAGAGAAGGGAGAGCGGAGCGATCGATGAGAGAAGGGAGAGCGGAGTGAGCAACGAGATAATACTGTAATAATAAATAATTTTGCCAATCTGTGGTAGTGCAAGTTGCTGTTTTATTGTCTCCAGTGTGACAGGGAGAGCGGGCCGGCCGGCTGTACGTACCTTGCATTGGTCAGGTGCGGAAGGGCCTGGAGGCTTGAGGTGGGTGGCCTGTGGCTGGATTCCCCTAACCCCCCTTTCCCCATTACTTGTTAAACTTACCGAATGCGATTTTACCGATTGCACAGTTTTTCAGGAATGTAACCCCCACGTTCGACGAGGGTTTACTGTGTTCGCCTACAGGATAAAGAGTTACTGCATTCTACGGTAATTCCTGTGAAGTGCTTTGAGATGTTTCAATAACGTAATAAGGTGCTTTAAAAAGTTTAAGGATTGTTATATTATTTGTACTTCCGCCTCACTCCCAGTTTACAGACAGTGATTTTAAATAAAATACCATAGGAACCCAAAAGTATGTGATACTGATTTGCAGATACTGTGCTCTGAATGTAAATTACATTGGAGACTAAATCCACAAATCTGGATAACATCTTTATGGTTATTGAAAGGAATCCACATTTGGATTCTTCCAATGGAGTAATCTAGTTCGAGGTCTTTCACTTAAACCATTGTGTCTTTTACTGGTAAGCAAGAGAAGGAAAAAAAAATACATTAAAAAAACCATTTTATTTTCCAATGCAAACAACATCCCACAGATGAAGAATAACCAAGGCACAAATTGGTCACATTTTCTATGCAATGGATAATTGAAACCAGTGAAGATCTAGATTTAAATATTGGTTTAATCAAATCTACCATTATTAAAAATGGTTTCCTTGTGCTCAGAGACATTACCCTATAGTTATATACAGATGGTATATACGTAAATTTATACATTGATGTAGTATTGGGCTTGCCTATAATGCATACACCCACCCATCAAATAACCTGCCAACGCTTACATGTAAAATAAAGGGTTTACCCACTGTTGTAATTTGATTCATGTCTCTTTTGGCTGGAGGTCCCATGCTTTGGTCATCATAGATAAGGAATAAACATTAGATTCTTCACCCCAGCTAGGGCTCTCTCAAGACAGTAGCAGAATACATCTCATAGAACCCGCACTAAACACCCCTCTTGTTAAAACAACTTGTAATTGCTTTCTGCAAAAGATTTCTCTGGTTTTTGAAATGATTAACATATACCAGCCAAATTGGCTGTTGCTTGAATATTGATTAACTAAGCCGATAAATCAAATTCCTAATCATAATGCATGCTGCTGTCAGATTGTGACAGATACTTTGTATAGAAGAGTGAGCAGAAATGAAGGAAAGCAAACCAAGGGAAAGGTCAGTGAACGGCTTATTTCTTTCACTTATCACTTTCCTGTCAACTTTTCTGATATACAATGCTTATTCGGTATTAACATTTAATGTACTATTTCAACAGTAAATTTATTCCTCATCACACATTTGTCTCATGTAAAATACAAATAATGGCAGGCTTTTTGAACGCTGTATTGATAGCTCCACATGATGCTGTAGAAAACAGTCTGGTTTAGTGTATTTTAAAATGCTGGATAGGTGAATTCCAGGGTCTCCAAATGGATGTGTAAGTGTGGCGTTTACAGCGGTTTTTTGTAAAAACATTTGAGAGTAAGGCACTCTAAAAACGTAATTTTGTTGTTGCTTGGGCTTGCTTTCTTCTGATGGAATACTTATTCCAATTGATGATGCTGACAACAATTGACATCTCCCCTCTCCATACAATATTGCTGGTGTTTCTATGGTGCTGAAATCTGGTGTTTGCACTTGTGTTACACGCTTTAGCAGATAAATAATAAGCAGTAACTTAACAAGTGAAGGAAACACATTGATCAAAAAAAACTACCTTATGTTACCTTTTGTCTTATCATTTTACCAATAAGTGCACAGATGACAACAACAACATGCACATATAGGCCATCCACGCAGGGTAGTGTCTCATACGGTGCTTAACAGTAGTGAAGCCTGACTCTGAGCTCATGGTGGGGGAAGAGTGGGGGGGGGGGGGGGGGGTGTTGAGGGGTGCGGGAGGTGGCCATAAGCATGATAGAAGAGGAGGGCTTTCAGGTGAAACTTCAAAAAGGGGAGAGGGGGGCAAGGCTGATGGATTGAGAGATAGTAGTCTTACAGAGATATGAGGCATGATGGCTGAAAGTGTGACATTCAATGGTTGGGCAGAGGGTGTGTGATATGACCCCAGTGTGCTTGAGTAATCCAAATGGGAGGTTACAAACAAATGCACATGAGTTTCAGCTGCATTTGGGGTAAGGTACGGTCGAAGGCAGGCAATGTGGTAGAGGAAGGACATCTGGGGGTTGAACTAGATGCCCAGATTATGCATTGGCTCAGTGAGTCTGAAGGTGAGCTCAGTGAGATTGAGAAGTTTAAATCTGCAGGTTTGTTGACAGGAGTCCCAAGAGGCGGATGAGGGAGGAGAGGCAGTGGAGGAAGATGGCGTGGTTGACTGGGTTGAACATGGCAAAGAGATCCAGGAGGATGAGGAGGCTGAGGGAGCCTTAATCACAGGTAGAGAATGTCATTTGTGACTTTGATAAGTGCCATCTCTGTACTGTGGGCAGGGTAAAAACCAGACTGCAAAGGTCGAGGAGGCGGTGGAGGGAGAGGTGTGACTGAACTTGACCTGCAACAATACATTGCAGGACTTTCGTAAGGAAGGGTAGGTTGGAAAGGTAATGTGAAAGATTAGAGGGATCAAGGGTGGGATTTTTCAGGAGTGATACACAACCATTGCAAGGATGTATCATATCTATACATCAATTGGTTATTGAGATCCTTCTTGAAGCACAGGCAGACATTGTTGTTTTATTAGTATAAATAGTATAGAAGATAGATACTTGCATTTAAAAAGGGAAGAGTTCACTCAAAGATTCCTCAATTAGAGAATCCTGTTTAAAACTTTTATGATTTAGTCCCCCAAAACATTATTCATTAACATGAGCATGTAAAGACCACCATTGTAAAGATAATAGAGTGGCTACACATACCTGCAAAATGTAATGCTGGTGTTAATTTCAGTATCTTGAATGTAGCACCAAAAAATGTATCATCATTCTTTTCAATGGGTTGTTTTGATAGCTATCACAAGAAGGTGCAATATATGCCTAAATCTTACGAGCAGCTATCCCCTTCAAAGCATGCAGATAGATCTCCATTGATTGTAGCATAAGTGCCTTAGCCCGCTGCACATCTATTACAACAACAAAAATTACATTTGTAGTGTACCTTTCATGTCGGGAGGATGTCCCAAGGCCCTGAACAGTCAAGTGGCGGGACCCAAGCATGGGGGAGGTGAAAGGGGATGGGGGGGGGGGGTGGAGCTGGTTGGGAGAGAGGGGGGCAGTTGTCGGAAGAGGTAGAAGGGTAGCTGAAAGCATGGTTGAAACTGAGGATTTTTAGTCTGGCCTTGAACGACAAGGCAAAGGGACTCCCATATTATTTCCATTCTCACCAGCAAGAGTGGTCACCTAGCAATATGTATATAGAAGAGATAGTGCTCTCTGCTCTAACACTGAACAACACTCCATTGCTCAATTCCCACATTCAAAATCCTGTTTGTGGCCTTGGTTCAAACTGATAGCATTCTTTGCTTCAGTGAAACTTCCTTTGAATTGTTTGTAGCCTTAGTTAACACAGGCATTTCTGTGACTGAATATCAATATCTGTTCTGGGAACAGTTGGATTTGTATCCCTTTATCTTCCATTTTTCCATGTCTGATACCCTGTCTTAGCCTCTAGTATCCTTAGCAACCTATCTGGACTCCTCACCACATCTCCAGACATTTACCCAATAATATTTTTGCTATATAATCAAGGCAAAGCTCCAGTCATTCACACATGCAGAAACGCAACCTTTGGCAGAAGGCCACCACTTCCCTACATCATGAGTACAGTCCGAGTACCAATTGTAAATATTCTTACTGCATATAAATCTTTATGAAATAAAAATGGTGTTTGTCTCCTGCTATTGTGTGTGTACATCCTCTATGCCCCACTCTCAGGAACTCTCTCCCTATACCTTTTTAAACTTACATGCTCCCTCTCTGGGTTCAAACCCTTTACTACCACTCCATCTCTATTATTCCTTGCATTTGATACAGCACCTTTCATATTGGAAGGAAGTCCCAAATAGTTTCACAGGATATACTGTAACTGTGGAGACTGATATTTGTAGATCAATGTGTCTACCAATTTGTGCACAGCAATGTCCCTCAAACAGTCAAACCAAGTAACTCATTTTATTTGTGGGATTATTGGCTAGCACATTGGAAGAAAATCCCTCCTCTTTTTCAAATAGTGCCTTGAGACATTCAATATTTACCTGAACAGGCAGCCAAGGCCTTGGTTTAACATCTCATCTGAAATACGGCAACAATAAAGCACACTGTCATCACCACGTTACAGTGTCAGATAAGAATATATGAATTCAAAGTCCCTTGGGCTGAAATCCTTCTAAGGCAAGAATGGAGGCTGACACTATAAATGCTATAAACATTTGAGACATTTCTTTGCTACGTGAAAAACATTTTACAAGTTAAAGATAAAAAACTAAACAAAAAAATGGTCATTTCAATTCACGACTGTTTTGTGGGACACTGCTGTGCGTAATTGGCTGCCGGTTTCGTCCACAAATATACAGTAGTCAATTTGCTTTGCAGTATATTCTGTGAAGCTATCAAATGCAAGAATTATTATTTGTTCTTGAGCTGCATTTATATTCTGGTAGTCTTAAAACATAATTTATGAAAACAATAAACGTTGTACTTAATATAACACCTTTATCACCTTAAAACAACTCAAAGCTCAGAGTTTTTCTGTAAAGTGTTGTGTTCTGTAATGTGTTGTATATTTGTAGGTGAACATGTTAGTCAATATACAGTACATCAATAATGCCCCACAAACACTGGGCAAAATCTCATGCGCTACCTACCATATTGTCCACACTGTATAAACCTGTACATTCCAATGCCTAAGAATGCTAAAGAATTGAGGCATACTAATCACAGAATTGATTCTGAGGCCTTATCATGGGTAATGACCTGATTGTTCAGCGCCTTGGAATAGCTTCCCGACGTACAAGATGCTCTATAAATGTAATTTTGTTGTTGTGATGTTCGACACTTCCAGATGAAATCATGCAAATTTTTCACCTTATTTTCTGAAAGGAATTATCTATCGAGAATCACACAAAATGAGCAATGCCTCACAAGCACTAGCCAAAACACAAACGGTGAAATTCCAGAGTAAATGGCAAAAAATACTAAATGTGAAAGTCATTCAGTGTTTGGACAAAGGAATGCTTGGTTTAATGAAATGCATAAAGTACAGTTGATGAATGAAATCTTAAAGCAAATTTGAAATGAGGCTCAGATTCTGTGGAAGACTGGATAAAATCATTGTATGTAGATTTTAGGTTAGAGTTGATTGACGGAATCTCAGTCTTAACTTGTGGCTGCAGCAGATATGCTGTTTCAACCTACTGTTCTGTCATTGCAATAAAAAAACCAATCCTAAACTGTGCTGCTACCCCGATTTATCAAACAAATACATGTTGTATTGAATCAATTCTGGGAATTAAATGTGAAACATATGCCACTTGTTACAAAAAGTGGCCTGTGACTGTGAAACAAAATATGAATAATTTAGCAGCAAAACAAATTACCGGTTGAAACAGGGATTGTAAGGAAAAGCGTAGTGTATAGCAGCTAGAATAGAAGAAATAGAAGTCTCACATATTGATGACTAGGAATTTTGTAAAAAAATGTTTTTAATTGTTAATTCATATAATTTTACAGCACAAAAGGAGGCCATTCAGCCCATCTAGTCTGTGCTGGCTCTTTGAAAAGAGCAACTCAATCCCACTGCCCAGCTCTCTCCTTATAATCTAACAGACCTGTTCTTCCTAAATAAAGATCTAATTCTCTTTTAAAAGAGATATATATTTTTTAAACTTTTGATTTTGGAAAACCTGAAAAGCCACAAATCATGGTGCTGATAGGACAGCTCCATCACAGAATTTTCATATTAATTGTGAACAGAGAAACAGCCTAAGGGAGTTGAGAGCCTTAATCACTCCAAGTTCCCTCCTCTTCTAGAGTATAACCTTCCTACTCACACGACAAATATAAGTAAATAGAGAAGAGTTTGGACAGAAGCATATGTTTTGATGTCATATCTACAGCTCATAGCCTGCTTTTTTTCACTGCAGACATGGATGGTTTGTAGCAGGTATTTGTGGAGTCCTGTAGCTCAGTGGTTAGCCTTCACTTGCCTTCCAAGCGTGAGGCCCGTGTTTCGAATCCAGGCAGGTCAGGGTGAAACCTTGGGCAAGTATCCTTGCACCACATTCCTAATAATAATCCCACCAAAAAAAAACCCCACAACAATAAAATTGGTTATTTCAATCCACGAGTGTTTGTAGTTGACTGCTGTCCACGATTGGCTGCCACATTTCACCCACAAATATACAGTCAATTCACTTTACAGTACATTCTTTGAAGTGCTTTGAGATGCCTAGAAGACATGAAAAGCATCATATCAAAATGCAAGGATGATTATTCTCCATTTAATTTCTTTCCATGTTTACGTTTTCTCTCTGGAAATCATCCCTTTGCAATTTTTCTCTTTCCCCGCTTCAAAACCAACCTTCAGATCTATCTTTTTGACCTTGTTTTTGACTTCTTCCCTCCACCCATCTTCAGTTTCAGTCAACTGTGTAAAGTACTTTGGGGCATCTTTCTTCTGTGTGAACATAAATTTTTTTGCTCTTTTTCTTTTGATTGAGAGTGACAATGGGTGAAGCACAGGAGCAAGGACGGCTCTCACCCGGTTAATTGTGCAGTGGCACATAATGAGGAATAAATGATGAACAAATAATGAGGAAAAATATGCATTGAATCCTTAGACTGCAAGCAAAATATATTATCCTAATAAAGCCACTAAAACATAATAATAACCCAATAATAATAACCCTATATTAGTCACATGTGGCTACCCAGTCATCTCTTCAGTATTGTCTGCATTATTTACTTTTTCAGCTTTAAGTTTTATAATCCATTTATTTGTAGCCATTTTTAACTCTCAAAGTTACGTTTCTGCTTTCTTACCCTCAGTTGCCACAGTCTATTCTGAAACATGGGAGGAAGATTTCAAAAAGTTGGAGCAATATTCTGACAGGAGGCAGATCATAGCTAAAATCAGGCCAAACTTTAAGTGGGGCTCACACACAGTGAACTCATTGGTGATCAGCCAGCCATAGCAGTGCTGCGCAGAATTCATTTGAAAAACGATATGAAGTACCATTTTCCAATAACAACAACAACAACGATTTATATAGCGCCCTCCACGCCAGACGGCGTCTCAGAGCGCTTCACAGTAGCGTATCCTAGGACCGAGCCAGGGGCAGGAAGGTGACCAAAAGCTCGGTCGAAGAGAAAGGTCTTCAACTGTGACAAGACTGAACTTAAAATTTTTATTTGTATAATATATTTGCAGAAACTTGAGTGAAGTTTACCACTTTATACATGAATAGATATTATAATTCATGTTTTAAAAAGGAAACAAAGATCAAGCAGTTGCAAAAAGAAGCAAAAACAGAGGTTGCTGGTGAAATTCAGTAGGTCAGGCAGCATCCATGGAGAAAGGAAAGCGAGTCAACGTTTCGGGTCCATGAACCTTTGTCAGAACTGAACTTGTTTCAGATTCCCAGCAAAATGTATTTTTGTGTTTTGCAAAAAGAAGCAATATTGGCAACAATTGGAAACCAGACTGAGAGTTGTGTGCAAACTTTCTTTTAATCATCGTATTACCAATCATAGCAATGTCTGAACAGTGACTGCATTCTAGACAGTAATTTTTCATCCTAACTGTCAGACTGCAGTATCTCAAATATGAAACCTTTCAAATATTGAAACCCTGTACCCTGGCCTGGCTGGGACCCTGGACCTTCAGCAGCTTACATGAAATATGGAGATAGTATTAGTATGTGTGGCATGTTTCCCTCCTCTGAGAGGGAAACCTCAGTCTTTTATTTGCTACGCTCAAAATGTATCAGATCTGATTTATTTCTAGCAGCAAACCAACTCAGTGCCTCCAGTTATACTGGTACAAGAGTGAGCAGTGACATAAGAATAGTAAAAGCTAAGAGTATCCATAAAGTCATACGACTTTACAGAATATCCTATGAAGTGTTTTGAGACATTTCAATGATAAGATGCTAGATATCAAATGACTTGCATCAGGCTAATTGTCTGGTATTTATAAAGAAATTAACATTACAGTAAAAGCCCATTTATCCAACACCCGGTCAACCGTAACTTCCGTATAAGCGGCATCGCAAACAAAAGGTCCGCATTCGATTAACCGGAATTTATCCGGAAAAATGCATTTAAAAATATTTGTTTTTTGGGACGTTTTTGGCCGAATATCCACCAGCTGAGTCCACCGCCCGGTTGCTGGGTCAGTTGGCCCATGGCTGGAGCCGACTGACTCCACCAGCCAGCCTCCGGGTCGGGAGGCCGGTTGGTTGGTCAGTCGGGAGGCCGGCCGACTCTGGGTAAATGAACTCAACCAACCTTCACACAGGTACTCTATGTTCCCCAAGTCCAAACAACTTCACTCTCTCAGCTCAAACTATTGTAACAGAAATGATTCAAGCTCATCTTACAGTGCCCACTACAGTGGAAGACCTCAACGTCTGTGTTCCTCCATTCCATGCTCAGGAATGTAGAACTCCTTCATCAACCCATTCTGTGAGCTCCACATTAATCTAACAACATTTCCCTTGTCCTGTCCCCATCAAACCTCAGCCTCTGTTCTTAACAATTTTCCGTCTCGGCCTACAATGTGATATGAGATTGGCTCATATGTGTTCGGATGTCGGACATCCTGCATGGAGTCCATAGTGTTGCCAAACGTCTGAAGTGTAGAAAAATGCCAAAGAGAGAAAAAAGTGGTGACTGATCCAAGGGAAAAAGTGTAATAGCTTTAGTTGCCACCGTAAGGTTTCCACTATTACACTTAACTGATGTTCCACGAATCCTGAGATGCTAGAGCAGTGGTTTCCAACCTTTATTTTGCTGCAACTCAAATTAACCACGAGCAGGTCCTCCCACTCCTAGGGGCAATATCATGACTGAAGCTCAGCCAAAACGTTATCTCTGTCTCTTTTGTGCGCTAAGCACAACATGTAAATACGCTCTTTATACAAATTGTTCAGCGGTGTCGCCTTGGGCACTTTATTTTTAAAAAGTTTTAAAAAGTAAGCGTTATAAAAGCATTTTCAAAGTTTTTAAAAAAAGCAATAACAAAAAATTGTGATGATCCTTTGCGACCCTACTGAGGACCCCCGCGATCCTAATTTGGCTCAGGACCCGAGGTTTGGAACCACTTTGCTAGAGACTCAGCGAAAGTAAAATGGCATGCGTTTCAGTTGTTAATGTACTGTTCCAACCAGCACAGACTTACCTTTGGTTGACGGCTGAGGTAAAGCCCAGAGGTGAACAGGGTCATAGGCATGGACAGTCTCCAGGTCAACTTCTGAATAGCTGAGTAGATTCCAGGCAAGCAAGAACCGACAGAAAGGAGCCTCCTTGCCAAACCTGCAAATTATGAAACTGAGTGAGAAAAATCATCCATAAATACAACAAATTGTATTGTCTCACAAAGATCAGTCAAACCATCAACAACGATCTATCCCACAGGGCTTCTGTTACCCAACATTCAGATTCTTTCCCTTCACCACCACAGAGAAACACCATTGCATGTGATTTACAGTCCACCCGAAGGACAATTGCAGACTTTCAGCCCTCAACTGACTCAACCACCCACTCAAGGCAAGGGCCAGAACCAACTCAGTCAACAACCTCAACCGTGATCCCATCTCCGTCTAAACCGCTTCGACCACTGCGCTAACCCAGTCCGTACAGGAACCAACTCGTGGCAGCTACAGTGATCCAGCCACAGCAAAGACCAACTTTCGGCAGCTACACATTGCCAAACCAGCCGTGCAAACAGCTCTGACCCAGCCCTGGTGGTGACCGAGGGAACTCCACTGAGCAGGCCTGACAGACCCTAACCCTCCACAACTGCCCACGACCAACCTCAGCAAACACACACCGACTCTGCCCCTGCATTGAACAAACTAGCGCTTGATCACTGGCCCCCACAGAAACTGACTCTCAGCCACCAAACTGAGCCAACATTCACAGACATCACCTCTGGGCAAATAAACTCAACCAACCTTCACATGTCGTGGAATAGCTACTCTACATTTTCCAAGTACAAACAAATTTACTCTCTTATCTCATCTTAAACTATTGCAGCAGAAATGATTAAATTTTATTTTACACCATGTAACTATAGTGCCTAACTTCAATCTGTGTTGTTACATTCTGTGTTCATCAATTGTATCCTCAATCTGACCTGTGAGCTCCACATTAACCTAACAACATCTCCCTGGTCCTGTCCCCAGCAAACCTCAGCTTCTGTTCCTAACAACTTCCCCTCTTGACCTACAATGTGATCCAGAGATTGGCTCATATATGTTTGGATGTCTGACATCTTGCATGGAATCCACATAGTCTTGCCAAACCTCTGGAGTGTAGAAAGGTGCCAGAGAGAAAGAGTATAATAGCTTTAGTTGGCACCGTGACGTTTCTATTATTACACTCGCCTGATGTTCCATGAATCCCAAGGTGCTAGAGCCACAGAGAAAGAAAAACAGCGCGAGTTTCAGATGTACCTTCGGTTGACGGCTGAGGTGAAGTCCAGAGGTGAACAAGGTCGCTTGCAGGCATGTACAAGCTCCAGGTCAACTTCGGAATAACCAAGGAGATCCCAGCCAAGCAACAACCGACAGAAAGGAGCTTCCTCGTCAAACCTCAACATGATGAAACAGTGTGTGAGAATTTCATCTATAAATACAACAAATTGTACCATCTCACTTACAAAGAGCGGTCATTCCAACAACTAAACCAACTCAGCCCTGAATCCAATCAACTGAAACAACTCTCAGCCCTGAACCAACTCAACAACTAAAGCAACTCAGCCTTCAACCAACACTGACAGAAACTGACTCTCAGCAGCTTCACAACGCCAGTCACTAGCAAACTGACTTTATGACCTGCTTCAAAGCAGCCCTGACAGAAACCAACTCTCAGCCCTGAACAAACTCAAAAGTGTGGAAAGATGCCAGAGAGAGAAACAGGTTCCAATTTTGTCACCATCCCAGGATCCCACTAGTTCAGACTTATCCTCAGAGAAACCCAGCCAGGGCTAAGCTCCACCACCAGCAAACAAACCAAGGAACTGCTCTGACCCACAAGACTCCAGGATTTTTTAAAAAATTTTTAAACAAATATATTTATTTAATTAAAACATATATAATTTGTTTTAAAAACATACTCGTAACACCACATGCCAAAAAATAAAATATTTTCCACCGTGACAAGTACACAGCAGCCCCGTCTGCTTACCCACACAAAACAAACCCTCAAAGAAACCATCCACTGTCTGTGGGAAACACAAACCTGTAATTCTCGTCACAAACATAAGATGCCTATAATCACCCACATTCCCCTTATAGGATCAGGGCCTCCTCACTTCTCTGCACTACTACCTTTATCTACAGGGAGCAGTTACAAACGGGCTAATCCCAGCTCCGCCAGCCTTCCCTTATCGGATGGCAGGCCAAACAAAAACCCCACTCCGATGCTCCCCACATAAACAAAAAACACAAAGCATATGGGGACGTTCTCTGGTTACAGGTCGAGCGTCCCTTTGCAAGCACTAAGCACAGGTACCCTGCAGCTTTGGGCGGTGACATTCCCCTACGCGCACCTCAAGGAGTTGCTCTGTACGGTGTCAGGCCCCACCTGTCCTTGGCCTCGTCTGAGCCTATCTCCAACGCGTCCCTGATGACATATTCCCAGACTCTTGCCATCACCAGTCTATGGCAGGCCCTCACCGACCTATCTCCAAGCCTGGAGACCTCCTGGTTCCGGAAGATCCAAAGGCCTTCCTTGAGTTGACCCTCCAGGCACATTGGACATCACTCTCCTCGTGCGTCCCCAGGAAGAGGCTGAATATCACAGGGCGCGGTGACAGAGGGATTCCCGGGATGAAGTGCGAGAGTAGCCACTCTGTCTTTTTCCACACCTGTTTGGTAAAGGCACAATGTAGGAACAGATTGTTCCTCATTCTCTTTATCCACAGATATCTCTGCAGAGCAGTTGGACCCAATCTAGAATTCTCTGTCCAAAACTCATTTTGGCAAGTACCTCATACATGTAGTCATGAGATATTCGGTCAAAGGCTTTCTCTTGGTCTAGACTGATGAGGCAGGTCTCCATCCCTCTCTCCTGCACGTAGGCAATGGTATCCCTGAGCAACACAAGGTTGTCAGAGATCCTCCGGCCTGGAACCATGCAGGTCTGATTGGGGTGATTTATCCACTCCATTACAGTCTTCATCCTTTCCGAGACCACCTTGGCCAAGATCTTATAATCTACACTAAGCAGAGATATTGGCCTCCAGTTCTTCATCTCCTCTTTCTCCCCTTTCTTTTTGAAGATCAAAGTGATGTTATCTTTCCACATCGAGTCAGCCATAATTCCTTCCTGGAGCATACTATCATAGACTTCCAGGAGGTCCGGTCCGATCTCGTCCCACAAGACTGAGTTGACCGAGTTCCACCGGGAAGCCATCGCTCCCTGGGGTTTTACCAGTCTGAAGGGATTTGACCGTCTTAGTCAACTCTTCGATAGAGAGTGGCCGGTCCAGATGTTCTCAGGTACCCTCATCTACCACTTCAGTGAGGGCAGACAGAATATCCCGAGTGGCCATGCTCTCTGTGGCTTTCTAGCAGTACAGGTCCTCAAAGAAGGGTCTTGCGATCCTCTGCATGCCTTCCTGTTCCGTGCACACTGAGTCGTTTCCATCCTTCAATCCAGAAATCACAGAGCTGCCTCTGTTCGCCTTCTGGAAGAAAAAACTGGTACACTTCTCGTCTTGTTCTATTGTGTGCACTCTGGAACATATAATTATCTTGGAGGCTTCAGAGATGAGCAGCACACCTTGCTGGTCTCTCACCTCTTCAATTTCCTCCCTAACGTCTACACCTTCTAGCTGTTGCTTTAGGAGTTTTTGTAAAACCTTCTGCAGCCTAGCCCTTACCCTATTCGAGCACTTTGTCAATTGTACCCCTTTTCGGACAAAGAATTCTTTAATTCTCATCTTTACCATTTTCCACCATCCTGTCGAGGAGTCGCAGAAGTCCCTCAAAGTTTTCCACCCTCGATACTCCTTCCGCAATTCCTCAACATTTTTTGGGGTCATTAGTTTCACGTTCAGCTTTCACGTCCCCCGACCTCTTCTCCTGCTTTCTCGAACTTGCAAATTTGTCAGGAGGCGATGGTCAGTAAAGAACGCTGGCTGAACGTCTGTACTTTTGACTTCTTGTCCTCTCAAACAGAATAAGAAATCTATTCGTGAGAAGACCAACCCATCGGGTCTGGAAAAGGTGAAATGTTTTTGGGCCCCATCTGTTGGAGCCTTGAAAATGTCTTGCATCTGCCCGTTCGCAATCACTCTTTGGAGCAGCCTAGACGAAATGTCTATCTCCCCATCAGATCAGTTTGATCTCCCATCTCTCTCCAGTATACAATTAAAATCTCCTCCTAGGATGACTGGTCTGGGTGTGACCAGCCAAGGAGGCAGCATCTGGAAAAGGGCCCCTCGTTCTTGTCTCCCTGGCGGGGTGTACACATTGATCAGCCTAATCTCCTTGACCGCGCTTTTGGTCACCTTTCTACCCCTGCCCCGGTCCCAGAATCTGCTGTCGTGAAGAGTTCTGAGACACCGTCCGGCGTAGAGGATGCTATATAAATCGAAGTTGTTGTTGTAGTAATCAGAGCTTCATTAGAGAGGTTCACCATGAGGAGTCTCTCCATCCCCCCCCATCCCCCATCACCTCCTTATTATCAGTAATGGTAAGGTTCTTTCCCTGTAGTAGGACCGCTACACCAGAGCCCCAGGTGTCATTACCCCCTTATCGTGGAATAACTCAAAGAGATCAAGTTATTCGCGTAAAGCACAAACAGTCATTTACTATACTAACGGCCGAAAGGAGAAGTACCCACACAGGTCAGATAACCTGAGGTGGTACTTCTAAAGAACTGATAGAAATACACCAGTTTATATCTTGTACACCATGTGGCAGTTGTACGATTTCCTTTAACCATTTACAACAAGGTGTGAAGATGTGAAGAGAATCTGTTTTAACAGATGTTGCCCTTCCATGACTATCGTAAACAGTTGTTTACGATAGTCATGGAAGGGCAACATCTGTTAAAACAGAACCAGACAACCACAATTTGCATATCTGGCAGATTGCATCTTGAAACAAAGAAGTAAATTGTCTTGATGGTCAGTCAAGTACTGAAGCAATTGATTACCAAATGCTAATCTAAATGAGTACATGTCTTTCTCCTTTGTCCTGTCTGGATTATGTCCTGCAGCTAGCGTTTGCTGATAGCCATGCTGACCACTGCAATTTCTAGGGGAGGCTAAGAAACAGCTAACATGGTTTCCACATCCTGACCACGGAATCCAGCACTCCTGCAGGAACAGAATATCGGCCTTTACCCTGGACAGGTACTCAAGCTTTGCCACACAGCACATTGGGTTTTTAACACTGCGCACATTCAGGTACCTATCTTCAGTGCCATTCACATTTTCATACTTTCCTGCTTCCCGTTGTCTTTCAGCTGCTCCCGTTTTCCCTCAGGTTTGCTGGCTGTACTCGGCATCCTTTCTCTCTCCTGCACCCGCGGTGTTGGTCCTGGAGTAGCTCAGTTTCACTTTTTTCCCCTTAGTCTCTTTGTTGGAGGCCCAGACCTCTACCTCCGTTAGCTGTTTTTTTTTTGGCGGGGAGAGTAATCCGTCTTTTCACTTCCTGTCTCCCTCCTTTTTTCACCGTCGCTATCCGAGGCACTTTTTGGCTGTACCTGCTTGTGTTGGGTAGTACAAGGTCTTTTTTTCACCTCTTCTTTGGATTTTCGCCAAGTACATTTCTCGGCCGTCCACCCACCACAGTTCTCCTTTCTCTCCTGAGATATCCATTTCCTCCCCACTGATGGGTCTTCGCTCTATTTCTCTCCTCTCCAAAAGGGACTTGTCACCATCACCACCCAATTCTTTTTCACCGGGGTCTTTTGGCCCTTCCTCCCTTTACTTCTTCCACTTTTTGGGTGTGCGCTCCTGTCTTTCTTCCTGGCCTCTAGAGTTGTTTTCAGCCCTTTTTTTTTCCGCGCATGTGCAGTAAAGGTGACCAGTTTCTCCACATGGGTCACACCTCTTACCCATTGTGCACTCCCTCGCCACATGTCCGAGACACTTGCAATTCCAGCACACCATTTGCAGGCAGGCTGCCACATAATGACCCACTTGGCCACATCTCAGGCACGCTTGGGGCTGTCCAAGGTAAAAAATGGTGCCCCTGAAGCTCCCAATGGTGAATCGGGAGGGGATATGAATCACATTCCCCTCTCCTACACAGCTTTAAATGATCTTCCCATTCTGATGTCCAGATGCTTCCTGCAGCAGCATCCCAGCTTCCCGCCACAGCTTTAGACCTTGCCTTCCCTTCCTCACAGCTTCCCATCGTGGCCTCATGGGTTCCCCCGCTGATTTGGACCTTACCTTTATGGTCCTTTGGGTTTTTCCCTCCTCTACACCAGGGTCCACCTTCATCTCCTCACCTGCTCCCTTATTCTCACTACCTCCTGTTTTCTCCTTTCTCCTTTTCATTCTCTCCCTATTCTTTCACTCTTTCCCTCTCCTTGGTCTCTCCTCCCACTGCTGTCCCCCCCCTCTCTATTCTCCTAATACATTTACTCTACACTTGCCTACTGGTGGAATTGTCTCTCAACTCTTAAATACTCACAGCTTTCAGTTCAATCATGACACCACAGGGCAATGACATTCCCATGAGGTCCAATTGAAGGTCCTGCCTCCATGCATTTGACATCAATCAGGATCCATCATGTCATTTATGCCCCCATTAACTAGTTTAGATAATTGGCTGACTATATATTGAATAGTTTGGAGAAAAAAAAGTTTGGAGAATTAGCCTGGCATTCACTGCCCAACCATTTATGGCGAGGCTTTCTGCCTCTCTGCTCCCACACTGTGGAACTCCATCCTGTAGTCCCTCTGCCTTGTTTCCTCCTTCAAAGCCAATCTCAAGTCCTTTCTCTTTGACTGCGCTTTTGGTTCCCCTCCTAACTCTTCCCCCTCCCCTACTCTCCTTCCCACTACCCTAACCCTGCCCCCACCTGCTCAGGTTCCGAACTAACTGTTCAGTGCCTTGGGACGTCCGTCCGATGTGAAAGGCGCTATACAAGTGTAATGTTGTTATTGTTGTTGTTTGAGTCCTTTTTTTTTAATATGTAAAGGTATTGAGGGATGT
The DNA here is from genome assembly GCA_035084275.1 of Hydrolagus colliei. Lineage (NCBI taxonomy): Eukaryota > Metazoa > Chordata > Chondrichthyes > Chimaeriformes > Chimaeridae > Hydrolagus > Hydrolagus colliei. The sequence continues at coordinate 66,558,722 of CM068745.1, forward strand.
GGGGCTAGGGTGGGTAGGTAGAATTAGGATAGAAGTTTGAGTTCATCTGTGGCTAGCTAGAGCAGTTAGGGAAAGTATTAAACTAAACGAAAAGGGTTATAAAACTGCCAAAAAGAGCAACAAACCTGAGCATCGAGAGTGTTTTAGGGACCAACAAAGAAAAACCAAAAAGCTCATTAAGAGTGAGAAAATGGATTATGAGGACACACATGCTGGCTAGGAATATTAAATCAGATTGTAAGAGTTTTTATAAATACATTAAGAGGAATAGGCTAGCAAAAGTAAATGTGGGTCCATTAGAGGCAGAGATAGGAGGAATTATAATGGAGGCAGAGTATAGCAGACTCCCTAAATAAATACAGTAAAAGCCTATTTATCTGGCACCTGATCAACCGTAACTTCTGTATAACAGGCATCGCAAAAAAAAGCATTTGATTAACTGGAATTTATCCAGAAAAATGCTTTTTTTGCATTTCGGCCGAATATCTGGCACGTGCTTTAACTGGCATTGGCATTGGCGGATAAATGAGCTTTTACTGTACTTTCTCTCCATTAAAAAAATGCAAAATACTGCAGTTGCTGGAAATCTGAAACATAAACAGAAATCGCTGGGAACACTCACCAGGTCAAGCAGCTTCTATGGGGAAAGGAAAAGTGAGTCAATGTTTCGGGTCCACGACCCTTAGTATGAACTGAGGCGTGTTAGGAGGGAGAGGCTTTCTAGGATTAACAGAGATGGGGAGGCAGGGCAAGGAAGACAAAGGAGAAAATGTGGGTAGAGGGCAGGAGATGATGGGTTACAGAGGTATTAATGTGAAACAAAACGGGGATTTGCAACAAACTGGAGAGGTGTTAGTAATGTTAAAACAAAGGGAGGGTGAAATTGAAAAACAGATTAGATGGTTGTAGAAGAGGGGGAAGATGACGTTATGGCCTGAAATTGTTGAATTCAATATCTGGCCTCTGGCTCCTAACATGCCCTACAGTTCTGATGAAGGGTCGTGGACCTGAAACGTTGACACACTTTTCCTTTCTCCATAGTTGTTGCTAGATTATTGCTGGCTGGTGATATGCACAGTTATATGCACTATGTGCCATTCACAGTTATGTGAATGGCACGTAGTGGGGAACAGTTTGTGAAGTAGAATTTTGATATGGAAGAAAAATTTCTTGGTTAATGTTATTCAGTGCTGTCACCACTACATGGTAATTAGAATGGAAATAGTCATTTCCATAATGAACAGGCGGCAATTGTGAAGTAAGAAAAAGTTTAATTTTGTATTGAATAAACAGGAGTAACTGACCCAGAACACACTTCAGCACACACTCTATTAGTTGCATATGTGGCAGCTGGGTGTGGAGGGGTCAGGCTCAGACTTATCGTATAATTTCATTCAATACCAACCCTCTCACTCTGTGCAGGTCGCTGCAAAAACACGCACAAAGCTGCCTTAAAGGACCCACTAAGGCCCACATCACAGAGCCATGGGCAAAACAATTACAAGCCAATTATTGTGTGAAATTACTGCTGGTGGGTTAAATTTCTCAAATTATTCTTCGCTCCATTCATGAAGCTATCTTGTTGTCACACTTTTCAATATGTTCACTCTGCTTTATAGTACTATCACTTACAAAATATTTCATTTCCTCAATTAGAAGAGAATCTGCAGTTCCTTTTCCTTAAATATCATCAGCTATCTTGATATTTGAAATTATATTTGAAAATAGTTAAACTAATATGTGAAAATGTCAATGTAATACTTGTACTTGTCAAAGATTTAACCCAGGAATTAATTTGTTTTCAGTCATGGTTAAATTAGTAGAGATTCATTTATGATAATTAGATTTGCCTGCAAGTGCTTCTGATAAACGAATGTCAACATAACAATTATGCAAATTTCTGATGTACATCAACAGCTTCTTTGGCTGATTGTTTGGTATAAGTACTGAAACAAACAAATGAATAGACGAAATCAGGAAGTGTGGAGATAGGGGACACAGCAATAAATCTCCCCTTCCCACATCTTCTTTCTGGATTTGATAACCCAGAAATGATGCAGAGGCTTAGAATTACACACCTACAAATACACAGTAGTAACACTTTACAGTAAATCCTGTGAAGTACTTTTGAGACATTGTCCCAACATGGAAGGTGCCATGTCAAAATATAACAAATGAATCACATTAATAATAGTGTCACCCACAAAATACAGTCAATTCACTTTGCAGTATATTCTGCAAAGGGCTTTGAGACGTTGTAATGACTTGATAAGGAGCCTTGTCAAACGCTAGGATTAGTGTTATAAATTCTAGCCAGTACATTGCACTGAGTAAGGAGACATTTTACATGGGAAAAATTGAGTCAAAGGTTCAATCTAGATTAACCATGATTGTTAATACCTCTGGGCCAGAAGGCTACGGGAACAAACTTGTGTCAGCCTGGCTCAGTTGGTACCACTCCTGCCTCCAAGTCAGAAGACTATGGGTTCAAGCCCATACCAAATCTTTGAACTCACGTAATTTAGGCTGACACTCCTATGCAGTGCTGGGAGTGTAGAATTGTTGAAGGTACTGTCCTTCAGATGAGACCATAGACTGAGATCCTGTCTCTGTTCAGGTACAAATTAAGGATCCCATAGCATCATTCAAAAAGAGAAGGGGGTTTATCCCAGTATCCTCACCAACAATCCCCCAAATAAACTGTTATTCATTTCATGGCTGTTTGTGGGACATTACTGTGTGCAAATTGGCTGCCGCATTTACCCTCAAAATACAATTACTCCTTCATAACATATCCTATGTTTTTGTCACATCTTCATTCAAATACATAGTCATTGCAATTGACAAGCTACTGTCAAGTGCTTTGAGATGCTTTGACATTATAGGAGCTATGACAAATGTGAAGATTATTACTGTATTATACAAAAATATTTAGTTTAACTACTGTACTGAAAAATTGCAAAGGTGGTAGAATGAACTGCTGAGAACAAATAGGCTTTGTGTTTTTAAGAAATGGCATTAAGAATCTGATGTTTTCGCATCTTTTGGAGTTATTTTTAATTCTTTTTTATTATTCTTTCTAACTGAGAGCTCTCCTGGTGTGTTGGCTGGTAAATGTGTTGTATGGTGTGAAATTGAGCTGTCAAAACCTGGAAGGTGCTGTGTTCAGATTCAGGCTTGGGGTGAGTTTGCAGGGAAATTTGCAGCATTTCAGAAGACGTTGAATATGATTATCACGTCAATTAGGGTGTAAAATGTGTTGATGTATCTGCAATGTATCAAGTATGTAATACAATTAACATTCATCAAATGGTCTGACACATCTGCCTGATGCCTGGACCAGTTGTCCAAATTGTATAACCGAGGAAGCATTAACATCAATATATCTAACTGATAGCGTTCCACACTAAATTTCCATGTTAAGTGGCAGAAAATTAAATTTTAATGGTTGAGCAACCATGACATCTAATTATTACTCAGTGACCGTCTCTTACAACTTTCATAGGAAAATTCTAGCCTGTTGTAACAAAGCTGGTATGAATATCTCAAAGATTGTAATGGGATCCACATGTTTGCCTGAAAGATGCTTTCTTATGGAGCCGCCTCTTATTAAAAGAAAATCACAAATGATTTAAATGGCCAAAATCTATAATTTATCTTAGTCGATACAGGCAAATCATTCATCATATTAATTTCCAATAACATTTCTTGCATTTGGTATAATGCTTTTCACATAGGACACCCCAAGGCATTTCACAGGATTTATTGAAGTGCAGCGACAGTATTATGTGTAGGCAAAGACAGTAGATAATTTAGGTACAGCAATTTCTGAAGTCTGACCCCGAGTCAGGGGGAGAAGGAGGGGGGAGGTGACCCTAACCACAATCAAAAAGGAAGATATTCATGTGAGATTTGCAACTGGAGAGGGGCGGGGAAGGCAGAGAAATTGAGGGAAAGAGTTCCAGAGTTTTGAGGTGTAGTGGCTGAAGGCTCAGCCGCTAATGGTAAGGAGGTGGGAGCAACTGCTGATCATCCAGAACTTTGCAACACGTGTCCTCTTCTGCAACAGACTCCACAACCTTATCAATCCCATCCTTGCACAGTTTAACCCGCTCCCCATTACTCAGAGGAACAGCACAGTATCTTGGTCCTCACCTTCAAAATCCTCCACCGTATTCCTCCTTCTTACCTCTGAGCTCCTAACGCCTAATTGTCATCAATGGTTCTCCCACCAATTTTAAGTACAAGAACTAATTACACCAGTATACTTGGGATAATCTGTATCAAGCATTTATTGGTATTCCACCTAACCAATATCAAAATTATCCAGAACATCCATCTACTTAATAGTTTTCATACTCTGAAGTCCACAGAGATATTTCAATGGAGTGATATGGCACTATAATAATAATAAATTTATTTTTGACCACGCTCGGTCACCTTCTTCTCCCTGCCCTTGGCTCAGTCCCGGGATCCGTTATTGGGAAGGGTTCTGAGATGCCGTCCAGCGTGGAGGACACTATATAAATCCAAGTTGTAAAGCAATTCACAGAATATACTGTATTGTAAAGTGGAGTAACTGTATTTGTTGGCAGCCAATTATACACAGAAGTGTACCAGGAAATAGTTGTGGATTGAATAACAATTTTTGGGGAAGGATTATTACCCCCAGAAACAATCTGCCAGTCAACTAACAACCAGGATCCTACTTACTGTTGGGTAAACAGGGGCATGAGGAGTAAAGAAACTTGCCTGAGGTTTCATCCCACCTGAATCAAAAAAAAGGATTAGGATCTGGAAATAAATGATAATCGTATATTGAGAATGTTCGGCAACCATAGCAGCGAATCTGTGTTAGCAGCATCACAGTGTTAGCAGCATCACAGATTCGCAGACAGAGAAAATATGATGCAAGGAAGGAAAAAACTGTGATATTTCTCCCTCTCTATTGACACATCTTCAGCAATTTATAATTTTGTCAAAAGCTCAAAAGGGAGACAAACAAAAGAATGACCTTGAATAAAGCTTTTTCACAATTCACATTCTATCAGTGAAGCTAAACATATAAGGAAGGTCTTTGACAGTTTATTTGCCCATTGAGCACTCAATTGATTTTTTTCCACTGAAACTTCTGCTTGGCTTGCTTCTCTGCTTTTGAGACATTTTCCTTTTCAAAAATAAAATCACCATCAGACACTATCCTCACTAGAGCTGAGCTGACTCCAATGTGGCATGCATAGAAATAGAATGAATCAAGTCAACCATTTGTTACAGTCTGAGTAGTCGGTTCCTAAGCCCCATGTGTCTACAGTGCCCCCAAAATACTGCTGATAACAGACCAGTCTGGCTTGTCAGCAAGATTGGAATCAGGGATTCTTTTGACTCTGCTCCTTGTTAACCCTGCAAGCCAAAGCCCTAATAGGTCGGGTGGTTCTAGCTGGATAAAGAGCTGGAAGCTTGTACGACAGTCCTTTCAATGGCAAGTTATGCAGTATGCAATAATTCATAATTTGGAAATACAAAATCACACTTTTATAGAGCCTTTTATGTCAGGAGGATGTCCCAAGGCCATATCTTGAAGTCAACTTAAATCTGTTTCTGGCAGATGGATATACACTGACTGGGGAACAGGAATTGCTCTTGCTGCCTCTGAGGCAGCACGTAGATCCCTCTCAGTGCCTGCTCATTATGGTATTGTGGATAACACGGACTTAGGGTGGCAAAACTAGATAGACTTGTGTGTGGTTCAATGCCTTGATGCATTAAACAATCATATAAATTTACAGTACAGAAGGAGGTCATTCAGTCCATTGACTCTGTGCTTGTTCTCAGAGTAAGCTGTACTTTTAACTCTATTCTCTCTCCAAACCCCTTCAAGCCTCTAATTTTCATATATCCATCTATTTCTCCCCTTCAAACCCACAATGGTCTCTGCCTTTGCAACCTTACTTCGCAGGGCATTGCACATCCCAACCATTCCCTGAGTGAAAACAAATTCCCAGAAGCTCTCCTTTCACTTCTCTTGTGGCTATCAAATCTTTGTCCTTTAGTCACAGTCTCTCCTTCCAGTGACAATATTCATCCTGTCAAAAATCCTTGTAATTTGTATACCTTCCATCTCAACCTTCTCTGCGCCAATGAAAATAGACCCAAATTTTACAATCTCTTCATTTCTATAACCCATCATCTCTGGCATAATTCCAGTAAACTGTCTCCACACTCTCTCCAAAGCCTTCGCATCTTTCCTGAAGTGAGATACTCCAAACTGATCGCGGCATTTAATTTGTGGCTTCATGAATGATTTGTACTTTATTATGGTCATGGGCTATGGGCTCTCCAACAATCCCCCAGATAAAATTGGTCATTCACTTCATAGCTGGTTATCAGGTGTGCCAAAAGAAAAAGGTCACTGTACTTTACAATAAAGCTTGTGAAGCCATTCACGACTTCCTCCCAATATGAAAGTCGCTGTGTCAAATACCAGGATTATTATTATCTCAATTCATAACACAATGATTTACTTAATTGGATTTTCCGCAGTGCTCATTCAAGTCACAGTAATCCCAGAACTTCAACCATTTGCCCATCAAGTAGTTAGATTCAGTTCAGACTGAATTCAGTTCAGACAATCTGGAAGCTGCAGGCAGAAAAATACTTTGAGTCATTACCTAGCAATTTCAAACAAATGTGAATAATTATTGCAGTTGATTTTCAGCTTCGCGTCTTGTATCTTTTGCCAGTTGGCAATCAGCATCTCCTGATGAAGTCAATTACTGTTACTTCCTCCATGTTGTATTTCATTCTCTATTCACACTTTGTTTTTTTTAAAAAAAAGGAGAGCATGACAAGGGTAAAGATTCAAAGTAAATATAAAAATACCGGAAGTGAAATCAGTTGGAAATGGAAACTTTGGCCACTACTTTTAATTAAAACCCCCCAATTCAAGGCCCAACCATCAGAAATTGCCTTGATTTAATCCCAAAGAGTCTTTACACATTACAGTCCTCAAATATAAATGATATCCAACCTAATAATCCCTCAAAAAGAAATTGGTGATTTCAATCCACGACTGTTTATGGGACACTGCTGTGCGCAATTGGCTGCCACGTTTAGCCCACAAATATACAGTCAATTCACTGTACAGTATATTCTGTGAAGCGTTTTGAGACATCTGGAAGATGTGAAAATCACTATATCAAATGCAAGGATTATTATTATTAGTAGTTTTAACATTCCTTTATTTCTTAAGGCAATTTGAATTCTGTAGTGTGGTACTACAGTCAATGATGGCCTGTAACTACATATTTAGTTTCAAGGATAGTTTTTTGATATAGTAAAGCTTATACTGAGTATATTTTCATAGCTATATTTTATATTTTATTTCATGATTTTATTCTTCAGTAATAAGAGTTTACTTCAGATTTGTCTGGCATAACTCCTCAGAGCCAGTCCAACCTCTGTTTATTCCCCTCAACACTTATATTGTACAGTACTGTATTATGGAATTTAACATATAAAAGTTCAGGAATCAATACAGTATAACTTCCATTCTTCTACACCATATCAGGGAAGCAATGTCTCAGAATACTTTACAGTATTTATACGCAAGCACTGTGGCCTTTTTTTTTAAGGCAAACATAACACTGAGATAAAATAAGCTTTATGGGACACAATCATTTATGTGCTGCTAAATTAGTTATTGAAACTTTGTCAATAGTGACAAATGCTTGTTGTGTTTCAGAGGAAGGAAGTTCATGTGGAATAATGAGGTAGAAGAGCAACAGGAAACATAATTGCTCAAAGGTTTGGTTTTGCAATGTTTAGGTGAATGAGTGTAATTGGAAATATTTCTCCCAGTTGATAGAGGGGAAGGTTCTCTTTGATTTGTGTCCTATTGCGTCTTCGAGATGTCTCAAAGCACAGAATATACTATAAAGTAAATTAACTGTATCTTTTGTGGGAGAAACATTGAATGGCCTTTTTCTCATTCAGTCCTTCTTATATTTATGTGAGACACACATTTTTCCTTTTTAATCAGTGACCATTACTTGACGCTAGATTCCCCAGACTAATAGCTTGCATGGACTGGTTTCTACAACTTTTTAATTCACTCATATTATTCTGTGTATAATCCAAACCATGTGTGGATATCAATGCCCAATGCAAGCCTACCTTTCACCACAATTTCACCTCATCTGCCATGTGCTGAAACTGGGAATGGAATTGAATTCTATCAGGGTCTAGAAATGAAAGACAATGTACAGTTGTGTTTCAATATCAATACATTGCAGGACATTGCAGGACAACAATCAAAAGATGCACCACAGTTTTGATAGCCCTGTTTACCAGTTCAAAGGTGTGGGTTCAGTATCAACTCCTCTGCAGACGTTTCCCAAAGATAAAGGTGCCACGAGATACATTATGAGGAAGAACAAAGAGAACTTACCTTGATATAGGAATCGATATTGCAAGAAGCACAACTCAACAGTGGTTTACATTAGTTCAAATAGGAGAAGGAGCGACTCTTACATGTGTGGTGGTTCATATCACTTACTAATTCAGACGTGCCCTTCTGCTGGGAGCGTTCAGCATTTCCCTGCATGTGCTCTGAGATACTGTCAGAAACCCATCACTTACGTACAAATCGCTCCAAAATGTCCAGAAAGAAGTCTTTCGACTACAAAGCCACTGAAATGGGACTGTGAGCCACTTCAACACGATTGCTATTGCATTAGCAACAATAATAATGAGAGATTATTAGCAATAATAACAATTTTTGCACTAGGCATAGCGCCTTTTATGTCGGGAGCACATCCCAAAGTGCTTCACAGGATTATACTATGAAGCAGTGTCACTCTGTACAATAATGTTTTGGGGGAGGTCAGCTGGGTGTCTAACACATGCGGAAACTCATCACCATGCACAAGGGCATCCAAATCAAACTGAGAATTCCATGCATCCCACCTACACATGGAATTCCCACAGATAGATTGTGGGAACAGAATGCACACTCTCTCCCTGGAGGGACGCATCCTGTTTACCTAATTCTGGAAGAAGGAGAAAGCATTAGGTGCAGGTTAGCACCAGTCAAGGTTTGGGGAACAACAACAAAAAAAAAGTTACCTTCACAGAGGGCTTTCACGTGGCAATGACATCTGAAGGCGCTGGAATATGATTTGGGGGAACCTCTGGTGTGTAACCAAATGAAACCACATAGCTTGTCACCGATACTACTGTCTGAGAACCTTTCCTTCTGCTTGTCCAGCTAGCACCATCCTGCCCGTTAGGGCTTTAGCTTGAAAGGTTAAGAGGAGCTGAATGGGATGATTCCCTGTTCCCAATAAACACCAGCTCACTGCTTGGGAATCATTTAAGTGTTTTCTTTTAACACTTTGTTAACATGTTGTTGTTGTTGTTTAAAAGAGCCTTATTTTTTCCCTGAAGGCTATTGATTTTGTGCGAAAAGAAAAAAATATCTGTTTGCTATACCAGGAGTGCCCACACACTGATTGATTGACTGACTGACTGGCTGACTGCCCTCACTCACTCACTCACTCACCAACCAACCAACCTATTCCTATTGTAACAAAACACAAAATACTACAGATGCTGGGAATCTGAAACACAAACAAAAGTTGCTGGGCAAACTCAGCAGGTCAGGCAGCATTGATGGAGAGAGGAAAAAGAGTCAACATTTCTGGTCTACAACCCTTTTTCCTTTCTCCATGGATGCTGCCTGAGTTTCCCCAGCAACTTTTGTTTTATTCCTGCGGTGGTTGGTTGGATGGCTGGCTGTGTGGCTGGCTGGTTGTGTGGCTGGCTGGCTGGCTGTGTGGATGGCTGGCTGTGTGGATGGCTGGCTGGCTGTGTGGCTGGCTGTGTGGATGGCTGGCTGGCTGTGTGGCTGGCTGGCTGTGTGGATGGCTGTGTGGATGGCTGGCTGTGTGTGTGGATGGCTGGCCATGTGGATGGATGGCTGGCCGTGTGGATGGCTGACTGGCTGTGTGGCTGGCTGGCTGTGTGGCTGGCTGGCTGTGTGGATGGCTGGCTGTGTGGCTGGCTGGCTGTGTGGATGGCTGGCTGTGTGGATGGCTGGCTGTGTGGATAGCTGGCTGTGTGGATAGCTGGCTGTGTGGATGGCTGGCTGTGTGGATAGCTGGCTGTGTGGCTGGCTGGCTGGCTGGCTGGCTGTGTAGATGGATGGCTGGCTGTGTGGATGGCTGGCTGGCTGTGTGGATGGCTGTGTGGCTGCCTGGCTGTGTGGATGGATGGATGGATGGCTGTGTGGCTGCCTGGCTGTGTGGATGGATGGATGGATGGCTGTGTGGATGGCTGGCTGGCTGTGTGGATGGATGGCTGTGTGGCTGGCTGGCTGTGTAGATGGCTGGCTGGCTGTGTGTATGGATGGCTGCGTGGATGGCTGGCTGTGTGGGCTGGCTGTGTGGCTGGCTGGCTGGCTGTGTGGCTGGCTGTGTGGATGGCTGGCTGTGTGGTTGGCTGTGTGGCTGGCTGGCTGTGTGGATGGCTGGCTGTGTGGATGGCTGTGTGGCTGGCTGGCTGTGTGGCTGGCTGGCTGTGTGGCTGTGTGGCTGGCTTGCTGTGTGGATGGCTGGCTGGCTGTGTGGATGGATGGCTGGCTGTGTGGCTGGCTGGCTGTGTCGCTGGATGGCTGTGTGGCTGGCTGGCTGTGTGGCTGGCTGGCTGTGTGGCTGGCTGTGTGGCTGGCTGTGTGGCTGTGTGGCTGGCTGTGTGGCTGGCTGTGTGGCTGGCTGTGTGGCTGGCTGTGTGGCTGTGTGGCTGTGTGGCTGGCTGTGTGGCTGGCTGTGTGGCTGTGTGGCTGGCTGTGTGGCTGTGTGGCTGGCTGGCTGTGTGGCTGGCTGGCTGTGTGGCTGGCTGGCTGTGTGGCTGTGTGGCTGGCTGGCTGTGTGGCTGGCTGGCTGTGTGGCTGGCTGGCTGTGTGGCTGTGTGGCTGGCTGTGTGGCTGTGTGGCTGGCTGTGTGGCTGGCTGGCTGTGTGGCTGGCTGGCTGTGTGGCTGGCTGTGTGGATGGCTGGCTGGCTGTGTGGCTGGCTGTGTGGCTGGCTGGCTGTGTGGCTGTGTGGCTGGCTGTGTGGCTGGCTGGCTGTGTGGCTGTGTGGCTGGCTGGCTGTGTGGCTGGCTGGCTGTGTGGCTGGCTGTGTGGCTGTGTGGCTGGCTGTGTGGCTGTGTGGCTGTGTGGCTGGCTGTGTGGCTGGCTGGCTGTGTGGCTGTGTGGCTGTGTGGCTGGCTGTGTGGCTGTGTGGCTGGCTGTGTGGCTGTGTGGCTGGCTGTGTGGCTGGCTGTGTGGCTGGCTGGCTGGCTGTGTGGCTGTGTGGCTGGCTGTGTGGCTGTGTGGCTGGCTGGCTGGCTGTGTGGCTGGCTGTGTGGCTGGCTGGCTGTGTGGCTGTGTGGCTGGCTGGCTGGCTGTGTGGCTGTGTGGCTGGCTGTGTGGCTGTGTGGCTGGCTGGCTGTGTGGCTGTGTGGCTGGCTGTGTGGCTGTGTGGCTGGCTGTGTGGCTGTGTGGCTGTGTGGCTGTGTGGCTGGCTGTGTGGCTGTGTGGCTGGCTGTGTGGCTGGCTGTGTGGCTGTGTGGCTGGCTGTGTGGCTGGCTGTGTGGCTGTGTGGCTGGCTGGCTGTGTGGCTGTGTGGCTGGCTGGCTGTGTGGCTGTGTGGCTGGCTGTGTGGCTGTGTGGCTGGCTGTGTGGCTGTGTGGCTGTGTGGCTGGCTGTGTGGCTGGCTGTGTGGCTGGCTGTGTGGCTGTGTGGCTGTGTGGCTGGCTGTGTGGCTGTGTGGCTGGCTGTGTGGCTGTGTGGCTGTGTGGCTGGCTGTGTGGCTGTGTGGCTGGCTGTGTGGCTGGCTGTGTGGCTGTGTGGCTGTGTGGCTGGCTGTGTGGCTGTGTGGCTGTGTGGCTGGCTGTGTGGCTGTGTGGCTGTGTGGCTGTGTGGCTGGCTGTGTGGCTGTGTGGCTGGCTGTGTGGCTGGCTGTGTGGCTGTGTGGCTGGCTGTGTGGCTGTGTGGCTGTGTGGCTGGCTGTGTGGCTGGCTGTGTGGCTGTGTGGCTGTGTGGCTGGCTGGCTGTGTGGCTGTGTGGCTGGCTGTGTGGCTGGCTGGCTGTGTGGCTGTGTGGCTGTGTGGCTGGCTGTGTGGCTGGCTGTGTGGCTGTGTGGCTGGCTGTGTGGCTGTGTGGCTGTGTGGCTGGCTGTGTGGCTGTGTGGCTGTGTGGCTGTGTGGCTGGCTGTGTGGCTGTGTGGCTGGCTGTGTGGCTGTGTGGCTGGCTGTGTGGCTGTGTGGCTGTGTGGCTGGCTGTGTGGCTGTGTGGCTGTGTGGCTGGCTGTGTGGCTGTGTGGCTGGCTGTGTGGCTGTGTGGCTGTGTGGCTGGCTGTGTGGCTGTGTGGCTGTGTGGCTGTGTGGCTGTGTGGCTGTGTGGCTGTGTGGCTGGCTGTGTGGCTGTGTGGCTGGCTGTGTGGCTGTGTGGCTGGCTGTGTGGCTGGCTGTGTGGCTGTGTGGCTGTGTGGCTGGCTGTGTGGCTGTGTGGCTGTGTGGCTGGCTGTGTGGCTGTGTGGCTGTGTGGCTGTGTGGCTGTGTGGCTGTGTGGCTGGCTGTGTGGCTGTGTGGCTGTGTGGCTGTGTGGCTGTGTGGCTGGCTGTGTGGCTGTGTGGCTGGCTGTGTGGCTGTGTGGCTGTGTGGCTGGCTGTGTGGCTGTGTGGCTGTGTGGCTGTGTGGCTGTGTGGCTGTGTGGCTGGCTGTGTGGCTGGCTGTGTGGCTGGCTGTGTGGCTGTGTGGCTGTGTGGCTGTGTGGCTGGCTGTGTGGCTGTGTGGCTGTGTGGCTGTGTGGCTGGAAGAGGCTGGTGTTGGGCAAGTCACTTTCGCGCTGTTCAAGGCGGACGATTGATTCCTTCCCTCCACTAGATGGCTCGCGTGTATCTCTCAACAAGGATGTGCTTTGCTACTCCCTATTTGTGTAACGCGCACACACACACACAGCCCGTCCATCCAGTCCATTTGTGCACAGGACTGAATTACCGGGAAGTGGAGGGGGTGAGGGGGGTGGGGAGGGGAGGGGGTTGAGTGGAGAAAGTCAGTGACGCTGGTTCGCGTTCCTGCGCAGATCTGTTGGCAACTCCACTCGAAATATTGCGTTGGAAACCCAGGCGGTGGACTCGGTGAGAGGCAATAAAAAGGCAAAGAGGGATAAACAAGTACTGAGCCCAGCAAGCCCTCCCTTCCCTCCCTTCCCTCCTCCCTTCCCACCCACAGGAAAAGTTCCAACACGTCGGGCAAGCTACGGCAAGGATTCTCCTGGTCTGTGAGTCAAGTCAGTCAGAGTGAGTGAGTGAGAGAGAGAGAGTGAGCGATTGTGGACACGCGTTTTAATGAAACAAAACTGATCCATTTCACCCTCCTCACCACTCCTCTCCTCTCCTCTCCCCTCCCTCCCTCTCTTCCCCCCAAATTATTATTATTGTTACTTTCTATACCAACGAAGGCAGTTCTGCAAAAAAAAGGATATCAAATCGACTCCCAAACCCCCCCAACCAACCAACCAAACAAAACCAATAGATATATCGATAGATATCGAAAGGAAAGAGTTGTGATTGCCTGTTGCCCTGTGTGCGGCTTATGCCATGACTCCAGAGGGCTGGGAGTCGCTGCTGGAACTGAACAGCTCTGAAGGTTGGCACAATGATGGCAACGACACCAACCCAAACACCAACATCTCCATCTTCTCCTCCTCTCTGCCCAAGCCCGAGCTGGAGCCCGAGCCCAGCCCCGGTGGCCAGGACTTCCTCTATGCCATCCCCGCCGTCTACGGTCTGATCGTCCTGATCGGTCTGATCGGCAACGCCACCCTGATCAAGATCTTCCTGACCGTCAAGTCCATGAGGAACGTGCCCAACATCTTCATCACCAGCCTGGCGCTGGGTGACCTGTTGCTGTTGCTGACTTGCGCCCCGGTGGACGCCAGCAAGTACATCACCGACGAGTGGCTGTTCGGGCGGGTGGGCTGCAAACTCATCGCCTTCATTCAGTTGACTTCAGTGGGGGTGTCAGTCTTCACCCTGACAGCGCTGAGTGCCGACAGGTAAGAGGTGTCTTGGTCTTCTCCGTCTTGGTCTTGGTCTTGTCTTCTCTATATAATCATAATCGTGATGGTATATAAAAAAATTCCTTGCGTTTTGATAGAGAGGCGCCTTTTTCATGTCTTCCAGACGTCCCAAAGCGCTTCAGGGAATGTCCCGTCAAGTGAAGTGACCGCGTGTGTTCGCGGGCGATACGCGGCAGCCAATCGCGCACGGCCGGCGTCCCACCAGGCTGTCGTGGGTTGAAGCTGCTCTGAGACGTTGTTGTCGTTGTTGTTGTTGAAATGACCGATTTTATTATCGTGTTTTTTTTTTGGCGGGGTGGGGGGGAGGGGTGGGGGGCAGGGGGAGACTGATTATTATTAGGCCTGCGTTTCTCCCACAAAATATACAGTCAGTTGACTTGACGGTATATTCTGTGTGATAAGGTCCTATATCCAAACACAAGGATTATTAATATTGTTGTTATTGTCAGCATTGATCTCTCTGGCCGGCACATTATGAATGGACTGATGGGCTCTGTGACAGGGCATGCACGGCAGGGGGTCAGTGTATTTACCAACAATAATAATCCTTGCATTTGATATGTAGAGCTTCGGTAGCTCAGTGGTTACAGCACTCGCCTTACAAGCGCCTCGCTGTGCGCAATTGGCTGCCGCGTTTCGCCCACAAATGTACGGTCACTTCACTTTACAGTATATTCCGTGAAGCGCTTTGAGACGTCGATAAGATGTGAAAAGCGCGATATCAAACGCAAGGATTTGTTATCATACAGAGCCCTTTCGAGCAGTCGAGAAATCTCAAAGCACTTTACTGTGAATTGACTCTACGTTGTGGTCACAGTGATGAATGCAGAAAGCACAATGGCTAGTTACCAGCGTACAGTATGTGTGTGCAATTGGCTGCCTTGTTCCACCTGCAAAAATACAGTTAATTCACTGCAGTATATTCTGGGAAGCAGACGTCTCAAAGACATGAATAGACGCTATATCTAATACAAGGATCGTTATTACTATTATTGATACTCGCCAAGCTGTCAGGTTCCACAATAACCAAGCTCTTTCAGGATAGAAACATCTGCTGTACGGTTACCTGAACAGTGCTGCCCGTGACGGCTGTTTCCAATCTGGAAAATATCCATTAATATTATTAGTTGGTTTCCAGGACGTTCAGAGTAAACTCTCTCCGACCTGAATTTTCGCCCGTGTAATTAATTCAGCACGCAAATCGAGTGTGGCGTTTCACCAGAGCGGTGGTGCAGAAACTTAACCTTTCACTGGGATCTGATTCTGCAGAGAAGGGAACTCCAATAAATTCAGGCTTCTTTTTAAAAAAAACATGCTCCCCTATACTCGGAATCCCTCGTCTCCTTTCAAGTTTGTGCATCCCCTATGAATGGTAAACCCAATTGGTGTGGGTCTCAGTACGGATTATCACACCTTTCTCACAAAAGGAATGGTCATGTTCTGAAATAGGCAGTGAATGAACTTACCTCTTCACTGATGTGCAAACAAAATTGTCTTGAATGAATGAATTTTAGCAAAGCAAAATAAGAACACCACTCTTTAATCTTATGACAAGATTTGAAAGATATTATGGACATTTGAAAGATATTATCTTTGATATAACTATGGTAATATAACTGTAATGGCCTGTGATAGTACAATGTCTTTATTATAATAATATTATTACATATTCTAATAATAATCTTTGTATTTGGCATAGCTTTTTCTTGTGGTGTTGAATAGTCTCAAAGCGTTTTGCAGAATTTTAGTATAGAGTGCTTGTGTATTTTGTAGGTGAATGGGCAGCCAGCTTGCACACTGCAATGTTCTTCAAACAGTTTGCAGTGGGGGATCGTTAACCGGGACAGCAGGAGTAACTCTCCTCTCTTTGTGAATTGTACAATTGGATCTTTAACATCTACCTAAATAGGTAGACAAGAGTTTAGTTTAATGTCATAAATAAAGAACGGCACGTCCAACAATGCAGATTTGTACAATGCATTGTGCTGAAGTGTATATGTGTGATTAACTGTTAATCATCCTGTATTAACAGGAAAAAGCCAAAAATAAGAGTGCATGTGAATTAAACTGTTAAAGAATTTGGGGCATTCCACATTGTAAATGGGATAGGGTGTTTGGTCACAAAATTTACAATGCCATTTTATATATAATCTCCACTTTAACATGATTATGAATTTTAAAGCAACACATTTGGCTTACTCTTCACTAAATAGACTGATAATTCACTTCATAAAGATTGATATTCTACATCAACCTCTGAAAGCGCTTGTAAACTATTGCAAATAGTAACTCAGAATTTATCCAGTTAAATCTTCCCTAAGATTCATGGGTTTGGCTTTGACGGTTGTTTTGTTTTGATGTTTCATCTACAGCTCATAACCTGCTTTGGTTTGCTGCAGACATGGATACCGGTAGTTTGTAGCAGGTATTTGTGGAGTCCTGTAGCTCAGTGGTTAGAGCACTCGCCTTACAAGCGTGAGACCTGCATTTCGAATCCAGTCAGATCGGGGCAAAACCTTAGGCAAGTTTCCTTACTCCTCATGCCTAATAATAATCCGTCCAAAATAAAACATTTTCAATCCATGACTGTGGGATACTGTTGTGTGCAATTGTCTGCCGCGTTTCACCCACAAATATACAGTCAATTTACTTTACAGTATATTCTGTGAAGCACTTTGTGAAACACTTTTTCATGTCTAGAAGACATGAAAAGTGCTACATCAAATGTAAGGATTATTATTATTCTCCTCAGAGCATGTTTAACTCCTGGAAGACAACTCTTATTTCCCTCCCCTCAGTAAGGGGAAACACTGTATATTTATCAGATATTAACTTGGAAAGGGTGAAGGACTGAGCAGACGCATTAGAAATCTAACCTTTTTCTACGTCCAGTCCCAACTCCATTGCTTTGGAGAGATCCTTCTAGATAAATGCCCTGTTACTATTTACAGTAGATTAGATCAACCTGGGATGTACTTAACAACAACAACAAAAAAAATTCATTTATAGAAACGCCTTTCACGTCGGGAGGATGTCCCAAGTTTATTTATATTAATGTAAATATCATGTAAAAATATTTCAAAACTTTTCATAGGGATTTCATGTTGAGTGAGTATTTGTGGTTGAGCAGGTTGGCTAATTTGCAACAAAACAACTTAAATCATACATCATCCTTCACAGTAGTAGTGACCAGAACACTGTACAGAGGTGAAGTTGGATCCTGAGAAAGGGAGGGTGACAGTTTTGTGAGAGAAAAGTGGGATTCCAGGAGTAACATCCTTTTCTCTTTGAATTGTATCACTGGATGTTTAATGTCCACCTGCACAAGCAGCAGGGAGGGATCTCAGCTTAATGTTTCTTCCAAAAGAAACTTCTGATAAGTTCAGACTGTCAGCCTAATCTGTGAATTCAGTCATGACAACATGCTTATCCCATAGCTTTCTGCCCCAGAGGCAAGCATGCTACCAATTTACAAGAGAAAGGATTCTGCAGACTATGTCACCATGGTTTCAAAATAACCAGCTCTGCGTCAGCACTATCAAAACAAGTTGTTGTCAATGATTTGAAGTGTTTGCATCTAAACATCTTAAATCACCATAATCCTGCCCTAAATTGAAATATTGTACGTGTACGATCGTGCCTTCTGTTCCACCCCGAACTCTTCTACCTCCCCTTCGTGTTTCACCCCTTCCCAAACATTCCCCTCCCAGCTCGGGTCACACACCTCCTGTGCAGCGCCTTGGGACGTCCTCCCGACGTGAAAGGCGCTCTATAAATGTAATTTGTTGTTGTTGTTGTTGTGTAAGAAGTAGACGGTAGAGAGGGCTAAACTACCTTAGTCACAAACAAATTCACTTTCAAATATTTCAGAAATATCTCTTCCATGGTTCACTTATTTCATGTCTATCCAGTATTCCTAAAATAACTTGTTTTAAAATTCCTTTAAAATGTTTTAATAATAATCCTTGCATTTGATAATGCATTATATCACTTTGTTGGGACATCTCAAAGCACTTCTCAAAGTATACTGTAAAATGTATTAGCTATAATTTTCTGGGTGAAACATGACAGCAGCGTCCCACAAACAATCTTGGATTGTTAATAAATCTGAATTGAGGGATTTATTGAATTCTGGATGCTCTAAAATGCTAAGAAATAGTGTAAATCTAGACCAAAGTGGATTTCTGCACCATAGTCTCCAGTAATAGAACTTGTCCCACTTCAGCATCACATTAAATGTGTGGAGAATTGTTAAAAGTGTGCAAACTCAAAGTTGGAAATAGCCATTTGAAGATGGTGATGGGTTTCAGTACGAGCCAGACACTTGATTGACCAAACAAATTTTCTTTTGTTATTTAAAGGCTAAATTGTATTTCCCTAAAGGCTTGGGGGAAATTTGCTGAAAAGTAATGT
Organism: Hydrolagus colliei; assembly: GCA_035084275.1. Classification (NCBI taxonomy): domain Eukaryota; kingdom Metazoa; phylum Chordata; class Chondrichthyes; order Chimaeriformes; family Chimaeridae; genus Hydrolagus; species Hydrolagus colliei. The sequence continues at coordinate 66,577,256 of CM068745.1, forward strand.
ATTTCTGTTCCACGACACTCAAAATAGTTTTAGAATAAATTTATTTTCCCTCAGTTGTTTTCTTTACAGTTCTCATTCTCATGTAATCCTCCCTAGAGATTTTCTCATTGCCCACAGTTTGCATTCCTAAAGTAATTTTTGATCTTTGTCTTCAATACAGTTTCAAATCTAACTGTTCAGTGATATACACCAAGTTCTGCTAGAAAGCTGAATTCCTGATGCGATCAATTACATTTAAGGCAAAGAATTTGTAGATGAAACAACTTGCTCAACGTCAAAGAGAAATTCACTATAATTGATCATGCTAAGCTTTCTTATCTGCTGGTGTAAGGTAGGGAACGGCGATATATCGATATATCGCTAAAACCCGATATGATTTTCATATCGATATGCCGATATAGACATTTTAAAAATATCGATATATCGAAAAAACGATATATCGAGGTAAAAAATCGGGATGCGAGCACAATCAACTACAAGACCCAGAATGCTCATCTCTATACACAATGCACAGACCGAGGTGCAAAGCCGCCATCTTGTATTCATAGTCCTCGAATACAATATACAGGTATGCAAGGGGTGGGGGGAGAGAGACGGCTGTGGGTGGGGGGGGTGAGGGGGAGAGAGACTGCTGGGGGGGGGGGTGAGGGGGAGAGAGACGGCTGGGGGGTGGGGGGTGAGGGGGAGAGAGACGGCTGGGGGGGGGAGAGGGGGAGAGAGACGGCTGGGTGGGGGGGAGGAGAGGGGGAGAGACGGCTGGGGGGGGAGGAGAGGGGGAGAGAGATGGCTGGGGGGAGGAGGAGAGGGGGAGAGAGACGGCTGGGGGGAGGGGGAGATAGACGGCTGGGGGGGGAGAGAGGGGAGAGAGACGGCTGGGGGGGGGGAGAGGGGGAGAGAGACGGCTGGGGGGGGGAGTGGGGGAGAGAGACGGCTGGGGGGGGGCGTGAGTGGGAGAGAGATGGCTGGGTGGGGGGGAGGAGAGGGGGAGAGACGGCTGGGGGGTGGAGGAGAGGGGGAGAGAGAGATAGACGGCTGGGGGGGGGGAGAGGGGAGAGAGACGGCTGGGGGGGGGGGAGAGAGGGAGAGAGACGGCTGGGGGGAGGGGGAGATAGACGGCTGGGGAGAGGGGGAGAGAGACGGCTGGGGGGGAGAGGGGGAGAGAGATGGCTGGGGGGGAGAGGGGGAGAGAGATGGCTGGGGGGGAGAGGGGGAGAGAGACGGCTGGGGGGGGGGGAGGAGAGGGGGAGAGAGACGGCTGGGGGGAGGGGGAGAGAGACGGCTGGGGGGGGAGGGAGAGAGAGACAGCGGGGGGGGGGGGGGGGAGGGAGAAAGAGACGGCTGGGGGGGGGGGGGGGGAGAGAGACGACGGGGGTGGTGGGTGCGAGAGAGGGACGGCGGGGTGGGCGGGGGGAGAGACGGGGTGGATGTGATAATATACAGATAGATAGAGATGGGGGGGATGTGAGAAAGGGAGAGAGACATAGAGAGACACAGACAGAAAAATACAGAGATGGAGAGAGTGAGAGACACAGAGAGAGAAAGATATTTACCTCCTGAGAAGATAGGCCCCGAATGCGCGCGCACCCAGAATGCGCGCGCACCCGAAATGCGCGCGCATGCGCAGTACGAAAAAAACTGAAAATATCGATATTTCGGTATATCTCGATATGAGCCAACTGATATATCCATATCGGGAAATTCCCATATCGCCGTTCCCTAGTGTAAGGGTGTCTAAAGTTTAGACATTTCATTCAGGCATTCAACAGTATTACCCACACAACAACAATAATAAACTCACATTTTTATAGCCCCTTTCACATAGGGAGGATGTCCCCAGGCACTGATTACAGTCCTGAATGTTTCCAAGTCTTCCAAATAATCATCAAGTTAGATAGGAATGTGAAATCAAATAATGTGCAATAATAATACTTATACTGGTACAAATTTCACCTGGGTTCAGATCTATTCTATTAATGTAGTATTTCAGAGCATCCAGAGTTTAACTGACTCTAACTTTGAAGTCCATTTTATGCAGTTCTTAATAGCAAGTTCAAAAAACTTTAAAATTAAGGCTTTATCTAAGAGTTTGATAAATTCTGTATACAGTACTCTGAAATGTTACATTAGTATAGTACATAAAGTTCCAGGTGGAATTTTACCCAGGTAGTTTATAAAGAATTAAACACTGCTAAAAATACAATAATGTAGTAATAATAATAATTCTTGCATTTGATATAATGCCTTTTTACGTCTTCAAGACATCTCAGAGTTTTACAGAATATTCTGTAATGTGAATCGACTGTATATTTTGGGGGGCGAAACGTGGCAGCCAAATACACACAGCAGTGTGTTACAAACAGTTGTGGATTGAATGATCAATTTTCAAAAACGAATTTTGAAAGGATTATTAGCCCCGGAAAAGCAATCCGCCAATCAACTAACAAAAATTGACTGGGAACCTACTTACTGCTAGGTAAACAGAGACATGTCGAGTGGGAAATTTGCCCAACATTTCAACCTGCCAGGAATTGAACCCAGGTGTCTTGCCTGCAATGCAATGCTACAGGACTCTACAATACCTTTACCTCTGCTGTGTAATACCACTACATTTTCTTTCAGGTCCTTAGTTATGTTCAGCATGTCCATCATCCTAACCCACCCTTGAGGACTAGTTTCCCTACTTTCTATCAATACCAAGCTTCATTAAAATTTAGTTCAAGTTATGTACAATCAAAACATTGGTAGTGAGCTGCAGGCAGTAAATATATTCTTTTGTCTCAAATGGCATTGTTGAATTCTTTTAAATTAAATTTTTACAGTTTTTGATGTTATCTGAGCTCCTTGACTGATTTACAGCGCTCCAAACAGCTTCGTGGATGTCTATTATTCATCACATATTTTGCTATCCTTGTTTGAGATAAGATGCAAATTTACAGAATGGAGCGTAATTGAAAGACCTGGGGCATGCACGAAAAGGCTATATTAATATCTGCAATAGTGATGAGAGGTAACTCGTTGATGAATTACATTTCCAAATACTGTTTGGCATTTGCCTTCTCCCCAATTGGAAAAGCTCAAAGAATGTTCTACTATGATAGATAGACCAACCACATTGAATAAGACCATGTTGTTTAATCAGTATTATTATATTCAACGTGCTCTATCCTAATTTCCTAGCTTTATAAAAGATAACTTCCAATAATTGTATCTCAAGATAGATCTGTATGAGAACACAGGTTATTTTTATTTAACTATGCCTTTTGGTTGCAATGCTACAAATGCTAATCTAACACTCATTGGTTTGACTCTGTTAAAACCCTATTAGTGCAGGTATCTGATTCAAAATATTGTCATTATAGCAATATAAAACAATGTTATTTTGACAATGTTTCTGGTATGCATAATTTATATAACCTGTACATATATAATATACATTATTTTTCAACGTACCTCTTAATCATTAAAACATTATCAAGTACTATTTCATAATGGGAAAGAGGGGTTATAGAAAATGTCAACAATATGATTGATTGTGAATCTCGGAATCATTTATTGAGCTGTGAAATTTGAGTGATTCTCTGGTTCTTCAGCAAGCAAACCGAATTACCCAAATTCTACCTCTTCTCACTCAATTCAGATCATTTTGTCAAAAAAATTAAGTTTGTGCAGTATTTTCTGAAAAAAAATGAAGTTTTAATTTGGAAGTTGGTTTTCCATGTTTCTTAAAAATAAATACTTCAATTTTAAGACTGAATTTCTACTTGGTGGAATTTCAGGCTATAAGTGTGGCATCTGCACCTATCTTATGTCATCAATAATATTACAATCGTTTGTAAGATGTCAGCTGAATTAGTGCACCTTTCAATTTCAAGCCAATGTAGGAGATGAATGCTTTCCCTTGGAAATGATAGATTAACTGGTTCAAATGATCCAGGGATATTGTAAACTGCTGTCACTACGTTCTGCTTAATACTATCAGTTTTCATAAGTATTGTAATGTTTTCTCAATTATTATACTGTAGAGTCGGTGAATTATTATTGTTTGGGATGAATTGATATTTGATGCTATCAGCAGAGCTTCAGTAACAAAATGCATTACTCTAACATTCCCTTTATAAATCCTAGTGTTTGGCAATAAAGGGATGTCACGTATGGGTTCTCCAACAGTCATTCAAATGCACTTTATATTAGTGACAGAAAAACAAAGAATAGTGAAGGGTTTCCTTTTGTAGTTGCATCTTAAAATATTGATATTTAAAAGGCTGTGACCATACATGCTTCTCTAATTAACATATATTATAAGCCCTCTGTGATTGTAGGTAGCAACATCATAGTATTATTAATTGTGGGTTATTTACTAATTTTGCAGGTATAAAGCTATCGTCAGACCTATGGACATCCAAACTTCGAATGCACTCATGAAAATTTGCTTAAAGGTTGCTCTCATCTGGATCTTGTCAATGCTGTTGGCTGTTCCTGATGCTGTCTATTCAGATCTGTACTCTTTCTATGAACCCAATATTAACAAATCATTTGTTGCTTGCGCCCCATACCCTCCCAATGATGAGCTGCACCCTAAGATCCACTCCATGGCATTTTTCCTGATTTTCTATGTTATTCCACTTTTTATCATTTCCGTTTATTATTTCCACATTGCCAAGAACTTGATCAGGAGTGCTTACAACATTCCAGTAGAGGGCAACCAGCACATTCGGAGACAGGTAAGACTAGCTTCCAGCTGGGATGGATTTCAGTACTCATAATCTATACTAATAAAACAACAATGTCTGTGTGTGTGTGTGTGTGTGTGTGTGTGTGTGTGTGTGTGTGTGTGTGTGTGTGTGTGAGCCAAGATCTCAATAACTGATTGATGTAGAAATAGTAGCGACAGAGGAAACCATGGGCATTTTGCAGGGAATTTTTGGAAGGGCAGACACTTGACTCAGGGAATCATCCCACTCAGCTTCTGTTAACCCTACAAGCCAAAACACTTACTGTTGGACAAGCAGTGGGAAAGCTAGCCAGACAGTGCTATCAATGGCAAGCTCTGCAGTTTCAGCTGGTTGGAGTCCATTGGTACCCCAACTCACACTCTCCCGTCCTTGGCTCTTCCTGTGCCTAATTCTTTCTGGAATTAGGTAAGCGGGATGCGTCCTTCCAGTGAGAGAGTGTGTATTCCATTCCAATAATCTATGTCTGGAATTTCCATAGGTGTAAGTGGGACGCTTGAAATTCTCAGTTTGATTTGGATACTGTTATGTATCGTGATGGGTTTCCATATGTCATACTCCCGGCTGACCAAAATTAAAATTTCATCAAAATACTAGTTAGGTTGGGCAGAATTCATTATGAAGGAGATTTATCTTGTCTATAATGAGTTGATCCCCTTTCTTCAATCTGTGTTTTCAATTTACAGCGTTGTTACTACATCAGATGGTTTCCGACAGTCTTTTGTCTTCATTTTATTTACAGATCGAATCCAGGAAAAGGCTTGCAAAGACAGTGCTGGTGTTTGTGGGTCTCTTTGCGCTCTGCTGGCTTCCTAATCACATCATCTATCTGTACCGCTCCTACCGTTACGCACACGTGGATACATCCTTAATACATCGTGTAGCCAGTATTTGTGCCAGGATTCTTGCTTTCACCAACTCCTGTGTCAACCCTTTTGCTCTCTATCTTTTGAGCAAGACCTTCAGAAAGCAATTCAACAACAACCTGTTCTGCTGCAAGAGCCACTTCCTCATTCGCTCAGCCAGTATGAGCAGGAGTACCACAACTTCACGGATGACGTCCCTTAAAAGCACAAACCATTCGATGGCAAGCTTTAGCCTAGTCAATGGCAACTTTGTTCACCAAGAAGGTTGCGTCTAGCCATACAGTGTACATCCTGCACTTTTTAGCATTCATAATCATGAGCAGGGGTCTTACTCTGGAGATGGGATGTAGAATGTGAATTGGTGGCAAAGGTGGCAACTGATTAAAAAGGGTGTTCGCTATACATTTGCCAAAAGAGATGAATGCCGGAGTTAAAACAGTTTCTTCCAGGGTTCTGTGAGTTTGTAGAAACCTTGAAGGACAGTAGACCCTCCCCATTAGCAGGAGAGCAATAGTCATGCTGATGGTTTCTCAATGATGTACCTCATAAGCCAAGTCATGCGAGGCATTAACTAATTATGTGATGGAGGAGTGCTATAGAGAGAATTTGTATTCCTTTGTTAGAGATAATGGTAATGAATGCACTTTAAACCACAGATCATGTGAAAAATGTGTTGTGACATATCAGTGACATACACTGAAGGAATGGCAAATTGGAGAGCCTTTAAATCAGGGCAGTAAAGTGATGTTACAAGTTAGAGTAACAATAGGATGTGATTTGTACTAGTGACCCTCCATGCATTGAACCACATCAGTGTAGGATAGCACTGAGCAGATGGGAGGCTCTTCCCTAGATGAGAAAGGAAAACATCAGTAATGGGTAAGTAATTGTAAGTAATTGTAGCTCCATTTGGAAGATCGTAAAAAAAGAGAGGGATAACTTTAGTCTCAGAAAAAAAGAACTACCGGTATTGCAAAAAGGTTAAAGTACTTCCATTGAATTTGAGGTTGTGATATATGTGAGAGGCATGATATGCCAGGGGTTATAAATCCCCCCATATCTTGGTGGACAAACGTTTGCATAGTAACCAGAAGACCCCAGCTTTGCACATTGGTTAATTGAATTAGCAGAAACAGAACCTGAAGGTGCTGCTTTAATTGGCTTCAGTATCCTTTGTATTAGGGAAATGATTAATTGGCCTGAGTGCTGTTCTGTCCTGCTCGAAATCTATGTACAGTATATGGAACTAGGTTAGAACATGGTAGGCTTGACCATGACATCGCACTGTGCCAGTGCTCAATGTTCAGGTTTCCTGTGTGAAAACAGAGCATTTGGGTGAGAATCAGGCAGATTTTAGCCATGGAAGAAGAATGAGTTATACTTTTAAGAGAGGATGAGTGATTAGGGGAAAATTGGAGGGGATGTTGGAAAGGGGGGGTGGGTGGATGAAAGACGTTTGTAGTACTGTATATCATAGACCCCTATTTATTTCAGGAATGTGGTGCATGCGAGTTGCATTACATTTACTGATCCTATTTTAAAATAGAAGAATATGTAGCATATTGCATATTGATTTTAGTTCATGTTATATCAGAGAATTTGACTATATCAGACGTTGTGGAGTTTTAGGTAGACCTGTAGTAAGACACTACTAGTAAAGACAGCAATGGCTGGCTGGCCCAACTACACTTTACACATTAGCTTTGGTTAGGAGCTGCCACTCAGATTTGCTGGGTGGGGGTTGTTGCGTTCATAAGAATTGGAACTGGAGATGAGTAAAAGAAGGAAACATAGTTGGTAAGTAAACTGGATTTTCTAACCAATGAGAGTTAGGTCTTACCACAACGGTAAATATCTATTACTGCAGATACTCCCCTTTGTCAGTGCCCTGCCAGCAGTAATTCTGTTATTTTTTATCTATCTCTATATATATATAATATATATTATATAAAATAAATCAGTAACAATAAAAATACTGCCAAAGCCTTGGTAGATAATGTGACCCATTGACTTAATATAGTTTTGGTGCAACTTATTAAAAAAAAACTTTGCCTAAGACCTTTAGAACGATAGAACATTAATCTTAGAAATTGGAGATTATAGCGTGACTTTTGGCATCAAAGATAAACTCTGGCATCATTCATACTATCAGGTGGAAAATCCAGCAGCAGATCATTACCAGATCTTGTAAACCCCTGTTGTGACCAAACATTCATTCCAGCACAATTTATGCAGCATCTGAAAATAATATGATGGTTAATACTACCAGTAAATCAATGCAGGATCTGATTAGATTACTGCATGAACCAATTAGCATTAAACTCCTTTTTTAACATGATATTGGTTTTATGTTTGTATCCATTCTGGTCATTTTGGATGACCAGCCAGACTATCAAATTATACGAAAATAAGCTGCTAACTCTGGGAGAAATGTTTGGTCATTTCATTTTCTGTAATCACTGAGCATTCATCATTGCTGAGCTTTGCTGTTAAAAGTATCTGTAAAATGTTATCTGCGCAAAGCATTAGAGATGTAGAGATTTCCCAGCTTTAAATACTAGCAGACCTGAATTTCTTTGATAGTACTCTGACTGACGAATATCCTCTATTTCATGCTACACAAATAACTTTGATAAATGTAACAGACATCTGAAATAAGCAACTTTGATGTTTTAAAAGATAGAAGTAGGATACATTAAAGTGCATGCCAGAAATTGTTAACTGTAATTTGTGTTAAGTTTTTTTTCACATGGGTGGGAACGGTTAGAATTAAAGGAAGAAAACTAGATACAGTACAGTACGTATCTAGTACTTCATATTTCATATCAATCCGTACTTCATAGTGCATCTTGTCAATAATCCTCTGTGGACAGATAGCTGAAACAAGTCACATTTTCATCCTTGTGATATCACAACATGATAACTCTGAAGGTAGCTGATGTAGGAAATGGAAACGTCCCACTAATAGTGTGGTTATTTGTCTTGACATAAGCATTAATGCGGCCCAAAAAAAATCGAACAGCACCTCCAACAATGCTCCCCAGCTATGCATTGCGAATGTCATCTTAGAAGTACATGTTTGATGTCCTGAGGTAAGGCTGGATCTCAGAACCTTCTGCCTGACTCAAAATCAACTGAGGCAGCCTGACGTAGTAGTAACTCATTCATTCATTTCCTGCCTTCCCTACCTCTTAGCCTGCATGAATATAAAGGGCTGGTTGGCTGTTTTACAGTACAATGTGCAAAATTGACTTTGAAATTAAAATATACAAGCAAAGGGATACTCTGCCAGCAAACCAAATCTATGCAGTACTCCCCAACAATACTGTACTACAGTATTTAGTACTCTTCCGGAAACTGAATACAATAAGGTAGCTTTTAAAAATGAATCACTTGTTCGTATCCTATCTCTACATTATGTGCAGGGTCATCTCCAGGCCCAAAGAAGAGGGAATAGTTTTAAACACCTGCATTTTCATTCAGACTACAGTACAGTAAAAGCCCGTTTATCCAGCACCCGATCAACTGTAACTTCCCTTATAACCGGCATCGCAAAAAAAAAGGTCCGCATTTGATTAACCGGAATTTATCTGGAAAAATGCATTTTTTAAAAAAATTACATTTTGTTTTTGTGTTTTCGGCCGAATATCCGGCACACACTTTAACCGGCATTGACCAGGTCTCGAGGGTGCTGGATAAACAGGCTTTTAAATATTTATTTATTATAATCAATAACCTCTGATTATTTGTTGCCATTTTTTGCTCAATCAAACACATCTATTGCCAATTGACTGTTTTGTGTATAACTGGATACAGTACTTAAGGGCTTATGTTTAGAATAATGAGGTTTCGATGTTGCAACACAGATGGTTTTTTTTCTGGGTTTAGTATTCTTCATAACACCTGTTGGGATTTACAACAGTGGTGAATAGTCAGTACTTTACTTGTCAATTGAATCTTTGCTGAGTCTATTTGCGACTCACATTTCAGACTCCCTAGTTGCCCATCAGCTGGTTGTGCCTCACTTTCTTCCCCAAGGCTTTGTTTTTTTCTGGCTTGTTCCTCTTCCAAGTGGACCTTATCCTTTGTCACCCCTGTCTTTCTCTCATGCACCCCCTCTCTATTGCTCTGTCTGTCATGCTCCTTCCTCCCAACTGCTCTCCATTCCAGCATTGTGTTACAAGCTCACAAATGTGAGCAGAGTGACCTCAGTCAGAACAATCTCAGTCACCAAGTGAGCCCCAAGAGACCACTGACTGACCACATACCTAATCCAGTAGCCACTAACCGACCTCACAACCAACTCAGTGAGTACTAAGAAAATTAAAGTCCCTGGTACATGTGGTATAAAAACAGGAGAGGTTAGATTATGGAAAATACACGATTCGTAACATCATGTAAACTTGTGTTACTCAATGGATTTTATACCTGAAAGTTATGGCCCATAGAAATATTGGAACCCATCTCCTTTATTGTTAAAAATCAAACAAAATGCTATTGATAATGAACGATTGTCTATATATTGTAGGTAATGTGGTTCTTGAGAAGTGTGCCTGTTATATTGCATCTGATGTGCTTGCTTGGTGCGGTATTTTCTAACTGCTTATACTGAAATACTGTAATATAGATTTTTTTGTTTTGTTGCCTAAATTGTGAATGCAGCTTTTATTAAAAAGAATAAATGGAATATTGTGCTGAGAAGTCCCATTTATTACTTTACCATTCATAGGCAGAAGCTGCCTATTGTAAGCAGACACTTCCCTGTGTAACAACTTCTCTCTTGTATTGTATTTACCTGGAATCTATCACTTGTCTCTTTAAAACACCAAGGACTGACCAGACACAAAATAATACATTAAACTTTATTATTCACTAAGACTATAAATTGTAAGAGCATATTCAACAATAATATTGGCATAGATATGGAATCACGGTATTTATCCGGACGCCATCTAAAGTCAGAATAGACAAGGAATTTGGGAACAAGGTTAGACCTTTGCAAGAGTTCTTTCCACTCTCTTCATCTCTCATCTCATCTCTCAGTGCCCTATCAGCAGTGTAAAGTACAGTACTCTGAAAAGTGTGAAAGGCGCTATATAAATGTAAATTGTATTGTACAAAGTTTGAAAATGGGAAGAAAGATGAAGATCAAATTTATCAGGACCATTCTGAAGACCACTTGTGTATGTTTCCACGCATCTGAGCTCCAGAGAAGAAAAAATAAATTGATCAAATATCAGCAGCACCTGTCCACATTTTCTTCTTTCATTTATAGATAACAAGAATATTGTAAAAAAAAATGGAAGATAAATATACAGTATAAGTATAGCATATAAGAACAGAGATTGTTTGTGGTAGGATACATTTATAAAAGAAAACAACAATTATGTAAATGAGATGAATGCTCCAAACACACAGATGAATGTATTGCTCAAATTCACCCACTCTTAAACATCTTTTCACCCTAAAAAAGAACTAGTAAAATATGAGTGTAAAAAAATTAATGATTAGGAAAGTGTCCAAATGAGGGGTAAGAGAAACAATCTTGTTGCACCCCGCTTCCCCCACCCACCACCATCACCCCAATATCAGACAATCTAGATGCATTTAGTACATATGGGAGAAAACTGTCAGTAATCTAGAGACTGAGACAACATTTGGAAAACCAAGTACTGTATTTCACATTATTTTGTAACTTTTGCCATGTGTAACAACATGAGGAATGCCAGGCTGACAAAATATGTAAGAAAATAACGCATCAAGTGATAACAAACAGTTCATCAACGTGGATTCAAGCGCATTTATCCAAGCAGCCCTAAATCACAGCAATAGACACCAAAATATCACTTTTGTGATGCAGTACTGGTATATGCATTTCACTTGAAATCAGGCAAATTACAATACTATATTTACGACCCATGTGTGCTTGTTCACAATGCTATATAAATCATATGATGTTTTGGTCAAATGTCCCTGATGATGCTTGGGATATAATCTGGAAACAAATGGAAAATAGATATCCAACTTTAGAACTACAGATATTGTGGAGCTCCTATAGCTCAGAGGTTAGAGCACTCACCTTGCAAGCGTGAGACCTGTGTTCGAATCCAGGCTGATCAGGGCGAAACCATGGGCAAGTTTCCTTACTCCACATGCCTAATAATAATCCCTCCTCCAAAAAAACATTTTCAATCCATGACTGTTTGTGGGACGCTGCTGTGCATAATTGGCTTCCGTGTTTCACCCACAAATATACAGTCAAATATGCTTTCTAATATTTCTGTGAAGCGCTTTGAGACATTGATAAGATCTGAAAAGTGCTGTAACAAATGCAAGGATTATTATTATTATAGATATTGGCAAAAAATTCCACCAGACAAAATTGTCTTCTCCAAGCAATTGGATTTCACAAAGAAGCTGAGTTTCCTAAATGCCATTCTGGTTTTAGAACTGCATGTACAATATTGAGATGTCAACAAACAATGTGATGTGTCACAACGCCTGGCATATTTTCTCCATTCATATTTTAAAGTGGACACAAGTGATAGTAAAACAATACTTGCAGTCAAAGAACAGTCAGTTTCGAAATATGTTTTGTGCTGATAAGAAATGAGAAAGCTTATTGAGTGTGACTTTGATCTAATCAGACTGCCATACAGTCACTGTTACAATGGAAGTGCTAATAGCTCAGAGAGCAAAGCACTCCCTTTATCCATTTGTTTTCATTAAGGAAGCCCCGTAGAACCAATATAAAAATATTAAATGAAGGCAGCTCTTGCTGCAAAATTGAAGTCCAACTGTTGTACCATCCAACCTTGGCTAACTCATCACAAACATGATGCCTGAAATTCCAATTCATTTTAGCCTAGCTTGTTTAAAAATCTAAGATTATGCCGACCGGTGGAAATTTATTAAACAACTCTTGATTTGGAAGCCAGTTCTTTTTAATAACTGCGGGAAAACTGCTTCCAAATTAAAATTCTTCCACAATTCACTATGATGTCACAAAATTATTCTATTGGTTGACATCAGATCAACATTGAGCAAGAGTAAGATGTACAGATACTTCAGTACACCTTACAAAAACAATTTGCACTTGTATAGCATGTTTCATGTAGGGAGAATGACTCAAAGCACTTTACAAGCTGAGAAGAAGATGGGTGTGGGGCAGAAGGAATTTACTGGAGGTGCAAAGAAATACTGTAGGTTCTTGGACCTATGGTTTATTAAGCTGCCAAGTGTATTGCATGCATGCTTATTATGTACTATAAGCACCACTGAAATCACTTTGAGAAAGAAATGATATCAGTGGCATATAAGAGTTAGTGATATCAGTGGCAACCTGATGGCCTGCAAGTTAGTCATTAGTTCAAGTTTCAGTTATAACACGGCTGCTGAGATTTTGGATCCAGCTGTCCAATGTATAAACAAGGTTCCCTTTTAGTTAGCATAACATGTATTCTTTCAACATTGGGTAGCTGAATCAAAAAGCATAGATGCATTTAAGTGGAAGCTAAGTATACACAAGAGGGAGAAGTAAATAGAAGGGTATGGGAGGGAATAGGGAGTGGGTAAAGATTCACGTGGATTATAAACATGGATTATTTGGACCAAATGACTATGATTCTGTGCTGCACAGGCTATGTAAACATTTAAAAAGGCACAGGCAGAAATCTGGTTGGCTGAAATAATACGATGTTAAATGACCATAATCATCCACATTTGTCATTTGTTTTCATGAATGAAAAAAAATCAGAAATATAAAAAAACACACAAAGCTTTCGTAGCTGGTATAAGTTGGCCATTATTACATCATTTATAGTTGAGTAGTAATTGATTAGCTTGTTTCAGGATTGGCAACGAAGAACATGATGGTAGTAATAATAATATAATAACCCTTGTGTTTGATATAGCACTTTCACATCAAATTGCTTCCAAGTGCTTTGCAGGATAAAGTGTAAAGTCTACCATCCTCAGAAACCACAGATACCTCTTTTAGCCTCTGTAGTGACAAAGATAGACCCATGGGCCTAGGGGTGCTGTCACTGACTGTTTTCAAATTATCCTCTGTAAGCTCTGCTGGGTGAGCCAAACAATTTGTTTCTTTGTGGTACAACTCTATACTTAGGCAAATATTGCAGTTAAAATGCCTTTAATTTGCTTTACACAACTTCCATTAAATTGCTTACTTAATTTGATTGCAGAATGGATGCCACAGCCACTTGTTACTTATAAAATCTTTTAAAATTTTGGCCCATTACTGCATTTGTAAACAATTTAAATTGCCTAAAGAATGATTTTGATATTTTAGTGAATGTATCTTTTATCAGGCATATTAAATGTCAGATTCGGGTTTAAAGACAATTCATTTAGAACCCTCAAATTGTGTACAGTATTATTTATGGATTCTGCTTCAAGAATGGTTCGATGCTTAAGAACAACTAAGCCAAACTGAGAATCAACGCGGCCATCTAAATTCCTGAGAGATAGTGTTGGAATGGAATGCACACTCGCCCTGTAGAGGTACACATCCTCTTATCTAATTCCAAAAAGTATTAAGCGCAGGTTGGCCAGAGCCAAGGCTTAGGGACCCTAGAGTCTGCATTCAGGTAATTACTGAAGTCTGATCAGCTAAACCCGCATAGTTTCCCAAATATCAATTAATTATATGCCAATTTTCCTGCACTGTAGATTTAATGATAATAATACAGAAGTCAAATTTGAAGCATTTCTTTATCAAGTAATCCTGTTAAACATCACAAATTTGTTCTCGTATATTTTTATCTGGCAGCATTAGTATGACACTGCCCATTCTAAGTTTGTCTGCAAAACGTCCTTGTCAGCTTTGATTAAAAAAAGACATTTCATTGATTTTTATTAGAATGGAAGCATGATATTTGTATAACATGCTGCTCACAGCATTTACTTGTAGACATTTGAGGGAAAACACAATGAAATGCTTTGAGGCATTTATTTCACTTGGAAGCCCTATGAATGCAAATTGCTGTTCTTCATCTCAAGCACATTTAGATGTCTTTCTGATGTGAAAGGCAGCATATAAAAGGCAAATATGATTTATTATTAAATAAGAAGAAAGATACATTTCAATATATTTCTTGCCTTTGCTGGTGTCTACGGAAGTTCTGCAGGATATGGCAGAGCATAAGTCTGGTGTCAAGTAATAAAAGAATGAGTTGTGAGAAATACTGTAATTAAATATGTTGGAGAAATTCAGTCTTCAAAAGAGATGTGAAATGTACTGTACCTAATAATAATAATGTACTGTACATAATAATAATCCATGCATTTGATATAGTGCCTTATATCTCATAGTGCTTTACAGAATACTGTATACAGTAAAGTGTCTGCACAACTGTTATGTTTTGTAGGTGAACCGCGGGAGCCAATTGCACACAGTAGTGTCCCACATACAGTCGTGGATATAAAAGTGCTAAATGGGATAGAGAAATAAGCCCAGAATAATACTTTCAGCCTTGCCTAAATAAGAGGATACAGGTTGTGAATGACACCGAAGTGCTGATGAGAAACGTTGTAGGTTCGAATCTTGAACCATGCCAAGTTAACTGCGCTCAGTTGGCATACGTGATTGTCCTCAGCATGCGTGGATTAATAAAGAGTGAAAACAGCTAGCAATCCTAATTGCTAAATAAAGACTACTGCTGGGAAGTCTACATAGGCAGATCTCATGCTTGGATAATTTCTGTAATACTCTATATGGTTGAATCAGCTGCAAAGCCTTACACATGAATAATAACTACTTGGATGAGGTACTTGAGACTCTATCCCCAGCAGAAGGAGAAAGGAGTGAAACCTTTTAAAGGGAAGAGAAGAAACAGGAGGAATGTAAATCAGATTGAAAAAAGATCAGGTCATATAAATGATGTTCAAAACAGACCTCTATTGTTTGCTCGATAACCCACCTCTTTAACCCATCAATGTGGAACGGCCTGATCACAGTAAACAACAACAATAAGATTACATTTGTAGAGCGCCTTTCAAGTCACGACATTGGTTTGTTGCTTTGGACATTTAACAGCGGACAGTGACAATAAAAGCTTCCACATCTCCTGAATCCCCAGTAGGTTTGAAGTTCTGTCATTTTCACCTTTCACTTGAAAAGCTTGAAAAACTTGAATTGTTTTGTAAGGTTAGGAAAGGACGACAGTATGATGTTGTTCCTCTGATACTACCCATTGAATACACAAAACAGTACAAAATAAGTTTCATTTATCATGCTCATCGGCAGGACCTGGAAGGGCAGACCACTGTAGGCAGGGAGTCATCCTTGTAGTTTCCAGGTTTATGATTCCATTTTTTGAAATGGCAAATATGCATAAATTTGGAAAGATTACAAGATTCTCACAAATCACTTAATGCCTTGGTGCCTCCCTACATCACCAACCAGCCTATACCCCATTCTTCTATCTGTCCACTTTACTCATCTGATTCCTGCACATCCCTCATCCCTTCCACTCCACCATTGGTGGCCGTGCTTTCAGCCATTATAATATATAATAATAATCCTTGCATTTGATATAGTGCTTTTCACGTCTTCTAGATGTCTGTATATTTGTGGGCGAATATATACCCCAAATCTTTGGAATTCCCTGCATGAATCCCTCCATCTTGTGCCCTTCTTGCTCATCTTCAGATTACACTTGAAGTACTTCCTCTTTGACTCTGAGATGCTACTCTAAGGCATTGTTGTTGTCACAGCTATTCCTTCACAAATATATATCTCTGCCTCCTCCAGCAGCCTAAGTAAGGAAAGGAAATTAAATAAATTAAATTATGTGATTTGTTAAAAGAGAACAGGATTAGTTGAGAGTGTGAAAAATTAGTTGAGTGTGTGAAAATATACTCATATACTGATAGTCATCAAGAGATAGTACATGAATAAACAAAAGCACATTAACAAGTAAGAGTTAATGGATTCTGCTATTCCCAAGGTGACAGGAGGAGGGCAGGTAATTTAAAGCATTTTTTTTATAGAGCAAAATAATTATGCAGGTTATTAGTGGCTATATTCAGCCAAAATATAGCTTCACACACTTATAGCTTTCACCAGCCTCTTACGTGGAATGAAAAGCATGCAACTAATGGTTTATGAAAGAATATTGTACAAACAAATTTCAGTGACTCCACCAAGAATCTCTTCTCATGTAAAAAAATCAACCAGATGTGACAAAATTGGAATTGAAGTGTGTAGATTATAGAGAGAGTCAAATGCTATCCACACATAAGGGCATCCTGGTGTTCGCAAACCCTCTAGGCTTTAATGTGTTTGAATTGCTTCCACTGGAGAGAGGTTAAAGTCTAATAGAAGTAGCATGAGGGAAGTGGGAAGCCTTACTTTGTTCATTTCTCCCATTAGCAAAAGTTAATGTTGGAGGTTTACAACAACAACAAAATTACATTGATAGCACGCCGTTCACGTCAGGACGACGTCCCAAGGCGCTGATGTCTTACGATGTCTGCACAGAATGGAGTTATGTTTGACAACATTAGACCAAGCCAGTTTTAAATGAAAATGCTGCGCCCAAAGCCAGAGTAAGACAAAGTTACATTAGGTGAAGCAGGTTGTAATTGATTAGCCAAAAGGAAAAAACCTGGTTACGCAATAGACCAACAAAGAAAACAGGAGGACCAGTGACGAGGGGATAAAATGTTTCCACAAAAAAATTCAAAGTATTAGAAATAAATGTAATGAGCTGGAGCACGAGAGTGGTTTTGAAGTTAAAAGTGTGAAATAGAAAGATATGAGACAGTAAACATATGGAAAGAGGATGGCTTAAAAGGAACTTTTCCCACTGGAACAGAGATGCAGGGGAGATATCATGAAGCTATTTAACTATTTCCTGTGATGCAAATATTATTATTACTGCTCTATTTAAGATACTAGTCTTGAAAATTAGTATGGAACAGAATGTTTCAACTTGGTGTTAATAGGAAAGCCAATTATTATTAAGTACTGTACTGCAGAAACCCAGCTTCCAAATTAAGATATTATCTTTTACTTGTTTTATCTGCCTCACTGTCCAATTGGATTGTGTTAAAACAAATTCTAGTTCTTGTAGTACTCTGGGCTGGTTTCAATGACAGATTCTGGAGAGGCAGATCTGTTGAACATTGTGTTCTCTTGTGCTTGGTGGGCATGAGTTTCCTACCACAGAGAGTATGTAAGTGAAGTACAGAGCAGGAAGGCTTTTCAACACATCTCATCCTTTCAAAATATCTGTAAACACCATCTCCCATTAACACATCAAGCATTTTCCTAAATTAATCCAGTGTCCTGGCCTTAACTCCTGGTAACCCGTTCCAGCTGTTGATTATCCTCTGTGTTAAGACATATTTTCTGGTGTGTCCCAAATTAGAAACACTATGTGTAATAGGGCCACCAATTTATTCTGCTGAGGTGAAGTTCTGCACAATTCCTCTCTGTGGCTCCCAAAGTTAATGAACAACAAACAACAACAAAATTGCACGTGTATAGTGCCTTTCACGTCGGGAGGACATCCCAAAGTGCTGAACAGTCAGGTCGGGACCCAAGCGGGGGGTGAGTGGGTGGGTGGGTGGGGGGGGAGGAGGGTCGGGGTAGGGGGAGGGGAAGGAGAGTGAGAGAAGGGGAAGAGTTAGTGGGGCAGCAAAAGTCATGGTCGAAGAGGAAGGTCTTGAGACCAGTCTTGAAGGAGGAAAGGGAGGAGGAAAGAGAGGAAGCAAGGCAGAGGGGCTGCGGGATGGAGTTCCACAGTGTGGTAGCAGAGCGGCTGAAAGCCCGGCCGCCAATGGTTGGGTGGTTAGGGAGGTGGACACGGAGCAGGCCTGAGTCTGCTGAACGGAGGGTGCGGGCAGGCTGATAGGGAGACAGTAGATCGGAGAGATACGCGGGGGCAAGGCCGTGAATGGCCTTGAAAGTGAGCATAATGAAGCAGAACTCCTTATTGTTTCAACGTTGACCAGGCACTCATTACGGATGACACCTCTCAACTTACGTTCTGTGAAGTAGTTGATTATTTCTGACTTATCTTATCTCTAATAAGTTCCTATTCCGTTCCTAATCAGATATTTATCTAAATACAACAACTTGCATTTATAAAGCGCCAAACCCTAATATACAAACATTAAAAAGCTACAAAAATGTCAAACTCCTAGCACAGAGAGAGGAAAACATTTGCCAGGATTTCCTCTCTTGATTACTATCTGGTAGCTCTTAGTATAAAGCAAATGCATATATGGATCTTAGGTAAGCAAATAATCAATCAGGCTTCTGAAATAAACAGTCTGCAATCCTCTTACACTATAATTTCACAGTCAATTAGTTGCAATTTCCATATCAATCTGACCCTGAAATGTAGCAGATCTCTGGTATAAATATTATCGATCGGATTGGATGTTGAGCACCACTCCATGCAGTACCTTCAAGAGATGGAGATTGAAATCAATGTGTCTACTACAGAGTGAACCAGATTTCCAAACATATTTAAAGTTAAAATAAATGGAGGCATAAGCAAATCTTGGATATTTATTCTTTATTAGTGATCTTTTCTCTTGTACAGATCTTTAATAAAGCTGATCAATTAATGAGCAATTGGAGACAGTTAGCAGATCTATGTGCATCACATCTAATCTTGTCTCGTGGAACAAGAACAGTTCAGAGTAAATCTTGTAAATCTGGCTTTGCTTTGAATATGCAATTACTGGAAGTCACTTTGCTCAAAAGTATAAATCGTGCGTAAATGGCAGCATTGCTCATTGCCAAGCAGTTTGTATTTGTGATTGTGATCTCCCACTCTACTAATCTAGAAATTGAATGCAATCTCAACTTCATTTTATTTGTAACTCAAAACAATTTACTACTTTACTCACACATAAATCCTACTTGTTCTGCCTGTGTAAGTATGTAATATCTTCGGCTGCACTTCCCTTTCACATAGATGGCCTTTGCTTGATGGTTTAAACTGCAATAAAAGTTACTCTTCTAGAAATGTATGCAGGTTTGTCCAAATAAAAGATCACAAATTATTATCTTATCTGCACTGAGTGAGATAGGTGTGGCTGTTAGTATTTCCATGATCTTGAAATCCCACTCTTCTACTTTACCCCTCCGTTCAGCAAACTCTGCCCTGCTGTGCATCCTCCAACCCCTCCACATCGGTGGTTGACCTACTATATCCATAACCTGTGGAACTAATAATAATAATAATCATAATAATAATAATCCTTGCATTTGATATAGCTCTTCTCAAGTCTTCTAAACATTGCAAAGCACTTCACAGAATATACTGTAATGTGAATTGACTCAAATTTGTGGGCAGTAAGCAGCAGCCAATTGCGCACAGCAGTGTCCCACAAACAGCTGTGGATTATTCACCTCAACATTCGCCTCGCCCTCCATTCTCTGATGTTTGCCTTTGTGATAGTAAAGTGCTCTGAGATATTAACCTATTTGAAAGCCACAGTATATTCAAGTTGGTGCTGGAGAGGAATGGGAAAGACTCGGGCAATGGGTTGCGGAATAAAGATATAGTGGAAAAGTGCAGGGGAAAAGAGAGACCAGAAGGAGAGCCAACCAAGTGAATAATAAAATGGTTGAAGAAGATAACTAACTGCCGACTGTCAGTAGCTGTATATATGCTTGGTTACAATGTAAAGTAATTCTATCAAGTGAAGTTTACCAGTAGAGGTTTGGAGTATAGTACTGGTAGGTCAGCCACCAATGTGCAGGGTTTGGAGGAAGCACACCCAACAAAAATAAGAGGCTTTTAAGCAAAAGTATTCAAAAGTTCACCATCATACATCAAATCTGACACACATTAGGTCCGGGTAATAATTAAGTGGTATTACAAAAATTGCCAGGCACTCCATTTTATAATATATCCTGTAAAGAGGTTTGAGATGTCCTCCCAAAATGAAAGGTGCTGTACCAAATGTACCTTATCTAATTATAGTACAGTACAGTATATTGTAAAAAGGTTAGATACAGTGCGTGTAAAAAAAAATGCTATTTTTTAGAAAAAGTGGCGTGAAGTAAAGGCAGACTGTAGTTGAGATAAAGAAATATGGCTAGAACTCGAAATAATGGGGTGCAATATTTAGATGTATGCAAGATAGATTGATATCGATCTTATCTTATCGATAAATATACAGTCAATTCATTTTAAGGTATATTCTGTGAAGCGCTTTGAGATGTCTGGAAGACATAAGCCCTGTGTCAAATGCAAGGATTAGTATTATTTTTATTATTAGATGACGTACAAGTCAGAAAATTTAATTCTCTTCTCGATCCCTCTAAATGTTCTTGTTAAACAAAGCAATTGCTCAAATAACACTGTCAGTGGTTTAATAACATCAAAACAGTCTCTTCAAAACAGCTCAAGAACTTTGAGCAGCCACTGATAGAGAATAGAAGGATCACATCTTATCGATGTCTCAAAGCGCTTCACAGAATATACTGTAAAGTGAATTGACTACCGGTATATATATATATGTGGGTGAAAATTAGCAATTTTATTGGATCAGGTGTCAATGCCAGTGATCCTGAAATCACCTATTTTACAATCAATTTATCATATTGATAACAATGCAATATAGCGCGATAACAATACTGTACAACATTGGTTCATACAACAGTGCCAACAGAGCCATTGTGACAATAGTGTGCAGACAAAATACACAAGTCTATCACGATGTAAACTACTCTAAGATCCTGAAATGGAAGTGTACAGATTATGTAGGGAATTCAAGTTCATTTCTCTGTACACAGAGAGAAGGGGAGGCTGATTCAAAGTTAAGTCTTGCCCAATATACAGCTAGAAAAACAGACAATTTTACAACACTAGTTGTTTCCAGAGACAGGCTTTCCACCGGTGAAAACTGGCAGTGTAAAAACATTACCAGATGCTTCCTCACAGAGTATATAAAGTCACTCCTTTCCTGCCAAGCTAAACATTTATGATTTTTCAATGTATGGTAATAGCCTTTTTTCCCCAGATGTACTGTAGTAAGCAATCAAAATGCTCAAAATACTCAAATCATTTTTCATTTCAATTTATGGAAACAATGTTATGCCAACTGTCTCCGGAACAATATAGGACACATCACTTGAACAATGTCGCCAATAGAAATAATTATTTGATCTCACTAACTTGGCCCTCAATGTTTAGTTTAAGGATTTTAAGAAACATACATTTGATTTAATAACTTTACTCTGAACAAGCTTTCAAGGAGTCTGAAAGAATTGAAAGGTTTTGAGACATCCTCAGGATACGGAAACCACTATACAAACATAAATGGTAAACATATAGAAGGCTTTGATCCATCCATTAACAATAAAAATATGCATCCATAGATCACTCCACACACAGGATAGCTTCCCGGATTGCTTGACAGTGGCAGAGCATGATGCTAAGCCAGGGGGAGAGGTCAGTGACCATAGGTACAGTCAAAGAGGACATCACTTTATATCACAATCTGCGTATCATTGCCATTCAGGTTTGTTCCACGAATGCATTTTTTTCTTTCTAACAGTTAGATCTGGAAAAGGGAATTATGAGGGATTGCGAATGATTTTCACCCACAAATATACAGTCAATTCACTTTACAGTATATTCTGTGAAGCGCTTTGAGACATCGATAAGATGTGAAAAGCGGTATATCAAATGCAAGCATTATTATTATTATTATTATTATAAAAAGATCAGTGCATGGACTAGCTGGTCTATTTCTTGGTTCGATCTCATTCTGGATAATAGTCTCCTCTATCTTTCCTTGTCGTCTGGAGACATTTGGAGTCCTTTTATCCATATAACTTGGATATGGTTCTACTCTACCCCAACCAAACAGTCATTATTCACAAGTGGCCCTTATTTTGCTGTTTGTGGGACATTGCTGTGTGCAAAAATTGGTTGCCACGTTCATTTGCGAAAACAATCACTTCACTTTACAGTATGACCTGTTCTATCCGGTGGCCTGTCCATAGCAGAGACTGGATAGTAATCAATTGGAAATTAGCAGATTTTTCATAATTTATCCAAGGATACGTAATCCAAGGATAACTTATGAGACCTCTCCTAGTGACAGCTGGGTGTGCTAATACAGTGGAAACCAACCATCTAATTATATAACTACACCTACCTTAAAATACTCTTTCCTTCCTTTCTTTCTCACTGAATTAAATTACTATAAACTATAATAATATAATAATAATAATACTAATAATCCTTGCTTTTGATATAGCGCTTTTCACATCTTGTCGACGTTTCAAAGCGCTTCACAGAATATACTGATAAGTGAATTGACTATGTATTTGTGGGTGAAACATGGCACTCAATTGCGCAGGACTGCTTGCTTGTGTCCCACAAGCAGTCCTGGATTGAAATGACCAATTTTTTTATTATTGTGTTTTTTTGGAGGGATTATTATTAGGCATGTGGAGTAAGAAAACTTGCCCAAGGTTTTGCCCTGATCAGCCTGGATTCAAACACAGGTCTCACACTTGTAAGGCGAGTGCTCTAACCACTGAGCTACAGAAGCTCCACTAAACTAATAAAAATAAATGTTAAACTTTAGAAATGCTTTTACCCACTATCCAATTTTCTCTCTCTTATTATGTCTTCTTTCTCTTTCTGTCTTATTCTGTTTTAGATTTAATTTTACTTTTCCTAAATTGTCTCATTATATGCTAAGTGTAGTGACTGTTTATGGTCAGCAAACACGGAACCATTTGCATCAGCAAGATCCCATAAATAACTATGAAATAATCTTTAAACAACCACCTGAAAAGAGAAGACGAGGGCTTGTTTTAATGTTCCATTCAAAAGATAACACATCAAACAATGCTATATTCCAGAGCGCTGTAATACTCTCCTTCTGTGTAGTGCACTATATAAATGCAAGTTCTTGTTCTTCCTGTTATAAGGTGACTTGGATAAATCCAGTGTCTAATATGATGACCTCAAAACACCATGTTTAAGCAGGATCACCATATAAGAGTACTAATTTCAGCAATATAGTATGCCAAAGAAGGCTGGAATTAGAATTGTTGACGCTAGGTTAAAATAACTTAAATCAACTTTGATCAGAAGCTGCTTTGGATAGAACTCAAAATTTTTTGGGAAGTTTGTAATTTGTAATGTAATTTTGTTGTTGTTAACAATAGCTAGAAACTGACTGGACAACTTTAACAAATGGTTGAAATTACATCCAAATATCCAAATATCCAAAGCCCCTTCCCTTGGCAGTAAGTAGCCTGTAGTTTACAGATACTATCAGCTGGTACAGATTTGTGTTGCAAACAAACATTGATCTTTGCCAGCATAAAATGAGCCTGTAGATCAAATATTTGCTCTAATTTTTAGAGCTCAGTATTATAACCTAAGAAATATATTGGGTCTAACTTAAAATATAATAATATTCCTTGTATTTGATATAGCACCTTATCATTTTGTTGAGATGTCTCAAAGCACTTCACAGATTATACCGTGAAGTGGATTGACCATATATTTTGTGGTCAAAACCTGGCAGCCAATTGCTCACAGCAGTGTCCCACAAACAGTCGTGGATTGAGGTGACAAATTTATTATTACTATTATTTTTTGAGGGATTGCTACCCCCAGTTAATCATATGCCAATCGACTAACACCTGGATTCCTACTTAATGCTAGATAAAAGAGGCATGTGATGTAAGGAAACTTGCCTATGGTTTTGTGCTTTGCAAACAAGATTCCAAAGCTAATTCCAATTTCCAAAGAGTGAACATCAACACAACATCTTTGAGACCATGTCATCAATGTGTTTAATCCAAGTCAAGTTCTTTTCAAAAGTTACTCTGAAGAAATTCTTTGTAATCTGGATGGTCACATGACAATATAAATTTCCACTTATATAGTGTCTGTCTTTCACATTGGGTGGACGTCCCAAAGTGCTTAACAGTATTCGCTTGGGGAAGGGAAATATGATTGAAAACACGATTAAAAAAATGGGTCTTGAGACAGCTCTTGAAAGAGGTGAAGGAAGGAGGGAGTTAGAGGGAATCTGGGATTCAGCTTCATAGAGTGAGATAAGAGGCATGAAAGCCGATGGGGGTGTAGATAGGGCAGGAGACCTGAAGCAGCCAGTGCCTGTTGAGCAAAAGAATTGGCAGGGTCAGTAGGGTTTGAGGAGATTGATGCAGCAAGAGGAATTTAAAGGTTATGATGATGTTGAACTCGATCGTCTGGGGGTTGGGGAGCCAATGGAACTGAGCAAGGATGGGAGAATTAGGCTTGTGGAATCTGGTCTGGGAAATGAAATAGGCTGCGGGGTTCTGGATAATCTGCAGCTTCAACAAATGGTGGATTTGGGAAGTAATGCCTGGAAATGATAAACACCCTATGTATCTGGGTAAACAGGCTTTGGATTTTACTCAAACTACTCAATCCCGTTGCAACTTTAGAAGACACCACAGTCACTGCTTATTCTCCTTACAAAATATACCGAACATTTTGTACCCTGTAACTTGGTGAGAAATAGAACCTAACTGTGCTTCAATTCACACTGGGTGAGTCAGTCTGAGATTGAGTTGTCTATAATGACAATCTCTGCCAACAAAATAATGCCATCAGAAATCTGAATACTGTAGGATTCATGAATAAACTAAAATAAACAATGCATTCAAGTGTAATGCAATATCAGGGTTTAATTGCCATTTAATCATTGCCTTTAATACACTCCCAGCTGTCAAACAACTTAATCCTTTTAAATACTTTTTATTAGAACAAAATCTCCCTGAAACAAAATATGAAATTCATTATAAAATTACAACAGAGAAATAAATCTCACTTTCTTCAATTGTTGCATTTGCAATTAAATTCCCTCTTTATATTTTCCAATAAATATAAAAGATGCAATTTCAGGAAGCTTCTCAATAAGTTACTACTCAGGTCTGTGACAAAATGTGTTTCTGTTTATCTCATATTTCTACCACACAAATGTTATTCTCAACTGTTACCGGATTGAATGAGATTATTATTATTATTAATTTAATTGCTGTAGCTGATGAAAATAAAGTTACACAATCAACAGAAACAACTTCCACTCATGTGACAGCCAATACATTGATAGAGTGCCTTTCACATTGAGAGGACGTCACATAGGGTAGAATCTCAGAGCATTTAACAGCCTGTCTCTGAGCCACAGAGAGTGGAGGGAGGTGACAATAAGTACGATCGGAGGTTTTCAGGTGGGACTCAAAAAAGGGGAGAGGGGGCAAAGTGGAGGGATTGAAGAAAAGTATTCCAGAGTTTTGGGACTTAATGGCTGAAAGCATGACCTCCTAGGGTGGGGCAGAGGGTGTAAGGGAGGCCCATGTTAGTTGAGTGGAGACGCCACATGGTGGATTGGGAAGTGAGGAGATTGGAGAGGAAGGGAGGTGCCAGGGAGGGAAGGGATTTGAACACGATTGTGAGGATCTTGAAGTCTTTTTGGTCATGGGGAGCCAATAGAGCCTGCCAGAACTGATGAGATATGGGTATAGAGTTTGATCCGGGTAAATATGTGGGTGGCAGAGTTCTAAATGAGCTGGCTCTTTTGAACAGTGGAGCTTGGAAGACTGGTGAGGAGTGCATTTGAGTAATCCAAGTGGGAAGTGATAAACGCATGCACAAGGGTTTCGGCTGCATTTAGAGCAAGGTAATTAATACATAAAGTATTACATAAAGAATAATTAAATATATACTGGCAGTGTCATCACATACCAATGTGCTTACAAAAGTGGAAGAGTAGCTATCAATAGAGAAGATGCCATTATGTGACATTGGATGATAAGTATAGTGAGTTTCTATTTGTAAGTGAACACTGGCAGTCAAAACAACAACAGCAAAATTACACTTGTATAGTGCCTTTCATGTCAGGAGGACATCCCAAGGCGCTGGACAATCACTGTATCAGACCCAAGCTGGGGACAGGGAGTGGGGGGAGGGAAGGGGGGGGGATTAGGAATTGCCGATGGGACCATCGAAGAAGAGAGTTTTGAGGTGGGACTTGAAGGAGGCGAAGGAGGGGTAAAGGTGGAGGGACTGCGGGATGGAGTACCAGAGGTTGGGGGCAGAGTGGCTAAAGGCTCCAGAGTTGGCTAAATTGGGTAATTTAACCAACTAAAATCGAAATTGATGAGATGAACAGCACAAAAGAATACAACGAGAACTACAGGCTGGCTACAGAATGAGCGAAATAGGCTTTGAGGCATGTGAAATGAATTCCCACATTGTACAATTATCTTAGATCCCGTGGTATCAGCAATTGAAAGAGAAGCAAAGAGAAAGAATTATGGACAGGGGATGAGATGAGACAGCAGGGAAAGAAATATACTGTGAAGAAAAAATCAGCAAAGTAGAAGCAATTCACTGAGACGAGAAAAGCTTGTTGTTAAAGTAAATAGTAAATCAGATTTCAAGAAATCTTTTATGTACAACTCTCACATGTAGAAACCGCCTCAGAGTTTCAGTGTGTCTTGTTTCATGTGCTCACGGTTGTGTGCATACAGGGGAAAAAACTGAAAGTACCCCCAAAAAATAAAAAAATTCTGAACCACATGTAATCTCTTTGGGAATTTCATTTTAGGAATTACACAAATGATATTTAATTGAATCAAATATTACTTTACAGATAAATTACATAGTCAATCCACTTCACAGTAAATGCTGTGAAGCACTTTGTGATGTTCCAAGTCGTGATAAGGTGCTATATCAAATGAAGGATTATCATTTTTACCATTATTAAATTCAGTTCACAGGGAAAGTTGCTTTCAATACATCAACCGAATCATTAGAGAAAGCAGAGTTGTGTAAGGGCTGCAGATAACACTCTATTAAAGCCTGCTATCAATCCAAGATAACAGAGGGGAAGGATTGACAAATTGTATACGTTTTCCTGATGTACACACTTAACAGGATAACATAACAGTATCTTTGTTTGCTAAAATAATCCCGAGTTCACATTTTTTTATTTGCGTATATTGGAATAGTTTTTCTCCCATTAAAAGCAACAGGAGAATCACTAAACAGCAAAGAGACCTGGGGCTATGCATTAATTTGCTGCGAGTTCTCTTGTGCTAATGCTTTTTATTTGGGAGGGGTTCTAATCAAGCTGTGCTACAAGTGAAATCAATTAAAAGAAAATTAAACGCATCACTCAAGTTCAGTTGCTTGGATGCTGACTGATAATGGTCACGATTAAGGGTCAGAGTTGTGGTAGTAATAGGAAATATTTTTGGTTTTGAGAAAGAACATTATTTCTCAATTGCTGTTTATGAGGTTAACTTTGTTTCTCCTCAAGCCAAGTCAAGGAATTGTAGAATAAAATAAGCAAACAAAACTCCACTAAAACCCTAGCTCTGAGGCGAGTTGCTGCATCATCAAATTATCCGTGTGAACACGTTTCATAATTGAAGCAATTTCCAAAATCAATTGGACACTTACAAAAAAATTTACCATTTATTCCAGATAATACTTTGGTAAATCTCATGTAGGGGTTGCAATCCTGGTTTTCCTGATCCTAGGATGCCATGATTCCTGTGCTAATGGTCCATTAGCTGGGGAATTATAGAGGAGAATCCCATGATTTGGGGTTTGTGTTAAATATGTATTTTAAAAGCAACAAAGTGGCTTCAGTCCACCAGTGGGTTGTTTTCGGTGTATCTTTTGGCTGCCCAACTCCCTTCCTCCCTGCTCATACACACACATACGCACACTGAATAGTGTATTTCAGTTTGTGTTTTGTTCATCTGTTTTGCTGCCGGTGTGTCATTACTCAGTCTCTGTCCTGTTTGTCACTGTCTCTCTTTCTCTGTCTGTGTTTGACATTCTTTCTCGCTCTCTTCCTGTAGGCACCAACAAAACCTGTTCAGTTTCCCTGGGAATGTACATCTATCTCTTTGTATCCATCTCTCTCTTTCCTTCTGTTTGTGCCACTAACTATCAATCTTCTGTGTTTCTTCTCATTCTATTTACATAATATTCCTAAGCAGAGTGAAACCTTTGACAAATTTCCTATGCCACACGCCTCTGTTTACTTCACAAAAAATAGGAACCTGATCGATTGGCAGATCGCTTTCTGGGGGTAATAATCCCTCCAAGTCACTCAATCCATAATGATTTGTGGGACATTGCTGTGCTCAATTGCAATTCACACAATTCACTTTACAGTATATTCTGTGAAACGCTTTGAGGTGTAGCAACAATGTGACAAGGCACTATATCAAATGCAAGAATTATTATTATAATATTACTGTATATACTGTGTGTATGTATGTCTTTCTCTCGTATCTATATGTGCCACTGACTTTTTCTGTTACTCTTTCTGTCAGACAATTGGTGTGGTTGAGGTAGTCAGGGAAAGAGGTGGGTCAGTAACTAGTTTGGGGAGAGGTTGCTGCTTCGCGCCAGTACTCATGGCCAAGGTCCCAGATATTTTTCTGAGGTAAGATTTAGCACCTTGAGATCCCAGGATCCTGGGATTTGGAGCATTAAAATCCCCGAATCCTGGGATTCAGAAATAGCATTGATATTGCAACCTATTGTCACATACTTATGTCCTGTATTTTGAACAGTAATTACATTTGGATCATTGAACTCCAAGGGCAAAAAGTTTAAATTTTTCAATACAATTATTTATCAATAGTTTTTGGATTTGAATCCCAGTCATCCCTTCTCCCTTTCAATCCAATTTACCATGTCTTTAAACATCCTCCTTAGGAAATAAGCAAGGTCACCTTGTGGCTGAACTAGCTTCCACAAGACACTACCAACAAAAAAGGCAGGCTTGCTGTAATCCAATAAAGTTATCAAGGTGCAGACAAGTCCTCAAGTCTAAATCCCAATGAATAGAACAGTCTTAGTAGGACAAATACCACACTGTGTGATTATTATTATTAGTTGCCACATTTTTCCCATAAATAAGCTGGATTTGATAGCAATTACCCATGAAGTACTTTGCCATATCAATAGGTGCTACATCAATTAAAATGATTATTTATAACACTAATTCTCAGCACAGTTGTAAACTAAGCAGTTGAATTAGCTGTTTTTTTTAAAACCAAGGTGAGGCAGCAGGTTGAAATATAACTTACTGTGCAGTGTTCTTCATTTAATACTATAAGTTGTTAATGATATTCCATAGCTACTGTTGCATCTTCTATATATTGCACAAAAGCAAAACATTATTTTGAATGCCCTATGACCAATGCTTTTGCAAACTAATAGCTGTAAAATATTGAGATTCTTGCAGAAGCCTTACAAAAGTTAGATGTCCTGGGCAATTATGGAGCAGCATAGGTTATTATATTGAAAGGAGTGACATCCATTCACCAGCCTCTTTAGCCAAAGGGGAATTAATAAAGTGAGACAGTAAGTGTTTATGGAGAAATGAAAACAAGTCCATGGAAATATTTGTCTTTAGTTTGAGTGAATGGGAGAAAAGTCATAAACTGAATTCAAATGTAAAATAGAATTCTTTTCTCTGGAGATGAATAGGTGAATTTCAAAGCAGCTTTTGCAAGGCAAATAAGGCGAAAATACATTATCATTCCCATAAAGATGTACAGTATTTTAGAAATGATTTTAACGATAATAATAGTAATTCTACATCACAAATTTTGGAGAGAGAGTCAAGGGGGTTCCGATAGTGCAAATACATCTTAATCATTTTACTGACAGGCCACAAGGTCTTGGATTCTTAATAAATGTGTTGATTGGCAGAGTAAACCAAACAGGATTGTTGAATGTTAATGTGTTTCTTCATTCAATGAAAACGTATGGAAATTGGATTTTCCAAGTTAAAAAAATAAACATGGTCTTTCTTTAATGAAAGACCTTTGTCCACATCATCAGAATTTATTCTGGATGCCATCTACTCTTCTATCATATCCACAAAGTAGTCTTGATGGTCTGAATGCTCTGCTTCTGTTGAGGAATTTCAGGTCTATATTGTTGTCCAAGCAGGATCAGCTAACTCAACACAAACCAGGGCATCTTATCAGTGCTTTTGTGTTCTGTATCATTTATTTCTACTACGTGCAGAGTTTTAAAAAAAATATATATGGGTAGAACCACTGGAGGTCCACCTGGCTATAACCTTTACATGGCACATTGCATCACCCTTGATAAAATTACACTGACAGGATGCTCAAAATGACTGAAGTGGAAACATGATCCATTTGTGACAAGGCAAACATCAATGACATTCAGAATGACAAAATAATTGTGAGTATTACAGATTGGGTGCAAAGAAACCACTTCAGAAAGCTTTCAAGGTCTTATTTCTGATTTTGAATTGACATTGACAGAGCTATTGGTGCTCCTGGTATATAAACTACAGAAATAAATAGCTCATCATCAAGACCAGTAAACTCATGCTGAAAGTATTTAATTGAATTGATTGACAGCCATTTTGAAAAGTATCTTTTCACGAAAATGCACATTGGACTACCTTATGCAGAGTGAAGGCAGTAGGTCTTCTCGTGTCTCTTGTATTGGGAAATAATTTGCAGTATTGTTTAGCAGGATTACTAAGGAATTCCATTAGAATTCCTGTTGATCCAATGTTATCTCCATTTCGGGAATTGATTGCATCAGAGTACAGCTTCCATGAATCAATATGATGTACTTCTGGTTATCGGAAGGATATTCATTTGTGTGACTCACATTCCTTATTAAGACATTCCCATTAAAAATGACCACAAATTGCACCATATTGAGTGTCTGAAGATTCTGTTACAGCTTTATTCTCACTAAATGTTGAATTGTTAGTTCAAACTGGAATTTGAACTCATGGTTGAATCAATCAATGAATCAATGAATCAATCAATCAATCAATCAAATTTATATAGCCCCTTTCACGTTGGGAGGATGTCCCAAGGCACTGAACAGTCAGGTAGTGAATCAGAACGGGGGGGGGGAGAGGTCGGAGGAAGAAGAGTAGGAAAATTGACTGTATATTTGTGGGCAAAACGCACCAGCCAAATTGCACACAGCAGTGTCCCACAAACAATCATAGAAGTGGGTTTAGGGGAGAAAGGGGAGAAAGATGGCAAGGGGAGGGGTCAGGGGAGGGGGAAGGAGAGCAGAAAAACCGACTGTATATGTTGGGCGAAAATTGGATAGAATTGATTTCTGGAGTGGAGCTTCCAAGGTTCAACAGGAATTCTAATGGGATACCTTATTAATCCCACTAACCAGACTAACACACAGTTTGTGGGCGTGTGCATAGTCATAGATAACAATACAGCTCTTATGCTGCTATACAAGAAGAGAATTAAGTTTCTGTTGATAATCTTCTAGATAAATTGTGAATCCTTGCATAAAGTAACTGCCACGTTTGTCAACAAAAACAGTCTCTACACTTATCGTACTCGAATTATATTGTTTTGAGAAATGTTGACAAGATCATGCATTGTATAAATAAGAGGCTGGAATGTACTAGGTGATCTACCCATGGATATTACAGTATGAATTATAGAGAGGAATCTGGTATTTCTTCTTCATGCTAGATCTTAACATTTAATAAACATCCACTTCATGCACAAGGAGAGCCCAGGCTGCAAGGAAAACACAAGCATCATTAAGGCTGTAATATAATCAACAACAACAACTTTTATTTAAATAGCGCCCTCCACACCGAACGGTGTCTCAGAGTACTTTACAATAGCGGATCCCGGACCGAGCCAGGGGCAGGGGCAGAAAAGTGACCAAAAGCGCAGGTGAAAAGAAAGGTCTTCAGCTGTGACCTGAAACTGGGAAGAGAGGGGGCGAGGCGAAGAGAGTGGGGAAGGGAGTTCCAGAGCCTCGGGGCGAAGTGGCTGAAGGCACGGCCACCGAGGGTGGAGCGGAGGATTCGGGGGACATGGAGGAGGCCAGACTATGGGAGACTTTTCCATGGGCGGAAAAGTATGGTTGAGGGCTTGGTGGAGGGGAGAGGGATGGAAGAGAAGGAGACAAGAAGGTGGTCCGAGATAGCCTTGTCCGAGATGCTGAGGTCGGAAATGTCAAGGCCATGGGTGATAATGAGGTCGAGGGCGTGGCCACGGTTGTGGGTCGGAAAATCAATGTGTAGGGTGAGTTTAGGGAGGAGAGGAGGGCAGTGAAATCGGAAGAGGTAGTGCAGGGGGAGTTTAGGTGGAGGTTGAAGTTGCCCATGATGAGCAGGCGTTCAGAGCTGAGGGACAGGGAGGAGAGGAGAGTGGAGATATTCTCCTAATTATTATTTTGGTTAAAATGTTTATTAGTTCTGATGGGAGCTCACATTGGTATAATGCTAACTTTCTGGTATGTGTATTCTAAGCACCAAGGGCAACAGACTGCAGTGTAATACTGTCTCAGCTGACTTTGAGATGCCTCTATTATATTTCACTATAAAACATGGCATAGTATGTCATGAACGTGCTTTACAGAGAATCCAAGAGCACCATATGAATTAATTATGGCTTCTCATCTTCCTTTTTGCCAATTGATTTTCTTTGGCCAGAAACCCATTTTGAAAAAAAATACCATTTAGGACTTTAATGACTCAACTTGACAAGCGGCAAACTTAAAGTTTTGCTCCCTCTGGATGCATCACTCCTGAAGATATTAAAAATGTCATTTCTTATTACTAACATGCTGCAAGGTTGTCTAGATAAAAGCAATTCGCTGAAACTTTAGAAATAGAATAACAAGATGTCTCCTCCACTCCAAACAATTGAGGTCCATGGATATTTCAAGACTAACTGACTTGTTTGAACCTCACGCCTGTGACCTTATTTTACACTTGCATTGAATAATTCATTGGTTTTGGAACCCACATCTGACAGACTTTTATTTGACTTGGAAACTGAGTCTTCTGTTGTAATTTAAACTGCTTTAAAATGAGTTTCTCACATCATGGACTAATAACTACACAAATTACTTTCAGCCTTTTGTAGAAAGAAAGTTTAGCATAGACATGATCCACAAGCTTCGTTTCAAGGTTAAGCACTTGCAGGATTTCCTGACTGAAAAAATATATAGATCAAACATTACATCTAATTGCATAATTTTTTAATAATCGCTTTAAGCATTGATGCTAAATGTGATTGGTTTACCTTGTTCGCAGTGCTCACTTTGTGGAGACTTGATGTGACTGGGTTAAATTGCCAAGACTCCTCTGATGTTTTTTTTCCCAGATGAATCATTTAATCTAACAAGAACAAAATTGCACTAGTATAGTGCCTTTCATGTCAGGAGGACGTCCCAAGGGGCTGGGTACCAAACAACTTCATCTGATGCCATTCAGTTAAGACTATTTTTGAGCTAATGAAAGAACTTTGCATCTCCAAAATACGGCACAATCCAAATGTAATTTTGTTGTTGTACTGATCATGGTAGGGACAGCGAGTCAGAACAATTCCTGTGCTCTCTGAAACTGAGAAGATTGAAAAGAGATTGATGGCTTTTCAAAATTCTCAAACATTGTTGAATAAATAGTCAAAGATTGTCCCGAATTGTGGGTAAGACGGTAGCTCAATTATGAAGTTCAGGACTATCACCGAAAGAGGTAAGGGAAAGGTTAGAAGTTTGATTTTCACGTATAAGATTGTTGGGATACGGAACACATTACCACAAGTAACTGTTGAAGCTGAGGCAATAACAACAATCAAAGTGGATAAATAATAATAATACTAATCCTTGCATTGGATATAGGGCTTTTCATGTTTTCTAGATGTCTCAAAGCTCTTCACAGAATATACTGTAAAGTGAATGACTGTATATTTGTGGGCGAAACGCGGCGATCAATTGCATGCCGCAGTCAATTGCACATGACTGTGTCTCACAAACAGTCATAGATTGAAATTACCAATTTATTATTGTTTGTTGTTTTGAGGGATTATTATTAGGCGTGTGGAGTAACATTGAAGAAAACATAAAACAAAGTAAGATCGGCAAATTAGAAATATAGCTGTTAGTTATGCCCAGTGAAGGTGTTGACCTTGTGTATTTCAATTTCTATGATTCGGTAATTTCTTGCATTTGCTTCTCAGCTGGGAAAACTTCCATGGGACAAAACTAACAAGCTGAGGAACGCTGTTTGGGAATCATTAAAATCCAATGGCAGCATCTGTTAGGTATTTTAACTAAACAAGTTGCGTACGAAGGATTTGCATTTTAAAGAGAAAACACATATGTTTTTGCTAAACCTGATAGACACGCCTATAAATCTTCGTAATAAAATGATCAACAAAGACAGTGATACAAAAGTAGGCTGTAATTGAATAATTACAAAAAATAATGTGCGATATAAAAATCTGAAATGAAACTCCATTATTTGCCCCAAATACAAGAATCGGTTGCACAGGACTAACCAGAGACTCTGATGTGAGAAAGCAACTTCTCATTCTGCAAAAGAGCAAAACAAATGCAATTCATAGGCCTCAGAGACTTCATTTCTGCAACATTTGTTTGTGGCAGAACATCAGTTGAGCAACATCTAGTTACTGTACTAGCTATATGTCAGCAGCTCATCTAATCTGCCTATCATCTCGATCTTTGTCATAAGGGCATATATAGTGGCCTCACTGCTTGTATAACGACCACCTCTGGGAGACCTCACAAGGCAGGTCCCTCAATTTTCAGCTAGCTGTACTGTCTATAGTTAGCACTGAAATTCAGTGATCATTATTGGCCTGTGCTTTATTCATCTTCTGTATTTTAACCATTTAATTATCCAAGTTACTTGGTCAGCTTCCTAAACACAGTACCGTATGTGCAATTGTAAGACATTTATGTTTAGTTTGTGCTAACTGTGTGTAAATGTTGTTCACAGGGAGAATTATAGGTGCATTTAATCAGTTGACAGCACTCTTGACAGCACCTAAATCAGTTGACAGCACTCTTGCCTCTGAGTTACTAGGATCTGGATTAAACTCCCAAATTGGGAGTTTGAACTCACATCGAATAAACAAACACTAAAATATGGGGTGCATTTGATATAGTGCATCTCACACCAGAAGGATATCTCAATACATTTCAGGATTTTAGCCTAATGTGTAGTGACCATAGATTTTGTAAACTTTGTAAACTAAGTTACAGACACATCATTTAATTTGTCCTCAACACCAAGAAACAGCTTTAAAATAGGTGTAGTGTTCCATGATTGTTAATTGACCTAGTACAGAAAAATGGGGGGAATCTATTAATAAATTTACCATCTTATACTTTAATGAAAATTCTTTTATTACCATGCCCAAGGCCAGTCACTGGCTGTTGATTTGGAAATGAGCATTTAAAAATAAATCCATGTTTGTCTAGAAATATGAAATCTGCTTAATCTAATTTTCAACAAACTAATGAATATAATGCAGATGAGACTAAGGCTAGGTAAATGTCTGTCCTCAGTAGAAGATATGTTGACCATTATTTTCTCCCCCAAACCAGGAGCAATAAGGTCAAGTGCAGATCCCAAACCGCTACCCCACTTAACATCAGCCAATTCAACGTTGGCCCGGACACAAAGTTATAATTTTCTGGTCTGAATGGCCTAATTCTGCACCAGGTGGTGCTTTCATCTACTAGATGAGAATTTCCAGATAACCTGTCTTTTAATCTGAGTTCAATCGATATTCAGCACAAGATAATTGCTCTTGCGGTACTTGAATTGAATCTTTGGAAGTTAAAATACGAGAAGTTTTGATAGATAGCCCACTATCTATTGACTTTGCTCCAATATATTGGGAAGGCCAGATAACATATTTTTATTGCTTGCTTATCTTTAGCGCAGTAATATTCTCTTGCATTGTCCCCTGACTAGAAAGCGCAAATGGAAATGTTCAGATTGACAGAACGATAGTTCTGAAATCCAAATGGTATCATTCCTTTTATTCACATGGAAGAGTTCTGTCATGCATTTCCAGTCTCAATTTATTGAGGTAGTCGCAAGTTTAGTAACCAATTGAGAAAATTAGACAGTACTGAGAAAAGGCACAGTGGGAATGTACATTTAAACTTGAATGTAATCTAAATTGCATCCAGCGTAAATTGTCAAACAATCTCCTCATTTATTTACTTACTTATGTCCTGTGATTTATGCTGACATCCAATTTTCTTGCGGATCTGGGTAAAGCACAAATCACAACCAAAATACAAATGCTGAAAATACTTCTCTTTCAAATGCTGATTGATTTGCTTAGGATTTCTAGCATTTATGTTTAATTGAGTGAAAAGGTACCACATTTTTATAGAAACCCGTTTCTCTGTCAGGTTAAGTACAGTATTTGAATCAGTGTGAAGTTTCCTAAAGGTACACAGATTATTTCAAAACAAGGCTGCAGCTGTCTTTAGGGAGAAGACAAAATATTTCATAACAGATTCTATGCTCATGGAACACATTATAGATTCTGTCCTGAATCATTGTATTTTTCCATCTACTGTATTTTGAAAGGCTGGTTCAAGTTGGAAACGCAGCCTAAACTCTGCATAATGGTTGAGTTTCAGTGCCACTTCACGGGATAGCAGCTTAATCTTAATCAATATCATGTAAAGTGGTATTGGAAGGCTGACGCCAGGTTTTTGCAATGAAAATCAATGCTCTTCGACAGAACCCAAGATGTCAGCCTGAAAATCTTGGAAACTGGCTTTGAGCGCAATCGCACTGAAAATGTTGAAGGGTGGGTTCACACCATCTGTTAGTCTTTAGAAATAGATGTAAAATGTCACGTCTGATAACACATTGAATAAACATGGAATCTGCAATGGAACACTGAACTTTTCACGTATTTTAGTTGATGATCAACCTAACCACTACAAAGCACATTTTATAGACGGGGAATAAAAATTACTTTCTTTGGTTAATTTTAAAATGCCTTCCATGTGACCCTAAACTTTGGTGAATACGATTTATATAGTTTACATTCAAATCAGTCTGAAACTTTGATGAAGTCAAAGACTGTTTCCATTCACTTGTGTTTGATCAACAAAATCAACTTTGACAGCAGAGAAGAGCTGGAAGCCAAAAGGAATGAGATGGTTGTATTAACACTCTAACTACCCATGAATCATGCAAGAAATGTACATAGCAAAATGTATACAACAAAGGTGCCAATCTAACTTTCAAGTGGCAATCTGAAGAGATATGTCTTCTGGCAACAGTCATGTTCCAGCGTGAATGACAGCCAATGTCAGCATAAGTCAGCCAGGAATAGGTGCTTCAGTGAATTTTTCCAAGTACAAGTCCAGTAATGTAATTGATGATTCAACATATAGTAGCTCAGATTGATGTCTCTATTATCTGCCCTATCAATTTATAGTCCAACCAGCAAGATCGGAAAATTGTAGCTGGGCTTTGTAAGTGCCGTGAATGTAAAAGTCTAAATTAACGTGTTTAAGGTGAATGTTCTCTCTTCATTAAAAACCTAATTTATTGCTTAAGAAACTTCCTGTGCTGTTGCCGTTGTACAATACAATTAACATTTATGTCACGTCAGGAGGACATTTCAAAGCGTTTGACATTGCTGGCTGGGCACCATGAAACTAGTGGCACCAGAGCAGAACCAATATTTTGGAATCAGTGGGGAAAGAGATTGATGCACAGATATGAAAGCAGATAAAAGGGTATATTTTTCATTATGGAATATTAATTCCTTAGAGAATATTAAGGAATGTTGGGGATATTTCTGGAAACTTGTGGAGCTCCTGTTGAGGGAGTTTCTCCCAGTATTCTGGCCAACAATCTCACATAAAACTAACCATCCACTTCATTACTGTTTTGGGACATTACTGTGCACAATTAGCTGCTGCATCCAAGCGCAAAACATACAGTCACTACACTTTACAGTATATCACATGGGACTTCTTCCCAGTGTGAAAAGCATTATACCAAATGTAAGGATCATCATCATTAAATCCCCAAGTGGACTGCATTTTGCCACTCTTTGTCACTTCTTCAATTGAGCATGAGAGGCTGGTCAGATCATGCCACTAGGTTTATTGAAGCGACATGAACTGGAAGAACATCAATAACAACAAAAATTACATTTGTGTAGCGTCTTTCATGTCGGGATGACGTCTCAAGGTGATGGACAGTCAGTGTTTCGGACCCGAGCTGCAGTCAAGATTGGGAAGAGTGGAGGGAAGGGAGAGGAAGGCGGGTGAACGATTGCACAGTCAAAGAGGAGGGTCTTGAGGAGGAACTTGAAGGAGGCTAGGGAGGGAGTGGCAACGTGGAGGGCTTGCAGGTTGGAATTCTAAAGGTTGGTGGCGGAGTGGCTGAAGGTTCCCCCGCAATAATGGGGCAGGTGGGTTGGGGAACATAGAGCTGACTCAGCCCACTGAGGGGAGAGAGTGGACAGGTTGATAGAAAGTTAGGTGGTCGCAGAGGTAGGGCCATGGAGGGCTATAAAGGTGAGGACCAGGATATTGAATTGAATCCTCTGAGTGATGGGAAGCCAGTGGAGTCGAGTGAGAATAGGGGTGATGGGGTCGGGGAGCTTGGCGTGGGAGAGGACATGGGCTGCAGAGAAGACAGTTGAAGAACGAACAAGACACATAGGGAATGGGGTAAATTGAAGAACATATGAAGTGCAGAGACACTTGACGTGAGCCAATCAGGTGGGTCTTGGTCTTGTTGACATTTAACTGTAGAAAGTTAGCTCTCATTCAGGACTTGATGTCTGACAGGCAGCCTATCAGGATGGCAGTAGCCCTGGAAATGAGTGTGGAGGCAGAAAGATATTTGGGTGTCATCTGCATACATATGGAAGTTGACCCCATGTCTGTGGATGATGTTACCAACGGGGAGGGAGCATATAGATGTTGAGAAGGGATAGGAAGATAATTTTAGGAGGAACTGGAAAAGGTTCCTGGAAGAATCACCCTGGGATGGACAAACACTTGAAACCTTTGCACTGAAAGTGAGAGATTAAATTCATGTATTTTTGAAGCAAGAAGCTTAAAAATTACATCTGCTGTGTTGCCCCTATTCCTGAAGACATTTTCCACTCCTTTAGCAACAGGAAACATAAATTGATGACCTGGGCTGCTATTGAAAGGGATTTAGTGCACACTCGATCAATCTCAATTAATCAATTGCAAAAAGCAACAAACAGATACCTAACACCAGATGTCAGGTTTGCTTAGGATCCAGCCTCATTGCTAAGCAATGGGTGCTGCATTGTCAGAGATGCTGTCCATTGTATGAAATGTTAAAACAAGGTCCTGCCTGCCTGCCTGCTCAGATGGACATTAAAGAAACCTTGACACTATTCAAAAAGAGAATGGAGTTTCTTCCAACAATATCCCAATTAAAAGTTGGCCTTTCATTTCATGGCTATTTGTGGTGCAACATGACTGCTGCATTTGCCTACAAATACACAATCACTCTATTTCACAGTAAAATCCTGCAAAGCGCTTTGAGACATCTTTCTGACATGATAAAGCGCTCCACCAAATGCAATTATTATAAGGTAGAAAGGAAATAAAAATAGGACTGAATGTTCTCTTCTTTTTTCTGCATTATATGTTCTTCAATTTGCCCCATTCCCAAAAGACTCAAGACAAGTCATAAAATTATATGCCTAGGGACTGTTTTATTGGCTTTGTGAATACGTTTATTATATGATTTTTCTGAATTAACTACTGAACTACAAATGAAAGGCACTGAAATTCCATCTAGTTTTAACCTGTAAGATCATTTTGTCTTATAATTTAAGATGCAGAATTTATAAGCCGTTCTTTTAACAAAAGCTTCCAAATTATCACTGAGTTTAGGAAATTTTCCACAATTCTGTGTCAACTTAAATTTTAAGATAAAATAATAAATGCATTTAAGGAGAATCTAGATACCTGTATATGCATTGAAGAGAATAGAATGGTATGGGACTGAGCAGTGTAAGGAGTAAGGAGAGTATAAAGTGAGTGGAAGCTCATGTGGAGTATAAAGCCAAGCACAGACTAACTGGGCTAAAGTTCCTGTTTCTGTGCTGTAAATTCTATGTACAGTAAATCTATAGAAGACAAAATGGTTTCAGACTGTGGTCTGGTCAAATTTGGGGCTTTAAGTGATTAGCTTCTAATTTATAATTTAAAATATAATTATAAAATAAACATAGATTCCTCCAAGTCAGAAGATTGTGGGTTCAAGTCGGAGTTTGAGTTCATAGTCTAGGCTGACCCTTCAATGCCATTCTGGTGGTCTGCTTGTATTGTCGAATGAGATGTTAAACATAGGTCTTGTTTGCCTGTTCAGTTGAATGTCAAACATTCCATGGCACTATTTAAAAAGAAAAAGGCGTTTCTCTCAGTCTCCCAGCTGACAATCTTCTGAATCATAATTGATCATATACACTCTTCATTACTGTTTGTGGGACACTGCTGCGTCCAAATTGACTGCAACATGTGCATACAAATGCATAATTATTATCCCTCACAAAAATTGAGACATCTTACTGATGCAATAAGGCATTATATCAAATGCAAGGATTTCTATAACATACTATTGTTATAGCCCGAGATAGTAGCTTGTACCGGGTTGAAGCTAGATTTATTACATAGTTACAGCACGCTCAGCTTTTCTTTCAAATCCAGGCTATTATAAGATTGTATTTGTGTGTCTGTTTGTGTTCGTGAAGAATAGTAGATAATTATTTGTGCCAGAGGTTGACTATCATTCAACCTAAAATAATTATACCTGCATCACCACAAACGTTTCATGAAAGGCTTTCATTGGAGTATTTGGACTTTAATGTTGTCAAGAATGAAGATATTCTCCTTGGTTCCCATCAATGTCTTCCCTCCCAAGGTCTCTGACCGGCACAATCTCCATGACCTATGCCTAAGACTTACCAAACCTATGTGTAACCTTGGTGTAAGGTTTGATACTCAGCTGTTCTTCCTACCTCATATCAATCCCTGATCAGGGCCTCTTTCCTCCATCCCCTTCACGTGCTTTGAGCCACTATGCCTTTGGAATGCTCTCCCTTAATCCATCCACCTTGCTCCCTCCTTCAGCATTTTCAGATCATCTCTGAACACTTCCCTCTCCAACTGTGTCGACAGTCATCTCCCACTCACCCTGGCATCAGGCTCTGCAACTGTTTAAGATGTCCAATACCACTACCCTGCATGAAGGGCGCGACACGTTATGTTGTGGGTTGTTATTTGACCAGTTTATTTAATTTTTTTAAATCTTACTTATATTTCAATTTCCCTGAATGTCAGTGCACTAAATTATACTGTTCTAACAATACATACCCCTCAATTTAACCAGAGCACAGCATACATTATTCATAAGTAGAATACCATTTCTAATTGTTGACCATAAAAATAAAGTAAGGATGTTCTGAAAGCTTGTACATTCTTCACAGCCTGAAACTAAATTTGCATAAAAGGTGAGGGATAACATTAATATTGAAGGATTCCAACACATTATGGAAATATGTTTAATGAATAT
Source organism: Hydrolagus colliei (assembly GCA_035084275.1). Taxonomy (NCBI): domain Eukaryota; kingdom Metazoa; phylum Chordata; class Chondrichthyes; order Chimaeriformes; family Chimaeridae; genus Hydrolagus; species Hydrolagus colliei. The sequence continues at coordinate 66,619,299 of CM068745.1, forward strand.
AATCTTATTAACACTAGGGTCACCCTGCCTCGTTGGTAACACTCTAGCCTTTGAGTCAGAAGGCTATAGACGTAGTTTAATGTCCCATTTTATATAGAGCCTTATTATGTCATTGAGACATTTCAAAGCAAATCCAGCATACACTGTAAAGTGGATTGACTGTGTATTTTGTGAGCAAAGTATCTAGTGAAGCAGTGCTACAATCTGCTCCTCAATCGGGAATAACGGCAGGTCCCACTTCTCAAGAATTAAAATCAAAAGGACAGATATGGAATCATTAGCAGGTCTTGGTAAAGGCTCCTGAAATTAAGGGGTATTCACTTCCAAACCTAATTTAGACATGTTCTAACCATATTTTCCATGAAACACTCTGAGACTCAGCACTGTGTCAACAGTGTGATAAAGTGCTATATCAAACATAAGAATTATTATTTTTTCAGGCTGTATACTAATTATCACATCAGATTTTCTCTCCCATTGTTTAGGGCTGAAGGAGGTGTGAGCATTTCATGCACATTTTGTTTTCACCCAGACAATTTATTCTGTGTTCCTTGTTCACCCAGACAATTTATTTAATGTTGCAAGCTTTTCTCACAAAAAAAATCCTTTTGCTAAGGCACTTTCTATAGTTGTAAGAGTAATTACTCCTCATTATTTGGTATAATGGAGTAATGAGGCTAATATCTCTGCTGATAACATTTCAAATCAATATGACATTCTGTTCACTCAAATCTCTAGGATGAAAGGCTGGTAATGAGAACCAGAAGCTCATTGATCCAGGAGACAAGTGACTGGATTATTTAGAGATTCCCATAGGGAAGACAATATATTGGTTTCTGAACACAAAGGACTGAAGGTTCCAGCAGTGGTTTATTTCCTAGTAACTCTATAGTTTCACTGCACATCAAACTGTTTCTGAGATGAGTTCTGCATTCTGGCCACTACCACTCGTCCTGGTAACCCATTCTAGCTGTTGATCACTCTCTGCATAAAGGTATGCTTTCTGGTATATATCCCTCATTTACTCTTCGCAAGCTTGAAAACTGTGCCCTCTTTTCCTGCTATCTTGGAATATTTAGTATGGAGTTTTGTTTTCTAACCAGTTAACCATAAAGTTAAATGAAGCACAAAAATGTATTAACCTCGCGTTTATACCTAGAGGTACAATGAACGAGATTTGTCCCTGCTCTTAGAAAAAGGTTATGGTATTTACTATTTAGTAGACCAATGATTAAATATGACAACTGCATTATAGCTACAATAAAATTCCCATCTGGAAGCAGACAGTTGTAGGAGTGCAGGGTAAAGTTCACAAGGCCAGAAGGGTCAATTCTGATGCAGTTCGATCACTAAAACAGAAAAAATGTTGAAGAATGATACTCACTGTTAAAATAGCCAAAATAAATCAAATCCCAACTCACAAACGATAACTGACAAACTGCAGAATCTCTTCTCGAATTGTTTATCTTTTCACATTCATTTTATGACTTCCCATTAAAAAACTAAAAACATCTCCCAGATTTTCATTGACAAACATTTCACATGAAATACCCCCATAATAAAATCGATAAAAGCATATCCCAAAATGTGAGGATCAACCACATTAAATTAAATCATTTCTAATCCTATTCTCAAGGTCAAAGACATGTTGGAAATCATCTTTTTATGTTTCTCAGCCAACCATCATCCTAAATGCCACAAGAAATATTTATCACTAAGGGCTTCACATCAATGAGCTGTTAAGACGCTCACCAGGAAGCTTACCAGAGTGCAGACACACACCCACACCCAGTTTCCTTTATTGATAGTAACAAAACAAGCAGATCTACTAAAAGCAATAAAGAAGTCTTAAGCAAAGTATTCTGAAAAGTATTTGAGTAAGTATTCCAATATATAGGTCAAAATATATTTGTTTCCCTGTTCATAAACATTCGCTAAATAGGTTAATCATAAAATACAGCAAAAAATGGACCCTGTGCATTCAGGATCAGAGAAATCCTATCAACCCACCTTGATAGCAAAACTCTGGCTTGACCATTAATCAGCAAGTCTTCACAGTGTAGATTGCTTTTGCTTTTGTACAGAGATTACTCTACTGAAGAAGTACTTAATCACAATGCTTATCATATTAAGGATCAGTCCACTCACAAACAAAACAGATGATGAATTCAACCAATTAGGATTAAATATCTCTATTTCATTTATAATGAAGCATTAGAGACTGGAATACAACATTTGGCCTTGAACCAGGAAATAAACTCACTGTAATTGAGTGAATAAAACCTTCCCAATATTTACAAAAAACACATTTCTGATGAGAGAACACATCAAAGTGGATTTCATACTGAGACAATGGGCTCAAATTGTCCCTCCAATATGCATTCGTTTGGATATATGGAGCATTTGCTTTTACGTCCATAGAAACACTTTTACCGCAAAGAAAATGTTAAACTCAATTCTCAAATTTTGCTAGAAAAAAATTAAGAAATGTATCCAATGATAATTTGAGCCTGATATCCAAAGATTTTAGAATTGTACTCATTTACCGACCATCATTTTTGTGTTCTTTAGTGTCTTTCACAAATTAGCCCCTGACATATTAGACATCTGCACCCGTCCCAGTGTTGACCATATTCAATCTTTTTTTCTCCAATCTTTGCCACTTGGTGACTCCAGCTAATTCTGCAGATCAAAGCAATATGCTATTCTACAAGGCAGGCACGAAATACCTTTTGAAAACCAGTTTCTTCTTTGCTAACGTGACTCGAATAAAACAACTGGCTTTGTGTATCTCCTTCCACAACTCTTCTGAAATTGTGCACCTGCCCTCTCATGTCACAGGACTATTATTTTCTGTCCATTTTCCATATGAAATACAATTCAAAATTGCCTTTGTATAGATAGCGCTTTTCATGTTGGGAGAAAGTTCCTGGATAGTCAGACATCTCGACTTGGGGTTTCGGATAATAATGATAATACTGTACAGTACTTGCATTTGATATAGCACTTTTTATGTCTTCTAGATGTCTCAGTGCTTGCGCTCCACAGAATATACTGTAAAGTGAATTGACTGGATATTTTGTGAGTGAAACGTGCACAGCAGTGTCTCACAAACTGTCATGGATTGAAGTGACCAATTTATTAATGTTTCCCCCCACCCCCGAGGGATTATTATTAGGTGTGTGAGTAAGGAAACTGGCCTGGAATTGAACCCAAATTTCTCACTTGTAAGTGTTATGATAGATGCTTTGCAATGCAATTAGAAAGCATATTAGCTTTATAAGTAAGGAATATGATTATTAAAACAATCATGTAGGTAGTTACACGATTGTGCACCTATGCACATACTCTCAAATTACTAGCCAATGCAAGAATTTCAGTTATCGCTTTATAATTTTTAGTAATGTTTGAAGTGCTCTGAGGTACCGTCCGGTGTGGAGGGCGCTAGATAATAATAAAAATAATCATCCTTACATTTATATAGCGCTTTCCATGTCTTATCGACGTCCCAAAGCGCTTCACAGAATACAACAATGTCCCAAGGTTGGGACCAGAGCAGGGGGGGGAGGGAGAAGAAAAGAGGGAAGAAAGGGGGGAAAAAGAGGTAGGGATCCATTAATCAATCAAAACTTACATTTATATAGCGACTTTCACGTCGAGAGGACGTCCCAAGGCACTGTACAGTTAGGTAGGGACAAGAGCAGGGTGGCAGGGGCCAGGGCAGGACGAAGAAGAGTAGGAAAATTTACTGTATATTTGTGGGCAAAACACGGCAGCCAAATTGCGTACAGCTCTGTCCCACAAACAGTCATGGAAGTGGGATTAAGGGAAATGGAGGGGAAAAAGATGTCAAAGGGAGGATTCGGGGCAGGGGGAAGGAGAGCAGGAAAGCCGACTGAATACTTCTATATACTGTATCTATAAATCGAATTGTTGTTGTTGTAGTAGTCTAGTTTAAACTGACCCTGAAAGACTGGTTTTACAGCTATAAATAAGCAGGAGAGCATATTGAGACTGGTACAAGCTGAGGTGGATAAGATAAATAAGTTGAATAACAACTCTCTGCAACCCTGGTTTTTAGACTGTCTGGTTTCAATGTTCCTGGACAATGTAATGTCCAAATAAGGAGGTGCATAAGGTTATAAGACATGAGTCTTTTGCAGTGAATTTCAGAGCTCTCCAGAACGCCTGCCAGGGCAAGAAAGAATTAAAGACAACAGTCACCTGGTAGTATTGTTCTGTTCATGTTTGTAACCTTTTGTAGTATGTGCTTACATAAGTAAAAATAAACCAGCTTCAGCTAATTTAGTTATTTCAGAACCTAAAGAGTTAAGATCAGTGCATGGGACTTTCTCTAACATAAGGCAAGCGCTCTAACCACTGAGACACGGAGAGGGTAAGGAGGATAGGAGGGAGGCCAAGAGGAGGATTTTGAGACACGCCTTGAAGGAGAGACAATGTGAGAGGTAGGCTCTGAACCACTTTAGTGCTAATTTCCCTATTATCTTGGTTGAATGCTTTCATGTCTGCCCAATTTGTTGGATTCCACGAATCAAAAGATCCAGCTGATTCAGAACTCTGTGGCCTGCGGATCAAACAAAGTACAGTAAAACCTTTGTTATCCAGCACTCTCGTGACCTGCCCGGTGCCGGTTAATCAAATATGCCGGATATTCAAGCAGGAAGTTGCCAAAAATGCTGCACAAAAAATTAACTAATTTTAAAACATATCATATTAATAGTAGACTAAATAATGACAGAATATGTTATGGATACTTAACAATAAAGTATTCCAGTACACTCAGTAAAATGATCGGTAAAAAAGCATTGCAGTGTTCGGTAAGTTTAATAAGTGCGTTTAATATGCATTGCATGCATGCGCAAATTGAGCATACCGTGAGTGACCCGGATCTCCCAATACAATTGGGAGATACTGGTTGGTTGAGTATGCTGGTTTGTTGGATATCGGATAAACAAGGTTTTAGTGTACCCTAGGGAACGGCGTTATGGGAATTTCCCGATATATGCATATCGGTTGGCTCATATCGAGATATACCGAAATATCGACATTTTCGTTTTTTTCATACTGCGCATGCGCACGCATTTCGGATGCGCGCGCACCCGGAACGCGCGCGCATTTGGGGCCTATCTTCTCAGGAGGCAAATATCTTTCTCTCTCTGTGTCTCTCACTCTCTCCATCTCTGTGTTTTTCTGTCTGTGTCTCTCTATGTCTCTCTTCCTCTCTCCTCTCTCACATCCCCCCCCATCTCTATCTATCTGTATATTATCACATCCACCCCGTCTCTACCCCCCCCCCCCCAGCCGTCCCTCTCTCGCACCTCCCACCCCCATCGTCTCTCTCCCCCACCACCCCCCAAGCCGTCTCTTTCTCCCTCAGCCCCCCCCCAGCCGTCTCCCCCCCCCCCCCGCCGTCTCTCTCTCCCTCCCCCCCCAGCTGTCTCTCTCCCCCTCCCCCCAGCCATCTCTCTCCCCCTCTCCCCCCCAGCCATCTCTCTCCCCCTCTCCCACCCAGCCGTCTCTCTCCCCCTCTCCCCCCCAGCCATCTCTCTCCCCCCCTCCCCCCCAGCCGTCTCTCTCCCCCTCTCCCCCCCAGCCGTCTCTCTAGCCGTCTCTCTCCCCCTCTCCCCCCCCCCCAGCCGTCTCTCTCCCCCTCTCCCCCCCCCCAGCCGTCTCTCTCCCCTCTCCCCCCCCCCAGCCGTCTATCTCCCCCTCCCCCCAGCCGTCTCTCTCCCCCTCTCCTCCTCCCCCCAGCCGTCTCTCTCCCCCTCTCCTCCCCCCCCAGCCGTCTCTCTCCCCCTCTCCTCCCCCCCCAGCCGTCTCTCCCCCTCTCCCCCCCCCCAGCCGTCTCTCTCCCCCTCTCCCCCCCCAGCCGTCTATCTCCCCCTCCCCCCAGCCGTCTCTCTCCCCCTCACTCCCCCCACCCACAGCCGTCTCTCTCCCCCCACCCCTTGCATACCTGTATATTGTATTCTAGGACTATGAATACAAGATGGCGGCTTTGCACCTCGGTCTGTGCATTGTGTATAGAGATGAGCATTCTGGGTCTTGTAGTTGATTGTGCTCGCATCCCGATTTTTTACCTCGATATATCGTTTTTCGATATATCGATATTTTTTAATGTCTATATTGGCATATCGATATGAAAATCATATCGGGTTTTAGCGATATACCGATATATCGCCATTCCCTAGTGTACCCACATCTCACCAGGCTACACCGGCTCCCCATCACCAAACGGATCGAGCACAGGATGCTCACTCATATTAAAATCCACTCATTCCCTGGCATTTTCCAAGCTCTCCTACCTTTTCAATCCCCAAACCACCACCCGGCACCTCCACTTGCCTGGCACTGGCTTTCTTCTCTTCTTGCGCACTTTCAATCTCACCATTGGAGGTAACACTTTCAGCCACAACGCCTCCAAAATCTGGAACGCTCTCCCTCAACCTCTCCGCCTTGTCCTCTTTTCACATCCCACCTGAAAACCTTCATCTTCAAATGTACTTATGGCTACCTCCCCCCCAACCACACACCCCCAGCTCTCCAATGTTCCTCCCAATTGCCCATAAATACATAAATAAGGTCACTGTCCTTGTCAGCAATGATCTATAAAGCACCATAAAGGAAATTTTGAAGGTGCAACAAAAAAAGGCAAGGATTATTACATTTATATCCCTGGGTCCTTTTCTTATTGTCTGCATTTACAGCAATTACTTTTTGTTGCCTGTAAAATAACTTCCATTGTAGACAGTGGTCTCCCAATCCTATTTGTTCTGTGATTTGTTCAAAATTAGATTTTCAGGATTCAGCTGGGTACAAACTCTATTAAGTGTAACGCACACTGCTTTTGGCTAACATGGAATTATAATGGAAAAACCTAATAAACAATGAACTGGTCACTCATTCCACAACTGCTCGTGGGTTACTGCTGTGCACGATTGCTGCTGAGTCAATTCACTTTAAAGTATAGTTACTTTAAAGTAAATTCTATGAAGCTCTTTGAGATGTCTTGAAGACGTGATAAGGTGCTATACCAAATGCAAGTTTTTTTTTGCCTTCTCAAGCCACGTTATTAATTGTCCACAACAACAAAAAAGGAACACTATGTGCATAATTGGCTGCCACATTTCGTTCACAAAATATACAGCCAATTCATTTTACAATATATTTGCTGAAGTGCTTTGGGACATTTTATATAATAATCCCTGCATTTGATATGGCGCTTTTCATGTCTTCTAGACGTGTTAAAGTGCTTCACAGAATATACAGTGAATTGACTGTATATATATGTGGGCGAAGATGTTGAAGATGTGATAAGTGGGCTATATTGATGTAAGGATTATTAATATCCGGTTTGTTAAATACCTCATCACATCTCTCATATCTCCACAGCAAAGGTGGTTAAGGGGTGGATAGGATCTTTATCCTGTTAATCTTACAAATTGACATCTGGTAGAATCCATCCACTGAAGACAATACGAAAGGCATTGAAACATTCATGTATACGAGTGCCATCAGCAAGTGTTCACCAGAACATAAAAACAGCTATTACGGTGGTTGTCAGCCTGACTCAGTTGGTGACATTCTTGCCTCCGAGTCAGAACCCTCCGAGTGTGGGTTCAAGCCGCACACATGGAACTCATAAGATGGCTCTCCAATTCAGTGGTGAGAGTGAACTGTATTATTAGATGTGGCATCCTTTGAATGAAATGCTAAACTGAGGTCCGGTCTGCCTTTTCAGATGGATGATAAAGTACGCATGGCACTATTCGAAAAGCAAACAGACTTGCTCCTGTGTTCCTGGCCAACAATCTCTCAGATATAATTGATTATTCACTTCATTGCTGGTTGTAGAAGATTGTTGTGCGCAAATCGGCTGTTGTGTTTACCCTCAAAATACAGATACCCTACTTTACAGTATATCCTGCAAAACACCCTGAGACACCCTCTTGACGTGAAAGATGCCACGTCAAATGCAAATAACGATTTAATTTTTAAAAAAGATTTAGGTGCTACAATTTAGATAGGACTCATTGCAGTAGAAGAAAGTATCAATCATCGTTTCAAATACTATGAAACTAAATGTTGATAATTGTCACCATTTTATTCAGAGCCTCACATTTTCACCAGTATCACTCATGTGCTTTCCTCACAGTAGCTTCATTGCACAGCTGACAGCATATCTGGTTGCTCATAGAAAGAAACTGTTTAAAAATATTGATGTTATCAATCCAGCAGCTGCTTCAAATATAACACTGGAATCAACAGAAAAAAAAATGTTCTGTAGAGACAATCATTGCCAGAACTTACTTTTAACAAACATTGGTTCAAAACAAAATGCACTCTTTCCACTGTATAGAACAGTGGTTCCCAACCTCAGGTCTCGACCCAAATCAGGGTCACGGGGTTCCTCAGAATTGTTTTTTTTTGCTTTTTTTAATGCTGAAAATACTTTTTTAATGCTGAAAAGCGCCCGAGGCGACACCACCGACCAACCTGTATGAAAGACCGTAATAAGACTGTTCTGTTGATTCCAGCGAGTTTTCGCTAAGCCCACAAAAGAGACAGAGGTATCGTCTTGGCTGAGCTTCACTTCAGTCACACAGTCTGGGTTGGGAGATCCTGTTGGTGGCCAATTTAGGGTCGCACCAAAAAAAGTCAGGAACCACTGGTATAGAACCTTTGATATTTGATGTTGGAGGAGCACTGCATTGTCAGAGATACAATCCTTCAGTTGAGACTTTAACTCAAGGTCATCTGCTTGTTTATGTGGGCAACACATTCCATTATTTGAAAAGAGAATGGAGTTCCTTCTGGTGTTCTGGCCAACAATCTCCAAGATAAAACTATTCATTCACATCATAGGTGTTTGTGGAATATTTCTATGCACTAATCGATTTCTATGGTCATCTAATAATAGTAATCCTTACTGTTGATAGAATCATAGAATCTTACGGCACAAAAGGAGGCTATTCGGCCCATCGAGTCTGTGCCGGCTGTTTGAAAAGAGCAATTCAATCCCACTCCACAGCTCTCGCCCCATAACCGCACGAACAACAACAACAAGAAAATTACATTTATAGAGTGCCTTTCACGTTGGGAGGACGTCTCAAAGCGCTGGGTCCCAAACCCGTCCTCCCCAAATAAACGTCTACCTCTTTTGGGGATTTCCGATCCCAAGAGTTCCAATGATGACCCAGCAATCCTTATATGTATAAGTAAGTTTAATGTTTGATATAGGTATAAATCATAGATTTCAAATACAGTTATTAGATGCCATAATTAGAATACAAGGTAATAGTCCTAAGATATGAGGGTAACGAGCATAATTATAAGTCACACAAATTATGTATGAGTATACTACCAGGTTCACACTGCACTCAGCTGAGAAGTCGTGAAGAGGTCCGCTCCCCTATACTCACAGCTGGAACCATTGCACCTTTGCCTGCTCCTCGAGCCTTGTTCTCTACTTTTCCTAACTCAAAACTTCTCCAATTATACTCTTTTTTCCAGACTTCGACCCTCACTAAATAGATCATAATCCTCCTGGAATTCCTTGTTTCTTTGTCCTGTCTCATTATAATAGATTGATTCAGTGGGACAAAGTTCTCTATCCTATCTCGAAGATGATGGAGTATCTACCCTTTCTTATCAATCAGGATCAGGGTCCCATACTCCAGTCATTCCCTGTGGAATGCAGTCCGGTCCTGGCTGAAAATACATACTTTCACTATATTTATATTTTTGGTTGTTATTTTTGGATACAGAATGATACATACAGACATATGTTATGTCTAAACCTGTTTTTCCCAACACTCTCTTTTAAAAATTATTATTGAATCGGCCTCCACCACCTTTTCAGGCAACGCATTCCAGATTCGAACAACTTGCTGAGTGAAAACATTTCTCCTCACCTTCCCACTGCTTCTTTTAGAAACTATTTTAAATCTGTGACCTACAGTCACTGGCACACCAACCAGCAGAAGCAGTTTTTCCCTGTTTACCCTATCGAATCCACTCATAATCTTGTAAACCTCTATTAGGTCTCCTCGTAACTTTCTCTGTTCCAACGAGAATAAACCTAGCCTCTGTAGCATTTCCTCATAACTGAAGTCCCTCATTCCTGGTACCATCCTGGTATCATCCTCTATCATCCTCTATATTGCCTCCCCTCATTTTTCCTCCCAAAATGCATCACCTCACATTTCTCCACATTAAATTTCATCTGCCATGTGTCTGCCCATTTTACCATTCTGTCTATATCTTCTTGCAGATGGCTACTATCCTCCTCACTATTTACTATTTTTCCTAATTTTGTGTCATCTGCAAACTTGGAAATGGTACTCCCTATACCCAAGTCCAGATCATTAATATAAATTAAAAGCAGCAGAAGTCTCAATACCGACCCCTGGGGGATGCCACTGTACACTACCTTCCAGTCAGAAAAACAGCTGTTCACCACAATTCTTTCTGTCTCCCAGCCAGTTCTGGATCCATGCTGCCACTGTCCCTTTAACGCCATGGGCTTCCATTTTCCTTATAAGCCTTTTATGTGGCACTTTGTCAAATGCCTTTTGAAAGTCCATATAAGCCACAAACTGCACTACCGTCATCCACCCTCTCCATTACTTCATCAAAAAAGTCTTAAAAGAGCTTCACAGAATATAATTTAAAGTGGATTGACTGTATTTGTAGGCAAAATATGTACAAATAGACAATAAACTTTGCAATGAATTCTGTGAATCACTTTGAGAAATTGTCCCAATGTGAATGCTACCATATCAAATGTGAGGATCATTATTAGATTATAACATAATATGTTAGCACACCACTTTAATGTCATATGCACTTACCAATTGAATTCCAATTGCACAATTTGATTGCAAAGGCTATTGCGTGTTGGTGCCTGTTATGTTGTGTATCGCCGGAGGAGGGTAAAACTGCCCCCAAAATGAACTGAAACCACACTTTTTCCACAGGTATGCAAGTACTGCATTGCCACATATCTAGAAGTGCAATGTTTTAAAAGGACTCAATATATCAGACACTAAGAACTAACCTGGTAAATGATTCAGTTTCATCCCAAAGTGACAATATCATTTCAGTCCTTGAAGTGTTGCTGCTTTAAAGCACATTCTGCTATCTGGGGTGAAAGATATTCCAAATACATTTGCTATGATAAATATCACATTGAATGTGAGAAAACAGCTGAAAATAAAATGTTTACACGTATGAAAACCCTTTTGTTGAAAATCTTGAAATGAAGATTTGAACTCATCTTGGGGAGCAGACTGCGGGAGGTCACAACCCTTGAATAGTGTTCCACATGTTTATAACAGGAATCAGGGTTTGAAGATGAAAGCATTGAAGTACTGTATTTATGTGGAAACCTGATGCATACATGAGGCAGAAGGGAATAGGGGTGAGGGAAAGATAACATACATTGGGCCACATGGTGTATTTCTGTGCCATAAAGTTCAATATAATTATATAAATAAAATGCTTACATGACAGCAGAGAATCTCAGGGTTCAACGTCAGCACAAAGGGCTTCAGATTTGTTCTTGATTTTATAGCGTGCTTGTAGCCTAGACTCCAAATCAGGATTCCAGATTACATTTGCAATGAATTCATCTAAACACTGTAAGATTCCATCTAAACACTGTAATGATTCTATAATTGCATATACAATTAACCCTCGCCGAACGCGGAGGTTACGTTCCTGGAAAACTGCGCACTCGGTAAAATTGCGTTCGGTAAGTTTAACAAGTAATGGGAAAAGTGGGGTTAGGGAAATCCAGCCACAGGCTACCCATCTCAAGCCTCCAGGCACATCCACACCCGACCAATGCAAGGTACATACTGAGGTGGGCTACAGCCGGCTGGCCCGCTCTCCCTGCTCTCCTCCTGTTCTCGTCGCTCTCCCAAAAGTCCGAGGCCAAGGAATCATCAGCCTCAAACTCCATCGAAGTGGATGCTTGGGGAGAGGCAGAAGTGGGTGGCCGAGAAGATGCAGCAGCAGGTAAGTTTTCAGTGGATGACTGCAGAGACAAACTGGCAGGTTGAAATAAGGAAGTGATTTTCTGTTGTTTTGCCTTCCACCAAAAGTCTTTCATGAGCTCCCTTGTAAGGTCCTAGGAGGCCACCCAGACCGATTTTAAATTTCATACTCCTTTCCATTATGGGGTCCATCTCCAAGCTTGACCTCCCCAGTGTGCATCACGCGGGGCCGGCGTCCTTGCACGTGCGCATGCGTGGGGGCCAGCCAGCGCTTATACGCAAGTTTCACGCGCGTTACTGAAAAAGTGATGCATTTTTTCTTCACATAGAGTTGAATTTGCAATCAAGAAAGTCGCGTACGGAGAGGGTTAACTGTAATGGTTAAAATGGTCACTGATCATATCACACATCAACCAAGCCAATGAGAGTAAACAGCTACATAGATTCATATAAACAGTAATTCCAATGACCCAGGTTCTCTTTTGCATGTCTTCCAACATCCAATTTAAAGGCAGCTTTTTTTCATCAAAACTAAGTGGCTAAAAACCTGCTTACAACAGCAACAAAATTACATTTGTAAGGCGCCTTTCATGTCAGGAGGACGTCCCAAGGCGCTCATTTTTAAAAAATAATAAACAAATAAACAATAGGGGTTATTTTATGTTGATTGGTTAAAAAATGGACAGTGTTACAAAATATAGGAATAGATGCAGACTACAAAGAACATGTACTTCAAATAATGCAACAATAAGGGTTATTCCAGGTTGATGGCTTAAAAAGTTTGTTTTCTGCTAGATTCAAACCATCTTAAATGAATTTTTACACCGTAATAGAAATTTCAACTATGAAGATAGAGGTACAATATCGTTATTTTTACTGATGTAAAATAGAGTAATGTATTTTGTGTGTCTGAATGCTAGGAATATAAATGTGGTGGAGGAAGAGTATGTTGTCTGTGGGGAGAAAGCAACAGGTCAAAATTGAATAGGTGGCAGATGAAATTTAATAGGCAAATTTGAAGTAATTAACATTGGTATAAAGCATTTAAAAAATGATATTACTACTGGAAGATAAGAATGTAATATGGGTAGAGCAGCAAAGGGATCTAGAGTCAAAAAGTGGCAGCACAGATAATAATAATCGTTGAAGTTTGATATAGCGCCTTATAGGGAACGGCAATTAATCGTTTTTTCGATTAAACCCGATATGATTTTCAGATCGGTATGCCGATATGGTGATTCTAAAAAAACTGTTATATCGAGAGATTCGATTTTAAAAATATACACCGATATATTTTTAATATCGTTCCTGGCAATATATCAATATTGTTGGTATTATCAGTGTAATGCGATCTTTTCCAGCTTACCTTGTCGCCGGCATTGCAACCTCCTAGATCTAGAGCATGGAATGCGCGTACATTCGGTGCGCGTGCACAATTAACGGGCGCGCACATCCGATGCGCGCACACACTTTACCGTGTATACTCGACGTGAGTCGTGGCGTCTTAACAAAGTCCCATCGCTGAAAATTGTAGTTTGAAAATTTACCTTTCTCATCATGGGGAAAAGAAGCCCCGTATGGGACTACTTTGAAAACAATGCAGTCAGTAATGGTGTGTATAGATGTACAGTTTGCAAGGTCTTGGTTAAGACATCTGATTCGAGCACGAGCAACCTGCGACATCACATTAAGCAGCACCACCCCGCCCAGCACGCTGCCCTCAGAGCGAAATTATTGTCGACAACAGCAGAAAGTCGAACCAGCGCTTCGGAGAAAGCGACAGGTAGTGGGGCCAGTGCAGCTCAAACAATTCCTGCTTTATTTAAGAGGAGAACATTGCACCAGAGAGGGGACAAAAAGTGGCAAAGTATCACGAACGCTGTCACTTTTTGCATAGCAAAGGAGAGCTTGCCAATGGCGAAGGACATTAATTCAGACTTCAGACTACATAAAAATAAGTGGCATTTTGTGGCTGTAAGTGTTATTTTTGTGTGTGAGAGAGTTAGAAGCCAGATTATCACTGCTTCTATGTGTGTGTCTAGTCAGACACACACAGCAGTGATAATCTGGCTTCTAACTCTAACAATCAGACTGTCTGTCTCTCTCTTTTCTATTGTAATAGATCTCATTTACACGTGGACATTACATGCTAGTTTCAAGCAAGAAATGGAGGAGAATAAATCTCTAGATTTTGTTTTTGGTGTGTGTGTGTTCTATTTTGTGTTTAGAGATGGAGGGAGAGAAGGAGAGGGGGAAAGTTGGGAGAGAAGGAGAGAGGAAGAGAGGAGAGGGAGGGAGAGAATGAGAGGGGGAAAGGATGGAGAGAAGGAGCGAGGGGAAAGGAGGGAGAGAAGGAGAGAGGAAGAGAGGAGAGGGAGGGAGAGAATGAGAGGGGGAAAGGAGGGAGAGAAGGAGTGAGGGGAAAGGAGGGAGAGAAGGAGAGAGGGGAGGGAGGGAGAGGGGGAAAGTTGGGAGAGAAGGAGAGAGGAGAGGGAGGGAGAGAAGGAGAGAGGGGAGGGAGGGAGGGAGGGAGAGAAGGAGAGGGGGAAAGGAGGGAGAGGAGACAGGGAGGAGGGAGACGGAGAGTGGAGGGGGAGGGAGAGAAGGAGAGGGGAAAGGAGGGAGAGAAGGAGAGGGGAAAGGAGGGAGAGAAGGAGAGGGGAAAGGAGGGAGAGAAGGAGAGGGGAAAGGAGGGAGAGAAGGAGAGGGGAGGGAGGGAGAGAAGGAGAGGGGAAAGGAGGGAGAGAAGGAGAGGGGGAGGTAGGGAGCAAACAACATCGTATAATTCAACAGACCTTGACACCAACATTACAAACTTTCTGGACCTAGAGCACGCATTTCGAAATGTGCGTGCACCGCGACTGCGCGCGCATCGTCAGTGCGGACGCACCGTCAATGCGCGCGCACCGCGACCGAGCGCGCACCATAACTGCGCGCGCGCCATCAATGCACGCGCACTTCGAATGCACGCGCATGCGCAGTATAAAAACTCGATAGATCGGTTTAAGCAGGTATGAGCAAACCGATATATCCATATCCGGAAAAATCCCATATCGCCGTTCCCTACAGTATAGTCAATTCACTTTACATTATATTATGTGAAGCACTTTGAGACACAGCTGTGTGCAAATTTGCTGCCACAATCACCCACAAAATACAGTCACTACTCTTTATACAGTATTTTACAGTAAATCCTGTTAAGCATCTTGAGATGTCCTCCTGATACAAAAGGTGCTATATTAGATGTAAGGATTATTATTATCATGGAGTGATCAGATATCCTGCATCCTGAATTTGTGGAATCCTGTAGCTCACTGGTTAAAGCATTTGTCTCATGTAACTGGGCAATTTAAAATAATATCTCCAGCAGACATGGTGAAGCAAATAACATTCAATTGAAATGAATAGCTTTCATATCTTGTTTACTCTCAGCACTTTAATGTTGGCACAAGGTCATCACAACCAAGGTAATTACAGGTCATGTGATGGAATAATAGTAATAATCCTTGCATTTGATATAACGCCTTACCATATTACCGAGCTGTCTCAAAGTGCTTCACAGGGTACACTGTAAAGTGGTTTAACTGTGTACTCAATGGACCCAACACAGCAGCCAGTTATGCACAGCAATGTTCCACAAACAGCCATGGAGTGAGTGACCAATTTTATTTGGGGGATTGTTGGCCAAGAGACGAAAAGAAACCCCCTCCCTTCGAATAGCACCATGGGGTCCTGGATAGGTGAACAGAACCTCAGTTTAGCGTCTCATCTGAAGGATGCATGTCCAACCAATGCAGCACTCCCCACTACCATTTGAAGTGGCAGCTTAGATGATCTGATTCCAAATCCCAACATGGGGCTTGAACCCATAACCTTCTGACTCAAAGGTGAGAGAGCTACTACGTACTAAGGCAACCTGACACTGATGTGTTAATAATTAACATACCCCACACCATATTTTGCAACCAATCCAATTTTGAAATCACCAAGGTCTACATTGCCCTCCAGGAATCTTATGTACTATAAATATAAAGTGAGATGCTGCCATTTTTACTGTAACTGGGTGACTACTGAGCCTGAATATATTGACTACACTCAGTTCATGTGTGGCTACTGAGTCAGTATGCATTGAGGGAGGAAGTGGGGGTGGGGGAAGAGGTGGGAGGAGGTGGGTGACGATTAGAATTGTTATTTCAATGTTATTTTAGATTGAGATCCTCTAACAGTATAAAGAGGTTAAATGGTAATTACTTTGTTCATTTCCATGATTAAACACTATAAAACATACATTCAGGCCCTCGAGCCTGCACTGTCATTTAATAAGATTATGGCTGATCTTCTAACCTAATTCCATTTACCCACTCTATTCCCATATCCCTTAATCCCTCTATCCTTTAGAAATTTATCAATCTCAGTCTTGAATACGTTCAAGAACTGAGCATCCACAGCATGCTGGGTTAATGAATTTATGGAATCTTTGCCCTCTGAGTGAAGAAATGTTTCCTCAACTCTGTTTGAAAAGGCTGACCCGTAATCATATTTGATAATAATAATCCTTGCATTTGATATAGAGCTTTTCACATTTTACCAATGTCTCAAAGCGCTTCACAGAATATACTGTAAAGTGAATTGACTATTCAATTAATGGGCGAAACGTGGCAGCCAATTGCACACAGCAGTGTCCCACAAACAGTCATGGATTAAAAATGACCTTTTAAAAAATTATTTTTATTATTTTATTATTATTTTATTATTATATTATTTTATTATTATTTGGACGAATTATTTTTAGGCATGTGGAGTAAGGAAACTTACCCAAGGTTTCGCCCTGACCTGCCCAGATTCGAACATAGAGATGAGTGCTTATAAGATGAGTGCTCTAATCACTGAGCTACAGGAGCTCCACAATCTTGAGACTATGACCCTTGTTTTAGATTCTCCAACCAGGGGAAACAGTCTCACACTGCCTACTCTGTCAAGCCCTTAAGAATCTTATATGCTCTATAAGATCAGTTGCAATGCTTCTATATTCTAGAGAATATAGGCCTAGTTTACTCAAACAACAAGTGCCGGCTGCACGGAGCTGAGCGACCAGCATTCTTCACAGATCACCTCTCCTTGAAGCTGTGGGTTTATTTGAACAACTGCTCAAGTAGAACATGTGAGCATTTTACTTTGTGTGAATGCTAACAGGTGAGGTGCCAGCCTGTATATTACTGATCAAGTTCTGAATTTTCAAATTTGAATTTGCGTCAGAAAGATATTACAGTATAATTGTTGCCAATCTACACTGTCTGAAAATAAATGCATACCGTATAATGGACAGTCTGAGACACTTTAGAGAGTATCTATTTAAAGAACACATCTCCCACTAAAAGCTTGCTTTCCTTTGTAAATTTAATAAGTAAATAATGACAAAAATAGTCCTTGCACCTTATCATGTTGTCGAGATGTCTCAAAGTGCTGCACAGGATATACTCAAAAGTTGATGTGACTATTTTACAGGCAGAAATTCTTTGCCTGTAATACTAACCTCTATTCTCAGTCAATGACAAAATGCATCAGTTTGGTATGTGAATACTATAAAGTGAGTACTGTACTGGTTTATCAATGGCAGGTATCATCCTTTCATTAAATCTTTTATCTTTCATACAGACAAGTCCCTTTAAGCGGGCCAATAAACACATTGCCATATACCACTGTATTTTACTTGCACATGAAAAACTCAGGGGTTTATTACATAGAATTATAAAGTATGTTACAGAATGGAAATAAGTCATTTGGCCCAACTAATTCATGCCAATGTTTATACGCTTCATTAGTCCCCACCCTTTCTATTCCCGTCTCCCATACTCTTCTATTCCCTTATCCCTTGTGTCTACAACAGGTTTCCTGTGGCGTGAGGCTTGCGCACTACTTCACATCTGCCATCTTGCCCGCCCCACTATTGGTGGACGGGCCTTCTGGCACTTTGCCCCCACCCTCTGGAACTCCTTCCCACAGTCCCTCCTCCTCGCTCCCTCCTTTAAGACCCATCTCAAGACCCTCCTCTTCGACCATTCCTTCGATCACCCAACCTTCCTCCCAACTGCCCTCCACTCTCCACGTTCCCAGCCCCATGCTCGGGTCTGAAACATTAATTGTCCAGCGCCTTGGGACATCCTTCTGAGGTGAAAGGCACTAAGCAAATATAATTTTGCTATTATTGTTGTTTCTTCTGAACACGTTGATGCTTTCTTTAGCCAGCAACACAAGACACAAGAAGGCACTAATCAACAGTTTCTATCTTCCGGCAAAAATCATTTCATGAAGGTAAAACAATGCTCTTTTACATGTCCAAATTGAAGACATATTTTGAAAATGTGAAATGCCACCAATTTAAGCAATTAATGATCGATGACTATCTAAATACTGTAATATTTCAAATTCTAATTTATTTAAAATTTAAGATTGTTCTGAATTCTGGGAAAATTCACTCATAATTTGAAGATTTTCCGTAGTTCTGTGGAAAACTATCTTTCAAAAATTCTAAATTTCTGCACAATATTCAAATTTAATGGTCTAAAGGCTAGGACTTTGACATATTGTGGGTCTTTGATCTCCAGGAAATGGCAACAAAACATCACAGCATACTGTGCAAATCCCCATAAGTATGTGATTCTGTATGCCAGCACAGGAATTAACAGGAGCCGAAAATATGCATGGATGAAACATTAACATTTATATTAATTTGGATATCCAATCTAGTTGAGATGTAAATCACTTTTCCAGAAGTGTGAGACTGTTCACTAACTGTAGCAAATGTTTTGTCCTTCACTTCTACTGCAAGCACAGAACTAAAAGTTCACTCATGTCTCTAAATAGCAACTTATAGACCCCGAGTGTCTAACAAAGATCTTGAATTAGTACCTTATCGTGTCAAAAGAAAATGTCACAAAATTGAAGGTAACTAATTTCCAAATCAATCAATTACAAAGGAGAATCACTTCTTAATTTACAACTCAACAGGGGAAAGGTACTTACTGTGCAAAATATTATGAACTAATTGACTGCTTAGAAATGGGTTTTAGTCTTTTTTGATATACAAATTTAGCAAGTAAGGGTCTGCAATCATCTGTTATTTCATGTGATGGATGCTAATGTTGCATGTTAATTGAACATTGCTTACAAGAACTTCCTCCACAAAGCTATTATTTTGGTTTCTCTGCCAAGGCAACCTCACCTGGTAAGCTTTGCTTGTTAGGTTGGATCACAAAGGCTATTGGATTGATTTGACGGGAATAATTTATTAAAGCATCACCTGCTTATGCTGCAGACATTACATAGATCGATGATTCTTCACCAGTTCACTGGACCACATTGTGACAGAGAAACGTCCTTAGCAACTTTACTGATATCATTACATGTCTATAAACTTTACTTAACTTAAGTTGGGGGTGAGGTGAGAAGCTGCACTTCCATCATAAATGAGTCAAATAAGCAATGGAGAGTTTTTTTTTACTTGTTTACTCAATCCACGACTGTTTGTGGGACATAATGTTATTTAATCCACAAAATGCAGTCCTTTAATTCGAACTTTGAAAAAGTCAGCCTTTTTCAAATTAACCTCTTTCACAATATCTTTAAAGTCACTCTTCCCAGAATCCTTTTATACTTGCACCATCCATATTCAGTTGCCACTTATGTCTTTAAAGCAATATGCAGCATGCACAATTGGCTGCTGTGTTCTGCCCATAAAATATAGTCAATTTACCAGCTAACTCACAACCTGGAGCCTGAATCATGCTACATAACAGCAAAACATGTTACTAAAAATATGTCAGTCTGGCTCAATTGATTGCTCGCTCTCACTTCTGGTTTGGGACGTCCTCCTGACTTGAGAGGTACTATACAAATGTAATTTTGTTGTTGTTGGCTTAGGTTGGGCATTCAAGCCCAAAATTGGGACTTGGGCTTATTGTTTTGGCCGTTAGTGGCTAGCCTTTATTCATATTCTTGATTGAATATTTATTGATTTATGCCATAATTTTTTTTAAATGAAAACATAGTAATGATCAAACATTGCTTAGACTCGTGCAAATGTTCATAGGGGTGGGGGTTGTTTCTTGACTACAGATTGGTCACCACCGATATAGGCTGATACTTCAGTGCAATGCTAGAGAGCCTTTCTTTGCATGAGATGTTAAAGTTAGGTGCTGTCTACCCTTTTAACTGGACATAAAGATCTGGGGACACAGTTCAAAAACAAAAGAATCCTCAAACCAAATTTGAAAATGATGTTAATGTTGTAACTTTAAACTTGATCAGTTTGAGTACGTTCTTAAGAAAGATACCATTATGAAAGCACATCATGATTAATTTGTGTCCTGCTCGTTTCAGAGCATTATTTGTGTGTGTGTTTGAGAGAGTGAGAGAAAAAGACTGAATGTGTAATTGTGTTGGGTATACGTGTGTATATGTATGAGAACATGTGTGGGTGAAAGTGAATGAGAAATGATTTCATATCAAGACACGTGTTAATCTGCTGGCTAAAGAAGTTACATGTTTGCATACCAACATTCATCAAGTCATAGTCTAAATACCCCCAGTTTGATGTGCCCACCTTTGTTGACAGAAACATGGTTTACTGAAGTACTAAGATTGTTTATCATAGATCCAAATAAACTTACCAGAATACCTGCAACTGAGATGCAATTTTTTGTTTAGGATTCGTTCTCTACCAAATTTTACATTCACTTTTTACAGCACCCTAAGGCATTATGTTATGTGAAGCCCTGACATCTCCCAACTTCTATGACCCGCTTAGCCCCTAACCCACAATCTGCCGCCTGTTTGACTGGCTTTGGCCTTCTGCGTGTCCCTCGTGCCGTCCGTTCCATCATTGGCAACTGCGCTTTCAGCCACTACATCCCAAAGGATGCAAATTGTAGTTGTGATTCCAGCCAAGTGTAGTCCAGCTGTGATTTGTAAACTCCATTACTTGAAGATTTGGGGTTACTTCTCTGTCAGTCCTTCTCAAGACAGTTATTGGTCTTTACAGTGGAAAAAAATAAACAGCATTTTCTTTGCCCACTGCCCGACTCTGTCTGTATCATACTCCAGTGATTCAGCTGCTATTTGTTGTTGAGATAAAAGGTTAATCAATCTGCAGAGGAAATGTCATCAGTAGAGGGCAAAATTACTCCTGATAACATCCACCAGATGACAAAGTCTGGTAGCAAACACTCTTCCCTGAGGACACAGTAAGTAATGTGATAAGAAGACAAATATTAATTTATGATATACTGTACTTACTAAGAATATTCTGCAGTTTATACTGAGAATATCCTGCACATTCATGTATAACATACTTTGTCCTGAGCCATTTGCTGCGCTTGAATAAATAAATGATTATTTTTTATTTTCTGTGAAAAATTTATTAACAATATCTTCAGCTCATGACAGTCTGAAGTGGATTGAAATAAGTAATTATTTGTATCTCTACAAATGATTCTCCCCATTCCAGTTTCAGAAATAATCCATACCAGTAGCACAATCTAATAATGTGACAGCAAAATAGCACACATCATGATCTAAAGAGAGGAACACAGCACATTCCCAAAGCTGTATCAATACATCAAATCTGTGGCATAAACATCCACAAGGTCACATTGGCTGGCAATTCAAGTACCACAGCTATAGCAATGCACCATCCACAGGCAGCGCTGCTGCTCCTTCAGACCGGTAGTACATGCAAAAGGAAGGTTAAAGGTTAATCAAGCATCTGAGACACATTGCGGTGAACATCAGTACAACAAGGTGTCCCCACATTACGCTCTGTGGTTGGGCAAAGTTTGTGAAACAGGTTCATCTGCTCTTTTCACTGGTAAACCCAACCTCACTGGTTTGCAAATTGACTATTCAGAGCCTTCAAGTCTTCTATCAGCCAATGGGTATATGTTTGGGATGGTGGGGTGGGAGCGAGTTGTAGGCCAAGCATCAAGTTCCAATGTATGTGGGATGCCATCAGTAATATGAAAATCCCCAAATTTAGAGGCTGGTTTGCTATATAATCTATGAAAATATAGAAGCGCTCTGAGATGCCATCCCTCACGGAGGGCGCTATATAAATCAAAGTTGTTGTTGTTGAAAATATACATGTCCTTTTTAAAATTAATGGGGAGAAAACAGAAAAATCGAATAGAAACAATGATCATTATTTCAACCTGTTATTGCAAAACATATTTATTCCAGCCTGCCCAACTTATTTACTTTCTCAATTTGTTTTACATATTTATATCATAGTGCACACAGCTGCTACTTAATTCCAAATAAATGCATGATTTATTAGTATCAGATTTGCTTTATTTATGTTGTGAAGTTCATTGCAGATTGTGCCTTGAAATATTTGAATAAGTTGTTTTACCAACAAATTCATGTAGGAGCTTGTGCCAATTCAAGCGTATTACAGAAGAAGCCCGTTTATCTGTGACCCAATTAACTGGATTGCTCGACCCCCTCCCGGGGCAATTCCCATTCCAGCAATCGCGAGTGTGCTCAATTTGCGCATGCGTGCAATGTGTGCGCATGCGTGCAATACATGTGCATGCGCACTTATTAAACTTATGAATTTTGAGGTTTTTACAGTTTTTACCGAGTGTGCTGAAATCTTTATTGGTAAGTAGCTATACAATATTCTGTTAGTATTTAGTATATTATTAATATAGTATGTTTTAAAATAAGTAAATTTTTTGTGTTTGGTTTTCAGCAACTTGCCGCCCAATTATCCAGCACAGTCAATTAGTCGACCCCCTCGAGCGTGCCAGATAAACGGGCTTCTACGCTATTTAATTTCTCCACAGATAATGCAATTGAGATTTCCTTTCTAAATATCTCATTGGAATGATGTTATCAGTAATAATAACAATTCTTACATTTAATTTAGTGCTTTTCACGTCTCCCAGGCGTCTCAAAATGCTTCAGAGAACATACTGGTACTCACCTTCAAAGCCCTGCATGGCCTTGCACCCTTCTGTGACCTGCCCCTTACCAACCTGTCTGCTCCCTCCGCTCAGCGGACTCCGGCCTGCTCCACTATCCCCTACTCACCTGCCCTATTATTAGCGGGTGAGTCTTCAGTCACTCTACCTTTAGAATTCCATTCCCCAATCCCTCTGCCTTGTCCCCTCCTTTGCCTCGTTCAAGACCCGCCTCAAGACCCTTCCTTCTCTTTGACCATTTGATCAGTCAACCCCCATCCTCTACTTCCCGATCCACATCAGATTCGAAACACTGACAGTCCAGCCCCTTGGGACGTCCTTTCGATGTGAAAGGCACTATACAAATGTAATTTTGTTGTTGTTGTTGTTATCACTGGGGCAACTTGAATAATTTTAACCTGGTGAGGTGCTGTATCTTGCTGTTTTCCAACAGGTGGATTTCGAGGCCGTCGTCTTCATGTATAAGTCCCTTTATGACCAGTCACCTGTGCCTATCTGTGGGATCTTCTGCCTGCCTCTTCTGCTTAGCAAACTTGTGCCCCATACTCTCCATTATTGGTGACTGAGCCTTCAGCCACAACAACCCCACTCCATGGAATTCCCTCCCTCTACCTCTCCTTGCTCCTCACTAAATCCCATCTAAAAACCTACCTCTTTGACTTTGCCTGGGGTCGCCTGCCCCTTCTCCCTCACTCAGTGTTCAACACTATCCTTGTACAACATATTATCCTACATGAAGGATGTTGTATAAATGCATGTTATTGTACATTGAATGCTATTAAATTTAAGAGTTCATCACTAAAGATAAAACATTCATTTTATATTTAAATTGGCACATATTTAAAGATCACGTAGATAATACTCATAATAATCCTTTGCATTTAGTATAGCATCTTTCATATTGCTAGGATGCCCGAAATCGCTTCACAGGATACACTGTAAAGTGTAGTGACTATGTTTTTTTTTAAGTTTATGATGATAATAACCTCTAATGCAAGATGGAACAGAGGTTCAGAATACCTTGAAAATAGCAGAATGACATTATTTCTTTAAATTAATTGGAAACTTTACACCCTTTTCAGAACAAATCATTGAATTGATGCAAAAAGACAAGTCGCCAGGAACATTCAGCAGGTCAGGCAGCATCCATGGAGAAAGGAAAGTGACTCAATGTTTCGGGTCCACAATATTTTGTCAGAATTGGTGCATTAAATTGGTGCATTTAGTTCAGGGGGATTATTTGTCAGACCATCTTCAGTGAAAGACTCACAATTGATACAATTCCAAGCGAACTAGAGTAGAAACAATCCCAAATAATTGCACACTACGATATAATTGCTTACGTAATGGTTGAAAAAAAATTATAATAATCCTTGCATTTGAAATCACACCTTCCAAGAGGATGTCTCAGAATACTTAACAGGATTTATTATAGAGGGCTATGTAGGCGAAAGTAGATGAAATGGCAAAGCCAATTTACCTTATAAGTATCAAAATGTTATCTTGGCACCATTTATTCGTTTATGGAGCTCCATAGGCCACAGTGGCAGAATAACATTTAAGAGAACTAAACATGTGCACAGAGCACTTCATTTAAGTCATCGTTACATTTGTCATTTACTAAACTGATACAGTGAAATTAAGGGAAGTCTATTTTGATTCATTTTTCTTTAGTTGGTTGAAACATAACGCTATAGATGGGAACATAGGAATTTAGGAACAAAAGGCCATTCAGCCCATTCATCTCATTCTACACTGAACGATTCTATCGCATGAAGCATTGCTCCCTCACCTAATTCCACTTCTTGTTGTACCTTTAATAGAGTAAAATTTGCGGTATTCTTTATTGATCGTCAAGAGTAAACTGTCGGTTACAGTGCACCCTCCTCCCCACTCAACTATGTGATTCCGACCAATAAGGTCCTAGCACCCAGTTTATTTTGTAAATCTTAGACCCTAAAATATTAGGCTCCGAGTTTTTTGTTCCGAATACAGCAATACAACAGTGTATTTGTTGGATATACTGTTAAGTGTAGTGACTGTGTACTGTGTGGGCGAAACATGGTAATCAATTGCGCACAGCAGTATCCTGTACACACTGTCTAATAGAAACAAGCTCATTAAAATAATGATAGGTACAATAAATGGGAAACAAGAAAAATAAGAGAAAAATAAATAATGGAAAAGAGCAGTTTGAACAGTTTTAATCATTCAATTAACACAAAAAGTGCAAACCAGAAAATCGAAAAAAAGCAATGTGCATAAAATGGTGAAAATTAAGAGAATAATTAAAGTACAGAATAAAATAGTTTGTGTTATAAATTTATAAGAGGCTCTGGGAGGGAATAAAGTAAATAGAAGCATTCAAACAACATTTCCATTGTCAAACTATTCCTGCTTTCAGCACTGATAGAGTTTATAGTTTCATTATACAGTAATGCAAACAAAACACCAATCAATTTAAACACACAGGAAATATGATCAATATTGGGCAATGGTAGTAGTGACAATTCTGTTTGCTTTAGATTTCAAATATAATTTACAAACTAAAACATTCCCATTGAATTATACCCAGTGCAGATAGCTTTCAGTTTAAAGTAAGGCAATGCAAATTAGAATTGTCTCTTATCTATGCATAAATACTATTGTAGCATGATGGAATAACATTGAACGCTATTTATGAAATCATCTTTGTGATTCCTGGAAATGCAGTAACAAAGAATACAGTATGTGGGGAAATGTTTCAGTGATATAATTGGTTTCCAATTCACATTTTAATATAATCCCAATTTAAATTAACATTTGCACATATTTTTCCTTGGAGGTACAGTACAATTATCTTTAGTCAATTGAGTTTCACAGAAGCCAGTTTCTAATGGAATTGTGTAATAAAGAAACCAAGTGGTACCTGAATGTACCTCACAAAATGCAGCACAGATCCCATGGGTTGGCATGCTATATTTCCAGTTTCTTTTATTAAGAAATTCAGTTAGATATCACATCAAATCCCAATGTGTAGTTTTCAATATAAAAATTCACAACTCATTTGGTTTAATTTACTCTGAATTATCATTATATAGAAGCCATATAATACAATGAAAAATATCATTATACAGTATGTAGCAATCAGCATACATTTACCTCAGTAAGATGGTGTTCAGAATTGTGATATTTTAATCTAAAATTCAAATCCAACTCTAATGGTTTTTAACAAATATCTGTCTGAATCTAAAATTTAATATAATTTACAGTCCATGTATATCCATCTACAAACATTAAATCTATCCACATTCTGTAGTTGCAGTTTTCACAACATACATGGTCTGCTGAATTGCAGACAACAATTTTAGAAATTTGAGTCCACCACTGTCCTTGCAGACCTATTGTCTGGAGTGTAGAATATATAATAATATAATAATCCTTACAGTTATATAGCACTTTCCACGTCTTATCAACGTCTCAAAGCACATCACAGAATACAACAACAACAATGTCCCAAGGTTGGGACCAGAGCAGGGTAGGAGGGAGAAGACAAGAGGAAAAAAAGGGGGGAAAAGAGGAAGGGACCAGAGCAGGGGGGTGGAGGGGCCATGGTAGGGGGAAGGAGAGCAGAAAAACCGACTGTATATTTGTGGGCGAAATGCGACAGCCAAAATTGCGCACAGCAGTATCCCACAAACCGTCGCGGAAGTGGGGCTAGGGGACAAAAGGGGAAAAGAGGATAAGGGGGGAGAGGGAGGCAAAGGTGGGGTAAAATCAGGGAGGAAAATGGGGGAGAAAGGGAGTTAAGGGGGGAGAGGGAGAGAAAGGTGGTGGGGAGGGGGTTAAAATTATGAGACCACTATATTATTTCATCCACTAGTATAGTTGAATTGAGGATAGTTTTAAGAGTGAATATGAGTTAATATGTGTCTCTGTTTTCCAGTTCTCTAAAAAAGATACATGAGAGAAAATGCACTGGTGTGTTATGCTAATGAAACATTCAATGAGCTGCACTCTAGACACTGATAAGGTAACACAGAGGAAACGGATAAATAAATGAGAATGTACAGATGGGAGAATGATAAGAGTCATACAAGGAAAGACGATTCAAGTTATTTTACTGACAAAAGTTTCAGAAATATCGAGATGCCAAAGAGTACAACTAAATGTCAATAGTAAAACTCTTAAGAGTAACTAACTTCAGTACAATATGGATTGAATAAAACTGAGAATATTATCTCAAAACACAGATCCTGGTCAGCAGAAAATGATATACTAAGGCAAAGACCATAGCTATATAGTCATTGTTTCAATCCATTTTCAAAGCACACACATGACTTTGCCTGATTTATGTTCTAAAATATAAGAGGAAAAAGAAGATGTATCAGGAAAGCAAGATCTAGCACAGAGACAGTTGCAACCTTTTAAGCGATATGGAAAGAAGGAACTGCAGAAATAGACAAACCATAGGGGTTGAGATTTTCCATTGTTTGAAAAGAAAACGTTTACTCATTCATATTTACCAGTAAACTCAATTGCTTTTTTTGGTTCAGCCAGGTGTCTAACACAAATGAGGGAAACCCATCACCATGCATAAGAGTATCCAAAAAAGCTGATATTTCCATGCACCCCACCTGTACATGGAAATCCCAGGGATAGATTATTGGAATGGAATGCAGTCTCTCTCCCTGGAGGGATGCATTCTTGCTTACCGGTAGCACAGGTTGGCAAGAGCCAAGGCCTGGGGACCCAGAGTGTATGTTGGGGTACCTAACCAACTAAAATCGCATAGCTTGCTATTTATATTGCAGTCCGTCAAGTTTTCCTGCTTCTTGTCCAGCTGGAACCATCCTACCCATTAGGGATTTGGCTTGCAGGGTCAACAGGAGCTGAGTGGGATGACACCCTGTCCACAATGAGTGATTTGCCATTCTAGGTGCTGCCGACGAGCCAGGCTGGCTATGCTGTCATCAGCAGTGCCCTGGAACATTGTGGACCTGCCTCGCTCAGGAATCGGACTAGAAACCGCCACATCGGGCTGGGTCAATTCAGCTCCAAGGAGACCTCGCTTACCTCCTCCCACAAGGAAAATAGAATTGCTCTCCTATGCAATGTGTGATTCAAGTATCAATGGGTAGATAAGATGGATGGAGGTGAGTTTCATGGTGGGTTTAGTCGTAGGTAGCGGAGATTTGCATATGTTGGAGTTTGTGGATGGTACAGCTAACGAGACCAGCGAGGACTACATTGGAAAAATCCGGATGGGAAACAAAGAGGGCTTCAGCTGGCATTGAGCCTTACCACCATGCCTCAGTCCAGGATGGGAGAAGGGATGCAAAAGGAGGTATTCATACCTGAAACTGGTTGAGAATTACCCATTGATATTTCTTGTTGTCACCCAATTTGGAAATATGTCTATGCAATTCTGCCCTTCCAGAATGAGCACCCAAAAAGTTAGTGACACTGTTTATCTGAAGGAATTTGGAAGAATTACAGTAAAATAGTTAAAAATCAAGACTTAAGAAGTTGTTACATTTTACACATTCTAAAATGCTAAGAAAATATTGTAAGGTTAGATCCAGAGGGAATTTGTTCCCTGCCTCACTAAAATGTATTGTTAAGACATTTGTGAAGATCAATTCCTCTTGGATCTAGATTTACTCTTGATTTGGGACATCCTCCCGACGTGAAAGGTGCTCTATAAGTGTAATTTTGTTGTTGTTGTTGTTGTTGTTGTACTCTATTTATCTAGCATTTTAGAGCATCCAGAATTTGGCAAATTGTTGAATTCAGTATTAACTTTGAAGTCAGTTTTCTGTAGTTCTTAAAAGATGCTAAGGGTCTGAAAGAGTTACACAGCAACTGGAGTATTTGTCTAACCAACTGGAGACTTGTGAAGCAAAATTGATACATTGCCCACCATTAAATTGGAAAAAAAAATCTATGATGAAAAAAATCTGAGTTTGTTTGTGCAAACTCAGCATTTTCTAAAATCTCTGTGATGTGCTCCAAAGGCTCACATGCACTTCACAGCATCTTAGAGCCAAGTGGCATGTCTGAAGTTGGATTCTATTGAGAGAGAAAACAGAAGACTAGGATATCACTGCTGCAAGGTTTCAGAATTGCTTAAGCCAAAAGCAACATTAGCAAACCAAAAGTATAAGATGCAATAGCAAAGTTTAGTAAACCAGGCTTAGCGGTGGAGTTAACTATCGCAGGTCACCTTAACTGTGGAATGTTGAGCCATTGTATTTATGCCAAGCAGGGCAAAACCTTGGGCAAGTCTATTTATTCCACACGCCTGATAATAATCCCTGAAAAAACACAATAATAAATTGGTCATTTCAATCCACGCTTGTTTGTGGGACATTCCTGTGCTCAATTGGCAGCCGCGTTATGCCCACAAATATACAGTCAATTCGCTTTACAGAATATTCTGTCAAGCGCTTTGAGATGTCGAGAAGACCTGAAAAGCATTCTATGGAATGCAAGGATTATTATTATTATTATGTGTGTTTATGCGCATATTTATTCTGACATTCAGTTAGGAAATTCCCTCATATCACTGGGACACGAGAAGGAGGGGGGCAGGATACATGATCCCTAAGTTGCATGGCTGGCTCACAGATGTGGCAGCGAAAGCTGTTGAAAGTGATGGCTATAGAGAGTTGCAGCGGTGTAAGTATTGGGTAGTGGAGCAGACTGGAGGAATTGTAAGTGAGAGGGTTTATGAGAGGGGATACAGATACTGATCATGACTGCCTCCAGGACGGCTTTAGATACATACAGGCAGTTGCAAAGGGAATTTTCAGGACAGACACCTAGAAGTATTTTTTACCCAGAAGGTGATCAATGACCGGCATGGGTTACCAGGATGGATAGATGATCCAGGATACTGGATTCATTTAAGAAGTCGCTTGATGTCATTGGGGAAGGATGATTGGTTTAGATTTCTGAAAGGATGAGATCAAATGGACCAAAGAGCTGCTTTCATCTGAATGTCGTGTGGTTATATCCTGCACAGAAATTGACTTAGAGGGAAACCCCCCAAAATATACTTTTCTCAGTATTACTGCAAACACGCACCATGAAATAGGAAAATCATTTCAGAGTGTCTCGGTTATCAGAGACAGGAAACATATAAAACAAATTAATTCGCCATTTTGCAGTCTTGAACAAAGTAATTCTTTGATAAGAATGGTGATACGCTTCAAAGGTTCTGCAGTACATTTTGTACATGGAGTAATTTTCTGCAATTATTTTGCCTATGCTCAATTAAGCAAAATGACATGGTAAAACAGGAGATGTTCAAAAGTTGTTCGACAAACTTTTTTTAGAAATAAGTTTTTGTGTAATTTTGTGCTTATCAAGGTGATGAATGTTAGTGTCCTTCGAAGCCCACAGTGTCACTACAAAGCACATTAAAATACATAGGCAACATGAGTAAATGCAAAGTAAATCTCATGCTTCTGTTCACTAATCACTGTGTTATTTGAATGACTTGTTAAGCCCTCAGCTCTCAAATTGTGTTGCGTGGTGTTGCTGAGCAACTTCTGACTATTAGCTGTTTGTCTTCTGTCAAGATAGAATTTAATGTCTTTATATTTATATTTACTGATCCTGTGGAGGAAAAGCGCAACTGTAAAAAGAGCGACATCACAATGGCTGATGTCCTTTGCACTATGATTGACTGTGCTGAACTGCTCTGCCGTATGAAGGATAAAGCGCGAGCCTGGTTTATGCAACAGCTGACAATGACGCTTCCTCTTGAAAAGGGGTCAAGTCAAGGCTGTGCACTTACATGATCAGACGCATTTATTCACAAGTGGTTTATTAGATGGCCTCAAGAGGAACGGACATGATTTATCTGTTCCAGACTCTCTGTTAGAATTATGGTGGTTGTGTTTGCCGATCATGTCACACAGTTGCTGAACTCATCTGGGAATCTGACTCACCATCTTGAATGCTGGGACACTCAGTGGGACATAACATCGAGTGCCCCTAAGTGTGACATTATAATTTCACATGACTAAGAGAGCGCTGATTAGAGAATTCAACAGGCATCCATCTCAACTGTTGTTTTCTATTGCTGTTTGGTGGATTGCGGGAGACACCAACCTTTGGTTGGGACACTGTCCTTTGGGACTGCACCTTAGAAGGGGTGAGAGGTATTCTTATCATTCTTGTCTCAAAGTTCCAAAGCAGATTAAGTTTTAGGGCATGCAAGATGTGAGTCCAAACAGATTTTCTTAATAGGTCTTAGCTCCTGGGCTGCAACTGAAGGTTTGGCAAAATGCAACGGTGAGATGGATTTGTTGGGAGAGAATGCTCCAACCTTTAACTGACCTGTCACTCAGCACTGAGGTCAAGCAAAGCAAAGCTCTCAATGACTTGTTAAACTCCAGCAGCACCCCAATGAACACTCTGGGCTTCCAAAGCTTGATTCTGGCTAACCTGTACCTAATACTTTCCAGAATTAGGTACATCCCTTCAGGGACAGGCCACATTCCATTACAGATAAAGTGACATTTCCATGCTTAGGTGGCATGCCTTTGCAGACCTCTGTCTGGCATGAACGATGAACTACCACGGCGATGAGTTACTGTGTGTCAAACACCTGACTGACCAAAGAAAATGCCTTAACCTCAAAGGAACATCTGTACTCTAGCAATATAAAGTAAAAGCTTGGTTATCCGGCAACCAACCAACCGGCATGCTCTACAAGTAAAATTTGAGTATATGCGGTTTTCCCCGCATGTATGCTCACTTTGTGCATGCGTATGTATGCGCACTTATTAAACTTACCGAACGCAATTTTACTGAGTGCGCTGTTTTCCAGGAACGTAACCCCTGCGTTCGGCAAGGGTTGACTGTACTATTTATGTATGCTTTATTGGTAAGTATCCTTACAATATTCTGTTATTATTTAATATGGTATGTTTTAAAATAAGTTAATTTTTTATATAGGATTTTAGGCAACTTGCCGCTCGAATATCCGGCAAATTTGATTAACCTGCACCGGTCAGGAACCAAGGGTGCCAGATAACAAAGCTTTTACTGTAATAGTTGTGACTTAAATTGGAATAAAGTAGGGCACTGCTGGGAAGGTTAATCTCAAGAAAGCCAATACCATGTATATTTTTAGCTACTGAATCCAGACCACAGGAAAGTCATTATCTTCCATTGTACAGAATGCAGATAACCACTCAATCCGTGACTGTTTGTGGGACACTGCTGTGCATAACTGGCTGGCACGTTTCGCCCATAAAATATTCAGTCAATTCACTTTGCAGTGTATTGTGAAGTGTCTTGAGATGTCTCGTAGAAGTGATAAGGCTCGCTATATACAATGCAAGGATTATTAAAGTTTATATTATATAATTATCTATATATAATATAACCAGATTCTTAGCAGTGAACACAAGGAGTTCCCAGTTGTTTTCTTATCAAAGATACTGACTTTCTGCCTAGTATGATCAGTCATGATGCAACAATTTACTGCACCACTATGTGAGACACTACAGCAGAAAAATCACAAAAACTTGAAGGAAACTGTAAGCCATACAAACAACAATAAAATTATACTTGTATAGTGCCTTTTATGTTGGGAAGATGTTCCAAGGCGCTGGACAGTCACTATTTCAGACCCGAGCTGGGGTCGGAATCGGGGAGGGTGAAGGGAACAACAACAACAAAATTACATTTATAGAGCGCCTTTCATGTCGGGAGGATGTCCCAAGGCATTGAACAGTCAGAGGTCAGGACCCAAGCATGGGTGGGAGGGGAGCGGGGGGACATTTGTAGGAAAAGCCATTTGGTTTTGGAATATTGAGCTCCTGTGGCTCAGCAGTTAGAGCACTTGTCTTGCAAGCTGGGGAGACCAAGCTAGAAAGACCTGTGTTTGAATCCAGGCAGGTCAGGGCAAAACCTTGGGCACATTTCCCTACTCCACATGCTTAATAATAATCCCTCCAAAAAAAAATCCACAATAATAAAATTGGTCATTTCAATCCACGACTGTTTGTGGGACACTGCTGTGCGCAATTGGCTGCCGCGATTCTCCCACAAATATATACAGTAAATTCACTTTACAGTATATTCAGTGAAGCGCTTTGGGACGTTGGTAAGATGTGGAAAGCGCTATATCAAATGCAAGGTTTATTATTATTATTATTTAAATTCACACTCACATTTTAATCTCCACTATAGTAAGAAAGCACAAAAGGTTACCCTTTTTACAAGACTTCAGAAGAAGACGCCTCAGCCACTGAATCACCAGCAATGTGCAGGTTGCGGTGAAAGGGTTTCAGTTTCCTCCAGTAAGTGAAATTTGGCCCGCCTGAAATAGCAACAAAATAAAGAGATGCTCGTGAGGTAAGATATTTGAAAATCACATTGTGAGGATGAGGATCAACTCTCATTTCTGACCCACTTTTTATGTGTAGAAGATGGCATCCTATAATCCAATTCAGGCTTTCCCTCCTTCTCCCAAGAATCTCACTTTCTCTTTGAATATACTTATCCCCACAGGGTTTTTCAGTGTACCACAGAATGTATGCTACAAGCAGTAATTTAAAGCTATGACTTAAAGCTCCACTGGCTCCCTTGTGGATAAACTTTTAGATCCCTTTTACATCTGCTCACCTCTGTTCTTTTCCAGTCTCACCAGTCATCCCCTTTGCTGGGTAAACAGTCTACTGCATGTATCCAAACCCCTTACACCCACCATTGGTGGCCAAGCCCTCGATCACTGTACCTTCGTCCTTCTGCCCACAGTTACCAGCACCAGGTGGCCAACAATAACAAAACATTTACCTAGTGCCTTTTACTCAAGAGGATGTCCCAAGGTAATGGACAGTGAGGGATTTGGATCCAAGCAGGAGGATTGGGAACAGGAGGGCAAGGAGGGTAGGGATAGGAGGACGACCGATGGCACGGTCGAAGTGGAGGAAAGATCACTGTCCTTGCACCTCCTGAACTGTGCTCAAATCTAGGGCCATGAAATCCCAATCTCTCGACCATGTACATTGTTCCCCCATTAAATAACATTGGGTTATGTTAATCCATATTGTACAGAGTGACAAAAGTCTTGTTTTTCAGCTACCCTCTTAAAAAATGATTCTTTTTTAAAGATTTATTAGACATTGTAATCACAACTTTGTGGTCACTCTGTAGACTCTTATCTATCTTGAAGCCAGCAGACTATGTCAGACATAAGGATGGCTCCTGAAAAGAAAAAACACCACTGGACTATTCTTTTAAGGTTAAAGCAACAATATATTAGTGAATTAGCATCAAAGTTTCTTTACTGCACCTAATTTAGTGAATGGTAAATCCTGAAACTGACTTAGCAGTTCCACTCAGTGGCACTTACCTCTATTAGATGGCAATAACAACATTCAATAAAATGTAAGCTTAAAAGAAACACATTCCACAAGTCATTATAATGAATCTGGGAAGGTGTTCCAAACAATAAATGTTAGGTTCAAAACGTGGCACTACTTGAAATCAAAGAAGATAAAAGCAAGTATGTTTCAAGATTCAACAAGCCATGTTGTCTATCAAATAAATGATTCAGCCATAAGACAAATGGTTCAGTTAACCCTTGCCGAACACAAGGGTTACCTTCCTGGAAAACTGCGCACTCAGTAAAATCACGTTCGGTAAGCTTAACACGTAATGGGAAAAGGGAGGTTAGGGGAATCCAGCCACAGGCTATCCACCTCAAGCCTCCAGGCACATGCACACCCGACTAATGCAATGTACTGAGGCGGGCTACAGCCGGTTGACCCGCTCTCCCCACTCTCCCCGCTCTTGTCGCTCTCCCTGCTCTCGTCGCCCGTCGCGCTCCCAGCTCACATAACAGTCCGAGGCCGAGAAATCATCGGCCTGAAATTCCATCAAAGTGGATGCTTGGGGAGAGGCAGAAGTGGGTGGCCGAGAAGATGCAGCAGCAGGTAAGTTTTCAGTGGATGACTGCAGAGACAAACTGGCAGGTTGAAAGAAGGAAATGATTTCCATTGTTTTGCCTTTCACTGAAAGTCTTTCATGTAAGGTGCTTCCAGACCTGTTTCAAATTTCAGACTCCTTTCCATTATGGGGTCCATCTCTAAGCTTGACTTCCGAAATGTGCAACCTGCAGGGCCGGCGTCCTTGCAAGTGCGCATGCGCGCCATACCAATCAGAGCGTAGACGCGGGTTTTATGCTCGTTATGCAAAAAACACATTTTTTTCTTCGCATATAGTTGAATTTGCAATTGAGAAAGCAGCATTCGGCGAGGGTTAACTGTGTCCCCTTTGGGCCAAAAAAAAGTCGTTTTGTCACCCTGTACAACGTGGATTAACATAAGCTGATTTAATGGGGGATCATAAATCTGAGAAGCAAATTGAACTCAGGAAAAATATATGTGATCCAGCATGCTAGCATGCTACTTAATAATTAGTGTGGGATTGTTCATATTATTTTGGTCAGCCACGTTTCTGACACATGCATAAATCCTTCACCATGTTTAAGTGTTAGGTGATAGGTTTCTGCATATTTCACACAAGTCTGACCAAAAATAAATCTTGTGGAACACTTTTAGCTATGTTCTCCTGACATAAAAGGCATTGTATCAAATGCAAGGATTAATAAAGATTCATTAGGTAAATAATAACATTTATTTATTATCCTTCATAATCCTTGTATTTGATACAGTGCCTTTCACATTGGGAAGAGGTCCCAAACTGCTTCACAGGATTTTACCGTAAAGTGTAGTGACTACATTCTGTAAACAAAACAAAGGAATCCATATTATACAGAATAATACAAAAGCCTTTTGTATCAAAAAGGCTTAATCTGTTACCCATGATTTAAATTAGTCAATATAAAGGCTGAATATTCCTTTTCAGCTAACTTTAACACTTGGATTTTTATAAAGCTTGATTATGTCGAAACAACTCAAGGGCTTCACAGGTAAACGGATTGATTGTTTTCATCGCAATCGCAAGAAGCCAATGGTGTCAAATACATTAAAATCAAAACAGAAATCACTGGGAACACTCAGCAGGTCAGGCAGCATCTATGGAGAAAGGAAAACTGATTCAACATTTTAAATGTTGACTCACTTTTCTTTTTTCTATAGATACTGCCTGACCTTTCTTTTCGACTGCGTTTTTGGTCACCTTGTTCCCTACCCCTGGCTCGGCCCCAGGATCCGTTATTGGGAAGCACACTGAGGCGTTGTCCGGTGTGGAGGGCGCTATATAAATCCAAGTTGTTGTTGTTGACCTGTTGAGTGTTCCCAGCAAGTTCTGTTTTTGTTTCAGATTTCCAACATCTGCAGTATTTTGCATTTTTGATTGTGTAAAACACACTGTAGCATAATTAACATTAATCAGAAGAGGAAGAGGGGACCATCTCATTAAAAATAAAACGGCACTTTCTGAAGATGCATCACTCTCCCAAGCCTGCTATACAAATGTGTTGTTGTTGCAATGAAACATCACCCAAGACTGGGAGCTGAAGTGCCAATTTGCGGCGTGAATCGACACTCAATAAAGTCGTGTCAACTGAGTGAACCTTAATACCCTTGTATGTAAAACAGTTCTTCACAAAGTGTACACAGAGTGACATTAGCAATGCCTCCTGCGAATAGCACACATGTGCGCAACATGCGGGGAATGCTGACAACAGCAATCTGGAGGCTTCACGATTTCCTGGAGGCATTTTTTTTATTGTGGCAAGTCATTTTGTGAGTGCTGGAAACCAGGTATACTGCTCTTCTGTATGAGATGGTTCCACAGGAGATCTGAGCAATACGCGAACCTGCTCCAAACCAGGGATTATTCTAAATGGTTTATTCTGTCTTCAGAGCTTTGATATTTTCGGAAGTTAGTAATAATAAGAACATTTTGCATAGCAAGAAAGCCGGATTGTGACAATTACAGTCTGCCCTTCATAAACCATCTGCGTGTAATTCAATTCCCTAAGTGTTGTTGCATATTGGGAGGCATTTATCAATGATCATGCAGTACAATTGCACTAATTATAAGCAAGGTTATGGATCACTGAACAAACTGAATCATTCGGGCTATTAACTTTGTCTTTTAATCAACTCCTGATTTTCTGTTCCAGCCACAGCTGCATCAAACACTCCCATGATTCTACATCTGTAAATAATCAGTTAATCTGAATTCCACACTCAGTTCAGGAGTAGAACAGTATACTATATTACAACCACCAGTGACATGAGATGAGATCTCTTGTTCTGAAATTGGAATTGAAAAAGCAGTACTACAGTACTTAGAAAATAAAGCATAAGCGGTGCCTCAATACTTGTAAAAGTGCATTCGGATGGATAATAATACTAATAATAATCTTTGTGTTTGATATAGTGCCTTATCACGTCTTCAAGATGTCCCAAAGTGCCTCACAGAATATACTGTAAAGTGAATTGACGATATATTTTGTGGGCAAAATACAGCGGCCAATTGCGCATAGCAGTGTGTCCCACAAGCAGTTATGGATCAAGTAACCAAATTATTTTAATTTTATTTTGAAGGAATTATTACCCCTGGAGAAGCGATCTGCTGATCGACTAACAATCGGGTTCCTAATTATGGCTAAGTAAACTGGGGCATGTGGAATAAGGAAACTTGCTCTAGAAATGTAATTTTCTTGTTGTTTGTTTCACCCTGCTGGGATTCAAACCTAGGCCCTCTTGATTGCTGGGTGAGTGCTCTAACCAGAGCTATAGGACTCTACAAGGCAGGGAACCCTGAGCACATCCCACCGATCTTTGAGAACTTGAGTCCAAGACCATTTGGGATCAGAGCCAAGTTGTTATGACCTGAAGTAATACTCTGTGGATTTCTCCCTGGAGAACATGTACAGGTAGACCACGCTTAACGAAGGGGTTAGGGACTTTAAAACCCTTTGTAAGTAAAATGTTCGTTAATCGAAAGTTTAACTGTATTACTGTATTTGGCTGTAGCCAAAACGCTGCCCCGACCCAAGCCTCCCCGTTAAAATCAGTTTAGTTCCTAGCGGTTCCTAGCACTAACATTTTCGGTGCACAGGTTGTACACGTTCGAACATACAGGTTTGGTGTACTCCAAAATCCGGAGTTACGGAATCCAGAATGTGACAAAAATTGCAAGAATAAAAATGACAATCCTACCTGCTCCAAGCCAGGTCTTCATAGTCACTGAAATATCGCAACCTGGGCCAGGCATTTCCAGACACGTGATGCGCTTCTGGCATTCCGGAAATACCAGAACCCGGGCTTGGCTACGGGCCCGAATTCAGGATGCTCAACCTGTACTAGCGAAGGCCTAAGGTAGATATAACTGCTATTGAAGGCTACACAACTTTAAATACAACAATAAAATATTAAAATGTTAGTAAATACAACAATAAACAATAAAATACAGACAGTCCTCGACTTACTATTATTGAAGCCACGAAGCATCCTGCCGCTTAAGCTCCTCCCATATGGGAGGGGCCGCACTGGACTGTTTAACTGAGGCACGCTAAAGACTGTGTGTGTGTTGCTAGGGCAACCGGGAGAGATGCTACCCATGAGAAGCTGTGCACGAGAAGCCCGCGAGATTTAAAGTGTGTGTAAACATTCGTTATAGCGAAAGCAGCCTTTGTTAAGTGGATAAGTGGTACAAATAGAAAACCGTTGTTATAGTGAACTTTTGTTAACCAGGTGTTCGGTAAGTGGGGTCTACCTGTACTTTAAACTCTCAAGTGGTTTTTTTCTGGTGTTGGAAGTGGCAACAACCACAATGGTAATTGGAGGGGTTAGTTTAAATCATTCTGTCAAAGTCAGAGCAAGGATGCACAACAGTGACCAATCAGTAATTATTGATTTTTTGATTATGTAATATTTCCAGTGATAATTATCAGTTATAATATTAACTATGACCACAAACAAGCATGAAAAGCTATGAAATTAATAATAATAATCCTTGCATTTGTTATAGAGCTTTGAGATGGTTAGAAAACATGAAACGTGCTTCAAAGAGTACACTGTAAAGTGAATTGACGATATAATTGTGGGCGAAACGTGGCAGCCAAATACACACAGCAGTGTCCCACAAATACTGATTTATTATGGGGGGTTTTTCCTGGGGGATGATTATCAGGCGTGTGGATTAAGGAAACTTGCCCAAGGTTTCATCCTGCCAGGAATTAAACACAAGTATCTTGCTTGCGAGGTGAGTGCTCTAATCGTTGAGCTACCGATATAATATATGATTATACCAAAACAGTGATTGTGACATATGAGTTCCATCCATCCATCCATCCATCCATCCATCCATCCATCCATCCATCCATCCATCCATCCATCCATCCATCCATCCATCCATCCATCCATCCATCCATCCATCCATCCATCCATCCATCCATCCATCCATCCATCCATCCATCCATCCATCCATCCATCCATCCATCCATCCATCCATCCATCCATCCATCCATCCATCCATCCATCCATCCATCCATCCATCCATCCATCCATCCATCCATCCATCCATCCATCCATCCATCCATCCATCCATCCATCCATCCATCCATCCATCCATCCATCCATCCATCCATCCATCCATCCATCCATCCATCCATCCATCCATCCATCCATCCATCCATCCATCCATCCATCCATCCATCCATCCATCCATCCATCCATCCATCCATCCATCCATCCATCCATCCATCCATCCATCCATCCATCCATCCATCCATCCATCCATCCATCCATCCATCCATCCATCCATCCATCCATCCATCCATCCATCCATCCATCCATCCATCCATCCATC
The DNA here is from genome assembly GCA_035084275.1 of Hydrolagus colliei. Classification (NCBI taxonomy): domain Eukaryota; kingdom Metazoa; phylum Chordata; class Chondrichthyes; order Chimaeriformes; family Chimaeridae; genus Hydrolagus; species Hydrolagus colliei. The sequence goes on from CM068745.1 coordinate 66,659,092, forward strand.
CATCCATCCATCCATCCATCCATCCATCCATCCATCCATCCATCCATCCATCCATCCATCCATCCATCCATCCATCCATCCATCCATCCATCCATCCATCCATCCATCCATCCATCCATCCATCCATCCATCCATCCATCCATCCATCCATCCATCCATCCATCCATCCATCCATCCATCCATCCATCCATCCATCCATCCATCCATCCATCCATCCATCCATCCATCCATCCATCCATCCATCCATCCATCCATCCATCCATCCATCCATCCATCCATCCATCCATCCATCCATCCATCCATCCATCCATCCATCCATCCATCCATCCATCCATCCATCCATCCATCCATCCATCCATCCATCCATCCATCCATTACGTCGAGAGGACGTCCCAAGGCGCTATACAGTTAGATAGGGACAAGAGCAGGGGGGGAGGAGTCGGGGCAGGATGAAGGAGAGTAGGAGAATTGACTGTATATTTGTGGGCGAAACGCGGCAGCCAAATTGCGCACAGCAGTGTCCCACAAACAGTTGTGGAAATGGGGCCAGGGGAGAAAGGGGGAAAAGAGGGTAAAGGGGCGAGAGGGAGGGAAAGGTGGGGGGAGGTTAAAATCAGGGAGAAATGGGGAGAAACAAACAACAAAACTTACATTTATATAGCGCCTTTCACGTCGAGAGGACATCCCAAGGCGCTGTACAGTCAGGTAGGACAAGAGCAGGGTGGGAAGGATCAGGGCAGGATAAAGCATAGTAGGAAAAGTAACTGTATTAGTGGGCGAAAGGGGGGTAAGTGGGGAAGAGGGAGGGAAGGGGGAGAGAAAGGAGGGAAAGGGAGGGAGAGAAGAAAAAAGGGGGGAGGTTAGGGGGCAAAAGGGGGGGGATTAATCAACAACAATAAACAACAAAAGCAATAACTGCAAAAGCAATAACAATAAATAATCATCCAGCAACTGGTCCTTGTCCTCGCCGCCCGCCTGGACGATCTTTAAAATGCCAGGAACTGGTCGCAGAGTTCTCTGTATTGCTCTCTTAGGCTGTGTAAACTAGAAATATTATATTAAAATTACATTTCATATACAGTACTTGTATAAAGAAATGCTTATGATCACAAACAGTATTTTAATGGCCACATTATCTAACTAACATAATGAAATTGCCATATAGAAACGGATTGAGATACTGTACTTTATTTGGAAGAACAACAACACATTTGTCTCAAAGTGTTTCATACAGTGAATATAGAAAAAAAAACTTGAAAGTCGGTAGGATGTCTCAAAGTGCTTCATGAGATACACTCTAAAGTGCAATGATTGCATGTTTTTTTTTAGCATTATCCCATACTCAGAGCCATGAAGTGAATGGCTAATTTCTGTATATTTGGGGGGATTATTGGCCAGAACACCCATGAGAAACTCCCTACTCATTACAAATAGGGCCATTGAGATCTTTTATCCATCTGAATAAGCAGACGGAGGATCTCGATTTGACGTCTCATTCAAAGGACAGCATCTCCATCAATGTAGCCCATCTCCAACACCGCACTGGACTGTTACCCAGATGTGGGGTGTTTTGGAGAGACCAACTGAGCCAGTCTGACATCCAAATTATGATATCGTAAATATTGCATAGTAATAATTTCTTGCTCTAAGATCACTGTTATTTCAACTATCACCGAAGTGCTCAGTCCTTCAAATAGTTTTTGTGTAGCCTTTCAGTCAAGCCTAGGATTTGTAGTTCGATGCTGCACAGAACTGCAAATCACTGGGCAAGGCCCCCTTTATTTCCAGAATTAGTGAACAAGCCTTCAGCCACCTTGCCGACATTCTCTGGCACTTTCTCCTAAATTCCAGATTTGAATGCAAATTTTTACCTCACTTGTCTGTATCCATAGATTTACCCATTGTCATTTCCACTGTATTTTTGAATACAACCATTGCTGAGGATGAGCAGAAGTCACTTCTCATAATCAGCAAAATCTTTGAAACAATTAATATTAAAGAGCTCGGTATTTTTGGACACACATTGAAACTCAATACAAACTTACTGTAATGTATTTTAATGTCCTGAGGAAAAACATCATTAAATTCCAGATGGAGAAAGAAGGTTACAAATCAGACTGTTTTTGAAAGACATGAAGCACAATGAGGTAATGAGCTAATCCCTACAAGTGACTGGTTCTGCCATACGTGGTCTGCATTCAGTCCCTCCTCTGTGGAGGAGGGATTGAACATGACAATATTGTTCCATGTATGCTGTCCTTTAAAATCCTTTAAAAAGAAAATTGCATTTTGGGTCTTTCATTTATTTGCCAGGTGGGGATTACTCCTAGATTTGCTATTCTGGTAAGTACATTTCTTTCAAAGAAAAGATCAATCAATGGTATGGCTCAATTGGAAACACTTGACAAGACTTTGGCAGTGCACAAGAAGAAATCTTACCTATTACAAGTGTTCAACAGAAATGATCAAACATACGTTTAAAGCCTGAAAACTATAATTATATGAAATTGATAAGAAAATTGTTTAATATGACCATTGACCACTAAGTGTTATCTGTAAATAAATAAGAATGGTTCATAATTTTGCGCATAACATCAACCTTTCTACAGCAGAGCCGAATGCAACTTATCCTGGGCTTCAATATACAGTAATTATAAATTTGAGTCTCTTCCAATCCCTGCAGCTATCTGAACAAAAATTGCGATGAATCAATTTGTGTAGTTTATTTGGTGCAACAGAAATTCTTGCAACTGCAATTCTTGCAAGAATTTAATGGGCTTTAAATATTTTAATGAATGTTTGATCATTAGGTTCTTTGTTAAGTTATTAATTTATCATTATCAGTTTAGTTATTTTTATTGAGTTAAGATAGTAATGGAATGGTTGCCTCTTTAATATGAGACATGATTGTCTCTTTAATATGGAGCTTCTGGTCCTTATCTTGTTGACTCTTCAGTATATTTATAAGGTCAGATTGAAGCTGTGCTGTATTTTCCAATGTTCTTGAGCCAATTAAAATCATTACAATGGACTGTACAGACGTCAGCAGGATACTGCATTACATGAACAGTGAAAGGTAGGCCTACAGTACATGCTGTTCGTGCCAAGTCTATCTGACTTGTTCCATCCCTCACCTTGCTTAAGTTCGACCTATTCGACCACAATTTCAGTCCTCTTTCCGTTTGCTACCCATTCGGTTCCCACCCCCTCAGCTCCTATTCCCCAGCTCAAGTGCCCAGCCAGCACTGTTTAGCTCAGGGCCTACCCCCAATGAGAAACTGCATTAATGTCAATTTATATTGTATTGCAGGTAAAATTAAAGTCAGCGTAGTTTAAAAGGAATGAAATCCTTTGCTAAATTGCTTGGCAAAGTCATCGCTTGGTTGTTTACAAATGCACAATGTCATGACGTAAATTGCATTGAAGTACATCATTGTGAAAGTGATATTTTGCCACATGAATGATACATTGCTTCTGGCTTCATGTCAGTCAGTGGAAAGCATAGCTGTGTGGGTGGATGCAATGTAATGACGACTTGAAAGACATACCCAGAGGCTTATCAATCAGTGCCCTTGGAAAGCAGGCTTCGACATAAATCACTGGCAGGAAGAAAAAAAACGTGTGCACAACCTATGAAGGAATGTAATGTAAAGAATGGGATGTGTTTGTATTGGGAAAAAGGAAAAAATTTAACAGTAGATGTTGTACGTTATGTTTGTTTTGATTTCTGTTGCACCAAATATTATACGTATAAATAAATTGATGTTTTCGGAAAGAGGAAGAAAGCAGAGATAAGAGGTAAACATCAGACTCCACAAAAATGTTACAGATGCTGCTGAACCATAATTCCTCAGGCTGCTGATAAATTCCTCCAAAAGAATTTACAAAATAACAATTCAATTCTTGCCTACTTCAATAAAGTTTTTCACTCAGCTCCATCAAAAGTACTCTCGAGTGGCAGTTGTAATAAAATTATCTTCTGAGCACAGCTGGGATTAAGAATTCGCAGCTGGTTATTCAGAGCAATGCTTTAATGGTCTGGAAGACTACAGTCTCCACATTGGTCAGTACAAATGTTGAACAAGACTAAAAACGAAGATATTTCCAACCTTTCGTTTCAGAGAACCTAGTAGAGATAACCAGCCTACAGTAGTACCTTTCCCATTAGGTAGCCGTCCCAGACCACAGCATACAGTAAAGTGCAGTGATTGAGCATTCAAATTAACTGCTGTGTTTGCCCACAGACATGAAGTGAATGATTAGTTTTATTTGGGAGATTGTTGATCAGGACACCAGGAAAAACTCTTCCCTTTTAGACTATTGTACTGAGATCTTTGAAGACCATCTGAAAAGGCAGACATCAGTTTAATGTCTCATCTGAAGGACAATCTTATAATGCAGCACACCTCCAGTACTGGTCTAATAGACTATTGGAATCCTGTAGCTCAGTGGTTAAGAGCACTCGCCTCGCAAGTGAGAAGACCTGGGTTGATTCCCAAGTAGGGTGAAACGTTGGGCAACATTCTTTAATCCACACACCTCTGTTTACCTAACAATAAGTAGGAACCCAGTTGTTAGTTGATTGGCAGATCACTTCTCCAGGAGTATTTCCTCCCTACCTCTGTGACCTCCTAATACCCTATCAACCCATCCATTCCCTCCGCTCAGCAGGCTCCGGCCTTCTACATTTCCCCCGCCCCACCAAGTACGGGTGAGGCTTCAGTCATTCTATCCCCAACCTATGGAATTCCAACCCGCAATACCTCCCTCTCACCCCCTTTCTCGCCTCCTTCAAGTCCTGCCTCAAGACCCTCCTCTTCGATGTACCCATCAGTCACCTCCCTTCCCTCCACTTCCCCGATCCTGATCCCAGCTTGGGTCCGAAACACTGACTGTCCAGGCCTTGGGATGTCCTCCCGATGTGAAAGGTGCTATACAAATGTAAGTTTCTTGTTTCTTGTAATAATCTCTTTAAAAAAATGTGGTCACTCAAGCCACGACTGTCATGGGATACTGCTGTGCATAATTGGCTGCCACATTCAGCCCATGAAATATGCAGTCAAATCACTTTACAGCATATTCTGTGAAGTGCTTTGCAACATCTTAAAGACTTGGTAAGGCAGGTGCTATAACAAATGCAAGGATTATTATTATTTTTTTTACGAGTTATAAGTGGGGAATATGGGGCTTGAACCCATGATGTTGGGACTCAAGAGGCAAGAGTGCTATCAACTGAACCACCTGATACACAAATCTAAAGATTGCATTTAAGAATTTGACAAATTTGTATGCGCTAAAATTACTATGTTACCACAGTAAATTCAGACCCAAGTGGAATTTCTAATCTACTGCTGCTGCTAACCCTGCTCACTTAAAAAAAATCTATATTTCTTTTGAACACAGGAAACCTATTTACTTTACACAAGCAGTATTACACGAGAACCTGCTTGCAACAAGCAAAATGCATTTTAAACACAGTTGAATGTTCACAAAAGATCAATATATGATGTCTCCAACCACTGTAAATAATTTACAAGATTTGGAACTTGTTTCTGTCTCCTGGGCATTGTATTCACTAATTCTTACAAATGCTGCTTTAATGAAGACGAATACCGATCTCAATAATTAATTGAACATGTATAGATAAGCCTTGATTTACAACGCTTCTATTTAGGACATTTTGATTGAAGGACCACAATTGTTTAACACCTTTTGATTGATATACAACACTTGAATTCGTTTTAAGGAACAACATTTTTTTTGCGCGTGCGCAGTACATATTTCGAATATCGCGGTCGCACTTCACGCGTCCTTTTTGTCCATACGCACAGTCCATCGTGTATTCCCGGGTAAATCCAAGCATCTGAACTGGCCAATAGCATGTCGCCATGTCATTGTTTAAAAGCCAGCTGATTTTGAAGCAATACCATGCCAGTATTACAGTAATTTACGAACATTCCCGAGCGATTTACAGCCTCTACTGCGCTTCTAGCAAGTCGGGGAAGAGACAGCAGTAAGTGAAATGAGCAGTGGTAATACCACTAGAAGCCAGAAACCCCGCAAAGTCTTCACTTTAAATACCAAATTGAAGGTGATTCTGGTGAAAAAGGTACGGATGTCGGGAGGGCTTTAGGGCTAGTTAGATCGACGGTGGCTATTATAAAACAGAATAAGGACAATATACTGGCAAGTTCAAGATGTGTTACAGCTACAGGAGCAGCAGATTAGCAAAACATAGGAGTGATCTGACGGAAAGCATGGAAACAATGCTGAGTGTCTGGATTGAGGATCAGAACCAGCGTAATATACCATACAGTTACCCCAAGTATCCCTTCTTGCCTATGTGTGTTCATTTGTGTGTTATGTTGTATGGTTTTGAGTGTTATTTAATGGGTTTAAGGTCCGAAAATTTTGTGAAAAGAAAGCATCTCTAGTTATATAATGGGACTGCATGGGAAATCGCATTTCGATTTAGGACGTTTGGATATACATACAGTTTTTCAGGAACGCAACGCTGTCATAAATAGAGGTTTACCTGTACACTGTGTCAGGGATGGACTTGTCTGTGGATCTTATTTTGTGAGAGAAGGTTAAGGAAGAAATCGGATTTATATTTGAAATGACCAAACATAAATTGGAAAATGGTGCGATTCACAGCAGTTAGAAGATACTGTGGAACAGATTGATAGGCAAAGGTACATGTCTGTGTTTCCCAACTCTATCTTAGCCATGACACTAAAAAGGGTACAAAATCGGAGGGCGGTCAACTAAAGTTGCTCTGGTGGCAGCATGTCACGAGAGGCTTTCCCCATGCTGTTTCCCGCTCTGGCATGAAAGGCGTTGTAGTGAATGCTTAGTAAATCCGAAGTTATTATTATTGTTGTTTATTAACTATTATTCCTCAAAAGGGTTTGGGATTTAAACTGTTATGTCCTTTTCACTTTGTTTTTGGTCTGTTAACGTTTGTTCAAACCGTGAGTAGTGATAATAATCCTTGCATTTTAATATAGAGCTATCTTTACGTCTTCTAGATGTCTCAAAGCACTTCACAGAAGAGACCCTAAAGGGAATTGACTGTATTGACTGTGGATTGAAATGACCAATTTATTATAGGGTTTTTTTGGACAGATTGTTATTAGGTTTTTGGAGTAAGAAAATTTGCCCAAGGTTCCGCCCTGATGTGCCTGGATTCTAAACACATTTGTAAGGTGAATGCTCTAACCACTGACCTACAGGACTCCACAATCCCACCAATAGGGAAACTGGGTGGACGGTGGCGGAGCCAGGTTTTGCAAATGGGTGGGGGAATGAGTTATTGGTGGTGCAGCTTCAAACTTCCTGCTCTGCCTCTCTTATTATCAGGTGTATGGAGTAAGGAAACTTGCCCAAGATTTTGCCCTGCCGGGAATCAAACCCAGATTTCTCACTTGCGAGTGGAGTATTTGTAACCACTAAGCTACAGGACTCCACGAATGCGCAGGAATTGATCTGACAGCCATATTATGCAATAGAACCTTTTATGCTGAAGCCATCAGCGGTTTAGTCTCTTAACTGGAAAAATGAAAGAAGCTTTCTCTCCCAATAAATTGGAGAAAACTTGAATTGAGAGAACTTAAAAAACAATCAATATAACTCTGAGGTCATAAACAAAACTTTTTCAGATGGAAATATTTTTCTTTACTGTAATATTTTATTTTCAGTTTGCTGCGTAGCTTAAGTGCCCTAGCATTCCTATTTCAGAAAGATGTAACTCATCTATGCGTAAAGGCCAATTTATTGATTGGTGCTGTAGAATGGCATAACAGTAAATTAGGATCAGTCTCTGGACTGTTAGTCATGCTGATGGTTGTTAATGAGACTGCTTTACTGTTATTAAGACCATGAATCATTGGAGGTTATTTGTAGGATGCTGATGTGTCTGCAAAGAAGTCAGTTGCTTTTCTTTCACTTAGAATCACAGAAATTCACAGAGCAGATGGAGGACATTCAACCCATTAAGTCAGCACCGGCTCTCAGAGCATGATGATCATTGAATCCCACTACCCTTCCTTATCCTCATACTCCACCGAGCCTCTATTTTTCATATACCCAATGAAAACTTGGAATGAAAGTGTTATTTTCCCTTCAAAAAACAGGCTATTTCATAGTTGGTGTTTCAGTTGTTCATAGATGAATAGCTGTGTACATAGCAACTGGCCTTATTCATTAGCCCAGTTGGTTTCTAATGCAGCGTTGAAATAAAATGAAGCAAATTACATATATTTGCTTATGAGAACAGTAGTGAGATGTATGTGATTATGACTTGTTGTAAAAATGGAAAAAACTGTAAATGTTCTTGTGTTTTTATATGTCTTGAGTTACCCTTTTGATCCAATCAAATACAGATGCCAATCATTAAAATATGATTCAATTTGAGTTCATTAAACAATAATCTTACAAGCATGAGACCTGTGTTCGAATCCAGGCAGGTCAGGGCGAAACCTTTGGCAAGTTTCCTTACTCCACACAAATAATAATAATCCCTCAAAAAAAATCGGTCATTTGAATCCACAACTGTTTGTGGGACACTGCTGTGCGCAATTGGCTGCAGGGTTTAGCCTACAAATATATAGTCAATTCACTTTACTATATATTCTATGAAGCACTTTGAGACGTCCAGAAGATGTGAAAAGCGCTGTACCAAATGCAAGGATTATTATTATTATTTATATAGCGCCTTTCACATTGGACTGTGCTGAAACATTTTTACAGATGCTCACCACTTAATTTGTCAAGCACTTTGACATTCATTTTATGTAAAATGTTCTAGAAATGAAAGTTGTTGAACTTTCTGTTTCCTATCAGTATCAATGACTCATAAGTGCACCTGAAATTGTGAGATGACAGTAATTGTAGTTCGACTGCACCACAGAAGAAAGCTACTCTGTAGTTAGCCCATCAGTACTGCATTGAAGTATCAATTTAAAATAAGAAATCTAAACCCAATTGTGGATCTCAAACCCGCAAACTTCCAACTCAGACGGATAAGTGCTAGTAACTAAGCCAGGCTGACGCATGTGGTTCTGTTTGACTAATGTGTTTGTGATCCTAGTGGCACACGTATTATTGTTAGCCAGTCTCAGTAACTCCTTCCAACCACAGTGGCAGAGGTAATAGGAAGCCAGGGGGCAAGTGTTGCCCAACTCCCACGGCCATTAGGTGTATGTATGCTGCCCTTTTGAGAGACAGAGCAGGAGGTTTAAGGTAGCGCAGAGAATGATGGGAAGAGACGCAGAGTGGGAGGTTTGAAGCAGCACCACCAATAACTCATTCACCCAACCATTTGGAAAACCTGGCTCCGCCACCGTCATCCTATATATAAAGATTGTAATATCACAAAAACACCCTCACCAGTATTCTACAACCATCAAGTACGCAATCCATCTAATAGACGAGTGTGAAGTAATGTCAACAAGAGTATGCAGCTAAAAGAAATGTGGTTTTACTAATGATAACAAATTACTAGCAAATCATAATTACATTGTCTAAACTGTGGGATATGAAAGCAAAACATCCAAGAATCTACTTGAGTATGGAATTCTTGAAGGCAATGAATGGCTCAACATCAGAAGTTCCAAAGTCACTAAAAGCTGATCTTGAAGGCATCTCAGGAAACGTTTGTTAACAATAAGAGAATAGCACAGTGGCTGAAATTGCTCCAATCTGACCTGGTTGAGGCAGATATCTGGCTGACATACATGGAAGGCACATAAAGGTTGTTTGTACTAGATTATAATTCATCAGTCTCTCAGCAACTATAAAGGCACCAATCTGGTGGAGTAGTTATCCCTGTTCCTCTATTTATGGTTACATTCTGTTATGTCAATATATATATTTTATGACTACTACCATGGTAGTCTTATCTCTTTGCGTGTGAATTGCACGATCCTTTAAGCGCACTCTGAAAGGAACAATCCTTCACTCCTCAATTTTGTCAAAGATACAAGCCCAGTCAGAGCGATCTCACAAAGTACCCTAAAAATATTTGCTCTCTTAAATTATTCTCATTTATTACAATAAGTACTAGTAAACAATAACTTTACCAAATGCAGTATTGCAACATACAAACTAAAAATAACGACAAACCGACAGAAATACTTTAAAAATACTTTTAACAATATTGAGTTTACCAAACTTTATAATACATCATGTCAAACATAGAAACATAGAAACAGTAGGCCATTCAGCCCTTTGAGCCTGCCCCGCCACTTAACTAGATCATGGCTGATCTGTACCTGATCTATACAAATCCTTTCAATTTCAATTTCCCACTTTCTCCCCATATCCCTTAATATGCTGACCTACCAAAAATGTATCAACCTCACTCTTGTGTGGATTGATTCAGATATATACTTGAACAACTGTTGAGCCTCAATAAACCAAGACTTCATGCGGAAAAAATTAAAAGGATACTTCTACCAATTTTACCTCTTCTGGGAAGGTTTCAGAATATGAGTGGTGTTAGTCATGTTAGATCCATCTCTCTCATCGCCTACACTTTGTCGCCACCAACAGTTTATCTTCCGTCCCCCGCACTGTCACCTGTGGCATCCCCCAGGGCTCTGTCCTTGGCCCACTACTTTTCAACATTAAACAATATTTTAAACAATATGAATTCGCAACAACAACAGCAACAAGATTACATTTGTAGAGAGCTCTCCCTTGCCTCCTTCAAGACCGGTCTCAAGATCCTCCTCTTCCGACCGTGCCCTCAGCGGCCCTCGTTCCTCTCTACCCTCCCCCATCCCAACCCTGCCTCCCCCGACTCCCCCATACTCGGGTCCTGACCCCTGATCAACCAGCGCCTTGAGACGTACTCACAACGTGAAAGTTCCTCTAGAAATATAATTTTGTTTGGTGTTGTTGTTCTGGACCTAACTTTGCAAGCAAGCTCCTCCCATATGGGAGGCTAGACCTCCCATATGGAAGGATCTTAAGTGGCAGGATGCTTCGTGGCTTCAATAATAGTAAGTCAAGATGAAGGGTGGGGGATAGAGAGGAGGGGGGATAGAGAGATGGGGGGGGATAGAGAGGGAGGGGAGGGGGAATAGAGGGGAGGTGGGATAGAGAAGTGGTGGGATAGATAGAGACGAGAGGAGGCATAGAGAGATAGAAAGAAAGGGGGCAATAGAGAGATAGAGAGGAGGGAGGGATAGAGAGGGAGGGGAGGAGGATAGAGAGATAGAGAGAAGGGCAGGATAGAGAGGGAGGGGAGGGAAGGGGGGATAGAGAGAAACAGAGGAGGGAGAGGAAGAAAGAAGCGTGTCCCGAGTCCGGAAATGCCTGGGCCCAGGTTGCGATATTTCAGTGCGGTGACTGTGCAGACTTGGACTGGAGGAGGTAGGAGTGGCATTTTTATTCCTGCAATTTTTGTCACATTCTGGACTTCAGAACTGCGGACTTTTGGCTGCTCAACCTGTACACTGAAAATGTTAGCGCTAGAAACTAAACTGATTTTAGCGGGGAGGCTCGGGTCCGGGCGGCATTTTGGCTGCGGCCAAGTACAGTAACACAGTTAAACTCTCGCTTAACGAAATTTTCGCTTAACGAAGGGTTTTAAAGTCCCTAACCACTTCGTTAAGCGGGAAATACCTGTAATTAAGAATTGGCTAAATTCTGGATGCCCTGAAATTTTACGTTGACAGGTTCTTGCAGGCCCGGGTAAAGTTTATCCCGGAGGTTGCTTTAAAACAGATAAATACAGTTTCAAATAACCACACAAGCCAGCTACACTCGTCTTGGGCTAAACTCTCAAGCAGGCGTGCATGGAGCACACATTCTGGCCACTATATCAACGATTTTGTGACACTTGACAATTATTGATCCGGCAAATTATACAATATATTAAGTGCAGTTCTGCAGATAGAAGCATTTACTCTGCACTGTGCAAGTAAATGAAACAGGTAAATGAAACAGGTTTGAGAAACATCAATAATGTAATAATAATGCTTGTATTACAGCGCTTTATCATGTTAAGAGATACTGCAAAGTGGACTGATTAACTGTATTTCGTCGGTGAAGCACAGCATAATTTAGTTTCATAAAGTTTGATTTGAGACAGTTAGAAGAATTGATTGGAGAGTAATTTTATTTTGTAGGTATTAAATCTGATGATTTGTTTTCTTCCAGGATTTTGTGATGCCATTGAGTCACACAACTCCACAGTCCAGAAGATCGATGTGATCTACTCCTTGGCTTCTGTTAAAGCTGCTCAAAGCTTGTTAGCCTTTCACGTCCTCCTGACTTGAAAGGCGCTCTATAAATGCAATTTTGTTGTTGTTATTCAAAAGTTACCGAGGCAAATCTTTCTCTCTCCCTTACACAGAAAGCATCTCTACTCAGCACCTCTTCGTACAACAAGAAAAGGACGGTCTTCAGGCCCGATTTGAAAATGGGGAAGGAGGTGCGAGGCAGAAAGATTAAGCGAAAAAGTCCCAGAGTTTTGGGGCATAGTGGCTGAAAGCATGACTGCCAATGGTGGATCAGAGGGAATGAGGGACATGCAGGAAGCCAGAACATTGAAAGGTCAGCACCTCCAAAAATACAGCAATCCTCCAACTCTGCATTCGACTATGACTGTTGAGTTATGAGCTCAAAGTCCCACCTTGGGGCTGGAACCTATACAGTTCTGCCTCAAAGGTGCTACCAACTGAGCCAGGTTGACACAAGATCTTGCAGTACCAAAACTTTAATGGTATAACTTATTCAATGATTAAATCCTACATATCATACAGCTGCCCTGACTGTTCTACTGTCAATCTAATTGATTTTCACTGCATCCCCTGCTTCGTTATCTGGTTTTATATGTAACAATAACTTCAGGAAACTTCTGTAACTTTACTGTTTTTGTTTCCAAAGTAATACACTGCCAGATGCAGTTTTGATTGGGATGAATTAGTTGTATTTCCCATCACAGATACACTGTCCAAGGTCAGCACATAATGTGATTAGGCTGTGCAAAACAAGCTCCAGTATGCATTCAATCACATAGGAATACTGCAAACACATTGGCCCTCTTGCTCATCAACAAGACCTAGAAAATCAAACATGTCATTGAGGGCAGGGATTCTTCCCACTTGGCTCTTGTTCATTTGTAAGATAAAAATCTAATATGTAGGATGGTCCTAGCTGGACAAGCAATGCGAACCTTGCCAGACTGCTGGCAATGGCAATCTGTGCTGTTTCAGCTGCTTAAACTATAGCAGCACCCTGTAATGTTCTTTAATCCACAAAACACCATGTTGATTTAATGCAATCTTTATTGCAACTTTCCAATCCAGCTCCTTTCCAATCCCCTCTTTCACTCTCTCTCCAACTCTCTCAAGTCATTCTTCCCAGAATCCTTATGTACTTATCCCATACTTAATTGCCAGTTATGTTGTTAAATTTAATATGCAACACACCATACTGAATTACCACTTATGTTGTTAAAGTTAATAGGAAACACACCCCAATGCACACCCTGAGCCTCCCAAATTCTGGTCAATCTGGGCCGAATACGTTCTCAGATTATCCTTCTGGAGAGGGAATCCACATTGAATTCAGGTAAATTTTCAGGTAAATTACAGTATATGTAGTGCTCTCAGTAGGTTGGTTTTGATACGCAATAGATTTCTATGTGTGCTGCGTTACCCACCTGAGTAAAACGAAAATGTGAACACAAATACGCTGTAACTTTTGGCGGCTACCGTTGTGAAGTGCCGTTCAACCACTGTGCTCCTCAATATCAACAATAGTTTTGGAAAGCTTTAGACTAACTGCAAGGCCAGCGACTGAGCCAAAGTTGAGAGGGGGAAGGTTCACACCTGACATTTGACTGCAATTTTCACTCATATCAACATGTCACATCTTTCACCCTATGTGTTCACTACGTATACAATCAACAATAACACACCTGCTGCCTGCCTCCTCAAAGAAAATAAACTTACCTGCTACTGCAGTTCAACAAAAACACAACATACAAACAACCTGAGGTGGTGCAGTGACTTTGACAGCTAAAAATACCCAAATAGTTTGTTTACAAATGCACACTTTACAGTAAACCCTGTGAAGTGCTTTGAGAGACGGCTTCCCAATGTAAAGTTGCCGTAACAAATTCAAGGATTATTATTATTATTTACCTTTGAAACTCTTCATGAGCGTTTAATTATCAAGGATTGTGGCAGATATTATGGCCCAATAAAAGCACAAATTTCTGTTAATGCTCAATAGATCGATCAGTATCTAAAGGACAGAGATAGGTCAGTGGTATTTGATCAGAAGTCACACCTAACCTGTTACTGTATTAACTTTCCTGCTCACCTCCCTCTGAGATTCCCACAAATGTCCTAGTTTTATTCATGGGGGCATAAATTTGAGAATAGAACTGGTTGCATGAAAGGCAAAGATATGAAGATTTTTCTCCTTCCAAAGTCATCAGAATGTGGACTAATTTACAAGAGGAATGGCAATTGAAAGCAGTTTCAATTGCCATTCCTCTTGTAAATCCATATCGGTTGGCTCATATCGAGATATACCGAAATATCGACATTTTCAGTTTTTTCGTACCGCGCATGCGCATCGGAGTGCACGCGCATTCGGGGCCTATCTTCTCAGGAGGTAAATATCTTTCTCTCTCTGTGTCTCTCACTCTCTCCATCTCTATGTTTTTCCGTCTGTGTCTCTCTATGTCTCTCTCCCTCTCTCCTCTCTCACATCCCCCCCCATCTCTGTCTATCTGTATATTATCACATCCACCCCGTCTCTCCCCCCCCCCCCCCCCCCGCTGTCCCTCTCTCGCACCCCCCACCCCCGTCGTCTGTCTCCCCCCCCCCCCCCCCAGCCGTCTCTTTCTCCCTCCCCCCCCCCCCCAGCCGTCTCTCTCCCCCTCTCCTCCCTCCCTCCCCCCCCAGCCGTCTCTCCCCCTCTCCTTCCCCCCCCCCGCCGTCTCTCTCCCCCTCTCCTTCCCCCCCCAGCCGTCTCTCTCCCCCTCTCCCCCCCCCCCCCCAGCCATCTCTCTCCCCCTCTCCCCCCCCCCCCCCAGCCATCTCTCTCCCCTTCTCCTCCCCCCACCCCAGCCGTCTCTCTCCCCCTCTCCCCTCCAGCCGTCTCTCTCCCCCTCTCCCCCCCATCCATCTCTCTCCCCCTCTCCCCCCCAGCCGTCTCTCTCCCCCTCTCCCCCACAGCCGTCTCTCCCCCTCTACCCCCCCACAGACGTCTCTCCCCCTCTCCTCCCCCCCCCAGCCATCTCTCTCCCCCTCTCCCCCCCAGCCATCTCTCTCCCCCTCTCCCCCCCAGCCATCTCTCTCCCCCTCTCCCCCCCAGCCATCTCTCTCCCCCTCTCCCCCCCAGCCGTCTCTCTCCCCCTCTCCCACCCAGCCGTCTCTCTCCCCTCTCCCCCCACCCAGCCGTCTATCTCCCCCTCCCCCCAGCCGTCTCTCTCCCCCTCCCCCCAGCCGTCTCTCTCCCCCTCTCCCCCCCCCCCAGCCGTCTCTCTCCCCCTCTCCCCCCCCCCAGCCGTCTCTCTCCCCCTCTCCCCCCCAGCCTTCTCTAGCCTTCTCTCTCCCCCTCTCCCCCCCCAGCCTTCTCTCTCCCCCTCTCCCCCCCCAGCCGTCTCTCTGCCCCTCTCCCCCCCCAGCCGTCTCTCTCCCCCTCTCCCCCCAGCCGTCTCTCCCCCTCTCCCCCCCAGCCGTCTCTCCCCCTCTCCCCCGCCCCCAGCCGTCTCTCTCCCCCTCTCCCCCCACCAGCCGTCTCTCCCCCTCTCCTCCCCCCTCCAGCCGTCTCTCTCCCCCTCTCCCCCCCAGCCATCTCTCTCCCCCTCTCCCCCCCAGCCATCTCTCTCCCCCTCTCCCCCCCAGCCGTCTCTCTCCCTCTCCCCCCCCAGCCGTCTCTCTCCCCTCTCCCCACCCCCAGCCGTCTATCTCCCCCTCCCCCCAGCTGTCTCTCTCCCCCTCTCCCCAGCCGTCTCTCTCCCCCTCTCCTCTCCCCCCAGCCGTCTCTCCCCCTCTCCTCCCCCCCCCCCCAGCCATCTCTCTCCCCCTCTCCCCCCCCAGCCGTCTATCTCCCCCTCCCCCCAGCCATCTCTCTCCCCCTCACCCCCCCCCCCAGCCGTCTCTCTCCCCCTCACCCCCCCCACCCACAGCCGTCTCTCTCCCCCCACCCCTTGCATACCTGTATATTGTATTCGAGGACTATGAATACAAGATGGCGGCTTTGCACCTCGGTCTGTGCATTGTGTATAGAGATGAGCATTCTGGGTCTTGTAGTTGATTGTGCTCGCATCCCGATTTTTTACCTCGATATATCGGTTTTCGATATATCGATATTTTAAAAATGCATATATCGGCATATCAATATGAAAATCATATCGGGTTTTAGCGATATACCGATATATCGCCGTTCCCTAGTGGTAAGTGACCATTTTCTTCAGCAAAGCCTATTTTCCAAAGCCCTCTACTTTGAATATTGGATCTGTTTTAATTCTCCACTTCGCCACTGTATCACGAGTCAATAGCAAAACGTTGCAAATGCCAGCTGCATTACACTCACACTATATTATTAAGAAAATCGACTTTGTATTTGATTAGCATGAATGATAATTCAGTTAAGCAACATGAATAGACAGCTGCCAAAAACTGATTTTAAGAAGGTTGGATGAAAAGGCAATGGTATTTAGTGAAAACTCAATAAAGCATTAAAAAAAGCTACTGACTGCAAAGTTGTGTAATTTGTACCAA
This sequence comes from Hydrolagus colliei, assembly GCA_035084275.1. NCBI lineage: Eukaryota > Metazoa > Chordata > Chondrichthyes > Chimaeriformes > Chimaeridae > Hydrolagus > Hydrolagus colliei. The sequence continues at coordinate 66,675,846 of CM068745.1, forward strand.
TACAATTATTGACTTCTTTGGTAAACAAAGATGACCATTTATAAATACCACACTCATAAAATGCAAACGATCTCTAGTTGATGTGCTTTCTACAAAGGGCACAAATGAATTATCTCTTGATTTAAAGAACCCATATTCACAGTAAATGGATTATTTATATGGAATATATGGAGCAGGATTTATTTCCTACAAATCTGTTGTCAATACAAACTCAACATGTTTATCAGTCATGCAAGCCCACACTATTTTGAAATTTTCAAACCTGTCACCTTAATTACCCTTGTATTCATACTCCCTGAAGATAATGATAACAATAATAGTAATAATCTTTGCATTTGATATAGTGCCTTACATCGTCGGGACGTCTCAAAGCGCTTCACAGAATATACTTTAAAGTGAATTGACTGCATATTTTGTGAGTAAACACGGCAGCTAATTGTGCAAAGCAGTGTCCCACAAACAGTCGTGGATTGGGTGACCAAATTACTCTTACTTTTTTTGAAGGGATTATTGACCTACGGAAAAGCTATAAAGATTTAAAAAAATGGGTCCACCTATATGCTGGGGTCTAATAAACTGTTGATAGTAGGCATCACATTTTGCATCTCCTGCCAGCAACCAAAAAAGTACATTGGTTGACCAACCCATGGGCAATCCACTCTGATAGAATCTACGTTTAGACTCTAATTACTTTGGGTCAGTGTGAAGCACATCTGATTATTAGCAGGCATCTCAAATAACAACTCCAGCTATGAATATTATACTTTAGTCTCTACTTTGCATTACGAAATACTTTAATCTCTACTTTGCATCATACGATACTTTAGTCCCCACTTTGCATATTAGATTAGCAGAGAGTTTAATTGCTGAAATATAGGCATTGACTTACTGTCTTGCAAGCCACCAGTAGTCATCTGTAATTGTACATGTATTGCATGGCTGGTTGTGTTATTTCATTCCTCAGTGATGGAAAAGCATCAGCCATGCAGATTTAAAAAATGTAGCTGCGGGGAATTATATGGTTGCACAGCGGTGCAATCTGCATCTGATTCAAATACTTCAAGGACACCATAAACACCACCACAACAGCTCAGCATAACCAGCATTATAGTCTAAAATCAACACGGAAGCCTGTGTGAAATCCTAACTACAGATATGACAAAGATGCAAATGAAGAAACAGAAAATAAACGATTAGCACTCCCATTGGGATCATTTTCATCAGGTTTAATTCATGAGCACGAAAGAGAAACCAAAGCACTTTTACACTTGTGAATTAAAACTACAAATGCTCTCCCCCAGGCATGATATAACACATTCACAGAACAAGGTTATGTGGAAACAGTGGATACATTTAAAGGCAAAATACTGCAGATGCTGGAAATCTGAAATAAAAACCAGAAGTCACTGGGAATACTCAGAAAGGCAGGCAGCATCTATGGAAATAAGAAAGGGAGTTAACGTTTCAGGTTCTGACAAAAGCTCATTGACCTGAAACTACAGTGACTATCCAGCGTCTTGGGACGTCCTCCTGTCATGTCATTACAAATGTAATGGTGTTGCTGTTGTTGTTGCCTGACCTGCTGACTGTTTCCAGCGACTTCTGTTTTCACATCAGTGGATGCGTTGCTGTTATCCTAAATAGTAGCATTACACACATCCCTGTTTGCAATACATCTTGTAAGATCATCCATGGAGCCATCTCCTATCACCTTGTTAGCAAACAACTGCAAAAATGTTCCCCTGATGATAATTTGCAGTATTTATCAACGTTATTACCTAATTAAGAAAGTAAAAGTATTTTGCAGATTTTAACCTTGAATTTCCCTCAAAGATATACTTCTAAATTTTGGAGGGAGTCCCCACTCATATTTCTTCATTTAAAATATCCAGATACAGTAGTTAGACCCCAATGTGTTCAATTCATTGCAGTTATTACAGTCTAAATTGTATTGGGATGCACTGCTCAGCCATGGAGTTAATACAAGTGTTTACATTTGTGACCCAAAACAATGGCAAAGAAACCTTTTTCTTGTGGTTAAAAACTAAAAATTAATATCAGCACATTACATGATTCCTTTATTATTATTAACATTCGAACATCTCAATATGCTTCACAAAAATGCTGGACTGTTTAATCATTCACAAATAGCTATTTAGATCTTGGATGTACAGTACCTTGAACAGTGCTTCAACAACTGCCTCCATCATCCAGAATGGTCAGTCATATAATTCCAATAATAATAATAATCCATGCATTTGAAATAGCCATTTTCACGTCTTCTAGATATCTCAAAGAACTTCACAGAATATACTGTAAAGTGAATTGATTGTATATTTGTGGGCAAAATGCAGCAGCCAATTGCACACAGCAGAGTCCCACAAAGTCGTGGATTGAAATGACTAATTTATTGTAGTGTTTTTTTTTAGGGATTATTATTAGGCTTGTGGAGTAAGGAAATTTGCCCAAGGTTTCGCCTGGATTCAAACACAGGCCTCATGCTTGTAAGATGAGTGCTCTAACCACTGGATCTCCAGATATGGTTAAAATCCAGTAAGCTAAGTGCATTTTAAAAGTTTTGTTTTATAAACAATAGGATATAAGCACTTTGGACTTTTATTTTACCATGGGCAATTTTATGGATCTCTGCCTGTGGCACTATGCTGAACTAAAATAAATCAGACAAAATTATTTTTGAGACCAGCTTTCTTATCACATTAAAACATATTGAAAATTAATTTTAAAAAAATTATATTAACTTATTTTATTCAGTGTAGTCCTGTAGTGTATTGTTCAGAGCACTTGCCTCACAAGAAAGAGGACCCTGTTCCTCTGCGGGACGAAACCTGAGGCAAGTTTCCTTGTTCTACATGCCTGTTTAACTAACAGTACAAAAGGAACTTGGTTGTTAGTTAATTGGCAGGGTAATAATCCGATCAATCAATCAATCAATCAATCAAAGATAAATAGATAAATAGATAGATAATAATAATAATAATAATAATATGGTCACTCAATCCATGACTGTTTGTGGGACATTGCTGTATGCAATTAACTGCTGCATTTCGCCCACAAAATATACAGTCAATTCACTTTACAGTCTAGAAAGACATAAGGCACAATATCAAATGCAAGGACTATTATTATTGACCGCTTTGTTATTTGAAATTAATATTAGATACAGTAAATACAACTCAGTCGTGAGTTCCGTTGTGCAATGGCTGATGTGGAACAGGGACTTGTTCAACTCATACAATAAGGGCTGAGGTAGAGGTTAAGCTGAAAGTACATTGTTGGAGCAATTCAGAACCAAACTTACCTGCTCCTGCTTTAAATCACCTGTTCTAGGAATATGTGGTGCTGATGATAAGATTATTATTTGCCTCGCACTTGTTGCAAATCTTTCATTGTGTGCCTGGAATGGTATATTGTACAATTGGAGTTTCCTTACAATGAATCTTCCCATTGTAAGCACAGAATGGAAGATTTGCAACACTAAATGAACAGCAGATGTGCTTAAACTACAATCCAATATTCCTAATTGTTTATAGCACAGAAGAAAGCCATTTGGAGCATTGCTGCTGTCCGTTCCCGTAGTGAAGTTACTGACTCTAATCATATTCCTTTGCTCCTTTCCCATTCACTTTAATATTATTTTTCCTCAAAAACACCAACCCATCCACAATGCTAGTGTGACACTTCATATATTCAACAATTATGGGTCTTCTGTCAAATTATGGGCACTTTTGTCTATTGGCTTCCGCATTTGACCACAAAACACACACTCAGTGCACTTTGCTGTAATGCAATTATGGAGTGCTGTTGCATATTGGTTAGAGCAATCGCCTCGCAAGCAGGAGGACCTGCATTCACTTCCCGGCAGGGCGAAACGTTAGGCAAGTTTTCTTACTCCACACGTCTCTGTTTACCCAGTGGTAAGTAGGAACCAGTTTGTTAACTCAATTGGTGGATCACTTTTCTGGGGTAATAATCCCTTAAAAAAATCTAAATAATAATCAATCCATGAATATTGTGCTCAATTGGCCGCCGCGTTTGCCCACAGAATATATAGCCAATTCAATTTACAGTATATTTCATGAATGCTTTGAGAAGTCGTGAAGACATGATAAGGTGGTATATGAAATGTAAGGATTATTATTATTTACAAATTATAAGTATAAGGCTACATAACGCCTGAAATGGGCACTAATTGATGGACCGTCTGGCCAGATAACGTAGATAAAGCAGAACAAGCAGCTAGAGCAAAACTATATATGCTGGAGACAAATGATGAGACAAGATGACATGCTAAAAGGTATGATTTTTAAGCTTAAGCCTATATAAAGGCTGAGCAAAAGATAAAGCTAGGAGTCCCAGTGACCAAAGTCAGAAGAGTCCTTCTCTGACTCCAGGCAGCTGCAACCCGATTCTCCCAAGGTTCTGCACTGTTGCTTGCTCAAGTTCAGAAATATATTTAAGAGTCTCATGCCACCTCCTGACATAAAAGGTGCAATAGTATTATCTTTAATTGTAGTATATTTGTACCCTGACCTCACATACACTTGGAACCGACAGAATTGGGTCCAAGCCAAGGTCCAAATTACAGAGCTGAAATGACACAGTGAAATCCCAAACCTATTCCTTTATTGCTTACCATCTTTTTTCTTGATGATTTTATTTTTCTTACCATGGGAGAAGGAAGGGAGGAACTGGAGAAAGAGAAGATGTGGAAACCCGAGAGAATGCCAGAAGCACAGGAAAATATAACAGCAGTCAATAAATTCTTCAACGGTAACAATAAACGCAAATGAACTTGTTGGGTGTGATTGTCATTAATTCCCTACCGACTATTTTTGAATATTAAAACGTTTGGATTTCTTTCCATGGATGTCGTAAACTCATAGAAATCTAGGTGTTCTCAGAACAGCATCCCCCTGGGTCTTTCTGGAGAGACGTCAGCAAATAAACGGCACAGGCACTATAACACAAGCACATGCACAACATCAATCGCGTGGCATGAAGAAGCAAATCACAGGGTTATTGTTTAGTCACTGCCCTTGAACACAACACATTGCTTATATTGTCTATAAACGCAGCGCTTTCAGGCAGAAAGAACATCTCAAAGCGCTTTCTACCATATTATTCATTGTTGGCCAAGTTTGTTAGCAAAATGCCAGTTACCTTGGGGATAGCCTACACCCACGTTGTATGTAGCTATTGAGTTTGCCTGTTGCTGCAAGCAGAAGGCCTAAGTATGGTGGTGATGGCTTCATGGGCCTGGAGGTGAATTCTGGATGGAACTGTACTCCAACAAAATATGGGTGGCCTGAAAGAAGAAAAAAAAGGGAAATTTGAATTATAAAATTATACATACCAATATGTAATCCTATAATGCAGATAGTGTACAACAACAATGCGAATGCAAGCTCTTTTGTTCACGAGTAAACAAATGTTTTCTAATATTGCTTCGCAAAACTATCGAACAGATAGTTGACAATGCCCTTGTCGGGGAAAATGCAGCATCAATTGCATCTGAAGCGCTCTGAGACACCGTCCGGCGTGGAGGGCGCTATATAAATCGAAGTTGTATGTATGTATAAATTGTGACTTGTACCAAAATTAAACAAAGGGTTAATAATGGTCGTAGTACTTTTGTAAAGGAGCAACATCCATGACCACGCTTTGCTGACAAGTACATTCATTGATTATTGGCATTGTACTTTTTGAAGAAATAAAAATAAAACTTTCTGATAAACGCCCAGACCTGGCCCACTTTTTAAATGCTGGCCCACTTTTTTTTCCCTAAATGCTCTAGATCTGCTGCAGCTTCTCTTATGGCTTCAAAGTAGTATTCCGTGAGCAGATTACCTCAGATAAGCACCACAAAGAATGGGAATGTAAACTTTTTTCTCTCGCCCAAGAGTAAAAAGATTTTTCCTAATATTGCTTAAGTAAACTATCTCAACAGTTTTGAATGCAGAGATGATGCTTCAGATCGAATCTGAGAGGAAATTACTTCTTCCTTGTATTTATATGAATAAACCAGATTTTCTTTTGCAATTGGAATCACACTGACAACAAGAGATATGCATAATGAAGCAGAAAAGCAGCAGAAATCAATCTTTACCGATGAGCTTCCAGCTTTGATGTCCATGTTACTCCTCAAGCAATGAACAAAATCAGGAATCATTCAGTCTTTATTAGGGTCCGTCGATATGGAAATTTTCCGATTTAGATATATCGATGGGCTCATATTGAGATATACCGAAATATCGATATTTTCGGGTTTTTCGTACTGCGCATGCGCCTGCATTCGGGGTGCGCGCGCATTCGGGGCCTATCTCCTCAGGAGGTAAATATCTTTCTCTCTCTGTGTCTCTCACTCTCTCCATCTCTGTATTTTTCTGTCTGTGTCTCTGTGTCACTCTCACATCCCCCCATCTCTAGCTATCTGTATATTATCACATCCACCCTGTCTCTCTCCCCACCCCTGCTCCCCGCTGCCATCTCTCTCCCCCCCCACCGTCTCTTTCCCCCTCCCCCCCGCCGTCTCTCTCTCCCCCCCCCCGCCCCCACCCCCCCCGCTGTCTCTATCTCTCCCCTAACCACCCCCCCGCCATCTCTCTCTCCCTCCCACCCACCCCCAGCCGTCTCTCTCCCCCCCACACCCCCCAGCCATCTCTCTCCCCCACCCCCAGCCGTCTCTTTCCCCCTCCCCCCGCCATCTCTCTCTCTCCCCTCCACCCCCCACCGCCGTCTCTCTCTCCCCCCTAACCCCCCTCCGCCGTCTCTCTCTCCCTCCCACCCACCCCCAGCCGTCTCTCTCCCCAACCTCCCAGCCGTCTCTCTCCCCAACCCCCCAGCCGTCTCTCTCCCCCTCACCCCCCCCAGCCTTCTTTCCCCCCCCCCCCCACCCCTTGCATACCTGTATATTGTATTTGAGGACTATGAATACAATATGGCGGCTTTGCACCTCGGTCTGTGCATTGTGTATAGAGATGAGCATTCTGGGTCTTGTAGTTCAGTGCTCGCATTCCGATTTTTTACCTCGATATATCGAGAAATCGATATATCGATATTTTTGAAATGTCTATATCGGTGTATCGATATGAAAATTATATCGGATTTTAGCGATATATCGATATATTGCCGGACCCTAGTCTTTATGAAGTTGGCAGGTTAGAAATATTCATTCATTTAACATTCTCTTCAAAGTGCATCTTGCTCCACACCAGTAAAAACATAGTTTTCTACTTGTATGATGCAGGTTGCAAATTGTCGTTGTAGGTCCTGCTTGAATGGGGAATCACTTGATTTGTATCTTAGAAATTTCAACAACATGATAAAGCTCAATGTCAAATATAAGGATTATTAAGGTTATTAACCCTAACCCTAACCAGAATTAAAACATCTGCCATGATCTAATAAAATGGCAGTACAAGCTCAAAGGACTAAATGGCCTACTTCTGTTCCTGAATGTAAATCCAGATTGGTTAAGTCCAAATAGAAACCCACTCTTGATCACTGACCAGCAAGTTGGAAATAAGATAGCTGCCTTTACACAACTCTACAATAGTTTAGAGTATAGTATAGAGTTTCGGTATAATATGGGGCACAGTAGTTTAATAGCAAGAGAACTGGGTTCCTACTTACTGCTAGGTAAACAGACACATGTGTATAACAAAAATGTTGGAGAAATTTTTGTTATACACATGTGTCTGTTTACCTAGCAGTAAGTAGGAACCCAGATGTTAAGTCATTTGCCTGATTGCTTTCTGCCTAATAATACCTAAAAACTATTTTTTTTAATCAATAATAATTTGGTCATTTAATCTATGAGTGAGGGACACGGCTGTGCGCAATTGGCTGCTGCTTTCACCCCAAAAATGTAGTCTATTCATTTTACAGTATATTCTATGAAGTACTTTGAGACATCTTGAAGATGTGATACAGCGCTATATCAAATGCAAGGATTATTATCACTGCAGTGACTCCACGCAATGATTTTCAAATGAGGATAGTAGTGATTTGCATACACCAAAACAAGATTCACTCTCAGACTCAATCATTCTCTAAAAAAAGTTCGTTAAAAGACAATGTCGAATAAATATTTACTGCTGGTGGTGATGTTGAATTTGAGCTACTTTCCAATAGCTCAAGTTTTTGACCTGTGATTTGACGACAGTTTCAAAAAGGTCGTTAAATGCAGGTGTCTGCAAAGATTGGAAAAAGTCTTGTTCTGACTTGGTCAGCTAGAAGATAGTGTTAGAATGGGTATTCCACATACACGTTTCTCATCACTAGTTGTTTTTGTTCACTATTGCAAGTTCCAGTGGAAGATAATTTGTTTGGTGATGTTCCAATCTACATTGAGTAGGATAGTAATCCTTTCATAAAAAAACTAAATTATGTTGAATTTCTGTGCAGCTAAACACACACATATATATATAAAACATTTCTTGCTATTAATGAGCTGCGTGTAGTATTCAAAATCATTACATAAAGGAAACATTCATATAAACTTGCAGTATTTTATTATTACGCCATTGCTTTGATGGAAATTGCATTCAATTCATTAACATATATATTGGGGTCTATCACAAGCCTTTTGCTGATAGTTACTTGTTTATAATGGGATTTCACATGGGAAAAATACACATAGAACAGATACGCAGCACATCAACTGCACATTACTAAACAAGCATCAGTGCCAATTGTTATAAACTGTAAAGTCAATTATGGAGACATTTGGAATTATAAAGAAATAAAAATTGTACCTAAGGCAAACAATCACCATATTAAATATCACCAAATTGCATTTAATAGGGAATTCACATAAAATAACAAAAACAACAACAAAATTCCATTTATATAGTACTTTCATGTCGGGAGGACGTCCCAAAGCGCTGAACAGTCAGGTCGAGACCCGAGCGGGGGGTGGAGGATCAGGGTAGGGGGAAGGGGAAGGAGAGTGGGAGAGGGGGAAGAGTAAGGGGGGGAGCGGCCTTGAAGGAGGAAAGGAGGAAGCAAGGCGGAGGGGCTGTGGGATGGAGTTCCACAGTGTGGGAGCAGAGCGGCTGAAAGCCCAGCTGCCGATGGTTGGGCGGTTAGGGCGGTGGACGCGGAGCAGGCCAGGGCCTGCCGAGTGGAAGGGACAGGCAGGCTGATAGGGAGACAGCAGGTCAGAGAGATAGGCGGGGGCAAGGCCGTGAATGGCCTTGAAAGTGAGAACAAGGATCTTGAATTCGATCCTCTGGGTGATGGGGAGCCAGTGGAGATGGGCGAGGGTGGGAGTGATGTGGTCGCAAAGCCTGGTATGGGAGAGTACACGAGCTGCAGACTTCTGAATGATCTGCAGCCTGTGAAGGGAGGAGCTGGGGAGGCCGAAGAGGAGAGAGTTCCCGTAGTCGAGCCTGGAAGTAATAAAGGCGTGGATGAGAGTTTTGGCATAGTGGGGGTTGAGGTAGTGGCGGAGTCTGGCAATATTACGGAAGTGGTGGAAGGCTGTGCCAATCATGGAGTGGATGTGGGAGAGGAAGGACAGTTCGGGGTCGAACAAGACGCCCAGATTCCTGATTGGCTTCTAGGGTTGGAGAGAGCAGCCTTGAATGCTGATGTTGTCAGCGCCTGAGGTGTGGAGGCGCTGATGTGAGCCAATCAGGAGGGCTTCCGTCTTGTTGACGTTGTGTTGTAGGAAATTTGTCCTCGTCCAGGACTCAATGTTGGACAGGCATGTAGTCAGAACGCCAGTGGTCCTGGAATCGAGGGTTGACATGGATAGGTAGAGTTGGGTGACATCCGCATACATGTGAAAATTTACCCCATGTCTGCGGATGATGTCACTCAGTAGGAGAGTGTAGATGTGAAGAGCAGGGGGCCAAGGACAGAGCCCTGGGGAATGCTGCATGTGACTGTGCGGGGGCTGGGGGAGAAGCCGTTGGAACAGACAAAGTGAAGGCGGTGGGAGAGGTACGACCGGAACCATTCAAGGACAGAGTCTTGCAGGTTGAGGAGGGAGGAGAGATGGTGGAGGAGGATAGCGTGGTCCAACAAATAAATGTTTAGGGGGTGACAAGCGGGGAGAAAGAAGAATCACTGAGTTTTGCACAAAGCATGGTCAAAAAGATATGATTTTCAAAAGGTTAGTTTCCACATTACCATTTTGGTATAGACACCACTTCTGTAATGACATTTAGCATCTTGGCATCAGAAAAATTGGCACTGGAAGGTGCTGCTCACTGTGGGTGAGTTCACTATATAAGGCTTGTGTTCATGGGCTGCCAGACAGGTCTGCAGTAAGATTCCTTTATCTTACTTACAGAAGCTGATGAGAGTAACTTTTTCATTATACTATAAGAACAACAAAAACAAAATAACATTTGTATAGGGCTTTCACATGGGAGGATGTCCCAAGGGGCTGGGACAGACAGTATTTTGGACCCAAGCTGGGGGTAGAGATTGGGAGAGTAGAGGGCAGGGGTTAGAGATTGGGAGAGTGGAGGGCTGGGGGTAGAGATTGGGAGAGTGGAGGGCTGGGGGTAGAGATTGGGAGAGTGGAGGGCAGGGGAGAAGTTTGATCAAAGGCATGGTCAATGAGTAGGGCCTTGAGGTGGATCTTGGAGGAGGCAAGGGATGGGGGGAGGCGGGGAACTATGGGATGGAGTTAATAACAAACCTTGCATTTGATATAGCGCTTTCCACATCTTATCAACGTCCCAAAATGCTTCACAGAATATACTGTAAAGTGAATTCACTGTATATATTTGTGGGCGAATCGCGGCAGCCAATTGAGCACAGCAGTGTCCCACACACAATCGTGGATTGAAATGACCAATTTTATTATTGTGATTTTTTTGGAGGGATTATTATTAGGCCTGTGGAGTAAGGAAACATGCCCAAGGTTTCGCCCTGACCTGCCTGGATTCGAACACAGGTCTCCCCAGCTTGGTCTCCCCAGCTTGCAAGTCAAGTGCTCTAACCACTGAGCCACAGGAGAGATTTGTAAGCATAGGAGTGATGACCATTTTTAAAGGTATGGGAAATGGTGCCAGTGGACAGGGAGAGATTGATGATATCTGTTATTAGATGGGCAAGGAGGTGGAGCTGGGAGGTAAGGTGAGGGGTAGGGATGGGGTCAAGGGAGCAACAACAACAACAACAAAAGTGCAGTTGTAGAGCGTTTTTCATGTCAGGAGGACATCTCAAGGTGCTGAACAGTTATTGTTTCAGACCTGAGTTTGGAATACGGAGGGTGTAGGGAAAGGGGATTTGGAGTGATTGAAGGGATCGTCGAAGAGCAGGGTCTTGAGGCAGGATTTGAAGGAGGCCAGGGAGGGGGCAAGGCAAAGGGACTGCAGATGGAATTCCAGAGCAGGTGGTAGGTTTCATGTGGTGATGAATGAGGAGTGGGAGACAGGTTTGAAGATGTAGAGGGAGGATGGGTAACGGCCAAGGTGAGAGTGTGACATGGGGAGAGAGTAATAGACAGAAGAGCAGAGGCAACTGAGCGGATCTCCTCAACTTTGGATTTGAGGAAGTCCAGCGTCGTCTCGCAGTTGGCATTGGAGATGCCAGCTATGAGATGGGCACATTATACTGACTAAACAAGAGCTAGAGACTTTTTAGTTTGTATTCACAACCAAAGTGAGCTGGAGAGGAACCTCAAAAGCTCAATTCCTTTGGATGATTGACATCTCTCAGGTACTCATCTTATTCTAAAGAATTGTTGGAATTCCTATTCCTAAGAAACATAATTTCAGTACCTCTTCCACAACCAAAATGTATATTCTCTTAGCTAGAATTCTCTTAGCTATTATAATCCCTACTTCAATTACGGCAATTGAGATAATCGAGAGTAAATCTTCATATCTATTTTATTGCAAAAAATAAAAAGCATCACATACATAGACTTCCCTGGGGTTAGAAACATGGCTGTTTTGCTATCCAAGCAGGTTTACGAGTGGAACAGAAATCACAGCATAAATTTCTTGCCTAATTGATTGGTTGACCTGCAGTCAAATGATACAACACTGGGCTTGTCTCTGAGGTGACTAAGTCTTCTCTGGAGGATGTTCTTTCTACTATTACATCTGACTCTCATTCAAAGGTAGCATCAATGAAATATAATAGTATCATTCCACATTACAACAACAACAAAATTACATTTATAGATCACCTTTCATGTCGGGAGGACGTCCCAAGACGGAATAAGTTGATAAATTAATGTAGAATTATGCTATTATTTAAACTGTATGAAAACGTTTTGCTAACTTGTTAAAGGTGAAATATGGAAAAAGACTTCCAGGTGACATCAAGGATAATAAAAAATACTTTATAACTCCATCAAACTACAGTGGTAAAGAGTAAGGTGTATTAAAACAGAAGATTGGGGCTTTGCAGAACTGTTAAATTAATATTTTGCTTCAGTAATCACAATAAAGAAGAGTGATGTCGGGTGAACAGGGAAACTGGAGGCTAGAGTAGGTTGTGAAGCTTAAAGATCTCAATACAGTATAGTATAATGGTTTCCACACTAGGTTATTGAAATAAGTGAAGGTATTGTAAATGCCTAAGATATGCCTAAGTTCATAGCTCCATGCATTCATACAATATACAGTCACTACACCTCACAGTAAAATCCCGTCAAGCACTTTGAGATAACTCGATGACTGATAAGTCTAGCTGACATATTGGTTCGGTTTGGAAGCACTCTCATCTCTGAGTCAGACAATTGTGGGTTAAAGCCATATATATATCTTCTCTTCATAACGAACCACACACCATTGTTGGAGGTTCCATCGTTTATATGAGATATTAAGAACTCAGGTTGTATCTAGATGTTCTGGTGGATGTTAAAGATCCAACTATTCTAGGCACTATTCAAAAACAGCAAGAATTTTCGCCCAATGTCTTGGCCAATAATCCTCCAGATAAATCGGTTGTTCATTTCAAGACTGTCTGTGGGTCATTGCTGCATTCAACTGAGTTCCCTCCCTGCCTACAAATGCACACATTCACTACACTTGGCAGCAAATGCCTCTAAAGCTCTTTGCAGCATTTTGACATTATAGATGCTAAATCAAAAGCAAGAATAATTACATTTCCAAGCTTGCCAATGTAACCAATGTAATGTATAATGTCACTACGTGAGTCAGTATCAAACTTGTAGAGAGGAGAGCAGAAATTTGCAAAGGCAAGTAGACAGATTAAATATGTGGGTTGAACTAGGCAATATAGAATTTAACAACTTGAGGCAAAGAGTGACACACTTAATTACTTCCAATTGAAGTAATATGAATTACTTCCAAATTTCACAAGCATTAGAACTCCAGATTTTTCCCCAGGAATTGACATATAATGGCCTTAGATGCTAACAATTTTTTTTTTTTCCAGATTTATCATCCAAGAATGCAGTATTTTCAAGCTTTTTCTGTTTGCCTTTTACAGAGATAGTTACCGTATATCTGCGTATAAGGCGCACTTTTTTTCAGGTCGGAAGATCTCGAAAGTTGGGGGTGCGCCCTATACGCAGGTACAAGAAATTTTGAGCCTCGGAAATACAGTAAACAGGAGGGGCGGCCAGCGCGCTGTCAGCCGGGGTTTGGTCAGTGTCCGGCGGGGGTTGGGAGGAGCGGGTGACGGGACTTCAGCCTCGGCCGCCCGGGCAGCGGCAGCAGCAGCGGACTTCAGTGCTGTGCTTACCTTCTGCCGAACCCAGTCTGCCTGCCTCACTCCCTGCCGCTCTCTCTCCCTCCCTCCCTGCCTGCCTGCCGGCCTGCCTCTCTCCCTCTCTCTCTCCCAGGCTGCCGGCCTGCCTCTCTCCCTCTCTCTCTCCCGGGCTGCCGACCTGCAGCTCTCCCTCCCTCCCTCCCGGGCTGCCGACCTGCCACTCTCCCTCCCTCCCTCCCTGCCTGCGTGCCTGCCTGCCTCTCTCTCTCCCAGGCTGCCGGCCTGCCGCTCTCCCTCCCTCTCTCCCTCCCTGGCTGCCTGGCTCTCTCTCTCCCTACCTACCTGTCTCTCCTGTCTCTCCTCCCTTCTGCCGGCAATATCATTGAAAATGCTTCCATTTTTTTTCACCAAGAAAAGGTCAAAAACGGGGGGTGCGCCTTATACGCGGGTGCACCTTATACGCGGAGATATACAGTAAGTGCCAGGTTTCAACACTGACAATAACTGCTAGGCTCCAATAATAGACAGTTGTTGACTCCTTACACAATATTTGTTACAGGCTCATAAAACCAGTGTAATTAATGGTATTTCCAATTTTAAGGGCATAATAAAAATACTGCTGATTTGGTAATCAATGTATGACAGATGCAGTGTCTGTTGTTAACAGTAGTTTAGTGGGAAAATGCAGCCCTGTCGTGCATTAACCTGAAGTTATGATGGCAAATTAATCTTAGATGTAAATTTCATGAATACTGAAACTCTCATTATATTGAGTTCTTCAATAGCACCAATGTTCCTTAGCAATACCCGCAGTGAGCTCCACATTTGAGTCCCCTGCTGATGGTTTGAGTTTGCTTCCCGTGGAGGATTTCGCACCACTTGTGATGGCAACTTGATTTTTCAAAATGTCAAAGGCAAAAATACCATTGAGTATGCATTTCCAGCAAAATAATTTACTGATTATAATTGTATTACACAAAGGCTGGCAAACTGTCAATTTACATCATGCTGAGCTGCAAATTGACTGCACGTATTCTGTAACAGAAGTCAAAGTCTATGCAAGGCAACCTGGAGATTGTGTGCAACTGCACTTGCAAACATCATTATTAGATCTAAGGTCCTATCCACATCTAATACAGTATTGAATAGTAGTTCAGCAGGATGCTACTACCAATATGCTACTATCAAAATTTCACCCACAAAATACACAGTCAATTCACTTTACAGTATGAGTCAACTCTAAGTGCTTCTGTTACTTTATCTCATTGAGGAATCTTTGTGGGAAAGGAACATGAATTTCAGAAGTCTGGATAGTATGCATTTATGAAGGGTAGACTTGGGAAGTCCGGTGAGCAGAAAGTTGGTGTAACTAATCCTGGACGGGATGAATAATACTAAACCTAGCATTGTATATTCTATCGATGAAATACGGCAGCCAGTTGTGCACAGCAATGTCTCACGAACAGCCATGAAGTGAGTGACAAATTTTATTTAAAAATTTGATGATCAGAAATTCTCCTTCTCTTTTCAAATAGTGGCAGGGGATCTTTAATGTCTACCTGAACAGGTAGATGCGACCTTGGTGTAACATCTCATCCAAAGGATGGCACTTCTGACAATGCAGTACACCCCCAGAATTATACTGAAATGTCATCTTAGATGATGTGATTCCAAGTCCCAACGTTGGGATTGAACCCACAATCTTCAGACTCAGAGGCAAGAGTTCGCATGGATAAGGATCTCGCCAGCCTGAGGGGGCAGGTAGTGGTGAAGGCAGGCAATGTTGCTGAGCTGGTAGAAAGCTGAGCAGGTCAGATGCGAGTTGAAAGGAAAGTTGGGAGTCGAACAAGCCACAGAGATTTTTGCACTGGCTCGGTGAGGTAGAGTGTGTCTCAGGCAGAGTCCATATACATTGAGAAGGCACTGACATGAATCAAAACAGGAGAGCTTTTGTCTTGTCAACATTCAACTGAAGCAAGCTCTCATCCAGGACTAGATGACTGACAGGAATTACAGGCCATATTGAGCTTGTTGGTCTCTGTCAGGGTTGCATGTGGAGGCTAAATTTGCCTTGATTTTCTAGGGTTAGGGAGTGGGAAACCACAGTGATGAATGGAATGCTGTAGGCTCAGATGCAATGTGCTCTGTTGGAACCAGCAGTTAGTATGACAGGTGTTGCTCAGATAGCCACAGTCTCACTGTCAGCATCTGCCCATCATCTGGCACATTAGTTGACAAAAAGCCCCGATGCCTTTCAACTCACTCAAGTGAAGCTAGCTGTTGAGTTGGCAGCCCTCACGGCCCTATGAATAGGGTTGTAGATTACAGACCAGGAACTATTTGGTTCAAATACTGGTCCATGCTGAGTTTGCTGGTCTTAGCCGTGTTTGTTGGGGAAGCTACTTCACCCCGGTCCTCAGGTCCCACTCTCGGACCATGTGCAATATGTGTGGGATGTAAAATATGCTCAGCTGCTGGGAATAGTAAGCTCTGCATGGTTGTATGGCCCATTACAGTGAAGTGGCCAGCTGGCACTCACTGCTAAGGCTCACACATGACTAATAGCCACTTGAGATAGAGTACTGGAAAACATCCAGCTCAGATTCATGATAGTGCAGACACCATCAGGCATTTAAAGCAGAGAGATTTATAGTCAAACACAAGTGACAATGGTGGCAAAGACATAATTGATAAAATGCATTCCCTGCTTTTCAATCGCTCTTTTAAACCTTTATTTTGCAGTCAAATCACGGAGGAGAAACTATTCTATGTGCCTTCGTTAATTTTGTTTTTCAAGCAGTGCCCACAATAAAACCCACAGGACATTAAGAACAAGAACCAGTGGAATCGAATATTCTCTTTGAGAAAGTTCATTTACTAGGCACCTATCCAGCTGCTCAGTGCATTCTGAGGCCTGAAGTGAATGCTCCTGAATGATTAAGCACAACACCATAACTTATCATTCAAAGCTGCCTAAGGGGTGGGAGGGAAGGATGGGGCGCGGAATGCAATATCTGCATTTCCTATGCAGTGCAATAAACTTAAACATTATCCGTCCAACAACAACAACAACAACAACAAATTACATTTATAGAGCGCCTTTCACGTCGGGAGGACGTCCCAAGGCGCTGCACAGGAGGCGTGTGACCCGAGCTGGGAGGGGAGTGTTTGGGAAGGGGTGAAACACGAAGGGAGGTAAAAGAGTTCGGGGTGGAACAAAAGGCACGATCGAAGAGGAAAGTCTTCAAACCGACCTTGAAAGAGGAAAGGGAAGAAACTAAACGGAGGGATTGAGGGATGGCATTCCATAGGGTGGGAGCGGAGAAACTGAAGTTTCAAATGTCAAACCAGTAAAACATTAAGATGCTCCTGACTTCTGTAAGTTACAGCTGCATATTTTCTGAATTTGTTTTTCTGATTGTCGGCACAGATTTTATGCATTACAAACTAAACCAGGTCTTGCAGCTCCAACATGGCACATTAATGGATTTTCAAATTGCCCGTGGAGATGCAAGCTGACCACCTGGTTCCTTAATTTATGGAGCTGGCGTAAAACGCACACAAAATTTATTACAGCAAATTCCTGATAACTTGACCCTGGCCTAACTTGTCACAACTATTTAAGTCATCCTTCTGTCAATCTCCTGGCTGCATTTATATATATATTTAGACATATGACTAACACGCCACTCAGGTTAACTCACCATTAAAGCCCATCGGGAATTTACTAGATTTTAAAATATGAAGAGTCACAATCAGTGAAGCTTATACTTCTGGAAATGGGTCAAGATACAAAATTAATTGTCAAGTGAAAATGTTTTTCCATCTGTTGGTTAATATTTCATTTTATTTGCTGCAGAAGCGTTGGGGAAAGGCGCTACAAATGTAATTTTGTTGTTCTTATACATTTTTATTCAATGTAATTTCTGGGCATATTTCTGAGTTCACAAAGCAGTTTAAATTCATTTATTTCCTGTTACTTTAATTTTACTGCACGATGAAAGGTACTATTGTTATTTTGTGTGGAACTTTATGGCACCTCTCGAATTGTCTCCCACTCCCGATCATCACCATGGTACACAACTCGCCTCTGCTCCCTCAAGAGCCAAGTGCGAGCAGTTGAACGCACCTGGCTCAAATCTGGCCTCACGGTCTACCAGCAAATCTGGCTGGACTGCATCAAATTTTACCGCTCCGCCCTTGCCACCGCCAAATCAGCCTTCTATTCCAGGATAATCCTGGAAGCGAAGGACAGCCACCACCTCCTCTTCGCCACCACCAACCAGCTCCTCCGCCACCCCCCACCCCCCGCCTCGCTTCGCAGATCCTCTCCTCTAACGCACGTTGTGAGGAGATGCTGGACTTTCTTGAGTCCAAAATTGAGAGAATCTGTTCTGCGGTTTCCTCCCCCCATCTTTCCTCCAACTCCGCCCTTCCATCCGTTACCCCACCCCCCACCCACCCTTCTTTTCACACTTTCAGCCCCACCTCCCTGTCCTCAGTCACAAGAACAATCACTTCCATGAAACCCACCACGTGCTCACTGGACCCCATCCCCACCCCCCTCCTCCGCACCCAGCTCCACCTCCTGGTCCCACTCATCTCTGACACCATTAACCTCTCCCTTTCCTCAGGCACCGTCCCCACCTCCCTTAAAACAGCCACCATCACCCCTATCCTGAAAAAACCCTCCCTTGATGCGTCGCAGCTTTCAAGCTACCGACCCATCTCCAACCTCCCGTTCCTTTCTCAGGTACTTGAAAGAGTGGTTGCCTCCCAGCTCCGCTCTTTCCTTTCAACTCACTCACTCCTTGAACACCTCCAATCAGGTTTCCGCCCTGCTCACAGCACGGAAACTGCCCTGGTCAAGGTTACAAACAACATCCTAACCGCCTGCGACCAGGGCTCCCTCTGCCTCCTCGTCCTCCTTGACTTGTCTGCTGCGTTCGACATAGTCGATCACACTATCCTCCTCCAACGCCTTTCTTCCCACCTCAACCTTCAAAGCACAGTCCTTCAATGGTTCCACTCCTACTTGACCCACTGCCTACATTTCGTATCCTCCAATAGTTTTTCCTCAAACCCCCGTACAGTCTCTCATGGCGTCCCCCAGGGCTCTGTCCTTGGCCCCCTCCTTTTCACCATATACATGCTCCCTCTGGGCAATGTCATCCGCAAACATGGGGTAAACTTCCACATGTATGCAGACGACACCCAGTTGTACCTCTCCGCCTCATCCCTCAACCCCCAGACCATCGATGTTCTGACAGCATGTTTGTCCGACATCAAGTCCTGAAATAAACAAGGGACAATTTCCTCTAATTGAACGTGAGCAAGACCGAAGCCCTCCTGATTGGCTCAAGCCAGCGCCTCCGCACCTCGGGCGCTGCCAGCATCAACATCCAAGGCTGTACTCTCCACCTCACAAAGCCAGTCGGGAACCTCGGCATCACGTTCGACCCCAAACTCTCCTTCCTCCCCCACATCCGCGCCTTGACCGGCACCGCCTATTTCCACCTGCGCAACATTGTCAGGCTCCGCAACTATCTCACTCCCCACGCTGCCGAAACACTCATGCACGCGTACATCACCTCACGGCTGGACTATGGGAACTCTCTCCTTGTTGGCCTCCCCAACTCCTCCTTTCACAGGCTGCAGATCATCCAAAACTCTGCAGCCCGTGTACTATCCTGCACCCGCCTCCGCGACCACATAACCCCCACCCTCGCCCGTCTCCATTGGCTCCCCATCCCCCAGAGGATCGAGTTCAAGATCCTCGTCCTCACCTTCAAGGCCTTACACGGCCTTGCCCAGCCCTATCTTTCTGACCTACTCTCCCCCTACAAGCCTAACCGGACCATCCGTTCAGCAGGACTTGGCTTGCTCCAAGCCCCCCACCCGAACCGCCCTACCGTTGGAGGCCGGGCCTTCAGTTTTTCCACTCCCACCCTTTGGAACTCCATCTCCCAATCCCTCCGTCTTGTTTCCTCCCTTTCCTCTTTCAAGGCCAGTTTGAAGATTTTCCTTTTCGACCGTGCCTTCTGTTCCCCCTCTAATTCTTCGACCTCCCCTACGTTTTTTACCCCCTCCCGAACACTCCCCTCCCAGCTCGGGTCACACGCCTCCTGTGCAGCGCCTTGGGACGTCCTCCTGACGTGAAAGGCGCTCTATAATTGCAATTTGTTGTTGTTGTTGATGTTGAACGATAGGCAGAATTTTTAATAGAAGACTAACTGTACCCGTTGCAACCACACTTGCAACCAAAGAATCCAATATGGAATGTAGATTGACATACAGACAGACATTTCATCTTTATTTATACTCGTCTGGGTGGACTCCTGTGGGAGGACTGATTTTGGCTGTATTGTTCTTTGAGTGGTCAACTCATTTTGGTGTGCTGTTGTTGTCCTTTCAGCATTGAAGTGCAGCCATGCTGTTCATTGTTCTTCAGTTTCATTTAATGGACATACTCTCTTTTGTTCAGCATTTTTACTTATCCTTGAAAGGTTTGATACTTTAGGTATCTTTATACTGATGAATACAACTGTATAATTTATAATTGCTGGGACGTCCTCCCGATGTACAAGGGGTTTTAAAAATATAATTTGTTTGTTGCTGCAGCTGAGCTTTAACTTTTTTTTCAGCGCCTTGTGATGTCATCCTGACGTGAAAGGCGCTAGAATTTTGTTGTTGTGGTGACTGTGTTCTTTAGTTTTGTTCCAACTGCTGCCTGACTACATGCATGCTCTGTGACGCATGTTGTCACAGTGCCACTTTGGCTCAGGGGTCACCAGGTATAACTGCAGCGACTGCAAATCTGAAATACATTTTAGGTCATAAAGCATGATCGATAAGGAGATAAACAAATATGCTTATGTCAATCCCAGATGCAAGACCTTTCTGGTGAGGTATAAATCATGTCTCCATGTCAATCGGTTAATGAGATCCTTCTTGAAGCGCACACAGATGGACGGACAGACAGAAAGACATTGTCGTTTTATTAGGCGACATATTGTTGCCTAAAATGAGTGAGACCAGGATTATTGAAGTCCTGTAGCTCAGTGGTTAGAGCACTTGCCTTCCAAGCGAGAAACCTGGGTTTGATTCCACACAGGGCAAAACCATGGGCAACTTTCCTTACTCCACATGCCTGATAATTATCCCTAAAAAAAATGGTAATTTCAATTCATGCCTGTCTGTGAGACACTGCTGTGTGCAATTGGCTGCTAGGTTTCGCCCATATGCATACAGTTAATTCACTTCACAGTACAGTATATTCTGTGAAGCGCTTGAGACATCTAGAACAGTGGTTCTCAACCTTTTTCAGTAATGTACCCCTTGTTAATTTTCAACATTATCGTGTACCCCTACCCAATCACACATACACACACACACCACCCCCCTCATTCCACTTTCATTTTATGACCAGGCTTTTCTTATATGACAAAATAACTAGCACATACAAAACAAGGGGAAGAACAATTAAATATACAATTTGGAAGGCTATAAAACACTAAATAAGAGAGCTAAATAAATCAATATACCGCTTCCTGTACCCACTGAAAGTAATTTTGTACCCCCTGGGGTACATGTATCCCTGGTTGAGAACCGCTGATTTAGAAGACATGAAAAGTGCTATATCAAATGCAAGGATTATTATTATTATTCTGACACACTTCCCAAAGTCCTTTTTCCCAAAACATTAACAATATTGCAGTACATTGATGCACACAATTGGCTCCCACGTTTTGTCCACAAAATATACAGTCAAGTCACTTTACAGTATATTCTGAATTGCCTCACAGACGTGATAAGGCGTTATATCAACTGCAAGGATTGCTATTATTATTACATAAGGTTTCCTCCTCCACAAACTAATATGTCCCTGCAATACACACTAACAGTGACTTTCAGGGGCACACTACTCATTGCGCCATAGAGATCTAATAATAATAATAATCCTTGCATTTGATATAGTGCTCTTCACACCTTATCGACATCTCAAAGCGCTTCACAGAATATACTGTAAAGTGAATTGACTGTACATTTGTGGGCAAAACGCGGCAGCCAATTGTGCACAGCAGTGTTCCACAAATAGTCGTGGATTGAAATGACCAATTTTTATCATTGCATTTTTTTTGGACAGATTATTATTAGGCGTGTGGAGTAAGGAAACTTGCCCAAAGTTTCGCCCTGACCTGCTTGTATTCAAACACAGGTCTCTTTCTTGTACGGCGAGTGCTCTAACCACCGAGCTACAGGAGCTCCACATTGTACAAGAATTGTACACCAAAGATGTTCCAATATTATTAGAGCATGTTATAGTTCATCGGCTGCTTCAGAGCCATGAAATGATCATTATTGCCGGTGCCTGGTTATTGGCGATTGGTTTCCCATTACCGCTCAAGGAATCACTCAAGGAATCACTCGAAATGATCACGTATTGCTAATTCTCACACTCAGTACCAACGAATGTCACGTGTTCAGGCAATTTTCAGTAGTGATTAATTAATAGGGTCAAAAACGTGTTTTCCTCCCACTTTAAGCTAAAAGAAATGTGGATCCCTAAGGAGCCAATTTGTAATAGACTATTAAATTGACTTTAATATCCATCATACAACTTCATATATGTCAGGCAACACCAGTTGCGCATTTTACTTAATTCACTTTTTTATGGGGTAAACACTTTATTTAAGCAACTCCAAATTGTACACTATAGTAAAAGACCGTTAATCCAACACCTTCTGGACCTGGCCAATGCCCGTTTAAGCACCTGCCGGATATTCGGACGAAAACGCAAAAACATTTTAAAAAATAGATATATATTTGCAATGCATTTTTCCGGATAAATTCCGGTTAATCGAATACGGACCTTTTTTTTTGCGATACCGGTTATACGGAAGTTACGGTTGATCGGGTGCCGGATAAACAGGGTTTTGCTGTTTTTATATAGCAGAACATCTATAACATTCGATAACAACTTTTAAAAGGGAATTAGATCTTTATTTAGGGAGAACAGGTCTATTAGGCTATGGGGAGCGGGCAGGGCAGTGGGATTGAATCGCTCTTTTCAAAGAGCCGGCACAGACTAGATGGGCCAAATGGCCTCCTTTTGTGCCGTAAAATTCTATGAATCTATGAATCTCATGGCAAAATAGCTGAACATATAGCATTATAGATTTTGTTCAAAGAAATGGCAAGGAAATGGCTAAGGGGTTTTGGAAAAGAATTCCTGAGTTGTCCTGAGTTGAAAGATTAACCTCCAGTGATGGAGCTAGAGGAAGATATGTGAGAAGGAAGCCATTAATAGAATACAGGAAAGTCATATAATACAGAGAAAAGAAGTACCACTTGCAGAATACTGCACTGCAAACCGGTTCTGCTCTCCTCCATATCTCCCAAATCCTCCGCTCCACCATCAGTGGCCTTCAGCCACTATGGCCCGAAGCTCTGGACCTCCCTTCCTCACTCCCTTCGCCTTGCCCCCTCTCTTCCTAGTTTCAGGTCTCGGCTAAAGACCTTTCTGTTCGACTATGCCTTCGGTCTCCTTTCTCCCCCTCCCACTGACTCGGGCCTGGGATCCGTTATTGTGAAGCGCTCTGAGACGCTGTCTGGCATGGAGGGCACTATATAAATTGAAGTTGTTGTACTAAGATATAATATTAATGATAAAATATATAAACACAAAGGATAAACAAGGAAAACTAAGAATTGACTTAACACATAACAGGAAGAGATTAAAATGATGCTGTAGGAATTTCAATGTTTTATGGACTATTAAACTTCTAAATACAGTATATGAGGACAGCTGCATGAATCCATCCCTTTGAACATTATTCAAATAAATTTAGACTACAAATCTGGCCTTCTGAATAATCAGGTTTATAGATCAAATAATTAGGCAGTAAAATGCTTCAGAAAGCTATCATCTAAATAGCAACAGCAGACAACGTTTTCAACAGACATACGTTCTGCAAGACATATACTTCCAAAGCAATATAAATGTTGACATCATTCCCAAACATTTTAGTGAATGAACAATAATGCACCATTACTGCTTGAAACCTGGACTGAACTTGGATGTGGTTCCTGAATATCCAGTGCCTTGGGATATCCTCCTGATGTGAAAGGTACTGACAAATATACAGTCAAGTATATTCTATGAAGCGCTTTGAGACGCTGATAAGATGTGAAAAGCGCTGCATCAAATGCAAGGATTATTATTATTATATTTGTGCTGAAGAGCAGAATGAACAAATGGCACAAAGTAACCAATGTGTTTTTTCTCCCTGACCTTTTTTCACAGTTGCATGCTTCCAGGAATTCCAATTAGCTGCTTCATATATATCGCAAAATAAAACACATTTCTCAAATTGCGGACAGAATACAGCACCTTGGGATGGGGATGTCCTCCCGACATGAAAGCCACTATACAAAGGTCATTTTGTACTGTATTGCAAAGCAGCACATCGATTCTGCCTCCAGGGAGTTGTATATTCTGAGTTGTATATATACAGTACATGGAACTTTCAGTCTTAAGCTCTGAGATAGGTTTCCAGATGCATCACACAACAGGATGACAAAATAAAACCTCATCCTATTATCAAATATCTTATATTGAAACCTATTGTAAATTGGGAACATTTCACTACTTGTAGTTTCTGTTCACAGCTATAACTCTAAAGGAAAGTTGGTGGACCCAATCCAGAATTCAAGCCTGAATCTTGATTTTAGATTTCTTTGATAAGCTATGTCCTCTGATATGAGCCACATTGCCTTATTTGCTAACTTTTGATGTGCACTAATGTTGTTGCGTCTGACCAGTAGTCTTCTGCTGCAAATGGTGTGACAGCAGTTTTCCCTGACTGCATAATCTATTTTAATAATAATCCTTGCATTTGATATAGCGCCTTATCACCTCTTCGAGACGTCTCAAAGCATTTAATAGAATATACTGTAAAGTGAATTGACTGACACAGTAACTGTCCAGCGCCTTGGGACATCCTCCTGACGTGAAAGGCACTATACAAGTGTAATTTTGTTGTTATTGTTGTTTTGTTGTTATTTGTTGTGGGCGATACGCGGCAGCCAATCGTGCACAGCACTGTCCTGCAAACAGTCGTGGACTGAAGTGAACAATTTATTATTTGTTGTTGGAAGGAATTGTTACCCCCCAGAAAAGTGATCCACCAATCGACTGACAACCAGGTTCCTATTTACTTTTAAGGTAAACAGAGGCACATGGAGTAAGGAAACTTGCCCAACATTGTGCCCTGATGGGAATCAAACCCAGGTCTCTCACTTGCGAGATGAGTGCTATCACCACTACAGCTACAGAACTCCACATTATATTTAGTGCAGGAGCATCAAGCACAATAGGGAAGCAACATTTATGTTAGCACTTGCAGTTAACAGTTCAGACAAGTATTTTGTTTGGAGAAAATAAAACCATGAATGTAAAGTAAACGCACAGTTGCAGTAATGTTCTGTGGCAGTAGTATTGGTCTCTTTGAACAGCCTTAAGCGAGCCTGGTTATTGCACCAATGGAAATAAATGTGACCAAAGAGCAATCTCGGGCCACCTGTTTGATATCAACGTTGGTTTTAACTGGCCTCAACTATGCTGCTTGTGGATAAAGACTTAAGCTCATGAAGGAATTCAGAAGTGATTCTGACCCTGTCACAGTGTTCTCCGCACAAATGACGTCCTCTCTCTGTCTCCTTGTTCTCCTGGTCCTCTCTTCCATTTTTGACACAGTGGATCATGCCATCTTACTCGACCGCCTCTCCTCCCTCATCCACCTCCTCCACCACATTCTCCTGGTTCGAGTCGTACAAGATCCACCGCCATCATTTTGTCTCTGCAAATGTTTATTCCTCTTGTATCGCCTGCACGAAGCCCAAGGCTCCATGCTTGGACCATTCCTTTTCCTCATTTACATCAATTCACTCCCTAGCAACTCCATAGTTCTCCAACCTGCTTACCCCCCAACTCCATATCTCCCCACTTCGTTCAGCCAGTTCTGGCCTCATGCATGACCCTTGAACTCTGCTCCACCATCAACCGCTGTGCTTTCAATCACTATACCTTGAAAATATGGAGCTCTCTGAATCAACCCCTCCATATTTCCCCCTCCTTCCCCATCTTCAGATTGCACCTGAACACCTTCCTCTCTGACTATGCTGGGGCACCTCTCCAGAGTACAGAGTCAGGCTCCGCACTGTTAAGTCCTCCGAGACCGTACCCCACATGAAGGCCACTACATAAGTGCCAGTTGTTTTTGTAGCATGCTTTGCACACAACAAATAATATTTATTTAGATTATTTTACAGCAAGTAACATTTCAAAGCAATTTACAGCAATAGTGCCAGACACTGTGGTGGGAAAGAGGAGTAGAAAAGTGACCATAGCTATGATTTTCAGGAAGCTTTTAAAGATACAGCACTCTCTTGGATCCTTGAAGACTGGGAGATGTTATAGTAACTGGATCGTGTCTGCCACGATCTATAAACAAAACATAATTTTGACAGTCCCAATAGCAGAAGCATTATTTACATGAAGAAACAAGTCTTCGGACTGTCACTGCAATGTTTAACGTAAGTTATCATGATGCCTCAATCTGTCTGCTGCAGACATTGAGGCTACCAGACTTCCCTGCTGTCTCAGTAGCTAAAGCACCTTCTGACTAAACGATTATCAACAGAGTTGATAAAAGGCCTGGGTGAAATGGCACACTATACTTCAGCTTGTAAACAGCTTGTAAACAACAACAACAAATTACATTTGTATAGCATCTTTTACGTCAGGTGGATGTCCCAAAGACCAACTCAGACTGGGTGATGAATGTTCTTCTTTAAAAAACTATTAAACTTGAAACGTTTGAGCAGTTTGAATAGAGTTCTAAACAGATGTGAATGCACAGGATTTCAAACCAAAGTTCTGACTGGTGGCTGAGGTGGAAAATAAAGGTCCTAAGGCATTACTTTGCAAACAAGCAGACGTTCTCCACTAACCAATGTGTATCCCTCATTGAAACTCGATAAAAAACAGGTTAAATAGCCTTTCAACGTATTGCTATTTACAGTGGGGGTAAATATGCTGTGACTTTTGCCAACCTTCCAAGATTTCCTACACTTCACAGTAAACTAAAGACAAGGTGATGGAATGAGATGGCGCCTAAACTTTCAGCTTTGAATGATGAGCATTTTGAGATGCTTTCTTTATTTGCTATTCCTGAGGGTCATGTGGAAACCTAAATCATTCCACTCTCAGTAAGTCTGTAGTCATCTCAATAAATATGATTCCTGCAAGTGTTTCAGCAATGACACATTATTGCAGTTCCACAACTTGAAATATGGTGCCTGCCATTTTAGGCTTCCACATATTTTACGTCTTCCAGTTGGTTATATGACATCTCACATGTATGCAAATGCCATTAGAATTTATTTTCAAAAGTTTCAACGACAACAGGAAAGATGGAAGAAGTGGATATCAGATAGCTTTGCTTTCTTCCAGTTTTGTTACTCTACAGTTCAGCAATCACCTTTGCTGTGTCTTACCATGCTTTTACATTACAAGTTTTCCTTGTAATGTAAAGGAATTTTACATTACAAGGAAATAATGTAAAATTATTTCCTTTTACAAATAACGTGAAAGGCGCTCTATAAATGTAATTTGTTGTTGTTGTTGTTGTTGTTCCTAATAGGTACTCCTACCAATTCATAATGCACAGTAATAATCTTTGCAAATACCAAAAGCAAGGATTGTTACTGTTCAATCAATAAGGCTTGCCTCAAGTGGGAAACCTTTAATGAAAAAGCAAGGTTAATAATAATTGTTGTATTTGATCACCTTATCACGTCTTCAAGATGTCTCAAAGCGCTTCACAGAATATACTGTGAAGTGCAATGACTCTATATTTTGTAGGCAAAACATGTGGTCAATTACGTACCTGTCCCACAAACAGTTGTGGGTTGTAGTGAAAAACATTTTTTTAAACAAATTATTAGTACTCAGGGAAAATTATCTGCCAATTTACTAACCACCGGGTTCCTACTTACTGTTCGGTAAACAGAGACGCGTGGAGTAAGGAAATTTGGCCAATAATTCACCCTGCTGGGGATCAATCTCAGGTCTCCAGCTTGCCAGGCGAGTCTCTAAATGGCGAGTGCACAGAATGTGGAGGTGTTTTTGAGGGTTAAAATACTGATTAAAGGTTTGAACAAAGGATGCTTTTTAAAAGACTCCAAAAGAACAACCTACTCTCTGACTCAGTCTCTTCCTCTTCAATGTGAGGAAGGCACATGACCTGCTCCCCTCCTGGTTCTGCCTCTTCTTTCTCCAGCTTTAGCTCAGACTCCTGCTCATATTCCTGACTGCTGCAGTTTAATTTTTTTTAACAAAACCTCAGGAATTCATCAATTCCAAGAGCCTAGTCGTCCGTGAATAACATGTAGCTGTAATAACATGATCACCTCTGGTTGTCTTAAATTTGCCAGCTAACATAGAAAAATCCAATTTAAACAAAGCCAATTAAACCGTTTAGGTAATTCAAATAAAATTGTATACATCTAACTATTCATTTAAACAGAAGGTGCCAAAGGTACAAATGTGTTGAGATTCATTAACTTTCCAATTAGTATTTTTAATACTTTAGCTTTAGCTTTCTTCTACAAATTCTGCTTTTCTATACTGGAGGAATTTTCTTCTCTTTAAAAATAACCCACGACTGTTTGTGGGACATTGGCTGCTGCTTTTCACCCACAAATATACAGTCAATTCACCTGACAGTATATTCTGTGAAGTGCTTTGAGACGTCTAGAAGACATGAAAAGCGCTATATCAAATGCAAGGATTATTATTATAGTCAGCAGATTTTAATTCCAATTAAACCTTGAATGCTGACACCCCCAATACTATACTTACATTCCACCCCCTCTTCCCCCCCCCCCCCCCCCCCCCACCCCATTCCACAGAACTCCCATTTGTAAATATCTCAAATAATGGAACTAGACTATAGTTAGTCCATTCATCAGGAACCTACTACACTATATATGTTTCAGAGGATTCAATGTGAATAATTGAAACCTGTCTTATGCCGTTTCTGAAAAGAAGGCTTTATGTTGCAACCCTGTAAATATTGCAAATGCCAATGGGAAATAACACTTCAAAATGCCTTTGAGCAACCTATTCTACAGATATAGAATGCCTGCCATTGTAAATTTTGAAATACTATATCTGTTAAGGCTGCTAAGCTTCCCGATAATTTTCAAGTTCATATAATTATCTTCTGAGCTTTTTATTTGATAAGTTCTAATACAAATGTATGCAGAGTATATGCGGTTCCCCGGAATTTCTCAAGGTGCTGTTGCACTTTGTTCTTTTAAATTAACTTGTGGATTTACATAATTGCTCCAGCTTTGCCATCAATGTTCCTGTGCTGTTAGATCAGCAGATCCCTCAGCATCTTCCATCATCATTAACAAAGTCACAGCTGGAAAGCAAATCTCCATTTTATTTTTCGTTATGAAACATTTATATGGGATTAATCACCATGAAATTAAAATGTGGTAAACTTCCCATAGACCAACTTGTTATTACCAATCTGTGCTGTTAAATGATGACTGAGAATGCAGTCAAAGAGGAAGTCTTGAGAAAGACCTTGAAAGAGGTGAGGGAAGGAATGAGTCCAAGAGATTTCTGGATGAAGCTCCGTAAAGTGGGGAGTGGATGGGCTGAAACCTTGATAGCTGATGGTGGGGTTGGTAGGGCAGGGACCCGAAGCAACTTGCTGAAAAAGGGAGCGGTCGGGTTAGTAGGTTTCAAGGAAGAATACAGGTAGACCCCGCTTAATGTCTCCTCGGTTAACATTTTTTCGTTATTATGTTGCTGATACATTGGGAACATATATTCATTTAACGTTGCGATGTTCGCTATTATGTCGTTTGCCAGCGGGTGGAAAGGGGGCGCAACGGCGCTAGGACCTGGGAGTGAGCCAGGCCGGCAGTGAGAGAGAGCCAGCTGGCAGCGAGTGAGACCGACAGTGAGTGAGTGAGCCGGGCAGGCAGTCAGGGAGCGAGTATAAGGTTCCTTTTTCAGAACATTTTGATGAACAATGTCCAAAAGAACCTAACTCCAGTTTTTACATTCATTCTTATGGGAAAAATGTATTAGCTTAACGTCATTTTGCTTAAAGTCGCACTTTGCAAGAACCAAACTACAACGTTAAGCGGTGTCTACCTGTATCCTTATATGTACGCAATACAATAACAAGAAGTTTATTTTTTACTGAAAACCCTATGTTTCGGTTTGGTTCCCTCAATCCCTTCCCGTCTCGGCTGGCATTCCAGTACATTACTCAGGAAGTACTGCATTATCAGTGGTTTGGTCCCTCAATCAGTGGTCAAACCAAACTATATCTGATGAATGTTAAAATAAATCCCATGACATTTGTATGGAAAAGCCCAAGAGAACTTTCCTGACATAATTTTCTCTGTCGTACTAAATTGATACAAAATCATTACATTTCACTTACTTATGGGGCCCTGCAGATCAGCCATGTAGGCCATCATCAAGTAACACATTGAGAAGAGTGGATGAATACAACAACAACAACAAGAACAAATTACATTTATAGAGCGCCTTTCACGTCGGGAGGACGTCCCAAGGCGCTGCACAGGAGGCGTATGACCCGAGCTGGGAGGGGAGTGTTTGGGAAGGGGTGAGACACGAAGGGGAGGTCGAAGAGTTCGGGGTGGAACAAAAGGCACGGTCGAAGAGGAAAGTCTTCAAACCGGCCTTGAAAGAGGAAAGGGAAGAAACGAAACGGAGGGATTGAAGGATGGCATTCCATAGGGTGGGAGCTGACAAACTGAAGGCCCGGCCTCCGATGGTGGGGCGGTTCGGGCGGGGGGCTTGGAGCAGGCCAAGTCCTGTTGAACGGAGGGTCCGGGTGGGCTTGTAGGGGGAAAGTAGATTGGTTAAATAGGGCGGGGCAAGGCCGTGTAAGGCCTTGTAGGTGAGGACGAGGATCTTGAACTCAATCCTCTGGAGAATGGGGAGCCAATGGAGACGGGCGAGGGTGGGGGTTATATGGTCGCGGAGGCGGGTGCGGGATAATACACGGGCTGCAGAGTTTTGGATGACCTGCAGCCTGTGAATGGAGGAACTGGGGAGGCCGACGAGGAGAGAGTTTCCGTAGTCCAGCCTCGAGGTGATGTACGCGTGCACGAGTGTTTCGGCAGCGCGGGGGGTAAGATAGTTGCGGAGCCTGGCAATGTTGCACAGGTGGAAATAAACGGTGCCGGTCAAGGCACGGATGTGGGGGAGGAAGGAAAGTTTTTGATCGAACATGATGCCGAGGTTCCTGATTGGCTTTGTGAGGTGGAGAGTGCAGCCCTGGATGTTGAGGCTGGCAGCGCCCGATGTGCGGAGGCGCTGGCTTGAGCCAATCAGGAGGGCCTCGGTCTTACTCACGTTCAATTGCAAGAAGTTGTCCCTCGTCCAGGACTCGATGTCGGACAGACATGCTGTCAGAAAATCGATCGTCTGGGGGTTGAGGGATGAGGCAGAAAGGTACAAATGGGTGTCGTCCGCATACATGTGGAAATTTACCCCATGTTTGTGGATGACATCGCCCAGAGGGAGTGTGTAAAGGGTGAAAAGGAGGGGGCCTAAAACAGAGCCCTGGGGGACGCCGTGAGAAACTGTGCGGGGGTTTGAAGAAAAACCGTTGGAAGAAACAAAGTGTAAACGGTGGGTCAGATAGGAATGGAACCAGTCAAGGACTGTGCCTTGAAGGTTGAGGTGGGAGGAAAGACGTTGGAGGAGGATGGTGTGATCGACTGTGTCGAACGCAGCAGACAGGTCAAGGAGGACGAGGAGGCAGAGGGAGCCCTGGTCACAGGCGGTTAGGATGTCATTTGTAACCTTAACCAGGGCAGTTTCTGTGCTATGATTGGGCGGAAACCTGATTGGAGGGGTTCAAAGAGTGAATGAGTTGAAAGGAAAGAGCGGAGCTGGGAGGCAACCACTCTTTCAAGGACCTTGGATAAAAACGGGAGGTTGGAGATGGGTCGATAGCTTGATGGTTGCGACGCATCAAGGGAGGGTTTCTTCAGCATAGGGGTGATGGTGGCTGTTTTAAGGGAGGTCGGGACGGTGCCTGAGGAGAGGGAAAGGTTAATGGTGTCAGAAATGAGCGGGGCTAACAAATGGAGCTGGGTGCGGAGGAGGGGGGTGGGGATGGGGTCCAATGAACACGTGGTGGGTTTCATACCTTTTGAAATGATAAGGCACTTTATCAAATATAATTATTTAGTGCTGATAATATACCTTCATGGATTTAATTTTCCCCAATTTGCAAAGCTCCTTCCTATTTGACATGGCTAACTGTTTAGGATAGATTTTGTGCAACAACAACTTTGATTTATATAGCGCCCTCCACGCCGGATGGCTTCCCAGAGCGCTTCACATGGATGCTATGTGCTATTTATCAATTAATCACATTGAACTCCACGAGTGATGCAAATGAGAGAGAGAGAGGATCAAACAGCAAGGATCCAGAAGTTAACTGAGGACAAAGGCAGAACCACCTTCATGTTTCATTCATTGCGAATAATAAAAAAAAGTGGTCACTCAATCCATAACTGTCTGTGGGAAACTGCTGTGCGCAATTTTGTTCCAGTATTTTACAATTTTCCCAAAACACAACCTATCTGGTATAAAATAAACAATGCCACATAAATGGGATAATAACCACAAGTAAATAGGATTCTGCAAGATGCAACAATTTAAATATCATACAATAATGTTCTATAACCATAATTCAGAGCTCAATAAATTTAAACTGTAAGCCATCAATGTAAGTACCTATGTGTAGATCTCATAGAAACAATCGTGAGAAAAGAGAAAATGCTTTTGAAGACTATTCCAAACCAAGCAAGTGGGGAACAGCTTCCCATAGTCGCAGGATACCTTGCCTGAATGCCATGCTACAATTTGCAACAACTGTTCCCATCTCCCATCCACTCCCATCCCCAGCCGGCATTGTTTGCTGCATGTTACTCCATCAGACTGCTTAAAGCTGGAATACAGTCCACCTCTCCAACAATTTGTCAATCCCGCACCTCAGTTCTAAACTTCAAAGTGCAAAATTACAGGACATTGCGTTCAGACCAAGATGTTTATCCACTTTAGTGGCGAACATGCAGCTAAACCCAATCTGAATTTTTTTTATTATTCTTGTTCATTTTTAACATACATTTTCTAACATTCTTTCCTTTACAGAAGACAAAATATTGTTATCTTGTTAAGATGTGGCTCCATGTCGTCCAATACGTCAATTGTGCAGCCATTCATTAATCATGTCCTGACACAGGGATTTGGCAAGTTGCGTGACTGCAGGGGATGCATCACAGTCAAGCCCAGTCTTGCCTGCTGTCCATGTCCACACACACACACCAACAAGAGAGAATCCAGACTGATTTTCCTCTCGCAAGACTTGGGAAATGAAGGATGATGGCACCCAATTGAGAACAGCCATTGCAGCACAGTCTGGGATTTCAATCTACAATGTCTTTGTGATTTAACGTTATTCCAGAGCACTGGTGGCCACTGGATCTTGGATATCTCGGCTTCAGTTGATATGCAGTTATCTGGAGTGTGAATGTGTGGCATTCTACTGTATTCAAGTATTTGAGCATTTGTTTCACAGTCCATATTGCATATCCCTCCCTCTCAATCTGCTCCTGGAAACCTACATTCAGCACAGCTCAGCTAATTTTCTGGGTTAGTACTGCTGCAGCACGCTTCTTCAAACATAATCAATGTTGTGTATAAATTGATGGATTGAAATGTAAAATAGCTTTCAATACATTAAATAGTGAAAGCCACTCTCACTCGGTCTGCTCAGTCCAGATTGGGGAAATATTTGGATTGTCATTAATTTTACCATTCACTTATTTCCAAGTGGAATATGATACTCTGGATACTGAAGGAACTTTACACAGTGTCAAAGCCGTCTTGGGTATTTCAATAAATGTTTAACACAGCATATAATATTACCAGTGAATACTGATTTAACCAATTGGGAGATGAATCTGCTTAATATAATACAACAACAGCAACTTGCACTTGTACAGCGCCCTCCGCATAGGATAGTCTCAGACAGCTTACCAGCGGCTGAGCCTAACTCTGAGCTGTGAGGTGAGATGGCCATACGCTTGATTGAAGAGAAAGGTTTTCAGGCGGGTCTTGAAAAAGTGGAGAGAGAGGTCAAGGTGGGGGATTGAGGGAGAGTTTTCCAGAATTTAGGGGCATAGTGACTAAAGACGCAACCTCCTATAGTGGGGCAGAGATTGTGAGGGATCAGCAGGAGGCCTATGTCAGCTGAGCGGAGGTGCCCGATGGTGGATTCGGGAGTGAGGAGGTCGGAGTGGTAAAGCGGTGCCAGAAAGTAAAGGGATTTGAACACAAGTGTGAGGATCTTGAAGTCAAATCTGCGTAATACAATAATGATCCTCACATTTGATACAGCACCAAATTGCTTTATCAAAATGTCTCGAGGCACTTCACAGGATATTCTGTAAAGTGATGTGACTGTGTGTATTTTGTGGGCAAAAGCAGCAGCCATGGCAATAACCTACAATTAGCCAAAGGGTGAGTGATCAATTGTATTTGGGGAATTGTTGGTCAGGGCACCGTCTATCTGAACAGGCAGCCACCAGACATCCATTGAGTACATGGAAAATTATTTAAAAATTAAAATGATGACATTTGGTGCTTGTTCTTAAAATTTAAATATAGATATGGAATTGTATGCAAATATTTAGAATGTTTTTCAGCTAATAAATACGATGGCTATATAACTCTCCAATAAATGCAGAGAGGTGCAGCACCTC
This sequence comes from Hydrolagus colliei, assembly GCA_035084275.1. NCBI lineage: Eukaryota > Metazoa > Chordata > Chondrichthyes > Chimaeriformes > Chimaeridae > Hydrolagus > Hydrolagus colliei. Next base: position 66,710,415 of record CM068745.1, read on the forward strand.
TGTTGTAGCACAGAACCATCCTGAATGTGAGGAAACGTGCATGGCCTTAAATGGAAAAGCAATTAATACCAGTTATATCCAGCACTTGATGACATGACGTCAGACATGAAGGAAGGCAGAACAGATTTTAAGAACATCCTTTCTGTTAACTATGCTTTTGGTGTACTATTCCTTAAGGGTGAAATGGAGTCTGCAATGTTTTAAAGAGATGTTAAAATTCGATTCATTTGAATTACAAATTGTAATCATTGATCTTTAAACTTTAATCCTAACCTGTATAAAATGGGGTCAGATAGTTTGATCCTAAAAATGATCCTGCATATTTTTAAAGATAATTGAAGGGTAGTCACAACAATGCAATGATTTAGAACCAGTCAGCAATAAGTATTGATTTGATGGTTCATTGAACAATGAACCTACCATCGTTTTAATGTATTTTTATTGACTTTTTTCAAATTGAAGATAGGAATCAGGGCATTCTACCAGAAAACAGACAGTAAAAGTGTTTAAGGAATTCCTTATCATCTCATTGTTTTTCAAATTAAAAAAATAAGAGTGATCCCTGATAGGTGGGTAGACAAATGCACAGTGGAGGAAAAGATTGAGCCCTACAGGTGAGAAAGAAATCCTGTTTAATCCCAGAGCTGTGATGAGTTAGCTGGTTTAAGTGGAGCGGGAGAACACACAATAATTGGCTAAAGTGAAAGATGTTTTTTGATAAATGGGATTATCTTAGGTGCCTCTGGCCGAGGTAGAAATCAACCTGGATTTCTGCTTCCGTCTTCACCACCACAAGAAAATGCATATTTGTACACTGGGTCAGGACAGCGTTAGACTCTGCTGTGATGAATAGCTTGCCAGCACTCGCAGTCTGGGCTCACAGATGAAGATAAGATACTTGAGTGAAGTACTGGAGGGCTGTTGGCACTAGAGCCAAGAGAAGAGAAAGAAAAAACACCTTGTTTTCTCTCTCGGTCTTCCCTTCATATAAAAATAAGATTTAAATAACTAAAAGCCCCAGGAGCCCTCCCTCAGTTACACATCAATTACTGGTATATTTAGATTTGGATGGAAATCAAAGCATTCAATTTACCTGTTTAGGTCCATTAATTAAAAAACATCCATCAAATTGAAGGATCATCATTTTTATCTCCACTATTTAAAACAGCTTGGGAACTAATTTATATTCTTGTAACTGTAAATGGTGAAAGCTCTTTCCTTATTAAAGTGTGTTGTTTCTGATCACATCATCACAACTAACATTTACTTAATTATCCTTACTCAACAAGACTCTTTACCCAGCATTAAGAACCTGGTTGTTAGTTGATTGGCAGATCGCTTTTCTGGGAGTAATAATTATTTCAAAATAAATGAAAATAATTTGTTCACTCAATCCACGACTGTTTGTGGGACACTGCTGTGCACAATTGGATGCTGTGTTTCGCCCACAAAACATACAGTAAATTCACTTTGCAGTATATTCTGTGAAGTGCTTTCAGACATCTCTAATATATGATAAGGCGTTACATTAAATGCAGATTATTATTATGCTTTCTAAAATCTGGATTCACGGATCACAATCAAGCCTTCTCCTGCCTTAACCAGCACTTTGGGATGTCCTCCTGATGTGAAAGGTGTTCTATAAATGTAATTTTGTTGTTGCATTTTCTTGTAACCTGATATGGAAACACAGGCATCTTCAAACAACAGTTGCAAGATAGGATCAGGAGAGGGACCATGGCTGATTTCCCCCCCCACCCCCACCTCTCTTAAAACTAAGAGTCATAGAGGATAACTGTGATGCTAACTGCTGAACATGAGAACAGCTCATTCAATACTTACAACCGTGAGACCTGGGCTCGAATCCAGGCAGATCAGGACGAAACCATGGGCAAGTTTCCTTACTCCACATGCCTGATAATAATCCCTCCAAAAAACCCACAATAATAAATTTGCTCATTTCAATCCATGGCTGTTTATGGGACACTGCGTTTCGTCCACAAATATACAGTCAATTCACTAAACTGTATACTCTGTGAAACGCTTTGAGACTTCGATAAGATGTGAAAAGCACTATATCAAATGCAAGGATTATTATTAATCTATGGCGTTATGTTCAAACCTGTAGCCTGCTGGTCATGGCTTTCATGGTTTAATGGTAACAACAATAATAATAATAATACACTAAATGGAGTCTTTACCTAGTTAATTAATCATAGTAAGATTTAATTTGCAGGTGTGAGAATAAAACATTTGGATCACTGAAATATGCAGATGTTAAATTAAGACATCTTGTTAAACATACCTATCTGAAAATTTCAATATTTGCCCCTTATAAACTCTCTGGCCCTTTGAAAATCTTATAGGTTTATTTGGTCCATCTTCATTATTTCTGTGTGTGGAATTGTTTTCTCTCTGATATATATTTTGCAAAAATAAACATTTGTATGTTTACTGCTTCACCAGACAGACTGAGCTGCCTTTGGAGTTGCAGCGTCTGCTCATCAGAACCACACGCATTAATCGTACACCAAATTTCAAGCACGAATAGCAAATGTTGTGAAACAAGTCACCTTTATTTAGCCATCCCGGACAGCGTAAACTGTGACAATGCCAAAGTGTGGGGGTCCTTATAATGGATTGATTCCATCCAGGGATGCTAAACATAGGTTTAATGTGGAAAAGGGGAATATCATACTAGTGTAATAGGCATTGCTCACAAGATTCGTTCCAGAATGCACATTCTCCCATCATAACATCAATTTATTTTTAGAAGAGCCCAATGTACTGCCCTGAACTACACCTCCTGACAACCTTACTCCTGTGAGCAAAGAAATACTACCTGGTAACTGTCCTGAAATTGCCTTTTGCACTCTAAACACAGCTGCCTTCAAATCCAGGCACAGGGCAGAGTCAATAGTGTTTTGCTGTGTATTACCAAGGTGTCAAATCCTCCAAAATATATTGCTAATAAACTTGCTTTACTAAATTAACTTTTAGCCACGAGGAATGTAAATACAATTCCACCTTTGTTAGATTCAGGTTTCAGGCTTTTTTGTCCTTTTTCAAGTCTTATAGTGACACTTGGAACAGAGCGAAGATTATTGGTATGAATGAATGACTGAGAAATATTAAGATCTTAGATTTTGAATTGAATGCAGGTCTGAGTTTACTCTAATCTGATTTCCTTAATATTCTTTGGCTCCATATGGGTGAAATAACTACATTAATTCATTTTGTTGTCTTATCTAACAATTTAGCAAAAAAAAGTCTCCAGTCTTATCTCCAATATTACTGAGGCATCAAAACAAAAATATGGTTTAATTCCAAAAGGAAACTAACATGATTAGATAAATGTCTTTGGACTTGCCCTGTGGGCTAAATTGCACAATAAATCAGTGGCCTTTAGTCCCTGCGGATCCCAGCTGCTATGTCATTAAGTCAAATGTCTTAACAAATATATTCTTCCCACAAACAGCGCCCTTCCTTAACTGCATTATGTTTCACTGCACTGTGCAACCTGCCAAACAACTCAAATTAAAATTGTATGTGGTTGCTGCACTGCTCAACTTCAGTGACATACTAAGTTCATATTTTCAGGAGTTATCTTACATTTTATAGATTCATAGAATTTTACGGCACAAAAGGAGGCCATTCGGCCCATCTAGTCTGTGCCGGCTCTTAGAAAAGAGCGATTCAATCCCACTGCCCTGCCCGCTCCCCATAGCCTAATAGACCTGTTCTCCCTAAATAAAGATAATAATTTTATTTAGGGAGAATAATAAAGATAATAAAGATAAACTAAATAATTTTAGTTTGGAAGTCTATCAAAAATACTGAAATGAACAATTCAATTGCTTTTTCATGTACATTGAGAGTTTTTATAAATGCAAATACAGATGTTACCAGTGAGTGTGTCCAGTTGGTATGGTTTGTTTCAATGGTGCTGCATATTGCTCTCAAATCAATTAAGTGAAAACTGACCATCATTCCAACCCCCACCAGGCTCCACAAGCTCCCTATTTCCAAACAGAGTGACTTCAAGATCTTCACTCTCATATACAAGTTAGAGTGCTCTAACCACTGAGCTACAGGAATCCAAATGATCATAAGATGAATGAGTTAACTGAGGTTTTGTTGATCAGGACATTGGGGAGCAAAGCCCTTCTCTTTTCAAATAGTGCCATCAGATTTTTAACATCCAACTGGATAAGCACTTTCTGGCTAGGCATCAGTTATCCCACTGTAAAGGGCTCCGACACACAAGTCATTTGAAGGGTGTTATATAAATCCAAGTTGTTGAAAGTCCCAACATGGCACTTGAACCCACAGCCTTCCAACTCATAGGTGAGAGTGTTCCCAACTAAGCCAGGCTGACACATGTGGAAACAATACTCAGTCCCTATACATATAACTGTATTTTTATTGAATAAATGTTCAGAAATGAATAAGAGCCAAATCTGAAACTATGTTTGAGTGGAATCCAGTTCTGATTTCATACATACCTTGGTCTGTTCCTCACTCACTCTCGATTAATATTAACGACAACACAGCTATTAGCTGCTCTGCTGGAAGTCTGAGCTCAGGTGTTAGAACTGAAAATGTTAAATTAGAAACATTTTCTTTCCATCTGAACCAGATGTCTTTTGGACACTAAATTAAATAGCTGGCTTATCTTAAATAAATATAATTATGCCCTGGAAAGGAAACCAAAATAAAATTTACCTTCTTACAATTCTGATGACTAAGCTATTCCTCAGTAGAGAAAAGTATTTATTCAAACTAGGGTCCGTCGATATGGAAATTTTCCAATTTCGATATATCGATGGGCTCATATCGAGATAACCGGGGTTTTCGAATGTGCGCATTCGAAAGACGTCTCTTTCCCCGTCTCTCCCCACCCCACCGTCTCTCCCCCATCCGCTGTCTCTCCGCCTCCCCCACCGTCTCTCTCTCTCTCCCCCCCCCAGTATCTCTCCCCGCCGTCTCTCCCCTCCATCTCTCCCCTCCCCCGCCGTCTCTCCTCCACCTCCTCCCGTCTCTCCCCCCCCTCCCCCGTCTCTCCCCCCACCCACCCCTTGCATACCTGTATATTGTATTCGAGGACTATGAATACAATATGGCGGCTTGCACCTCGGTCTATGCATTGCGTATAGAGATGAGCATTCTGGGCCTTGTAGGTCAGTGCGCGCGCATTCCGATTTTTTTTGATATATCGATTTTTTTGATATATCGATTTTTAAAAAATGCCTATATCGGCATATCAATATAAAAATTATATCGGATATAACCGATATATCGATATATCGCCGGACCCTAATTCAAACTCTGTTTTCATTTCTTGCCTCCATTTTACAAAGTGGGATTTAAATCACTTAACTGATTAATGAACGGCATCATAACAGCTTGCTCAAAAGAAAACCATGAAGTATGGATAATAGGGTCCGGCGATATATCGGTTATATATCTACGGTGTACCAACTCTAAGGCGAGTGCATCCTTTCTTAAATAAGGAGACCAAAACTGCACACAATATTCTAGGTGCGGTCTCACCAAGGCCCTATACGATTGCAACAAGACTTCCCTACTACAGTAAAAGCCCGTTTATCCGGCACCCTCCAGGGGGTCGACTAATTGACTGTGTCGGATAATCGGGTGGCAAGTTGCCGAAAACCCAACACAAAAAATTTACTTATTTAAAACATACCATATTAATAATATACTAAATAGTAACAGAATATTGTACGGATACTTACCAATAAAGATTTCAACACATTCGGTAAAATGATTGGTAAAAAGCATTTTTACCAATCAATAAAAACTCAGAATTCATAAGTTTAACAAGTGCGCATGCGCAAAGTGAGCATACTCTCGATTGAATGAATGGGGAATTGCCCGGGAGGGGGCCCCGCAATCCAGTTGATCAGGTCACGAATAAATGGGCTTTTAGTGTATTTTACTCTTACCCTTTTGCAATGAACGCCAACATACTAGCCTTCCTAGTTGCTTGCTGTACCTGCAGGCTAACGTTTTGCGACTGGTGTACAAGGACACCCAAATCCCTCTGAACACTAACACTAGTCTCTCCCCCTCTAGAAAATACTTCGCTTTTCTATTTTTACTATCTAGGTGAATAAGTTCACACTTCCCCACATTATACTCTATCTGCCACCTTCTTGCCCACTCATATATAGATATATAGATAGCCCACTAGCCTATCTATATCCCTTTGAATTCTTCTTGTGTCATCCTCACACCTTACTCTCCCACCTAGCTTGGTATTATCTTGGTATTATCTGTATTTCCTCATCTAAATCATTGACTGTAAATAGTTGTAAATACCTCACACTCAATGCATCATTCCAATGTTTAACCTGTGTTTCGGAGAGCTAAACTAATAATACTTAAGACTCTTTACTCTTGAAAACATACATTAAATTTAGTGTACGAGCTTTAACTAGTGCAAGATTTTAGCAAAAGAAGCACAGCAGGTTGTGCTGAAGAGAGCTTTGAGAAACTTCAAAATCAACCTCGTCTTTGATCAAAGACTATCTTCAGATTATGGTGACTTCAGGGGGAGATAGTCCAGTATGAGTAAATCTATGAATTTATCTGCATCTCCATACACAGGTATATTCAAACTTGGGTTTTATTATGATGTGAAAACTGATCAACTCTTCAGGGAATTAACTTTCCTTTGTTCATCAAAAACAAATGTTTTAAAGTTCTAATTTACCTGTTCTTGTTTTTCAAGGCCCTAAAAAAAACCCTATCTTGCTTTGAAAATGAAAGTGTTTTTTCCCCTATCAACCTGTCTGCTCCCTCAATTCAGCGGGCTCCCTCCGGCCTGCTCCATGTCTCCCACCTGACCTACCCTACCATTGGCGGCCAGGCTTTTACCCTCTCTGACCCACCCTTTCCAACTCCATCCCACAATCCCTTTGCCTTGCCTTTGCTTCCTTCAAAACACTCCTCTTCAACCTTACCCTCAGCCACACTCCTACCTCTCTGCCATCCCTCATCCCAACCCTGCTCCCCCCACCACCCCACGCTCAGGTCCTGATCCCCAACTGTTCCGCGCCTTGGGACATCCTCCCAATGTGAAAGGCACTCTAGAAATGTAATTATGTTGCTGTTTTGTTCTAACCCATCTTTACATCAACAACAAATTCCATTTATATAGCACATTTCATGCAGGGTACCGCTGGGCAGAGTAGCGGGTTGGATGCTGAGTAAGGGAAGGTGACAATGGGCACAGTTATATCCGCTGTTCGACTCTTATTATTTTCTGTGATCTATGTTTGGGTAAGGCTGCACTTCATGTATGCAGGTCAAAATTTGTGTGTACAGTACTTGCCTAAATCAGTATGCAGCGCTCTGCTGAATGATGGGCAATTTCCAGTGAAATATTTACTCTTGCCAAACAACTTGAAGCACAGTCATCATAATAATGTAACAATAATAATCCTTGATTTGATTTCACAACAGGAATTAAAGCACAGGATTTACTGTAAAGTCAAGTCTCAATGTAATTTATAGTCATTAACATTGATATTTAACATTGAGATTTTTTATGGAGAATAATATTAATAATCTTTGCATTTGAGATAGTACATTTCATGAACAACAACAACAAAATTACATTTGTAGAGCGCATTTCACATTGGTAGGACACCCCAAAGTGCTGAACAGTCAGGGTTCAGGACCCAAGGATGGGGAAGGGGGGCGTGGGTGGAGCAAGGTTGGGATGAGGGAGGACAGAGCGGTAGGATGGCAGCTGAAGGTCGAAAAGGAGGGTGTTGAAACCGGCCTTGAAGGAGTCAAGAGAGGAAGCAAGGAGAAGGGGTTTTGGGATAGAGTTCCAAAGTGTAGTGGCAGAGAGGCTGAACGCCCGCCCTCTGATGGTAGGGCGGGTCGGACGGGAGACAATGGAGCAACAACAACAACAACAACAAATTATACTTATAAAGCGCCTTTCACGTCGGGAGGACGTCCCAAGGCGCTGAACAGAGGGAGCGGACAGGTTATAGGGGATCAGCAGGTTAGAGAGGTAGAAAGGGGCAAGACCATGGAAAGCATGGATGAGGATCTTGAATTCTATCCTCTGAGCCTGTGGAGCCGGGCGAAGGTGGGGGTAATGGGGTCACAAAGCCTGGTGCGTGTTTCGCTTTAAAAGTTGAACCACCACATTCAATCAATACAGAATCTGCACCAATCACTTCTATCAGTTTACCACGCCATATGCCCATTAACCATGAAATGGGACACAGGTCATTCTCCAATCAAGTATCGATTGTATCTCCAATCAAGATACAAATGCATCTACACATAATCAGCACATTCTGATAGCCAGATCCCACTATAGTATATTATGTATACATTATTGCAATTATATGAAGAGGGGGGGAAAAAAAACTATTTTGCACCAGTTTAGAACTTCAAATGAATATTGAATGATTCCACTCTCATATCAGTCATCTCTTGAATGATATTGCCAATTTGTGCTGCATTCATAGCAATTGAGGCAAACAAGCAATGTAACACTGCGGCTTGTGCCATTTTAATATAAGAATGTGAGCTTCTGTGCTTTTCATTCATAAACATATGTAAGCAAAGATCAGACTCTGCAGATTTTGCTGCAAAAAGAAATCCCTGTAGATTTGGCAATATTATCCATTTGCTTACCCTTGTGTGTTCCTAATCCAAATTAAGATCTGAAAACAGCAGGCATCGTTGTCAATGAAACTATTATAATAAAGAAAAAAGTTTAGTTTGTGCAAGCATCACAGTGGTGGAAAATAAACAACAAGTCGATTTCTGAATTTAAATTAGTCTCCTGACAATACCACCTGCCAAAAGCCTAAAGTTATTGTACAAATTACCATCTTTGATATATAACCTTATTAGTATTCCCGATTCAGACAAAAAGGAGTTTCCCTGTGGAAATATAATACAGTAATTGGATGTGGTGAACAGTGTACAAACAAACAAATACAAACAAAATTGCATTTGTAGGTTGTAGGGAACGGCGATATGGGATTTTTCCGGATATGGATATATCGGTTTGCTCATACCTGCTTAAACCGATCTATCGAGTTTTTATACTGCGCATGCGCGTGCATTCGAAGTGCACGTGCATTGATGGCGCGCGCGCATTTATGGTGCGCGCTCAGTCGCAGTGCGCGCGCATTGACGGTGCGTCCGCACTGACGATGTGCGCGCAGTCGCGGTGCACGCACATTTCAAAATGCGTGCTCTAGGTCCAGAAAGTTTGTAATGTTGGTGTCAAGGTCTGTTGAATTATACGATGTTGTTTGCTCCCTACCTCCCCCTCTCCTTCTCTCCCTCCTCACTCGTTCTCTCCCTCCTTTCCCCCTCTCCTTCTCTCCCTCCCTCTCCACTCTCCCTCTCTCCTCTCCCTCCTCCCTGTCTCCTCTCCCTCCTTTCCCCTCTCCTTCTCTCCCTCCCTCCCCTCTCTCCTTCTCTCCCTCCCTCCCTTCTCTCCCTCCCTCCCTCCCTCCCTCCCCTCTCTCCTTCTATCCCTCCCCTCTCTCCTTCTGTCCCTCCCTCCCTCCCTTCTCTCCCTCCTTTCCCCTCGCTCCTTCTCTCCCTCCTTTCCCCCTCTCCTTCTCTCCCTCCCTCTCCTCTCTTCCTCTCTCCTTCTCTCCCAACTTTCCCCCTCTCCCTCCCTCCCCTCTCTCCTTCTCTCCCTCCTTTCCCCTCGCTCCTTCTCTCCCTCCTTTCCCCCTCTCCTTCTCTCCCTCCTTTCCCCCTCTCCTTCTCTCCCTCCCTCCTTCTCCTCTCTTCTTCTCTCCCTCCTTTCCCCTCACTCCTTCTCTCCCTCCTTTCCCCCTCTCATTCTCTCCCTCCCTCTCCTCTCTTCCTCTCTCCTTCTCTCCCAACTTTCCCCCTCTCCTTCTCTCCCTCCATCTCTAAACACAAAATAGAACACACACACACCAAAAACAAAATCTAGAGATTTATTCTCCTCCATTTCTTGCTTGAAAGTAGCATGTAATGTCCACGTGTAAATGAGATCTATTACAATAGAAAAGAGAGAGACAGACAGTCTGACTGTTAGAGTTAGAAGCCAGATTATCACTGCTGTGTGTGTCTGACTAGACACACACATAGAGGCAGTGATAATCTGGCTTCTAACTCTCTCACACACAAAAATAACACTTACAGCCACAAAATGCCACTTATTTTTATGTAGTCTGAAGTCTGAATTAATGTCCTTCGCCATTGGCAAGCTCTCCTTTGCTATGCAAAAAGTGACAGCGTTCGTGATACTTTGCCACTTTTTGTCCCCTCTCTGGTACAATGTTCTCCTCTTAAATAAAGCAGGAATTGTTTGAGCTGCACTGGCCCCACTACCTGTCGCTTTCTCCGAAGCGCTGGTTCGACTTCCTGCTGTTGTCGACAATGATTTCGCTCTGAGGGCAGCGTGCTGGGCGGGGTGGTGCTGCTTAATGTGATGTCGCAGGTTGCTCGTGCTCGAATCAGATGTCTTAACCAAGACCTTGCAAACTGTACATCTATACACACCATTACTGACTGCATTGTTTTCAAAGTAGTCCCATACGGGGCTTCTTTTCCCCATGATGAGAAAGGTAAATTTTCAAACTACAATTTTCAGCGATGCGACTTTGTTAAGACGCCACGACTCACGTCGAGTATACACAGTAAAGTGTGCGCGCGCATCGGATGTGCGCGCCCGTTAATTGTGCACGCGCACCGAATGTACGCGCATTCCATGCTCTAGATCTAGGAGGTTGCAATGCCGGCGACAAGGTAAGCTGGAAAAGATCGCATTACACTGATAATACCAACAATATTGATATATTGCCAGGTACGATATTAAAAATATATCGATGTATATTTTTTAAATCGAATCTCTCGATATAACAGTTTTTTTAGAATCACCATATCGGCATACCGATCTGAAAATCATATCGGGTTTAATCGAAAAACCGATTAATCGCCGTTCCCTAGTAGGTTGAAGGTCCTTCCGACGCCTTTCACATCGGGAGGACCCCCCACAAGGTGCTCAAACAACTGCAACAACAACAAAATTACACTTGTATGGTGCATTTCACGTCAGGAGGGCATCCCAAGGCGTCGGACAGTCAATGTTTCAGATGCAAGCTGGCGTCGGGAACGGGGAGGATGGAGGGAAAGGAGGAGATTTGGGGTGACCGATGGGATGATTTGGAGTGACCTATGGGACTAATTATTTGACACATTCTTTGAATCTTAATTTTAAAAAATATAGAATTTCCATTTCAATGTTAGCTGAGCCAACACTAAGACAGTTATTAAAGTTGCAAGTGTTTCAAAGCTCTACATATTTAGTTAATTCCCCACTTCTGTTGGAAGCTGTAAGCAAACTTCATATCTTGCAGGTTGATTACCCGAAAGGTAATATCATTAATGCAACAGAGCCATATTGTGAAGAATCTGTACATGTGTAAATGAACCTCCTTTAAACATATCATTCCTTTTTACCATAAGCTTAAACTACAACTGTGGATCGGAGAAATGCAAATACTTCCCTGCAAATGGTCCTGGCAACACAGATACATAAATGTAACTGAAATCAGAAACTACTCCCTGGTGGATTCTATATTTATTGTGATGTTTTGAATATTAGCAATTATGTCTTCAAGACCCGATTATTCTTTGCATTAGCCAACACATTTTAGAAGCAAGGCATTTATGAATTTTTTTTTCATGTGCAAAGGAGAGTCATCACGGCACAGAGATGGTCATACTCAGTGTGTGGGTGCAGCTCTGTATGGGATGAAGTATCACTCACAATCTTCTGGAACATGGTAATTAAGTATGAAACTTCCTTGCCTGTTTAGTTCTGTGCTGCCCCTGGTAAAGCCATCAGAGAAGCCTTGTACAGATATTCAGCAATCAGAATTTCATCATTCTCAGTTTTCTGATCCACTTCCTTTGTTTCATTCAATCTAATCTAGTTTATTTTCTCATGTGTACAACTCCAACTTGTTATACAGATACACACTCCTTTCATGAAAGAAAGCATATTGGATATATCAATATTATTAATGATAATAATAATAATCCTTGCATTTGATATAGCGCTTTTCATGCTTTCTAGATGTCTCAAAGCGCTTCAAGGAAATTAGTTCAAGACATCCCAACAATTGTGAGAATATAAGAACAAAGTAACAGATAGATATTTTCATAAAATCACCAGCTCAGCGAATACTGAAAGAATCAATTATTATATTCACAAAGTACCGTTATAATGGTATTAAAATTAAATTAAAAACATCCCCTATAGCTAGCTTAAACCAAAATCAGGAAATCAAAAGTTTGAGATGGAAAGTTAAATTGTTTTATATCAAATTTACAAAGCCTTGGAAATAATATGACTTATTGTTAATTTAGCTTTCTCAGAGATCATCTGTCACGTCAGTTGGCATGGTTTTTGTGTCATTTCTCATTCCGGCTGACATTGACCCTTTGTATCATGCTTTTTCTGGCCAGACACTTTTCTTCATTAGCTGATATAAAGTTTGGTAGAGTCTCTAGTCTTTTGAAAAACTTGAAATAGAAGAGACGTCAACTTTTGTGCTCTCATAGCAGAACTGCTGTAGAAGAATTTGGTCAAATCTCTGATCTACATTTTGTACAAATGTAATTTGTATCATATATTTACATTTCTCTGGACAGAATCTGCTCAAAACTTCTTCAAATCTTTTCAGAAACTGCATTTTTTTAAAATCCTCCTTTAAAACTGCTATTAATGAACAGAACTCCCTATTAATATACCTATTGGAATTTTGCCATATTTGTCATATTAGGGATGATCATCCCTTTGTGAGTGGAAGTGACCTGGTGGTTAGGGTGAAACTCTATTCAGATGCCATCATTTTCATAAGCAGCTTTAGGTCCCTTTCTGTTCTTGATTATTCTGCGCCATTCATATTTGAGTTGGGCAACCCTTTGAACTAGGAATTTGGAGATAATGTCTCTAATCTTTATCCAGAACCTTCCAGTCCCACGTCCAGTGCTCAATCATTGTCAAGATTCTGGGCAGTCATTTGAGCTATGTGGCTTTTCCAGAATCCAGCTCAATAATCGTAATGTGGCCTCAATCTGATGCAATTTTAGGAGCACAAGGAGATTCTACATTAACCTGTAAAAGACAATGCCTGCATCATCTCTTGTGCACACATCATATTGGTTGGTAAGTGACATTTTTTTTAAAAGAACTGTATTCCAAAATATATTTTTATTTTCACTTTTTAATATTTGGATTTAGGAAACAAGACACATTAACGATTACTTCACTATCTTCAGTTGTTCGGGAAAATAGGTTTACATTTATTTTGCAAGTTTGAAAGAACTCTGTAAGAATATTATTTTGATACAGAGAAAAGCATCTTACATTACAAGAATATACAGGTGATTGGTTAAATTCAGTCTCAGCCCTGCTCAGTTGGTAGCACTCACTTCCATATCAGAAGTATGCGGGTTAAAGTCCCACATTGGGACATTTTGAGTTCAGTCTCAGTTGAAATTCCATAAAGGGGAAAATACAGTAGAAATCCGATTTGCGGTCACCTCGGTAATCTGGTCACCTCAGCTTTGGAGAATCTCTTTACTCTTTTCAAATTGTGTCTTCGAGTGTTTAACATTCACTTCAACTGGCAGAAGGGACCTTGCTTGACATCTCAGCTGAAGGTTAGCACCTTTAGCAGTGTCGAGCAAACAGGGTAGGAGGCCTGAGGCCTAGCGCACTTTGTGTACAGTTTAGTAATGGAGGGGTGTTTGTAGAGCATTTGTAGTGGTGGAGGTCATTTGTGGTAGCCACATTTTTCTATTGGCCCAGATAGCAATCGATGACCATTTTCCTGAATGGTGAGGTGCCAGGTTTACTGACCGACAGTCAATCGTTTAACATACACAATGAAAGAGTCTGTGAAATAGTGCCTCCAATGGTGAAGTGACCGGATCGTATCATGTGAAACCGTCACTAAGCGATTTATTGGTAAAATCTTTCAAGTGTAGTGACTATGGATTTGTAGCGAAGTCATTTGGGTATCATAATGTTTCACAAATAGCCTAGTAAATTCATAGAATCATAGAATTTTACGGCACAAAAGGAGGCCATTCAGCCCATCTAGTCTGTGCCGGCTCTTTGAAAATAGCAACACAATCCCACTGCCCAGCGCTCTCCCCATAACCCTACAGACCTGTTCTCCCTAAATAAAGATCTAATTCTCTTTTAAAAGCTGTCATCGAATCGGCCTCCACCAACTTTTCAGGCAATGCATTCCAGGTTCGAACAACCCGCTGAGTGAAAAAAATTCTCCTCAGCTCCTCTCTGCTTCGTTTTGAAACTATTTCAAATCTGTGACCACGAGTCACTGATTCGCCCACCAGTGGAAACAGTTTTTCCTTATTCACTCAGTCGAATCCCCTCATGATTTTATAAACCTCTATTAGGTCTCCTCTCAACTTCTCTGTTCTAAAGAGAATAAACCTAGCCTATCTAGTCTTTCCCCATAACTGAAGTCCCTCAATCCTGATACCATTCTAGTGAACCTTCTTTGCACCCTTTCCAATGCCTTAACGTCCTTTCTATAGTGTGGTGACCAGAATTGTACACAGTACTCCAGCTGAGGCCTAACCAAAGTTTTATAGAGGTTAGTCAGCACTTCCTGACTTTTGTATTCTATACCTCTATTTATAAAGACTAGTATCCCATATGCCTTCTTAACAGCTTTGTCTACCTGTCCTGATACCTCACTTTTAAGGCCATTCACGGCCTTGCCCCCGCCTATTTCTCTGACCTACTGTCTCCCTATCAGCCTGCCCGCACCCTCCGTTCAGCAGACTCAGGCTTGCTCCGTGTCCACCGCCCTAACCGCCCAACCATCGTCTGCTGGGCTTTCAGCCTCTCTGCTCCCACACTGTGGAACTCCATCCCACAGCTCCTCCGCCTCGCTTCCTCCCTTTCCTCCTTCAAGGCCAGTCTCAAGACCTTCCTCTTTGACCGTGCCTTCGGCTGCCCCATTAGCTCTTCCCCCTCTCCCACTCTCCTTCCCCCTACTTCGACCCTCCCCCATCCCCCCCCGCTTGGGTCCCGACCAGACTGTTCAGCACTTTGGGACATCCTCGCACAATGTAAGTGCAATTTTGTTGTTGTTGTTGTTCAAAGAGTCACTGATACAAATCCCCAGGTCTCTCTGTTCCCTGACACCCCTTAAAATGGTACTATCTAGCCTATATTGCCTCCCCTAATTTCTTCTCCCAAAATGTATCACCTCACACTTCTCTGCATTAAACTTCATCTTCTATGTGTCTGCCCACTTTACCATTTTATCTATATCCTCTTGCAGATAGTTACTATCCTCCTCACTATTTACTATTCTCCCTAACTTAGTATCATCTGCAAACTTGGAAACTGTGCTCCCTGCATCCAAGTCCAGATCATTAATATATATTAAAAAGAGCAGTGGTCCCAGAACCGATCCCTGGGGGATGCCACTGCACACTTCCCTCCAGTCTGAAAAACAGCCGCTCACCACAACTCTTTACTTTCTGTCTCGCAGCCAGTTGTGGATCCATGCTGCCACTGTCCCTTTAATGCCGTGAGCCTCTACTTTCCTAATAAGCCTCTCAGGCGACACTTTGTCAAATGCCTTTTGAAAGTCCATGTAAACTACATCAACAGCGCTACCCTCGTCCACCCATTCCGTTACCTCATCAAAAAATTCTATCAGAGTTGTAAGGCAAGATTTGCCTTTAACAAATCCATGTTGACTGTCCTTTATTAGCCTATATCTTTCTAAGTGAAGATCTATCTTGTCCCTGATTATAGACTCTAGAAGTTTGCCCACTACCGATGTTAGACTGACTGGCCTGTAGTTCCCAGGCCTTTTTGTCCTTCTGCCCCTTTTTGTACAGTGGAGTAACATTCGCAACCTTCCAGTCCTCTGGCACCACCCCTGTGTCCAAGGAAGTTTGAAAGATTGTGGCCAGAGGCTCCGCTATTTGCTCCTGTACTTCCCTTGGTAACCTAGGATGCATCCTATCCGGACCGGGTGACTTATCTACCTTGAGTGCCATCAATCTTTTTAGTACTTCCTCTCTGTTTATCCTAATCGTATCCATTTCTTCCACCCTTTCCTCCAATACTGTAGCATTGGCTGCAACCTCTTCTCTTGTGAAGACACAGGCAAAGTACTCATTCAGTACATCAGCCATGCCCTCTGCCTCCACAATAAGATTTCTTCATTAGCCCCTAATTGGCCCCACCCTACCCTTGATCAATCTTTTACTCTTAATATGTTTGTAAAATACCTTAGGGTTCCCTTTAATGTTACCTGCTAATTGTTTCTCATGCAGTCTTTTTGCCCCTCTAATTTCCTTTTTCAGTTCTCTTTTGCTCTTCCTATATTCTGCTTGGTTGACCTCTGTATCTTGGGCCTGACACTTGTCATAAGCCTCCTTTTTTGGCTTTATTTTAACCCCAATTTCCCAAGTCATCCAGGGAGGTTTGGGGGCCCTACATTTTATCTTTATTGGAATGTTTTTGACCTGTCCCCGAACTATCTTTTCCTTGAAGAATGCCCACTGCTCATTAGCTATTTTACCTGCCAATCATTCTTTCCAGTCCACCTCGGTTAGGTCCCGTTTTAACTCACTGAAATTAGCCTTCTTCCAGTTGAGTGTCTTCACCTTTGAGTCCATTTCTAACAACACAAAACATCTCAGCCCATTGATAAATGTTCAGTAGGTGCATAAACAGCATTGTAGTGAATGTCTTTTACAGTGCAGTATAACTGGGTGGGGAAGCAAAGAAATCTCATTAACCTTCTGACCATTCAGTTCTCCACAACTTGCCACCACTTTTTCCTTCCTCACATCACATTGTTAGTTGACCATTACTGTGCGCACATTGGCTACCTGTTGACCCATACAATACAAACAGACACAAAACTTCAGACTTTTGGGATGTCTATAGGTGCTTTTATCAAATGCAAGGTTTACTGTAATTATTACCAATTTTGGTGCTGCTTTAGCAGATGACAGTGTAAACTAGACAGTAGGGAACGGCGATATGGATATATCGGTTAGCTCATATCGAGATATACCGAAATACCGATATTTTCAGTTTTTTCGCACTGCGCATGCGCGCGCGTATCGGAGTGCGCGCGCATTCGGTGCCTATCTTCTCAGGAGGTAAATATCTTTCTCTCTGTGTCTCTCACTCTCTCCATCTCTGTGTTTTTCTGTCTGTGTCTCTCTGTGTCTCTCTCCCGCTCTCCTCTCTCACATCCCCCCCCATCTCTATCTATCTGTATATTATTACATCCACCCCGTCTCTCCCCCCCCCCCCCCCCCCCGCCGTCCCTCTCTCGCACCCCCCACCCCTGTCGTCTCTCTCCCCCACCACCCCCCAGCCGCCTCTTTCTCCCTCCCCCCCCCGCCGCCGTCTCTCTCTCCCTCCCCCCCCAGCTGTCTCTCTCCCTCCCCTCCCAGCCATCTCTCTCCCCCTCTTTTCCCCCCCCCGCCGTCTCTCTCTCCCTCCCCCCCCAGCCGTCTCTCTCCCCCTCTACTCCCACCCCTCCCAGCCGTCTCTCTCCCCCTCTCCCCCACCCAGCCGTCTCTCTCCCCCCCAGCCATCTCTCTCCCCCTCTCCCCCCCAGCCGTCTCTCTCCCCTCTCTCCCCCCCCCCCCCAGCCGTCTCTCTCCCCCTCTCCACCCCCCCCCCCCCAGCTGTCTCTCTCCCCCTCTCCCCCACCCAGCCGTCTCTCTCCCCCTCTCCCCCACCCAGCGGTCTCTCTCCCCCTCTCCCCCCCAGCCATCTCTCTCCCCCTCTCCCCCCCAGCCATCTCTCTCCCCCTCTCCCCCCCAGCCATCTCTCTCCCCCTCTCCCCCACAGCCGTCTCTCTCCCCCTCCCCCCAGCCGTCTCTCTCCCCCTCACCCCCCCAGCCGTCTCTCTCCCCCTCACCCCTACCCCCAGCCGTCTCTCTCCCCCTCACCCCCCCCACCCACAGCCGTCTCTCTCCCCCCACCCCTTGCATACCTGTATATTGTATTCGAGGACTATGAATACAAGATGGCGGCTTTGCACCTCGGTCTGTGCATTGTGTATAGAGATGAGCATTCTGGGTCTTGTAGTTGATTGTGCTCGCATCCCGATTTTTTACCTCGATATATCGTTTTTCGATATATCGGTATTTTTAAAATGTCTATATCGGCATATCGATATGAAAATCATATCGGGTTTTAGTGATATACCGATATATCGCCATTCCCTACTAGACAGCACCATTTAATTCTCCATGAAGATTCAAATATCGTGTCCTATCTTGACTTGAGGATTAGCATTAAAATAGCTCAGAAAGATAAATGTTGGAACGAGTAAGAAGAAAAAAAATTACACTTAAACCTTGGTAACCAGACTAATGGCATTTTTCAAAAATACAGGTGCTGGCATTTAATTGTTGAATCCTGCAAGCAAATTTGGCTTCAAGCCAGGCTAGACCCAAATTCTGGATATCCAGACCCGGGGGTTTACCGTACTTCAAAGAAAAATAGTAAGGGGATATAAAGGAGTAATTTTGTCATTTTATGCAAAAGTCATCTAATTTTTCAAAGGCATAACGAATATGATCCAACTGAATTTCTGAAATGTCAATTGGTTGCAGCATATCAAAATGTCAATATTCTACCCAAACTTTTACATTATGTTAGTGTGGGAAAACTGTTCTTCAACCTCAACAGCCACAGGTCTTATTCATTAATAATTGCTGCTATTACAGCCTGAGAGATAGCGGTGTAATATTTGAAGATGCTAAATTATTGACAGAATTTGCGTTAAGTGGAATGGTATGATTTTAATACTCAGGTTTGTTCCATTAAAATGAAAAAAGGCAGATGATGTAATTACAAATTCATTTACAAATTATTCTGTAACCAATCAAATATCTCTACAGATCATGAAAACCATCCAGGGTTCCTCTAATGGTTCAGTGAATAAAACACTTTACTTGTTTGCAGGTTTGAACTGTTGTCCTACTCAGCTATTCTCAGGTGGGACAGCTGTTGGAATAATCTTATTGCACCTGGACTGGATTCAGTAACTCACTGGGAAGTTGACGTTCAAGAAGCTGGGGTGAAAACATCAGATTGTACAAATTCTACAGTAATGCTTCAAACCCACACCCCACTTCCCTCCCACCCTCCCTCTCATCGGGAATCCTCAGTTGAACAGTCTAAAGCAGCGGTTCTCAACCAGGGGTACATGTACCTCGGGGGTACAAATTTACTTCCAGGGGGTACAGGTGGCGGTACATTGATTTATTTAGCTCTCTTACTTAGCGTTTTATAGCCTTCCAAAATGTATATTTAATTGTTATTCCTCTTGTTTTGTATATTCTAGCTTCTTGTTACAAAAGAAAAGCGGTCATAAAATGCAAGTAGAATGAGGGGGTGGTGTGTTTGTGGTTGAGTGCATGATAATGTTGAAAATTAACAAGGGGTATATTACTGAAAAAGGTTGAGAACCACTGGTCTAAAGTGCTCACTATCTGGGCTAAAACGTGAAGAATGAGCACGAGGGCAAGTTAGGCTGACCCACATTAATATCATCAGTGAAGAATGCTGCCCAAATACTGCTAAAATCTCTGACAACTTCTACTAAATGCATTAGATACTGAAGAGATTTATGATTCAAACAAAGTTTTCAAACAAACGAAGACATGAAAAGCGCTATATCAAACGCAAGCTTATTATTAAAGTTTCAACTGATTATTTTAATGGAATGTATTATAATAATAATCGTTGCATTTGATATGGCACTTTTCACATCTTCTGTATGTCTCAAAGCGCTTCACAGAATATACTGCAAAGTGTATTGACTGTAAATATGTGTGTGAAACAAGGCAGCCTAATGTGAACAGCAGCATCCCAAACAATGCATGGATTTTAATGACAAATTTTATTATTGTTTTTTTTTAGGGATTATTATCAGGCATGTGGAGTAAGGAAACTTGCCCACAGTTTACCCCTGCCGGGAAGCAAACCCAGGTTTCTCGCTTGTAAGGTGAGTACTCTAACGACTGAGCTCCATGTAGTATAACTGAATTTCTTCAACTCCCCATAACTTTCACTGTCATTTGCGCAAGATCTGAGCCACCTGATATCGAATTCTCAGGATCAGATTTTGGGCCCTCCTTGGGAATAAAGCGTGGGTAGGTCCTATGGATTTATTTAACTGTATTGTTACGTTTCTGACCTAGGTCTAATCCCTTATGACGGTGATATGATGGTAATCGATTTAAATTGAGATCCTGAACATTTTGTGCAATCCAAAAGCCCAATGATGATGTTACAGAACAATGGATCACAACGGAGTCCCATCATTCAGCGATAGTTTCAATTATCACAGCTTGTTTCTCATACTTATTGTTTCTCTCTCTCTCTCTCTCTCTTTGGCCACACTTACTTATCTAAGTTAACTTCAGCATCACTCTGTTTCTTCTCATGTGGAGAAGAAACATCAGCACGTAATACTTGGGCTGAGGGGCTAATTTCTGTGCTGTAGAGTCCATATAATTCTAAGTCATGAAAAAAATGCGATTTGCCTGAACCCCTTTCCAACATTTAACATTTATCTGCACATGAACTAATCTCAGTTAATTAATTGAACTGATCTCAGTTAAATTAACCTTTATATGATGAAAAGTCCAAGTAAAACACATATAGTGATGATCTCACTCCGTAAATAAATTCATATCATAGCAGTGGATATCTCTGTGCTGTGATAAATTTAAGCGTTTATTGTTAAGTTCAAAATCTGTACGATATAAATGTTTCAAGCACTCACAATTTGTTGTGACCTTATCTTTTCATAATGTGTTGATAGATTTTGAAAAAACAAGTGGAATGGTGTAAAAATGAAAATGCATTTTAAATACCATAAAAGCCCGTTCATCCGGATTGCTCGACCTCCCTCCTGGGGCAATTCCCCATTCCAGCAATCGCGAGTTTGCTCACTTTGCGCATGCGTGCAATGTGCTATGCGTGCAATGTGCACGCATGCGCACTTATTAAACTTACGATCTTGGGGCGTTTTACCGATTGGGAAAAAATGCTGTTTTACCGATCATTTTACTGAATGTGTTGGAATCTTTATTGGTAAGTATCCATGCAATATTCTGTTACTATTTAGTGTACTATTAATATGGTATGTTTAAAAATAAGTAAATTTTTTGTGTTGGGTTTTCGGCAACTTGCCGCCTGATTATCTGATACAGTCAATTAGTCGACCCCCCCCACAGGGTGCCGGATAAATGAAATAGCAAATATGGCCAGAGAGTAAAAAAATGTTTGTGTAGAAATTCAATGATATTCCATGAAATCATGCAAGAACAATTTGATGTGTACATTATTCATTTATCTTTTCACAAAAGTTTTAATTTTCAACTAATATTCACAAACCCAAAGTATCAAAGTACAATTTGCAGTTAATCCAACACATCCAATTTGTGAATATCGCAAATTAAACCCCATTGTGTAATAACCAGGACTAGTTCCCATTTTCTTCCTGAGCATTCCTGGAAGGGGAATGGAAAGTGAACAGGAGAGTGTATATTAGGCGGATCATTTGGCGAAAAACACCAGAAATGATAATCCTTGCATTTGATGTACTGCAGAATACCAAAGTAATGTAATTTTTTAGACGTTTAAAGTGCAACTCTGCTTTCTTTCACAAATATTTTCCCTTCCCATGCCTTTCCTTTTTTGCCCACAAATATATAGTCAATTCAGTTTATTCTGTGAAGTACTTTGAGACATTTAGAAGGTGTGAAAAGCACTATATCAAATTCAAGGATTATTATTATTTCCTGAAGTCATTGGCTGCTTGTATTTCTTTTACCAGTGTATGTCTTCACAGAAGCCTGTGGTACACCATGTGAATGGATATTAATCATACATGAGCACCAACAATTAGTACTGCCAGGCTGCTCAGCATGTCAGAAGTACAGATTTATCTGCATTTCTCTACATAAACTGGCTCTTCAGATTTCATACTGTAGGAATGTTTGAGTATCTAAATATTAATGTTTCCTGCATCATTGTGAATTCAAGTACTTGGCCTAGGGTCAGCAGAGTTTTGCTAGATGTATTTGCAGTCTCAAAGTGAATCAATCATCATACATTTAAGTAGCTTTATGTGTCTCTTTTAACAACTGTAATGTAAAACAAGGATCATTGAGATGTTTCACATATAGAATTTCACATCGAAACACCACATAAAAATTCAATAAAGATTTTCTAACCGCTCTCATGTGCTAACCTGATGATTTGATTTCTTCCAGGACAGTTATTGCTCTTACAAACGTACATTCACTGCATATTTTCATATATTTTCCCATCAACTGCAGTGCTTCCATGTTTACCCATGTAAATTAACTACATAGTGATATATTATTTCCTCAATCACAAAAATGTAATTAATCATGAAACAGTGTATACCATTTGGCTTGCTACTTGCTGAATACATTTGTCTTCATTTTTCTAGCCTTTACATACTTACAGGCCTGAAGATTTGAATGCATCTTTGTGACAATCATGTCTGACTTGTGGCTACGTATTACATTAGGTACTGTATAACCAGGCAAATTCACAAACCAGATTCCTTGTGTAAATTGGGTTTGTGAATATTAGAAGCTGTTTGATTTGAAAAATTCCAATGTGGCTAATTGCTAAATGCAAAAGCAGCTTTGTGGCACTCACAAATCAAACAGTTTCTGATATTTACAGAACTTATGTTAAATTCACACCATAAATCCAGTTTATTAGTATCACTGCTGCTCTTAAGACCTCTGTAACCTTGGACAGCACTGTCTTTGAAAATACATGCCAATTGGTAATGATGAAAACAATAAGACAATTTTTTACATTTGATATGCTACTTTTCAAGTCAGGAGAAAATCTCAACGTGATCCAGAGGGGGAGCATTTTGTCTTCCAGCATGTGATGATCGTCCTCCCGACGTGAAAGAGGCGCTACACAAATGTAATTTTGTTGTTGTTGGAGCTCAACGTTTCTTGCATGCAAACATAGTCTCTCAGCTTTTTAAGAATGACTTCTTAAAAAAGAATCCAACAGAGTGGAGGCAGGGGGATCTCTGGTGTACCGTGTTTGGCAGGCAGCAGGAGGATGCAAAGTTGGGTCACTATATTCTTGCCAGGTAAGGGAAAGAGAGAGAACTCAAAGGGAGCAAGGGGAAATGATAGAAATGGAGCTGAAGGACATTAGGAAAGAACAGGTGGGAGAAGAGAAACAGAAACAAAGCATGCAGAGACAAGAGTGAGAATGCTAATAAGCAATGAGAATTACAGCAGACTTGAATAATGGTAAATAAATAAATTTGATTTATGATTATGGTATAGTGTTATATGAATCTACTGTGATAATTAAATTAACTACATTTTAAAATTCTCTTGAAAATATGTGAGTGCCTCGAGAATTACAGGAAAAGTTATTATACTGATTTCCTGATGTTTCATTGGTCTCGAGTTCAATCCCCCACCACTTTCACGTTTGCTAATTGCTGGTGCAAGGACATTGATGTACATTGCCCTGAGGCACTGCCTTGCTTAAGTTGTTTGAATGGCATGTCCTGGGCTGGAGCTCATATTAGTGAATATTAAAAAGAATGATTTAAATTAACTTGTTCAAATTCCTGGCAGCTCTAATGCTGTCTATGTGTCAAAAATATAAGGAATCACCACATAGAAAAAAGCATCTGTGCATATTTGTTTAAGACCTCAGAAAAAGAGTGGAGCAGTGGTCCTAGCTGACGGCTGCCTTTCGATAAAATAGCTTTGGCAGTGGATGTTGCCACATGAATTCATTGTCTTACCCTGGCTTTGCAATATAATGGAGACAGAGAGGCAAAAAATGTATTTTATATCTATGCCTTGTGGCAAAATTCATTTTCGTCCCAAGATTCAACACAGACATTTTGCCTAAGTGCCAACAGAATACTTACTCCTTATAATAATTTATAAAAGATTGAAATGTATTGTAAAGTGTTGGGACATCCTCTTGACGTGAGAGGCGCTGTACAAGTGTGTAATTTTGTTGTTGTTATTGTGCAAATGATGTTTTGAGAGCAGATTACACATTGAGGAAATAGAGCTGGATGTGCTTTAAAACACAATTCTGGTTCTGTCCTGTGTTTACAAGACAACTATAAAACTTAGCCCGGCTGGTGGATACAACGTCCAGCGGCAGATATGACGAACTACTTTGTCTAATCTCTCAATCAATAATCATCTGTTCAGTAATCTCCTTGAATTAAAATATTTACTTGAATCACTTTACCATGCTCTGCAAACTCAATTTATCAGATTGCCCATCAGCAAGGCTAAAGAGTTGACTGTTATATGGACTGATGCTCTTTTAGAGTGTGGTATGTACAAAATAATTCAGACAATGACAGACTCTATCTGTGTCCCTCTGAAATCTCAATGGTGAATCTTCATCTAATCTCCCTGATGGTACAGTTGATTCACCAGTTTTGTAGTTAATGTGCAATTTACATCCTTTTTACAGTATGGCAGAAGATGAATGGGCACCATTTTGCCCCATTTAACAGTCAATTCACTTTACAATATATTCTGTGAAGTGCTTGAGACGTCTTGACAACATAATAAGGTGCTGTATCTAACGCAAGAATTATTATTAAGTTGCTCAGTACCACAAATACTCAAGGATGCAATGAATTTAACAAGTGCTATCATGCTTTGCAAAGCCTCAAAAAGTCAATCTTTTTCACTCTGCAATATAGAGAGCACACCTGCTTTCTCTCAAAATGAACTGAGTCATGAGTTCTGATGAGTCCTGATGTCTGGCAGTTCTGTCAAAATGTGATTTACTAGGTAAGGCTCAAATATCTGGTTGTTCCTTTTGAGTGAGGAGCCTGTTTCTCTTGGATTCTAACCAAAGGGTAAAGAGTGAATTATAAAGCTGCTGAGAATCATGTTTTGTGAAGTTGGTACGGAGTCGCCAAAGCAATCAGAGTTGACTACAGTCACATCTCTATTTGCTTGGAGTTCACCTCAATTGAATCTAAAAATGGGCAGAGTTGTGAAGTATTATTGTTGGGCCATCATTTTCTAACTCTTGGGATCCAAAAGAGGTGACAGAATGGATGTTGGACGAAGGAGTTAAATGTCCCATTTCTAATTCTTACATTTACATTATATATTTAATCTCTGGATAAAATGACATCCTTTAGACATGAAAAGGCATTTTGATGCTTCCACATTTGACCATATATTTACGTGAGATAACTAGTTCTCTTGTCAAGCAATCGCCCACATTGTTCAATGAGCACACCAAACAGAGAGCTTATTTGTGATTCCGAAGGTATTAATTCCCCATCTGTCCATGGAGCTCCATATATTTTAGATTTAATGGTAATGGTAAATTATTTCCTGTATGCCTTCCTCCTGTCATCGGTGGGTGGGCGAGCTTCCAACCATTCTAACCCCTGCTGTCTG
Source organism: Hydrolagus colliei (assembly GCA_035084275.1). Lineage (NCBI taxonomy): Eukaryota > Metazoa > Chordata > Chondrichthyes > Chimaeriformes > Chimaeridae > Hydrolagus > Hydrolagus colliei. The sequence goes on from CM068745.1 coordinate 66,735,984, forward strand.
GAACTGCATCTTGGATTCCCTATGACTTACATGTCTCAAAATATGGCTCTTTGACCATGCTTTGGGTCCACGTTGCCCTCTCCGTCTGCCTTGGCTCCCACTCCCAGCTATTTTTTGTTATTGTATTATTTTGTTACTGTATTATTTTTCAAAAACGGTAATTTATTGTCTAGGGAGACAATATGGGTCAAATGCACCCTTAAAACTTATCCTCAGTGACAGGAATGAGAATGAGCACTTTTTCTGTTTCGCTTTTCCTCCCCACCACCCCGCACCCCCCAACTGGTTTTGCCCGTGACTTCTCACCCATAACAAACTCCACTCCCTGATTACCTCAGTCCTTGCCAGACTGCACTGGCTCCCTGTCCTGGAAAGGAACGCTTTCAAGATCCTCATGCTTGTAATTAACTCCCTCCACTCCTCTGCACCCCCTGCCTCTCTTACCTCCTGTGTTCCCAAAACAGCACCCGTTGCCTTCACTCCTCTGGTTCTGGTCTCCTCCTAGTCCCACGAATCCTCCGCTCCACCATTGGTGGCCATGCCTTCAGGCACTACGCCCCAAAGCTCTGGAATTCCCTTCCTTACTCCCTTCACCTCGCCCCCTTTCTTCCAAGTTTCGGGTCTCGAATGAAGACCTTTCTTTTCGACCGCGCCTTCGGTCACTTTTTTCCCCCTGCTCATGGCTCAGGGCCGGGATCCGTTATTGTGAAGCGCTCTGAGTGGAGGGCGCTATATAAATCAAAGTTGTCATTGTTGTTGGAAATGGACTTCATATACCTGAAGGCCCCGCTATTGAGACTGTCTCTATATCTCTGGCTCCTCTGTAGGTGTGTTTTCACTGTGTATCTCTCCTCTATATGTATATTTATAATTGTCTCTGTGAATGTGTCTCTCTCCTCTGCCTGTTTGTGATGTGTATATGTGTATCTCTCTCTATTTCTGTGTGTCTCACTCTATTTCTGTGCGATGATAGAATGTACCTCAATAGCACCAATCAATTCCCAAAAATTTCCCGCTGCATTTGTCAAACTTTCCCGCAATTTTTGGCAAATATATCTGCTATTTTCTATTGGCCCTGTTCATAGCTCCTTGCCTCATTCTTCTAACACTGGGCATCATCCTTGTTGCTCTCCTCTCCACTGCTTCTAGAACCTGAACAGCCCCTTATGTCACAATGATCAGGACTCAGGATGTGGTCTGACTGGAGCACTTGACAGCCCTAATATGACAGCTGAAGACCCAAACTCAACTGATTTAGCAATAATACCCATCTTCCTGTTGGCATGGTTTATTGCTGCCTCACTTTGCTTTTAACTTGGCATTCAAAAGGACTGTTGTTGACAATGCGACACTCCCCCAGTCAGCCTAGAATATGCAAATCTCCACGTGGGGTTTGAAACGCACAACCTTCTCTCTGACACGAGAGTGTTGCCAACTGAGCCAGGCTGACACAGATAGTCTGTATTGAAATGTGCAGGGATTCATGCCAGGTACAGCAAAGTTCTTCCTTTCTGTATAGGACATTTGGGTGTATTTACTAAAGTGCACCTAGTGTACTTTTTTATTTAGGGATATCAATACCCAGAGGAGCTCCATGCTAAACTTTAGGGTAGGATTAAAAGCTTCTTTTTAAAAGGGTTTGTAAATAACCTTTAATGCCCTGGCATCTCTTTATCTCACCGATCATTGAGCTCCACTCATCTGCCTAACCCCTCTGTTAGCTATACTGTACAATGAACTGACTGTATATTTTGTGGGTGAAACGTGGCAGCCAATTGCGCACAGCAGTATCCCATAAAAAGTCGTGGATTGAAATGACCAATTTATTATTGGGGGGTTTTGAGGGATTATTATTATCAGGCATGTGGAGTAAGGAAACATGTCCAAGGTTTCACCCTACCTGGAAACTCTAAACTAAACTAACAAATTAAAGATTTATACATAGAATAATGTTCAGAGTCAGACCATGAGTCACATCCTTCTATAACATAGAAAATGTGCATTTTCTGATCATCAGTTCAGATCTAATTATTTTTTGTCCTTGAGTCAATGTTGGGTCATGCACAGCAACTCTTTCCTTGTTAAAACTCCTTCATTTTCAATCATTATTCAAATGTTATTAGATTTATTTTAGCATCCAGGTATTCTTGCAATCTGAGACACTTACTTGCCTTATTTGGCTGCAAATGTGCCAATCCTTCATAGCTTTCCATTGCAGAATTTGTGCTTATTAATATTTACATTTTTAGATCTGATTGAACAGTACATTCAGTTCTACATTTAAAAGTCACGTTTCCAAAATATGTCAGTTTTTTGCTCTTTACTGTCTAGTAGAAGAAAAATAATGTAATAATTCTTCATACGATATTATACTGATCACATCAAAACATTTCAAAGCACTTCACAGAAAATTGCATTGTTGGCAAACACAGCAGCTATTTGTGTCAGCAAGGTCCCACCACCAGCCATAAGGTGAATAATCAATTAATTATGGAGGATTCTTGGTCAGGAAACTGTAATACCTGTAATAATAATCCTTACATTTGATTTAGGTCATTTTCACTTCTGTATGGTGTCCCAAAGCACTTCAAATTATATAATAATAGAACAACAAACTAACATTTGCAGAGCACCTTTCACAATGGGAGGATGTCCCAAGGCCCTGAACGGTCAGGGGTCAGGACCCAAGTGGGGGGCGGTGGGCATGGTTGGGATGATGCAGGGCAGAGAGGTAGGACGACAGCTGAATGCATAGTCAAAAAGGAGAGTGTTAAACCCAGTCTTGAAGGAGATAAGGGAGAGAGCACAGCAAAGGGATTGTGGGATGGAGTTCCAAAGCGTTTTGGGGCAGAGAGGCTGAGAAGACCTTTGGAAAGAAAAGCAAGGTCGGAGATGGGCTGATAATTGGAGAGCAAAGATGCATCCAGGAAAGCTTTCTTCAGGACGGGGGATATTATGGCTGTTTTGAGGGAGATGGGAACGGTAAAGGAGAGATTGATGGGGTCGGAGAGTGGTGGTCTGGGGGGTGAGGTGGAGCCGGGAGGTAAGGAGAGGGGGTGGGGATGGGGTCAAGAGAGCAGGTGGCGGGCTTCATAGACGATATGGTGGTGTCAACAGAGGAGAGGGAAACAGGTTTGAAAGTGTGGTCGGAGGGATGTGTAGGTGTCGACGTGTGGGGAACAGATGGGGAAATTGGGAGGGTGGAGGCAGCTGAACAGATTCTCTCGATTTTGGACTCAAGGAAATCCAGCATCTCCTCACAATGATAGTTAAGAGGAGTGAATAGGCGAGGCATGGTGGGGTGGACAGAGGAGCCAGTTGGTTGTGGAGATAATAATCCTTGCCTTTGCTTTAGCATCTTATCACACCTTCAAGACATCTCAAAGCACTTCACAGAATATATTATAGTGAACTGTATATTTTGTGGGAGAAACGTGGCACAAATAGTCATAGATTGAGTGACCCAATTATTATTAATTATTTATAACATATTTATTTTTTGAAAGGGATTATTACCCCCAAGAATGTGATCTATCAATCGACTAACAACCAAGTTCTTAATTACTGCTTGGTGAACAGTAAGGAGACTTGCCCAACATTTTGCCCTGCTGGGAATCGAACCCAGGTCCTCTCACTTGTGAGGTGAGTGCTCTAACCACTAAGCTACAAGACTCCATTGAAAACCACTAAACTGCAGGATATACTGTAAAGTGCAGTGATTGTTTTGTTGGCGAGAAAGGGTAGATCCCAATCATCATTCACAAAAACAAAGCATCCCGAGTCTTCAGAAGTCTAAAGTGCATAAAACAGCAATTAAGCTGAACCCCAGTGTTAGCTTACTGGGATAAGGTAATAGAAATGAATGAACAACATTTTTTTATTCTGCATCAAAATGTCACAAAACACTTTGCAGCAATGACTGTCAAATACATAGACTAATCTTGTGCATCAGCCATTTTGAATAATTGTCATTATTATTATTATAATAGGACATAAGCAGAAATTTCCTTTCCTTATAGTGTCATGAGATCTTCAATGTCCACCTGGACAGACAGGTAGAACTTTGTCTCAATGTTTCAGTTGATTCTACTGTTTAAGTGTAGAGACGATGAATTTGTAGGCAAACACACACAGCAATGTCCCACAGTCACAAAGTGAGTTACCAATTGTATTTTTGAGGGATTATTCTAAAAATAATAATGTCATCTTATTGTGGAGGCAGAGGGCATGGCTGGTGTACTCAATGAGTACTTTGTCTGTCTACTGTCTTCACAAAAGCAAAGGATGCAGCCAATGCCACAGTACGGAGGAGAGGGTAGAGGAAATGAATAGGATAAGTATAAACAGAACGGAAGTACTAAAAAGATTGACGGTGCTCAAGGTAGATAAGTTACCCAGTCTGGATAGGATGCATCCTAGGTTACTAAGGGAAGTACGGGAGCAAATAGCAGAGACTCTGGCCACAATCTTTCAATCTTCCTCGGAAACAGAGGTGGTACCAGAGGACTGGAGGGTTGCTAATGTTACTCCCCTGTACAAAAAGGGGCAGAAGGACAAACCTGGGAACTACAGGCCAGTCAGTTTAACATCCGTACTGGGGATCTTCTGGAGACTATAATCAGGGACAAAATAGATCTTCATTTAAAAAGATAACGGTTAATAAAGGACAGCCAGCATGGATTTGTTAAAGGCAAAGCTTGCCTGAAAAATCTGATAAGAGTTTTTTGATGAGGTAACGGAATGGGTGGATGAGGGTAGTGCTGTTGATGTGGTTTATATGGACTTTCAAAAGGCATTTGACAAAGTGCCACATAAAAGGCTTATAAGGAAAATAGAAGCCCACGGCATTAAAGGGATAGTGGCAGCATGGATCCAGAACTGGCTGGGAGTCAGAAAGCAGAGAATTGTGGTGAATGGCTGTTTTTCTGACTGGAGAGAAATGTACAGTGGCGTCTCCCAGGGATCGGTATTGGGACCACTGCTCTTTTAAATTTATATTAATGATCTGGACTTGGGTATTGGGATGTTGGGATATGGAGGTATTAAAAATTAATTATAGTTAGTTCCAATCAGGCACCAATTAAAACAATCTATCCACAACACAGGCATGGTCAGCAACCTTGAGCAAAAGGGAGAGAAACAACTTGTCTGCACAAAACACCAGGTGGACATTCCCCTTCGCTGAGACAACCTTGGGTACTGGTCCGTGCCAATAATCCAAGGAACGCAATAACATCAGTAGCTTCTAGGATAAATAAAGAATTAAAGGAGAGTGGCTCGAGATATAGATAGGGACAGAGGACTCAATTAACAAAGGCGCAAAGGATTGTACTCATTTGGGAAATTGCTAAGTGAGTAGCTGGAGAGCCATCTCAAGGTCTGGGAAAGCAAGGAGGCAGACAAAACAGGACTGGGTAGATGGGGACATGTTTAAGAACCGCTCTGCTTGTCAAGATAAGCGAGGCTGGTGGAGAAGTATAAAGATAGGAGAGAAAGAGTGACTCATTACAACAGTTGGGGAGTGTCTCAAGGTAAACCGAGATCTCCAACCTGCCACTGTTATCCAGAACTACTGGAATGGGTCATGGTTCCAGTTGTTTTGTTTTACAGGCAGAGAAGGGTCAGTTAGAGAAGGAAAGTTAGAAGGAGTGAGTATTGTGAGAAGCCTGAACCTGACTTATGGTGTAACAGCCTGAATTCAGCATTGTATTCAACATAGAACTGGTTGTATAATTATACTATTTTATTCTATCATTCTAAAATTGCTTATAAACATTAAATCACTATAACTTTATTAAGGATTGTTGGGTCATTATTTTGAACTCTCGGGATCCCAACAGGGAGTACTATTTCCAAGTTTGTAGATGACACAAATTTTGGAAAAATAGTAACTAGTGAGGAGGATAGTAGCCATCTGCAGAAGATATAGACAGAATGGTAAAATGGACATACACATGGCAGATGAAATCTAATGTGGAGAAATGTGAGGTGATGCATTTTGGGAGGAAAAATGAGGGGAGGCAATATAGACTAGATAGTACAATTTTAAGGGGTGTGAAGGAACAGAGAGACCTGGAGGTTTGTGTAAGTGATTCTTTGAAGGTGGCAGGACAGGTAGACAAGGCTGTTAAAATAGCATATGGGATACTAGGCTTTATAGATTGGGGTATAAAGTACAAAAGTCAGGATGTTCTGACTAACCTCTATAAAGCTTTGGTTAGGCCTCAGCTAGAGTACTGTGTTCAATTCTGGTCACCATTCTTTAGGAAGGATGTTAAGGCATTAGAAAGGGTGCAGAGGAGATTCACCAGGATGATACCAGGAATGAGGGACTTCAGTTATAAGAAAAGGCTAGAGAGGCTAGGTTTATTCAGAGCAGAGAAGGTTACAAGGAGACCTAATACAGGTTTTCAAAATCATGAGGGGATTCGACAGGGTAAATAGGGAAAAACTGTTTCCACTGGTGGGTGTATCAGTGACTCGAGGTCACAGATTTAAATAGTTTCTAAAAGAAGCAGAGGGGAAGTGAGGAGAAATGTTTTCAGCGCCTTGGGACGTCCGCCCGACGTGAAAGGTGCTCTATAAGTCTAATTTGTTGTTGTTGTTGTTGTTTTCACTCAGTGAGTTGTTTGAATCTGGAATGCATTGCCTGAAAAGGTGGTGGAGGGCGATTCGATAACAACTTTTAAAAGAGAGGTAGACATTTATTTGGGGAAGATGGGTTTTTGAGGTTATGGAGAGAGAGCTGGGGAGTGGACGATTGAGTTGCTCTTTTCAAAGAGCCAGCACAGACTCGATGGGCCGAATGGCTTCCTTTTGTGCCATAAGATTCTATGATTCATTTAAATCCACGATTGTTTGTGGGACATTGCCATGTGCAATTGGCTGCCACGTTTCTTCCACAAATATACAGTCAATTAATTTGAAGATTTGGGGGTTTATTGGACAGGTCACTGGGAGAAACTCCCTTCTCATCCTCGTTCATACTGGAACCTCAGTTTAATGCCTCATCTAAAGGGCAGCAACTGCAACAAGAATAATAATAATAATCCTCGCATTTGATATAGTTTTTTTCACGTCTTCGAGAAGTGAATTGACTGTATATTTTGGGGTGTAAAGAAACTTGGCCAACGTTTCGCCCTGACCTGCCTAGATTCGAATTCAGGTCTCACGCTTGTAAGGGGAGTGCTCTACAGGACAACAACAACAAAATTACATTTATAGAGCACCTTTCACGTCGGGAGGACGTCCTAAATCGCTAAGAGGACCTCCAACAATGCAACACATATCCAGCACTCCACTAGTTTGATAGCCTAGACTAATTGGATTAATTGATTAAGGAGATCAGAAGATTATTATTGTGAGGGACTGCTGACGTGGTGACAAGAAGTTTGAATCCACAATCTCTGACTCAGAGGTAAGAGTGTTACCAATATTACACCATGATTATGCAGTTGAGAAAAAAACTTGCCAATAGGATCCCTAAACAACAATTTACATCTTTCAAGTCGGGAGGACATCTCAAAACACTTCCCGCATCTGGCTGGAGCCCAGGCTGGGGAAGGGGCAGGGCAGCCGAGGAGGAATGGGGAAAGTGACCTGAAACATGATTGAACATGTCTTAATAATAATGATCACACAAAACGGGTTATGCCTTGCCTCAAACCGTGACATCTTCCATTTGGCAAGGAACTTGCTGGTTTACTATGCCGCGGATCTTAGAAGTAGGCATCTACCAATTATAATTATAATAATTCTTGCATTTGATATAGTGCTTTTAATGTCTTCTAAACGTTTCTAAGTGCTTCACAGAACATACTGCAAAGTAAATTGACTGTATATTTATGGGCGAAACGTGGCAGCCAATTGTGCACAGCAGTGTCCCACAAATAGTCGTGGATTGAAAAGACCAATTTATTGTAGGTTTTTTTGAGAGATTATTATTAGGCTTGTGGAGTAAGTAAGGTTTCGCCCTTCCTGGAATCGAACACAGGTCTCTCGCTTGTAAGGCGAGTGCTCTAACCACTGAGGTACAGGGCTCCAGTTAACATTTCAGGTGAATTACCTTTCATCAGAACTCGTACATGGAAGGGAAATATCAGTGAGATAAGCAATCCAACCTGCAGGCATTTTCACGTACGTGCTCACACGAGCCTCGGAGGAACACATAAAACAACAACAAAATTGCATTTCTAGAGCGCCTTTCACGTCGGGAGGACAAACCACTTATGGCACTTCCAAAGTACTCTACATTGTTCTGCATATTTTTAAGTGCATTTTAGATTAAACTTCCTTTTTTCTATAAACATGATGCTGGACAAACTCCGGTTCAAGTGAAAGGCCACAACCACAAAATAAATCTGGTATTTCTCAATTTAATGCTGATCAACTTGGGAGCATTTCCTATTTCTACTTTTCCAGCATTTTTTTTCCCCCTTTTACACTCACTGCTAACTTTCAATCACTGAGGTCTGGCCCTCGCCTGAGTACCAGAATCTCTGGCATATTTGGGGAAAATAAAAGCAGCATCAGCCTTGATCAGCCAGTATAATGTGCTGAACAATGATACCCTGCAGAGTACAGGCAATAAAGATGGAAATTACAGCAGAACCCTGTTAGAATGCAGTAGCTGAGGGTCCATGAAATCCCAACCCACCTTATAAAGGAGTATAATTGTCAGTCAGCACTTCTCTTATTGATCATATGATGGTGGAACTCACTGTGCTTTTGTGCAAAACATCAGCCTACGCCTTCAGCATATATTCAGCAGCTCTGCTGCCCACATACTTAGCTGGACCAACTCCATAACCCCATCTCACTAGTTCTGGACAGGCTCCACTGGCTCCCCATCACCGAACAGATCGACTATGAGATCCTCAATAACAAAATTATATTTATAGAGTGCCTTTCACCGTCGGGAAGACATCCCAAGGTGCTGAACAGTTTGGTCGGGACCCGAGCGGGTGGGGGGAGGGGTGTAGTCGGGGCAGGGGTAAGGAGAGTAGGAAAGGGGAGAGAGTTAGGAAGAGGGAAGAAGGCACGGTCGAAGAGGAAGGTCTTGAGACTATCCTTAAAGGAGGAAAGGGAGGAAGTGAGGCGAAGGGATTGAGTTCCAGAGTGTGGGGGCAGATAGGGAGACAGTAGGTTGAAGAGACAGGCAGGGGCAAGGCCGTGAATGGCCTTAAAAATGAGGACGAGGATCTTGAATTTGACCCTCTGGGAGACGGGGAGCTAGTGGAGACAGGCGAGGGTAGGAGTGATGTGGTCGCGGAGCCTAGAGTTCCCATAGTCGAGCCCAGATGTGATGAAGGCGTGGATCCTCACACTTGTGTTCAAATCCACTAACTGCCTGGCACCCCGCTACCTCTCCGACCTGCTCACTCCCCAATCCTCTCGACTGGCACCAGCCTCCTGCTCATCCCTCACGCCCTCCACCCCAACATCAGCTTTCAGCCACTACACCGCAAAAGTATGGAATGCTCTCCCTCAATCCCTCTTCCCTTTTTCAAGTCCAGCCTGAAAACCTTCCTATGTGACTGTGCTTACTGCTACGTCACCTCCCCACCACCCCACCCCACCGCTTGGGGTCAGGCACTGTTAAGCGCTCTTAAGACTCTACCCCGAGCGGGGGTAGGGGCGCTATATAAGGGCAAGTTATTGTTGCACATTGTGCATGTTTCAAATTGCGACGTCACACTTCAAACAAATGATAACATTTTGAAACAAGTCAGGCAACTTGCGATTGTTTTTGGTAAATAAATGTCAAGGTCCACTCTTGAATTGGACTATAAGTACTGTAAAACCATATCATTAAAACCACAAATTTACGTTTATAGAATGGAATTCTGCTATATACTGCAGCTCTCTTATCACCAGTTATTAAACTGGAAAGCAAAACAAAAGAGCAGAAGAAACAGTTTAAAGTCTTAAAACACAGGAAGCCAAACATGTATGTGTTGTGTGCTCAGGAGAAGAGTTGAAGTGATGTTAAAACAAGATGCTGCAGCTCTGTATAAAACCTCTGGACTATTCAAATATTACTTAATTAGATTGACAATTTGAACAACTGCCTCCACAGTGTATATTGAATTAGCTGAATTGCTTTGTTCAGCCACTGAAATCACAACAGGCGGATTGAGTGTTGTTCAGTTTCATTGAATTTTCCCCTATCACATTAGGACCATAAATAACACTTGCATTTTATTAGAAGTTTGCTTCATTTTATTGATCTATATTCTCCACGTATTTTCCTTTATTCATAAAGTGATGGAAAATCCTGAATAAACACTGAAAATATTGCATTGGCATGGGTCTGATGAGAATTTATGATCACGAATAGCTTTAACGACCTTTTTCACTGGGTCTTAAAATATGTTTGACTTTCAGAATGGGCCTACATTTGCAACAGGGAAGTTCAAATAGAAGTACAGTAAAAGCTTGTTAATCCAGGACCTGACCAATGCCGGTTAAACCAAGTGCCGGATATCCGGGCGGCCAGCTGCCGAAAACCCAACACAAAAAAATTAACTTTGTTTTAAACGTACCATATTAACAATAGACTAAATAATAACAGAATATTGTATGGATATTTACCAATAAAGCAATAAATATCGATTACAGTCTATAAACACAGCACACAATCACAAAGTAAACTTCTACAATGGCGGACGGAAGAGTTTTTTCTTCTTAAAGAGGCACTGTCAGTTTTTCCCCCTTTTTTTCTTTCTATCTTTATCTCCCTCCTTCCCTCTCTCTCTCTTTCATACACACACTCAGTCAGTCTGGCATCTCAATGACTCCAAAAGGAACCTCCTCCACTCCTCTCATTTTCCATCTAAATTAAGCAACTCACCCCCCCTCTCTCTCCCCTCCTCTCCCCATCTCTCTCTCCCCTCCTCCCACTCCTCTCTCTTTCTCACCCCCTCTTTCCTTCTCCCCCCCCCCCCCCCCCCCCCCTCTCCCCCTGCCTCCCTTTCCTTCTCGCAGCCCTTCCCCCAGCAATATGGTGTATAAACCCACAATACAGCCAGGCTACACAGGCAATGTAGTATCCGTCAGAGAGAGGGAAAGAAAGAGTAAGAGATGGAAAGAGAGAGGGAGGGATAGAGAGGAAGGATGGAGAGGGAGAAAGAGAAAGAAAAAGAGGGAGAGAAAAAGGAGAGAGGGAGAGGAAAAAGGAGAGAGGGTCAGTGTCGCGTTAAGATGAAAAACCGGAAGTGCCATTACCGGCAGCATTCAGAACTAATTGTACTAAACTCTCATGCGACAATCGACTTATTAAATGCGCCACCGCGATTATGCTGGATAAGATCCAGTTATTCGAATGGGGACCTTTTTTTGAGGTGCCGGTTATATGGAAGTTACGGTTGATCTGGTCACTGATAGACAGGCTTTTACTGTAGTTCCCTTTAAGACCAGCAACCTCCCTTCGTGTTAACCTTTCCAGGCTTTAATTACCATCTGGGTAAAATGAATATTTCCTGGTGTCTATCCTTTGCAACCCTAAATAATAATATTATAATTCATGCATTTGATATAGTGCCTTATCATGTCATCATGATGGTTCAATGTGCTTGATGTAGTGGTTTATATATCCTGTAAAGCACATTGAGATGTCATGATGACATGATAAGGCGCTATATCAAATCCATGTATATTGGTTTGACTGTCTATTTTGTGGGCGAAACTGCAATCTCAATGCATCCAAAAATATTTGTTGCTAATTGGAAAGAATCTAGGTAATCAGATGAAAGCTTCATTATTGATTCAAAGTTTGGCTCCAATTCTCTTTGTTATTGCAATATCCTCTATAAACAGGTAACCCTCATTGATCGCGGGGGTTACACCCTTTCCCAAGGGTGCATTGCGTGCGGGGCCAGCCAACTGAGGAATCGTCAGATTTAGTCAGGAGCTAAATCCTCACGAGCCAGCCAGCGCATATACGCAAGTTTTACGTGCATTGCACAAAAAGTGACACTTTTTTTTCATCGCATATACTTGAATTCGCAATCGATAAAGTCGCATTCGACGAGGGTTAACTGTACTGTTAGAATCTGACTTTGAGCAGACATTGTCGTTAGAACAAATCTACAGATTTTAGACTGCAGATCATGTCTGGCTCTCAGATTCAAACAATCATATGCAGTATACAGTAAATATTTTTAGTTTAAATGAAGGTGCAGAATTGGATGTAATCAATAACCCTTTGCCTTAAGGTTTTCTGAAAATCTCTGAATGCATTGATCTGAAACACTGACTGTCCAGCGCCTTGGGACATCCTCCTGAAGCGAAAGGCGCTATACAAATGTAATTTTGTTGTTGTTGTTCATTGGTTTTGATGCCACGCTAGTAAGGAATATACGAGAACATAACAACAATCACAACAACTTCAATTTATATAGCGCCCTCCATGCCGGATGCTATATAAGTACTATATAAGCACTCTATATCAGAGCACTTCAAATAAGTGTAATAATAAGTGTAAGAACCTCCTCATTATCAAGTATCAAAGGTTGCTAGTGATGTATAAATGCCTGTTACCCCCAGTATATTCATCTTAGTATTGTATAGAACCACAGGGAGTGTTCTTCAGCATAAATTTCAATTCACAACATAAAGCTTCAAATATTATGTGGTGACTGCACAGCTTCGCACAACACAAAATTCAGTCAAAATTCAGCATGTATTAAAAAACAACTATGGGTGTCAAGCGTGTTTCTTTAAGCACATTATTAGAGATGTTCCCAAGAATGTTTCTGAGAATAAGTGTCGAAGATTACAAAAGGTACATGAAGAACTTTGTTATGAACTTTGTTAAGAATTTGGTTTATGGTTAAAGGCCTGGAATTCACCCCAAAGAGATTATTTTGTTTTATACTGTGAGACTGCCCAGAATCGTGGAAAAATTCTTAAATTTAGTATTTACTTGGAAGCTTATTCTTTTGAAGAATTACAGAATACGAACTTCCAAAATCTTCAATTTTAAGGCAAAATATTCTATCAGATTCTGACTGGGTGGAATTTCAGACCACGTATTTGTTGGACATACTCCAGGTTAGTTTCAATCCGAAATAATAGGTCCAGATATTTGGATTAGCATCAGAGAACACATTTCTTTTGTATTGTATTTCAATCTTATTGTTGAAAGGCTACATATAATTCAGGTTTACCCTCACTGCAGAGAATAAAATATTTTGGCTCCATTCTACTTAGCTATTGAGAGTATTTAATTTCTATGAAGATGGTTTTAGAAAACCAGATGCTAGGCTGTATTAGAAGGGCAATATTGCGCTGAAACAGTGGGTATTACTGCCACTTTATAAATGACTGGTGTGACCTGAACTTGGAATACCTTGTGAGGTTCTGGTCACCGCAGTCAAAACAGATTCTGCAGCGATTGAGAGGATACAGAGGAGGGCAATCAAAAGATTGAGGGGATGGAGGGACTTGACTATGAGGAGCAATTAAATAAACCAGGGGAGATAGGATTGGAGTCTTTATGATTCTGAAGCGAACAGATAATGTAGACCATGCTAAGCTGCTTTACCTTGTATGGAACAGTAGAACCAGAAGACACAGCTTGTAATTGAAGTGGGGTAAATTCAAAACAAATCTGCGCCAAACACTGTTTCAGTGAGAGAATAATAAACATATGGAACAGGCTAATTTTTAGGGAGACAGTGAAAGCAGAAATTGTCATTTGCTTCAAAAAAAATTAAATAGATTTCTGTTAGAAAACAATATCTCAGGATACAGTACAGTATATTATTTAGGACACAACATGTCAAGCGACTGCCAGTAAGGTGGGAGGCAAAGTAAATGGACCTTGGTCTTCTTTCTCCTATCAAATTCTTATGTTCTAAAAGTTGGTAATTGAAAAAAGTATTCCAGATCCAACATTTTTATTTCAGCTTGCATGCAGAGGTTTGGAAAATGCTTTCCCTATTTCTACTGTGAGAGACGACTTGCTATCTTTGCCATGACAATTATTCCATGGTTTCTTCCTCCAAGCTATAAAATAGGAGTGCATGTGTCTGTGTTGCCAGCTGCAGTTGCAACTTGATTATGCAAGGGGAATGTGGATTATAGAACCTGCAACATCAAGAAAGTCTCAAAACACTGCACAAAGATTTTGAAAAGTGCACAGACCACCTATATGTAAGTGAACACAGTAGCCAATTTACACACAGTAATGTCCCACAACAGCTATGAAGGGAGTGACCAATTTTTTCTGGAGGATTAATGGATAGAACATTGGAAAAATTATCTTTTCTTTTTGAAGTGTCTTTAACATTCACCTAAACAGGCAGAGAGGATCTTAATTGTAATATCGCATTTAAGGACAACATATTTGATAATGCAGCACTCCTCCCTGACTAAACAACAACAACAACTACATAACAAAATTTCATTGTATAGCGCCTTTCACGTCAGGAGGATGTCCCAAGGCACTGAAAACTATGAGCTCAAAGCAGCTGAACTACCAAGTTAAAGAAAACAAGCAAAAATTATTCAAGTCATGGAAACTTGAATATGACCTATGGTAATTGTTTTAATCTGTCACATTTGATAAACATAATTGGCATTTATGCAGCCAGTTTGGTACATTACAAAATTTGCCAAAGAGAAAAATTATAGTGTTCATGTTTCCATCAACCATAAACTTCTAACTTGAAATGGTGGTGTTGTTACCCCACTGGTAATACAAAGAGTCTGGTAATAGTGTAGCCAACTGTGTCTAATGTCTTAGTAACCACCTTATAACCATATGTATGCGGATGACACCCAACTCTATCTCTCTGCCTCTACCCTTGACTCCAGGACTATTACTATCTTGACAGACGGTCTGTCAGACATCAAGTCCTAGATAAGAGCTAACTCTGTACAGCTGAATGTCAACAAGACAGAGGTCCTACAGATTGGCTCACAGCCATCATGCATCAGGCGCTGGCAACATCAAACTCCATGGTTGCTCACTCGACCTCTCCAAGCCAGTCAGGAACCTAGGTGTTTTGTTTGACCATCTATCGTCTTTCCTCCCCCACATCTAAGCAATGACTCGCTGCCTTTCCCCATCTCCGTAACATTGCCCGATTCCACCACTACCTCACCCCCAAAGCCGCTGAAACCCTCATCCATGCCTTCATTACATCCCGGCTCGACTATGCAAATGCCCTGCTTGTCGGCCTTCCCAATTCCTCCCTCCACTGCCTGCAGATGATCCAGAACTCTGCGGCTCGTGTCCTCTACTGTTCCAGACTCCGTGAACCCATCTCCCCATCCTCGCCCGACTCCATTGGCTGGCTCCCCATCATCCAGAGGATCCAATTTAAGATCTTGATCCTCACATTCAAAGCCCTTCACGACCTCACCACACCCTACATCTGTGACCTTCTAACCCTTACAAATCAGTCCGACCCCTCCGCTCAGCAGGCTATGGCCTGCTCCACGTCCCCCAACCCATCCATCCCACCATTGGTGGGCGAGCCTTTAGCCACTCTGCCCTCAACCTCTGGAACTCCATCCTCCATCCCTCCGGCTCGCCCCCTCCCTGGCCACCTTCAATTCCCGCCTCAAAACTCTCCTCTTCGATGGTCCAATCAGCAACTCCAAACCCCCCTCTTCCCTCCCCACCCCGTCCCCAGCTTGGGTCTGACACAGTGACTGTCCAGCATCTTGGAACATCCTCCTGACATGAAAGGCACTAGACAAGTATAATTTTGTTGTTGTTACAAGCAAGGCATAAAAAAATGGCTAATTCCTGGTCATCATTTCACTGCTGTGTGTGTTAGACAGGTACCACTCCCCAACCGCGAGCGATACGTTCCTGAAAACCTCCGTGGTTGGTAAACCCGTGGTTGGAAAATACAGGACCCTATGGAAAACATGGGGATAGGGTGGAGTATGTTTGCTTTGTTGTGGTTGGAAAATGCAGGGCCCTATGGGAAACTTGGGGATAGGGGGAGTAGGTTTGGGAGCATTGGCTGCCAGGATCTGCAGCAATCCGCGAGGCTGTCTGACTGACTGACTGATCTACACACAGACAGAGAGAGAGAGAGAGAGAGAGAGAGAGAGAGAGAAATCAATTGAGAAGGTGGTGTGGTGGGTGACATGGAGGGGGAGCGATGTGGAGAAGGTGATGTGGTGGGTGACACGGAGTGGGGGGGATGCGGAGAAGGTGGTGTGGTGGGTGACACGGGGGGGGGGGGGCATGAGAAGAGGCGACAATAAATTCATGTTATTTACCTTAATCCTAAGAGAGAAGCGACATTGTGGCTGGTTGATTGCGACATCGCAACTGGGTCCTAGCGCCATCGCAACTGGGTCCTAGCACCAAACACTAGCGCGAAGCGACATCGTGGCTGATTGATGCAACTGGGTCCTAGTGCCAAGCGCTAGTGTTAGTGTTAAAAACTGTGGATAAGCAAAACCCATTGCCGTGGTTAGCAAGGATTGTCGCAGCGAGCCAACCGTGGATAAGTGAAATTAGCGGTAGAAAACACCACAGTTGGGGCGGGGTACCTGTATTATGCACAGCAAGTACTGTAAATGCACCACCGGCAGGCTGCACATATGACCTAACAACCTGGAAGTCAAACATTAATAATAATCATAATAATAATACTAACATTGATTTGCATGGGAAGCTAGCTAGTCAGCACTGTGTGTATCAGCTCTTTCTGGTCCACTATGGACCTCATGCTAAACACAAGACAGGGCTCTATCGAAGGATACAATAACAGCATTCCCCTATATTAACAACACCTAGAAATGGATTCAGTGATGAAGTAAGATAAATTTATGTTTAATTTGTATGTTTCCTCAGTGGCTCCAGCTGCTTTGATTAGTTGTGAACTTGACAGCAAACATACATTTCTTGGCTATTAAGTCAATCCGGGCATACGGTACCACTTAGGAGCATTCAGGAAGTGACTGATGTAGCTTTCAGAAAACTGGCAGGTCATTTATTTCAACAGAAATTCAGATAAACAGTTGAGCACATAACAAAGATCACAATTGGGTTCAGCATAATATTTACCCTTCTAATATTTTCGTGAAATCCAATGATTACAACAGACCTTGAGAATTTTAATTTTGAAGCAGATTGGTTCTTTCAGTAGCTTCTTCCATTCGATTATATTACTGTACAGTAGGGAACGGCGATATATCGATATATCGCTAAAACCCGATATGATTTTCATATCGATAAGCTGGTATAGACATTTTAAAAATATCGATATATCGAAAAAACGATATATCGAGGTGAAAAATCGGGATGCGAGCACAATCAACTACAAGACCCAGAATGCTCATCTCTATACACAATGCACAGACCGAGGTGCAAAGCCGCCATCTTGTATTCATAGTCCTTGAATACAATATACAGGTATGCAAGGGCTGGGGGGGTGAGAGAGACGGCTGTGGGTGGGGGGGGTGAGGGGGAGAGAGACTGCTGGGGGGGGGGGGGTGAGGGGGAGAGAGACGGCTGGGGGGGGGGTGAGGGGGAGAGAGACAGCTGGGGGGAGGGGGAGATAGACGGCTGGGGGGTGGAGAGGGGGAGAGAGAAGGCTGGGGGGGGGAGAGGGGGAGAGAGATGGCTGGGGGGGAGAGGGGGAGAGAGATGGCTGGGGGGGAGAGGGGGAGAGAGATGGCTGGGGGGGGAGAGGGGGAGAGAGACGGCTGGGGGGGGGGAGGAGAGGGGGAGAGAGACGGCTGGGGGGAGGGGGAGAGAGACGGCTGGGGGGGGAGGGAGAGAGAGACGGCGTGGGGGGGGGGGGGAGGAGAGGGGGAGAGAGACGGCTGGAGGGAGGGGGAGAGAGACGGCTGGGGGGGGAGGGAGAGAGAGATGGCGGGGGGGGGGGAGGAGAGGGGGAGAGAGACGGCTGGGGGGGGAGGGAGAGAGAGACAGCGGGGGGGGGGGGGGGGGGAGGGAGAAAGAGACGGCTGGGGGGATGGTGGGGGAGAGAGACGACGGGGGTGGGGGGTGCGAGAGAGGGACGGCGGGGGGGGGCGGGGGTGGGGAGAGACGGGGTGGATGTGATAATATACAGATAGATAGAGATGGGGGGGGATGTGAGAGAGGAGAGAGGGAGAGAGACATAGAGAGACACAGACAGAAAAACACAGAGATTAGAGAGTGAGAGACACAGAGAGAGAAAGATATTTACCTCCTGAGAAGATAGGCCCCGAATGCGCGCGCGCATGCGCAGTATGAAAAAACTGAAAATATCGATATTTCGGTATATCTCGATATGAGCCAACCGATATGGATATATCGGGAAATTCCCATATCGCCGTTCCCTACTGTATAGTATATTAATATTAAGGCATCATCATCTTCGAGTGGTGGCATCTCTTTATAGTTGAATGGCCAGCATCCTCTGCAACTAAGCCTTTCCTCATCAATTCCGAGTCTAAGTTTGATCATCCTGTAGATTTGATTAGCGCGAGTTTGTGGATTTTCCAATGGAAATCTTGAAGACAGAAATACCATTTCAAAGAGAAGAATTACAACATCCCTTCACTGACTTGTTATTTTGTCAGCTTCTGCTTCAGTGTTGCAAGAATTGGTCTCTATACACATTGTTCTCCGGGAAGACCTCCCGAGGCATTACTTATCAGGACGTTGGACTCTTTGAAACTGTTATAGGAGGGAGGTGGCACTGATATCCTGGAAGGATGAGATGAAAAGGGCTAAAGAGCCTTCTTCACCTGAAACGATCTTGTGATCTTTCTGGGCATAAAGGGAAATGTGGATCTCAATAGAAAGCTCAATATCTTCAGGTTAAGATGCATCTTACAATGTGTGTGCAGGCCCTGCACAATAAAAGATTGTCCATTGACCAGGAACTACATATTTTCCAAGTTCCATATTGCTCCTTATCTATGAATTGAGGTTAGGCGTTACGTAATTGCAAATACAAAGCCACCTCTAACCCATGACCTCTTTCAATGTGAAATGACGTCCTTGCTCAGAATAAATACAGAAACAGAGACAGCAGTATAGCTTTTAGTACCTAATCAGCATTCGTTAGGTATAGATTTTATGAATAACTTAATAATGGAGCATTATGGAACTAAATAAGATGGGCACCATTGGAATTTTTTTGAAAAAATGTTGCATTATATAGTGCAGATTTTATTACAGTAGGAAATCAATTACTTTAATTGATTCTGTAATATTAAGTGATTTGTCAGTGCCAAAGTGTGTAAGATTTTTTTTAACAAAAATGAAATTCAATGGATGCAGAATACCCTGTGGCTACTGGCAATGTAGAAAGGTTAAAGAGGACAAAGAGAGATGTTTTTTATTTACAAGGAGCTAAGCTGTTTCTAAGACATTTATTATCTTGTGAGTGAAAAGATTATAAAGTTGAGCGAAAATCCTAAAGGTTTTTGAAATGAATGATGGTGAAATCTGCATGGATAGGGGGCAAAGTCAAGATGATCAACATCATCCAAGTTCACTTGATTGGCATCTCACACACTCAAGTCAGCATCCACTCCCTCACACTGTGGCTGTGGTGAGCGCTATGGGTGCAGTGTGTCCTGTCTACAGAACTCACCAATCATTCCTTGAATACATCTCCCAGCATGGTAACCTCCACCAGCTAGGAGAGAATGAATCATGGGAACATCACCACTTCCAAGTTCCCCTCCAAATAACACAATATTCTGACTTGGTCATAACTCATTGTTCCTTATTATTACTGAAAAAAGTCCTGAAAGGTCTCTAATGAATGACATATATGGTAATTTATGGGAAAGACAAGTACTAACTTTAACAATAATAACACAGGGTTGCGTTCCTGAAAAACGGTTCTCAGATCAAAACGTCCAAAATCGAAACGCGGTTTCCCATGCAGTCCCATTATATAACCTAAGATACGTTCTTTACACCAAATTTTCAGACCTTAAACCCACTAAATAACACACAAAACAGACAAAATAACACACATAGACAAGAAGGGGTACTTGTGGTAACTGTACAGTATTGTACTTTAATACTGGCAAACTTTAATACAGTCCTATGTTTTGATAATCTGCTTGCACCTGTAGCTGTAACACATCTTGAACTTGCCAATATATTGTCCTTCTTCTGTTTTATAGTAGCCACTGTCGATCTAGCTAGCCCTAAAGCCCTCTTGACATCCGTACCTTTTTTGCCAGACTCGATGCACTTTATCACCCCCAATTTAGTATTTAAAGTGATGACTTTGTGGGGTTTCTGGCCGCTAGAGGTATTACCACTGCTCATTTCACTTACTGCTGTCTTTTCCCGACATGGTAGAATCGCGGTAGAGGCTGTAAATCGCTCGAAGTTGCTCGGGAATGTTCGGAAATTACTGTAATACTGGCGTGGCGTGGTATCACTTCAAAACAATGACGTAGCAACATGCTATTTGCCAGTTCAAACGCTTGGATGCACTATATCAGGTGTGAGCGCGATTTACCCATGAATCATTATGGACTGTGCGTATGGACAAAAAGGACGCGCGAAAACAACTGCGATATTCAAAATATGTACTGCGCATGCGCAAAAAATAATTTTGTTCGTTAAAATGAAACCAAGTGTCCTATATCGATAAAAAGGTGTCAAACAATTATGTTCATTCACTCGAAACGTCCTAAATAAAAGCATCCTTGATCGAGGCTTACCTGTAACAATCCTTAAATTTCACCAACAATGGATGCTTCTTCAAGATTGCTCTTTTTAAAATGACAGTAAACTTTTATCCGACCTTTTTTTTCTACAAGCAGAAATAATTTATTATAAATTTATATTTTTGTCTGAATTTTAGAAGAAACAACTTGGAATTTTATTCAGCCAGCGAAACAGTGAAAAGTTCTTCACAGATAAACACTGTCAAAAAAAGTAATTGTTTTGTAGGCTGCCAAGTTTAAATTAGAGTTTCCTACCCATTATTACTAACAGGGTTAGTCGAGCCTTTGTAACAGTGACATCTTATGGCACTGTTGTGTAGGTCTCTGTGGCTTGTACACTTTTATGTACAATTTTAAATTGAAAATTGGTTTCACCATTTTTCCTTTGACTAATGAACACAACAGCAATAATGGAAGTCAGTTCATAAGTTGGTAATTTCTTTTTTCTATTTATGAGTAATACATTAGAGAGTGTTATTGTGGTTACATACCGCAACTACACATGTGTAATAATAATCTGTCCCCCAAAAAAACACAATAATAAAAATTGGTCATTTTCGCAATCCGCAACTATTTGTGGGACACCGCTGTGCGCAATTGGCTGCTGCGTTTCGCCCACAAATATCCAGTTAATTCACTTTACAGTATATTCTGTGAAGTGCTTTGAGATGTCGATAACATGTGAAAAGCACTATATCAAATGCAAGGATTATTATTATGATTACACAGAGGCATCGTTTTTGCTTTCATTTGCATGTACTGGGTTTTAACAGAAATTTGCTTTTCAACATTCAAAAATAAGAGACAATTAGAATCCATGGTAACATAATTCCCAAATAAAGCAGTTCAGAAACAGTCAAAGCATGCTCTATGGTACTTTTATTATGCATATTCAAGTCTTTGCAATGGCTTGCATTCTAGATCGCTCATTCTGTTTCTTCAGGTTTTCTGAATTCATTTTCTCTACCCGACCTAATCTTTTTGTACCAGACAAATCTTATTCAAACGTACCACTTGCCAGGGTAACTGAACTCATAAAATGAACAAAACATTTAAAGAAGTATGACAATATTTAGAATTTATTTATGAAAAACACAAATCCACACCATATTCCTCTTATTTGTTCAGATTTTGGAAAGTAGAATTTGTTCCATTCTTTTCTTTTCCAGCTGCTTATTAGCCAATTATGTTAGACTGTGAGGCCTGTGATCCTCATCATATCCATGCTTGTTCAAGAGATCTGAACAACAACAACAAAATTATATTTGTATAATAGCTTTCACGTCAGGAGGACATCCCAAGGCGCTGGACAGTTATTGATTCAGACCCGAGGTCAGGAAGGTGTGAGGGAGGGGGAAGAGTTGCCAATGCGTCCATCGAATAGGAGAGTCTTGAGGCGAGACTTGTGGGAAGCTAGGGAGGGGTTGAGGTGGAGGGACTTCGGGATAGAATTTCAGAGGTTGGTGGCAGAGTCGCTGAAGGCTTGCTCGCCATTGGTTGGGCGGGTGAGTTGGGGTACGTGGAGCAGGCCAGAGGCTGCTGAACGGAGGGGGCGAGCAGGTTGGTAAGGGGATAGGAGGTCACGGATATAGGGTGGGGCGAGATTGTGGAGAGCTTTAAATGTGAGGACCAGGATCTTGAATTGGATCCTCTGGATGTTGGAGGCCAATGGAGTCGGGCGAGGATGGGGGAGATGGGATCACAGAGTTTGGAATAGTAGAGGACACAGGCCACAGAGTTCTGGATTATCTGCAGCTTGTGGAGGGAGGAATTGGGAAGGCTGAATCAGCAAGGCATTTGCATAGTCGAACCAGGATGTAATGAAGGAGTGGGTGAGGGTTTCAGCGGCTTTAGGGGGTGAGGTAATGGCGGAGTCGGGAAATGTTGCGGAGATGGGGAAAGGCAGAGCGAGTCATTGCTTGGATATGAGGGAGGAAAGACAGTTGAGGGTCAAACAAGACACCTAGGTTCCTGACTGGCTTGGTGAGGTTGAGTGTGCAACCATGGAGGTTGATGCAGCCAGCGCCGGATGCAAGAAGGTTCTGGCGCAAGCCAATCAATAGAGCCTCAGTCGTGTTGACATTCAACTATAGAAAGTTTGCTCTCATTCAGGACTTGACGTCTGACAGATAATCTGTCAGGACAGTGGTGATCCTGGCGTCGAGGGTAGAGGTAGAGAAATAGAGTTGGGTGTCATCCGCGTACATGTGGAAGTTAACCCCATGTCTGTGGATGATGTCACCAAGTGGGAGTATGTAGACGTTGAAATGTAGGGGGCCAAGGACAGAGCATTGGGTGACGCCAGTGCGGGTGCCGAGAGAGAAAGCGTTGGTGGCGACAAAGTGTAGGCAATGAGAGAGGTAGGAGTCGAACGAGGCAAGAGCAGGTCCACGGAGTTTGAGGAAGGAGTAGAGGCAGTGTAGGAGGATGGAATGGTCGACAGTGTCGAAGGGGGCAGAGAAGTCGAGAAGGACAAGGAGGCAGAGAGAGCCTTGGTCACAGATGTTGAGAATTTCGTTAGAGACTTTTGACCAGGGCTGAGTCGGTGCTGTGGGCAGCATGGAAGCCAGATTGAAGGTAAGATAGGATACAGAATACTATACTGCTATAGGCCTATAGCAAAAGAGTTTCAAGACTGCATAATATTAAGTTAACTTTTGCTTATCTTTTCATACTACGGTACTGAGGAGGACATTCAGCATCATGCCTGTGCCTGGAGCGTCTAGAAGATATGAAAAGCACTATATAAATGCAAGGTTTATTATTGTTACTACCCAAAGTTTCAAGTACATATTAAACCCAATTTAAATGCAAGGCGCAGATTAGTTAGCGCTGTTCTAGCAGTTATTGATAGACTGCACAGAATTGCTACTTCCATTCCAGGCTTTCCTTTATTCCCAACACCAGTGATATCCCACGGGACTGCCATGGAGTGTCAGCTCAGATGGTGGGGGAGGGCTGGGGTGGAAGGAGACTGATGGAAAGCACGTTCAAAGAGGAGGATCTTGAGACGGATCTTGAAGGAGGCAAGGGAGAAGTCGAGGCAGAGGGACTGTTGGGTGGAGTTCCAGAGGGTGGTTTCAGAGTAGCTGAAGGCCAGCCTACCAATGATGGGGCAGGCAAGGCAGATGACATAAAACAGGCTGGAGCCCGTTGAGTGGAGGGTCAGATTGAGTGGCAGATTGGTAGGTCACAGAAGTAGGGGGGTGTAAGGCTATGGAGGGCTTTGAAGGTGAGGACCAGGATCTTGAACTGTTCCTCCGTGTGATGGGAAGCCAGTGGACTCGGGCGAGGATGGGGGTGACAGAATCACAGAGTTCTAGATGATCTGCAGCATATGGAGGGAGGAGATGGGGAAGCTGACAAGCCAGGAGTTTGCATAGTCAAGCCTGGAAGTTATGAATGCATGCATGAGAGTTTTAGTGGCCTACGGTGTGGGACAATGTGGAGCAGAGCAATTTTGTGGAAGTGGGGGAAAGCAGAGCAGTTCATGGCACGGATGTGGGGTAGAAAAGATAGTTGAGGGTCAAACAAGATGCCAAGGTTCAGGACTGGCTTAGTGAGATGGAGTGAACATCCTTGGATGGTGATGCTGTCAGCACCTGAGGTATGGAGGTGCTGATGGGAGCCAATCATAAGGGCCTCAGTCTTGTTGATGTTCAGTTGGCTCTCATCCAGGACTTGATCTCTGACAGACATATTGTTAAGATGGCAGTGGTCCTGGAGTCAAGAGTAGAGGCAGAGAGATAAAGTTTGGTGTCATCCGCAGAGCTGCCAACCTTCAAGGAAGATTTTCAGGAAGGTTGTAATAATTTTTCAGGAAGGTTTGTTACATTTTTAGGAAGGATTTTGTTATTGCCTCTATTACTTCAGTATCAGCCAATAGTTAAGCCAGCGATCGACATTAACAGGCATCCAGGCCCCCTGGACACCTTAATTTTGCGTGTCCGTGATTTACATCCGTGGTTTAAATTTTCAAGTTTCACTCCTCCAAACAAGGGACCGCATTCATCCACGTATTGGTGTGTATTCATCCCCTCTGCAGTTCCCGCCTATCAGCATCTTTACTACCCCACATGGTCTAGCTGCACTCGTGGATCTACAGGTACTGTGTGTGTGCGAACAGCTAGCGTATAGCACTAGGATCCAGTTGCTATGTTGCAATCAACCAGTGACAACGCTTCTCTCTTAGGATTAAGGTAAATACAACGCTTCTCTCTATAGTATTTCATTTTCTCTTCTCCATTAAACTGATTTCTTCCATCCTTCCCTTACTGAACATAGGAGGTGCAAGGGGGATTTAGTTTAAATTATGAAATGGCAAAAAATCTGAAGTTATTTATCTGGGATCGGGAGGAGGGAAGGGAGCATGTAAAAGCGGAAGACTTCCGCAAAAATCGGGAGGGTTGGCAGCTTTGCATCCACATACATTTGGAAGTTGACCCCATGTTTGTGGATGATGTCACCACAAAGGACTGGATAGATATTGAAGAGGAGGCGACCAAGGAACAGGGGCTAAAGGAGAAAGCGTATGTGGAGATGAAGTGTAGACCATATGAGAGGTACGATCTGAAACATTCCAGCTCAGAACTACGAGGAGCCAGTTGGTGATACACATATACATTCAGCCAGTGGTGATGTGAGCAACAAGAGCTTGAATTTATGATCCAGGCTGATACGCCAATCCTATACCAGAGGAGTGATGCATTTTTAGGCACACTAGCTGGATGTTAAATAGCCCTATTAATATCTGGGGAAAAACCTTTATATTCCAGGAGCAGTCTCTTGGTTCTCCATTTCGATTTCAACTGTAATTACTGTATAAAAAGAGCCAATAAAACATAACAATATATGGATGTCATTATAAAAAGAACCAAAATTTATGGATCCTTCCAGGTAAACAAGTGAAAGACAATCTCTTTGCAGGCAAGTTTTTTTTTAAAGCATTGCTTATCTCAATTCTGTGCACAAGAATAGTTAGATTTGCCCCATTTTAAGGTGTGTTTAAGTAGATTTGATATAATTTTCAAATCAAATTGACATTAACAGAACAGGTTAAATTGCATATTGGAGGCAATATTTTTGTTTGGACATTGAGCATGCACAAAGCCCTTTGCAACCCATTTGTTGGTGAGAAGCAGGCAATATAGATCAAGCCTTCCTCTTCCACATCTCCACTCCGAGAAATTATATTGGATAACTCTACCAGTTTAAAAAGATTAGAATACTCACTTCCATCTTTGAATAATCCCTGCAATTTTCCTTCATTATCTTGCTTGGCAAATTATCCCAAAATTGCTTTAAGTAGACTTGCCTGCTAAAACAAGGGATTGCCTTTCATTTGTTTTCCTGGAGGAATCTATGAAATTTGGTTCTTTTTATAATTAAATCCATATTTTTTTTGTTCTGATGGCTCTTTCTTATATAATAATTGTAGTATATATTGGAAGTAAAGATATTCTAAATTTGATTTTTCATTGATTCATATACTGTACTGTAGTTCCCCGTTTCATTTTTAAAAAATAAGTAAAGTCTGAGTTACCTTACTGTTACCATTTTTTGAAAATAATTTGATAAAATTGCTCCTTAAATACCTTCTTTGCAAACTATAAAGCACAAATTTCTCTAATCCTTCATAATCCTTTGTATTAAAATTGTTTAATTTCACCAGACTGACTGAGTATTGGCGTCTTCAATATTCACAGCTATCCATTGGTTCCCTGACCCCCTTGTTCTGATTCAATTCTATTCATTATATACTTATGTCCCATTTGCTTCTTTCTCTTTTTCTCCAAGAGCCTCTACATAACTTTTCCACAGTAATTTGACTGATGCTTATGCATGGGAATCACACTGTATTCTTCTGAGGATAATGAAAATTACAAGGAATAATTTGTAACAAGCTATTTTGAACCATTTAAACTTCAAATGGCTTTAATCTTAACTTTGCCCTGGAAGTAAACTGGAGATTCATCTTCATTACTTTGAACTTTACCATCTGATGTGTAAGAGATTGTTATGAGCTTCCACTGTGATTTTTTTTTAAAATCTTTTTTTTAGAAAAATGCACAGAAAAACTAACATTTAAGTTCGATCCCAACTTTTTTCCATTTACTTCAGATCTACAATAGGTAAGATACATTCTGCAAAACTACTGCTTTATCATGGAATCTGTTCAATAAGCTGAACAAAATGTTCCTTAAGAATGCAAATCATTTATGTAGTTGGTGAAGTAAAGAAATAAAGTGTAGGTAAGGATCTGACTGACTGTATGAATAAAAAAAGAATGTTATACAGCACATTTAATCTTTTTAATATACTGTACAAAACTTCAAATTAGCCCACAGCATCTATTTTCTAACTATTACTAACTGAAAATTTGTATAAATATTCAATTTATGATGGTGGGCTCATAAAACAAGAGTTTTTTCACCTATAATGTGTTCTTCCACTTAAATTGAAATCGTTTGACTGACATTATTCACAAGAATCCAGAGCAAAATGCTGAGAATTTTATAGATTAGAAATAGAATCCAATGGGTAGAACATGTGCGTCAGTATTTGTACAAAGGTCAAAAAGCAAATTCATCTTTCCTCTTTCTTAAATCTATTACATCATCCAAAATGACAATCAAAATCACTGGCTCAGAGAGCCAGTCCTACTAATCCAAACTTGTTTTTAAATCACACCACTTTATCACTAATCCTGGCTTGTTTTTAATCACATATTTTAGTTTCCATGTATATATTATTTAAATGTATTTTTAAATATTTCATGCTTATCCAGACGAATAGCCACTAATAAACAGAGAAAGTTAGACTGCAGAATTCTTTTTCGGAATCAAATATTTAGAAAGATTCAAATTAGTTTTAGCATCTTCTTTATTTGCATTTGAATATTTTTGAACAGACCTGATTAGAAGAAATCTCTTGGAAGAAGGAAGTAAATGAGCCTGATAGCATGCAGGGAGCTGAATACTGCA
The DNA here is from genome assembly GCA_035084275.1 of Hydrolagus colliei. NCBI lineage: Eukaryota > Metazoa > Chordata > Chondrichthyes > Chimaeriformes > Chimaeridae > Hydrolagus > Hydrolagus colliei. The sequence goes on from CM068745.1 coordinate 66,763,631, forward strand.
TGAGTAAAACTAGAATCATTAACCCAGGGTGATATAGCAATCTTATCTTTTCTGCTGCATTTGGTAATTTAGCTTCCACTCATTGCAAAACTTAATGTCTTCATCAATCACTGACTTTTTCAACAGACTATCAAAGAGTCAACAGAAAAACATAGAAATGAATCCCAAAGGTAATCCTATGTCTTCTTTAGAACTACAACTTTAAAGCCATTCTGGACAAAAATCAACTAAGTATAGAATTTAATTTCACATAACTAGCCATGCGAAAACAATCAGAAAAATACAAAACTTTCAACCTCAAACTGTACAATATTTTAAAGTTGCTATAACTGTTAATTACGTTAACCCAGAGTGTGTGTTGCGGTATTGTTTAACCAGCTAAACAACATAGCTTGTCATCGAGAATATGGTCTGGTAAGATATCCCACTGTTTGTCAACTACGGCCACCTTACCTGAGAAGGTTTTGCTCATAGCGTTAACAGGATTGGGAAGAATCCCTTCTTTCAGTAACTGGGCTGACCTCCACATCCTACTGATGAGCCTGGCTGGCTGGTCAAGCAGCCCAAGTGTTGTGTACGTAGACCTGTCTGGTTTAGAAACTGGACAACTATAACTGCCACAGAGGACAGATTTGATTCCCAGCATGATTTTGTAAAGATAAGATCATTCTTGACTAATTTGATTTCGTTCTTTTTAAGAGGTGACTAAAAATATGGATAAGGGAGATGCAGCAGATGTTGCTTATTTGAGTTTTAGGGAAGGTGTTTTGTATAGTACCATTCAAGAGGCTTGTGGCGAAAATTAAGCCGGTGGACTAGATAAAGTGGATAAGGAAATGGTTAAACAAGTGGCAGAGAATGTGAATAAAGAGTACTGGCAAAGATAATTTAATGGTATATCTTGGGGATTGGTGTTGGGACCTCTTGTTGTCTATCAATGATCTGGATGTAAGGGTTGAGGAAATAATGTTTAATTTTGTGGCTGATACTTAATTAGGAGGTACTATTAACAGTGATGAAGAGTGTAAGCCGCTTCAGAAAGATATTGACAGGTTAGCAGAATAGGCAGATTTATGGGCAAAACAATTTAAATGTAGAAAAATGTGAATTGGTGGATTCTGAATGATAGAATGGGGAGTGGAATTATACTCTGAGGGATAGAATTCTCGGCAGAGTGGAGAAATAGTTGAATTTTGAGGTAAAATTACATTCAAGGTGGGATTGCAGAGCCGTTAAATAAGGAAATGATGATGAATCTGTATAAGACATTGGTGGACCAGTGGAATATTGTGTGCAGGTTTGGGAACTACTTAATACAGGATGAACAAAAAGTTGTGATATCTACCCTATTATCTTATTTTTTAAAAATACATACCGGTATCATTTCTTATTGGATATTATAATGGTATTATGACTTGTTGGACACCCTGTACAAGGATAGGAACTATGTTACCAAAGATAGAAGATTATAGATGTGAGAAGAAGCGAGGACTCACTGTACAAAGTACTGTACTATGTGACCATACTATTAACTGAATTGCCTGGTATGCAATGCACGTTTGATGAAGTTCAGTTTGTTTTCTTAACTTGGCAAAGGTATCAGAGGGCTGCCAGGATGAGTAAATGCCTGCAGGAGCAGAAATGGAAAGCACCTCCTCGCCTGATATCCACTGAGCAATCTAAAACACCAACATGACTCATCCATCAAGTCCTGGTCTGAAAACACTACAAACCAGCATGTTATTTAACAGCACTAAAGAGGCAAGGCAACTCAATCTTCACTTCTACTAGAACACGTTCTAAAAACTGTGCCGTGCAGTACAATCAGAACTGCTCAGCTCCCTTCAGCTATTACTACTCCTTATCACCCATACACGTCTCACCAGCAGTTTCATAATTTATTCAGCACATAAAAGCTGTCAAATTGCTTTGTAAACTCAGTAGCTCTGACATATGCTTTTTAAATATTGCTTGTCAAACTGTTGTAAACCAAGTCAATCATATTAAATACAAACAACTGAAAGGGTGTAACTCAGAAATATTTACTATATCTCCAAGCAGCTGGAACGAGTATATAGACAGCAGAGAAGATGTGGTGTTTGAATTTACTGCTCTTTAGCAGTGAAGATTAATCATTACAAACAAAGGTTATTTAAATGTACAGTATTAAGACACTCATATTAAGATGCCCAAGACAGGTGAAGACAGGAACTTTCCTACAGAGAGACAGCAGCTAGAAGGTCCATAAACACTCCAGATGCAGTTTGTTATTCATTGCTAATTAAATAATTAAACAATCCTTATATACAAAGAGTAATTTCAATCATGGATTATTCATGTTCATGCATGTTTATGGAGTTCTGTAGTTTAATGGTTAGTGCACTCGCCTCGCAAGCGAGAGACCACCTGGGTTCAATTCCCAGCAGGGCGAACTGTTGGGCAAGTTTTTTTGCTCCACACGCCTCTTTTTACCTAGCAGTAAATAGGAACTTGGATGTTGGTCGATTGGCAAATCACTTATCCTGGGCTAATAAATCCTTCAAAAAAAAATTAGTCACTTCCAATCCACGACTGTTTCGCCCACAAAATTTACAGTTAATTCACTTCACAGTATATTCTGTAAATCACTTTAAAACGCCTCGAAGACCTTGACACTGTAGCAAATGCAAGGATTATTATTATTATATTATTTATCGATCAACCCGTTCAAAAGCTGGTGGATTTAGTGGAAACAAGGGAGTCCATGTACAAATGGGCCAGTGACTTCATTGGGACCAGATCCATTGTGCTCCATGAATTTGCCTTTTTAAATATGTGCTTCGCTCTTAAAAATAAACACGACTCTCTGTGTTTAAAAGACATGTCCCACTTTCTTACATCATAAATTTCAGTCTCAAATGTTTTTGATGGTCCTGCCAACAACCCACATAGTAATTCAAAACAAATAATAAACAAAATGTCTTTGCCAAGTACCAGAGCTCCTGTGTTCAAAGATAAAAGTACAATATACTTTCTTACTACTGTGAAACAAAGTCTAACTCATGTACATTTATTGTTGCTCCACCAGGTCCCAAGAAGAGCAATATACTCAGTGAACTAATACAGTGGGAACCTGTTGTATCATCGTGGTTTAGTTCCACATGGTGAGACCCCATGAAATCATGGTTCATGTTATAAAAGCTGCACCCGTCAGCGATCCAGATGACATTGAAATCAATCAGATCTTCTGCATCTGACTGGCTCGTTTGTGCCTTTGACTCGCTGGCTTTGTCCATGTGCTGGTAGGAAACTAGTGGTCAGCAGTGGCCACTCTCGCAAGCGCATCCAGCATTAGCTGAGGATCATGCTGGGAGGTCTGCTGTACCTGTGCCCCATGCAACGTAAGCCGTCTACTCAGTGGCAGAAGCTGAAAAAGTCCCACACTTCTCATATCCTACACAGCGACGGTATGCTCCCATCAGAAATGGACTATATATCACAGGATGTTTCCAGCATGCTAAACCAATGAAGGAATTTATTGTTAATTTTAAAAAATTGTTCCAGAGATTGTCTTACGTCATGGCTATTGAGCACATGTGTTCAAGCACAACAACAAATTGCATCTGTATTGAGTCTTTCACATCGGGCGGATTTCCTAAGGTGCTGTGCAAGAGGGTATACTAGTTTATAACCCACACTTCAGTGCTGATAAATTACTGGCATGTTTTCCAAATAAACAGCCGTCGACCACTTAAATCTATTGTGACCAATGAGAGTTAAAGAATGGGAAGCCATTCATAAATAATGTGGCATCATTCCTGCTCCATTTCACAGCAGTTGTGCAAACTGCAACAAGTGACATTATCAATATCTTGTACTTTGTCCAGATGTTTGAAAAGCTGGTGGGCAAAAACGCTGAGCTGAAGTAAGACATAAAATCCAAATGTCATGATTAAATGGTGAGAATACTCAGATGTTAATCAGTATGCTTTCCAATAATTAGCAACACTTTCTAAGATTATCTGATATGCAGTTACAATGCTGGTATGGCTAGCATTGGGGCCTGAGGGATACCATCTGTACTTGTCTTATATCCATTTGCACAAATTGCTTGTCTTTTTTTTCCATCAAAAGAATATTAATAGTTGAGAGAAGGCAGCCAGCGGGATTCAGGTAACCATTCAGGTTAAACAGTTCTAATAAGATCCATAAGCAGTTTGAGTGTTTGGCACTAGGAGAGCTACACAATTAAATTCAGTCAAACTGGACGCCTTTTTTTTGCGTATATTCTTAGGTTTACTTTATTCAATCACATCAACTTCAGTGTCTATCGTACATCACTAAATGGTGTTATATCAAGGTTGGAGCATTTGACCCTTGTGATGCTGATCAAAGAAGCTATGTGATTGGACGCATAGGAGGCAGATAAATGAAGCATTCTCTGCTTTTAAAGTTGAGAGTCAAGGTGAACAAATACCATTTGCTTCATAGACATTGAAGCATTGGTCATGTGGGAGGTGGGGGGTGGAATCAGGAGGCCCAAGGCGGCAAAGAGATCAAGAAGCACAAGGAGACAGAGTGAGCATTGGTCACAGATGGACAGAACTTGTAACTTTGGCAAAGGCTGTTTCTGTACATGTAAACCAGATTGGAGGGGCTCATACAGTGAGTAGTGGGAGAAGGAATACAGAAGTTAGGTAGCAACATGTCATAGATGTGTATCATCTTAACCTGAACTAAGAAAAACTGAAATCTCATAAATTTCTCCCACAAATTCCCTTCTAGCCCTCAACCTAAAAAAAATCTAATAGTGAACACACCAGGATATTGTCTAGCATTTTAACCTATAGGTTAATGTTAGACAAATGCCAGACTGTCTTTTAGACAGGTTACCTTTTCTTGGCCCCAACACTATTGTGTTCCCTAGATTCATTAATATTTGTCCAGACTTGTAACCTTCAACCTAATCCATAATGTTTGTATAAGAAATTCATAAGGAATTAATCAAAACAGCATTTACAGCTGTTGCTGAGAGTCGATTTCACACATTTATTACTCCAATCTAACACCTCCCTGGAGTCTTGCCAATTTAACATGATTATCTTCTAATTCTAAAACAACAGCTCAAATGAAATACCTGTACTCTCTTTTAGCCACATTAACTATGCCATTCAATATTTTAAAGGGCTAGATTTTTTCTCTTAAAATATTTTCCGTCAAATACTGCAATATGAAGTTTTTTTGAATACAATACATACACAATTTTTCCAGCCTTCCTTTCCAGAAAGCGTTTTATTGGGATAGAGTTTTATAGGTATCAGTGATCTTGCAGTGTATTGTGTGAACCTGGACAAAATCTGTCTCAGCAGGTTTTGATTGTAGGAAACATTACAGCCAAACGCAATTTGATCCTCACCCAATGTCTATTCACATTCACAGAATGGGTCACCCCATAGTGATCAGGAATAGGAACCCTGTGTGATGCATGTCCTCAATAGCCAAAGGGTACTAACTCCATCATTGCCCTCTAACGTTGTTTACACACTGCACATTTATTCATCTCCATACTCAGCAACTGAGACACACGGGCGGTTTTTGTCACGTTCCTTTCTAGTTTTAATCCTTCATAAAATGTTTCATGTACCAAACACAGTGTAAACACAATGGCAAATTATGGGATTAATAATAATCCTTGCAATGGATATAGTGATTTAACACATCATCAAGACATCTTAAAGCACTTCACAGAATATATTGCAGTGAATTGACTATATTTTGTGGGTGAAACGATAAATTGCACGCAGTAGTGTGCTACAAACAGCCATGGATTTAGTGAACAATTTTTGTGGGGGAGGGAATAATATTGTTAGATAAACACAGGAATGTGGAGTAAGGAAACTTGCTCAAGGTTTCGTCTGGAAATGAACCAGGATCCTCTCACTTGGAAGGTGAATGTCCTAATCCCTGACTATTCAGCATCTTGGGACATTCTCCCAACATGAAAGGTGCTTTACAAATGTAACTTTGTTGTTGTCTAACTTCAACACTACAATACGCCTTAAACCAACATCGCATTATTCCTGACAGAAGAATAAAGACTACACTGAATTCCAAAATAAATGTGTCATAAACACAGTGTGAAGTTTAAAACTGAGGCATTGAACAGTATATGGCTGCCATTATTTTCTGTGCAACGTTTACTTCACAATAACTTCAAAATAATAAGAATAATAATCCTTGCATTTGATATAGCGCTTTTCACATCTTATCGACGTCCCAAAGCGCTTCACAGAATATTCTGTAAAGTGAATTGACTGTATATATTTGTGCGCGAATCGCGGCAGCCAATTGCGCACAGCAGTCTCCCCCACAAACAGTCGTGGATTGAAATTACCAATTTTATTATTGTGGTTTTTTTGGAGGGATTATTATTAGGCAGGTGGAGTAAGGAAACTTGCCCAAGGTTTCGCCCTGACCTGCCTGGATTCGAACATAGGTCTCCCCAGCTTGGTCTCCCCAGCTTGCAAGACAAGTGCTCTGACCAGTGAGCCACAGGAGCTCCAAAAAGTGTCAGCTCGCTTTGGCACACTGCAGTATAAATCACAAATCAGCAAATTTGTAAAATAAACCATCTGAAAACATGTTTGGAGAAACAATAATGAGTTAAAATCTCAGAACGGAAACAGGAGCCTATGGTAAGCAACTTTACTTTCAAGATAATCTAAATATAGCACAATAACACAACACTAATTGAATGTCAAGGTTTACAAGGCATTATAAACCTCAAGATGGATACATGTCTGAAATTCAATTATTGTCCTAACTCACTCCAGAGACAGTTTGATTTTTGCAGAATATATGGTTAATTTAACTTTCTTCAGAGTGGTTGTTAAGTAAGGATATTGCCTAACGGCTATGTAATGGTTGCAAAATCTTGAAATTGAGGGATTGATGATCATCTCATCACCCACATGCTGTTGATCGCTAATAAATTATATGGAGAGTGTAGTAGTAGATATAGCAGATGAGGGTACACTCTAAAATGGTACCATGGTTCACATATAGCACCAACACACAGCAAAACCCAAATTGAAAGAGGTAAACAAGATTTCATTCTGAGATGCAGTTGAAATACCAGTAACTGGAAGATAAGGTTAGAAAATTACATGAACATGTTCTTTAACTTAACCGGTTGTCCATGTATCCCAATTACTGTATTCCCCCTTCCAACGAGCGGATAGTATCTGCATTCGAAAACCCTCTTTTGGGGTTGACACATCCCAGAATAGTTGCTCGAGTTAATACATCTCAAGTTGTTCAGTGGTTAGCCTTGGGACCAGCGCAATATCAGTTTAACAATCTCCTTCAGTTTTTGCTAAACTGATCATACAACCATGATACCAGCACTATTCACCTTTATCTAAACCTACCAACAATGCTGAGGTAACCAAAAGTGAGAGAACAGTCAGGGAGGAAAAAAAACTTAAAAATAATCCCTGTTTACATCTTTACAACAAACTTGCATGAAAAATGCATAAAGCCGTGGCTCCTTTGTTAGATCCCAACTCAAATCCAGATTTTGGCTGCTGATACTATTTCTCTTATTATAATTTGTAGGACTCCATTCAGAACAATAAGCATCACACCAAGCCTTCCACCTCAGCCATATTTCAGAACATTTGCCTGTCTTGAGTGCACACATCCTGTACCCCATGAATGTAAATCAGGTTGGTAAAATAGTGTACTTGAATGCCATGATGCATAATGGATACTGTACTTCCTAGTTGCTGAAGCAACACAATTATACTGCATAAAAACTGTTTAAATTATCATTAGCTAATGAGTCTCATAAATTTAGCTGAAGGTAGTTCAAACTGTAAGTGTCTTTATGACTGTATGGTAGTGTACATGTCTTAAAATTAAATAAGGTTCCTTTTATGTAAAAAAGACCTCATCATACCACTGTCAATAAATCTGTTTTCCATTAGGAATGCACAGTAACCTCAAAACAATATTAAAATACTTAATCACAGGAATTTAAAAAACATAAATTAAAATTAGTTGCAATTTATTAATTTGCTGATGCCAGGAATAGAAAAATCGCAGTGCATAAAGCACTTAGTGTTTAAACACCATAGAATACCACTGCCATACGACATCCAACTGGTTAAAAATGTTTTTCAATGATATATTATCATTCAGTTGCTAAATGTAGGTGACAAGAGCACAATTCAGGCAGAAAAATGAAGAATTAATTAATTAGCTTGTATTTTCCTCTTTCAATAACAACTTTGATTTATATAGCCCCCTCCACACCGGACGACGACTCAGAGCGCTTTCAGTTTCCCACCCACATCTTGGGTGCTCATCCAACATTCTCAAATGTTTTGAGACGTCCTCCAATGTGAAGAGCATAACATAATTGTATTGAAAATATGAAAGATACTAATTGCTGCATATTGTCTAAGAGTCCATTTGTAAAATGCTGTGACAAGCTATCAAACTGAATGAATACAGCAGCCACAGCTAAGCAATTTCCAATTACCTTCCAGTTCAAGAATCTCCATTCGATTTCCTTCGATATCGTGACCCACAAACTTCAAACCTTCCTTCTCAAACTGATGAACTAAATCTGGGTTTACCTGCAAAGATTTTGAAAACAGGTTTTGGTCTGCTATTTATTTTCTCAAAACATTTAAACAAAGCAAAATTCGGCATTAAAAAAAATGGGCTTAACACGTCCATGAGCCATCACAAAGCACTTCACAGAATACGCTGTTAAGTGAATTGACGGTATATGTTATGGGCAAATAATGTAACATACAGTTTAATGCTCAGTTATAATCCACAAGCTCTGACAAGCCTGGTGCCTGATTTGTGTTTTCCATTTATGTCTGTCTATCAAACCAGGGTTTCATCAAAATTTCAGTAATTCAGTGGATTGGTGATTAATGAATTTTAATCAGGATTAGTTGTTTACAAGGCCCTGAAACTGTTGAGGCTAAGCAATTTGATTAAATATTCAGGTTGAGGCATTGTGCAGAGAATTTGTATTCTTGTGCTATTCGCTGAACTTTGATGATCTGCAAATTTAAACTATGTGCATGACTGGACTGCAAGCATGTTGAGCTCTTATTTATCCATTAATAGTCTAAGTACTGTATATTTGTTTGCCATTAATTAATTAGTCTTCAATGCACGTGAATGCTCAACTCTTAAAGCACAGAGAAAATCGGGAGACTTTTCACAAAGAGAGTAAGCCCAGGTTTCTCACGAAGACTAGATTGATCCACCCAAGTTGTCAGGAGGTAAAAAATCAATGAAACGCTATCATCATTTGATCGGCCGATATGCCGAAATACAGAGTGGGGGAAAAATGGCTGAAGTATCACGAATGGGTGGGAGGGTCAGTTGGGGGACATGAAGCAGACCAGTGTTTGATGAGCAGAAGGAGCAGCCAGAAAAATAATACCAATAATGCTCGCATTTCATGTAGCGCTTTAACATATCATTGAGACATCTCACAGAATAGACTGTAAAGTGAACTGGCTATGTTTTGAGGGCAAAACACAGCAGGGAATTGCACTCGGCAATGTCCCACAAACAGTCCCGGGTTGAGGACCACATTTAAAAAAAAAGGGGGTTCCATAGTCCCATCAAGCGATCCACTAACCACTAGTTTCCTACTTACTGCTTGGTAAACAGGGGTATGTTGAGCAAGGAAGCTTGCCTAAGGTATTGTTCTGCCTGGGAATCAAACTCCAAATTCAGATTCTCTCACCTCTGAAACAGTGCTCTAACAGTAGGAGATGGTTGCGTTGCGGGGCTGGCGAAGGTAAGATGGGGCTGAGACCTTCCCCCATTTTTGTATTTTCTCCCTTTTCTGTCAGTAAAAATGGGGTCAGACTTGCTCCGAAGCTGATTATAAACTTTATTTACTGTATATGACCTTGTGTCAGCCTGGTTCACTTGGTGGCACTCTCACCTCTAGGTCAGAAGATGGTCGGTTCAATCCCCACATCGGAACACTGAGCTCATCTACTTTAGGCTTATGTTCTAAAGCAGTGCAGTAGATGTGTTGCATTGTCAGTGGTGCCCCACTTCAGATAAGAAATTACACTGAGGTCCTGTGTACCAATTCAGATGAATATTAAACAAACCAGGGCATTCATAAAAAGAGGAGGGATTTTCTCCTGGAGTCCTGGGCAAAAATCGGCCAAATAAAATTGTTCAATCACTTCATACTTTGTGGGACATTGCCGTGCAATTGGTTGCCATGCTTGCATCCAAAATACTGTCACTATTCCACAGTAAATCCCTTGAAGTTCTTTGAAATATGCTAAGGCACTTTATCAAAGGCAAGGATTATTAAGAAATGGTTTCTGTCTGGTATCGGTCTAATAGTAAGATAATATCTTTTTTGTCTGAATTCTCCCCGTTGCAAAAAGAATCAAGATTACTCCTTTTATTATTTGAAACACCTCAATAAAATCACTCCTCAACTTTCGGAGCTCTGGCAATATAATCTTGTTTGTAGAGTTTTTTTTATCATAACTAAATCCCTAAATCACTTTAATCCCAGGTATAATCCTGGTGAAGCAATGTTAGATTTCCTCCAAAACCAGTATCATATATCCTTCCTAAATTGGAGCACTCAAAACTGAACACAATATTGCAAATAGCATCTAAACGGTAAGCTGTGAAACTGCAATACTGCTTTCCTTTTGATATTCTATGCTGGTTATCAGTCAGAAGATGGTATTTCTTTATTCTGGATGCTCTAAAATGCTGTATAAATCGGGATCTAGATGGAATCCCTCCTCAACAGATGGTAGATGAGAATATATTTCTAAATGGCTCAGAACAGCAAAAGGAATTGGAGGATCAGGTACACACTATATCTTATTTAAAGCTATTAGAAATGCACAGGAAGCAGTTCAATCATAGAAACATAGAACCGTAGAAATTTATGGCACAGAACTGTAGAATTTATGGCATTCGACCCAATTGTCTATATTTGTTCTTTGAAATCAACCATCTATTTATCTGCCCTTTTCCAGCAGGACATTCCACATTTTAAAAACTGTGTATAGTATATTAAAAAAATTCTGCCTAATATCACTCTTTGCTCCATTACTAATTATCTTAAATGAATTCTGTGTTGTCACAGATCTTGAGTGTTATCGCTCAAGATCTGACTGATACCATCTTCTGGCTGATATCCAGCATAGTCTTAACTTTGAAGTTGTTTTTCTGCAGTTCTTAAAAGAGCTTTCAGGGAACGGTATTCAAAATTAGGGCAATGTTTAAGAAATTACCAACTTTTGGACACTCTGAAATGCTCCATAAATAGAGTCAATCTGGACTCACATAGAATTTCTCCTCCCTTTATATCCAAAGGACACCATCTCACTATTTGCTTCAACAAACATTTGCCATTTCGCCCACGTAATTTAGAAATCTTAGAACACAAATTTTATTCTGATTGCTTGACATTTTATGTTTATAATAAAGTTAACACTGGTTTTTTTCAGTCGTTGATTGTATTCTTCGTCCTCCTCTGGCTCCTCTCTGCTCAGGACCTGCTCTGATGAGGCTATGACGATGCGCCAAACTGCAGTCACACATCAATGTGCATAATGCCAGTTTCTTTTACACTTCATCACCTCCAGGCGCTACTTTTCCAGCATCCTTGTTGCCAGACTCACAATCTTCTCCCTACACAAGCTGCAGGCCATCTAGATCTCCTCAGCCTATGTCCTCTCCCCAAGCAACTTAACATACCAGTTCACCAAACCAAATTCACCTCATTTTGAAGTGCTTCTATTGCCTGCCTTGACATACTTTTGTGACATCCTGCAACCAAACTGCCTTAGCCAATGTCTTGCACTGAAAACCAGCCTGCTTCACATCAGTTATCCTCTCTGCTTCAATGAGCGAACATTCAGCAATTCTGCTGCCAACTCTCTAAAACCCCATCCCAGGGGTTGCCCTGCCGCACGATCCCCCATGCCGCACGATACCCCATCTTTGAGGCATCATTTCGATATGGACGGTGCTATAAAAATCTATATTATTATTGTTGTTGCGACTGTATCACTCAATCCCCCTCTGCTGCAATTAACATAAATATATTGATGGTAAATTAATTATTCCAAGTCACTCAACAATAATTATTTGGGAGGATGAAATGGGCAGAATCTGAATCTTTTGTGGTATTTTGTGGCATTGTTCACCCTGGAGAAGAGAAGGTTGAGGGCAATGTGATTACAGACTTTAAGATTCTAAAAGGACTAGGTAATGTAGACCATGCTAAGATGTTTTATCTTATCCAGAACAGTAGAACCATAGATACCGCCTGCGATTGAAGTGGGATATATTGCAGAACCAATCTGCAGGAATACTACTTCAGTGGGAGAGCAGTAAAAGTGTAGAACAGGCTCTTTAGGGAGGCGGTGGAATCAGAAAGTGTCAATTAACAAATTAAATAGATTCCATTAGGAAATAATATCTCAGGATATATATAATTTGGGATTGTCAAGCAACTATTAGGATGACGAAAGGGGAACTGGATGGAGCTTAGTTTTTTTTTACCAAGCAAGTTCTTATGTTATGTTCATTGTTGACAACCCCATTATTGCATCCATTGATGCAGATCCGTAATATCAAGGCCTTTATTGGAATAATTTATTTAACTCACACATGCAACAAACTTGGTCTCACCTCACAACGATGTCTGTGACGCTCTTCCACATAGGTAGCATTATTATACAGCTTCCCTGAGAAAGAAAGAGAATGAATTGATGAAAATCAGAAGCGATACTATACAACAGCTTCTAAATAAAATACTTAAATTAGACATATGTTTGACATGAAATACAATACAATGGATAACAACAACAACAAATTACATTTGTAAAGCCCCTTACACATCGGGAGGATGTCGCAAGGTGCAGGTGAAGGTAATTGCATGAGTAGGGAACAAAAACACATCAGTGCTTCATATTTTGTTGATAACATTGGTACACTATTAGAACAATGGTAGGTTGTTTCAGATTTTTTTTGAACATATCAAACAGGATATGAACAGTGACAACAGATATGGGTTATTTACTCAGAGGACAGAATAGAATACAAAATCATATTGAGGCAACAGACACTTCAGGGTAACAGCGAGGAAAGCATCACATTTCAGGGTACAGTTTATATTGTAAATCAATGAGAACAAAGTTCAAATGAAGACTTGAGTTTACAGCTTACAGAGGCTTCACTTAAGAGTATCCATTTTATATGTTATACATACTGGTAGATTAATGGGGAGCTAAGGTTTCATTCACCTCGGCAACATTTTATCCTAACAGCTGTTACTGAGGTATGATGATTTTTGCAGAAAAATATAAATATTTATGGGTGAATCACTGCAGGTTTTTCAGGAACAAGCATTTCAATATCCGGTTACATTATTATTTATGATGTAAATGAACAATTGTGCAGTACGTCTTTGGTGAAAGTGAATCACTTAAATTTATTTGCACCAATTAGGAAAAAACATGAAATGGCTATAATTTAGGGCATACAGTACTGGAAAAGCTGTAGTACCAAGCAGATGCAACAATAAATGAGCAAGTCTTACAACATATATTAGAGAATCAGAATTCTATATTAATTTTTTTAACTGTTGTTATTTTTATTTTTTTATAATGTTTTATGCTGAAACATTTTAACATACAATTATAATTTCACAAACCATGGTTTAATATCTAGTATACTATGATAAATGAGGCATGGAAGTAAAAGTAACTTCAATTTAACTTGGTATAAAGGTACTGTATATATTATTACATAATAATAATCATTGCATTCGATATAGTGTCTTATCACAATGTCAAAACATTTCAAAAAGCTTCAAAGAATACAGGGTGGGAAGTGTAGTGACTGTGTACTTGTAGGTGATCACAACCTGATAAGTTGTTATTTGCGCAATATACTGTATCACAAACAGTCCTGTAGTGAATGAACAATTTTATGTGGGATTGTGGGCTAGCACACTGGGAGATACTCCTCTCTCTTTTTGAGTACTGTATTGCCTTGGGATCTTTAATTCCCATATTGAATATTACAGCACAGAAACAAGCCATTCAACCCAGCTAGTCGTATTTATGTTTAGATTCCACGGGAGTCTCCAGCACTCCTAAGCCCCACTCCGATATCCCTCTACTCCCTTCACCCTTGAGTATCCATCAAGTTTTCCCGATAATCCAGCAGGGTTGGGACCAACCAACTGCAGGATTTCAAGAGTTTGCCGGTATTTAGAAACTTAGCCCTGCCTAAAATTGCATAACTTTACCAATGTGGTTTAATTTACCCAATATCGTTTTTATGTCTTATGTAACATGATGTGTAAAAATATATAAATCTGTAAAGAAATAACTGTTATTAATTTTTTTAAATTGTAAATTGTAAATAAATTATAAATTTGAATTCATATTTTGAAATCTTGCTGGTTTTAGAGAGTTACCAGTAGGGTCCGGTCCGGCGATATATCGATATATCTGTTATATCCGATATAATTTTCATACCGATACGCCGACATAGGCATTCCAAAAATATCGATATATCGCAAAACCGATATATCGAAAAAATCGGAATGAGCTCGCACTGAACTACAGGACCCAGAATGCACATCTCTATACACAATGCACAGACCGAGGTGCAAGCCGCCATATTGTATTCATAGGGTGGTGGTGGGGAGAGACCGGGGGGCAGGGGGGGGAGGGAGAGAGAGAGACCGGTGGGGGGGGGGGGAGACGGGGGGGAAGTGATAATAGAAAAACACAGAGATGGAGAGATATTTACCTCCTGAGGAGATAGGCCCCGAATGCGCGCGTACTTCCAAATGCACGTACACCGCGCACATGCGCAGTACGAAAAACCCCGAAAATATCGATATGTCGGTATATCTCGATATGAACCCGTTGATGTATCTAAATCGGAAAATTTCCATATCGACGGACCCTAGTTACCAGCTTTCGGAATGCCGGATTATTGACGTTCTACTGTTCTACAGCACTTTATGTTTTGTGCTTCAACCACCAAATATGACAACATTTCAATTGAAACTTCAAGTTGATCTTAATGACTCATGCAGAAGAATAGGAATGAGAGGTAACTTTTAAATTAAATTAAATGAAGCAACTACATAATTATTAAATTGCATAGATGTCCCAGGGGACTAAGTACCAGCAGATGTTGATGCTGCCCCATTCTTACTGTCACTCCATAATTTGGCTGCATATTGCAAAAGTGCATTCACTGAAAGAGTGCTCTTTGCACTCATATCTGAAATCCATCAGGGATTAAATAAAAGACCTTTTAAACCTCGACCTCAACAAAATTGCATTCCATTTGACATTTCTAACTATAAGAATGACATATATTGAACAGACATTTCCAAAGTAAGGGTAATTAGTTTGAAAAATAGGTGCCTCCCTGCAATTGATGAACTTCAATGACCCAGACTCAATATTGCTATAAAAAATATTCTTACCTTTCAGATCAAGTTGTATGTCTTGTAAGTTCCAAAGAAAACATGTAAAACCTTTCACAAATGTTAGAAAACAATTTTCACTCATTCCTCCAGAGGTAAGGATCACAAACAGCTATTCTGAATTATTTCTCAAGGGAAGCCTTCAAGATGAAAACTCAAATGAACTGACCTCTGCAATAATCCACAACAAGCATGCCAAGAGTCACCAGGGATTGCAATTACCGGTATTCATTCTGGGTTAAAAATGCAACCTACTTTGACATAGTTTATTCTTTAAGAAAAAGCATAGTTTTGTGTATAGTTAACAACGTCTGCAATCTGTGCGAATCACAAATGTCATTGATAACATTTTCCAACAGCAATAAGGAACTTTCTATTGGCTCTTATAAAGGGCAGTGCTGCAGCTGAAAGGTCTGTAAATCTAACATTATATTGCAAAGCGTGTCTGCCAAAGACACTTTAAGAGAATTCATTTAACTTAAGCTAAAACATAAAAGTATGGGGAAAATATTGCAACTACAAAAGTAACCCAGTGGCCAACGTTCTGCACTTTGCCCACAATTTTCAGAGCGCTTTTACAGATGCCTTGCAAGATGGTCAGGACTGGGAGCTAAATATTCCAGGCTATCAGCTCTTTAGAAAAGCCAAGGACGTTGGGAAAGGAGGAGGAGTAGCAATATTGATAAAAGACACTATTACAGCAGTGGAAAGGAAATATTTGAGTAATGGCGATCAGGTAGTGGAAACACTGTAGGTAGAATTAAGGAACAGCAAAGGAAGCAAGACTCTGTTGGGAGTAGTCTAGAGAGTTGTTATTTACCTAAAAAAAACACAATAATAAAAATTGGTCATTTCAATCCGCGACTATTTGTGGGACACTGCAGGACGCATGAGATATATGTAAGATGCAAGCACATAAAGCCATTTCCAAGAGATCTTTTAAAACATGGCCACAAGACCCAGCTACCAAGATGAAATAGTGGCATCCCTTTATAAAACAAGGCAGGGTTGAATGTATGTAAAGATTTAAGGGGTGATTCATAATGTAATACTGTGTTCAAGCAATCCCAGTATATCCCAAGACCACAATATGTTCTAAGCTTCCGAACAAATTTAATGCGAGGTAATTTAGAAGCTACATTGGGAAGGAGTCCAATATGGACCATGTGCACACATATCTTTATAGATCATTACAAATTCCCTTAATCCTTTAACAAGCAAATTAACAACCGAAATAGCATCACTATTTAAAAGGTACGTGATCTGAATTTCTAAAAGGATAATCAGTATAAAAAAGATAATTGATATATGATAGGTCTGTACTGCGGCGGTGGTGGTGGTGGGATGGGAGAAGGGGTGTGGGGAGAGAAGAAGACACGATATAGCTTTTCAGGGTTCATCACTGTTACCAGAGTCCTTATGTGCTAATCGGTCGAAGCACTTTTGGGTCATGGGTTTCTGATTAAAAAGCTTGACATTCCATGGAGTTGTGAAGACAAAGCCCAAAGTAGCACGTGTGAAAATCTGTACAACAACAAACAAAATGACATTTATAGAGCGCCTTTCACGTTGGGAGGATGTCCTGTAGATGAATGAGCGCCTACAACAAACTTACACAACTGCAGTCTTAGAATCTGGAAAAACTGGGTTATTCTGCAAAGACGTCACTTAAACAAATCCTAAGAATGATCGTTTCAAGGAGCAAAACCAGGACAATATCTTGGCACAGCACATCAGTACAGCAAGAGGGGGAAAAGACTGTTCTGGTCATATGGAATTCTGAAACCACATTAACTAAAACAAAACTGTGAAGAAAGGTCTGCTATCTAGTCTCATACAAGTTGAAATTACAGCCGAGAGTTAGAAGTAATATTCCATTCCATTATTTTTGTAGATTTATAAGGAGGTGGTAATCAATTTATGCAATAGGATAGATGAGACTAAGAACTCAATTAATAGATCAAATGATTGTTTCACACATTGATCGCCATTCATAAAACAGGATATCAAGAGACAAAATCACAAAACTTTATGACACTCAAATTCAGTGCTGTTCCAGTGTGCCTGTTGATGTGAACGTTAAAGATCACATGGTACTATTGTATTTGATATATATTCTTGTATTTGATATAGCGCCCAAATATTCTGTTAGGAAACAGTCATACAGTACTGTGATAATCTATTACAAACTGACATTTTGGCAAGCAATTACTGTACATAGAAATATTTTTAACAATCAAAATAGTTCATCTAATTGTACTGAAAATGTGACAAACACTGTAATGAAAATGTCACGGTCACCTCCTCCCTGCCCCAGGCTCCGCCACTATTATATGCACCAAGGCACTAACCCGCACAAAGGGCGCGATGTAACTGCAAGTTATTATTGTTGTAGTAATGAAAATTTAAACAGTGCAATATGAAGATATATGATTCAGATTAATGCTACTAAGCATGTAAAATCAATTCTACAACCAATGTGAAAATGAAAGATAATGTGACAACCAATCAGCCACCCACTAGAAGTGTCCACTTTGCTGGCAGGAAGAGATACACTTCACCTGCAAGTATATTTTTTTAACCAACACTTTTGGTGTGGTTTGTTAATAACAATGACAAAACCGCAAGGATACACAATAAATAAAATGCTGCTTGCACCTACCATAGGATAACCTTTACACCTCCAGTCTGTCTTCCGTGAGGCGTTATTGGATCCGGAAATACATTAGCTGCTTTTACCATCTAACAATAGAGCTCACTCTTATGTCACCAGTTTGAAATTAAAAAAAACTATATGATGATTAATCTGTCCCAAAGCCATATCTTCAGAACAAGATGGAAAGCTAGTTTCTGCTTCATAATATGGTCGAACGAATCCTCCTGAAAACTGATTATATGTGAAAATCAAGAGGAGGGAGAGCTGTCAGCCTCTATTTGTGGAACTGTAATGTAGGATCCTTTAGGGCTTTAGAGTCACAATTGAGGTGCAAATGAGTATTACAGTGACCCACACTGCATCTGAGCACAATAAGGCATGAAACTAGATGCTCGACAAGGACAGCATATTCGCAGATTGGGTTTTCCTATGAGGTAGATCCATCTATACATCAATCATCCAATAAATTCTGATCAAAAGTATCTTAGTGAACAGGATTACTATTCCATCAACACATCATCAGGGGGATACAACTACCTATCTCACAATGCTCTAAATCCAGCTCTCACATTCCCTATTAGTGGGTGAACAATCTATCACTTGGTGAATTCATCAATGCATGAAAGGAAGTGTCAGCATTGAATGATCAAAAGATTTACCCAACAGTCTGACAATGGTATCTGGCATGTAGCAACTTCTAAAAGGATTTCTCAATAAGAACTCAATGGGGATTCCATCCTGGGATCCTTCAGACTCGATCCTTCTGCGCTTGCAAGGTGTGTATCAAAACACATCTCTTTGATCCCACTTTCGGTCATCTTTCCACTCCCCACGCCTTTGACTCCCCCTCTCAGCTCGGATGCCCAACCAATACTGTGAAGATCTTTGAGATAATGACATACCGTATATCTCCGCATATAAGGCGCACTTTTTTTCAGGTCGGAAGATCTCGAAAGTTGGGGGTGCGCCCTATACGCAGATACAAGAGATTTTGAGCCTCGGAGATACAGTAAACAGGAGGGGCGGCCGGCGCGCTGTCAGCCGGGGTTTGGTCAGTGTCCGGCGATGGTTGGGGGGAGCGGGTGATGGGGCTTCGGCCTCGGCCGCCCGGGCAGCGGCAGCAGCAGCGGACTTCAGTGCTGTGCTTACCTTCTGCCGAACCCAGTCTGCCTGCCTCACTCCCTGCCGCCCGCCCTCCCCCCCTCCCTCCCTCTCTGCTTGCCTCTCCCTCCCTCCCTGCCTGCGTGTCTGCCTGCCTCTCTCCCGGGCTGCCGGCCTGCCGCTCTCCCTCTCCTGGGCTGCCGGCCTGCCGCTCTCCCTCTCCTGGGCTGCCGGCCTGCCTCTCTCCCTCCCTCCCTGGCTGCCTGCCTCTCTCCCTACCTACCTGTCTCTCCTCCCTTCTGCCGGCAATATCATTGAAAATGCTTCCGTTTTCTTTCACCAAGAAAAGGTCAAAAACGGGGGGGGGGGGGGGGGGGGGGGGGGGGGTGCGCGCCTTATACGCGGAGATATACGGTAGATAATAATCCTTGCATCTGATATAGCACTGTTCATATCTTCTAGACATCTCAAAGCTCTTCACAGAATATACTGTAAAGTGAATTGCCTGTATATTCTGGGGCGAAATGCAGCATCCAATTGCATGCAGCAGTGTCCCACAAACAGTCATGAATTGAAGTGACCAATTTTGTTTTATTGAGGGATTATTATCAGGCTTGTGAAGTAAGGAAACTTGCCCAAGGTTTCCCCCTCCCAGGAATCAAACCCAGTTCTCTTTCTTGTTAGGCGAGTGTTCTAAACACTGAGCTACAGGAGATGATCTCCCAACTTGAAAGGCAGACACTATATTATAATTATAAATTGTACTGTATTCATGCAGCAAACAGACAACAAAAGTTAAAAAAAGAACTTGCACCTTCAAAGCAATCTATTTCCAGAATATAATTCTCATGGGTTTCTGTGATGTGCATTGTAACCAGAAACAATTCTTATGTGTGACTTCACTATCCTTATGAAGAAATACTGTTTGAAACCCCAATGTTTTATACCCCAATATAGTACTACTCACCTACTTGAATTATAACTGAATGCTGCAATCAAAGGAGCAAAGCTAGACTGGGCTCAGATGGCAGGACTTTCAC
Source organism: Hydrolagus colliei (assembly GCA_035084275.1). Taxonomy (NCBI): domain Eukaryota; kingdom Metazoa; phylum Chordata; class Chondrichthyes; order Chimaeriformes; family Chimaeridae; genus Hydrolagus; species Hydrolagus colliei. The sequence goes on from CM068745.1 coordinate 66,783,954, forward strand.
CCCTGGGTCAGAAGGTTATGGGTTCAGCCATGGGTAGGTTTCTGCCTTGGCCATAATTATTTCCACCAGGAACCAGCTGCGGACTGATTGCACTCTTGGACGGTCTACTGGTTGATATCAGATTCATTCTCTCACATTGTTACTGCTACCCCAGCGACCTGAAAAAGTGTCAACACTGGGGACGCAAGTAACATGCATATATAACAGCTCTGGAATCACATAAAGTGCCTGTGCAACAGCTCTAAGGCTAATGTATATGACAGGAAGCAGCAGGTCTCACGGCAGATTGAGTATCTTGAGAAAATGATTCACCTATAAAGACTGTGAAGACTGTTGCTTTTAATGATATAAAATTCTCAGGGTCATTTTAACCTGAACTGGCAAAAGATGAAGTGTAGCACTGCACATAATAAGTACAGGATGTACTATTCCAAACATTAATTGTTATGCAGTCAAACTGTAAAATTTGTAAAAATTGTAAAATGTAGCAGTTATAACATTTTTATTCAGACTAAGATCCTGGAAGGCAACTCCTAAATGTCTCAAATGCTTGAGAAAGGCATAAGATGGGAAAGTGCCTTGAAACAAATCCTCTGAAATGAAAATATGAATTTATTTCTACTTGATGCCAAAACAAAAATAACATGAATCAAAGGAGACACGCACAAGACATCCTATCAAATGGAATAACTGTAAGGTTTCAGCACAACTCATAGGCTTTTCCCTATGCAACTGGTGAGCAAGTTTTCCTTTTTATTCATATTCTTGAAACAATGGGAAACAGACAGATATATCTTTTTGAAGTCACAAACATGGGAAATATAATCTGTACAATTACGATGCCAGACATAAAATATAGGAATGTAAAATAATGCAAGAATATTTACGCATCCTTCCCAAAATGTTTGGAAAAGATGACTGAACTGTTTTACTGGACATAGCAGCTGTACTCTGCATCTAACTGTATCTAACTAGCCTACAAATTGTACAGTGACCACACTTTGCAGTAAATCCTGTGGAGAGGTTTTAGATGTTTCGATTTCGTGATAAGTTGCTATATCAAATACAAGAAATTATTATATATATAATTTACCATTATTTAGAGTAGACTATCTAGTAAAAATTATTAGTTCCTTTAGTGATAGGATTTGGCACCACGTTTTACTGTCTACATAATTTTACTTTTCAAAATGTGATGCTAAGATTCACTAAATCCTACAACAATAACTTGCATTCAGATACAACCCCTCATGTAAGGTAGCTCCCAAGAGCACTCAACTATCTATCCTATTAACAAACATTTTTGCTCAATGTTTCTCTCAGTTCCTGGTTTCTCCAATTAATGTCATCTGTGAGCAGAAGTAAGCTGCAGCCATACTTCCAGCACCGATACTCTGAACCTGCCAGAGACATTTCCTCTCGTTCATTGTGTTGAAGCCTTAACCTCCACTTTACTGCAGTAAGAGATTTTATATCTCTTGCTACATTGAAGGATAGGCATCCTCTATGTGTTACTCTATACATAGTGATACATAAACATGGCAAATTCTGCAAAACTAATTCCCAGCTGCTTGCTACCTGCATTCAATCCCCAACCTGCTGCTCCATCTACACAAGTGGTGAATACAGTAGAAGCCCGTTTATCCGTGACTCGATAACCGGCATTTCCGTATAAACGGCACGCCAAAAAAAAGTCCCCATTCAATAAACTGGAACTCCTGAGACAAACAACAGAGGGTTAACTCGATTCCAGCATTCAATTGACAAACATGTCACCTTGGAGTCAGCTTAGCCGCTAAAAAGAGCCTGCTTACCCCCTCCCACCCCCACATTCCCATCCACCCCAGAATACATTACATTACACTTATTGTACTCAATAAGAGCATTAACTTCACGTAAATTAAATTAAATTAAACTTTAAGAAAACGAGTGATCTATTTGGGATGTAATTGAATACCTACATCAGTTGCAACCTGAAAATCAAACATGCTTTTAAAAAGTAATTTCATCAATATTGTGATATATTTTACTGCTGATGATATATCATAACGTCCTATTTACATAGATAGGCCCAAATGATCATGTTTAACTATAAAATTGAATCAGACATCCAATTTATATACAATATTAGGATTTGAAGTTTCACAGCTGGTCTTATCTATTTTTATTTCTTATTCATTTTATCCAATTTCCTCCATTTACAGCAAGTTATATTCACAAATCGTTTAAGTTTAATCTTCTCTATCGTACTCTGCCGGTGTTGTAGTAAAATCTGAAATTGAATTCGAAATCAAACTTTTACTGAGAAGTAAATTGCTGATGTCTGAAAGTTTTTCCTCTCCTCTACTGAAGATGTTTAACTCCATTTATCTAGGTAAAGTTCCTCAATCTTCAGCAGCTGATACAAGTGAGTCCAACTGTATTATTGCTGATTATTTAACGTTTCACATTTTGTTTGAAAGAACAAAGAAACAAATAAATAAATAATAACTCTTGCATTTGATATCACAATTATTGAAGCGTCTCAAATGTAATGATTGTGTATGTGCAGGCAGTGAGGCATCAGAGTCAAAAGCAAGAGGATTCAAGGATCTAGATCGCTACGTTATCAGCAAACTGCACATTTAAACTAGCACTAGTTGTGGGATTTCAATCAAAAGATCTCAAGCGAATAGAGGGTAGATTTCTTCTACCACAAAAGCATTGGACTAGCCCATAAAATGAAGAGAATGACCAATTAATCCGGTGGGGGAGGGTAGTTATCAAAAAACTCTGCTCATTTTGAACCGTGTAATAGGATCTTGAATGTCCACCTGAACAAACAGATGGGACTTCAGTTTTAATGACTCATTAACAATGTTAATAACACCAACAATAAGGCAATGCCATAACTTGGCCTCAGGCCTGAACATGGAACAGCACTGATTGATTAAAACCTATATACAGTATTTGAAAATAATGGAAATGCATACAATTCTACAAAACAATTTAGATTTCACAAGATTCCGTGATACTTTAAAGTAGTGGTTCCCAACCTCGGGTCCCGACCCAAATCAGGCGCTCTGAGACGTCGTCCGGCGTGGAGAGCTCTATATAAATCAAAGTTGTTGTTGTTGTTGTTGTCCTCAGTAGGGTCGCGAAGGGGCATCAGAATTTTTTGCTGTTGATTTTTATAATGCTGAAAAGTGCCCGAGGCGACACCACCGACCAATTTGTATGAAAGACCGTACTAGCGAGTTGTGCTGAGTCGGAGAGACGGAGATATCGTCTTGGCTGAGCTTTGTTTCCGTCGCGCAGTCGGGAGGTCCTGTTGGTGGCAAATTTAGGATCGCAGCAAAAAAAGGTTGGGAACTGCTGCTTTAAAGCATAGATTTGAATCCATTCGATCCACCAACTAACAGAGGCAGTTGTAAGTGCCATCTTGTTTTGCAGATTCAGATCCGCAAAGCACTTGATTAAGAGGCATGTTACTGCATTTAGGGCCCTTCAAAAGGTGCATTTTTGATTCAGTAGGGATGTAATTCGGCGTTTACGCAATTTAAGAATTCCAACAAGAACCAGAATGCTCAGCAGAGGCTGACGGTCGGAATGTTTGGAGGTTCAACTATTCCACAATCGCTCTGGCTGATAAAGCCCTCCACCATCATCCCCAAATCATTTTGGGGGAGTGGTGAAACAACACAATTATGGTTTCCAAGAATATTGAACTTGGTCCTGTGGGGAATGGGGAGCCAATGAAACCGGACAAGGATGGAGGTGATCAGTTCTAGGAGGTTAGTATGGAAAAGAACACAAGCACAGAATACAAGCTCTGAATAATCTGCAACTGTCAAGGACATTGGTATTGTGGAGGGCAGAGTTCGGCAGTCCAGCAAGGACGTAATGAAAGCATGGATGAGCATCTGGGCAGCCTGAGGGGAGTGGTAACGGCTGAGGTAGGCAATGTTGTGGAGGTGGGAGAAAGCAGAACAGAACGTGTCATGGCACAGATGTGGCACACAGAAAGCGATGTCCGCAAAAATCTGATGACCCGGAAGTTGTTAGGTGGAACTAAGGGGACTGCACGTACACACAGAGAACATATCCTACCTGATTATAGCTGCTTCCTAAAAACATGGAATGCACACATTGTAGACACCAGAATAGTTGAATGAGTAAAGGAATTCCTGCTGTTTTACAATAATTATTAGCTGACACTACAATACAGTGCTGGTGGTGTACTGTATACTTCATACCCGCCCACTCCAACTTTCATCCTATATGACTTTGCTCTTTTGTGAACTTGCTTTCATTCTTTGGATAAGACATTAAATTCAGATCCCGACTGCCTCTTACGCTGGACATTAAAGTTCCCACGGCTACACTGTGGGAAATTACACAATTACGTACCCACATGCTTTCAAACATAATACATTTCATATTAAGACACTGCATCAAAATTAAGAATGCAAAGAAACAGAATATATTTGTAAATCTATTCATATTTATTTTTTACATGTAATTCTATAAATTATATTTATTTTAAGCTGGAGCGGTGGAAAGAGAACCAGAGCAGGAAGTATGGCTCATCGGAGGTAATTAGAGACAGCCAACATGGATTTGTTAAAGGCAAATCTTGCCTAACAAATCTAATAGAATTTTTTGAAGAGGCAACTGTGAGGGTTCATGAGGGAAATGCAGTGGACGTTATTTACATGGATTTCAAAAAGGCTTTTGATACAGAGATTAATAAGAGATTAATACAAAAAATTAGAGGCCCACAGTATTAAGGGGACAGTGGCAATTTGGATTAACAACTGGCTGAGTGACAGAAAGCAGAGGGTGGTGGTTGATGGGTGTTTCTCGAAATGGAAGGAGGTGTGCAGCGGTGTCCCCCAGGGATCGATATTGGGACCACTGCTCTTTCTAATACATATTAATGATCTGGACTTGGGCATAGAGAGTACTGTTTCCAAGTTTGCAGATGATACAAAGTTAGGTAGGGTAGTAAATAGTGAGGAGGACTGTAACCAACTGCAAGCAGACATACACAGAATGGTGGAATGGGCTGACATGTGGCAGATGCATTTTAATGTCGATAAGTGTGAGGTGATACACTTAGGTAGAAAAAATGATAGGAGACAATATAGACTTGGTAGCTCAATCTTAAGGCAGGTGAACGTACAGAGAGATCTGGGTGTTCAAGTAAGCGAATCATTAAAGGTAGCAGGGCAGGTAGATAAGGCAGTAAAAAAGGCATTTGGTGTACTGAGCTTTATTAGTAGGGACATAGAGTATAAGAGTAGGGAGGTTATGATTAATCTGTACAAAACACTGGTTAGGCCTCAGCTGGAGTACTGCGTCCAGTTCTGGGCACCTTATTTCAGGAAGGACATTAAGACACTGGAAAGGGTGCAGAGGAGATTCACGAGAATGATACCAGGAATGGGGAACCTTAGCTATGAGGACAGATTGGAGAAGTGAGGACTTTTCCCATTAGAGAAGGATACGCGGGGACCTGATAGAGGTCTTCAAGGTCATGAAAGGTTTCGATAGGCTAGATAGGGAAAAGATGTTTCCGTTGGTAGGTGTGCCTGTGACCTGTGGTCACAGTCTTAAGATATCTACCAAAAGAAGCAGAGGGGAGGTTAGAAGACATTTTTTTACTCAGCGAGTTGTTCGAATTTGGAATGATCTGCCTGAAAGGGTAGTAAGGTCCGATTCGATAGCAGCTTTTAAGAGAGAACTAGATAGGTATCTAGGGAAGATGGGTTTGCAGGGATATGGGGAGAAAGCTGGTGATTGGGGTTAATGAAAGTGACTTGCTCGGTCAAAGAGCCGGCACAGACTCGATGGGTCGAATGGCCTCCTTCTGTGCCGTAACATTCTATGATTCTATGATAAATATAGTGCATATAAAAATGTGTTTTATAAATATAAATATGCTATATAAATACACTATTCATGAAAAATTGCATCCATATCTTTCCAAAGAGGCTACAATAGTATTGTCCTGTATATAAATTTTAATAAAGTATAATTTTGCACAATTTTCATGTTTTGCTTATATCACTTTTAATTTTTTCCCATGCATAATTCCGAGGTGTACATTGGCACCATTTGATAAGAGAAGGGAATTTCTTCCCATGTCCTGGCTATCAATGTCCTTGATAAAACTGGCCATTCATTTTAGGGCTGTTTGTAGAACAAAGGTGCACAAATGCCACATTCACCTATAAAATATAATAACTGGATTCACTGTAAAATCTTGTGAAACACTTTGAGATGTTTCAACTTAATAAGGCACTAATTAAATGCAATATACATTGTTATATATATATTGTTATACTGTACAGCTGTACCTATGTTGGCACAAATCAAAGACAACAAAATCAATGACTGTGCAATTAGCTGCCATGTTTCGCCCATATATATATACAGTCAATTTACTTCACATTATATTCTGTGTCTAGAAGACGTGAAAAGCGCTATATCAAATGCAAGGATTATTTATTATTAGTTCTCTGCTTGTGAATCTTTTTTCTGACCCTAGTAGCAAGTGCATATTATTCTCACTTCAGATGATGCATGTGTTCAGAATGGAATTTTACCCATTAATAATAATAACCATAATCATCAACATCGTCCTTGCAGTTTATATAGCACCTTATCACATCTTTGAGGTGTCTCAAAACCCTTCACAGATCATATCATAAAGTGAATTAACTATATTTTATGAGCAAAACACAGCAACCAATTGCACACAGCGGTGTCCCACAAATGTGGATTGAGTGACCAAATAGTTAAGGGATTATTACCACCGGAAAAATGATCCAGCAATCGACCAACAAGTGGGCTCCTCTAGGTAAAGAGAGGTGTGTGAAGTAAGGAAACTTGCCCAAAGTTTCACCCTGCCAGGAATCAAACACAGATCTCTTGCTTGTGAGGTGAGTGATCTGACCACTGAACTACAGGACACCATTGTATATGCATGTCACCAAGGTCAGTAAACAAATTTCAAAGACTGGGCATTATATCTCAATCTTATGACAACACTCATATGCAGATTGGAACAGACACCATGAAATGTTATAATGCAGCACCCTCTATTGACGAATTCAAACATTACTCACAGTTCTTTTGTTGCCTCTTTTCCAAATGGCAATCCTAATTTTTTTTAAATGCATCGTTTACACTCAAACTTTGAAGAGCAACAGAAACCACAACTTGCATTTATAAAGTGCTCTTAACTTGGGGTAGAACTGAACCTTAAGAGAGTTTGACACTGAGCCAGGGAGAAGCGGGATATGTCAATAAACAATGGGGTGAGGAGGAGTCGGGTGTGAGCAGGTTGCTAGGGCAATCTGATCCGAGCATCTGTCCTGCCTCAGAATTCAAATGTCAAGGTAAATAATGTCATGACATTAGTTATTATCTTAGCTCCCTTCACAGTGATTGTTCTGAGGTGAAAGAATATCTTTACGGAATGAACAATGAACCAGTTTCATTTTCATCACATTGCTGGAGTAGATTTTAAAGAGCATTACCATTCATCTGTCTCACACAATGCATGGTGTGGGAGTTTTTGATGTGAACAATGTGTACAAAAAGCAGAACATTGTTCAATTCCACACCAATGATACCCGACTCTTAGTAATAATAATAATTAATTCTTCTATTCGATATAGTGCTCATCTTGCTCAACCTTCGTAAAGTACTTCACAGGTAGTTGCTGTGAACAGCAACCACAACAACTTGCATTTATATAGTGGCCTTCCTGCGGGATATCATCTTAGAAAGCTGAGAAGTGAAGTTAATTATTTATAGCTGCATGGGTCACTCAATCCACGACTGTTCGTGGGACTCTGCTATGTGCAATTGGCTGCTGCATTTCACCCACAGAATTCACTTTACAATTCACTTTACATGTATATTCTGTGAAGTGCTTTGAGATATCTGGAAGATGTGAAAATGCTATATCAAATTCAAGGACTAGTATTATTGTTATTATTATTAATATTATTATTATTACATGCCAATTGGAGTAACTGTGCATTCAGTACCCTACCTTTACTTTCTACCATTGGGGCTGTGACAATTACAGAGTCTAACATCAGGAATGAAAAGCAGCGTATCATACATTAACACATTTTCCTGAAATGACTGCCCGATATATTCCCAACAGACGCACAACAATTTTTGTTAATCATCTTTTCAACAAAGCATTTGACAACAGTAAGACATACCAGTTTTAACTCTCAAACCAAGCAAACATGCAACAGTATAGTTATCCTGTTACAGAGATAATATTCTGTTACCTTTGTGATGGCAAATAAATAGATGTGATGATTGTTGCTTATAGTTCATTCCAATGAGCAATCAGTCTCAATGCCTCCAGGGTCTGGGCTGCCCTTATGTTGTGGTGACAAGAACTATATGAGGCCTGACTGAAGCATTGTAAAGCTTAATTAATGACTTCTGAGGATCTGACGCCACTAATTTTGTAATATAGTCCAGCATCCCTTTTGCTTTATTTTGCCTCACACTATTTTGACATGGAGAGTAATGATTAATAAGCCAATACTCTTAGGTATTTCGTGCAAGATGTGTCCATCCAGTGAGAGAAACCAAGAACAAAGTAACTTTACATTCCTGATAGTGAGTCTGCAAAATCAACTTATTAATGTAGAGGCATAGGAAGAGTCCTGCAGCAGATCACTGATCACTCTCACCTGCCCAGCATCTTACTTACAACCTTCCACCTCACTCATGCTGCTTTATAAAAATAAACTTTGATAGAATCTCCAAACTTGTGTGGTTGATTTGAAGACTTTCCTCTTCGACCGTGCCTTTTGTTCCACCCCGAATTCTTCGACCTCCCCTACTTGTTTCACCCCTTCCCGAACACCCCCTCCCAGCTCGGGTCACACGCCTCCTGTGCAGCGCCTTGGGACGTCCTCCCGACGTGAAAGGCGCTTCATAAGTGTAATTTGTTGTTGTTGTTGTTGATTGAGGCCAATATTTAGAAGATGTAACTTAGCTGGTGCTCGAAACTTCCAAGTGTGCTAAAAGGTGCAAGTCCACTTTTGAGCATATGCGACTATCAACTCTTTGCGGTTTTCCAACTTTATTTTTCTCTTTAGGCCCATCTCCCAAGTCCTCGAAGTGGGTTGACCCAACTTTCAGACCATCCATTAATCTCCAGCAATGAGAGTAGGCCTCAAAATAATAAGAAAGAGTATCCTGACTGACTTGTCTTTCAAACATTTCTTCCTTTTCTGGAAGACATGGCCTACTGCATTCTGTATCTCCTCTCAGCTGTTGCTACATATGAGATCATGGATGCACAATTTGACAAACCAAGATCACTCCACACCATGTATGAGATACCAGAGGTCCAGTGCACAATGCTGCTGTACAACTTTGTCACTCTTTATTTCTATTTTCATAGGTCCTCACAAGAAAACACATATTCCAAAGTTTTAATGTAATGGGAATGAGAACAGAAACTTACGCAGTATTGAATTCTTATCCTTGAAAAGGGTTCTTCTCTTCCCAAGACGCATAGTACCTCCGGTATCTCCAAGAACATGCTCAGGCATATCAATGACCTGTGAAGTAAAGATTAAGCAGTGTTACTATTAGTTTTAAATCAATATTGAGAAAGTCATTTACCTTACAAATTTTTACCTCAAGAATAGGCTTTTCTCACCCCCTTTTCCAGTGCCACATTTATGAGATCCGATTATTTAGAACTCTGCAGCCCGCATTAAGCTACACACCTATAACTCTATTCCTCACCAAGCTCCATTGGCTCTCAATACTCACTAGAATGACTTCGAGATCCTTCATGATCTTCAACTGCCTTCATGGTCTCACCCTTCCCAATCTACACAAAATTCTTCCATACCAATTCTTGTACCAATACTCATTGCTATGCTTTCTCTCTCTGTACTTTTAATCCTCCACATTGCTTTTAAAACTAAAAAAGATCTGTTGGGACCGTGCTTTTGTTTCACACACTTAACTCTCCTTTCTTGGTGAACCTCATTATTGGGGAGAAATTTTACCTGGGTCTATTTGTGTAGAAATTCACAGCATAACACATTTCGGAAATTCTTAAATACAGTCTTTAATTTTAAACCAAGTTCTCTGTAAGTTTGTTTATGAACAAAAAGGAAACTGGCTTCAAAATTCGACAACCTGAATTCTACAATATGCCAAACATTCCACTAAATTCAGTAAAACGCAAAGTAAATAGTGCAAATCTAGGCTCAGGTGGAATCTATCCCCATACATTTGTTAAATTCTACAAAATGTTCCTCTTGTGTGAAAAGAGCTTGTGGAGTCCTGTAGCATATCAGTTAGAGCACCTGCCTCGCAAGCAAGAGGATATGCGTTCAATTCAGTTGGACATCTCAAACACTTCACAGAATATACATACAAATGTAATTTTGTTGTTGTAAAGTGAATTGAGTATTTGTGGGAGAATCGTGACAGCCAATTGTGCATAGCAGTGTCCCCCAAACAGCCGTGGATAGAGTGACTAAATTATTATTATTTGTTGTGTATGGAATCTATTCCACCCACCCTACAACCCCTGGATTTCTGTTTGACTGTAACTCACACCTGCTTCACAATTATCAAGCTTCCGTTAATCAACAAGGAGGTAAATGCAAGTTGTTGTTTTCAAATACCCTTCTGGTGCCCAGCGTCAGAAAAATCAGCATTAATTGATTATCAAGCGTTCAGCAGCAGCTTTAACAACTGAGTTACAAGAAGCCTGTAAATGGCTTTTAAGTACTTTTCTAATAGTAACATCTTTCCCCCCTTTTTCCCTTAATCCCACTTCCATGACTGTTTGTGGGACACTGCTGTGCGCAATTTGGCTACCGCGTTTCGCCCACAAATAGTCAATTTTCCTACTCTTTTTCAACCTGCCCCTCCCTCTCCCCCCTGCTCTTTTCCCTATCTAACTACAATGCCGTGGGACGTCCTCTCGACGTGCAAGTGGCTATATAAGTGTAAGTTTGGATTGATTGATAGTTCCCATTTCAAGTAACAGAAGAACTCAAGAACTTCAGAAGCTGAATGAATATTAACCATGCTTTGAAGGGTTAACAGCTGCTCAAAACATTGTCATTTGGGGAAAAAATAATAAAATATTCATAAATCAGTTGCCATGCAGTTGGCAAACAACGGAAGCAGAAAAAATAACAATAAAACAATATGGAGTATGATTTTGTTTCCATAAACACAAGGCAAATATGCAAATGGCATAATATTTTACAACACTTTTTTTAAAAAAAGGTACTTATTTGTTACACTATGCTGAAAAGGTTCATAAACTGTCCAGCTTCATTAGAATCATAGAATCATAGAATCATAGAATTTTACGGCACAAAAGGAGGCCATTCGGCCCATCTAGTCTGTGCTGGCTCTTTGAAAAGAGCGATTCAATCCCACTGCCCTGCCCGCTCCCCATAGCCTAATAGACCCGTTCTCCCTAAATAAAGATCTAATTCCCTTTTAAAAGATGTTATCGAATCAGCCTCCACCACCTTTTCAGGCAATGCATTCCAGATTCGAACAACTCGCTGAGTGAAAAAATTTCTCCTCAGCTCCCCTCTACTGCGCCTTGAAACTATTTTAAATCTGTGACCACGAGTCACAGATTCACCCACGAGTGGAAATAGTTTTTCTCTATTTGCCCTGTCGAAACCCCTCATGATCTTATAAACCTCTATTAGGTCTCCCCTCAATCTTCTCTGCTCCAGAGAGAATAACCCTAGCCTATCTAGCCTCTCCTCATAGCTCATATTATTCAGAGATAAAAATTCTAAAGAATTGCTGAAGAAACAGCTAGATTCTGAAAATCAGTATCTATGGGAGAAAAATCCTAAGAAACATAATTTTCCCACAACTTTAATGTAGGATAGATTTAAGGGCCATTGAAGTCTGATTTATCCACAAAAAAAAACCCAGGTGTTTTTTACTGTCTGCGTTTCACCCACAAATATACAGTCAATTCACTTTACTGTATATTTATTCTGTGGAGTGCTTTGAGACGTCTAGAAGATGTGAAAAGCACTATATCAAATGCTAAAATTATCATTATTATCATTTGCTTGCATCAGCAAACAGAAGCAAATCAGGGAGTAAGAAGGATTCGACCACAAAATAGGATACACTGAAGGAAAATCAGGATTTATTTTGGAACATCAAAAAGTGAAAGAAAATCGTTTTTAACAAACGATAATTGCCATGGAACTATCGACATTTAGAGCACAGCATGTGGCCATTCAAACCTGAATACTGTACTACTTCTTTGGAAAAGCAATCAGCCAACACCATTCACTGGCTTTTAGCTGCAGCCAATAATCTCCCAGAGAAAATTGGTCAGTCATTTCATGGTTGTTTGTAGAACATTGCTGTTCTACAACGTGGCTTCCATGTTCACCTACAAAATACCGTGAAACACCATCCCTGACATGAAAGGCACAATATCAAATGTCGGGATTACTTCATTCCTCCGTATCCCCTACAAATGACTCATTTTTAAATATCTATCTGGTTCCCTCTTGAAAGCTAACAGGAATTCTGCCACGGTGGCTAGCATGACATTCTACGCTTTACCAACTCTCTCGTAATCTCACCTATGCCAACTGACTATTTTAAATTGATGTGTGCTGTAGTCATCGACTCTCTGACCAGTAGAATTAAGTTGTCACCATCAACTATCAAAACCCCTCATATTTTTAAGGTCTCCACCTCACCCAAACCTTCTCTCTTCCAGCATCTGCTAGTTCGTAGTTCTCGGGATATATTCTTGTGCTGCTCAATTAATGCAATTATTTATTATTCTACCAACTCGTATAACCTTAGCAAAGTATAGGAGGCTCTCGTGGGTTCCACTGTAATTAATGAGAAATTATACTGTGCAAATTCAGCATTACAAAATCACCCAAGGGCAGATCAGCTTCACATCTCAATTTTCATCTAATCAACGCTAAATCTTCACATAATTCATTGGAATTGGTCACCTTTAACCCAACATGTGTTCTGCTGAAAATTCATTCAGTCGACGGGAGTAAAGTGGGTCCCACGGTTGGGGGATGGGGGTTTAAAAATCAAACTATATGCATCAAATTATATTCAGCCTTCCTCTTTTCTACATCTAATATCTAGGCTCCCAGGAAGAGACGATCAGACCGGAAGCAGGTCCAGTGAGGTAAATAAACCACAGAAAATAATGGTGTTAGGGAGGCAGATATTCAAGACAATTTAGTGGTACATGCAATGTTCATTGCATCAAAACGTGGGAAATTCCTCCATGCCAAGTCATTCTCAATAGTAACTGTCAATGTCCACACACAGTTGAAGACTCCGGGATATGGATCACAACCTTTGACTGCTAGTTGGCAAAATAATAAGATAATAATAATAATACTTGAATTTGATATAGCGCCTTTTCACGTTTTCCAGACGTCTCAAAGTGCTTCACAGAATGTACTGTAAAGTGAATTGACTGTATATTTGTGGGCAAAACACACAATTGCAGCCAATTGCGCACAGCAGTTTATCCGCTACTGTGAAGCGCTCTGAGACACCGTACGGCGTGGAGGGCGCTATATAAATCGAAGTTGTTGTTGTTGTAGCTGTTGTAGCAGTGTCGTGCAAACAGACCTGGATTGAAATGAACAATTTTATTATTTTATTTTTTTGAAGGATTATTAGTAGGCATATGGAGTAAGGAAACTCGCCCAAGGTTTCGCCCTGACCTGCCTGGATTCAAACACAGGTCTCACGCTTGTAAGGCAAGTGCTCTAACCACTGAGCTACAGAGGACTCCATAAAAATATCAACTTCTTTACTCAAACTCAGGAGTCAAATAATGTTGAGTGTCACAAACGCTGATATCAAGAAAAGCATCTCATCTCCAATATAATGAGAATCCTTGCATTTCCTCGCATTTGATCACCAAATGTGCCTTTTTCCTCAGGGTCTTGAAAGTCTAAATCATTTTCATTTCCTTTCATGCATGGAATCAGCATTGGATTCTGCATGATTGGGATATTTTGGGGTATTGCCGAGTGGCAATAAATGTGGACCGCAGTGTGAAAGAAAATAGTCCAATAACCACATTATGGTACAGTACTGCATTTTAATCTTCACGGTTCTTATCTAGTAGACTATATATCGCTACTATCAAATCTTGTGGTTTCTGATTTACCTGATTACCTACCAAGCCTTTCTCTTCTCTTCGGTCTTTTTATTGAATTCTCTCCTTTCTTTTGTAAATCTGCACCTTATTGTCTTCCCCCATTGAGCAAGCCTGAAAGGCGAAGTCTTTCAACCACTGATGGTGAACAGTCCCCTGTGACCACTGACTGATAGGCTCCAGACCACTACGTCTGATATTGTGAACCTAATGCTACGAAAGGTTTGACTGACTTGAAGATATCATGCTGCAGTTTAAAAGATGATGGCAACTTCCTGAGAATCTGATAGCAGTCACAAAATGCCCCTAAAAGTTTTAAAAATATTTGTGCAAGTGCAACTAACACAATGGAATTCACATTTATATCTAAACTGTATTGGTTTAGAAATGGAATTCATTGTTGTTCTGTAAAGCCATTCACATTGGGCCAAATCGCTTGACAATGCTTTACTGTAATCCTGCATTTGTTCACTGGAATTCCCACTTTACTCTCTATACAGGTTCACAAAAAAATATTGCCTCCAAAAATAAAATAATAAATTGGTCATTTGAATACATGATTGTTTGTGGGACACTGCTGTGCGCAATTGGCTGCCACATCTTGCCTACATATATACAGTAAATTCTCTTTATTCTATATTCTGTGAAGCGCTTTGAGACGTCTAGAAGACATGAAAAGCACTGTATCAAATGCCATATCAAATCCTATATCAATTATTATTAAATAGTACCATGAGGGCTCTAATTTCCATGTGAACCACCAGAGTAGGCAGATGGCTCTTGAAAGTCTACATCGCAGCAATGCACTGCAGTATTAAACTACAGTAGAAGCTAGGGAACGGCGATATATCGATATATCGCTAAAACCCGATATGATTTTCATATCGATATGCCGATATAGACATTTAAAAAATATCGATATATCGAGGTCAAAAAATCGGGATGCGAGCACAATCAACTACAAGACCCAGAATGCTCATCTCTATACACAATGCACAGACCGAGGTGCAAAGCCGCCATCTAGTATTCATAGTCCTCGAATACAATATACAGGTATGCAAGGGGTGGGGGGGTGAGAGAGACGGCTGTGGGTGGGGGGGGTGAGGGGGAGAGAGACTGCTGGGGGGGGGGGGTGAGGGGGAGAGAGACGGCTGGGGGGGGGGGGTGAGGGGCAGAGAGACGGCTAGGGGGAGGGGGAGATAGACGGCTGGGGGGGGAGAGGGGGAGAGCGACGGCTGGGGGGGGGAGAGGGGAAGAGAGACGGCTGGGGGGGGGGGAGAGGGGGAGAGAGACGGCTGGGGGGGGAGAGGAGAGGGGGAGAGACGGCTGGGGGGGGGAGGAGAGGGGGAGAGAGACGGCTGGGGGGAGGACGAGAGGGGGAGATAGACGGCTGGGGGGGAGGGGGAGATAGACGGCTGGGGAGGGGGAGAGGGGAGAGAGACGGCTGGGGGGGAGAGGGGGAGAGAGATGGCTGGGGGGGGAGAGGGGGAGAGAGATGGCTGGGGGGGAGAGGGGGAGAGAGATGGCTGGGGGGGAGAGGGGGAGAGAGACGGCTGGAGGGGGGAGAGGGGGAGAGAGACGGCTGGGGGTGGGGGAGGAGAGGGGGAGAGAGACGGCTGGGTGGAGGGGGAGAGAGACGGCTGGGGGGGGAGGGAGAGAGAGACGGCGGGGGGGGGGGAGGAGAGCGGGAGAAAGACAGCTGGAGGGAGGGGGAGAGAGACGGCTGGGGGGGGGAGGGAGAGAGAGACGGCAGGGGGGGGAGGGGGGAGGAGAGGGGGAGAGAGACGGCTGGGGGGGGAGGGAGAGAGAGACGGCGGGGGGGGGGGAGGAGAGCGGGAGAAAGACAGCTGGAGGGAGGGGGAGAGAGACGGCTGGGGGGGGGAGGGAGAGAGAGACGGCAGGGGGGGGAGTGGGGAGGAGAGGGGGAGAGAGATGGCTGGGGGGAGGGGGAGAGAGACGGCTGGGGGGGGAGGGTGAGAGAGACGGCGGGGGGGGTGGTGGGGGAGAGAGACGATGGGGGTGGGGGGTGCGAGAGAGGGACGGCCGGGTGGGTGGGGGGGGTAAGAGACGGTGTGGATGTGATAATATACAGATAGATAGAGATGGGGGGGGAATGTGACAGAGGAGAGAGGGAGAGAGACATAGAGAGACACAGACAGAAAAACACAGAGATGGAGAGAGTGAGAGACACAGAGAGAGAAAGATATTTACCTCCTGAGAAGATAGGCCCCGAATGCGTGCGCACCCGGAACGCGCGCGCACTCCGATGCGGGTGCATGCGCAGTACGAAAAAACTGAAAATGTCGATATTTCGGTATATCTCCATATGAGCCAACCGATATGGATATATCGGGAAATTCCCATATCGCCGTTCCCTAGTAGAAGCCTGTTTATCCATGACTCGATGAACCGGCACTTCTGTATAACTGGCACGACAAAAGAAAAGTCCCCGTTCGATAAACCAGAACATATCCGGAACAATAGCGGTGGAGCATTTGTGAGTCATTGTCGAGCAGGTGCAGTATTTCGGTTTGCCGCTAGTAGAGTCTAGGGTTATCGGCTTGCCGCTAGTAAAGTTACGCTACTGTTTTTTTCACCTGCTTGGCATCCTCCATTTTAAAAAGAATCGCTGGACTATAAATCTCAACCAGTAAAGGTGAGAAGCGCAAGAGAGTAGTTTTAACAATAAGTACCAATACAATATTCTGTTATTATCTGTTATTATTTAGTCTGGTGTGTATGTTGTGTGTTAAAAGAACTTTAATTTTTTTGTGGTAGGTTTTCGACAGCGGGCTGCCCGAATATCCGGCAGACACTTTAACCGGTATTGGCCAGATCCCGCGGGTGCCGGATCGACAGGCTTTTACTGTATTCTGGTTGGCACTCACAGAGTATTGAACTGGAACGTCAGTCTAGATTAGTAGTTCAGGTCTTGAATGCACAACCCACAGATAAGAGTGCTATCATCTGAGGCATGCATGACAAATGCTCAGAAAGGTAGCTGGTGTTTCATTACAAACCCAATTCTAGTTGGCACTCACAAACCACAGCAAATTGCTTATATGTTTGGAGCTTTCCTTTCGAAATCTAAAATATATTGATCATGTTCCTCTACCACCCTAAAATTGTTTTCTCCCCAACAACAGATTTTTCGAGTCTGTCTCACTATTGACACCTAAGAACCCAGGAGTCAGCATTATGGCTTCGTTTTTTCGCATCGATGTGCGCATCGATGTCTTTTTAAACGTAGAGTAGCAAAACCCAAAACTTCATTCTTTTTCTTCTTGTCAGCTGACATCTTTTCAGATCCTCAATGTTTCACATTGCACTGTTACTTCACTGTATTAAAATCCATGTGCTCAATTGCCTTATCTTCTCTGAAACTAATTTAGCGACATAAACTTCATACCACACGCAAAATGGATATTACTCCTATTCAAGTGATTTATGAATTATGTGAACAGCAGGTTGCCATGGATGACATCCCTGTGGAAATCTACAAATCAAAGCTTAAGAGAAATGCGAGATTTTACTGGTAAACTGAACAACAACAACAAAATTACATGTGTACAGTGCCTGTCACGTCACCTGCATTCCTGTTTTTGAATTTATTATAACTTGTAATTGCATCTCCAAAAAAGAGCAATATGATCTCGGAATTCATATTCAATCTGTGTCATACTCTAGGTCTCAAGACTAATGATTTAAAATATTTAAAGTGTGTTTTTGTCAACTTCAGCATTTTATGTGCTCATAAAACTCGGTTGTCAGTACTGCAGTGGAATGAACACATTCGCACTCAGCAACAAGCACAAGTGAATTGGATTAAACACGTCACAAGGCTCCATCTGCTTTGGGCCAACATTAGGAGTCATTCTCTCCCTATTAAAAATGAATAGGAAGAATTCCATTTAGTGAGTGTCAAAAGGGTAGTAACAGCAAAACAAGTGTTAAACAAACTTTAGTTAAGCAGAAAGAAGAGCCACAAATCACTTTCCCCATAAAAGCATAATGCACAAAAAGCATTTTGACTGTGTTAAAATCATTCTTTCTGCTGTGTGTTCACAAATGCAATTGATTCACTAACTATGGACGAACACAGACCCTATCTAAAACCAGCAAGAGTGTGAATGTCTTAATTTTTTTTGTTTCATAGGCTCTAGAAGATGATGCATATAGAATTAAGGACACTTCCATCTCTGGATCCATGCAGACTACCAAATAAGTGTGTCTGCCCAAACGTGTTTCAACAACAACAACTTGGATGTATATAGCGCTCTCCATGCCGGATGGCATCTCAGAGTGCTTTACAGATAGCCAAATGGCGAGCTGTTTATCCCAGCTGCTTGTGCTGAATATGAACTAAATTAAACAGGCAACTACAGATGAGACAGGAAATAAAATTAGCAGAGATGCATTTGTTAACTCATGGTACTTCACTAATTTTCCATTTCAACTCGGTTTGAAATTTTGCTTCTTTGTGCAACAAACTGTATTTGTTTAGCACCTTCCACATTGGATTAATTTTGTTTTGTCGGCTGGATGTCTGACACACGGTGAAACCTATCACCGTGCTTAAAAATATCACATACACATGGAAACTACAGAGATAAAATAAATATCTCAAAAAGCTTAACAAATATAATAGATAGCAACTAGAGTAAAAAACAGGATAATTAATGAGATCAACAGAAAGTATGCTTGAAAAGATGTTCTAAAATGGTTTTGAAGTCAGGGAGAAAGGAAGTGAAGTAGTTTTTGAAGAGAGTTCTGGAGAATAGATGCAGGGTTTGGCCATCAACGTGGGGGTGGAAGAACAAGGAATAGATCAGAATCCGTATAGCAGAGGGTACGAGTAGGAAAATAGGAGTGCAAGAGATGACATCAATTGAGCTAGATCTGTGAAGAGATTTGACGTTAAGTAGTAGGATTTCAAAATCAATTCCCTGGAGTACTGGGAACCTGTGGAGCTTGCAGAAGTTGAGAGTAATGGACATGATAACCCAGGGTAGGAGAGAAACATCAATCTTAGCAACTGCATCAATGCAATTTTTCTATTCATCACTTTTTGAGCAAGAAATATTCAAACCCAGAGCAAGGTGTTAAATCTAATCATAATATTTTGATAGGGAGTGGGATCTCTTTCCAAGTAACAATATGCATGTATAAATAAATTTAGAAGCCTCAAACGTACTTAATTCAGTTATACCAGAGATTGCAAAATAAATATTCCTTTCACATCATGTCCATTATATTGAACCCTGTAGCCATGAAGCATTCAGATATCCTTGCATGAAATTGTTGGACAACTTTATTAAAATCTTCAAGTTTTAATACATTACCAAAAAGTTTGCAAATGTAATTCTGGCTATTAATGGGACACGGGCCAATTCAAATGAAATGAGGCCATCTTTATTCACTCATACCAACGTATATATCTCTATTCTTCCATGCAATTCAAATGTTTAACAGTTTGTCCTGGTTATCACCTTTTTGCTTATCACCTTTTTTAATTTGACTGGAAGCCTCATGCTAAAATTTCTGCATCGATCTAAGCTTCAAACATAATTTTTGAAAATTCTTAAATTCAATCTTGAATTTGAAGCTAGAGAAATGCATAGGGATGCAGAACTTTTACAAGACCTGCCAGTCGTCTAAAGTTATAAAAAAAGTCAACTGCAGAGATTCATTTTGTTTTCTTTAATAACCACTCAAATTCTATTTTTCATGTTTGTAAGTTTCTTAATCACTTTCATTCTTGTCAGTCACCAAAGTTTTCTGAAGTGAAGGAATACTACTTGCATTGCTTTTTGAAAGACAAAGTCTGAGACCCAAGGCTCCGCTTTGTTGTCAAAACACAGTAAGGTGTTCCAGCTTTCAGTCATCATTTTACCTCAGCTCAAGGTAAATTTGCAGGGAACCTTTAACAAAACCTCTGCACAAAACCATCATGATATACTGTAACAAAATATATGTTCAGCTCTTCTGCTAATACTTCTGCCAGAACTGTCTTAAATAAATAATACAGTTGTGAAATAAAACATAAATGGTGCATTGGATTCCTTTGCAGTTTGATTCTAGTCAAGCTAGAGAAATAAATAAGAATGCTCCTTCATAGCCAGCAATGGAAAAGGCCAGTCAGAAATAGGTCTGTTCACAACATTCTTTCAGCAAAACATTCACTCAACCAAACATAACAATTTAATTATGGTCACTGTGGATAATCATTCAATGCTTAAGACGTTAGAGACTACCTGTGTACTAAAATACACGAGGGAGAAGGGAACAGAACAATAATGGAGAGAGTAAGGAATGGGTGGAGACTCTAGTGGAAATATAAATATTGGCAGGGACTAGTTGGGCTGAATGGCTTGTTTTTGTGTTGTACAATCTATGTAAATCTATATTACTCATCTGCAATATATTAATTAATAGTGACGAAGGGTCGTGGACATGAAATGTTGACTCACTTTTCCTTTCTCCATAGATGCTGCCTGACCTGCTGAGTGTTCCCAGTGATTTCTGTTTTTGTTTCAGATTTCCAGCATCTGCAGTATTTTGTGGGGTTTTAAAAATTAATAGTGATACTTGACCATAATGTGCATAAGCAGTGACTTGAATTCTTCAGTCACTGAATGAAGGAAGCACCTAACCCTAGGGTTAGGCTCATTAACTATTCAAAAGACATTTCATATTCTCTCAATCAACAAACGTTTATTCTGAGAGATTAAACTAAAGCACATGATTATCTAGCCTAGTGTAATAGATCACATGATTTTCTGCAAAAATCCCTTATACTACGCACATTAAACAAAATCCATTTAAGGCAGGTACCACAGCATCTCTCACAGTATTAATAATAAATCCAAAGACCCGTTATGTCAAAATTTAATAACAGAAGGGAGAAAATACTTTTCCAAAAACTGTAATAAAAAATTGACTGTGCTGATTACATCTGTTTACACTGACGAAGTACTGTAGCTGCACTGGTCATATACAATGGAACAAGTGTTGACATCATAAATGTAGCAGATGTCCGATAATTCAGCTTCGTCTGTGGCCAGATGATAAAGAGAACTGCACAGCTGGCAATCCACAATGGTCGGAGGAATCAGGTCTATTTTCATTGGAACAAGTAAGGTTGAGGGGAGACCTGACAGAGGACTTCAACATTATAAGGGGTTTTGATTGAGTATATAAGGATAAATTATTTTCACTGTTTAGTGAGTCAGTGACTGGGGGGCATAAACAAACTTCAGCAAAAAAGCACAGGAGGAGAAAAAGAGGCAGATTTATACACACAGTGTTGGGAGGATGTGGAATGCTCTGCTGCGTGCAAGGGTCAAGGCAGGAAACCACAGGATCCACGTTAGCTTTCAAGAAAGATGAGATAGATATCTAAAAACTTATCTAAAAAAGAAATAAATTGCAGGGATTTTGTGGCTTACTAATCAATTGCCCTTTCAAAGAGCCAGACACACACACAAAAAAAAACAAATGGGCTGAATGGCCTTCTTTTCTGATACATATCTGTGGTTAAATGGCTAAATAATAATACTGCTCAACAAAAATGATCCAACATCTCCCTTCAATCCAATTTTGTTTCCCTCAAGGCATAAATATTCACTGAATTGAAAGTCAGGATTGACCTCAACTAACTCAAATGCAGTATTTGCAATCTACATCAGTGTACAATGATCTCCTGATACGACAAATACTTCAGGAAATATCACGATACCCACTCCCACAGGTTTTGCAAAGAAGGGATTTCTGTATCACCAAACAATGTTGTTGCACGAAAGTCTATCATCACCAAGTTTTGCAATTTAAATTGTGTCTTTATATTGTATTAAGGAGACAATAAGATCAAAGTAATGTTACTCAAAGCCACTGATACATGTGCATGAATAAGAATATTTTCATTATACACTAGCTACCTGTATAAAGAATATATCTGAAATAACAAAGAACCATAGAAGCACATTACAGTATTTCATTTGGTAAACAGCAGTCTTTTTTCACAACTTTGTCTTCGCTTCAGTGCCCTGGGATATTCTCCCAACGTGAAAGGTACTATACAAATGTAATTTTGTTGTTGTTATATCAAACAAAGGCTGATTGCTGTGAAAATACTGCCCAGACAGAATAGATGGAGATATAAACAGTTAAAACATTTTAATTTCAAGGTATTTTGATAGTAGAACCAGCCCAATATATTTTAAGTTATGTTGTTTTAATCTTACTTCTGCTCCATTTTTAGGCGTCCAACCTTAGAAAGGATATACAGTACAGGTATCCTTCCCCAACCACGGGGGATACATTCCTGAAAACATGCAGGGCCCTATGGGGATAGGGGGAGTAAGTTTGCTTGTCCTTGAATTAAACCCAAAAAAATTCATGTTATTTACCTAAATCCTAATGATGATGATGATAGGGGAGGTGGTTGTTATGTGCTGTTATAAGGAAGAGGGGCCTTGTGCACCCTCTTCCACAAAGGCCCCTCTTCCACTGCCTCCTCCGCCAGATCATAAGACATCGTGGCTGGTTGATGCAACTGGGTCCTAGCGCCAAACGCTAGTGTTAGTGTTAAAACCCGTGGAAATGAAAAACCCATTGCCGTGATTGGCAAAGGTTATCGCAGCGAGCCAACCGTGGATAACTGAAATTCGCGGTAGAAAAAAACGCGATTGGGGCGGGGTACCTGTACTGTACTCACCCGCACCAAGCTTCGCCCCCCCCATTACCCCAGTCCTTGCCAGACTTCACTGGCTCCCTATCCCTGAGAGGATCGACTTCAAGATCCTCACTCTTGTTTTCAAGTCCCTCCACTCCTCTACCTCTCTGACCTCCTCTCTCCCCAACACAGCACCCGCTGCCTTTGCTCCACCGGGTTTGGCCTCCTCCATGTCCCCCAAATCCTCCGCTCCACCCTCAGTGGCCATGCCTTCAGCCACTATGCCAAAGGCTCTGGAACTCCCTTCCTCACTCCCTTCGCCTCGCCCCCTCTCTTCCCAGTTTCAGGTCACAGTTGAAGACCTTTCTCTTCGACCGCGCCTTTGGTCACCTTTCTACCCCTGCCCCTGGCTCTGTCCCAGGATCCGCTATTGTGAAGCGCTCTAAGACGCTGTCCGGCATGGAGGGCGCTACATAAATCAAAGTTGTTGTTGTTGTACTAGTCTTGGTGGGCATTCAACAATGTTGCATTCTGGTTTGCCCTCTTGGTATTGGTTAGATAATCTTGAGCATATTGATGAGTTTATACATGGGTTGGTCACCCAGGGTGGTGTGGAAAAAACAATGATGCACCAGATAAACATCTGAGATTTATCTATGATGAAAGATGGCAATCTGGGGTGATATTCCTTAGATATGAGGAAGGTTAAGGGGTGATCTAATTGAAGATTTTAAAATATTAAGTGGAATTAGCAAACTAGATAGCGGTTAACTCTTAAATCTGGTGGAGAGATTCAAAACAATGGAAACTCTTGAAATGAATAGCAAATTTGTGGTTTCTAACTTCGCATTCCAACAAACTATAACATGCTGCTTGGCGAAAAATATCAGATGAATAGTCAGTGAGCGACTCAAATAAAGATATTCAAGGATATGGAAAAAAGGCAGGAAAATTCAATTAAAATGCCATGATCTAATAAAGTTTAATATTGCTGCTTATAAATACTTTGGACGATGAATGGATCAATACTATTGACCAGTTATTCTGTGGAAAAGTTTATAAAAAATAAAAAAAAAATATTTCTCCCTCCAGCTACCCCCACCCCCTCACTGTCTAGAAATCCCATCCTACAGTGTACCTTCAACCATGTCTAGTTATCTCTTGCTTCTTTTCTCTCTTGCTTGGCATCAAACGCATCATTGCAAAACACACTATGTAAACGGTATTATCTAAATGCAAGCTGCTGTTGTTATGTTGACCAGAATCTTCTTTAGAGAGTATGAGGGTTTAGTGTCAATGGTGAGCTTTTATAAATTAACTGGCCAGTGATCACAAATACAGAGTCCCACATTCAGTGAATATTACTTTATGGATATGGCAAGGGACAGAAAGATGTGCCATACAAACCTCTATAGTCACTAGCAGATTCTCAAGGCTAATAAAACATAAGGCAAATCAACCCCTTGTATCTATTTAAATTACAAAATCTGTATTACAACCCTGTATTCCAATGACACTTTCCTAATATTCTATTCAGAGAGTTAAACAAGAGTTTTTTTTTACACAGAGGGCAAAAGAAATAAGAATGAGAAAATTATCAAACAGCAGACAGATAAGTCTTTAAATTCAAGCCTGTGCTGTGCTCAACGTAAATGTCAAATCCATCATATAGATTCCATCGTAGTTAGTACATAATTTATCCTTCAGATCCTGTAAATGCAAAATCTTAAATTCTTTACCAGTCCAGTGAAATCCAGCATGTCAGTAGCAGCTGCTAAGTGTGTTTGTCTGACATTATCAAGAAAATCAAACAAACTCCGTCATCAGATTACTTGCATTGTAATTTACATTTATAAAGCACCTTTCAATTTGGGAAGATGTTCCAATGGGTACTGTTGTTGTTGTTGTTACTATCTAACCCGTTATTGGCACAATAAAAATCAAACTAGTAGATACAGTAAATCTCACCATAACTGACTTTCCAAATTGTTGGATTTAGCTGTGAAAGTGAACTTGGATTAAAATATCAAAAAAAAATTTAGTTATGAGCATGAGTGTGAGATTATCTGATACACAATTTACCTGAGCATATACAACACCAGATAAGTGCCTGGTTGAACAACAAAATTACATTTCTAGAGCACCTTTCACGTCAGGAGGACATCCCAAGGAGCTGGTTGAAAGACAGTAAAGGGAGATACAAATGCATTTCTGAGCATTTCACTGGATTTCACTGGACATAATGATTCACTTGCTATTAAGCAGATGAGAATATTACCTGTGGATAATATATTACCCGCCTCAGCTCTGATCCTGCACTGTAAATACCCATTGGACCATCTTCCCAACGTGAAAGATTCTTTATAAATGTAAATTTTACAATGCAAGTAGTTTGTATAAGATTTGAATAGCAAAGGTACAGGGATGGACTGTTTGTGACATTAGCTTTGGAATCCAGGATGTTTCTATATATTATTTTTTCCATGAGATGGTGAGTGGCTCAAGTATAGGACAGGGTATTTGTGGAGATAGTGCGACTTGTTGATGGAATTGTTTGGTCTCTTCCAAATTTTTTTGTTTTGGTGATCTGTTCCACTGAATGTAAAAATGTAAAAGGTTTCCATGAATGTCTTTCCAGAATCGTTCCTCCCATCTCCCATTTCCAGTACCAAACCAGGTGGTCAGAATTGAGAACCCGGTCTAATTTTTCTCCAAACCATCTTGGCAACATCAGTCAAAGCTATGCTCCTGAAAAGTGTTGAAGAAGTAAGTGGAGTCTCTTTGGGGCTGAAATGGTTCCAAGGTGACATATCTGGCAATGGAATATCAAAATTGTGTCCATCCTCTATCAAGTCTCAGTAGTAGTGGTTTCTGAGCCACGTGGGTCCACAGTAGGGTCCGTCGATATCGAAATTTTCCGATATCGATAAATCTGTTTGCCCATATTGATATATACCGATATATCGATATTGTGGGTTTTTTTGTCCTGCGCATGCGCGCGCATTCGGAGGTGCGTACGCATTCATGGGTGCGTGCGCATTCCAGTGTGCGCGCACATTCGGATATCGACAAGGTAAATTGAAAAAGTCCACATTATACCGATATATACCGATATATCGATATATCGCCGGACACGATATACCGATTTTTTTTTTACATATCAAATTTTTCGATATATTTTAAATTACGATATCGGCATATCGATATGAAAATTATATCGATATAACCGATGTATTGATATATCGTCAGACCCTAGTCCACAGTATTACAAACTAGTTCATCAGCAGAACATAGAGGATCAGACTACTCACGGGGAACTAGGGTCCGGCGATATATCGATATATCGCTAAAACCTGATATCATTTTCATATTGATACGCCGATATAGGCATTTCAAAAATATCGATATATCGAAAGGTCGATATATCAAGGGAAAAAATCAGAATGCGCACGCACTGAACTACAAGACCCAGAATGCTCATCTCTATACACAATGCACAGACCGAGGTGCAAAGCCGCCATATTGTATTCATAGTCCTCGAATACAATATACAGATATGCAAGGGGTGGGGGGGGAGGGGGAGAGACGGCTGGGGTGGGGGGTGAGGGGGAGAGAGACGGCTGGGGGGGGGGAGGTGGGGGAGAAAGACGGCTGGGGGGGGGAGGGGAAGAGAGATGGCTGGGGGGGGGGGGAGGAGGGGGAGAGAGACGGCTGGGGGGGGAGGGGGAGAGAGACGGCTGGGGGGGGTGGGGGGGAGAGAGACGACGGGCGGTGGGGGGGGGAGAGAGACGACGGGGGGTGGGGGGCGAGAGAGACGGCAGCGGGGCGGGTGGAGAGAGGGATGGGGGGGAGGGGGGAGAGACGGGGTGGATGTGATAATATACAGATAGATAGAGATGGGGGGGATGTGAGAGAGGAGAGAGACACAGAGACACAGACAGAAAAACACAGAGATGGAGAGAGTGAGAGACACAGAGAGAGAAAGATATTTACCTCCTGAGGAGATAGGCCCCAAATGCGCGCGCACTCCGAATGCGCGCGTCGCGCACACATGCGCAGTACGAAAAAACCAAAAATATTGATATTTCGGTATATCTCGATATGAGCCCACCGATATATCTAAATCGGAAAATTTCCATATCGACGGACCCTACTGGGAACTGGGATTGATTCCCACTATTCTTACAAGTTAAGGTCCCAACAAGTAAACTGGTTCTGGCTGTTAAAGCAGCAGGTAGCTGTTCACGATGGCGAACTGCATAGCTGATTAAACTCAAGCAGTAAACCAGTGATTGCCAACCTGCGTCTTCAGGATTATGTGAACAATCTCCCCTCCAGGGAGAGAGTGCAAACTCCATTCCAGACAAACTGAAATTTCCACACAAGTGTAAAAGTCTCAGTAGTTTAGTTCCACATAATCTTAAACATTGTGATGAGTTTCTGTGTGTGTCAGTAACTCGTCTGAAGATAAACGCTGAGCGCAGTTTGGTTTCAAACCTGCAGTCTTCCAATTTTTGTGGCCTAGTGCTGCACCAGGTGGCACCATTATCTACCAGGTCACACAATAGTGATAAAATTATACTTATTGGTTGCCAGAATTAGATTATTGAACATCAAAAACATAAAAATCTCTGGCTTAGAAACATAAGTTATGATGAAGCCACTAAAGCTGATTCCCTGAGCTTCTGGGGGAATGATAGTGGATAATCACCCGAGCAGTAAAAATATTAAGAGATATGGGAATAGTGGTGTAAAATGGGATGAACTATAAAGGTTGATAATACAGATGCAGCTCAGACACGCCAGGTGATTGACCTCCTTCTGTGCTGAAAATCTTTACGCTTACAACCTTGTTATAAAACAGAAGATGCAAAGATGCTCCTATAGGCATTTCAAAGTTGCTTTTATAAATTCCCGACTTGAAAGGAGCTGCATAAATTTGTATTGCAATGTTAGAAGGAGAGCCATTGATGTAAGCTATTGCAACAAATGGTCTACAGCTCAGTCAAGCTACAAACTAAACTTCTGTCATGCTATTAAACAGCCTTTATCTGATACTTTTATATAGTATTACAATTTATATCTGACATGTTTCTGTTTGAAAGCTTATCAGTGTTACACAGCAAACTGCTCAGGCCTGTCCAACATCTCAGCAAAAGAGAAATAGTTTCATAATGTCAACTGAATATCTAATCTTAATCTTCAATTTCATAAATTTTTCATCTCAATTTATTAAAATCATTTCTATTTTTAACTCTTCCTGGCCTGAAACAAAATCTTCACAGATTTGCAAACACTTTCTGATGTCTAATTTTTGCACATCTGGCAACTTAAGGCTTCACACTTTCAACCACATGTGAAGACAGCAAACAATAATAATTCTTGCATTTGACTTAGCACCTTAACAGGTTGTTGAGATGTCTCAAAGAGCACCACAGAATATACAAAGTGAATTGATTATGTGTTTTGTCGGTGAAACACAGCAGCAAATTACGCACGCAAGTGTCCCAAATTATGTGTTTTGCACTTACTCACTAATACTGTATTCAGAAGCTTATTTTAAAAAATCATTTAACTTTAAATACAACTGTAGAAAAGTATTCAGTTAGAATTAAATTAATATGTGTGCAAATATTAGACAAAAAATCAATTTAGACTAATCCTCCAATACCATTTTGTCATACAATTTTAAATGAGGCAGAATTGTGAGGAAAAGTCTTCAGTTCAGCCTTAAATTGGAAGCCAACTTGGAAGATTTGCTGAAAATCTTGCTAAATATTCCCAGAAAAAGTATGAATCTTACCACTGGGTGACTTGTGCTTGAATCAAACTCTGTAGAATTGGCATCTGCATCATTAAAAGGATAAATATTGTCAATAAATTATAATAACATATCAAATTGCATTTGATATAGTGCCTTATCACGTCATTGAGATGTCTCAAAGCAAGTCACAGAATATATAGTAAAATGGATTGACTGTATTTTGTCAGTGAAAAAAAATTAGCTTCTGTTATCTGTTGGTTATACAAAAATGTTTTTTTGTATGAATGTTAAAATCATTTATTTTCTCTCAAAGGCACTCAAAACTCTTTGATTGCCCTTTATCAGTGCATGAAAAGCAGCAAATAATTAGCTCCAAAGACTCTGCCAATGCCATTTTGGCTATTGGGAGAGTAGTTTTGGATAATTAACACTATGATTTCTGCTGCAATCCTGCTTGTGGGAAGCACTTATTCTGTTCCTTGCAATGGAACACACAATGAATTTCGGTACATATCATTGGAATAAACTATGACTATGGTTTGTAATTTATAAAAGGTACAATTTCAGAAAGACTGAATCACGAAAGTTTGTTTACAGTACTGTTTGTATTCTGGCATTGGAAGGTTTACAGCACGCTGTTTTTGCCAGACCTGATATCAGCAATATCGGAAAAAAAATCTGATTTATTGTGGCAATTAAACAAACAATACATTAATCCAATACCTATCCAAAAGAGGCCTGCTTCTCAGTAAAGCAAAATATCATAAATTATCAGGAAACTTTAGTAAACTCTTCCTGTGCCTTCCCATCTACTCAATCATTAATACATTTTGGCTAATTCTGCAGTGTACCTATAATTAAAGTGGTACTCAACAGCCTTAATCATAACCTGCTTATTCAGAGCTCCATTAGGCTGGTCGATGTCAGACCACAGCAACAACACCTTGGATAGAACATAAACAGCACAAATTGAAAGAGGGAAATTGCCGGCTCCAGCATGGAGCTACAAGGAATGACAAAATAAACTACCGCTCTTCAGCCTTGAAAAGAGGTAACTCGGAGGACATTTTAGAAGGAATCAAGAAGTTACATAGATTTAAGCAAGTAGATAGATAGTAGGGTCCAGCGATATATCGATATATCGGTTATACCCGATATAATTTTTATATTGATATGCCGATATAGACATTTGAAAAATATCGGTATATCGAAAAATCGATATACCGATATATAGGGAAAAAATCGGAATGCGCGCACACTGAACTATAAGACCCAGAATGCTCATCTCTATACACAATGCACAGACCGAGGTGCAAAGCTGCCATATTGTATTCATAGTCCTAGAATACAATATACAGGTATGCAAGGGATGAGGGGTGAGGGGAGAGAGATGGCTGGGGGGGGGGAGAGAGAGAGAGAGACAGCGGTGGGGGGGGGGGGGGGGGGGGGAGGAGACAGGGGTGAGAGATGGGGGGATGTGATAATATACAGACAGACAGACAGAGATGGGGGGGGGGGTGAGAGAGGAGAGAGACACAGAGACACAGACAGAAAAACACAGAGATGGAGAGAGTGTGAGAGACACAGAGAGAGAGAGATATTTACCTCCTGAGGAGATAGGCCCCGAATGCGCGCGCACCTCACTACGCGCGCGCATGCGCAGTACAAAAAACCCGAAAATATCGATATTTCAGTATATCTCGGTATGAACCCATCGATATATCTAAATCGGAAAATTTCCATATCGACGGACCCTAATAGATAGCGTACAATAGTTTCAGATGCCTTACCACGATAGCACATGAGGACACGGGTTCTAATTTGTGAAGGGCAATCTTGGAAAGATAGAAGTACTTCTTGATCAATAGACCTATTTAAGTAACATCTGTGACCAAAACACAAAATACTGGGGAAGCTAGCAGTCTGAAACAAAAACAGAAAATGGCTGGGACCATCCTGCAAGTCAGGCAGGGAAAAGAGGAGCACAAATGGATCCAGATATGAGGAGATCGGTTCGGTGGAGCAGGAACAGCCTGAAATAATAGGTCTACCAGGACAGTCCTGTTTGTGGATCTTGGTGAGGAGGTACAGGCAGGTTGTGCAGCGCTGGGGGAGCTATGACGTTGGAGGCTGTGGAAGGAAGCTCCCCAGAGGAGATGACTGTCTTGGTAATGATAGTTTGGTGTTCAGTTGTGGGATCACTCCCCGACCTGCTCAGTGTTCCCAGTGATTTCTATTTTTGTTTAAGAAATATCTGTATATGGAAAGATGAAATAGTAGGTATTCTAGAGAGCTTTCTTCCTCACGATTGAGAAACAGCCAACAGTCTGTGAAGATATAAGTATATATTTTGCTGACAGAATTTGAATCTTAGTGACAAGAGATAATAGGAATTTAGTATTTTGGACAATAAAGCGTCAAATGAAGACTTTTAATGCTTATAATCCAAAAATGTTTTATAGCTACTAAAATATAACCTATTGGGAAAATAAGATTGTCCTGAAGATAGAGGAAAATTGATTTGAAGAAATTATATGAATGAACAAGCATAAAAAGGATTTGAGATTAACATCTCAAACAAAATTAATTCTCACTCTTCTTAAAAAATGTTCCAATACTGTACAATGAACAAAATCTATTTTATCAGCAGAGGATTTCTGCAGGACTTCCTTCCATCCGTTGAGAGAAACAACGGATGGAAGGGAAAAATGCCAGATACACAGAAGAGGATTTTTCACAGCAGATTAATAGCTACCAACAGAAAACACGACTTTATTTCTTGCTACCTGGTCTGCCATTTTGGATTATTTTTCACAACATTCCAGTTAACTAAATACTGTATCTCACAAAATTTCTTTTCAAAGTAAAATGTTAATTAACAGCACAATTAGCATTATAGTGTAACTTATCTGGACCTCTCCGAGAGCCTGAATTGAAAAGGCACCAAGTGGTCACATTTGAGGAAATCTACTGTAACCTAAGGCAATGCTCCCAATTGCTTACACTGTCTGGCACATCAATCAGAGATTTATGATCATATCACAAGATTAGCTCAGATGAAGGCGCCCAGGAAAATACTACCCAGGAACATTCTTCTGTTCGGTGGGCCATTATAATTATGATTTTGCTCTTACAATTATGATTTTGCTTCCAGAGGGAAGTGTGTCATTTTGAGAGGCGACTTGTCCCGAAAATCACCCAATTCTCCCAACAACAAATATGGAGAACACTATCCAATGTCAGATCTCCCACACAAGGTGATCCAAGCTGGTGACGAAAAGAATTACCACTGAAATAAATGGACGTAATAACATTCTACTGATGTGCAAATATCTGAATTCATCAATGATGGATATTCGGGCATGCAAAAAATTTAGTTTAGCCTCAAACAGCTCCTGATATGTGGAGCTGTGTGAGCTATAGAAACATTCATTGGAGGATAGAAAAGCTATAAAGACTTAATTTGGTACTGCACTTCAAGCCTCCAAGAACTACAATATAAAAACAGAATATAAGTATTGAGGGAGAAAGGAATGGAAGGTTATGCTTGAAGGCTTAGTTGAGGAAGGGACAAGCTCATGTGGAGCATAAACGCCAGCATAGACCAGTTGGGCTGAATGGACTGTTTCTGTGCTGCATATTCTAATGTATAATAAATTACTCTAATGCAAGGCTGTCCAATAGAGATCACTCACAGGCCACCAGCATCACTGTTTTAGCCACAGGCACTAAATTTAGTAGAAAACATCTTATATATACTCAATTATAATAATCTGTGAATTTGATACAGCACTTCTCATGTGTTGTAGACGTCTCAAAGCACTTCACAGAATATACTGTAAAGTGACTTGACTGTATATTTGTGGGCGAAATACAGCAGCCAATTGCACACAGCAGTGTCCCACAAACACTTGTAGACTGAAGTGACCAATTTTATTAATTCAGGTGAATGTACTTCTCAAGTATGTTTAATATATATTTACTCAATAAACATACTTAATAACAACAACAACAACTTCGATTTATATAGTGCCCTCCACGCCAGATGGCGTCTCAGAGCGCTTCACAGTAGCGGATCCCGGGACTGAGCCAGGGGCTGGGGCAGGAAGGTGACCAAAAGCTCGGTCGAAGAGAAAGGTCTTCAACTGTGACCTGAAACTGGGAAGAGAGGGGGCGAGGCGAAGCGAGTGAGGAAGGGAGTTCCGGAGCCTTGGGGCGTAGTGGCTAAAGGCACGGCCGCTGAGGGTGGAGCAGAGGACTCGGGGGACATGGAGGAGGCCAGACCCAGAGGAGCGAAGGCAGCGGGTGCTGGGTTGGGGGGAGAGGAGATCAGAGAGACAGGGGGTGCAGAGGATTGAAAATTTGAAAACAAGGGTGAGGATCTTGAAGTCGATCCTCTCTGGGATAGGGAACCAGTGAAGTCTGCCAAGGACTGGGGTAATGGGGGAGTGAAGCTTAGAGCTGGTGAGTATGCGGGCGGCAGAGTTTTGGATAAACTGGATTTTGTGGATTGTGGTGGAGGGGAGACCAGCGAGGAGGGCGTTGCAATAGTCCAGCCGAAAGGTGACAAAGGCGTGGACCAAGGTTTTGGCGGTTTTTACGGTGAGGTATTGCCAGAGACGGGCGATCCGTCGGAGGTGGTAGAAGGCAGTGCTGGTGACGGACCGGATGTGGGGGAGGAAGGACAGTTGGGGGTCGAATCTGATGCCAAGGTTGCGCACAGGTTCGGTGAGTTTTAGGGGCAGGCCGGGAAGGTGGAGGAGGTGAGAGCCGTGCGAATGGAGACGTTGACGAGAGCCAAGGAGTATGGCCTCCGTCTTGTAAACATTCAGCTGCAAGAAATTTGTGCTCATCCAGCCCCTGATGTCCGAAAGGCAGGCTGACAGAACATCAGGGGACTGGGGGTCACAAAGTGAAGTGGAAAGATAGAGTTGTGTGTCATCCGTGTACATGTGGAAGTGTGCCCCATGTCTGCGGATCACATCCCCAAGAGGAAGCGTGTAGATGAGGAAAAGGAGGGGGCCAAGGATGGATCCCTGGGGTACCCCGCAGGTAATAAACAACTAACACCATTCTGTGAAACTTTGCAATCTTATATTTATTTGGATTTTGTGATACCTGCCAGACACACCCCTGCTCTCCACCCAGATAGCAGTTGTACCCTTTTGGAAGTGCTCGTTTTTGGCTGGGCTTGCTGTTGACCTAGAACAGATATTCCAATTGACCGACTGATAGCTCCCCTCTCCATATAATATTGCTAGTGTTTCCTTGATGCTGAAATCCAGCGGTTTTACCCATGTTACACACCGTTTGAGCAGATAATCAATAACCAGTAGCCGAGGAAGTAAAACACACACAACAATCGATAAATACTCCCACATGCTGCTTTTTGTCTTACCATTTCATCCAAACACACAAAAAAAGTCCAAATACTCATGAAAACACCTTGCAAATATGATTATTGGTATATAGATTCATAGAATTTTACGGCACAAAAGGAGGCCATTCGGCCCATCTAGTCTGTGCCGGCTCTTTGAAAAGAGCGATTCAATCCCACTGCCCTGCCCGCTCCCCATAGCCTAATAGACCTGTTCTCCCTAAATAAAGATCTAATTCCCTTTTAAAAGTTGTTATCGAATCAGCCTCCACCACCTTTTCAGGCAATGCATTCCAGATTCGAACAACTCGCTGAGTGAAAAAATTTCTCCTCAGCTCCCCTCTACTTCGCCTTGAAACTATTTTAAATCTGTGACCACGAGTCACAGATTCACCCATGAGTGGAAATAGTTTTTCTCTATTTGCCCTGTCGAAACCCCTCATGATCTTATAAACCTCTATTAGGTCTCCCCTCAATCTTCTCTGCTCCAGAGAGAATAACCCTGGCCTATCTAGCCTCTCCTCATAGCTGACGTCCCTCAATCCTGGCACCATCCTAGTAAATCTTCTTTGTACCCTTTCCAATGTCTTCACATCCTTTCTGTAGTGTGGTGACCAGAATTGAACACAGTATTCCAGCTGAGGCCTCACCAAAGTCTTATAAAGGTTAGTCAGCACTTCCTGACTTTTGTACTCTATACCCCTATTTATAAAGCCTAGTATCCCATATGCCTTCTTAACAGCCTTGTCTACCTGTCCTGCCACCTTCAACGAGTCACTAACACAAAACCCCAGGTCTCTCTGTTCCTTCACACCATTTAAAATGGTACTATCTAGCCTAAATTGCCTCCCTTCATTTCTTCTCCCAAAATGCATCACCACACACTTCTCTGCATTAAACTTCATCTGCCACGTGTCTGCCCACTTTACCAATTTGTCTATATCCTCTTGCAGATGGCTACTATCCTCCTCACTATTTACTATTCTCCCTAACTTAGTGTCATCTGCAAACTTGGAAACTGTACTCCGTACACCCAAGTCCAGATCATTGATGTAGATTACAAACAGCAATGGTCCCAAAACTGATCCCTGTGGCACACCACTGCTCACTTCCCTCCAGTCTGAAAAACAGCCGCTCACTACAACTCTCTGGTTTCTGTCACGCAGCCAGTTGTGGATCCACGCTGCCACTGTCCCTTTTACGCCATGGGCCTTTAATTTCCTAATAAGTCTCTCATGTGGCACTTTGTCAAATGCCTTTTGAGAGTCCATGTAAACTACATCAACTGCGCTACCATTATCCACCCATTCCGTTACCTCATCAAAAAATTCTATCAGATTTGTAAGGCAAGATTTGCCTTTAACAAATCCATGTTGACTGTCCTTTATTAGCCTATATATTTCTAAGTGAAGATCTACCTTGTCCCCGATTATGGACTCTAGAAGTTTGCCCACTACCGACGTTAGACTGACTGGTCTGTAGTTACCAGGCTTGTCCTTCTGCCCCTTTTTATACAAGGGAGTAACATTAGCTATCCTCCAGTCCTCTGGCACGACCCCTGTGTCCAAGGAAGATTGAAAGATCATGGCCAGAGTCCCTGCTATTTGCTCCCGTGCCTCCCTTAGTAACCTAGGGTGCATCCCATCCGGACCAGGTGACTTATCCACCTTGAGCGACGTCAACCTTTTTAGAACTTCCTCTCTGGTTATAATTATTCTATCCATTTCTCCTACCCTCTCCTCCAATACCATGGCATTGGCTGTATCCTTTTCTTTTGTGAAGATAATATACTGTAATATTAATCCTTGCATTTTGATATAACGCTTTTCACATCTCGCTGATCTGCTTAGATTGGAACACAGGTCTCACGCTTGTAAGGCGAGTGTTCTAACCACTGAGCAACAGGAACTCCGGATCACACCACATCTGGATTCCCAATTCGACACGTGGCTAATATCATGGACAATAGGGACACTGCTGTACGTAATTGGCTGCCGTGTTTTGCCCACAAATGTACAGTCAATTCACTTTACAGTACACATAGACCTTGCTTAACGTTGTTTCGTTATTAAGTCGCTGATACATAGGGAACATATACAGTATTCATTTAAAGTTGTGACCTTCGCTATTATGTCGTTCGCACGGGTGGAAACAAACTACTTTGGGTGATGTAGGCATACATAGACGCTGAACGTCTAATATTCTTGCGCAGGTTCGCTTACCATCGTTTCGCTTAAAGTCGCACTTTTCCAGAACACAACTGCAATGTTAAGCCAGGACTAAGTGTATATGTGGTGAAGCGCTTTGAGACGTCTAGAACACCTGAAATGTGCTATATCAAATGCAGGGATTATTATTAATCCCTGAATTTTTTATTTTAAAATTACCTGAACAATAATGTGACAACCTGGATAGGTCACTCAGGGTAATCGGAGTTGGGGTTGCAGATCAGCCATTATTTTATGGAATGGCGGCACAGGCTCAAGGGACTGAATGGCCTACCCCTGTTTCTGTAGCTTTTACACAAGGAGAATGTTTCAAAGTGTTTTACAAAGACCGGGAGAGATCCTAAACTGTAGGGGAACTGGAAGAGATTCTGGAGGTGGTCAAAGTTGCAGTCAAAAAGATAGGGCTTTAGATGCAGATACTTGCATTGGGATTACAAGATCTATAACTTCCAAAGAGTTAAATACTTTATTGTAATTCAACTATCAAGGTTTAAACCTTTCCATTTGCAGATTCTAAAACTGGAATATGAAGGGTTTGCACAACAGAGAGCAGATGTGTTCATGCCAGAAACTTGGCTACAGTCTTGTCAACATCTGCCAAGAAATGTGGAAAATTCTCTGTCAATGCTGATAAATCTAAAGTAGCCCCAATGACACTTCATCATGCTGGCATCCAATCAACATTTCCCTGCTGTTCAACTATATAATTACTGCAATAATGAACTTTCTGCCACCTGTAGCAGTATTGTATCTCAGATCACAAATGCATCAATTTAATTGAATCATGCCATAACATCCAAATCAACACTAAATATTATTGAGGTCTATAAAACACTGAGCAGTGATAAAACAGTGTAACCACCCCAACATGAATGTGCTGAGGGCTCATAATTGCAATTGTAATTCCCTCTTAGCTTGTTGTTCAATAATAATAATAATCCTTGCATTTGATATATTGCTTTTCACATCTAATCTCTAGGTTTGACTTCCCATGAACTCTACCATAATCTGACAGCAGTCCTCAGATGCTCCAAAAAGCATTAAGATCCATCTCCCACGTTTCCATCTAATTGTTAATGTAGTAGGTCTCCAATCCCTTCATGTTCTTGCCCTCACCATACCTTTGTAATCTCCTTCAGCCCCATTCTTCAGCCTGTATACTTCAATTAATCGCTATCATCTCCACTTAGTGACCGAGTGATTGTTTGGCTCTAGATTCAAGTTATTTAGTAAATGCAGCAAAGTAAAAGATTACAAGAACATAAGAATTTGCTAAGCAAAAAAAACCAAGGTCGATCTAGTTCGCCTTCCACTATCTTGACAGTCGCTTGACATGTCATGTCCCAAACTGTACACTCTATTCCGAGAATCTAAAAGCAAGGAAGTCCTACTGTAATTACACAGAGCATTGGTTGTGTTGATCACTTAGGCAAGTACTGTATTATGTTAGGTTTTCAACCTAACAAAGAGGAAGAAAGTCCAGCGGTGTTTGGCAGCCAAATGCTAAATCACCTGAAAGAGGTTTAATAATAATCCTTGCATTTTATATAGCTCTTTTCACGTCTTCTAGACGTCTCAAGGCTCTTCACGGAATATACTTTAAAGTTAATTGATTGTATATTTATGGGTGAACACCAGCAGCCAACTGCACACAGCAGTGTCCCACAAACAGTCATAGATTGAAATTACCAATTTATTATTGCTTGTTTTTTTTTCGAAGGTTTAAAGTTTCCTATTAAAAGAGGCTGGGTAAATCCTAGAGCTGGGAAGATGTAGGGAATTGACAGGTATTTAATAGATTCATAATTACATAATCTACACAGCACCAAAACTTGCCATCCAAGGTCAACTAATTGATGCCAGTTTATACTCCACCTGAACTTTCATCCATCTTGATCTCCTCTCAACACCCCACTCCCATATCCCTAAATTTCCTTCCACTTCATGTGTGCTTGGTAAAGAATTTCCATATCGACGGAGCCTGGAAAGCAGCCCCGCTATCACTGTTCAGTTAACTTTCCTTCCAAATGATCCAAGGATCAGCACTGAAAGCAAACGTTTCATTTCACTTTTAAAGTTAGATTTGTTTTTAATATCAGACTGAGGTAAGGGGAGGTGCTAAGTGTGTTTTCCCGAGCTTAAAGGTATTTGTAAAATAAACCAGACTTGAGAGGTGTTGCAGGGGTTTGTGTTTTTTTTAATTAATTTATTAAATTCATTAAAATAAAAGCTAAGGCTGTGAAATGCATTGATCTGCAAGCTTTGCTTGTGTGTGTGTTTTGCTGCTTTGTGGCTAAATTAATGAACTCACCCTCACCCTCCCTCCTCTCTCAAACCCGGAGAGTGTATCTTGTACACTCTGCAGAATGCTGTACCGGCAGCATTCTGAGTAGCACCACCGTCAGGCACCTAGTAGCAGCATATTCCAAAATACTGACCCAACACAAAACACCAAAAAAATGCATTTTTCTGGATAAATTCCGGTTTATCGAATGTGGACTTTTTTTTTTGCAGTGCCAGTTATGCGGAAGTTACGGTTGATCAACGGACTTCCACTGTATTTGGGCTGAAGTATCTCAGAAACATCTGTTCATTGTTAAACAAAATCTCCTGTTTGACTGTCAAGTGACTTTTACAATAGAATGGATAACAGATCACCAATCTGCACTACCCATATTTTAAAAATCCTCTGACCTTTTCATAGAAACAAACTGTTTAAAGTAACACTGAACTGTTCACTTCTAAATGTTATATTGTCAACTGGCAAATCACTTAGAGCATTAAAAGTTCATCTCTCATAAAATACATTTCTCTTATCTCAATTTGATGGGATTTCTAAAATGTCACCATCCAAGAGGTGCAAAGAAAACCTTTTTGTATTTATATTAATCTGACATGCATTTTAAATCTTATTTATGGAACTCTACATTGTAGTACAATGCACAAAAAAAACTCCTTATTGTTCCGAAAGTTCACCAATTCAACCACATGGGTACATTATTCCATCACATTATGAAACTTAAGATCAATTGGCATCATTCCTTTCTCTGAACTAGAAGATTGTGAGTTCAAGTTCCAAATGGAGTTTTAGAATTCATATAATCTAGGCCGATTCTCCAATGGATTGCTGAAGTGCGTTACACTCTTGGAGCTGTCGTCCTTCAGATGAGATAATAAAATAAAGTTCTTGTCTGCCTGTTAAGGTGGACGATAAAGATCCTTGGCACTATTTGAAATGAGACAAGAGTTTCTCCTGAAGTCTGCTTAACAATCCCCCCAATAAAATTGGCCATTCAATATGACTGTTGGGAGAAAACTGCTATGTGCTCATCGATTGCCGCATTCGCCTACAAAACACACAGTACTTACAGTAGTTATACTTTACAATGGATCCTGTGAAGCAATTTGATAAGTCATCCAGAAATGAAATGTAAGGATTATCATTGTTACTGTGAATGGCACTGTAAGTGCTCTGCTTTTCAACTGTATTGTTCAAACGTAATGAAGCAAAGCTCAAAAATGTTAAACCTACCCAAATTAAATGAGATTCAAATAGTGCTAGTACGACTAATCATAATCCTTACATTTGTAGAGGACACTCCAACCCATTTCACAGGATGAACAATAAAGTATTGTGACTGCGTGTATTCTTTCAGTTAAAATGACAACCAATTTGCACACAGCAGCGTCCCACAAGCAGCTATAATGTAAATTTGCAATTTTATGTGGGGGATTGTTGGCTCCCTATGGGAGTGACTGCATTCTCATTTTGAATAATGTCTATGAGACTGCCACACAGGGTTGATTCTGACATTCCACTGTTGAACATGTCAACATGGTGGGGAGTCCTGTAACTCAGTGTTTAGAGCACTCACTTTGCAAGCAAGAGACAGAAAAACACAGAGATGGAGAGAGTGAGTGTGAGAGACACAGAGAGAGAGAGATATTTACCTCCTGCGGAGATAGGCCCGAATGCGCGCGCACCTCCAAATGCGCGCGCACCCTGAATGCTCGCGCCGCGCGCGCATGCGCAGTACGAAAACCCTGAAAATACCGATATATCGGTATATCTCGATATGAGCCCATCGATATATCTAAATTGGAAAATTGCCATATCGACGGACCCTAGTGGAGCCCAGAACTGGAGGAGCGAAGGCAACGGGTGCTGTGTTGGGGAGAGAGGAGGTCAGAGAGGTAGGGGGGTGCAGAGGAGTAGAGAGACTTGAAAACAAGAGTGAGGATCTTGAAATCGATCCTCTCCAGGACAGTGAGCCAGTGAAGACTGGCAAGGACTGGGGTAATCGGGGAGCGAAGTTTGGTGCGGATGAGAACGCATGCGGCAGATTGCTGAATGAGCTGAATTTTATGGATTGTGGTGGATGGGAAACCAGCAAGGAGTGCATTTGCATAGTCCAGACGAGAGGTGACAAAGGCATGGACCAGAGTTTCAGCAGCTTTTGGGGCAAGATATTGCCGGAGAACTGACGCGCCGCCCAACCCACCTGCCCCAGTATTGACGGGCAAGTCTTCAGCACTGGAACTCCATCCCGCTGTCCTTCCGCCTCGCCCCCTCCCTAGCCTCCTTCAAGTCTCATCTGAAGACCCTCCTCTTCAACAGTCCCATTGGTCACCCCAAATTTCCCTGCTTTCCCTCCACCCTCCCTGTCCTCGACCCCAGCTTGGGTCGGAAACAATGACTGTCCAGTGCCTTGGGCATCCACCTGATGTGAAAGGCGCTATACAAGTGTAATTTTGTTGTTGTTATCAGTGGCTAGAACCCTTTTTTGAAGTCTTACCACTGTGAGCATTCAACTCGTGCACAAAGTTTTTGTATATTTTTCTTCAACCGAAAGAATAATAATAATAATAATATTATAACCGAAAGAAAGCTTACAAATTATATTATAGCATACATACTGCAGTTTAGCACAATGTAACTAATTTAATAAATGAATTCAAAATCTTGATTGCGGTTGGTTCTAATCTGTACTAGGGAGTGCAATTCCTTTTATGATCAATATTACCCTTGGAATATAATAAGACACTTCAGCATGCTTTTAAAATATTGGCTGGAGAGACAGTATGTAACAAAAACCTGAATCAATATACGTAGCTCTATTCACATTAGGGTAACATTAGGGGGAATACTATACTGTATACCAGTTGTTTATGATGCAAGATGAGTGTGCTGTTTCACTACTATGCATTTAGCTTGATTGGAAAATGACTGAATGTTTGTACTTCTATACTGATGATCATGTTTGTGTAATTTATGTAATCCTGCTGGAAATAAATACCGTGTGTCTTTATCGAATACTATTATTCAGATTGGTACAGTAAGAATTACTAGAATGCATAACTAGAATGTCTTATGTGAAAAGTAAGATAAAGAAGCGGTGTAATGTATTAATTAGGTGCCCTTGCTGTCTGTATTTAATGTTAGTAATGTAGAAAAGGAATGTTTCAAAGACATGGTCTTTGTTAGGTGAGGAGTAAAAGCAAAACAACAGTATCTGTGAGATAAACCAGATGATGTAGTTCGAAACTGAAGGAACGGTCACAAAAACACATTTGCTTGTATATGAATTAGGTATTAATGACAGTACTTTGAATTCAGAATGGACCTGGGAATACCAGAAGACAAGGAGGTACCTAAGAAAAGCGCTACTATTCATTTGTATTCTGTTTTCCAGATTGGTAATTACATCTTTGTGCATCATTAATACTGCCATATAAAAATATTACCTGTAGGATTGTCTCAGTGTGCTTGATCAACTTGGTACCACAAATCC
The DNA here is from genome assembly GCA_035084275.1 of Hydrolagus colliei. Classification (NCBI taxonomy): domain Eukaryota; kingdom Metazoa; phylum Chordata; class Chondrichthyes; order Chimaeriformes; family Chimaeridae; genus Hydrolagus; species Hydrolagus colliei. The sequence continues at coordinate 66,825,989 of CM068745.1, forward strand.
ACTAATGATTCACATCAACAGCATCCCACAGTCAATTTAGCTTTCACCTCCTCCAAAAAGTTCATGAGGTCGATCAGATCAAATCTACTTTTCTGCAACAGCGCTAGCTATCATTTATTTCATTATTTTCAGTCATTCCTTTTCTTTCTGATGAATGGCTCCATCAGTTTTTCATTTATTCAGGCCTGGTTATAATGAGTCTGTAGTTGGCAGGTATGGATCTATGTGCACTTGCTTCTGTTGGAACCTTACCAGTGATAAGCCAATTATAGTGTCAGTCAGTGCTATGCAAATCTACTACCTTTTCTCTGTACATACCCTGTGTTACACTCCATCTGTTTTGGGGGATTGGCTGGTTTTCAGTCCTTTGAGCTTATCTGGAAGCTTAGCCATAACTAATGTCGATTATTATAGAGTTCAAATAGTGTTTTGCCAGATGTTAAGCAATGTGTACTTCGTGAAAAAGAATCTCCAGCAATAGCTGTGTGATATTATGAAATATCCCGCTCATTCTCTTATTCAACCTTCAATTAAAGAAACAAATATTAGCCTTACCTTTCCAGCCCAGCTGATTTCTTGCAAACTCCACCACTGCTAACTGCATTCCTAAGCAAACTCCTGAAACATATAGTTTATTTGGATTTTACTGACACATTTCTGAACACAATTTCTAAAGGAATCACATAGGTGAGGATTCATTTCAATAACCAAAAATACATCACAATGGTTTAATAAAATCTACTTCTGGATCGGAGTTTCCACAAGTCAAACAGTAATACACCTGATTCCTTTATTAAGAAACATCTCAAATTTTACCCATTACCAAGTATAGGAGGAAGCTGTTCTAATAGACTTGAGTACAGCATGGGTTTACTTTAGCATGGTAAATGCATACAGTATGCCATTACCTCAGTACACTTCTGGCTCCAGTGGTGAATGACTGAATTTCTGCAGAAAGCATCAGTAACATCACTCCCTCTGTGCTCTTTATGTACATTACGCACAGAAAGAGCCAATAATATCATTTTGTCCTGGAAATGACATCAGCAGTGACTGATGATCATGAAAGCATTGACTTTTTATTTTGAGTATCCCAATGTCGTGAGGCAGCAGGAGCGTGGAGGGTGGAACGGGGATTGAGTTTATCAGCCCAAACCACCACATTATAATGGGTTCAGCCTGTATTATGTTTTGAAGCTCAATGCATTATTTGTTTTTAAAATGCAAGCTCTGACGTCTCTTTAAATCTCAGGATGAAATTAACTCTATCAACTGAAAAACATTTCTTACCAAGGAATGGTTTCTTCATTTTTCTTGCCCACGAAATAGCCTGCATTTTCCCTTCCGTACCTCTGATATTAAATCCACTGGGTACCAAAATACCACTGTAAAACACAAATGTTACTGAATCAGTGCTTCTTTTAAAAATTCACATCAATAGTTATGTTTTTTTTCAGGGTTGCAATCTAATATTTATGCCGGCTTTCAATTTCAACTGTGGGATGTCAGCTTCTCAAAATGTCTCTATGTTTAGTCAGATAAGACCTATGTAATGTAATATTTAATGCAAATAAATATTTATTCACCACTTAACAATCTCTCTCCTCGTCGGCCTCCCCAACTCCTCCCTTCACAGGCTGCAGATCATTCAGAACTCTGCAGCTTGTGTACTCTTCCGCACTAGGCTTCGCGACCACATCACTACCCCCTCGCCCGTCTCCACGTCACCCAGAGGATCGAATTCAAGATCTTTGTTCTCACTTTCAAGGCCATTCACGGCCTTGCCCCCGTCTATCTCTCTGACCTACTGTCTCCCTATCAGCCCGTCCATTCCCTCCGTTCAGCAGACTCAGGCCTGCTCCGCGTCCACTGCCCTAACCGCCCAACCATTGGCGGCCGGGCTTTCAGCCTCTCTGCTCCCACACTGTGGAACTCCATCCCGTAGCCCCTCCACCTTGCTCCCTCCCTTTCCTCCTTCAAGACTGGTCTCAAAACCTTCCTCTTCGACCACGCCTTCGGCTCCCCCACTAACTCTTTCCCCTCTCCTACTCTACTTCCCCTTCCTCCTACCCCGACCCTCCCTCCCCCCCCCCCCCCCCCCCCCCACCGCTTGGGTCCCGTCCTGACTGTTCAGCTCTTTGGGACATCCTCTCGATGTAAAAGGCGTTGTACAAGTGTAATTTTGTTGTTGTTGTTGTAATAGTACGGACGGAAAACAGAATGTAATTTCAAATTAATCTGACTAGTTTAAATTGTTATGAAGCCTCATTATCTGTAATCCCATTCCCTAACCCAGGTGCTCAGACAATAGTGTATTTGAGAGCTATATGAATGAAAATTAAATTTAATTATATTGTATATTTGTAGGTAAATCTGGAAACCAATTTTCACACAGTAAGTTTCTGAAGACAGCCATGAAGCGATGGCTTTATTTTATTCAGTGGATTATTGGCTAGGATCTTTTGTTCTTCTTGATCCTGAATTCCTCATGTACTTCATTTGACACCCATTTAGATATGAATGTCTAGTCATGCAATATGCACCATGATTATTTCTGCACCGAGCATAAAGAACAACTCAATATTGAAATCAGCTGCAGTTTCAAAAGACATGTCAATGTTTTCATGCTATGCATTCTGAATATAACACCATCCAATTGAATGAGTACCCTCAGAGCTGTGCACACTCAATGGGCTAAATGGCCTTCTTCTCCAATGAGCCAGTCAGCCTCTGTGTGTTTAATTAGAATTTTGAGCAGTCAATTTACAACAATAACAATAAAATTATATTTGTAGAGCACCTTTCATGTCGGGGGGACAGGCAAAATTTAGTTTGAGTAACAGGCTTATATGGTCTTGAAATATGAACTGAAAGTGAGATTATTGTTTAATATAAAAGCTACTAAGATGCATCAAATATTATTTTTAAATAATAGTGATAATTTGTGATGTAACCATTTCACTGTAGCTTTTGAAACTTTATACTCTCTACCAAGCAAAATAAGGCAATTTCCCTCCATGTTGGGAGAATTAATCAAACCCAAATCAATGGGGTAAAAAAAAGCCTTAAAACTACCAGATCTAGAATAATGCCTCACATTTATTGTGCTAGATAACATTTAAACAAAAGTTTTAAAAAAACTCAAAATTACTCCCCCCAAACATGTCCTGAACATTTCTTTCCACATCATTAATTTTTCATCTCTGTCTCTGTCCCACTGCATCCTTTCACTTTATTGCACACAGTGTACAAAATGTAGCAATCCTCCAGACAATGTGGCTCAAATTAGATCTGCTGTACTAAAATCAGTCGCCCAAATCATTTGTAGTGATAGATACACCAAGGAGCAATCTCTTAGCCAGAACTTCCCTCTTTTCCCTTTGGGATTATCTTAAACATCTTCAGCCTCACATTATCTTCCCTTCTCCATCAATCTGATGGAGCATAATGGTTATCATGGCAGAAAAAACTCAGCATGTGTCATCTTCTTATGCTCCCTGATATCTATTAGATATGATGTGTTACTACGGCAACTTCTTGGAGGTTGGGGTGAATACCTTCCTATCCTCAGAAGATCACTGTATCAATCTTTGTTGCCAACTTCTTGCAACTCTGTTGCCCTCTGTGGTTATTTGAGTCTAATGTGTTTTTTACACACACAAGAGATGTTTGGAAGTTGAAAGCATTTGGGCTCTTGTGATCTCATGCTCTGAGTTCTCATCTTCCCATTCCAGTACAAATTGATGTCTTAAATGTGTCCAGCTCTTAATTATCATTGCAGCTGTTGATGTTTGTGTGAACAAACATCTACTGGTATAGAATCAAGAGCCTATTAACCTTACAAATTTGGACTGACCCATTGTGGATGTGAAGACCATGCACGTATTAGGAAGTAAAATGTGACCAATGCTATCCAAAAATTTGCTTTGCTGTCGCTATTGACTATGTAGACTATTTGTTCCAACATTGCTCTTCATAAAGTAGAATCTGTTCTTCTCTGTAAATAGTTGTGGCTATGTTTTCCTGCAAGAAGTCTCCATTAACCAGCTCCATTAACCAGCTATTCTTACCAATAGGCCATTCAACACTTCTCCCACCGTGGATGGGTTTCTGAAAAAGACCTGGACAGAATGAAACCATCTCATATCATGCTCTGTAGAAGAAATTCTGTAGGTTGGAACATGTGCTGACACTTATTCTCCCTGTAATGGAGTCCGCAGATCTCCCTTTAGTGACCCAGTTTAAGAACAGATAAAATTCACCCAATGAACCAGCCAGGTGTGAACAATAGTCAAAAGGCTCAAATGTGAGAAGTACGAGACCAGTGGGACATTTCTGATGTTAAACATTACAATACAAATTTATACAGTAAAAGCCTGTTTAACCGTGACCCGATCAACCGTAACTTCCGTATAACCGGCACCTCAAAAAAAAAGGTCCCCATTCGAATATCCGGATCTTATCCGGCACAATCGCGGTGGCGCATTTAATCAGCCGATTGTCACATGAGAGTATAGTACGATTAGTTCTGAATGCTGCCGGTATTGGCACTTCCGTTTTTTTCTCTTAAAGCAGCACTGTCTGTTTTTTCTCTCCCTCTCTCCTTCTTTTTCTCTCTCTCCCTCTTTTTCTTTGTCTCTCTCCCTCTCCTTCCTTCCTCTCTATATCTCCCTCTCTCTTTTTATCTCTTCCCCTTTCTTTCTTTCCCTCTCTATCTGACGGATACTATGTATTGCCTATGTAGCCTGACTGACTGTATCGTGGATTTATCCACTGTTTTGGTGGGGTGTGGGGTGGGAGAAGGAGAGAGAGGCAGGGAGAGAGAGGGTGGGGGGGAAAGAGAGGAAAAGAGAGGGCGAGAAAGAGAGAGGAGTGGGAGGGGGAGAGAGAGGTGGAGGAGAGGAGAGGACAGAGAGAGTGGGTGAATTGATTAATTTAGATGGGAAATGGGAGGAGTGGAGGGGGTTGGGTTTGGAGCCATTGAGATGCCAGACTGAGTGTGTGTGTGAAAGAAAGAGAGTGGAAGGAGGGTGAGAAAGAAATAAAAAAAGAGGAAAAATTGACAGTGGAAAGTTTCCTCTTCCTTTTTAAGAGGAAAAAACTCTTCTATCCGCCATTGTAGAAGTTTGCTTTGTGATAGTGTGCTGTGTTTATAGACTGTAATCAATATTTATTGCTTTATTGGTAAGAATCCATATAATATTCTGTTATTATTTAGTCTATTATTAATATGGTATATTTAGAAATAAGTTTAAAAAATTTGTGTTGGGTTTCAGCAACTTGCCGCCCGAATATCCGGCATGCAGTTTAACCAGCATTGGCCAGGTCCCGGGGGTGCCGAATAAACGGGCTTTTACTGAATCTATATGTAGCCTATCACATCACATCTATAAAAACAGCAGCTTGCATTTATATACAGTAAAGATCACCTCATACAGGGTTATGTCCCAGATCCCTTCACAGTGGTGGAGAGTGGCCGTAGGATGGAAAGGAAAGTCTTCAGGCATGACCTGAAATTGGGGAAGGAAGGGGCAAGGCAAACAGAAGAGTGTTCCTGGGTTTCGGGGCATAGTGGTTGTAAACACAGCAACCAATAGTGGAACAGAGGGCACAAGGGACATGCAGAAGGCTGGAGTCAGCCGAGCGGAGGGTAACCAGCTCATAGAGGTAGGGAGGTGCCAGGGTATGAAAGGATTTGAAAACAAGTGTGAGGAACTTGAAATCAATCTGCTCAGTGATAGGGAGCCAGTGCAGCCTGGACAGGACTAGAACAAGGTGTTCAACAATAATGGCTTGGCATCCGAGCTCGGCACACAATTCAGAATCAAAGGAATGTTTAAAACCATAAAGATATTGTGGATTTGCAATAGCTGTTGAAGAAATCAGATTTTTTAAAAGTATTATTTGAATTATTTTGTGTGATTTCAGAAATTACCAACATTGTCAAGTGTTGATACTGCAAACACTGGAAAATGCTTCAATTTTCTACCTTAAATGAAATTCAATGGTTCGTTTATGACATAATAGGAGTCAAACCCACCACCATTTCCTGAAGACAAGATGGTATAGAAATCCTTCTGAGGACTCTGCGACTGACATATGAAACTGAGATACGTGTAAACCAGAACATCCTGTGGATGATACTCACTCTGCCTTGCACAGTTGTTGCCAAGCTGCATGGTATTTCACTGCATTTTGATCTTCAGTATTAGTTTCCAGATCAGTAGAATCAATGTACTGCCAAAAACAAATGAAAGTTATACATAAATTACTCATGATCTATGCTTTTGTGAACATCAAAATAAATCCTGTATCTAAAAATGCTCTGCATTTTTTCTTTCACAAGGTTAAAGACCATTAACATCAGTTTTTATAATTGATGTTCACTCAATAAATTAACATTTTTTTGCGTGCAGTAAAAATTCCCCAATTTTCTTCAGCATCTAAAAAAGTACAAATGCGCATATCGCAGAATTTGCTCGCCTCCCTGCACCACCAGTTGCGGGCATGCAATACAATTTACATTTATATAGCACCTTTCATGTCAGGAGGACATCTCAAAGTATTTACACAGTTGACTGAGCATCCGAATGGACTGAAGTAGATGATTGAAAACACAGTTACAGTTAAGGCAGGCTAGAGCCCATTACCTCCTGGCTATCTTCATCTCTTCTTAATCTTCACAGAACTGCTCTTGCCTGGTTCGAATGCTAACTCTGCCACTATCCCTACTTTGTTGTCACTAGTGGCTTCTCCTCCAGCCCCCGCATTGTTATGTGTGGTGTCTCTCAGGGCTCGGTGCATGGCCATCTCCTTTTCAGTATCTTTATCTATCACCCCATCATCGCCCAACTCCACTGGCTTCCCATCACACAGCGGATACAGTTCAAGATCCTGTCCTCACTTTCAAAGCCTTCCATGACCTCATTCCCACCTACCTCTGTGACATCCTGACACCCTGCAATGGGAAGATGAGGACTCACAGCATGAGATCACAAGCACCCAAGGGTTTTCATTGACAAAACATCTCTTGTGAAGAAAACATCTCACATTATTTGAGAATTATGTACTTGTTTGAAAAGTAAAACTACTCATGGTTTTATAATTTCAATGAATTCGGTGTATCAGCTAGAAGTTTACTTTGTGCTATAAGAATGCTGTAAGAAGTTAATGGGGACAGGGAGAATGAGAGACAGAGATCAAAGGATACACACTTTACATAAAATATAAAGATCAAAGAGAAATCTTCAAGCTTAAAATTAAATTTGACGTTGAATGATAATATTGGCAAAGAACATTATTAATTCATTTGTATTTGGGCATCATGACTGCATTCCCCAAATAATATTTTCCCAAATAACTACTATTCCATGATTATTTCATATCACAAACCATGATCGACAGTGTGAGAATCGCATCAACAAACTAGGATATTGAGAAAAGCCACAATTTATTCTGGATATTGGCAACCACTACGAAGACAAATAACTGACTAAAACAAACAACAACAACAAAACTATATTTATTGAGCGCCTTTCACGTCGGGAGGACGTCCCAAAGCGCTGAACAATCAGATTGGGACCCAAGCAGGGGGAGAAGGGTCGGGGTAGGGGGAAGCGGAATTAGAGGTGGAAGAGTTAGAAGGGGAGTAGAAGGCACGGTCGAAGAGGAAGGTCTTGAGAACGGCCTTGAAAGAGGAAAGAGAGGAAGTGAGGCGAAGGGATTGCGGGATGGAGTTCCACAGTGTGGGAGCAGAGAGGCTGAACGTTTGGGCGGTAGACGAGGAGCAGCCCAGGGCCTACTGAGCGGAGGGAACGGGCGGGCTGATAGGGAGACAGCAGGATGAAGAGATAAGACGGGCAAGGCCATGAATGGCCTTGAAGGTGAGGATAAGGATCTTGAATTCGATCCTCTGGGGGGATGGGGAGCCAGTGGAGATGGGCGAGGGTGATATGGTCACGGAGCCTGGTGCGGGAGAGTACACGAGCTGCAGAGTTCTGAATGATCTGCAGCCTGTGAAGGGAGGAGCTAGAAAGGCCGATGAGGAGAGGGTTCCCTGCACTGGTCATGGAGTGGATATAAGGGAGGAACGACAGTTCGGCGTCAAACAATACGCCCAGATTCCTGACTGGCTTCGAGAGGTGGAGAGAGCAGCCTTGAATGCTAATGTTGTCAGCGCCTGAGGTGCGGAGGCGCTGACGCAAGCCAATCAGGAGGGCCTCCGTCCACTTAATCAATAAATCCTGCATTGACAGTTTTTTTTAGTTACTTAGACAGAGAGAGAGAGAACCAGGTTCTGCAAATCCCTTGCCCTCCCCACCCACCACCCATACTACTTCAGCTCCACTAGCTTCCCATCTACCAGTGCATTGAATTCAACATTGTTGCCTCATTTTCAAGTGCCTCTATGACTTTGTCCTACCCATCTCTCCCTGCTTCCCCGGCCATTGCCTCCACTTAGTAAAGACCAACCATCTCCATGCCCCCTATCCACTCCGCCCCACCATCAGTGAGCAAGCTTTCTGCCACTCTAGTCCCTCTCTCTCTCTGGCATTGATTTCCATAGTCCTTCATCTTGCCCTCTTCGTATCAAATTTCCCAATTTATCTTAAAATCTTGTCTTAGTACACTTGTAACTACCATTTAAATAATTTTTATACAAGAGTAAAAGCACAAATCCTAATAACATTTTGAACAATTAAAGGGGTACAGATAAACTGCACTCAAATGATTTGATTGGCAATCACAATCTCTACAATGAGAGCATACAGCTTCAATCTTAGAAGAGAGAAAATGGTGAACATTTTCGATTACACAAAGTGCTATCCAAATGACTATTAAACAGACAAGAGGGAGATTTAAGCTAAATAAGTGTTAAGAGTTATAAGAAATGTGTAATGAGGAGCACATTTTCAAACTGGTCCTTTAGATTCCTATATAGGCTATGAATGAATACCCATAGTTGACTGAATTCAACAGATTTATCCTGAAACATTTTTCTTTAATAATAATTTCTATATTTGGTATTGTACCTTTTATGTTTCAAGTGTGCACAGGTCTTTTCTCTAACACAAGGACATCTACAAGATAAAATGGAGTATCATTAATAATAATAATCCTTGCATTTTGTGTTTTATGAGCGAATGTGGCATAGCGATGTCCCCCAAAAAGACATGAAGTGAATAACTCATTTAATTACTGGACAGGACACCAAGAGAAACTCTGTTCTTTCTGACTAATGCCAATGGGATCTTTAACAAACTGGCAGACACCTCAGTTTATAACGTCTCATTAAAGAATGACACCTCCATCACTAAAGCACATTCCTAGTACTGCATTACAGTGAGGTTAGAAAATAGGAATTCCAAGTTTTGATATAGCAATGCAGTAAAGTCCCAACTCACCTGCAAATGCTACAGGTGAGAACAACAACAACAAACATATAAATTACATATGTATAGTGCCTTTTATAATGGTAGAACGTCCGAAATCTCTGGACAATCATTGTTTTGGATCCGAGCTGCATTTCGAGATCGAGGAAGGTAGGGAGGGACGGAGGATGACAAAGGCACGGTCAAAGAGGAGGGTCGAAGTGAAGAAGCGATAAATAAATATCTTAACAACAGCAAAATTACATTTATAGAGTGCGTTTCATGTCAGGAGGGCATCCCAAGGAGCTGAATAGTCAGTTGTTGGGACTTGAATAAGGAGAAGGGGAAGGGGCAGGGTAGGGGGGAGGGAAAGAGGTGGAAGAATGACGGGAGGCATAATCAAACAGGAGGGTCTTAAGACCGGCCTTAAAGGAGGCAAGTGAGGAAGCGAGGCGAAGGGACTGTGGGATGGAGTTCCAGACTGTGTGGGCAGAGAGGCTGAAAGCCCGGCCACCGATGATAGGGTACGTCTTGTGGGAGACATGGAGCAGACCGGAGCCTGCTGAATGGAGGGAATGGGCAGGTTGGTAGGAAGTCAGCATGTCAGAAAGTTAGGAAGTGGCAAGGCCTTGAAAGTGATTGGCTTTGAAAGTACGGACGAGGATGATCCTCTGGGGGATGGGGAGCCAATGGAGCCGGATGAGTGTGGGAGTGATGTGGTCACGGAGCTTAGTGTGGGTCATGGATTGTTGTGGATTGAAATGACCAATTTACTATTTTTTTGAGTTCTGGATGATCTGCAGCTTGTGGAAAAAAGAGCCGGGAAGGCTGACAAGGAGGGAGTTTTATTAAAAATGAACGTCTTGAAAATATTTTTAAAATCAATAAGTAACAATAATATTTGAATACGTTCTAGGTCTGTACAAAAAACAGGGCTTTATCAGATCCAAAGTCAGAGTGAACAACCATCCCATAGGATTTAATTTAAAAGATTTTTTGCTGCTATGTTCAATTAACCATTGAAATGTGACTGTGAATGATAAAGTGATTCTAAGCAATTGTGTTCCCAGCAGAATAATGTTTGTGGTTTCTGAATTATTAATGCCCTGTCAATATTTAGAATTCTGATATTTCATTCTGGAGACGTAGAAAAAAAATTGTGGTTTAGCTGATAAAAACATTATTTTAAAAAAATCTATAATTCAGAATAATGACTTTTACTTATGTTCCAGTCTGATTTCATTTAGCAAGACTTCTGTCCTCTTGTTTTGCAAGATTATTTTTGTATTTTCTTCTCATTTCCTCTCAAGTGTCATCATTTGTAAAGCATCTGCAGAGATTTGCTGCACAATGCATTTCCCCCAAGGTTTTGCCAATGCAGGTCTCTGGCTGTGCTGCTTGACACTCTTGTCTGATGTTTCAGTTAAACAGGATGTAAAGTATTGCATGCTGAATATATATACTGTATATAAATTAGAAATGAAAGACTCATAAAAAGTGTACAAATCCTTGAGTAGCATCCAATTATATTAGAAACAATGAAAGAAATCGATAGGTTGTTAACATAATTTGGAAGGAGGATACAGAAATGCAAGTTTAAGGCATTTTGAGAGAGTTTGAGAGAGCAAGGGTAAGTGCATATAGGCTGAATATCCACACACTGATATTGGGATGAAAGACATGAGAGTTGGAATTCCAGAGTTTAGGGGCAGAGAGGCTGAAGGCTCGCCCGCTGATGGTGGGTGGGTCAGGGGACATGGAGCAGGCCAGAGCCCACTGAGCGGAGGGAGTGAGCAGATTGGTAGGGGGTTAGGAGGTCGCAAAGGTAGGGTGGGGTGAGGCCGTGGAGGGCTTTGGAGGTGAAACTGAGACTGCAAAGAAAGGAGAAAAGTTATAAAAGAATTCCAAGGTCAGGAGAAGCATCTTCAGATGCCACATTTGGATTCTGAGAGCCTGTTGCAGGAGAGAAAATGGACTGCAGAGAATTGAATGAATTGAAGCTTATGAAGTATATAGCTGGAGAGCTGGAGAAATGTAGTCTTAAACTGATGAAAGCATATGAGGATTTCAGCTGCTGGGGGCATTACTTGCAAGGATTATTTTATTGATTTATTTTTGAATACTGTCTGCTTAAAGGAGATAAATGGATCTAAAAACTTGATAAATAAACATGAAAACTATATTTTCTGGTAAGCTGTTCCAGTCATTCATTAAAGAAATACTTCCTTGTGTCTGCCCTGAAATTCCTCTTTGCAAACCTATGCCGCACAGTCTTCTGTGATACTGTTCATGTACTTTTGTTCTGCTGCCCCAGTACATCTCAAAACAGACAACTAATAAAGAAGTGAATTTCACTACTACACACCACACTGTTTGCAAGAAAAGCTATATACACTCAAATCTATGTTGCATTTTTCACACAAAATTCAATTATATATAATTAAAAATATGTATTTTTTCTTTGACACACTTAGTGTTAAATAGTTTTACAATCACCAAAAAGGAGGTGAAAATTCTGAAATAATTTTAAGGTCAGGAGAAGCCCCTTTTATACTGTGGAACTCAACTTGGAATATAGTGAAACAAGAACGGAAGGAGACCATTCACCCATCAAACCTATTTCAATAGTTTATTAGATATTAGCAAGTCTTTTTTTTCCTAATGACTCACCCTTTCACTTTTTTGGGGGTCAGCCAGGTGTCTGACACATGAGGAAACTCATCACCATGCTTAAGAGTATACAAACCAAGCTGAGATTTCCATACATCCCATCTACACATGGGAATCGCAGAAATAGAGATTATTGAAATGCTATGCACACTGTCTACCTGGAAGGACGCATCCTGTTTACCTAATTCTGGAAAATATTAGGCACTGGTTGGCAAAAGTCAAGACTTGAGGACTGCAGAGTATGCGTTGGGGCACGCCTTTAGTCTAACCAGCTAAAATCACTTGGCTTGTCATTGATATTGCTGTCCGAAAAGCCCATTACTTGTCCTGCTTGGACCCTCTACCCATTAAGGCTTTGGCTTGCAGGGTAACAGGAACTGAGTGGGATGATTTATTTCCCCCAGTGACTGGTCCTCCCTTCCAGGTCCTGTAGATGAGCCAGGTTGACTCTGGTGTCATCAGCAGTACTCTGGAATACTGCATCCCGCCTGGATCAGGAACCAGATGAGCGACCGTCACAGAGGCTCAATTCATACAGCCATTGCCAAGCACATCACCTTGGAGCCAGTTTAGCTCCAAGAAAACCCTCTTGCCTACCCCGCTTTTCACCATATGGTTAATGCCTCCCCTACCCGGGTATATCTGTCTATCTTTTAGACATTCCTTTTGATTCTTCTTCTCCAGCTTTCTGAGGCAGAGGATTCCATTTCCTCACAAAAGTCTGTTACAAAAAGCTTCCCTAATTCATTTCTAACCCTCTTGGTTGTAATTTTAATGCTTTGCCTTCTTAATAATGATAATAATTCTTGCATGTGATATAGCACTTTTCACCTATGTCTCAAAGCGCTTCACAGGATATACTGTAAAGTGAATTGACTGTCTATTTGTGGGCGAAACACTCTGTTTCGCCCACAAATAGAGCTAAAGCGCTCTGAGACACCGTCTGGCATGGAGGGCGCTATATAAATCAAAGTTGTTGTTGTTGAAACGCAGCAGTCAATCATGCCCAGCAGTGTCCTACAAACAGTCATAGATTGAAAATGACCAATTTATTATAGGCTTTTTTTGGACGGATTATTATTAGGCATGTGGAGTAAGGAAACGTGCCCAGGTTTCACCCTAATCTGCCTGGATTCAAACACAGGTCTCACGCTTGTAAGGTGAGTGCTCTAACCACTGAGCTACAGGTGCTGCATAAACTTGTATTGGAGCCAGTGGTGCTGTGAGTCAGAGTTGGAAATTGGATTTTTAATGCCCCTCAAGAGTTCTCAAATCTAAATCGATATGGAGTCCTTTGCACAGTGGTTAGAGCACTTGCCTTACAAGGGAAATAATTGGTTTCAATTCCAGGCAGGGCGAAACCTTGGGCAAGTTTCTTTACTCCACACATCTGATAATAATACCTTAAAAAAACCAATAAATTGGTCATTTAAATCCACGACTGTTTGTGGGACACTGCTGTGCGCAATTGGCTGCCGCGTTTCGCCCATATATATATATACAGTCAATGTATTTTACAGTATATTCTGTGAAGAGCTTTGAGACATCTAGAAGACGCGAGAAACGCTATATGAAATGCAAGGATTATTATTATTATATCTGAACATATATAGAAAAGCCAATGTGTGGAACTGCACCAACCATTTATTTTAATTATTTAAGAGCAAAAAGTATGACCCACAAGAAACCTTTACATTTATTAATTTTGTAATCACAGACACCTTAACTTTCAAGTACAACCATCAAAGATGATCTATACTCTCAACATGTATAGTTAACCCTCGTCGAACACGATTTTATCGATTGCGAATTCACGTATATGCGACAATAAAAGTCACTTTTGCGTAACACACGTAAAACTTGCATATACGCGCTGGCTGGCCCCGCTCACATGCGCACTTGTGAGCATGCCGGTAGCTCCCGACTAAATTCGATGGCCTGCACCAATGCCCCTCTGAAATCATTACCATTTTTGATGTGTTAATTAACTATTCAAGATGGCGGGTGCAGCAGAAAAGAAAAGAGATACAACAGTCGTACAATATGAGGATCTTGAAGTCGATGTACTCAATGAAGGGGAGTCAATACAGCCTGGCCAGAACTTGTGAGATGTGGGTACAGAATGTGGTCTGGGTAAGTTTGTGGACGGCAGAGTTAAGAATGAGCTGGATCTTTTGAATAGTAGAGATGGGGAGACTGGCGAGGAGTGTGTTTGAGCGAACCAAGCGAGAGGTGACAACGGATGCACAAGGGTTTGGCTACATTTGGGGTAAGGTATGGTCAGAGGCGGGCAATGTGGGTTGGTGGAGGAAGGCGGTCCTGGTCAGGGACCAGATGTAGGGGAGGAAGGACAGTTGGGGGGGCGAATTGGACGCCTAGATTGCGCACTGGTTCGGTGAGCATGAGGGAGAACCCAGGGAGATTGAGGAGTTCAGATGTGCAGGAGCGAGGATGTTGACAGGGGCCATGAAGTATGGCTTCTGTCTTGTCCTCATTCAGCCGCAAGAAGTTTACACTCATCCAGGCTTGATGTCTGCCGGACATGCTGACAGAACAGCGGCGAATCTGAAGTCAATAATGGAGGTGGCAAAGTAGATTTGTGTGTCATCGCATACATGTGGAAGTTTACTCTGTGGATGACATCGCCCAGAGGGAGCATATAGATGAGGAAAAGAGACCCAACAATGGAGCCCTGGGATATCCCACAAGTGACTGGGTGGGAGTAGGAGGAGATACCGTTTGCCGAGATGAAATTGAATCAGTTGATTAAGTAGGACTCAAACCACGCACCTGCGATTTCAGTAAGAAAAATGAGGGAGGAGAGACGGTGTAGGAGGATGGAGTGATCAACTGTAACGAATGCAGCAGAGAGATCTAGGAGGACGAGGAGGCAGAGGGAGATAGAGAGGATGTTGTGTGTGACTTTTTACAAGCGCTACCCACAGACACAATTCTACTGTATTCAACATCTTCAAATTTGTTTCCTTACCATCAGATGCAGTTTACGATTTATCGCTATTGCCGCATGTTCCAAAGCTTTGATGACAGATGCATAAGAATCACTCAGTTTAGTGTATTTCCCAACTAGTGCAATGGAACAGGTTTCGAGTAAGCGCTCGTACCTAGAAGGAAACAGAATTTGCATCTTATAAAGTAAATTAGGATGAAACCTTGTGCGAGTTTCCTTACTTCACATGGTTAATAATAATCGCTCAAAAGAAATATTTGGTCACTCAATCTACGACTATTTGTGGGATGCTGCTGTGCGCAATTGGCTGCCGAATTTCGCCCACAAATATACATGACAACCAAGTCACGTTACAGTATATTCTGTGAAGCGCTTTGAGACGATTTAATGATGTGCCCACTGTGAAAATAAACAATTGAAAAAAATACATATTCACTTTGTCTAAGGTTTCATATCTCCTACTTCAGAGAGAAGCATCAAACTTTGAACAATTTTGACTTCTTTTATTTATTTTGAACAATTCTGCTTTTACTGTGGAGATAAATCTAAGCACAGACCAGTTTAAAAATGCATGGACGAATGGGATAACTCCTCTCAATTAGCATCCCAACTTCCACTGTCAAACTGAAAACAGGAATGAGCAGATACGGAGGCAGACTGGGCGGGCAAATAAGAAGATACAACATTCTGAAGGCCAATTCAATGTGAAGGACAGAATCTCAGAAGCAAAGTCTAGTAAAAAGAAATACACAAAACAGATATCGATTGTTTGAATACCAGGATTTTAATCATTAGGAAAAAAAAATGTAGCAGAAGACGGTCAAAGCCAAATTCCAACAGGTCAACCCCATGGATGTGGGGTTCCCTTATTTTTCGCACCAAGATATATTTTTCTCCATTGAGGTATTATTTCACTGTTTCAGATTAGTGCATTTTCAATGTGGCATTCAATCATTATTAATTAAAACTTAAGGAGAACTGATAGAATATTTCCTGAAAGTCATTGAGTCAGAAATGTTTATCCTCAGCTTTGTGCATATCTAAATACAGTAAAAGCCCGTTTATCCATGACCCGATCAACCGTAACTTCCATATAACCGGGCACCTCAAAAAAAGGTTCCCATTCGAGTAACTGGCACAATTGCGGTGGCACATTTAATGAGTCAATTGTCGCAGGAGAGTACTGTATTAATTCTGAATGCTGCCGGTAGTGGCACTTCCAGTTTTTCATATTAAAGGGGCACTGTCGATTTTTCCTCTCCCTCTCTCCTTTTTCTCTCCCTCTTTCTCTCTCTCCCTCTCTTTCCTTCCTCTCTATCTCTCCCTCTACTTTTCCATCTCTTCCCCTTTCTTTTCTTTCTTTCTCTCTCTCTCTCTCTTTCTTTCTTTCCCTCTCTCTGATGGATACTACGTATTGCCTGACTATATCGTAGGTTTATACACTGTTTTGGTGGGGGGTGAGATAAGAGAGGCAGGGAGAGAGAGAGTGGGGGGGAAAGAGAGGGTGGGGGGGAAAGAGAGGGAAAGTGGGGGGGGGGGGGGGGAGAAAGAGAGCGAAGTGGGAGGCAGAGAGAGAGGTGGAGAAGAGGAGGGGAGCGGAAAGGAGAGAGAGTGGTGGTGAGTTGATTAATTTGGGTGGAAAATGAGGAGTGGAGGAGGGGAGTTGGGTTTGGAGCCATTGAGATGCCAAACTGACTGAGCGTGTGTGTGAAAGAGAGGGAGAAGGAGGGAGAGAAAGAAAAAAAAAGAAAAAAAAGAAACCTCTGCAAGAATGAGCATCAGCTGAAAGAAAAATTCACTCAGAAGGATTAAAAAAGACTTAGTTGATACCTGTCTGCCATTTCTTTCCAATCAGCAAGGATTATTCTGGGCCTCTTTTCAACAGGTAGCTCCAATCTATCATAAATATACTCTACAACACCTTGCTGTTCCAACAGGAGAGGCACTCGATATGTAGAAGAAAGATCATGTACAAATATGACCTGTAAGAAAAAAAAATGTAAGCCCTCTAATAGGGAACGGCGATATGGGATTCTTCCGGATATGGATATATCGGTTTGCTCATACCTGCTTATACCGATCTATCGAGTTTTTATACTGCGCATGCGCGTGCATTCGAAGTGCGCGTGCATTGATGGCGCGCGCGCATTGACGGTGTGTCCGCACTAACGATGCGCGCGCAGTCGCGGTGCACGCACATTTCAAAATGCGTGCTCTAGGTCCAGAAAGTTTGTAATGTTGGTGTCAAGGTCTGTTGAATTATACGATGTTGTTTGCTCCCTACCTCCCCCTCTCCTTCTCTCCCTCCTCTCCCCTTCTCTCCCTCCTTTCCCCTCTCCTTCTCTCCCTCCCCCTCCACTCTCCCTCTCTCCTCTCCCTCCTCCCTGTCTCCTCTCCCTCCTTTCCCCCTCTCCTTCTCTCCTTCTCTCCCTCCCCTCTCTCCTTCTCTCCCTCCCTCCCTCCCCCTCTCCTTCTCTCCCTCCTCTCCCCTTCTCTCCCTCCTTTCCCCTCTCCTTCTCTCCCTCCCCCTCCACTCTCCCTCTCTCCTCTCCCTCCTCCCTGTCTCCTCTCCCTCCTTTCCCCCTCTCCTTCTCTCCTTCTCTCCCTCCCCTCTCTCCTTCTCTCCCTCCCTCCCTCCCCTCTCTCCTTCTCTCCCTCCTTTCCCCTCGCTCCTACTCTCCCTCCTTTCCCCCTCTCCTTCTCTCCCTCCCTCTCCTCTCTTCCTCTCTCCTTCTCTCTCAACTTTCCCCCTCTCCCTCCCTCCCCTCTCTCCTTCTCTCCCTCCTTTCCCCCTCTCCTTCTCTCCCTCCCTCTCCTCTCTTCCTCTCTCCTTCTCTCCCTCCTTTCCCCTCGCTCCTTCTCTCCCTCCTTTCCCCTCGCTCCTTCTCTCCCTCCTTTCACCCTCTCCTTCTCTCCCTCCCTCTTCTCTCTTCCTCTCTCCTTCTCTCCCAACTTTCCCCCTCTCCTTCTCTCCCTCCCTCCCTCCCCTCTCTCCTTCTCTCCCTCCTTTCCCCTCGCTCCTTCTCTCCCTCCTTTCCCCCTCTCATTCTCTCCCTCCCTCTCCTCTCTTCCTCTCTCCTTCTCTCCCAACTTTCCCCCTCTCCTTCTCTCCCTCCATCTCTAAACACAAAATAGAACACACACACACACCAAAAACAAAATCTAGAGATTTATTCTCCTCCATTTCTTGCTTGAAACTAGCATGTAATGTCCACGTGTAAATGAGATCTATTACAATAGAAAAGAGAGAGACAGACAGTCTGACTGTTAGAGTTAGAAGCCAGATTATCACTGCTGTGTGTGTCTGACTAGACACACACATAGAAACAGTGATAATCTGGCTTCTAACTCTCTCACACACAAAAATAACACTTACAGCCACAAAATGCCACTTATTTTTATGTAGTCTGAAGTCTGAATTAATGTCCTTCGCCATTGGCAAGCTCTCCTTTGCTATGCAAAAAGTGACAGCGTTCGTGATACTTTGCCACTTTTTGTCCCCTCTCTGGTACAATGTTCTCCTCTTAAATAAAGCAGGAATTGTTTGAGCTGCACTGGCCCCACTACCTGTCGCTTTCTCCGAAGCGCTGGTTCGACTTCCTGCTGTTGTCGACAATGATTTCGCTCTGAGGACCATCCCGCCCAGCGTGCTGGGCGGGATGGTGCTGCTTAATGTGATGTCGCAGGTTGTTCGTGGTCGAATCAGATGTCTTAACCAAGACCTTGCAAACTGTACATCTATACACACCATTACTGACTGCATTGTTTTCAAAGTAGTCCCATACGGGGCTTCTTTTCCCCATGATGAGAAAGGTAAATTTTCAAACTACAATTTTCAGCGATGGGACTTTGTTAAGACGCCACGACTCATGTCGAGTATACACAGTAAAGTGTGCGCGCGCATCGGATGTGCGCGCCCGTTAATTGTGCGCGCGCATCGAATGTACGCGCATTCCATGCTCTAGGTCTAGGAGGTTGCAATGCAGGCGACAAGGTAAGCTGGAAAAGATCGCATTACACTGATAATACCAACAATATTGATATATTGCCAGGAACGATATTAAAAATATAACAATGTATATTTTTTAAATCGAATCTCTCGATATAATGTTTTTTTTTGAATCACCATATCGGCATACCGATCTGAAAATCATATCGGGTTTAATCGAAAAACCGATACATCGCCGTTCCCTACCCTCTAATATTATATTGTACCATGAAGAGCATGAATGGTGACAACAAGAATAATTCAAATTTATCGACATATGTTCAAGTAAATGAACATTTCAAAGTACTTAACAAGAAGAGTAGTAAGCACCAAGCAAGACATGGGAGTCCTGCAGCTCAGTGAATAGAGCAACAACAACAACAATTTACATTTATAGAGCGCCTTTCACGTCGGGAGGACGTCCCAAGAGCACTCACCTCGCAAGTGAGACCGGGGTTTTATTCCTGGCAGGGAGAAACTTTGGGAAAGTTTCCTTACTCTACACAACTCTGTTTATCTAGCAGTAAATAGGAACCCGGGTTGTTAGTTGATTGGGGATCACTTTTCCAGGGATAATAATAATAATCCTTGCATTTGATATAGCACTTTCCACATCTTATCAACGTCCCAAAGCGCTTCACAGAATATACTGTAAACTGAACTGACTGTATATATTTGTGGGCAATAATAATCCCTAAATATCCACAATTGTTTGTGGGGCACTGCTGCTCACAATTGGCTGCCGTGTTTTGCCCCCAAATATACAGTAAATTCACTTTACAGTATATTCTGCGAAGCGGTTTGAGAAACCTCATAAGGCTCATAATATCAATATCATAAACCTCATAATATCAAGTGCAAGGATTATTATTATTGTTTAAATGTGATCAAAGGCAGGTCAATGCGATTTACACTATAACTTGCTCTGAGACCTTTGTAGGCCATTTTCTGCACTGTAAATTTTTATGATTCTATGAAATAAAGTGCTGAGCTCCAGAAAGACCACAGCACCAGAAAATAGATTGGAAAAAGTACTCACGACTGCGTTTGCTTAGCATGATGGAATTTATCACAGGGACGAGTTCCTCAAGAGTTTACCAGATTTGCTAGTTTTTTCTCATCCATAAAATGGATGTAAAACAAGTTTGTTTTATTGATCACAAAGAAATGGCCGAGTAATAAATAATAATAATCCTTGCATTTGATATAGCGCTTTTCACGTCTTCTAGACATTTCAAAGCACTGCACAGAATATACTGTAAAGTTAATTGATTGTATATTTGTGAATGAAAGCCAATTGCGCACAGCAGTGTTCCACAAACAGTAGTGGATTGAAATGACCAATTTTATTATTGTGTTTTTTTTGGGGAGGGATTATTTGAATGAATGTGAAAATGTAGAACTGATTACCTGGATTTGCTAACCATGATATTTAGTCGCATAGTGATACCCAAGTCATGAATTATTACTACTGTTGCATCATACCCTGGTGGAAGCTGCTCACTGTCAGGGCAGAGCTCTCCAGAGTCAGCAAGTTTGCTCTTTTAGATTACTGTGAGGAGTTGTTATGAGAGAATCCTATATTTTCAGCCCCAATGGATATCTGTCTGTGTTTTGATGGAAATGTATCAATAATAAAAGAGATTCAGAAACGCCTGAACCAAGTTTTGAGAATTAACCCTTACCTGTTCTGGGTCTACATGACAAAACATTGAGATCTTTTCTTTTACTGCTTTTTCGATGGGTTTGGAACTTCTGCAGACAATCTGTGGAGGATAGAAAAAAAGTTAATTTAACATCCACAGGGAACATCAATTTATCAGAATCTGTTAGATGCTAAATACAGGCAAATTTGATACAAGAATCTTTTTCAGTTCATTACATAAATGTGCATTCTTCGAAACAAAAAATCCTGACTATTTGGCAAAAATAATTTATCCGAAATGGGAATATAACATTGTCCAATTTCAGTTGACTTAAATTCCCCTTTTCAAACCTAGATTAAAGGAGCACTATGAGACATCTCAATTGTGTGATCAGGCGCTATATCAAATGCAAAGGTTATTATTCATTCTGATCCGCATATCAGCACATCTGTAATGAGTTCTCTCCATTTATTTTGCAAGCTATCAAAACCTGTCAACTTCTCATCTGATGTTCAATACTAAGACCAACAATAAACATCCTACTTTTGTCCCTTTTCACCTCAGAAATATTCTGACTGTAACCTAAAAACAACAATAATTAGACACAATCTGAATAATTATCAACAACAATGTAATGATAATAATAATCCTTACATTTATAAAGCACTTTCAACGCCTTATCGATGTCTCAAAGCGCTTCACAGAATACAACAATGTCACAAGGTTGGGACCAGAGCAGGGTGGGAGGGGTCGTGGTTGAGGGAAGGAAAATATTGACTGTATATTTGTGGGAGAAACGCGGCAGCCAAATTGCGCACATCAGTGTCCCACAAACAATAGTGGAAGTGGGGTTTGGGGCAAATGGGGGAAAAGAGGGTAATGAGGGGGGCCAGGGTAGGGGGAAGGAGAGCAGAAAAAACGACTGTATATTTGTGGGCGAAACGCGACAGCCAAATTGCGCACAGCAGTGTCCCACAAACAGTCGCGGAAATGTAATGCAATGAAATGTAATGCATTATCATATAATATTGCTACTGAAAAATAAAGTATTTCTCCCTCCGCTGCCCCTAATTCTTACATATTATACAGGAAGCCAATTTGACACTTAATTTAGCTTCACAATCGCTTCTGTATTTTGTTCTTTTAAACCACTGGTTGGGAACATGCTCTATGCAATCGACAACCTGAAGGAGGTCAGTGAGTTTGGGCAGTATTCCTTTTTGATATAGTGGAAAACCTGTTTTCAGGCAGTATAATATTATGTTAAGAACTCCAATCACTTCATTATAATGAAGTTGAATTATACGGACAAACTATCAGGCTAAGAAAATCTTTTTTTCCTTACAAATAAGTAGGTGTTCATTCTGGATATCACTGAACAATTAAGATGCGAAGGTTATGACATTTTCCTACTATTCAGTTAAATAAATTCTAACGTCACAGCTTGCCAAATCACAGCAAGAACATGTGAAGCCTGTTGTTCACTTGACAACCTTACCAATAATAGAAAACGAGAAGAAATCATTATGTTTCTGGGTATTATGTAGGAAGGATTTTACTTCTTGAGCTTTGGATCTTCTTGACCTTATCTATTGAGATGCAGCCTTTCCAGATAAATGACACTTTTGTTGGCTGCAATACTTCTAACTTCTTAAAAGGCTTAAAGGCCTCTTTTTCTTTCCTTTCAACTACATATCTTATGATTACAAGAAAAATGAAAAAAAATTAAAGAAAATATCACTAAAGCATAATAAAAGAAGCAGGGAATATACTCTTATTGAAAACAATGTTGTTAAGGTCTTAAAGCAAAAACTAGATTAAATTCTCATTTAAAAAATAAATCTACTGTACTAAACTGGCCACAATCTTAGATTTCCATAATGGAAAGAAAATATACTAATAATCATAATAATAATCCTTGCATCTGACTCAGCATCTTATTCAGGTCATCCTCCCAACATGAAAGGCACCATACAAGTTTAATTTTATTGTTGTTATCATGTTGTCAAAATGCCTCAAAGTGATTTGCTTTAAATTTAATTGAACTGTATTTTGTAGGCAAATACAGCAGCCAATTGTGTGCACAGCAATGCTCGACAAACAGCCATGAAGTGAAAGGCCAAGTTGATCTAGGGGAGTGTTGCCATGGTCATTGGGGAGACTCTCTTCTCTGCAAAAATTACACTCGAATGGGAAAAGTGAAGCATAAGTGGTGTTCCGCAATGTAAAAAGTGCCTCAGGACATAAAATCATATCCTACAGGAAACCCCACTCACAACACATTGACTTGCAAGATCTTAAGTTCCAACTTGAGATCACCTTGGAGCCACATTCTCTTGGTTTGGCAATTTCACGAGTCTTAGACCCTGACTCAGAGCAGCTGTTTGCTACATTAAAAGGGATCATGCCAATGGTGAAGAATGCAAAAGTATCAACCTTCCTGTCCTAGCTGTAACACGTTAGATCCAGTATAAAGCTGAATTACACCATTAGTGCTACCACCTTCCCATCACGCTATATCTCATGAGGTTGTACTAGGCACAAGGCCAGAGGCAGGGTGGAGAGGGACAGGAACAGAGCCAGAGCAGGAAGAAATGGTGCAATACTTAATAATAACACCAAAACGCCCGTGGGTTTGGGAGGGGCAGTAAAGAGCAATAATTGGGGAGAAGGTCAGCTTAGACCAATCTCATGATTTTAGTGATGCAGTGGGCAGCAGTTTTCTTATCCTTCCGCCCTACTGTCCAGTAGGGAACGGCGATATGGGATTTTTCCGGATATGGATATATCGGTTTGCTCATACCTGCTTAAACCGATCTATCGAGTTTTTATACTGCGCATGCGCGTGCATTCGAAGTGCGCGTGCATTGATGGTGCGCGCTCAGTCGCGGTGCGCGCGCATTGACGGTGCGTCCGCACTGACGATGCGCGCGCAGTCGCGGTGCACGCACATTTCGAAATGCGTGCTCTAGGTCCAGAAAGTTTGTAATGTTGGTGTCAAGGTCTGTTGAATTATACAATGTTGTTTGCTCCCTACCTCCCCCTCTCCTTCTCTCCCTCCTCTCCTCTCTCCTTCTCTCCCTCCTTTCCCCCTCTCCTTCTATCCCTCCCTCCCTCCCCCCTCTCCTTCTCTCCCTCCCCCTCCACTCTCTCCTTCTCTCCCTCCCTCCCTCCCCTCCCTCCTTCTCTCCCTCCCGTCTCTCCTTCTGTCCCTCCCTCCCTCCCCTCTCTCCTTCTCTCCCTCCTTTCCCCTCGCTTCTTCTCTCCCTTCTTTCCCCGTCTCCTTCTCTCCCTCCCTCTCCTCTCTTCCTCATTCCTTCTCTCCCAACTTTCCCCCTCTCCCTCCCTCCCCTCTTTCCTTCTCTCCCTCCTTTCCCCTCGCTCCTTCTCTCCCTCCTTTACCCCTCTCCTTCTCTCCCTCCCTCTCCTCTCTTCCTCTCTCCTTCTCTCCCAACTTTCCCCCTCTCCCTCCCTCCCCTCTCTCCTTCTCTCCCTCCTTTCCCCTCGCTCCTTCTCTCCCTCCTTCCCCTCTCCTTCTCTCCCTCCCTACCTCCCTCTCCTCTCTTCCTCTCTCCTTCTCTCCCTCCTTTCCCCTCGCTCCTTCTCTCCCTCCTTTCACCCTCTCCTTCTCTCCCTCCCTCTTCTCTCTTCCTCTCTCCTTCTCTCCCAACTTTCCCCCTCTCCTTCTCTCCCTCCATCTCTAAACGCAAAATAGAACACACACACACCAAAAACAAAATCTAGAAATTTATTCTCCTCCATTTCTTGCTTGAAAGTAGCATGTAATGTCCACGTGTAAATGAGATCTATTACAATAGAAAAGAGACAGACAGTCTGACTGTTAGAGTTAGAAGCCAGATTATCACTGCTGTGTGTGTCTGACTAGACACACACATAGAAGCAGTGATAATCTGGCTTCTAACTCTCTCACACACAAAAATAACACTTACAGCCACAAAATGCCACTTATTTTTAGGTAGTCTGAAGGCTGAATTAATGTCCTTCGCCATTGGCAACCTCTCCTTTGCTATGCAAAAAGTGACAGCGTTCGTGATACTTTGCCACTTTTTGTCCCCTCTCTGGTACAATGTTCTCCTCTTAAATAAAGCAGGAATTGTTTGAGCTGCACTGGCCCCACTACCTGTCGCTTTCTCAGAAGCGCTGGTTCGACTTCCTGCTGTTGTCGACAATGATTTCGCTCTGAGGGCAGCGTGCTGGGCGGGGTGGTGCTGCTTAATGTGATGTCGCAGGTTGCTCGTGCTCGAATCAGATGTCTTAACCAAGACCTTGCAAACTGTACATCTATACACACCATTACTGATTGCATTGTTTTCAAAGTAGTCCCATACGGGGCTTCTTTTCCCCATGATGAGAAAGGTAAATTTTCAAACTACAATTTTCAGCGATGCGACTTTGTTAAGACGCCACGACTCACGTCGAGTATACACAGTAAAGTGTGCGCGCGCATCGGATGTGCGCGCCCGTTAATTGTGCGCGCGCACCGAATGTACGCGCATTCCATGCTCTAGATCTAGGAGGTTGCAATGCCGGCGACAAGCTAAGCTGGAAAAGATCGCATTACACTGATAATACCAACAATATTGATATATTGCCAGGAACGATATTAAAAATATATCGATGTATATTTTTTAAATCGAATCTCTCGATTATAACAGTTTTTTTAGAATCACCATATCGGCATACCGATCTGAAAATCATATCGGGTTTAATCGAAAAACCAATTAATCGCCGTTCCCTACTGTCCAGGCAGTTGAACCCAACTGGAGTAAAATAGAAACATAAAGTGAGGGGTGGGGGAGAAGGTCTCGTCTCGATGTGATATATGTGAAACTATGAATCAAATATAACTTTACTCCAGACATGGCATAAACCATTTAAATGCTGAGTGATTTCATTGTACTTTTGGTGTTGCTTATTTTTAAAACTAAATAAAATCATAGAATAGAATTATATACCACAGAAGGAGGCCTTTCAACTGATCGTGTCCCTGATGGCTATTGAAAGAGCTGTCCAAATTAATCGCAACCCCCGCCCTCTTTCCCCATGGCCTTTCAAATTTGTCTTCCCAAAATATCTAACCACTTGTCTCTTGAAAGTCGTTATTGAATCTACTACCACCACCTTTTCAGGCAATGCATTCCAGATCCAAATAACTCGGTGTGTGAAAAAAACTCTCCTCATCTTCCCTCTGGTACTTTTGACAACTATCTTAAATACTAATTGACATTTTAATCATCCTTTGTGTGTAAACAATCTGTCTCATGAGATACTCATTTGATTTGAAACATTTTCTGGCAGGCAGTAAAGCAATTAGGAAAACAAAACGTGAGCTACATTTCCCATTTCAAAATGGCATTTTTGCTTGGGGAGCTGAAGAGAGCTGTGTACGCAACTAACTGGATCCAAACACTGACTGTGAACCACTTTTCAATTGAAACTAAAAAGATTTAAGCAGGCAGTCTCCACTGCAATTTACTTTACTACAAAAACATCCAAACCTGATTGAACACATATACAGTCAGCTTTCTTGCTCTCCTTCCCCCTACCCCGACACCTCCCATTGCCATCTTTCCCCACTTTTTCCCTTAGTCCCACTTCCATGACTGTTTGTGGGACACTGCTGTGCGCAATTTGGCTGCTGCGTTTTGCCCACAAATATACAGTCAATTTTCCCAGTCTTCTTCATCCTGCTCCGACCCCTCCCCCTATGCTCTTGTCCCTACCTAACTATACAGTGCCTTGGGACATCCTCTCGACATGAAAGGCGCTATATAAATGCAAGTTTTGATTGATTTGATTGATTTAACAATACTTGCAATTGGTACAGTGCGTTATCACATCAAAATATCTGAAACTTCTTCAGAGGTTTCTATAAAGTGTTTTTGAAAACAAACATAATGTGGTTTCAGCAAAGATTCAACACAGAAAGAAAATAAATAAGACATCAGGGATTGAATCACCATGGACAGTCAGATTATTATTAGTATTATTATTGTTCTGTGATGTGCTACCTGAACATTACATTGCATCAAATCCAAAAAATGGCAGAAATTGAGAAAGGCTTTTTTTGGTCATCCGCAGGTTCAACACAGGTAAAAATTCATCACTATGTTCAAGAGCTTCCAAACCAGACAGAGAATTCTACATATGTAATCCGCCCAAAATAAATCAAGTACGTCTTCCATTTTAATTTAGAAAATTTAATTGATTCTCTTTGAAAAAATAAGTGGGAGGGAGGGGAGGGAGGGGAGGGAGTGGGGTTAGCCCGGTGTGTGACACAACAACAACAAATTGCACTTGTATAGCACCTTTCACATCAGAAAGAGGTCCCAGGGTGCTGGAAAGTCAGGTTTTTTTTGGACACATGCAGAAATCCATCACCATGCTTCAGTATCCAAACCGAACAGTTCCATGTATCCCACCTATACATGAAAATTCCCAAGACAATGATACATCCCGTTTACTTAAATCCGGAGAGTATTAGTCACATGTTGTCAACAGCTACGGCTTGGAGACCCGAGAGTATTGGACTACTGTTGGGAGTCTAACCAGCTGAAACCGCATAGTTCACCAGTGAAAGTATTCACTGGTTAAAAATAACAACAACAACAAAATTACAATTGTATAGCAAGAGAAGCTGTTGCCGATAAAATTGCCTTTGAATACTTGTATTGGTTTATAATAATAGTAATAATAATCCTTGCATTTGATATAGCGCTTTTCACGTCTTATCGACGTCTCAAAGTGCTTCACAGATTATTAGGCCGGCATGGGGCAAGAAATGTAAAGTAAAGTTACAATAATAATCCTTGAATTTGACATAGCGCTTTTCACATTTTCTAGACATCTCAAAGCGCTTCACAGAATATACTGTAAAGTGAATTGACTGTGTATTTGTGAGCAAAACGCAGCAGCCAATTGCACACAGCAGTGTCCCACAAATAATTGTGGATTGAAATTACCTATTTTTATTGGGGGGGTTTTGTGGAGGGATTATTATTTGGCGTGTGGAGTAAGGAAACTTGCCCAAGGTTTCGCCCTGACCTGCCTGGATTTGGACACAGGTCTCACACTTGTAAGGCGAGTGCTCTAACCATTGAGCTACAGGAGCCTCAAATGCCCTGTCTGCATATGGCTCACCAACAGATAGGTCACCAAGGAGCAACCAACAATTTCTGAAATACTGATTTCATAGCGTTGCATAAAATTCAAGAATTTAATTGCACAAATCAAAGAAGGAAGTATATAGTCAGTAAATTTAGCATGTAACACCTGAACGTTTTTGTGAGTGAGCTGAGGTTTAGCCACTTTGAACTTCTGGCATGCAATTAGTCATTTCAATTGGTCATTTGACTGTTTGTGGGACACCACTGTGCGCAACTGGCTGCCACGTTTCGCCCACTAATATACAGTCAATTCACTTTACAGTATATTCTGTGAAGCGCTTTGAGACATCGATATGATGTGAAAAGCGCTCTATCAAATGCAAGGATTATTATTTTGATGTACACATCAAAATCTACTGCACTCAGCCAGTTTTTCACAGTTGACAGCAGCAATGTCAATATCGACAGTTTCGAATTTGTAGGAGGACAACATATGAGCTGGGCAGTACAATACAGAACGGGTGCAAATTCAACATTGTCCTAAATGTTGCGGGCTAACATTTACACTACATATTTGTGTGAGAAAAAAATTGCTGCTGAAACTAAGACAACAAAAATCTCTGCAGGATACTTCTAATTAATCTGCTCTAATATAAAGTCCACAAAATGTGTTCATTACAAAGACCTTAAACTGATTGTCTACATGTGGGTATGGAAATTAACTGTGTATACAACTTTATAGATTATAGTACCTTATAAAACTAAATGGGTAGAGAAAATGGTTTTTGACACATCATTAAGTTTGACACATTTACTACTGTGTACTTAGCAAAGTCAGTTCAACATCACTTCAGTTTTAACATTCAAAAATAACTGACAGTAACAACTCTAACAATTTAAACAAACTTAGGCAGAGGATCAGCAATTTGAGCATAAACCCAGCATTTCTCTAAATTCAATTTACTAAATGGGCTGACGGATGTTCTAGGGTTCTGTAACAACTTAATTCAGAACTATCTTAATATTTATGTAATTGCATTTTTTTTGTCTATGTGAATAAAAGGCAAATTATTTATATGTGTATTCTTTGGCTAGCACCCATCTATGATGCTACAAAACAACAACAACTTGCATTTACATAGCGCTCTTCACATGGGGTAGGGTCCCAGAGCGCTTCTACAGTGAGAGGATGCAGAGTGAGGTTACTAATCGGCAATGCTGATGCAGAGAGATGTTGAGCAGAGGTCAGCTACCACTCTGCAAGGAAGAGTTGAAATTGGATGAAGAGCTTTCCAACTGTCCCTCTCAGGAACATTTCTTATTGGTAGCTGAACGGAATGGCACCTGGCTATAAACAAACACAGAACCTAATTTTGTTTATGTTGATTCTTTGAAAATGCTTGTTTTATTGGTTAATATAACGTTCTTCAGCCACAGTCTCCGAGGAGACTCACTTTATAATCTCTGTTGCAGAACACTGAACCAAATAATTGTTTATGAATCTTTATGGAATACAGGACACGTAAAAAGGCATTACGGATGTGGTTGGCTTCCATGTCATATTCTGAAAACAATTCAGGGGCACTTCATTTTAAAACTGATTGTCTTGTCAATATACTGTACATTCAAAATAAAGCCAAGTTCATCTGCTCTATCCCAAGCTGATCTGGCAGAACAACACATCAATTTTACTTTCTGCAAGAGCAATATTTTTAGGTGATGCAGTTCTCATTTCGTCTTGGCTTTAGATCAACACACACTTGTTCTTTAACCTTATCCTTCTGAGCTGCCAGGAACAGTTCTATTTTTCCTTAACTTTGATGGCATAGTGGAGGTTAGAAATTCTTTGATGTACAAATTCAAACCCTCATTCTACCATTGCCATGGGCAGAACGCTAATACTTTAACACCCTTTTTTTGTATCGTGCCAGGCATCCTCTAATATTCACTCCTACATTAAACAAATATTATACAGTGGAAACTGGTTAACCCAGATACATTGGGGACTGCTGTTTTGTCTGGCTTAAGAAGCATCCAAGGTCAGCCAAGATACCATTCCCAATCCAGCAGAGGAGGGCCAGCAACGGCATACAACAATATACAGTAAAAGCATGTTTATCCATGACCCGATCAACCGTAACTTCTGTATAACCTGCACCTCAAAAAAAAGTCTGCATTCGATTAACCGGAAAAATGCATAATTTCTTTGAAATTATTATTTTTTTGGGGGGTGTTTTCGGCCGAATATCCGGTTCGCACTTTAACCGGCATTAGCCAGGTCCCGAGGGTGCTAGATAAATGGGCTTTTACTGTATAATACTATTTCACTTGAAGCAACTTCACAGGACACCAAAGATTCTAATCAGGAGATAAAGTTAAAATCCTGTATTCTCACAGAATTCAGTAAAATACATTTAGCTTTGTTTGGCTGCGAGCAAAGGAGTGCTTTCTCCCTGTCGTTGCTGTTCCTATGAGATAGAAATTAGACCAATTAGTGACAGCTAATTGATTGGTGATTGACAGCCTGCAGCTTCTAGCAACCTTTAACAATGTGGCCCACACCAACTGTATATTAAGACACTGGGATATCCAGCCATTCACAAATGGCTCAGGTGGAAATAATTTGTCTGTAAAATATTCTGCCCTCAGGAGCAGTCTAAGCCTTTGCAAAGTATTATGGATGAGACAACTGAATGGCAAAGGTCTACTTTCCATTATACTATGGCCGCTGCTTACTGTATGACTAATATAGTTAATTTTCTGCATGCATCTGCAATGGGTTAGCATGGGCTTGGGAGTACTGAGACATAACTTGGAAGAAATTGCTATTTATGTCACAGGCATGACATCGTGATTTGCTGCATGGTTTATAAAAATGAAAAAAGAGTTTTGGGATCAAATAACGTGGCCCACACAAACTAAATATTCAGACACTGGGACAAAAAAATTGCACCCTGAAATTCTGTGAAAAAGAAGGCTGTCTTACAATATAAGAACTAATAAGGGTGTATTGGCTTAAAAAGACCATTTGGCTGGTCCCAAAGTAAAGGACAAAGTAAATATATATTTTTTAAAATCATGCATTACTCTTTCTCAAATACTCTTCAATTAAATTATTTGCCAAACAGTTATCTAATTCCCTCTTGGATTTGCTGACAAAATGCCCTCACACTACCTCAGCATAGCGCCACAGGTGAAGTTGTTAATACCAGGTAAATTTAAGCTTTCTTAAACATGGCTTCCAGCATACGGTACTACATCACAGCAACTTATAGACCTTATGGAGCTCAGGGGCTTAATTTCCTGCTTGTTAACACAATAATTGCACCATTTGATCTGTCTCTAAAATTACCATACAAGGAGCTGCATAACATAATAATAGCTTAGCAATAACCTTGCACAAATGAGAAACTAACAAAAGTGGGTCAAATATCCCACAGAGTCTTCCTCTTCTGAAGCTAAAATATTTTACAGTACAAATTCTGATGACGGTGATTGATACAGAAAGATCTACGACAAAGCTATCACAGTAGTGTAGGCCATTACTGCTTTAATATATTGAAGTCACTTTATTTATTATGCTCTACCATCTGTGGGGGAAACACTTGAGAATATTACGCAAGCTGCCATCAGTATTCATCGCAGATACTGTGGTCACCGCAGATTTAGAAACAACCCAGCTTCTTAAATTGAGTTAAATTATTTTAGGAACTAACTTAAGTTAATGAATGCATCCAGTGAATATAAATGATTTTGATTGTCAGAAGCAGTTTGAGACAGCTCCATATATGAGTGTATTAAAGAAGGTTAACAATAAAAATGAAATAAAATTTGCTGACTTGATTGAAAAGCACCTGACACTAAAAAGCAGAAGGTGCTGATAAATGGAAAATGATCTTCCTACCGGAAGTCTGTTCTGGAGCTTCCACTATTCACATTGGGATACAAGGTACACTACATGTGAATGGAAAGAGAAAAAGCTTGAATAGTAGGGGTACACAGATTAATGAATATTCAGCTTGATTATCTTTAAGATCAGGGAATATTGACGGTGGGGAATCTTCTCACTCAACTTCTTTTTACTCTACAAGGTGGTCCAAGCTGAACAAGCAGCTGAAGGCATTCCAGATAGACTTCATATCTGTCAAACTGCATTTTTCTGCGAGTAAAATTCTTGCCAACTTGCATCTAATACATCCTGGAATTAGGTAAGCAGGTTCCTTCAGGGAGCAAGTGTGCTCGCCATTCCAATCTAAGGGAAATTTGTAATACATGAATGGGACTTTTAATCTGATTTGGATACTCAAAAATAGCAATCGATTTCCATGTATGTCAAACACCAGAATGACCAAAAGAAAGCTTCATCTGGATATCAAGTTGGTAAGTTCACAACAGGTCAGGTTTTGTGTGCTTTGGGTAAGGTATGGCCTTCAAATGGAAATTTGTTTCATGCTCATCGAATCATGGGATCCTTTAGCACAGAAGGAGGCCAAGTGGCCCATCATGGCTGTGCTGGCTGTATGAAAGAACTATCCAAATAGTCCCACTTTTCCACTCTTTCCCCACAGCTTTGCAAATGTTTTCTTTTCAAGCATATATCCAATTCCCTTTTTAAAATGTTTTTATGTTCTTCATAATAATGACTTACCAAGTCAGGAGACAGACCCATTCCTCTCAACTGCCTTACACTCTTTTGAGTTGGTTTTGTTTTCTGTTCTCCAGTCGATTTGGGCTTTGATAGTGTTAAAGAACAAAGAGATTAGTTTCCCGCACATTTAATGTGTATGTGTTCAGGTATAAATGAACACAAGCTATTCAAGCCAGTTCAGTCAAGCATCCAACAACAACAAACAACAGCAACACGTCAGGAGGACATCCCAAGGTGCTGGACAGTTACTGCTTCAGACCCGAGCTGAGGACGAAGGGGGTAGGGAAGTGGGGGGATTAGGAGTTGCCGATGGGTCAATCGAAGAGGAAAGTCTTAAGGCAAGATTTGAAGGAGGCCTGGGAGGGGGCGATGGGGAGGGACTGCCGGATGGCATTCCAGAGGTTGGGGGCAGAGTGATTGAAGGTTCACCCACCAATGGTGAGTCAGGGGACATGGATCAGGCCAGAGCCTGCTAAGAGGAGGGTGTGGGTAAGGGGAGGGGGTGGGTAAGGGGATAGGAGGTCATGGATGTAGGGTGGGGTGAGGTTGTGGAGGGCTTTAAATGTGAGGACCAGAGTCTTGAATTGGATCCTCTGAATGATGGGAGCCAATGGAGTTGGGCAAGGATGGGGGAGATGGGGTCACAGAGTTTGGAACGGTAAAGGACACAAGCCGCAGAATTCTGGATTTTGCATCCAGCAAAAATTAGAGCTGTGACACATTGCAAGATAATTTTAATTCTTTCCATTCAGCTAAACACAGATAGGTTCATTGTCCCTGAAATTATACTGCACATTCTTTGCTGTTCACTAAAGAGAAACAGCCCCCCTAGCTTCAATATTGATTTCAATAATTTCAGGTCATTACAGCTCACTTTCCCCTCCTTTGTGACCATCTTGACTGCCTGTTCTTTTACAATTTCACCCCCACTTTGTTATTAACACTTTTTCTTTCCAGTTTTGTTGCAATCTCCCCCTTCTGTTTTGCAACATTAACACCTCTTTAACCCATCATCTCCTGTCCTCTACCCCATTTTCTCCTTTGTCTTCTTTGCCCTGCCTCTCCCTTTCTGTTAGTCCTTAAAAGCCTCTCCCTCCCAACATGCCCCAGTTTTGACGAAGGTTCATGGACCCGATGTGTTGACCCTCTTTCCTTTCTTCATAGATGCTGTCTGATCTGCTGAGTGTTCCCAGCGATTTCTGTTTTTGTTTCAGTTTGATGTTACCTAATTGAAATTCAATGCAGTTCCACCCCTTGTTGGGCGATTTGTGTGTTGCAAAATATAAATTGGTCCACACTACAGAAAATGACTTTCAATAAGTAAGAACATAACTTATACTTTTACTAAGAAGATATGTCGTCTTCCAATTATACTTAAATTGAATAGTCAATAATCAGTCAGATCTCTCTACACTCTAAGCTTTGGTATTGATTTGTTGAATACCAAATTTATGCAGTGTTATTGCACATTCAGATGACAAACCATTTTAATTTTGGTAGTGATCCTGCCAAGCATTCTGTATGAACAGGGAATAAGAGTGCAAACCATGATGGAATCTCAAACTTCACAGCAAATGGAGGAGAAAGTACCAACAACAACAAATTGTCTTCATACCTGAGGGGTGAGATAGTGACAGAGTCGGGCAATATTGGGGAGGTGAGAGAAGGCAGAGCGGATTATGCCAATAGAAGTAATATTGATGAGTATAGTTATTATTTCAGCTCCTTATTTACCAGGTACAGCATGCCGTGGTACGCTTGCAAGGCAGAATCACTTAAGTTCTAGCATAAATTGGAAAATAAATACGCAGAGGCCAACCATCCAATAGATGGTAAAATAGTTTCTTCTAGGTCTAAGGCTAACATATATTGGAAGGCAAAACAGCTAGATCTTTATTCTGCATGGAACACAAGGTAGGTTGGTTCAAACTGCAAGTCAGCACTTCAAGCTCTTGGTTTAGGCTGATACTTCAGTGCGATTATTGTGATGGGAAAGGGCAGGAAAGTTGGAGACGCTGATTTTTAGATAAAATATTAACCAGAGCCACTGTCTGCCTCTCCACATGGGCATTAGAGATCCCATGGCATGGAAAAGAGGTTGTTTCTCCCCCATGACCTAGCCAAAAATCCCACCAGAAACAAAGTTGGTCATTCACTTCCTGGACTACTTGCTCGGAAGAAAGCAACCAATTTAAATATGGAAGAGTAATTAAGGAGAGTCTGTTAATTTTCACTGCACGTACTGGTGATCAAATTAAAACAATGGTAGATTAGATTGCGCTTATCCGAAACACCGTTGTGAGAAGAATCGATGAGATGTCTCGTCATGTGTCAAAGCATATTATATTTTTTATCTCTGTTAATAAGTACTTTTCATTAGTACGGGATGAAAGTTGTGATGCTACTGACAAGGCGCAGCTCAGGGTCTTTGTTAGGTGTATCAATGAAAATTTGGATATAATTGAGGAACCTTAACTTACATCAGCTTGTTTCAACCATGAAAGCATATATTTGAAGAACTAAAAAAAGTATTGAAGACAATAAGCTTGACTGTCCTAATTAGAGAGCATTTATTCAGGGGGGGGGGGGGGGGGGGGGCACCTACTATGACTTGAAAGTGGAATGGGTGTGTTTTGATGGAAAAGTTTTATAAAAAATAATTTAAAAAAACATAAAAAACATTTTATTATTCATCAGGAGGCTCTTTGAGCCAAAGACTTGTACTTCTCTTAAACACTGGATCCTGTAGTGCATTGCATAAACAAAATATATGTGTATCCCCGGGAATTTAGTAATTTGTTTGATGAAGATGCAAATGAGGAAGAGGAGTTACTCCTTCATTGCAATATTTGTTGGCTATCAAAGAAGGCTCCTGAAGGATTTGGGAATTTAAAAGAAAAAGTGCCTACGTGTTTGGAGAAGAAGGGAGAACCTCTTGAAGATTGCAAGCTGCTACAAGTCAAAGACTGACTTGGTGATCTTGCTTTCCTTACAGACATCACAGGTCATCTTAATAAACTCAATGCACGCTTGCAAGGAAAGGATTTCCTATTTTCAACTCTGTTTAATTTACCTTCAGCTTTCAAACTCCTGTAGCTCAGTGGTTACAGCACTCGTCTCACAAGCGAGACACCTGGGTCATTTGTTTGATATTTTATTGTCTATTTCTTAATAAAGGCATCTTTCTTTTCCAGTAATATTTTACTTTTCAATTTTATTTTATTTATTCTTTTTTTAGTGGCAAGGCGATGCCTTGCACATGTGGCACATCTCAGTAAAAGGTTAGTCATCACCGCTCTAAAGATTAAAATCATTGACTGACTGCCTTAACAACGGTTTGTGGCAGAAAATTCCACATTCCAGACCTCAGTGAATTTTTTTAACCACCACTTTTTGAATTTTTAAAATAATTATTTAAAATTTATGGCCTTCTCATGGTTGAATTACTGATCAGTGGAAACAATTAATGACAAATTAATATCAACTCTTCTCCCCTACACCAACTTCTGGGGACATGCAATCCAGAAGCACTCTATTAGTCCTTCACTGGAGTATCAGCCTGAGCTGTGAAGTTAAGTTCTGATAATGGACCTTGAATCAGCAGACTTCTAAACCAAAGGAGGAAATGCAACCGACTGATCCAAGGTGACATTTTATATGGTCTACAAAGTGAGTAGATTTTATTGACTCTTCTCTACATTATATTATGTTCTTAACATATATATTGAAATAAATGGGCCATTGCTATAACAGGAAAGATATTCTCTGGACTTCTCCAAAATAGGGATGACACTGTAATGCAATCGTAGTGAAAAATAAGGTGTGGCATTTCTTAGCAATACATACCTGAGGTACAAGGCTTACATGGATGTTGCAGAAATTCTCTCTTTTTGCTTTGAACTGGAATTGTCTGAATGCTTCCACAAATGGCATGCTTTCTATATCTCCAATGGTCCCTCCTAACTGTCAAGAAGAGAAAACAGAAGGATTTACAAAATGGCAAGATCCCACTCTAATTTTAGCTATTGCCTTTGAGAAATAAAAGAGAGTGCAGCGGTCAGTGCCCTCTGAGACAATGCTCAAGATCAGTCATCCTTGAAAGAACTAACCAACCAACACAATAAACGTTAACTTCAAAACATGTTACAGTAAAAGCTTGTTTATCCATCACCCAACCAACCGGAACGCTCAACCAACCAGTATCTCCCAATACAATTCACCATTCCAGCAAACGGATCTCATACCGGAGCCATCCTGGACACTCGCGAGTATGCTCACTTTGCGCATTAAACTTAACTTACACTTACCGAATGCTGGAATTTTTATTTTACTGATCATTTTACCGAGGGTGCTGGAATGCTTTATTGGTAAGTATCCATACAATATTCTGTTATTATTTAGTCTATTATTAATATGGTATGTTTTAAAATAAGTTAATTTTTTGTGTAGGATTTTCAGCAACTTGCCGTTCAAATATCCGGCATATTTGATTAAACGGCACCGGTCAGGTCCCAAGGGTGCCGGATAACCAAGCTTTTACTGTATTTGGAAGAAGTTCTGTTTTTACCAGTTTGGATCAACAGAGACCTTTCATTGCAGTTGTTGGTTCCAAGCTCAGGTTGGTTTCAACACAATAGTTCCTTTTCAGCTATTTGCAAAGTCCAAGATCTAGCATTGAATGGATTTGTGGTAAAAAGCAGAAGTGGTTGCAGGGAGGAAGGGCTCCAGGCTACACTGACCTGTCGCTTAACCCCGAGGAGATGAAGCATTCCTCAACATCATATTTAAAAAGACCCTTTTGAACCATATCCTAATGTCTTGAGGAATTATGCACATTGATGCATCAGAATGTTTCTTTTAAAATTTGCTGAAGAACTTCCACTGGTTCAGAGAAGAGTTAAAAAGAGATAAATACTCATTGGACATTTTTAAAGTGGATATAGCACTTCTCTAAAAGAAACAATGCTGGAAGATTAACCACTCTTCAAGCTTTTCTAATGTTGGCAAAAAAAACTACTGTTACAGTGTAGATGTTTTAATTTCTGTTTAATATCAGTAAGAAACTCTCACAAACCTGTTTGTAATATAATTCTGATATATAATAATAATAATCCTTGCATTTGATATAGCACTTTCCACATTTTATCAACGTCCCAAAGCGCTTCACAGAATATACTGTAAAGTGAATTCACTGTATATATTTGTGGGCGAATCGCGGCAGCCAATTGTGCACAGCAGTGTCCCACAAACAGTCGTGGATTGAAATAACCAATTTTATTATTGTGTTTTTTTTGGAGGGATTATTATTAGGCGTGTGGAGTAAGGAAACTTGCCCAAGGTTTCGCCCTGACCTGCCTGGATTCGAACACAGGTCTCCCCAGCTTGGTCTCCCCAGCTTGCAAGACAAGTGCTCTAAACACTGAGCCACAGGAGCTCCCATATGTATTCTATGTATTCCAAACCTTGATTTTCCTCAATTCACTACACATTTGTGGCATACATTTGACACCATTGTTGTGTTCCACCACCTTGCCCCCTCCATTCTATCCTCCAAAATCTGCTGTAAGACCTATCTTTATGATCTTCGGTCACCTTCCTCCTCTTCCTCTCAGCTCCCACCTCCCACAGTTAACCCATCCCCAGCTCAGGCTTCCAGTCAACTATATAAAGCACTTTGGCACATCCTCCCAACATGAAAGGTGCTATATAAACATAGATTGAGTTTTAAGTACAATAGTTACAATTTGGAAAAGACTCGAAGGACAGGACCAATGTTGATATTGTGGACTCTTGAAGAAAAAACATAATTTAGGAAACGATTAGGTTATATAGTATAAAAACTCAGGATTACGTGTGATCAAATTACAGATTTGGATGAAGCATTGCAGCTGTAGTTTGATCAGGGTCCATGTGTAATCCACTGAACCTGTTACATTAACAACAAACAACAACAAAATTACATTTGTAAAGCACCTTTCACATCAGTGCCTTTCATTAAGAGAAAGAAAAACAAAGATCAGCATCAATATTATCAATGGGCTAGCTAGCTCACTCCAATTGGCTCTTTACAGATTGTGTAAAAAATTATTTTTCCAAACGTACTTATCAGCTTTTCAAGAAGCTAAATGTTATATATCTCTAGTAGCACTCTGAAACTTCCTCCCAACAGTGATAGGTGCTACATAAATGTAAATTGTATTGTATGACCACTGAAGACCCATGGGGAAAATCATGTAGGTATCAAATCAGTGCCTACACACATTATCCATTCCACAAATTATGTTCCATTAGTTTTTACAGGAATAAAACTATAATGTTCCATTAATTATTTATAAAACCTCATTATCCAGTGCCTCTTTAAAGAAGTTCATTTGCACAATATTAATTACTTTCAGCAGAATTCAGCTCCACAGATTACAACTTTGGGAAATAATTTCTTCTGATCTTGCTTGAGGCCTACTAATTTGTACTTAGTCTTTCAGTATACTTAGAGTTACAACAAAACGTGGGAAGCATGCAAAGTATCTTATCTTAAACAGAAACCTTAGGCAAGTTTCCTTACTCCACATACCTGTTCACCTAAGTAAGTAAGCAAGCAAACAAGCAACCAAGCAAGTAAGTAAGTAAGTAGGAACTTGGTTGTTAGTCAATTAGCAAATCTCTTTCTAAGGGTAATAATCCCTTAAAAAAAGAAACAAGTTGGGTCACTCAATCCATTAATATTTGTGGACTGTGCACAATTAGCTGCCATGTTTTGTATATTCAGTATATTCTGGGAAGCTCTTTGAGACATCTTAATGACATGATAATAATAATCTTTGCATTTGATGTAGTGCTTTTCACATCTTCTAGACGTCTCAAAGCAGTTCACATAATACAATATACTCTAAAGTGAATTGACCGTATACTTATGGGCGAACGTCGCAGCTAATTGCACACAGCAGTGTCCCACAAACAGTCGTGAATTGAAATGACTGATTTTTTTTTGAGGAATTATTATTAGGCGTGTGGAGTAAGAAAACTTGCCCAAGGTTTCACCCTGCCTGGAATGAAACACAGATCTCACTCTTGTAAGTGCTCTAACCGCTGAGTTTGCAGGACTCCATGATAAGGCGCTATATCAAATGCAAAGATGATTATTATTATGAATTTATACAGTATTCGGATTTACAACAACAACAAATTACACTTGTATAGCGTCTTTCACGTCAGGAGGACGTCCCAAGGCGCTACAACTCTTTAACTGTTCTATACTTCCCATATTCATACCATTTGTCAATCTAATATTTCCTTTGAAACAGCAATTACCTGTCGTATAATTTCTTTCTGTCTTTTGACTTCTGCCAAATTATTCCCCTTTGCACTTCTTTCTATCAGTCTGATATTTCCCATGTTCCTACTATCTCTTGTGAGTTTATTATTTGTTCTGTAATTGTGTCTGTCTGACTTTCAACTTTCTCCTTTGTGTTGTTTTTCTGCATTTCTTTCAGGATGCAACAACATCCTTCTCCCAAGTGTGACTGTCTCATTTTCTTGTGGTTGTCTCAATCTTATTGCTGCTGAAGCTGAAAGATTAATGTGATAAAAGCAGAACATCACCGTATTCTTTGTCCATTAGTATTTGTTTTCGCTTCACCCAAAGGATTCTTGCACCAAACCATTCATGATATAGACCCAGGTATATTGTCTTTTGTATCAGGAGAACGATCCAAAGCACTTCACAGAATTTACTGTAAAGTGAAGTAACTGTGTTTTGTGGGCAAATGTTGCAACCAATTTATGTACAGAAATATTCCACAAAGAGCCATCGAGTGAATAACCAATTTTATTTGGGGAATGTTGACCAGGACACCAGGAGAAACTCCATTCTCTTTTTAAATAGTGCCATGTGATCTTTAACATCCACCTGAACATCCAGACAGGACCTTAATGTCTCATCCACAGGATGACAACTTCAACAAAGAAGCACACCCCCAGCATTGCAGTGCTATCTTGGACAATATGAATTCTAAGTTACAAATAGTGGTGAATTGAAGCACAAGAGGAATATTTTAAGTTGAACAACGAATAAACAAGCTGGGGCTCTTCAGTCTTGAGAGAAGATAACTCAGAAGGGACTTTACAGAGGTGCATACAATTTTAATGGGATTGAAAAGGTAAACCTAGATCAACACATTAGGATATATCAAGACAGTAGAACAACAAGATGGGTTCAGAGTTGTAAAGGGCAATTTCAGGACAGACACCAGCAACTTTTTCTTTAACTAGAGAGTATTCAATGAGTAAAACAGGTTGCCAGGGAAGGTAGTAAAAGCTAGGTTAGTAGATAAAAATGTTTTAAAACATTTTGATGCCGCAATAGGAGATGGTTGGGTGGGTGTTCTGGAGGGATGAGGTCGGATTTTAAAACAGATAAAGGACAAGTGGAAGGAAAGTTTCAAACTGACTCAGATAGGGGTTGAAAAATACGAACACCAAAAATAAAATTACATTTTTAAAGCGCCTCTCACGTTAGTAGGACATCCCAAGGTACTAAGGAAAATGAGAAGAATTATTTTAACAATCCTTTAACAAGCGCTTTCAAAGATAATCTTCATATATGTATTACTCATTAGCTTAATGGCTCAGAAATGGCTCACTTCATGTCATAGAAATTGTGGTTTATAATGAACTGGGATAACATTGAAGAGTTTACAAAAACAATTAAACTAATTGAATAAATAAATGTAATGGGGACATCCAGTGGACAAATGTAATTTCTCACGAATCAATGAAGTCCAGTGGTAATATAGAGTAGGGACTGGCAATACATCGATATATCGGTTGTATCCGATATAATTTTTATATTGATAAGCTGATATAAACATTTTAAAAATATCAATATATCGGAAAAAATCGATATATAGAAAAAATCGGAATGCGCGCGCACTGAACTACACGACACAGAATGCTCATCTCTATAGACAAGTGCGGGGTGAGAGAGAGACGGCGGGGGGTGGTGGTGGGGAGTGAGAGAGAGACGGTGGGGGGGGGTGTGCGGGGTGAGAGAGAGATGGCGGGGGGGGGGGGGGTGTGGGGGGTGAGAGAGAGACGGCGGGGGGGTGTGGGGAGTGAGAGAGAGACGGCGGGGGCATGTGGGGGATGAGAGAGACGGCGGGGGGAATGTGGGGGGTGAAAGAGAGACGGCGGGGGGGGTGGGGGGTGAAAGAGAGACGGCGGGGGGGGTGGGGGGTGAGAAAGAGACAGCGGGGTGGGTGTGGGGGCTGAGAGAGAGATGGGGGGGGGCGGGTGTGGGGGAGAGAGAGAGACGGTGGGGGCGGGTGTGGGGGAGAGAGAGAGACGGCGGGGGCGGGTGTGGGGGAGAGAGAGAGACGGCGGGGGCGGGTGTGGGGGAGAGAGAGAGACGGCGGGGTGAGGGGGGGAGAGACGGGGGTGAGAGACAGGGGGATGTGATAATATACAGATAGATAGAGATGGGGGGGGTGTGAGAGAAGAGAGAGACACAGAGAGAAAAACACAGAGATGGACAGAGTGAGTGTGAGAGACACAGAGAGAGAGAGATATTTACCTCCTGAGGAGATAGGCCCCGAATGCGCGCGCACCTCTGAATGCAGTAGGAAAAACCCGAAAATATCGATATCTCGGTATATCTCGATATGAGCCCATCGATATATCTAAATTGGAAAATTTCCATATCGACGGACCCTAATATACAGTAAAAGCCCGTTTATCCAGCACCCGATCAACCGTAACTTTTGTATAACCGGCATCACAAAAAAAAGGTCCGCATTCAATTTATCCGGAAAAATGCATTGAAAAACAAACTTTTTTTTTGCGTTTTCGGCCGAATATCCGGCAGGCGCTTTAATCGGCATTGGCCAGGTCCCAAGGGTGCCGGATAAACGGGCTTTTACTGTATTATAATTTCATGAAGTGCTACATCCACAGTAATTTTAAAAAAATTGGTAATCTATTTACTGAACTTCCATTGGATACAGTGACTGCAAAATTGAACAGCAAGCATCCTAACATGTCTGTCTCCATATGTTCAGTTTTTGTCTAACTCTGGGTGTACTCACACTATAACATTATTTTTGGAAATGCTGATATGTAATTGGATATGTGTGAATGCTTACTATCTTTCATGTACTGTACCTTGTTTATATAAAACGTTCAAATTTGAGTGCAGTATACCCCTTTGTATAACGTGCCTTAACCACTCTTTTAAGTTTCAGAATGTCAATACTAAAACCTCATAATTGATTTCCCCCAGCAAAATAGCATAGATTAGCATATATTTATTTTATACACACATATATATATATATACACACATTACATAAGTAAAGCAACTTAAAACAAGTGTGGCATTACTTCCAAGACTGATTCAATTCAAACATCTGTCGACTTTTGAATATCAGAGAGTACGTGACACTATCGTTACAGATGATGAGAACAATCAATCAATCAATCAATCAAATCAATCAAAACTTAGATTTATATAGCGCTTTTCACGTCAAGAGGACGTCCCAAAGCGCTGTACAGTTAGGTAAGGACAAGAGCAGGGGGGGAGGGGTCGGGGCAGAATGAAGAAGAGTAGGAAAATTGACTGTATATTTGTGGGCGAAACGCGGCAGCCAAATTGCGCACAGCAGTGAACCACAAACAGTCATTAGGGGAAAAAGGGGGTAAAGATGGCAAGGGGAGGAGTCAGGGTATGGGGAAAGAGAACAAGTCAAGAATATACCACAGGAAATAATCCAGGAAATTTTCTTTTTGGAGTTTGAGTATTAATATATAGAACCAAACAAACTCAATATACAGTAGTATATTAATAGCTATTAATAGTCATTAATAGCTCTGTATCACTGACAGAGCTATTAATGAAAACAACATTAAAAAACCCAGCAACACTGAGAATTCTCCTAATGGCAAACCAAAGATTCTGATGATGAAATTTCTTAAGTAACAGGACAAGAGATTTTTTCATGAATCCAGAGATTGATTCGGCACATGATGAAGCGAACCATGCATGCCCAAATGTGTAGTATTCCATAAAAATATTAATCCTTGCATTTGATGTATCATGCATTGAGATGCTGCAAAGAACTTAATATGATACCCTGTAAAGTTTAGCGATTGTATATTTAGCGGACAAAGCAATATTCCACAAACTCCATCTATGGAGTGAGTGATCAATTTATTTGGGGGATTGTTGGACAGCATGACAGCAAGATAACTCGAACCCCCCCCCCCCCCCCCACCACCAGATTTTCTTTTCAAATACTGCCATGGGAGCTTTAAAGTCCACCTAAAGAGGAAGGTGGTGGATCAATTTAACCAATTTAATCTGAAGGATTGAATCTATAACAAACCAGCACACACCCAACACTGCATTGGAGTGTCAGCATAGTTTTCTTACTCAACTGCAAGAGTACTACCAACTGAACCAGCTGAGACCAGAAGTATGGGAGCTCTAATATTAATATATGGAGCCAAGCAAGCGTAATACAGTATAGTGCATCACTGACAGCAGTAGAAATAGCAGCACTGAGAATTCTTTAATGCCCAACGGCCAGGTACAAGAGACAGGTATAGTTTTCAAAGTCATCATACAAGAGTTCAGGCAAACAGGAATGACTGAAACTTTGTATCCAGGTAATTTTTTTCATACAAAGTATTAGCCATTAAAATCGTTTTTTGCATATAGATCCAATGGCCAGCGGGTGTCTTC
The DNA here is from genome assembly GCA_035084275.1 of Hydrolagus colliei. Lineage (NCBI taxonomy): Eukaryota > Metazoa > Chordata > Chondrichthyes > Chimaeriformes > Chimaeridae > Hydrolagus > Hydrolagus colliei. Next base: position 66,870,140 of record CM068745.1, read on the forward strand.
TGCTTCTTGGGATCACAGGACTTCTGGTTTCAATCGTTAAAAATGCACAACTTCAATAATGCTGCAGAAATACATGTCAAGAGACTGAAATTCAAATGTGTTGCCAAAGATTGAGGAATTCCTTTTCAACAATTGAATCTCTGGGGCTTTGATTAAAATGGGGAAATTCAAAAGTGGCACTGAATCATTTATTATTCCTCAATAGAAAAGTCACAGTGACAAGATAAAAGTAAACCTTTGGAAGGAAAGTTCAAAAGAACTGAAAAAGTTACCCACGAATAGAGGCTCTGCGGGTATGAAGTATGAAGTGATCTGATGCAAACAATGGTGGCTCTTGAATCATACTGTACTCCTCTTACAGTGCAGTTTGAGCAGCTCAATATGTGATGTCAAAGAGTACTGCATCCAAACCAAAGTTCTCTACATCTCCCAAAGGAAAATCTTGTCTTCAAAATGAGAGAATAGTGCCAACAGCGCAATGCACAGAAACAGAATGTCATTGCGTAAGTAGTCAATGCTACTGAATGATTACAGATACTTTTAACATTTTATTTCATATTCACTGTTACCAAAATAACAGTAACAGAGGCCAGGAAATGCCCCCTGGGTTTCAGGCAGTTTTCGTTCCTGGCTTTGTGAGATGATTGACCTCCTCAGGTGCAAAATCAAGAGGATCCGCTCAGCTGTCCGTGTAAATTGTATTGCAAATTGTACTGTAAAACAGCATGCTAAAGTCTTTGTGAAACACATTTGATCCCTTTGCACAAACAGCACCATATTCACTCAGTGTGATGCACATTTCTTTTGGAAATCAGAAAATACCAGGTGGGAAGAGAGTGACTGATCTGACTTCTAAAAGGGAATGGGTCACCTCACCCGAAGGAATTCACTCTAAACATTCTCGAATTATGAGTTATCAGCAACATTACAGTCAAACCCAAAGCTCGTCTTCCCTCACGTATTTAGCAATCGGAAATTGGAACATTCCTCCCCATTGTTGGGGGAGAGGGGAGAGGGGGCGGGGAGCTCAAGCCAATTCCAATGCCTTCTCTGTTTACTATTAATTAATAATCTATGCTGGAAAATTATTTTTTTAAGGATAGTAGACCATCTTTTTCAATAAAATGAAGTTACTGATTATTTCATAAATTCACAAGAGAAATTCAGATTTGATCTCATCATTCCAATTAGAGTCCGGCGATATATCGATAAAACCCGATATAATTTTCATATCGATATGCCGATATAGACATTTAAAAAATATCGATATATCGAAAAACGATATATCGAGGTAAAAAATCGGGATGCAAGCATACTGAACTACAAGACCCAGAATGCTCATCTCTATACACAATGCACAGACCGAGGTGCAAAGCCGCCATATTGTATTCACAGTCCTCGAATACAATATACAGGTATGCAAGGGCTGGGGGGTGAGAGAGACGGCTGGGGGTGGGGGGGTGAGGGGGAGAGAGACTGCTGGGGGGGGGTGAGGGGGAGAGAGACGGCTGGGGGGAGGGGGAGAGAGACGGCTGGGGGGAGGGGGAGAGAGACGGCTGGGGGGAGAGTGGGAGAGATACGGCTGGGGGGAGGGGGAGAGATACGGCTGGGGGGAGGGGGAGATAGACGGCTGGGGGGAGGGGGAGATAGACGGCTGGGGGGAGGGGGAGATAGACGGCTGGGGGGAGGGGGAGAGAGACGGCTGGGGGGAGGGGGAGAGAGACGGCTGGGGGGAGGGGGAGAGAGACGGCTGGGGGGAGGGGGAGAGAGACGGCTGGGGGGAGGGGGAGAGAGACGGCTGGGGGGAGGGGGAGAGAGACGGCTGGGGTGGGGAGAGAGACGGCTGGGGTGGGGAGAGAGACGGCTGGGGGGGAGAGAGACGGCTGGGGGGGAGAGAGACGGCTGGGGGGGAGAGATACGGCTGGGGGGGAGAGAGACGGCTGGGGGGGAGAGAGACGGCTGGGGGGGAGAGAGACGGCTGGGGGGGAGAGAGACGGCTGGGGGGGAGAGAGACGGCTGGGGGGGGGAGAGAGACGGCTGGGGGGGAGAGAGTCGGCTGGGGGGGAGAGAGTCGGCTGGGGGGGAGAGAGACGGCTGGGGGGGAGAGAGACGGCTGGGGGGGAGAGAGACGGCTGGGGGGAGGGGGAGAGAGACGGCTGGGGGGAGGGGGAGAGAGACGGCTGGGGGGGGGAGAGGGAGAGAGAGACAGCTGGGGGGAGGGGGAGAGAGACGGCGGGGGGGGGGGGGGAGGGAGAAAGAGACAGCTGGGGGGGTGGTGGGGGAGAGAGACGACGGGGGTGGGGGGTGCGAGAGAGAGACGGCTGGGGGGGGAGGAGAGGGGGAGAGAGACGGCTGGGGGGAGGGGGAGAGCGACGGCTGGGGGGAGGGGGAGAGAGATGGCTGGGGGGGGGGGAGAGAGACGGCTGGGGGGGGGGGAGAAGGGGAGAGAGACGGCTGGGGGGGGAGGAGAGGGGGAGAGAGACAGCTGGGGGGAGGGGGAGAGAGACGGCTGGGGTGGGGAGAGAGACGGCTGGGGGGAGGGGGAGAGAGACGGCTGGGGGGAGGGGGAGAGAGACGGCTGGGGGGAGGGGGAGAGAGACGGCTGGGGGGAGGGGGAGAGAGACGGCTGGGGGGAGGGGGAGAGAGACGGCTGGGGGGAGGGGGAGAGAGACGGCTGGGGGGAGGGGGAGAGAGACGGCAGGGGGGGGAGGGAGCAAGAGACGGCTGGGGGGGTGGTGGGGGAGAGAGACGGCTGGGGGGGTGGTGGGGGAGAGAGACGGCTGGGGGGAGGGGGAGAGAGACGGCTGGGGGGAGGGGGAGAGAGACGGCTGGGGGGAGGGGGAGAGAGACGGCTGGGGGGGGGAGGAGAGGGGGAGAGAGACAGCTGGGGGGAGAAGGAGAGAGACGGTTGGCGGGAGGAGGAGAGAGACGGCTGGGGTGGGGAGAGAGACGGCTGGGGGGAGAGAGACGGCTGGGGGGGAGAGAGACGGCTGGGGGGAGGGGGAGAGAGATGGCTGGGGGAAGGGGGAGAGAGACGGCTGGGGGGGGGGGGGAGAGAGACGGCTGGGGGGGGGGAGAGGGGGAGAGAGACAGCTGGGGGGAGGGGGAGAGAGATGGCTGGGGGGGGGGAGAGGGGGAGAGAGACGGCTGGGGGGAGGGGGAGATAGACAGCTGGGGGGAGAAAGACGGCTGGGGGTGTGAGAGAGACGGCTGGGGGGGGAGGGAGCGAGAGATGGTGGGGGGGGGGAGGGGGGAGAAAGAGACGGTTGGGGGAGTGGTGGGGGAGAGACAACGGGGGTGGGGGGTGCGACAGAGGGATGGTGGGGTGGGGGGGGAGACGGGGTGGATGTGATAATATACAGATAGATAGAGATGGGGGGGATGTGAGAGAGGAGAGAGACACAGAGACAGAAAAACACAGAGATGGAGAGAGTGAGAGACACAGAGGGAGAAAGATATTTACCTCCTGAGAAGATAGGCCCCGAATGCGCGCGCACCCGGGATGCGCACGCACCCGGAACGCGCGCGCACTACTGCATGCGCAGTACGAAAAATCCGAAAATATCGATATTTCGGTATATCTCGATATGAGCCCATCAATATATTTAATCGGAAAATTTCCATATCGACGGACCCTACTTCCAATACACCTAAACTATAATGCTCCCATCACAGCATCATGTTTTTTAAGTCAATACAGTTTCCACCTTTCCTGGTAATCCATTCCAGATAGACATTAATTAGCTTTGAAGTAAAGAAACATTATCTGCGTCAGTCAGAAAGTTACCATTCGCAATGCTATATCCATGTCCTCTTTTTCTGCTGTACCCTTTTTCTGTGGTCCTCCTCTCGTTTTAAGTGCTCTGAGATGCTACCCGGCGTGAATGGCTCTATGTAAGTGCAGGTTGTTGTCCAGTCACCGTCCTACCTCCCTGCCCTCCCTCATCCCAACCCTGCCCACCCACCCCCACACATGCTCAGGTCCTAACTCCTGACTGTTCAGCACCTTGGGACGTCCTCCTGACATGAAAAGCGCTTTACTAATGTAATTCTGTTGTTGTTATTGTTGTTGTTGAGACATCTCCTTTCAAGATTCAAGAGCTCTGGCTCATCTAATCATGGCTCATAGTTAATTTCCCTAAGCCTGGGAATCATCCGTATTGCCTGCCCCGAGGGCTATGGCAGCTCCCCTTATGTTGTGGCAATCTATACAGTAGATACTGCCTAGCCAGAGCACTATTGAGCTTAGGTATGATTTGCGAGTGCTTTGAATTCAACCAATGTAGACTAGCATCCTGTTGCTTCACAATGAACCTTAAACAATACGTCCAATTTTTTTTTAAAAAAAAGTATTATTAAACCTACCTCACCAAGTACATGTTTTCTGTTGGAGGCACAGTTCAACATATAATGTTCCTGAAATTGTTCCACAATTCACATGGCAACACAAAAGTATTTTTCAAAATCCAGCTTGTTCCTTCACAACATGTTTTATACCTTTAAATTTATTCTGAACTTTATTTTTGATTTAGTAGCTGACAAAGAAAATAAGGTTCACACATAGTGAAGATCAAGTCCCAAGATCGTTCATAGCTGGTTTCAGCAGCTTTTTACATTCATATTATATTCATAGTACAGTATTGTGTGAAAACAAAAAGCACTTTGTGTTGATTAACCTGTCGAGCTATCTAATCATTATTAGTTAGAGCAGTTAAACGAAGGTCCAACTATTTTTGCCTGCAAGTAATTAACTACATTGTATTTGTCTTCCAATACCAACAAATAAATTAAGTTTTTGTTTCACTTTTTCATATGAAGAGGGCAGGAAAGGCAATAAATTGGCAGAACATGACAATATAATTTCACATTATGGTCAGACATAAACAAAATGAGATAAATCATATTTTGAGGAGTGATGTTACATTAAAAACCGATGTTTCAATCAAACCTACCAACAGCTGTGTAGATGTTTCATTACCATCTACTTTTGAAATGTATCATCATTTAAACATTGATAACTAATGTGCCGTGGGCCAACATTGTGTTTTCAAATTTTTCTGAAGTTGTTTTCAAGTTACCACTGGAATTTTGTTGTAAAGGTTCACATTGATTGATGTTCAAAACGCAACAAGAACTGAGAAGAGGCACCACTTTATGAAATGTGCATGGTTATTAACTTTTTTTAAAAACAAATCAAGGCTATGTTGACTAATATTATTTATAGGTGCCTTGTAGGGAACGGCGATATATCGGTATATCGCTAAAACCCGATATGATTTTCATATCGATATGCCGATATAGACATTTTAAAAATATCGATATATCGAAAAAACGATATATCGAGGTAAAAAAATCGGGATGCGAGCACAATCAACTACAAGACCCAGAATGCTCATCTCTGTACACAATGCACAGACCAAGGTGCAAAGCCGCCATCTTGTATTCATAGTCCTCGAATACAATATACAGGTATGCAAGGGGTGGGGGGAGAGAGACGGCTGTGGGTGGGGGGGGGTGAGGCGGAGAGAGACTGCTGGGGGGGGGGGGTGGGGGTGAGGGGGAGATAGACGGCTGGGGGGGGGGGGGAGAGGGGAGAGAGACGGCTGGGGGGGAGAGGGGGAGAGAGATCGCTGGGGGGGGGAGAGAGATGGCTGGGGGGGAGAGGGGGAGAGAGATGGCTGGGGGGGGAGGAGAGGGGGAGAGAGACGGCTGGGGGGGGGAGGAGAGGGGGAGAGAGACGGCTGGGGGGGCGAGGGAGAGAGAGACGGCGGGGGGGGGAGGAGAGGGGGAGAGAGACGGCTGGAGGGAGGGAGAGAGAGACGGCGGGGGGGGGGAGGAGAGGGGGAGAGAGACAGCTGGGGGGGGGAGGGAGAGAGAGACGGCGGGGGGGGGAGAGAGACGGCTGGGGGGGGGAGAGGGAGAGAGAGACGGCTGGGGGGGGGAGGGAGAGAGAGACGGCGGGGGGGGGAGGAGAGGGGGAGAGAGACAGCTGGGGGGAGGGGGGGAGGGAGACGGCTGGGGGGGGAGGGAGAGAGAGACTGCAGGGGGGGGGGGGGGGAGAGACGGCTGAGGGGGGAGGGAGAGAGAGACGGCTGGGGGGGGGAGGGAGAGACGGGGTGGATGTGATAATATACAGATAAATAGAGATGGGGGGGGATGTGAGAGAGGAGAGAGGGAGAGAGACATAGAGAGACACAGACAGAAAAACACAGAGATGGAGAGAGAGAGACACAGAGAGAGAAGCATATTTACCTCCTGAGAAGGTAGGCCCCGAATGCGCGCGCACCCGGAATGCGCAGTACGAAAAAACTGAAAATATCGATATTTCGGTATGTCTCGATATGAGCCAACCGATATGGATATATCGGGAAATTCCCATATCGCCGTTCCCTAGTGCCTTGTCAGGAATCGCTTCCATACTCCTTTAGCCAGGGCATAGTTAGCTGCTTTGTTTTGCATTTTTTGTGTTTTAAGTTGATAAATCATAATCTTTAGGAGCATAGCTTCAATTCTTGATGTAAGTAAAAGTACAGTCAGTCACATGGCATGTGTATCTCACATTATCAAAAGTAGAAACCGACTACTGTAGTTTTAATTGCAGTGACGCAGCTACAACAAAGTTCTGAAACTTTACTTTTAGAATGTCTTCCTTAAATCTCAGCTCGGGCCAAGATTTGCTCCTGACCCTCATCATCATCCAAACCTGAATCACTCTCCTGAGAGCTCACTTGTTGATATTCATGTTTAAGCTTTTACAATAATAACTCCATCTCTTCTGAAATCTTCTGCACCCCACTGACTGTGACGCAAACAGTCTAATCAGTATACACAGTCTTGAATAAATATTTAAATGAGTTAAACCCCACAATGAGTTTCTACCTGCAGTGATGACTGAATAATTGTTCACAAATTAATGTTACAACACAAGACTACACTTTCATATCAAAATGATTGCGTACTTCACAAAAATAAGATGTGAAAATAACTCCAAACTATGAGATTCAGCTTCACTAGCGCTTTAGCAGTAACTTGTTTCCTATCATCATACCAATTAGTTCAGGCTGATAAACCAGTCTAGTGCTGGGAAAGCGCTGAATAGTCAGAGATGCTGCCTAACGGATTAGATATTAAATCTGTTCAGAAGGACGTTAAAGATCCAATGTTATTCTTTAAAAAGATAAGGCAAATTCACCCGATGTCTTGGCCAAATATTCCTCAAGATAAATTGGTCATTCACTTCTAGGCTGTCTGGGGGAGATTGCTGAGTGCAAATTAGATGCCACGTTTGGCTACAAACACACTTCATGCAAGGTTTGAGGCTTTTTGTTATACATCAGATGCAAGGATTATTTATTTTGCCAATTCATTTCTTCCATGAGTTTCTATTAGAATATTGTTGCCACACTTCTCCTTCAGTTTTGGAGTCTTTCTCTAGTTACTTTAAACAAAATACAGTAATGTGCTGAACAGAACCCTGAAATTGACCTTGAAATTATCATGCCAAAATATCATTTGGAAACATTTACTTGGAACAAGCACAAACAAGACACAATCCAAAAAATACAAACGCATGGCAATAATTTTGACAGGTGTAAGATTTATGGAGGTTACCTTGGGATATGAACTATCTTTTTCAAAGATAATTTTCATATTACTTTAAACATTTGAACCCCTTAACCTAATAATCCCTTTAGTCTTTCATTTCAATTTCAGTGCTAGCTATTATCCAATTTCTAACTAAGCTTGATCAGGTTCAGTATTTATCATTGAATCTCAGCTCATGCAGAAAATATAGATTGCAGTATTAGAAACTATACAGTGAACATTGTTGATGATTTATTCCTCTCTACCATGTTTTACTAACTTATGCATGCAACACACACCTAAGCTTAGTTCTGTCATTGGATAGGAAATGCAGCTTTAGATTACGTTGAACAATGACAACATCTGCATTTATATAGCACTCTTCATTCAGGGCAGCATCTCGGAAGCATTTAAAATATCAGGAAGTGGAGAATTGCTCCACCTAGCCTGCAAATCAAATATACTTGATCAAGAATTCTTGAGCAGGTAATAGGATTATTAAAATGTCAATATGTTCCATGGGGAATGTGTCCAAACCATAACTTTGGAGTCCTGTAGCTCAGTGGTTAGAGCACTCACCTTACAAATGTGAGACCTATGTTTCAAATCCAGGCAGATCAGGGTGAAACCTTGGGCAAGTTTCCTTACTCCATATGCCTAATAATAATTCGTCCCAAATAAACCAATCATAAATTGGTCATTTCAATCCATGACTGTTTGTGGGACACTGCTGTGTGCAATTGGCTGCCGCGTTTTGCCCACAAATACACAGTCAATTCACTTTACAGTATATACTATGAAGCGCTTTGACACGTCTAGAAGATGTGAAAAGTGCTATATCAAATTCAAGGATTATTATTATACTATTATAACTTTGCTTTACGTTTCTTTCTCCATTCCAGCCTAATATTCACGACTGCAGCGTAGGGCACAGCATCACGTTCTGAACTTCAACCTCCACTTGATGCTGGCATCAGATTAACAAGGGCAATTTAAATACCAAAAAACGAGATGGAGGGTTAATCACAAAGTAATTGATATAATATGTAATATGCACTTAAGCGTCCACTCACTGTGTTTGTTCTAAATTGGTTACATCATCCAATATGTTGTATTTATGCGGGCTTGATCTTACCTCAATAACACAGAGCTGTGGTTCTTTTTGATCGTTATCCACTGGGACTTTGGCTTGAAGCATTACCCACTCCTGAATGGCATCAGTTATGTGTGGTACAACTGAGGGGGAAAAAGATAAGTTAAATTTTATTAACCCACGGTGGGTTTCAACAACAACAAATTGCATTTACATTGCACCCCTCGTGCAGTGTGCTCAGTTCATGAAAATCAAACGAGAGAGATTTATCAAAAACATAGCTTTTCCCTTCTTTCCATTCTACAATCTGGTAGAATCTGGTGCAATCCCATGCCCCCCCACCCCCCACCCCACCCCTCTTCCTGTTGGCCATGTTCCACTCACTAATTCCTCTTTGGTTAAAGAAACACTTCCTGGTGTGTGTCCTAAAATTGCCTCTGAAACTCTAAACCTCTTGTTTTACTGTCTCAGTCGGCAGGCCCGCGGGCAGGGGTGGGGCCACCTGGAGTTTAAATCTTTGGCAATGAGTTTGGATAACTCACACACTGCGGCTGTGACTTCCAAACTTTGAATAGCGGAGCCCCCCTAACTCAGCAACGTTTTCTTTGTGCCCCCCACCTCCCCCCTCCACACACTCGGGTCCTCGGCTCCGCCTCTGCTCCACATGCACTCGGCGGCTCGAGACTCTAAACCTCCGCCAGCCCCCCACCAGCCAACGCTCCCATGCATTACCCCACAGTTTGGAAACCACTGAGATAAGACATGATATAAAATGTAGGGATTGTTATTATTATATCACTCAAACTAACTTATGCTGCCGGGAAACTGTGAAAGACCCACAAACATAATATATAAAACGAAATTACAATCTGTAAAAAGACTACCAGGAGGAAAGGAGAAATGTGAAGAAATATTAACAGCAAAGGTTATTTGGAGAATGGAAATAAATATTACATGAATGTTAGTAGTGTACAAAGCAATTGAAATTAGCTGGAAGATTTTCCTTTTAGAAAGTCAAACTAGTTTTAACTATTGAACAACAGCAACAAAATTATATTTGTCGGACAAGGATCATAGGGTCATGGAGCCTGGTGTGTGAAAACAGTAGCACTCAATTTACTGGAGTTGAAAGCATAAGAGATGCATAGAAAATGTGGGAGGTTATGAAACAATACAAAGTAGTAATGAAATGTTCATTAAAATCGTAAGGTATTTGAAGCAGATGAGATGCAGTACTTAACAGAATGAGAAGATTAAATTTTGTACAGCTAATTACAGATGTAGCACAGCCATACGTAATGTTCCACTTTTTCTAAATAAAAATTATAGAAGTAATTTAGTTCAACATTTGTGGAGGGAATAACATTAATACTACAATACCACCTACAATACTATAAAGTAGCAAATAACAATCCTTGCATTTGGTATAGTGCTTTTCATGTCTTCTTGAAGTCTCAAAGCACTTCACAATTATACTGTAAAGTGAATTGATTGTATATTTGTGGGCGAAACGCGGCAGCCAATTGAGCACAGCAGCGTCCCACAAACAATCGTGGATTGAAATGACAGATTTTGTATCTTTTTTCTCGAGGGATTATTATCAGGCATGTGGAGTAAGGAAACTTGCCCAAGGTTTCGCCCTGCTGGGAATTGAACCCAGGTTTCTCGCTTGAGAGGCGAGTGCTCTAACCACTGTCCACCTAGAAATCTTCAAAATTTTTATATGAAATGTGCTATACATGAATTGTTATTCTGGTTTGACTTTTTTTTTTAAACAGAGGTATTTCACGGTACATTATCTACAACTATAAACTATAAACTACACCAAATTTATTTATAATAGATTTACTAGATGAACTAGTGAGATCCAGTGGCAGAAAATAGGTTTTACTCTATTACATTGTACTGTTATGATTCTATTCCCCTTTAAAATTACTTGTGTAACACTTTAAACTAATCTTAGAAAGACTACTGATGTCCCTTCCGAGGCTTTAAGGAAGCCATTAAATCAAGCCTGGATAGCTGTTCAGGTGGACATTAAATGTCTAATGAAACTATTTAAAACAGAATGGAGCTTCTTTCAGTACCTTTGCAAAACAATCCTCCAGATAAACTGATCATTCACTTTATAGTTGTTTATGGAGTGAATGACCCTACAGTATTATGTACAAATTGGATACATTTGCTTACAAATTTATCAACACTAAACCTGAATATGAAACCTTAAGATATTTTGAGTGCTATACAAATTCACATTTTTAAAATTAATAGAGCACTGAGGAGAACAGTAACAGCCATTACCAGCTAAATAGCAAAGACATAAATGATAAAGTATGTTTCAATCATATCCCTTTTAAGAATTATCTTTTTATAATTAATGTTGGGAGGGATACATTGTGTAACATAATATTTGATTTAGCATATCACTTTAACAACACTTCACAGGATTGTACTGTAAATTGTAGCGACTTGTAATCATGGGCAAATAAGGCATTAATCTATCTATAGTACTGAAGTATGGAAATTCAATATCAATGCATTCAGTTTATATCAACATTGGCAAGGAAAGAAAGTACAGTACCTTGAACTGTCTTGCCCAGATAATCTCCATGACGTTCTTTGGTAATAACATGTTGGTAGATCTTTCCCGTGGTAATATTGTTATCTTTGTAAAGGTTGATGTCAAGAAAACGTTCATAATTCCCCAAGTCTAAATCAACTTCTCCTCCATCATTCAGTACAAAGACTTCCCCTGTGAGGAAAATATACAACAGTAAAAGCACTTGTTTTATTAACTATTTAGTGCCACAATAAAATTAGACAGTTAAACTAACATCTTCAATTACATCTTTGATTGAATGTTAACAACCTGGGTTAACATAAATCAAAATGAAAGGTATTCAGCTGATTTAATTTTTCAGACAAATCCAGTTTATTTTGTTTAAAACTGCCTAGCATTTGGCTCAAATGGTACAGAAATGAACAAACACACACTGATGTATGTGGTGAATTTTACAGAGAATTTTACCAGGAAAGTGATTTAGCCCAAGAAAACTCTGAAACAGCAATGGCCTGAAATGACAGCTAGTCTTTGTTTGTTATTACATTCTGCCTTAAAATTTAAGATGGCGCAGAAATGTGAACGATTCTTACGCTCAATCTGAATTTGGAAGCCAGTTGTTTGTGAAGAACAGTGGGAAAAACAGCTTCCAAATTATTGCCAGGATTTTGCATGATCTTAAATTTTAAGACAAAATAGTTTTACAAGTTAAGACTGCATGGAATTTCGAGCATCCAGAGAATTATAGATATCGATACTTCATTCTGTAATTTCTCAAAAGGTCACATTCAAACTGTAGCTCTCCTGCTTCTCTCTGCAAAAGGCTGTGCTGAACTATTCACTGACAACAAAGCAGCAATAAGAGGGAATTCTCCATTGAGATGAGCAGCTCAAATGGCAGGAGGAAAAATTACATCTGTATCTTAACTGTTCTGCTGCAGCATGTGAAACCCCAAGGCAATGCCGCATCTGTGGTTGTTTTAATAAAACTGACTACTAGTAATGAAAGCCACCATTCAAAACCACAATTCATACCATTTCTAGCACTTCCAAGATATTAGCAGGATTATTTATTTTGGCAGGCCACTGTTTTCTGTTACCATTCCTTAAACCATCGTCTATCCACAAGCTCCTTGCTGTGCTTCTATTGCAAATTTGGTAGTGAATTGCTGGGACAGTGATATAAACAGGGGTTCAGGCAGTGGGAAGCATGTTCAAACTACTCTCTTGACATCAAATCTGCAGGTAATGGATAAAGAACAATAAGATGTTGCTCCTGCCTGTACAGACAGCCAATCTCCCCAAGCTCCATTCAAAGTTTTTCAGGAAGAGGCAATCGGGGACATCGAACAAAGCATCTTTAATGTTCTCACTCTTAAATTATACTAGCAAACGCTCAATTTAAATGTTCTTTCAGAATGCCAAAATTGGTTGTATAATTGTTTCCACTAGCTGGATATAAAGCAGCAGGCAGTATAGTATAAACTCTGCTTCTTAGGGAGAGAAGCAGCAGCATACTTGGCAGTATAAACACAGCTTTAGATTTCTAAATAAAACAATGTCGGTCAAGTACAACACGTACATTATTTATTCCCCCTTAGCTTAACATGTCACCTTGCTCATCAGAAATGAACTGGAAAAGCAGATATTCTTTCATATGTCACACAAAGAGTGCATAAGTAAGCTCTCCTTAGTTACCGTGTTCATAAGGTGAAAAGGTTCCAGCGTCAATATTAATGTATGGATCAATTTTTAGGGCAGTAACTCGTAGACCACAGGACTTCATAATAGTACCAATGCTGCTGGCAATGATTCCTTTCCCAATGCTGGAAATGACACCCCCAGTTACCAGGATGTACTTCATTGGAAAACTTGATGTGCAGATATCTTGAAAGACACCTTTTGAAAGAAAGTCCATATTTAAGTCCCGTATTACACATTCTCTCTCGCTGAATGAATTTATCAACTTATACATTTGACTTCATAAAAGGAAGAGAAAAACTGGGTTCTACTAGCAGCATTCTTCAATCTATATGCAGGAAAAACATGAGCTTCAAGATTACCTCTGAAAGCATAGAGATCTATTTATTTGATCCTTTCTCTATTAATCGACGGTAAATGAATATGGATTACAATTCTAAGCACAAATCTCACTTCAAAAAGAACAAACTGTCTCAGTTGGCAGCTCTTGTGGTCAGAAGGTTGTTGGTTCGAGTCCTGCATCAATACTTTAAACTTAACATCATGGTAGGCTGACACTCCAGTGCAGCACAAGAGGAGAACCGCATTACTGGAGTTCCATTAATGCTATTTTGGATGTGACATTAAACCAAGGTCCCACCCGCCTGTTTAGGTCCCATGACATTTACTCATTGAGCTTTTTTGTCTGGTGTCCCAGCCAACACAACTTGCCATTCACTTCATGGCTATTTGTGAAACGTTGCTGTCTGCAATTGGCTGTCATGCTTGCTTACAAAATATACAGTCACTACAGTTTTTACAAATTACTTGTGAAGTGATCTGAAATTGTAGCATTGTATTCAAAAAATAAGTAATGTATTTAATGGATGGGATACAATAATAACACAATAATAAGATCGGTCATTTCAACCCACGACTGTTTATGGGACACGGCTGTGCGCAATTCGACTGCCGCGTTTCACCCACAAAATATACAGTCAATTCACTTTGCACTATATTCTGTAAAGAGCTTTGAGATGTCGAGAAGACGTGAAAAAGCACTACCACAAATGCAAGGATTATTATTATTACTTCATTGCACCCATGTACATTATTAAAAGATACAACAGCACAGTTCAATTTATTAAAGGGAGGTATAAAAGCTGTTCCACCGAATTCTGAACATCCACGCGGACCTACACGTGGAATATTTCAGCGATACTGTATCTTTTCAAATAAATTAGATATAACTACATTGTTCAATCACTTTAAAAAAAAACGTTTCTACACAAATCTACCAAAAAGTCTAAATGAGAAAAAGGAGCATTGCGATTCAGAATAATAATACAGTTTAGCAGCCGAGTGAAAGAAAAGAAGAGATTGCTCATGACTTGTGAAAATAACAGGCAATAGCACCACCTTGTGGAACTTTAGTCAATGCCAACTTTTATCTGTTTTCTCCACTGAAGGCAATGGAAATCAGGAATAATTCCCTACCTGAGATCCCAAAATATCCATGTGTTTTTGAAATGGTATTAAGGAATCAATGCCACAAACGACCTTAATTTTCAGACTCAATGCAAAGTTGTTACATTTGCACATGACGTGAGCTGCGAGTGCGGCAAACACATAACCGGGGAACAAAAAGGAGGCGGATGAGAAAACAAGAGTAAATGCACCTGGGTTGATCACTGGCAAAGCAAGTTCAACACAGATAACTGAAAAGTATTGCATGTAGGAAGTGCAAATATAACTCATAGAAGCTTTACAAAATTGCAAAAGGCGAAGTTGAACTAGACATAGGGATGTTAGTTGACTTCTCGTTCATCATATCTAAACAGTATGACACAACAATAAGGAAAAACACCAGCATAGTGCATTAAAAATAGATTTTTTTTAAAAAATCAATTTAAAAGTTCAGCTTTGATCTGGTGACTGTGTGATTAGTCTGATCAGCCATAAAGCAAGGTGGTTTCAAAAGTACTGTTTGTGATAAGTGCATATATAAAAAGACGCATACAAATGGAAAAGATAATGCTCAAACACTAAAGAATAAACTAGATTAATGCACAGAAAAATGTGGCAAAGGATTATAAGGGAGACAGACAGTTTATTTTTCTTCAAGGATCTTGACAGTAATTCAGATCTTTGATATTACTTGCCTGTTCCAAACCGGTTGTTTTACTAAAACGAAACACTTCAGGAAATTCACAAACATCAAGATGACCTATTCAGAGGCGTTAAGATAATTCAGTTAGTTTTTTCTGTCATATCTTTCTAAAATACTCTCAGGAAATCGAGTGAAACTAGCTGTATGTTTTTTTCCCCATTGATTTGTATAAATGTTGGTGCAGTATTATTCTTCAGATTTCATTAAGATCAGCAGCAGCAGTAAAGGTCAGGCGTAACTTTGCAATCTAACAATCGATTTTTGAGGCATTTAGACATCCTGTGGTATTCTCATTAGAACTGTGTGTGTCAAGCTAGTCACATTTTAAAATAGTTTCCAATCCATGTATGTCACCCTCGACTCAGAAAGTTGTGGGTTCAAATCCTAAATCGGGACTTGAATTCAAATCATCTAAATGATACTTCCAATGCAGCACTGGTGGCTGCTTCCTTGTCGGAGGCACCGTCCTTCAAATGAGACATCAAATCGAGGTCCCACCTGCCTGTTCTGGTAGACATTAAAATCCCATGGCATTATTCGAAAACAGAAGGGAGTTTCCCACTGTGTCTTGACTAACAATCTCACAAATAAAATTGGTCACTTGTTTCATGGCTTTCATCAACACATAAGAACACTCTGTGATGCTGATCTCATAATAATAATAATATATTATTATTTAATTGTTGCAGCTATAAACTTTCCAGAAAGTAATGTGCAGTTAATGCCTTAGGCTTAGCATATTGAGGGAGAAATCACTGTACAGTATTTAATACACTGCCTTGTCAGTGCCTTACACAGTTCGCAAGGCGCTGGACAATCAGGGATTTGAAACCAAGCTGGAGTTTGGGATCAGGAGGGGTGGAGGACAGGGAGGGTATGGGTAAGACAGCTAACCATTATTTCAATAATTCCAAACTTACCATAGCATTTGTGTAACAGACACAAAGTGATATATAGTAAAGTAAAACATTGTTTATCCGGTACCCAACCAACCGGCATACTCAATCAACTGGTATCTCCCAATACAATTTACCATTCCAGCAACCAGATGTCATACCATAGCCATCCGAGACACTCGCCATACCCTCACTTTGCGCATGCGTGCATATGCGCACTTATTAAACTTACCGAACTCTGGAATGCTTTTTTACCGATCATTTTGCCGAGTGTGCTGGAATGCTTTATTGGTATCCATACAAGTATCCATACAATAATTCTGTTATTATTCAGTCTATTATTAATATGGTATGTTTTAAAATAAGTTACTTTTATTTTGTTGGATTTTCGGCAACTTGCCACTCGAATATCCGGCATATTTGATTAATCAGCACCAGTCAGGGCCGGATAACAAAGGTTTTACTGTATTTTGCTTGCCACTAAATGTAGCAACGTTTCGTAATATACCTCTAATGCAATGGTTCCCAACCTCGGGTCCCGACCCAAATCAGGATCGTGAAGGGTCCTCAGTAGGGTCCTTGGCATCAGGTTCGACCCCCAACTATTCTTCCTCCCTCACATCCGGTTCCTCATCAGCACCGCCTTCTTCCACCTCCAACAGATCGCCCGTCTTCAGCAATACCTCACCCCAAAAGCCCTCGAAACCCTGGTCTATGCCTTTGTCACCTCTCAGCTGGACTATTCCAATGCCCTCCTCTCCCCTCCACCACAATCCACATAGCCCAGCTGATTCAGAGCTCTGCCGCCTGAGTTCTGACCCACACCAAACTTTGCTCCTCCATTACCCCAGTCCTTGCCAGACTCCACTGGCTCCCTGTCCCCAAGAGGATCGACTTCAAGATCCTCACCCTTGTCTTCAAATCCCTCCGCTCCTCTGCACCCCTCTACCTCCCTGACCTCCTCTTTCCTCAAACCAGCACCAGTTGCCTTCGCTCCTCTGGGTCTGGCCTCCTCCATGTCCCCCGATTCCTCTGCTCCACTCACGGCGGCCGGGCCTTCAGCCACTACACCCCGAGGCTCTGGAACTCCCTTCCTAACTCCCTTCGCCTTTCCTCCTCTCTTCCCAGCTTCAGGTCACAGCTGAAGACCTTTCTCTTCAACCGAGCCTTTGGTCACCTTTCCCCTCCTGGCCCTGGCTCGGTCCCGGGATCCGCTATTGTGAAGCGCTCTGAGACACCATCCGGCATGAAGGGCGCTATATAAATCAAAGTTGTTGTTGTTGTAGGGTCGCGAAGGGTCATCTGAATTTTTTGGGGGGGTTTTTAACGTTGAAAATGCTTTTTTGTTAATGTTGAAAATGCTTTTTTAACACTAATATACTAAAATAAAGCGTTTTAACGCTAAAAAAAAAAGCGACCAAGACGACACCACTGACCAATTTGTGTATAGAGTGTACTTACGAGTTGCAGTGAGTCCACAAAAGAGATGGAGATAATGGTTTGGCTGAGCTGAGCATCAGTCGCGATATCGCCCCCTAGTGGTGGGAGGACCCATTGGAGGCTAATTTGGGTCACAGAAAAAAAAATTGGGTCTTGAGGACCTGCTGGTGGTTAATTTGGGTCGCAGAAAAAAAAGTTTGGAAACCAATGCTCTAATGGGATGATTCCCTATCGATGACATAACAAACCCTTTCCCTGATGACATATCTGCCTCAACCTTTCTTTCTTCAATCACCTCCGCTGCTTACCAATGATATCTAAGTTATTCTGGGAGAACATAATAAACATTTTAATCCACAGTTGTATTGTATTCACATTAATTCACATTCACATTAATGACACCAAATGTCAGCGAATAACTGTTGCCTTATTGCAAGAACAAAAGGGCAAATATTTTGTTGTGTCCCAATCTAAAGATGTAAAAAAAACTATTCGTATTGATAAGAAAAATAAACCAGATTGAATGAAGTGAAGATGGAAACACCGGGTATGCAACAGTGTCTATCTTACATTGCCTTCATAATGAGGTAGACTTGTTTCTGCCTGTTTTCACAGCTAGCCACAAAAGCAAAACAACCCATAAATCAGTACAGTACACTGTGAGGGGGATTACTGAACAGTTATCAATCTTGTCATACTCTTCAAGTACTATTCTTGCACACATCTTGCAATGGTTGTTAACTGTCACTTTTGTGACTATACACTCACAAAACCCAGTCGTCTAGTCTTGAGTCTGTGATGATGTCTTAAACCAGCAATGGTTGTAACTGGCATCTAAAATTGGACGAAAGCCTACAACTTACCAATAGGTATATATTGATGTCCTGCAGTATGAGGTTTGTGGATATACATTTTGAACCTATGTTCTGCTGACAGAAGCTATCAGGGCAGATATCAATGTTGTGTGTGTTGAGTGAATGGCATGTGATACTTTGCTGGCTGTGCGATTAATAACTGTAAGATAATCAATTCAAGGTGTTCAGGGTCACATCATCAATTGATCATCATGAACTAATATTGACAGTTTCTAATAGTTTAAGAGACAATTATTTTGTCATTCTAAAGCAGAGAAGTTCATAAAATCGAAACCTGAAACAGGTGCCAAAAATACACAGCATTAACCTAATTTGCCTTTCTGATGCCGGCTGACCTGCTATGGATTAACAGCATTCAGTTCTGTAAGGCAATTAGAACCACACTGTCTATCATATTTACTAAAATGCCTGTACAGTACTGCAAAGACAGTAACGAATGATAGCGCTATCTTCTTTAGCCGAAAGGATTGCACCACAAGTCACATTAGGATTATTAATGTGTTCTGGTCTATTTCACGAGCCACCTGACCTGTAAATGAGCTGACACCCAAATCCAAAGCACACAACCCACGTGCTCGGTAAACCTCACTCCACCAGCGTCTGCACATTCCACCCCCAATGAATAATGAATGTGGATCAGAATGTGTGCAAGTGCGACACGTGGAACGAACTCTCAGTTTGGTTCGGGTGTTCGGGTAAGCAACGCAAGCCTCCACGGGCATTACAACAACAACAACAACAACAACAACAGTCCTTGCATTTGACAGAGAGCTTCTCACGTGTCCAGACGCCTCAAAACCGAACATAAACCGAAGTTGACTGAGCATTTGTGGGTCAAACCGCGCACAGCGGCTTCCCACAAGCAGTCTTGTCATTGGGTTATTATTGTGTCTCATCCATTAAATACACAGCAGCAATGCCGGTTAATGCAGCGAGAGGGGGATGGGGGGAGGGAGGGAAGGGGGGGGGGGTCAAGCTCTGGATGACGAGTGCTATGCTCCACCCCCCCCCCCACCCCCATCTCTCTCTCTCTCTCTCTCTGTGTTGCTGTCACTCGGCCTAACTCCTGTTCAGTGGCTGCAATGAGCGGCGAGAACCACCAGAGCGAACGATAAAACACGAGACACACACAACACACACACAACACACAACACACACACCGTGCAAAGTGGAGGAGGCGGCTCTGCAATTCTCTGCGACCGACCGACTGCCCCCGTGACGAGGAGTGGGCTCCAGGCCGCGAGAGCGTCTGTGTCCGTGAGCCGGGACCCCGCTCTGGATCTCAGCCGCCTGTCAATCACCCGCCTGTCAATCACCCGCCCGTCACCGAGCAACCTCCCCCAACTCCACGCTCCACGTTGGGCGGGTTTCACGCCCATTTGGGCGGTTTATTTTCCCTCTCTCTCTCTCTCTCCACACACACACACACACACACGCACACACATTGGGCGGGTTTCACGCCCATTTGGGCGGTTTATTTTCCCTCTCCATACACACACCACGCACACACGTTGGGCGGGTTTCACGCCCATTTGGGCGGTTTATTTTCCCTCTCCACACACACACACACACACACACACATTGGGCGGGTTTCACGCCCAATTGGGCGTTTTTTTAAAAAAAACACAATTGTTCTCTTTTAATCATTTGTTCACTGTGCTTGGTGAAACAATTATCATTTAGTTAATTTAATCTCCCCCCTCCCTCCCTCCCTCCCTCCTAACTGTCCCTACCTAACTGGGACGTCCTCGCGACGTGAAAGGCGCTGTATGAATAAATGTAAGTTTTGATTGATTGATTGATTGATTGATTGACTGACCTTTGTTTTTACTTTTTACCGTTTTAAAAAGAATTCAACTAAAATTGCCCGCAGCGCTACCCAATACATAGGAGGCAACACACAATGTTGCTGTATTTTGGGGGCTGGTATCTAGTGGATTTGTGGAGTCCTGCAGCTCAGTGGTTAGAGCGCTCTCGCCTGACAAGCGCGAGACCTGTGTTTTGAATCCGGGCAGCTCAGGGCGAAACCTTGGGCGAGTTTCCTTACTCCACACGCCTAATAATAATCCCTCCAAAAAAAAAACACAAAAATAAATTGGTCATTTCAATCCACGACTGTTTGTGAGACACTGCCGTGCGCAATTGGCTGCCGCGATTCGCTCACAAATATATACAGCGAATTCATTTTACAGTATACGGTATTCTGTGAAACACTTTGAGGTGTCTCGAAGGTGTGAAAAGCGCTATATCAAATGCATGTATTACAGTACCTGTCCTGTATTATTATTATTACAAACATGTGTTAATTTCTGGTGACCCAGATCCTGAGCTGGAAGTTCTTCAACATATTCGCCACTGGAGGGCGCTGTTTCCACCAACATCTCAGGATACAGTATACTGTACTCACTCTCTCACTTTATCCTCATAATATTAATCCTTGCATGTGATAATACTGTATAATCATTACCAGTTTTAGGAGAAGATTTGAGTCAAATCATTTAAAGGTGCTCAGGGTGAGGAGATGTTGTGAATGTCAAAATGGTTTCAAATCCATATTGATCAACTGCTTTATAATAATATAATAATACTTGCATTTGATACAGTGCTTTTCACGTTTTCTAGACGTCTCAAAGCGCTTCCCAAAATATACTGTAAAGTGAACTGACCATATATTTGTGGGCAAAATGCGGCAGCAAATTACGCACAGCAGTGTCAAACAAACAGTCGTGGATTGAAATGACCAATTTATTGTAGTTTTTTTTTTGAGGGATTATTATTAGGCGTGTGGGGTAAGGAAATTTGCCCAAGGTTCCATCTTAACCTGCCTGGATTCGAGCACATGTCTCATGCTTGTGAAGCAAGTGCTCTAACCACTGAGAGACAGGACTCCACAAATGTTTATGTTTCATGTTTTTAGTCGATTTTCTTAACTATACAAATGTAATTTTGTTGTTGTTGTTAAAAGTATCTTACATGTATGAGGCAGTTTGGCACAGTTCTGCATATACCATGGGGGCATCAGTAATATTGATCTTGTAAGGTAGAATTCAGTGCAATTCTATAAATCAGTACAATTTATACTGTTCTTTCCGATTTCCTGTGTTTACTGATCATTTACCAAATAATAAACAATTCAGTTCTGACAAAGTCATTCGTTGTTCTTAGTTGTTATCATAATTTTTTTGCTATTGTTGTTGGTTCTTATTTGTTACAGTTTATTATTGTTCTTTACTAGTATTGTGCAGACCTGCAGCTTAATGATTAGAGCATTCGCCTTGTAATAATAATATAATAATAATCCTTGCATTTGATATAGCGCTTTTCACACCTTATCGACGTCTCAAAGCGCTTCACAGAATATACTGTAAAGTGAATTGACTGTATATTTGTGGGCGCAAGCGAGAGACCTGGGTGAAACCTTCAGAAAGTTTTCTTACTCCGCCTGCCTCTGTTTACCTGGCAGCAAGTAAGAGCCTAGTCGTCAGTCGATCTGCCAATCACTTTTCCGGAGATAATAATTCCAAAAGTAATAAATTGGTTATTTTAATCCACGACTGTTTGTGGGACACTGCTGTGCACAATTGGATGCCGCGTTTCAAAGTACACAGTAAATTCACTTTGCAATATATTCTGTGAAGCGCTTTGAGACGTCTAGAAGTCGTGAAAAGCGCTGTATCAAATGCAAGGATTATCACTATAATTAAACAACTAAAGGGTGGTAACTGAGAATCTTTGGTATTTACTACTAATAATAATCCTTGCATTTGATACAGCGTTTTTCAACTGTATGCTTTGTGGGTGAAGTGCACACAACAGTGCCCCCAAAAAACAGCCGTGGATCGAAATGACCAATTTATTATAGTTTTTTTTAGTGCTTAATATGCAGGCGTATGTGTGTGTGGCGCAAGAAAACGTGCCCAAGGTTTCGTCCTGACCTGCCTGGGAATCGAACTCAGGTGGTGGTGGGGGAGGGAGGGGTGGGGGGGGGGGGCAGATTATCTCGCTCGTAAGGCGACTGCTCTAACCACTGAGCTACAGGAATCCACAATAGAGAATACAGTAATAATAATAATCCCTGCATTTGACACAAGCGCTTTTCACACCCTATCGACCTCCCAAAGCGCGTCACGGAATTCACTGTAAAGTGAATTGACCGTATATATATATATATATGTAGATATATATTCGTGGGCGAATGGCGGCGGCCGCTGATTAGCTCGTCAGTGTCCCACACACAGCCGTGGATTGAAAATGACCAATTATTATTATTATTATTATTATTATCGTGGGTGGGTTTTTCCGGACGGACGGACGAGGGGGGGGGCGGGGTCACAAGGGGCCAAGCATCAAACGCCAGCGTTATGATCCAAACACAAAAGACTGCGGACGCTGGGAAACCTGAAACACAAACACAGGCTGCTCCATAGATGCTGCCTGACCTGCTGAGCTTTCCCAGCATCTCTGACTATTGGTTGCTCAGTCTCCCCCCCTCCCCCCCCCCCCCACCCAACCTCCACACACAGCGCCACCGGCGGCCACACGGGGGATAGCCACAGCAGGGGGCCGGGATGAGTGGGGGGGAGGGGGGGGGGGGGAGGAGAGAAGCCAGCTGTTTCCGGTTTGCGCGAGAGCTTCCGGTCAGGTGGTGGTGGTGTTGTTGTCGTCGCTGTCCGCCATGTTCCGGGCGGTGGGCAGTTGGTTCGGGCTGGAGCAGCCGAGCCCCCCCCCCGGGGGAGAGGGGAGCGGGGTCCGGGGGGAGGAGCAGCGGCAACAGGATCAGCCGGAGACAGAGAGTCAGGGGCTGGGCGGTGAGTGTACAGCAGAGGCCTGTGTACTAGTGTGTGTGTGTGTCAGGGGCCTGTGTACTAGTGTGTGTGTGTGTGTCAGGGGCCTGTGTACTAGTGTGTGTGTGTGTGTCAGGGGCCTGTGTACTAGTGTGTGTGTGTGTCAGGGGCCTGTGTACTAGTGTGTGTGTGTGTCAGGGGCCTGTGTACTAGTGTGTGTGTGTGTCAGGGGCCTGTTTGTGTGTCTGTCAGGGGCCTGTGTACTAGAGAGTGTGTGTGTGTGTCTGTCAGTCAGTCAGGGGCCTGTGTACTAGAGAGTGAGTGTGTGTGTATCATGGGCCTGTGTACCAGAGAGAGTGTGTGTGTGTCTGTCAGGGGCCGGTGTACTAGAAAGTGTGTGTGTGTGTGTGTCAAGGGCCTGTGTACTAGAGAGTGTGTGTGTGTGTGTCATGGGCCTGTGTACTAGAGAGTGTGTGTGTGTGTCAGGGGCCTGTGTACTACAGAGTGTGTGTGTGTCTGTGTCTGTCAGTCAGGAGCCTGTGTACCAGAGAGAGTGTGTGTGTGTCTGTCAGGGGCCTGTGTACTACAGAGTGTGTGTGTGTCTGTGTCTGTCAGTCAGGAGCCTGTGTACCAGAGAGAGTGTGTGTGTGTCTGTCAGGGGCCTGTGTACTAGAGAGTGTGTGTGTGTGTGTGTGTCTGTCTGTCTGTCTGTCAGGGGCCTGTGTACTAGAGTGTGTGTCTGTCTGTCAGGGGCCTGTGTACTAGAGAGTGTGTGTGTCAGGGGCCTGTGTACTAGAGTGTGTGTGTGTCTGTCTGTCAGGGTCCTGTGTACTATAGAGTGTGTGTCTGTCTGTCAGGGTCCTGTGTACCAGAGAGACTGTCTGTCAGGGGCCTGTGTACTAGAGTGTGTGTGTGTGTCAGGGGCCTGTGTACTAGAGTGTGTGTGTGTCTGTCTGTCAGGGTCCTGTGTACCAGAGAGACTGTCTGTCAGGGGCCTGTGTACTAGAGAGTGTGTGTGTGTCAGGGGCCTGTGTACTAGAGTGTGTGTGTGTGTGTCTGTCTGTCTGTCAGGGGCCTGTGTACTAGAGAGTGTGTGTCAGTGGCCTGTGTACTAGAGAGTGTGTGTGTGTCAGGGGCCTGTGTACTAGAGTGTGTGTGTGTCTGTCAGTCAGGGGCCTGTGTACTAGAGAGTGTGTGTGTGTGTCTGTCAGTCAGTCAGGGGCCTGTGTACTAGAGAGAGAGTGTGTGTGTGTCAGGGGCCTGTGTGTGTCTGTCTGTCTGTCTGTCTGTCAGGGGCCTGTGTACTAGAGTGTGTGTGTGTCATGGGCCTGTGCACTGCAGAGTGTGTCTGTGTCTGTCAGTCAGGAGCCTGTGTACTAGAGAGTGTGTGTGTGTGTGTGTCTGTCAGTCAGTCAGTCACCTGTGTACTAGAGAGTGTGTGTGTGTGTCTGTCAGGGGCCTGTGTACTAGAGAGTGTGTGTGTGTGTGTCTGTCTGTCTGTCAGGGGCCTGTGTACTAGAGAGAGTGTGTGTTTATGTCAGGGGCCTGTGTACTAGAGAGTGTGTGTGTGTGTGTCTGTCAGGGGCCTGTGTACTAGAGAGAGTGTCTGTCTGTCAGGGGCCTGTGTACTATAGAGTGTGTGTGTCAGGGGCCTGTGTACTATAGAGTGTGTGTGTGTCTGTCTGTCTGTCAGGGTCCTGTGTACCAAAGAGAGTGTCTGTCTGTCAGGGGCCTGTGTACTAGAGAGTGTGTGTGTGTGTCAGGGGCCTGTGTACTAGAGTGTGTGTGTGTCTGTCTGTCAGGGTCCTGTGTACTATAGAGTGTGTGTCTGTCTGTCAGGGTCCTGTGTACCAGAGAGACTGTCTGTCAGGGGCCTGTGTACTAGAGAGTGTGTGTGTGTCAGGGGCCTGTGTACTAGAGTGTGTGTGTGTCTGTCTGTCAGGGGCCTGTGTACTAGAGAGTGTGTGTCAGTGGCCTGTGTACTAGAGAGTGTGTGTGTGTCAGGGGCCTGTCTACTAGAGTGTGTGTGTGTCTGTCAGTCAGGGGCCTGTGTACTAGAGAGTGTGTGTGTGTGTGTGTCTGTCAGTCAGTCAGGGGCCTGTGTACTAGAGAGAGAGTGTGTGTGTGTCAGGGGCCTGTGTGTGTCTGTCTGTCTGTTAGGGGCCTGTGTACTAGACTGTGTGTGTCATAGGCCTGTGCACTGCAGAGTGTGTGTGTGTGTCTGTGTCTGTCAGTCAGGAGCCTGTGTACTAGAGAGTGTGTGTGTGTCTGTCAGGGGCCTGTGTACTAGAGAGTGTGTGTGTGTCTGTCTGTCTGTCAGGGGCCTGTGTACTAGAGAGAGTGTCTGTCTGTCAGGGGCCTGTGTACTAGAGAGTGTGTGTGTCAGGGGCCTGTGTACTAGAGTGTGTGTGTGTCTGTCTGTCAGGGTCCTGTGTACTATAGAGTGTGTGTGTGTGTCTGTCTGTCTGTCAAGGTCCTGTGTACCAGAGAGAGTGTCTGTCTGTCAGGGGCCTGTGTACTAGAGAGTGTGTGTGTGTGTCAGGGGCCTGTGTACTAGAGTGTGTGTGTGTGTCTGTCAGTCAGGGGCCTGTGTACTAGAGAGTGTGTGTGTGTCTGTCAGTCAGTCAGGGGCCTGTGTACTAGAGAGAGTGTGTGTGTCTCAGGGGCCTGTGTACTAGAGAGAGTGTGTGTGTGTGTCAAGGGCCTGTGTAGTAGAAAGTGTATGTCAACAAAAACAACTTATTTTTGTTTGGATTTATATAGCGCCCTCCACACCGAACAAAGTGTGTGTCAGGGGCCCGTGTACCGTCAGAGTGTATGTGAGTGGTACTCTAGTACCAGTGTGTGTGTGAGGGGACAGTGTACCAGTGTGTAAAATTACATTTGTATGGTGCCTTTTGTGTCGGGAGATCATCCCAAGGCACTGGACAATCGGCGTTTCGGACCCAACCTGGCAATCGGGATTGTGGAGGGCAGGGATGGAAGGTGTGATAGAAAGCACGATCAAAGAGGAAGGCATTGGGGTTTGTCTTGAACGAGGCAAGGGCAGAAGCCAAGCGGAGGGATGGCATTCCAGAGGGTGGGACAGAGTGGCTGAAGGCTAGCCCGCCAATGGGCGGGTGCGCACGGCGGGGGATGTGAAGCAGGCTGCAGTACACTCAGCGGAGGGAGCGGGCAGGTTGTTAGGAGGTCGCAGAAGTAGGGGGGAGCAAGGCCATGCTGGGCTTTCAAAGTGAGTATCAGGAGTTCTGGATGATCAGTAGCTTATGGAGGGAGCAGTTGGTGAGGCTGACGAGTAGACAGTTTGCATAGTCGATCTTGGATGTTATTGAATGCATGTATAAGAGTCTTGGCAGCCCTGCGGTGTGAGAGCAGCCAAGCAATGTTGCTGATGTGGGGAAAGGCAGAGCAGGTCATTGCACAGATGTGGGGTATGAAGGACTGTTGAGGGTTGAATAGGACACCGAGGTTCTGTATTGGCTCCGTGAGATGAGGAGTGCATCCTTGGAGGGAGATGCTGTCAACACTCGAGGTATGGGTGCTCTGATGGGAGCTACGCAGGAGGGCCTCAGTCTTGTTGACATTCAACTGCAGGAAGTTGGCTCTCAAGCAGGACTTAATATCCAGCAGGCAGTCTGTGAGGCAGTAGTGGTCCTGGAATATAGGGTGGAAGCAGAAAGGTAAGAGTTGGGTGTCATCCACATACATGTGCAAATTGACCCCAAGTCTGCAGATGATGTCACCAATGGGGAGCATATAGATATTGAAAAGGAGGGGGCCAAAGACAGAGCCCTGAGGGAAGCTACACATGGTGGAGAAGCAATTACCGTAGTAGCAACAAAGTGGAGACGGTTGGAGAGGTAGATAGGGTAGAAAACCCTTGACAGTGGCCATGTATGACACTGGGTAGGAGGGCGTGGTGGGTGACTGTAGACACGGAGGAAGCAATATTTTCAGGAGGGATAGACAAAACGTGTTGTGGAGTTTCGGGTTTTTGTGAGTCCGAGTGATAGGCCAGGGAGGTTGAAGAGGTCAGAGCCACAGAAAAGGAGATGTTTGCAGGAGCTAAATAGTATGGCATCCATCTTGTCGACATGATATACATGCAGAAACTACTGCTGGTTTGTTGGAAGTGCTGTTGTGAGGATGATGTTAAAACAAGGCCCCGTCTGCTCGGTGGATACTAAAAAAAATTCCATGGCACTGTTCAAAAAGAGAAGTGGAGTTTCTTCTGGGTAGTCTCCCAACAATTGCCCAAAGACATTTGTTCATCACTTTATGGTTCTTGGGACATTGTTTTGTTCAAATTAGTCTGTTTGCATGCTGGAGCTACGTGAAATTCTTATGCTAAGATGGTATTATATCCAATTTTTTTAAATCCAGAACAACAGTGGTAAAGAATTGGATCCAGTTTACTGAACAAAACTATCATCACCTGAACCTCAGAGAGAATGAAGTACTGTACTGTATTAATGTTGCAAGTGGCTGAGTCATTGGGAGTTGTTTATGATCTCTCAATCATATTTATGACGTGTTTGACTTAGAATAATTGAATCTCAATTCAAATAGAAATACCCTGCAGGTAGTGGCTGATATCCATCTTGTTTACTTTGTAGAACAGCAGTCGTCACATGTGAAATGGCTGTATAATGTGCAGTCTCACATGTGTACTGTTGTTTTAAAATTGTGACTTGCATTTGTTTCTGGCAGGTCAGCACAGTCCCAGACAAAAAAAACTGGCTGATTTTTATCTGGCCTATTGTTGATCATGACATGAGGAGAAACTCCTTTCTCTTTTTGAATTGTGTCAAGGGATATTTAATGCCCCACTGAACAGGCAGGCATGTCATTGGGTTAATGTCTCATCCAAAGAATGGATTCTCTGACAATGTAATGCTCCTATAGCCTAATGTTACTGCTAATGCATGCAATGCTCCATGACCAAAGATGGGGCTTGAATCCACAACCTTTTGACTCAGGCAAAATTGCTACCAACTAAGCCAATGAGTCATGTCTGCTGTGTTTCTTGCCTCATATTAGTAACTTTGTGAAAGTTGCACTTTCCAAATTGTTTGCCACGCAAGTTGATGCCTTATTTATAGCCTGATTTCAAGCTCCTTTGTAGTGGCTTCAAGGTCGCCTAACAATATATCTTTGTTTACTCAGATTGGAGACCTGTTTTTTTATCCATCCATCTGTGCCATCATTGCAGGCTGTTAAGAAGGGTATTATTCTGGCCTTCCAATTTCCCCTTTCTTTGAGGAAAAACAGATTAGGCTTCTATCTCCCTGTGGTGGCATGGTTGAGATAGGGAATTTTCTTTTTCTGGGTTTGGGGTTAAGTTAGGCTCAAGTCCCAAAGCATTTGTACCACTGTTGCTCAGCAACTTGCATTCTAAATTACAGTAATCCAATGTTGGTGGGTATGTAAGAACAAGCAAAGCTAAGTACAGTAAAAGCCCGTTTATCCGGCAAATGCGGGACCTGGCCTGCCAGATATTCGGGCGGCTTGCGGCCGAAAACCTACCCCAAAAAAATTTAAGTTCTTTTAACATACACCTACACACCAGACTAAATAATAACAGATAATAACAGAATATTGTATTGGTACCATTGTTAAAACTACTCTCTTGCACTTCTCACCTTTACTGATTGAGGTTTACAGTCCAGCGATTCTTTTTTAAATGGAGGACGACAAGAGGGTGAAATAAATCGCAGCGCAATTTTAAAGTCTCGCGACTTTACTAGCGGCAAGCCGATAGCCCTCGATAGCCCTAGACTCTACTAGCGGCAAACCGAAATACTACACCTGCACGACAATGTGGGTAATCAACTAGTGTTATCGGCTTGCCGCTAGTATGGCTTTAAAGTCCGTTTTTTTCACCCGCTTGACGTGCTCCATTTTAAAAAGAATTGCTGGACTATAAACCTCAACCGGAGCATCATGGCTTCAAGTGCAGCATCTACTAGTAAAGGTGAGAAGCGCAAGAGAGTAGCTTTAACAATAAGTACCAATACAATATTGTGTTGTTATGTTATTATTTAGGCATTTACAAATGCTCCACTGCTATTGTTTCGGATAAGTTCCGGTTTATCGAACGGGACTTTTTTTTTGGTGTGCCGGTTATACTGAAGTGCCGGTTCATCGAGTCACGGATAAACAGGCTTCTACTGTATAAAAACAGCTTACTGTAGGTTATATGAAATCTAGGCATATTGTTTGAAAGAACTGCTGATTCTACAGATTTTTTTTCTTCATCTCCACTGCCTTTCTAAATGATTCCATTGTATGGCTTAGTGATTGTCTTAATTTGAAAATGGGTATTTGTGATTACTAGGGTCCGTCGATATGGAAATTTTCCGATTTAGATATATCGATGGGCTCATATCGAGATATACCGAAATATCGATATTTTCGGGTTTTTCGTACTGCGCATGTGCGCACGGCACGCACATTCGGAGTGCGCGCGCGTTCCGGGTGCGTGCGCATTCAGGGCCTATCTCCTCAGGAGGTAAATATCTTTCTCTCTCTGTGTCTCTCACTCTCTCCATCTCTGTGTTTTTCTGTCTGTGTCTCTCTCACATCCCCCCCATCTCTATCTATCTGTATACTATCACATCCACCCCGTCTCTTCCCCCCCGCTGTCTCTCTCCCCCCCCCAGCCGTCTCTTTTCCCCTCCCCCCCCCCCCCCCCACCGTCTCTCTCCCCCTCACTCCCCAGCCTTCTCTCCCCACCCCTTGCATACCTGTATATTGTATTTGAGGACTATGAATACAATATGGCGGCTTTGCACCTCGGTCTGTGCATTGTGTGTAGAGATGAGCATTCTGGGTCTTGTAGTTCAGTGTGTGGCATTCCAATTTTTTACCTCGATATATTGATTTTACGATATATCTATATTTTTGAAATGCCTATATCGGCGTATCGATATGAAAATTAAATCGGGGGTTAGCGATATATCAATATATCGCCGGACCCTAGTGATTACCAAGCTTCCTGATATTCATGTTGTTGGGCAATCCTTAGTTTCACCCAAACTGAATGTAAACACATGACCAATGAACACAAGTCTGTTCAGTACTGGTCCTGCCTGTGTTTTTTCTGTCATTCACTAACCAGTTTAACAAGCTGTATCTCCATTAACCCAGTAAAGTGTAAAAAATGTATCTTGATCTCTAAAGCTTGTTAATATTGTGTAAACCAAGTGTATATGTATATTTCCTCTGATACTTGATTGTCAGTTCCTAGGCATCAACACTAGGATAGTCTATAGCTATATAATTTAGTACATTTAATGTATAAAACAGTCCTTATTTTCTGTATAGACTGGTTTAAATGAGTGTTAAATATGCTAGCCAACGTGAGTATTTGGCAATCTTTTTCAAAATGTTTCCAAAAAGATTCAAGGTCCTTTAGTTACCCCCAAAATTAAGTTGCTCCACATCCCCTGACCCACCCACCCACCCCACCATCGACGGGCAAGCCTTCAGCCACTCTGCCCTCAACCTTTGGAATTCCATCCCGCAATACATCTGCCCTACCCTAACCCCTCCCTAGCCTCCATGTCCCACCTACTCTTCGACTATGCCATCGGCCACCCCCTTCTTCCCTCCACCTTCCCCGATCTCGACCCCAGCTCAAGTCCGAAACACTGGGTGTACAGCACCTTGGGATGTCCTCCTGATGTGAAAGGAACTGTACAAATATAATGTTGTTGTTTTGTCAGCAGCAAAGCACAGGCTACAAAACAAAATCAACACAATTTCCTTTTCTTGTCCAGATTATCTGTTCAGTTTTGCCACTGCTGCTTCTAAAAAGATATCAGAATCAGTTGTTGAAACAGCACAGACTATAAAGAAATCAGTAGAAGATGGAAACATTGATGGTGTTATTGACAAGGTATAGTAATGTTTTGGTGATAACATTTCCTAGATAGACACATGTTAAAATAGTCTCCTTGAACTCTCTGTCGCCTTCGACACTGTCGACCATTTCATCCTCCTCCACCACCTCTACTCTCAGCTCAAGGCCTGGTTCGAATCTTACCTCTCCCACTGTCTCCACTTTGTCGCCACTGATGACTTCTCCTCCAGCCCCGCACTGTGTGGCATCCTCCAGGGCTCTGTCCTTGGTCCTGTCCTTTTCAACAACTATATGCTCCCATTTGGTCACCCCTGCAGTCATGGGGTCAATTTCCATATGTATGTGGATTACACCCAACTCTATCTTTCTGCTTCTACCCTCGATTCCAAGACCACCGCTGTCCTTACAGACTGCTTGTCGACATGAAGTCCTGGGTGAGAGTTAACTTTCTCAGTTGTATGTGAACAAGACCGAGGCCCTCCTGATTAGTTGATGCTTCCGTACCTCAGGCACTGGCAGCATCAACCTCTATAGATGCACATTCCACCTCACCAAGCCAGTCAGGAACCAAGGTGTCTTGTTTAATCTTTGACTGTCTTTTCTCCCACACGTCCATGCCATGACCCGCTCTGCCTTCCCTCACCTCTGCAACATTGCCCAACTCCGCCACAACCTTTCAGGCCACTGAAATTCTCATTCATGTTCATTACATACAGGATCGACTATGCTAACTATGTCTGTTGCCGGCCTCCCCAACTGCTCCCTCATTGGCTGCAGATCATCCAGAACTCTGCAGTCCACTCGCACACCAGTCTCAACGACCCTATCGCCCCCACTCTCCACTGGCTTCCCATCACCAAGAAAATTCAATTGAATAATAATAATAATTGCATTTGATATCGCGCTTTTCATGTCCTGCAGACGTCTCAAAGCGCTTCGTATATATATATATATACTGTATATAAGAATATACTGTAAATTAAATTTGAGATACTGGTCATCACCTTTATACTCCTTCATGGCCTTGCCCTCCTCCGCTTCACCCCCTCCCTAGCCTCCTTCAAGTCCCGCCTCTTTGACTGTACCATTGGTCACCCTCCCTGATCTCAAACCCTGCTTGGGTCCGAAGCACTGACTGTCCAGTGCCTTTGGACATCCTCCCGACATGAAAAGTGCTATACAAATGTAATTTTGTTGTTTTAATGTGTCACACAGTATTGATCGCCCACAAATATACAGTCGGTTTTCTTGCTCTCCTTCCCCCTAACCCGACCCCTCCCCTTGCCGTCTTTCCCCTCTTTCTCCCCTAATTCCACTACCATGACTGTTTGTGGGACACTGCTGTGCGCAATTTGGCTACCATGTTTCGCCCACAAATATGCAGTCAATTATCCTGCTCTCCTTCATCCTGCCCCGACCCCTCCCCCCTTTTGTCCCTGCCTGACTGTACAGCGCCTTGGGACGTCCTCGTGACTTGAAAGGCACTATATAAATGTAAGCTTTGATTTTTGATTGATGTTTTATTGCAGCCTTTAATGGGGCATGAACATGAAATGGAATAAGAGTGTAAAAGAAAATGCTTAAGAATTATGATATAGAGTTTTTACACATGGATTCTCGTAATGCAGGAAAATGATTTATTTTATTTTTGTTTTTATAACTTGCAGTGGTGGTAAAATTTTCTATTCAATGCCTAAATGTCCCAAATTTAATAAATTATCAAATAAAACCCAAGCTGTCGTAAACAATTTGTTTTAAATAATAAAATAAATATTAAAATAATATAACAAATAAACTGTTACAAATAATAATGTCACAAGTGGTTTCCTGCCTTTAATGGAATATCAGCTTTAGAAGCATGGTCCTAAAATGTTCAAACTTTTCTCTAAGTTAAAATATAGTTAATAAAATTGTTTTAATCATGTACAAGGTACTTATTATACATTGCCTGAAACCTAAAAGTTTTTCTGAATACCTGCAGCATTCGGTAACATTGATAAGGTACTGCATGATTAAAAGAGATTATTAAAATCAAGGATCACTTTACTAAACATAAAGTAGGTGGATGGAGAAATGGCTTAAAAATGCAGAGTGAGAATCAATGGTTGCTTCTCAAAGTGGCAGGTTGTAATGAATGATATACCTGACAGGTTTATGCTGGGATCACTGCTTTTTACAATATGTTTTGTATATAGGGGTATGGGAAAGTTGCGTCCAATTGGGCTGAAGATACTAAATTTGATGGATTGGAACTTGTGACTAACTTTGAGGCTACTGGTACAAAAAAGCAAGAAGAAATGGGGTTCTGGGATTTTATCAAACAGTTTATTGAATACGAGAGTTTGAACATTTTTAATTGCTGTCTCTACATTCTGAGTCACTTGAACTTCAGGCAAGTCAGAGTGATCAGACTGGTTTTGACTTTAGGAAATAGCTTGAATCATTAATCCCTCTTCGCTAACCCATATTAGCATAATCTAAAACTGTACAATGATTCTTAGGATGGATTCTGTTTTCATCAAAAGCTATTGTTTTTTTGCACAGAAAGAGGATGGCAATCAATTTATAATTTGGCTAACCTATTTTATAAAAATTCAATAAAAGCAATCACATTTAAGGATCAGTTTATGTGGAGTCCTGTGGCTCAGTGGTTAGAGCACGTGCCTTTACAAACGAGAGACCTGGGTTCGATTCTAAACAGGGCGAAACCTTGGGCAAGTTTCCTTACTCCCCATGCCTAATAATAATCCCCCCCCAAAAATTGGTCATTTTAATTCATGGCTATTTGTGGGACACTACTGTGCGCAATTGGCTGCTATGTTTTGCCCACAAATATACAGTTAATTCACTTTACAGTCTATTCTGTGAAGCTTCAAGACATCTCAAAATACTTCACGGAATATTATTATTATAAAATGGATATGTTTGTTGCACTAATATGTAATATAATTTATCCACCTTACCTTTCAGACTATACTTGGAGATTTTAAAAAGGAACAAGACAAGTTTGTACAGGAAAAGAATATAAAGAAGACAGGTGATGTATGGACTTTTCTGATGCTATGGAATATTCTGTACAAGATGTAGGATAGCTGAGTTCAAATTGATTGAGATGTTTAGAAAATTTGGGGCCAGCTGTAGTACACTGCTTCCTGAGGCTACGATTAACTAAGCATTGACCAGAGATCAAATCACATTCAATTAAATACATGGTTTCTTGAAATTATTCTATGTAGGGCACTTAAATATCAATCAGCAACAAACATGAGTATCCTGCTGGGAACAAACTGCCTGTCTGACATGGAGTCCTGGACGAGGGATAACTTTCTCCAGCTGAACGACAGCAAGCTCAGGCCCTCCTGATTAGCCCTCCGCACCTCAGGCGCTGGCAACATCAGCATCCACAGTTGCACACTCCATCTCATGAAGCCAGTCAGGAAACTGGTTGCCTTGTTTGACCCTGAACTGTCCTGTGTCCCCCACATCTGCGCCATGACCAGCACTGCCTTCCACTAGCTCCGTAATGTTGCCAGACTCCGCCATTGTCTCATTCCTCAGGCTACCGAAGCCCTCACCCATGCATTTGTTGCATCAAAGCTTGATTATGGAAACTCCCTCCTTGTCAGCCTTCCCAACTCCCGACGAGGAGAGAGTTCCCGTAATCCAGCCGAGATGTAATGAAAGCATGTATGAAGGCAGACTAGAGCCCACTGGAGGGGGTGGGCAGGTTGGTATGGAGTCAGCAGGTCGGAGTGATACGAAGGGGCAAGACAGTGGATGGCCTTGAAAGTGAGGACAACATCCTGACCATTTGCGACCAGGGCTCCCTCTGCCTCCTCGTCCTAATCGATCTATCCGCCGCCTTTAACACTGTAACCATGCAATCCTCCTCCACCGCCTCTCCTCCCTCCTCAACCTTCAAGGTTCTGTCCTTGATTGGTTCCAGTCATACCTCTCACACCGCCTTCACTTTGTCTCCTCCAACAGCTTTTCCTCCAGCCCTCGCACAGTCTCATGTGGCATTCCTCAAGGCTCTGTCCTTGGCCTCTCCTCTTCATCCTCTACAAGCTCCCGCTTGGTGACATCATCCACAGACATGGGATGACACCCAACTCTACCTTTCCGCTTCCACTCTCGACTCCAGGAATACTGCCGTCTGACTGCATGTCTGTCCGTTCTTGAGTCCTGGACGATGGGCAACTTTCTCCAAGTAAACATCAAAAAGATTGGCTCGCATCAGCGCCTTCGCAGCTCAGGTGCTGGCAACATCAGCTTCCAAGGCTGTTCTCTCCATCTCTCGAAGCCAGTCAGGAATCTGGGCGTCTTGTTTGACCCTGATCTGTCCTTCCTCCCCCAAATCCATGCCATGAACGGTACAGCCTTCCACCACCTCCGCAACATTACTAGACCACCACTGACTCACCCCCCCCACGCTGCCAAAACATATCCACACATTCATCACCTTAAGGCTCGACTACGGGAACTCTCTCCTTGTCGGCCTTCCCAGCTCCTCCCTTCACAAGATGCAGATTATTCAGAACTCTGCAGCTCGTGTACTCTCCCGCATCAGGCTTCGCAACCACATCACTCCGACCCTCGCCCGTCTCGACTGGCTCCCCATCCCCCAGAAGATCGGACTCAAGATCCTCGTCCTCACCTTCAAGGCCATTCATTGCCTTGTCCCTGCCTATCTCTCCGACCTGCTGTCTTCCTATCAACCTGCCCATCCCCTCTGCTCATCAGGCTCTGACCTGCTCCATGTCCACTGCCCTAACCCGCCTCCCACCAACGGTGGCCTGGCTTTCAGCCTGTCTGCTCCCACACTGTGGAACTCTATCCTGCAATCCCTTCACCTCACTTCCTCTTTTTCCTCCTGCAAGGCTGTTCTCAAGACCTTCTTCTTCGACCGTGCCTTCTGCTCCCCTCTTAACTCTTTCCCTCTCCTACTCTCCTTCCTCTTCCCCCTACCCTTCCCCCCCCCCCCCCCCCCCACTGCTTGGATCTTGACCTGATAATGGAAGAGGACATGTTTGTCTACGTTCAGGATAGTATGTGTTTTACAGGGGAACCTGAAGGTGGTGATGTTCTCATTCTTGTCAGTTGAATCTAAATTTTGTGTCAATGTCAGTTTAGAACCCTAAAGGCTGTTGGGATTTTTCAGTGTCCTCCTGACGTGAAAGGTGCTCTATAAATGTAATTTTGTTGTTGTTACTCCATGTCTTCCAGCTGACCCTCCCTCCATCAGTGGCCAGGCTTTCAGCCTTTCTGCCCCCACACTCAGGAACTCCATCCCACAGTCCCTTTGCCTCTCTTCTTCCCTTGCCAGGAGGATCAAGAGCAGTCTCAAGACCCTCCTTTTTGATCATGCCTTCTGCCGCCCTCCCTCACCTCTCTCCCTCCCCCCAGCCTGCCCCTCCCCCATGCTCGGGTCCTGTCCCCTAACTGTTCAGTGCCTTAGGACATCTTCCTGACGTAAAAGGCTCTTTATAGATGTAATTTGTTGTTGTCATGTTATTCTGAAATGCGTGCTTCAATTTGGTCTTCAGCCAAACGTAATGTAAGAATCCTTGCATTTGATACAGTGCCTTATCACATTTTCCAGACATGCAAAAACATGCATTTGACACGTGTAGAAACCCATCATTAAGTTTCAGTTTATTCAAATCAAACAGAGTTTCAGGCATTCCACCTACACAAGAAAATACCCACGTCTGTAATGGAATATGCACTGTATTCTCAGAGGGACACACCTAGCTTACCTAATTCTGGAGGCCTTCAAAGCCATCCACAGCCTTGCTCCTTTCTATCTGCTAACACTCCGGTGGCCTGCTGAGCGGAGTAATTGGCCTGCTCTGTGTCCTCTGCCAAACCGACCCCACCATCAGCGGTCAGCCTTCAGCCTCTCTGACCCTATCGTTTTGAACTCCATCCATATTCCCTTTGCCACGCTCTCTCCCTTGCCTCCTTCAAGGCACCTTCAGTCACCCTCCTCCCTGTCCTCCACCCCTCCTGATCCCAACTCCCTGCTTGGGTCCAAATCCCTGAATAGGAAGAATCCCAGCTCCCAGTAACTGCTCTTCTCTAAATCCTGCTGAAAAAAATGGGCTAACTGATTAACTGTTATGAGCCGAGACCTGGAGAAATTTCTAAAATTCTGCATATCGTAAAGCATTCAATTTGACTGAAAAGTCGACAAAAATCTCTCTCTGTTATACTTTAAGGTAAAAGATTTGAGGCTGGTGTCTAGTGATGAAATAATTTGAGTAATGTTGTTTTTGTTCTCTCTACAGACGCTGCAGTACCTCCATGGGTTGGCTACAGTGAAGAAGAAACTATTCAACAGCAAATACTCGCCTTATCAGCAGTTTGTTAATTCCTTTATTTTAATACAGTATTTAAGGCAAATTTGGTTGGGTTTGTGTAAAAATATTCTGCAACTCACTGAAATTAAAGTCTTAGTCCATCTTCAACAAGTAGGTTCAGATATCAGCAGTAGTTTATTTAACTTGGATATTTCATTCATAGGGGATGTAACAAAATATGGGTAAACATAATTGAATTATACTAAAGGTCAAAAATACCAGAATCCGCATCTAAAATGAGAAGGATGCTGACTTACACCTAATAGAAAGCCAGCGAACTATTCCGGTGGGGAAGTAGAAGACACGTGGAAGGCAGAATTTAAATAGCTTGGATTTTTTATGTGTTTTATTGTCTACCACAAATTCTCCTGGATGCTTTTACAATGGATCTTGTTTCCAAAACAATGACAGTCGAAGATAGCATGTTGACACTCCAGTGCAGCAACATTATTGCAGGAATCCGCTATAGATTATGAGAGTAGTAATTGCTAATGAATGGTTGTAGTCTGAATATATGTTTTAAACAAAGTTTACTTTCCTTTGCTTAGGACAGAAGGAACTTTTTGCGAGACCCACCTGCAGGAGTCCAGTTTCATTTTGATTTTGATCAGATGTATCCAGTTGCAGTTGTAATGCTTCAGGAAGATGAGCTACTTAACCGAATGCGCTTTGATCTTGTTCCAAAACTGTGAGTATGACTACGCACTTTTTTGAAGCACTATATTTAAAATGGTAATTCTCAAATAACATACAAATTATGTGCCATTTATTTAATGAATTGCAAAAAAATATATAAATTATAAAATATCTAAGCTACACTACAAATGTACATTTATATAATAATAATTCTTTCATTTGATATAGTGCTTTACACGTCTTCTAGTTGTCTCAAAGTGCGCCACAGAATATGCTGTAAAGTGAATTGACGGTATATTTGTGGGCGAAACATGGCAGCCAATTGTGCACAGCAGTGTCCCACAAACAATCGTGGATTGAAATGACCACTTTATTTTTTTTGAGGCGTGCGGAGTAAGGAAACTTGCCCAAGGTTTTACCCCACCTAGAATTGAACCCAAGTCTCTCGCTTGCAAGGCGCGTGCTCTAACCACTGAGAAACAGGACTCCATGCATCTTATATAGCATCTTTCACATCAGGAGAAAATCCCAAAGAGTTTAACGATCCTGGTTGGGTACCCAAGCTGGGGCTGGGAACCAAGGACATTGGTGAGGGGAAAGATGATCGAAAGCACAGGCATAGGGGTAGTTCTTGAGACAAATGTAGAATGAGGTGAGCGAGGGAGCAAGTCAAGAGGACTTTAGGGTGGGGTTCCAGAGAATTGGGAACATTTTTAAAAAAAGCAATACTTCCATTTAGATCTTTCTTGTGTTATCACCTTTGTTTTCATGAAATTCTACCAGGTTTTAATTCTGACCAAGTATGCAAATGAAACAACTGTTGTTTCCTTCACACCTAAAATGAGCTGCTATTGCTACATAATTGAAGGACCCATTAAGGCACATTACACTTAAATTGGCAGTTTTATATTTTATTGAATATTCTCATCTAGTTAAATCAGGATAGAAAATTATAAAATGTTGATTTTTGACCTGTATTTTATGATTTTTTTTAATAAAGAAGGCAAACAAATATCCTGTTCCTAGCTGTACAAAACTACCTTTGATCCTTATATTTGCTGGTAAATAAACAATACACTTTACAGTATACCTTGTGAAGTGTTTGGGGGCATCCTCCATATGTGAAATCATTTTCTCAACATTGTAGTCGTCAGTTGTGCTCCCTGAGATCTTTTCTGCACTGAAGGAACCACCATCCTCTGAACTTTCCTGTTCTTACTCCACTTGGAATCAAGTCTCATATGGTTTAACTTCTCATCGCAAGACAATGTAGCGCTCCAACAACACTGCAACAGAGTTTCAGCCTGGACTCTTTGAGTTTTAATCTTTGCATGGGACTAGGGAACGGCGATATATCGGTATATCGCTAAAACCCGATATGATTTTCATATCGATATGCCGATATAGACATTTTAAAAATACCGATATATCGAAAAACGATATCTCGAGGTAAAAATCGGGATGCGAGCACAATCAACTACAAGACCCAGAATGCTCATCTCTATACACAATGCACAGACCGAGGTGCAAAGCCGTCATCTTGTATTCATAGTCCTCGAATACAATATACAGGTATGCAAGGGGTGGGGGGAGAGAGACGGCTGTGGGTGGGGGGGGTGAGGGGGAGGGAGACTGCTGGGGGGGGGGTGATAGGGAGAGAGACGACTGGGGGGGGGTGAGGGGGAGAGAGACGGCTGGGGGGAGGGGGAGATAGACGGCTGGGGGGGGGAGAGGGGAGAGAGACGGCTGGGGGGGGGGGGGGAGGCGAGGGGGAGAGAGACGGCTGGGGGGAGGAGGAGAGGGGGAGAGAGACGGCTGGGGGGAGGGGGAGATAGACGGCTGGGGGGGGGGGAGAGGGGAGAGAGACGGCTGGGGGTGGGGAGAGGGGGAGAGAGACGGCTGGGGGGTGGGGAGAGGGGGAGAGAGACGGCTGGGGGGGGGAGAGGGGGAGAGAGATGGCTGTGGGGGAGAGGGGGAGAGAGATGGCGGGGGGGGGAGGAGAGGAGAGGGGGAGAGAGACGGCTGGGGGGAGGGGGAGAGACGGCTGGGGGGGGAGGGAGAGAGAGACGGCGGGGGGGGGAGGAGAGGAGAGGGGGAGAGAGACGGCTGGGGGGAGGGGGTGAGAGACGGCTGGGGGGGGAGGGAGAGAGAGACGGCGGGGGGGAGGGAGGGAGAAAGAGACGGCTGGGGGGGGGTGGGGGAGAGAGACGACGGGGGTGCGGGGTGCGAGAGAGGGACGGCGGAGGGGGGGGGGGGGAGAGACGGGGTGGATGTGATAATATACAGATAAATAGAGATGGGGGGGGGATGTGAGAGAGGAGAGAGGGAGAGAGACATAGAGAGACACAGACAGAAAAACACAGAGATGGAGAGAGTGAGAGACACAGAGAGAGAAAGATATTTACGTCCTGAGAAGATAGGCCCCGAATGCGCGCGCATTCTGGGTGCGCGCGCGCTCTGATGCGCGCGCGCATGCGCAGTACAAAAAAACTGAAAATATCAGTATTTCGGTATATCTCGATATGAGCCAACCGATATATCCATATCCGGAAAATTCCCATATCGCCGTTCCCTACATGAGACTGGACCTAACAATCACCAAACTCAAGAAGCCAGAGTGCTGAAGTACCATTATTATATGTCATTTACAAAATAAACTTGTAAATTGGTTTATGGGTTTTGTAAACAGAAATTTTTTTTTTTTACGGGAAGGGAAAAATATCAACAACAACAAAATCACACTCGTATAGCGCCTTTCACGTCATATTTATAGATTCGGCATAAAATAATTACATTTATGAGTTACTGAGGTTTTATTTATTGTTCATCTTCTCCCCCTGCCCCTTACAGGGTGAAAGAAGATGTGTTCTGGAGGAATTATTTCTACCGAGTGTCACTTATCAAACAATCAGCACAGCTCACTGCCCTGGCTGCTCAACAGCAGGCAGTTGACAAAGAGGACAGAGATGTTAACAGTCAAGATGAAGCTCATTTGACAGGTAACTAATTTATGTGGAGGTTTTGTAGACAAAATTTCCATTTTATGCAACATATATCTTTAAGAATTAAAATTTTAGCTTACTATTTTTCAAAGTATTACTTGATTAACATGTATAAAGCTACTAGCATTTGATGTTCAATAGTAAATAAATACAAGTAATACAGTTACTCCTCTGTGAAGAGTGCTAAATAAACGCAAATTGCTGTTGTATGTTGTCTTGAAGTGTTACATCATCAGGCAATGTAGCTGGCATGCTAGAGATTTCTCAAAAGAAAGGGATCTCCTTGGTCAATGTTACTGATCTCTTGGAAGAATATTTGATGACTTTTTTGTTTCGGTTCCTGTTTCAGATGTGCTCTTATTCCTATTCTGGACCCCAAAGTGTATTGGAAACATACACGTTCAGAACCCTGATTGCCTCTATATATGCAATGTCCAATTTTGAGTTATAATAATAATAATATTCCTTGCATTTGATATAACACTTTTCACGTCTTCTAGATGTCTCAAAGCGCTTCATAAAATATACTGTAAAGTGAATTGACTGTATATTTGTGGGCAAAATGTAAATGAATTATTAATGAATAAGAATGAACAGTTCATATCCAGGGATTTTATTATTAATTAAAGAAACATTGTTTTTTTCCTACTGGTTATTGTGGCTCATATTCCCCCTACTCATCCAAATCTCCCCCAAATTGAAATTGATTATTCACCTCATTATTGCTTATGGGATACTGCTGGCACAGATTGACTACTGTGCTTTCATATTCATGACATTGTTTTTCCTTTCTAATCAATTATAGTTTGAAACTTTTGTTTTGCTTGAAGACACAATATAAATGCAAGTTGTCATAACGTTTTTCTTCCAGAAACAATAAGGCCCAAAACACCACCATTTACTATCAAACCTCAATCGAAACCCAATGAGGTACAGTATTTTGTTTTTTAATTACTTTACATTTTCAATTAAAAATTACTTTGTGAACTGAATTAACATTTTGTGTACTGCGTTAGTGTGGTAGCTTTAGTAGATAATGATTCTGAAATTCTAGAATCTGTCTGGGGCTGCAGAGGACACATTCTTTCTTGTATCACTGTGTCGTTTGTATTGTATTGTGAGATAGGAAGGAGAGAAAATAAATGATGAGGTGTGGGAACATTTTGTACCACTGATAAGTGAGCTGACTTATATAATGCCATCCCAATGTTGGGAGGCATCCCAATTTGCTAATAGTAATAAAGTTCCAAGTAAATCTGGGTCAGTGCCCTTGAGTGGGAAATAGCTGTTATGTAGAATAGAACCTATCAATTCCTTGCTGCTGTTTTTCTGCTCATTTATACTATAATACTCATTTTCGAGCATCTTTCATGGTTCTTTATGTATATTGTTTATTCCATATGTTAGAATTCAGATATTGAGAGCTAGGTGTAACGTTTTATATTTTAGCCTCTATGGGTTACAGAGTAGTTCCTGTGATGTCTTTGTAAACAACACAAAATTACATTTATATAGTGCCTCTCACTTTGGGAGAACGTTCCACGGCGCTGGATAGTAAGAGACTTGAACCCAAACAAGGTTTGGGATCAGGAGGGAGGGAGGTTATTGGTAGAACGGTGGCCAAAGGCACAGTTGAAGGGTCTTGAGAAGTGCCTTGAAGGGAGAACCAGCTTCAGAGGAATGGCTGATATTGTGTGGTTTGATGATATGGAAGCACTGTGGGGAAGTACATTACGTATTTTCCCCAAACCGCCTTCTTGCCTTCCCAAGATTGGAATTCCTATAAGGGAAATTGTCACAAACTTGGGATTGAGCTCTCCATGCAACGCAGTCCAATTTATAGGTTATTTAAACAAACCTGTGGGAAACAAGTGGCATAAGACCATTCATAAGTACCAGAAAGTTAGAGGCATGCATTAAAAAGAAGTAATACAGTTACAGTACATTTTAATGGTTTTAGACATTTTCTCTTAAATGTATGCCTTTATCCTAGGTTGAGCTTATTTTCACATTTTAATGGTTAGTTAATTTGGGCTATTAAGATTGTTTTCTTCGTACCAATGGTATTTTTTTTAATTAAAAAATTGTAGCTCTGCCTGACCATTTCAGAAACATGTTGAACCACGTATCCCATATCTGAACCAGCAAATTGTTTGGAGGTTTTTCTTTCTTTTTAAATCTTCTGTATATCTTGGGTCATCTAGAAGGGAGATAGATTTACTGCCAAGTTTAGGTGATGAATTATCCTGTTCTGCTACAACCTTCTATTTTGTACTGGAATCATATCTGTGAGTAGTGGTTTCCTTTTCATTCTTAAATATAGGGTCACAGATTTGAGTATTTCTTTTATTTGCTATCTTATATATTTCTATATATATAGCAATCCTCTCATCTTCTTCATTTTTCTCAAGGAGGAAGAAGAGATTTCCACAAGTCCAGGCGCCACAGAATTCATAAGTGATGCATACGATACTTGCAATCTGAACCATGAGGATTTGCGGAAAGAAATTGAGCAATTGGTGCTGGATAACAAGGAAGATGAACCTGCAAAGGAAGGTAGGGACTGAAATTTTGTGTTGCCAACAACAGAATTACATTTATCGAGCGCCTTTCACGTCGGGAGGACGTCCCAAGGTGCTGAACAGTCAAGGATCAGGACCCAAGCAATGGGGAGGTTTGGGATGAGGTGAAGCGTAGAGGTTGGAGGGCAGCTGAAGGCACAGTAGAAAAGGAGGGTCTTGAGACTGGCCTTGAAGGAGGCAAGGGAG
Source organism: Hydrolagus colliei (assembly GCA_035084275.1). Classification (NCBI taxonomy): domain Eukaryota; kingdom Metazoa; phylum Chordata; class Chondrichthyes; order Chimaeriformes; family Chimaeridae; genus Hydrolagus; species Hydrolagus colliei. Next base: position 66,913,854 of record CM068745.1, read on the forward strand.
GAAGTGAGGTGCAGGGACTGTGGGATCGAGTTCTAGACTGGAGCCAGAGAAGCTGAAATCCTGGCCACCAATGGAAGGGCAGGTCAGGCGGGAGACATGGAGCAGACCGCTGAACGGAGGGAGTGGGCAGGTTGGTAGGGAGTCAGCGGAAGGAGGGGGCAAAGGAGCCGGGTGAGGGTGGGAGTGATGGGATCGCTATATTGACTCAATTCTGATATTCTGACGGAGCCAGTTCATCACTTACCTGCTTGGTCCCCTGGTTTGGAGATCTTGATTATTTCTATTCTCTCCCTCAGAGGATAGTTATTAGTTAATCATTCGACATCTGACAGGTGCATATTTGAGCCTTCACTATATGGATATTAAGAATCAAGATAATAATAATCCTTGCATTTGGTATAGCACTCTTCACATCTTCTAGCCTTCTAGAACAGTGGTTCCCAAACTCGGATCCCAACCAAATCAGAGTTGCAGGGGTCCTCAGTAGGGTCGCAAAGGGTCATCAGAAAAAAAAAAAAATCGCTTTTTTTTTACTGCTGAAAATGCTTTTTTAATGCTGAAAAGTGCCCGAAGCGACACCGCCGACCAATTTGTATGAAAGACCGTACTAGTGAGTTGCGCTGAGTCCACAAAAAAGGAGATATCATCTTGGCTGAGCTTCGCTTCAGTCACGCAGTCAGGAGGGTCAGGCTAAGGGTCAGGAGGACCTGCTGGTGGCCAATTTAAGGTCACAGCAAAAAAAGGTTGGGAACCACTGTTCTAGAATATACTGTAAAGTGGATTGACGTATATTTTGAGGACAAAACACGGTAACTAATTGCACACAGCAATTTATGGTGAGCGAAAAACTCATGATGAAATTTATGGTGAGCAAAAAACTCATGATGAAATGCGAAAGAACATTGTCTTGCCTGCAAACTTCCAACGTTGAGCAATGGTTCTACCAGTTGGACGTATGGAGAAGTTGCTTATCTCTCTCTGTATCAAATAAAATGGATACTAGCCCTGGAGCAGGTGTTACTCAATTCACTCCTTCCAGCAGCTGTTGCTCTAAGCCTGAGTCTTTTCATCAGCTGTTCTCTGTGGTTGAAGGACCTACATAGGACAACTTCTCAACAACAACAAATTACATTTATAGAGCGCCTTTCACGTCAGGAGGATGTCCCAAGGCGCTGAAGTGTTAACTATGTTGATGTTCTAGAGATCTAAGCGTAATTCTGTTTTTTTTTAAAAGTGCACAAATAGTACAAAACTATTTATGACAAAAGTTTTCTTAAAATATTTTTCCATATACGAGTCTCTTCCTGGATTGTATGCTGGTTTTGTTACAAATTTCATATATTTTCTTAAAGTTTGTTCTCAGATACTGCCTTTTATTTTGAACTTGTGCCAATAATCAGGGTTCAAGTCAATGATCAGGTTTCAAACTAAAAGCATGGTCTGATATTTTCAAGTGTTCAGTTTGGGATTAATTTTTTTTTCCTAACCCAAGTTGTTCTGCCTCACAGGTTCTGATTTAGTTTCACTTCAGTCTCCTCACTCCCCAATCCACCATCCGACACCTCCATTCAACTGGCACCAGCCTCCTGGTTTGTCCCTCGCACACTCAGCTCCACCATTGGAGGTCATGCTTTCAACCACTACGCCCCGAAACTCTGGAACACTCCCTGGTTGTTAAACCATTCGCTTTACCCCCTCTCTCCCCTTATCCACGCTTCCTCTTTGACCATGCTTGCAGCTGCCTCCCCACCCCTCACTCGGAATCAGGTTCTGCCACTGATAAGCGCTGTGAAGCGCTACCTTGGGTGGAGGGCGCTAGATAAGTGCAAGATGTTGTTGTTGATTGTAATACAACTGCATTCGAATTGATACTACCTTAATAATAATGATAATGATAATAATCCTTGCATTTGCTATGGCATCTCATCACATCTTTGAGACGTCTCAAAGCACTTCACAGAATATACTGTAAAGTGGATTGACTGTATATTTTATGAGCAAAACACGGCAGACAATTGTGCACAGCAGTGTCCCACAAACAGTCCTGTATTGAGCGAGTCACCAAATTATTATTGGGTTTTGAAGCAAAGCTGCTAACCAGTACGTTTTTGCCGTATTTAGTACGATAAATTGCAGTAAATACGGCAGTATGATTTTTCTTGTTAAAATACGTTTTTTGGAAAATCCGAATTTTAGAAATTCCATGCTCTGTCTGTCTGTCTCTCCTTCTCTCTGTCTCAGTCTCCCTCTTGTGTCTCTCTCTCTCTCCCTGTGTGTCTCTGTCTCTCTCACTCTCTCTCTCTCTCTCTTTCCGTGTCTCTTTCCCTCTCTGTCGGTCTGATTCGCACTCTCTCTTTCTCTCTCAGTGTCTCTCTCTCTTTCTGTGTCTCTTTCTCTCTCTGTTTGAGTCTCTGGCTGTCACAATCTCACTCACAGTCTCTCTGTCTCAGTCTCTTTCTCTTTAACTCTCTCTCCCTGCCTTCAGTAGCAGTGCTACCTACCTTATGCCGTCGCTGATACACTGTAAATGTTAGCGCTGGGCACAGGGCTGGGCGCAAGGCATTACTGGGAACGATTTTTTTCATACACAGAAACACAGTAGGGACCTTCCTCTTAACGCAATTTTCGCCACACGGGGTTTTGAAGTCCCATTTTACTTGGCATCTTTTTGTGCAGTAATTTTTTCGTTAAGTACCGGTAGGTTCCGGGAAAAATACTTTTTTTTACTACAAAATACTGTTTTTAGCTTTCAGGAGTACTTTTTTTTGTTAAAAAAGGTTGGCAGCTATGTTGAAGGGATTATTACCCCCTGAAAAGAGATCCACCAATTGGCCAACAACCAGGTTCCCACTCACTGCTTGGCAAACTTGCCTGCGTGTTGGGTAAGGAAACTTGCCTCAAGTTTAAAATATAACTAAATCAGTGAAAACTTAGAAACGTTTACATTATCGGTCCACCTTAACTGAAGGTACTGATTGCCAGATTAAATAGTAGGTCTCAGTTGTGAAGAGAAGGGTATGTCTCCCAATGCTGGCCAACAATCCCCCAAATAAAAGTGATTATTCACTTCATCATAGTTTGTGAGGCATTATTATGCAAAATCACATGCAGCGTTCACATACAAATACTGCACTTAACAGTAAAAACATTTGAAGCGCTTTGAGACATCTTGACCATCATGATAAGGCACTGTACCAAATGCAAGGATTATTATATTAACTTGTACACTGGGCTTTGGATTTATAGTTGTGGAGTTAACCCTGAAGTATGCAAGTATTGCATGAGTGAGTTGCTTGGATAGGAAACATCTGAAACAAAATGGTAAAAGCATAATGGTATAAGCTTCCTCAGTGGCTTAGTGTGTAAACACATTGTGTGATGTAATGCTTAATTGTACACAAACAGGTTCTCAATCTGTGGCCAGTTAGCGGATTTCACAAAGGATACTGCAGTTGACCAGGGTAGGGAGGAGAACACATCATCCTGGGGAGTGGGTGTGGGCCACCATGAATTACCTGGTCCCAATTAATGTCTCACAAGAACTTCTGCTTTGCTTGGTGGAGTACTGAAAGACTGCCAGATTCCATAGAACTGTAGTCCAGCAATAGTACTCCAGGAGCAGAGAAAACTTGCAAAAAGAAAAGCTTAACTCGTAATTACTATTTTGTACATTTCATGTCTGCAGGGGTGCCTGCTAACTGGGAAGATGAGCTGCAACAGGAGCTTCAGGACTATGAGGTGGTGGTTGAGACAGAAAGATCTGATGAAAATTGGGATAAAGAAATCGAAGAAATGTTGCAAGCAGAAGGATGAGCTTCATCGTACATTTGATTCATTTTGTTTTCACTAACGTGACTGATATGAATTTCAACTTTTCTTTCGAGGACGCTTCTTTCGAGGACATTTGAGACTATTGTAGATGTAGGTATGATTTGGAATAGCCAAATTCTGAATGAAATGGACCTTACCATCAATAAAAGTTCTCATTTGATCTTTACAGCCAAATAAGCAGCATATAATTTGTGATCTTATGGGCTTCTTCTCCATAAGTATAAGGTTTATACTTTCATACTAGAGTTGTTAATGTATTTGTGGAGGTGTGCAAGTCGAAATAAAAGTGAATGTGGATAAATCTGACCTGGGCATACACATCTTGCACTATTCTTCATTTTATTACTGTTTTAAAATATGGTGCAATTGTAAGCATATTATTCCATGGCAAACTAGCACTAGGGATTTGCCAACATTTGGAAGTAATGCAGTGTAAATGCATTAAAGATGTACTTTGTTTAGTCTTTGAAAGAAGTGCAATCGTTCATACTGAGTTCAGATCAATTCAATGTGGGTTTGAAATTTGGGAGCTGGCACTAAATCTAGATGAAAGTATTAAAAAAAATTGTTCACCATCATAATATTAGCCAGATATTTCTGTGCTTTGCAATTTAGCAATTAGTTACCTAGATGGTATCATCTTATACAAGAATCTGGTTCAGATTCTTGTACAAGAATGACAAGACTTTAATGGACAATGTAGAAAAAAAAAAGTCATATCGTATTTGACCACAGGTAGCTCTTAAAAAACTTGCATGATTGCAACCCCACAATTATTTTATAATTTTCCTTTCATTATTTATATTTTTGATCAAACAAATTCTTAATGGTTGATTTTTTAAATTTAGATTGGGAGGTTGGTTCTTCACAGTACAATATTAATTTAAATCGTCACATTGCAACATCTACAAAATTTTATTTTCTCCTGTTTTGTGCTCGTAACATAGTCAGATAAAGACTAAGCAGACAAATTGTATGGTTGTGCAGTGCAATTATTTTTTTGCAGTGTCATCAAAGAGGGTAGCTACTTATTATGGTAAACAGTGCACAATTAATGTCACAGGACAAGCACTTATACACAACACCAAGATAACTGAGAAATTCCTGTACAGTATATACAATTTCCTCTTATTAAACAAAGTTATTGGGCAATTCACCGCAATATATTTTAAGTTTATTCCACTGATCTGCAAATGATTAACCTTAATTATTTGATTCATCTTTAAGTTGTAGAAAATTGTTCCAAACTGAATCTAACACAGTTTCACATGTACCATTTGAAGGATTAATAAAATAAAATCTTGTTTTTTTTAAAAGAAACAAAATTTGTTGCCTTTTTTTGAACGGAGTACTATAAATTTATTTCAAATGTTTTGTATCTCGTAGTTTGAAGTAATGAGTACATTATTTAGTTAATGGGGAAGAAATGTTTTAAGATTTTCTAGTTTTAAGATAGATCTTCAAGTTATTTTATTGTAATATGCAGCAACTCCACAAACTGAGGAAGACGAAAGTAAAGGTTTTGTGAAGCTGTTCAATGTAAGGAATGGAAGGTTTCATTTTACCCTTTAGTCGATGTTTCTCATCCTCCTCTCCCTAAAAAGGTGACATGCAGCCGAAATCCACAGGACTATGAAGTGCAGGGATTGAGGTTCTTATTATTCATTTTTATTTCTCCTGAGTACATGATCTTGCCTGCAGTCACTTCTAGGAGCAGTCCAGTAAAAACGATTAAGTAGCATTCTGTGTTGTCTCACAAATTCAAGATGAGCCTCTGACTCAAACGACACCCGCTCCATCATTGGTTAAACCCCTAGTTAACCTTAGATTTGTAGAATCAGCTACAATCAAGAATATTGGGACATCCACCCGACCAGAGGTGTGAAAGGCACTCTATAAATGTAATTTTGTTGTTGTGTATGTATAAAGCATCTGATGGGGCTTCAGCAGTATTGCTCTCTTGCAAGCCAATTCTCTTAATAGGTAGGTGGTTCTAGATGGGAAACAAAAATTACTTGACTACTTTATCAATAGTATTAACCCTGCTGTTATTGTCTTCTATAGGATACAAACCAATCACCTCTAGATTAACAGTGATGGCAAGACCATCCAGATGCTGACTTGTAAATCCCCACATTAATCAGTCTTACAAATATTAAAGCAAATTGATGACAAGAAACTCTTCACATCTATGGCATCAGCTATCATTTGCTTTTCCTAGCAATTGAAAGGCAAGGTTGTCTTAACTATCACTGCAGATATTTCACTATCAGGAAGAGCATGTGTATTGTCACTGATATGCAGGTCAATAGATGCCCAGCAGTGACTGGTTTGTCTAGGCGATATATATTTTGCCAAGACAGGAGGCTTTCAGCCAACCTGAAAAATATACCAATGCATATAAAATATGCTACTTTGCACACTACAGTGGTAGAGGATGTTCCTTTATTCAATCGCAGGCAGGCCATGTCCTCTAGTTTTATTATTCTGGGCAAGTTTAAATAGCCTGTCATGATCTGTATTGTCTTGCCCCTTTGGAATCTTAAAGACAGCAATCAAAAATCTTCTGTTTTCCAGCGTGAACATGCCCAATTTACAATCAATAATTTGTAATGTTCATTTGTGAATTTACTGTTTGTGAATCATAGAATTATATAGCACAGAAGGAGGCCATTCGGCTCATTGTGTCTCTTTGAAAAGAACTGTCCAAATCAATCCCACTCCCTTGCTGTCTCCCCATACCCCTGCAAACTTGTCTTCCCCAAATAATTATCTACATTGGAAGGTTCAAAGTTGTTTGATTTGAGAGATTTGTAATATATTTACTTGGTAATCTCAAAAGCCAATAAAATATCCAGTAAACAAAACAGAAAAAAACAAAACAGAAAAAAGCATAACAATGTGTAATCTGAAATACTTTTGTCTTTTATTAGCTGTAGAGTTGCCCAGCAAGTTAAACACTTAACAACAAAACAACAATTTGCACTTATGCAGCACCCTCCATGCAGGGCAGCATCTCAGAGTGCTTAACATTGGTGCTGCCTGACTCTGAACCGGTTGGGGGAGGTGGCCAATAGCAGTAAACCCAGTCGAAGAGGAAGATTTTCTTGCACTTGAAAAAGGGGAGAGAGGGTCAAAGCGAGGGGATTGAGGGAGAGGTGAGATTTTACAAAAAGAGAAAGGAGTTTCTCCCAGTGTCCTGGTCCACAATCCCACAAATAAAATTGGTGAAACAATTCAGATCTGTTTGCGGGATGAATGCTATGTGCAAATTGGCCCCTGTGTTCATCTACATAATACATGGTCACTACACTTTACTGTAAATCCTGTGAAGTGTTTTCAGATGCCCTCTAAAAGTTGCTATGTCAAATTCAAGGAATATTCAAGTTTTGGAAAATATTTTAGCGCATGTGTTATAGTACTGAAAAACTTTCCGATATTAAAGTAATAAAGACATCTGGTTCAACATTAGAAGTAATAATGATCCTCGCATTTGATATAGTGCTTTTCACGCAGAATTTATCTTAAATTGAATTGACTGCATATTTGTGGGTGAAACGCGGCAGCCAATTGTGCACAGCAGTGTCCCACATACAGTCATGGTTTGAAATGGCCAATTTATTATTGTTTTTTCTTTCAAGAGATTATTATCTGGCGTGTGGTAATGAAAATTGGCAAAGGTTTCGCCCTGCCTGGAATTTAATGCAGGTCTCTCGCTTGTGAGGTGAGTCTTCTAACTTCTGAGTTCCAGGTGTAGCCTTCCTAGTGTAATCCTACTGGAGTAAATTCTTTTTTAAAAATCACCCTATTTGATTCTTAATTTTCTCATTCTCGCCTGTTGCTATTATAATTTGAATTTACATTATTTGTGTCTAGTATTGTACATTTTAACTTTTTGTTTTTTTTCCTACATGCTAGGGTCCCTAAGCTTTAGCTCTTGCCAACCTGCACCTAATACTATCTGGAATTAGGAAAGCAGGATGCATCCCTCCAGCGAGAGAGTGCGCATTCCAGTCCAACAATCTATCTCTGGATTTCCATGTCTAGGTGGGACACATGGAAATCTCAGGTTGTTTTAGATACTCTCAAACATGGTAATTCAACATTGTCAATCACTCTATCCTCCTGGACGTCCTCTCCTCCCAGCTCAATCTTCATGGACCTGGCCTCTCCTGGTTCGACTCTTACCTTTTACCTTTCTGCACCATAGACTTGCTAACTGGTAGGGAAGAGGAGAACTATTTTTTTCTGTAGATTTTTAAAAATAGTATGCAGATATCAAGGTAGCAGAATGAGATGTTTTCACTTCAGATTATTTAAATCAAATTTATAATGAAAGAATTTTCTTCCGCACCTCCACAATCTACACTCCTCCTCTTTCAGGTGCTGATTGCTTCTGTGATGTATGGATGTCTACAAATTTATGTTGCTTTTGCCAAGTTTAAAAATATATATATATATACATATATTCTCTATGTCAATAAATATGAAATGAAAATATATTTATTTATAAATAATATTATATTTTAAAATATATTTGGTACAACAGAAATCCCAAACAAACAACACACATCAGCTTCTGTTGTATTTTTCCCTTTCTCCAGACACAAAACCTTTCCATTCTTTACGTTACATTTCTTCACTGCACAGGGGTTGCACACACGGTTTTTGAGACATTCCCTTTAAAACAGTAGTAGGGAGTCACCCCTGTGTGCACTATGTGCATACCCGCGCACACCCTGATAAGGCTCACTTGCCACTTTTGGAAGACGCCCTGATGTCCACCGTACCGTGCACATGCTTACCGTACATACATTTTCGTGACACACTTTGTTTAAATCTCGAGCCCCTTCTTTCTGTATAGATATATGGTTACACTCACGTTCATTTTAGACATAATTTTGGGTGCGTTTGTGGTCTACCCGGTAAGCGCTCATGAAGCAGTTGGTGTGGCCTTTGAGCAGCTGAGCCGAGCTTGATGGTGATCCTCAATACATAGTTCCTGATCCCAGCTTGTGAGAACCTGAGGCAGGCCCAATATGAACGCTTGTGTTGCCACCCTCCCCTTAAAAGAATTTTGTGTTATTGTCAATTTGGGCTATTAACTAAAGTGGTACTTAATATTAGCGGATCAAATGGAATGGTAATAATGGTTGAAAGTGGTAATTACCTTCAGGGGTGAGGTCCTCAATTGATATTAATTGAGCGTTAAGCTGAAAACGCTCATACAAATAATCTTTTACCAGCATCCCAATGGAAAGAATCCTTGCTCAGAAGTTGCGGCCCCCCCCACACCCCCCCAAGTCCTACCAATGAGCCAGGCTGACTGGACTGTCATCAGCATTACCCTTAAGTAATGCGGACACCCCGTCACCCCGGTTCAAGAATTGGACTGTCAATATGTCACAGAGAGCTACAACAACAACAACAAATACATTTATAGAGCGCCTTTCACGTCGGGAGGACGTCCCAAGGCGCTGCACAGGAGGCGTGTGACCCGAGCTGGGAGGGGAGTGTTTGGGAAGGGGTGAAACACGAAGGGGAGGTAAAAAAATTTGGGGTGGAACAAAAGGCACGATCGAAGAGGAAAGTCTTCAAACCGGCCTTGAAAGAGGAAAGGGAAGATACGAAACGGAGGGATTGAGGGATGACATTCCATAGAGTGGGAGCGGAGAAACTGAAGGCCCGGCCTCCGATGGTGGGGCGGTTCGGGCGGGGGGCTTGGAGCAGGCCAAGTCCTGTTGAACGGAGGGTCCGGGTGGGCGTGTAGGGGGAGAGTAGATCGGTTAAATAGGGTGGGGCAAGGCCGTGTAAGGCCTTGTAGGTGAGGACGAGGATCTTGAACTCGATCCTCTGGAGGATGGGGAGCCAGTGGAGACGGGCGAGGGTGGGGGTTATGTGGTCGCGGAGGCGGGTGCGGGATAGTACACGGGCTGCAGAGTTTTGGATGGCCTGCAGCCTATGAATGGAGGAACTGGGGAGGCCGACGAGGAGAGAATTTCCGTAGTCCAGCCTCGAGGTGATGTATGCATGCACGAGTGTTTCGGCAGCGCGGGGGGTAAGATAGTTGCGGAGCCTGGCAATGTTGCGCAGGTGGAAATAAGCGGTGCCGGTCAAGGCGCGGATGTGGGGGAGGAAGGAAAGTTTTTGATCGAACATGATGCTGAGGTTCCTGATTGGCTTTGTGAGGTGGAGAGTGCAGCCTTGGATATTGAGGCTAGTAGCGCCCGATGTGCAGAGGCGCTGGCTTGAGCCAATCAGGAGGGCCTCGGTCTTACTCACGTTCAATTGCAAAAAGTTGTCCCTCGTCCACGACTCGATGTCGGACAGACATGCTGTCAGAACATCTATCGTCTGGGGGTTGAGGGATGAGGCAGAAAGGTACAACTGGGTGTCGTCTGCATACATGTGGAAATTTACCCCATGTTTGCGGATGACGTTGCCCAGAGGGAGCGTGTAAAGGGTGAAAAGGAGGGGACCGAGGACAGAGCCCTGAGGGACGCCGTGGGAAACTGTGCGGGGGTTTGAAGAAAAACCATTGGAAGAAACAAAATGTAAACGGTGGGTCAAATAAGAGTGGAACCAGTCAAGGACTGTGCCTTGAAGGTTGAGGTGGGAGAAAAGACGTTGAAGGAGGATGGTGTGATCGACTGTGTCGAACGCAGCAGACAGGTCAAGGAGGACGAGGAGGCAGAGGGAGCCCTGGTCACAGGCGGTTAGGATGTCATTTGTAACCTTGACCAGGGCAGTTTCTGTGCTATGGATTGGGCGGAAACCTGATTGGAGGGGTTCAAAAAGTGAATGAGTTGAAAGGAAAGAGCGGAGCTGGGAGGCAACCACTCTTTCAAGGACCTTGGATAAAAATGGGAGGTTGGAGATGGGTCGATAACTTGATGGTTGCGACGCATCAAGGGAGGGTTTCTTCAGGATAGGGGTGATGGTGGCTGTTTTAAGGGAGGTAGGGACGGTGCCTGAGGAGAGGGAAAGGTTGATGGTGTCAGAAATGAGCGGGGCTAACAAATGGAGCTGGGTGCGGAGGAGGGGGGTGGGGATGGGGTCCAATGAGCACGTGGTGGGTTTCATGGAGGTAATTGTTTTTGTGATTGAAAGCGGGGTGGTGAGGTTGAAAGTGTGAAATGGGGGGTGAGAAGGGGTTGACGTAGCTGATGAGAGCGCGGAGGTGGAGGAGTGGTGGGGGGAGGAAACCGCAGAGCGGATTTTCTCAATTTTGGACTCGAGGAAGTCCAGCATCTCCTCACAACGAACGTTTGAGGAGAGGATCTGCGAGGTGAGGCGGGGGGGGGCGGAGGAGCTGGTTGGTGGTGGTGAAGAGGAGGCGGTGGTTGTCCTTCGCTTCCAGGATTATCCTGGAGTAGAAGGCTGATTTGGCGGTGGCTAGGGCGGAGCGGTACAATTTGATGCGGTCCAGCCAGATTTGCCGGTGGACCGTGAGGCCAGATTTGAGCCAGGTGCGTTCAACTGCTCTCACTTGGCTTTTGAGGGAACGGAGGTGAGTTGTGTACCACGGTGATGATCTTAATTTCGAGCTGACTTAATTTCGAGGCCAAACATGTCACCTTGGAGCCAGCTCAGCTCGAAGAAATCCCCATATACCTTCCCCTGAGGGGGATAATAATGTTTCAACATGATCAAAGCTCATAAAAAGAAAGTTCTTTCCTACATTTTCTTAGAAATTTTTAACCAATTTGATTTCCTCGATAGAACAATGTTTCTCATGTTCACTAGACTTAAAGTCTCTGAATCTCTCTCCCTGCCACCCACACTGCATCGAGCTACATAAAATAGTATTGTTCCATTCTGATTTCAAGAGTGATCACTCACTCGCACAAGTATTCAAGCTGCTGTCACCCTGAAGCCATTTAGTAACTTACTGTTAATAGACTGGATAATAAAGAGCACAGAGCAATTCAACAATGATCTTTATATTTGATGCAATGCCTTTCACATCAGGAGGATGTCAGAATCTGCTTTACAGGATGTAAAGAATGTTTTGACATCATATTTCAGGTTAGTTCAGTATTATTGAAATCAGATCTTTACACAAATAATTTTCAACCTACCTCCAGTCTTCCCTCCTCCTTTCAGGTGCTGACTGTCTTTGTGATGCTGTTGTATGTACTTCTACCAAGTTGATATGCTTTCATGTATAAAAAGGCATCACATTCATCTTAAGTGAAGAACTTCTTTGTCTGAACTTCTCTTTGTGATTTTCTGACTTTCCCAAAGCTGACTGCTCTGTTGAGGTTATTTATATGTTGTTAGAACAAACAGAAATCTGCTCCCCACCATTTTGCTATTGGAAAACAAGTGGTGTATGATGAAGAATAAGGAAACAATAAGGACTGGAGGTTGTTCAGAGAACAACAAGGATGATTCTGAGTCTTATGAAGAGGATATGATACCAAACATTAAAATTTAAAATGGACAAATGCAAAGTGCTTAACATGGGGGATTAAAAAAATCATGGAAGGGACTATTATTTGAACAGAAGGAAAATAATATTATGGAAAATGAAAAGGACCTGGGGGTCCTTATTGACAATAAATTGAAGCTCTCCCAAAAACGCTCTGTGGCAGTGAGTAAAAGCAAACCAGATGTAGGAATGTATCAAACAATCAATAGTAAGACAAAATACTGGGGTAATCCTGCCACTGTATAAATCATTGGTGAGACCATACTATGGTGAGAGTACTGTGTACAGTTCTAATGGCTGCAGTACAAAAAGGATGTGGAAAATTGAGAAGATACTTAGGAGGGCAACCAAAATGATTGAGGGAATGAAAGGACTGGACTATGAGGAGTAATTAAGTAAATTGGGCAAATTTACACTGGAAAAGAGAAGATTGAGAGGCAATATGATTTCTGTCTTTAAGATTCTAAAGGGGCAAGACAATATAGATCATGACAGGCTGTTTCAACTGGTCCAGAATAGTAAAACCAGAGGACATGGTCTGCGATTGAAGTGGAAGGAAATTCAGAATTAATCTATGCAAACACTATATCAGTGAGCAAATAGTGAACTTGTGAAACAGACTCCTTAGGGACGAATGAAGCAGGAAGTGTTGATTCTTTCAAATAGATTAGATAGTTTCCTTTGGGGAAATAACATAGTATATAGGTAGTTTGGGACATATGTGTATGCAACCGCCAGGAAGGTGGAAGGTAAACAAGATGAACGTTGGTCTTTTTTCATCTAGCATGTCTTTTGTTCAAACATATCTAATTTTAAAACAATGAGAAGTAAAACACTGTATATGTAAAGATATTATTTGATTAAAATTAGAAAAAACTCAAACTGAAAGTTTGGATATTTTTTCTCCAGAGGATACATAGAACACTAGTAACACTAACTGCTTCTCTGTAGATATGAGGACAGTAATTCCTTTTTTATATATAAAACAGGTATAACAATAAAGGGTAATACTGGACAATACATGTCTATCTGCTGACTAAGATGAACAAAACAATATAGGTTTCAGTCAGCCTACAACAAATAATGAGAACAGGTTTACCATCTCATACACCTCCAACATGCAGATCTCCACTTGATTACTTTTAGAAATGAAGAAAATTCAGGCAGAATTTATTTCCTGGGAGAAAGGGTAGGCTTTCAATTATTGCCAAAGGAGTGTGTTTAATAAGATATATGGCCATGTGTTGCCTTGGTACCTTCTGGTTTCAGTCTCAGTGTCTGTCACAGATAATGGTGACATAACAACAACAACAAAAATACACTTGTATAGCGCCTTTCACGTTAGGAGGACATCCCAAAGTGCTGATAAGAGGTGTCAATAGGATTATTTCATCGAAAAGTAAAGACATCTGTCCGTTTTCCCCCCCAGTTAACTCTTACAATCTGTTAATTCTACTTGGATACTTTTAATAAGAAGGAATCCATTTGTTTGTCGATTGGCGGATTGCTTTTCCGGTCTCATAATTCTGTTCCACAAAAATTGATCACTCAATCTGTTTGTGGCAAACTGTAGTGTGCAATTGGCTGCTGCATTTGGCCCACAAAATATACTGTCAACTCACTTTGTAGTATAAACACAGAAGTTGCTGGAAACATGTTCTGATAATAGCTTGTGGACCTGAAAACATGAACTAATTTTCTTCTCTCTATGGATGCTTCCTGACCTGCTGCAGATTCCCAGTGACTTCTGTATTTGTACCAGATTTCCAGCCTCTGCAGTACTTTGCCTTTCACTTTACCGTGTATTCTGCGAAGCACTTTGAGGCGTCTTGAAGACATGATATGGCGCTGCATCCAATGCAAGGAATTATTATGGTTAGGATCCTATTATATTTGCTTAGTAGCAAACAGTAGGATTGAAATAATGGTGAGCAGCGATAGATATATAGAGGAGTGAGCCACCTAGTCGTGGAGCCCTGTAGCTCAACAACAACAACAAAATTACATTTATAGAGCACCTTTCACATCGGGAGGACGTCCCAGGCGCTCAACAGTTAAGTCGAGACTGGAGCAGTGGGGGAAGGGTTGGGGTAGGGGCAGAGGGAAGGAGAGTAGGAAAGTGGGGAGAGTTAGGAGGGCAGCAGAAGGCACGGTCAAAGAGGAAGGTCTTGAGACCGGCCTTGAAGGAGGAAAGGAAGAAGCGAGGCGAAGGGTTTGCGGGATGGAGTTCCAGAGTGTGGGGGCAGAGAGGCTGAAAGCCTGGCCACTGATGGTAAGGCAGTTTGGGTGGGGGACATGGAGCAGGCTGGAGACTGTTGAACGGAGGGGACAGGCAGGCTGATAGGGAGACAGCAGGTCAGAGAGATGGGCGGGGGTAACCTTCAGAGGATGAGGATCTTGAATTCAATCCTCTGGGGGATGGGGAGCCAGTGGAGACGGGCGAGGGTGGGAGTGATGTGGTCGCGGAGCCTGGTGCGGGAGAGTAGACGAGCTGCAGAGTTCTGAATATTCTGCAGTTTGTGAAGGGAGGAGCTCAGGAGGCCGACGAGGAGAGAGTTCCCGAAGTCGAGCTTTGATGTGATGAATGCGTGGACAAGTGTTTCGGCAGCATGGGGGGTGAGGGAGTGGCGGAGTCTGGCAATGTTGCGGAGGTGATGATTCGAGGCTCAGTGGTTAGAGCGCTCGCCTTACAAGCGTGAGGCCTGTGTTCGAATCCAGGCAGGTCAGTGCGAAACCTTGGGCAAATTAACTTACTCCACACGCCTAACAATAACCCGTCCGAACCCCCCCCCCACAATTATAAAATTGGTCATTTTCAATCCACGACTGTTTGTGGGGCACTGCTGTGCACGATCGGCTGCCGCGTTTCGCCCAGAAAATATACAGTCGATTCCACTTTACAGCACGTTCCGTGAAGCGCTTCGAGACGCCCAGAAGACGTGAAAAAAACACTGTATCAAAAACACTGCTAGGATTTGGTTGTTGACCATGTTTTCATGTGCAACCTTCAGTGTGTTTGTAGGTGGCTGTTCCCGTCAGACTCCCTCCTCCCTCCTCCCCCTCCTGGCTGTGCCGGTTCCCGCCGCTCTCCACCCTCCCTCCCCTCCCCTCCTTCCTCTCTCAGCTTCACTTCCGTCACATCAATGGCGACGCGGGGTCGCGCAGGAGGCGAGCAGAGTGGATTTAACGGCTGAAAACCGAGAGGTAAAGGAGGTCGGGGGTGCGGGGAGGGTGAAGTGGGGAGATGAAGGGTGAGGGTTAGAGAGGCCGGGTTTATGTTTAGCCGGGTGGGGGGGGCTGGCTGGCCGGCTGGGGGGGGGGGGCCGGGGCTCTTACTCTCCCGGCCGCCGCACATGGAGCTCCTCGCCCGGGGTTAGAAACGTCAATAACCCCCCCCCCCCCACCCCGATCGGCTGGTGCCGGGGCAGAGAGGAGAGAGTGGGGGGGGGGGGGAGAGGAGAGAGTGGGGGGGGGGGGGGAGGAGAGAGAGAGAGGGGGGTTATATACATACACATATATACACAGGGAGGGAGGGGGGGGGTTATATACACACACACACACACAGAGAGAGAGGCCGGGGGTGAGAGGGATTATACACACACATACATACATAGGGGTCAGGGTGAGGGGAGAGAGATTATATACACACACACACACAGGCCAGGGGTGAGGGAGAGAGATTATATACACACACACACACACAGGCCAGGGGTGAGGGGAGAGAGATTATATACACACACACACTCACACACAGGCCAGGGGTGAGGGGAGAGAGATTATATACACACACACACACTCACACACAGGCCAGGGGTGAGGGGAGAGAGATTATATACACACTCACACACAGGCCAGGGGTGAGGGGAGAGAGATTATATACACACACACACTCACACACAGGCAGGGGTGAGGGGAGAGAGATTATATACACACACACACACAGGCCAGGGGTGAGGGGAGACACACTCACAGGGGTCGGGATAACACGGACGCCGTCGATCGTGTGTTTTATTTCGGGGTGAAGTGGGGGCCACGGTGAGGCCCGGAGGAGGGGGAGGGGGGGGGGGACGGGGGGGGAATTTAATAGAGACGAGTAGACCAGCGGTCTCCCAAGAGAGAGGTGGGGGGGGGAAGAGAGTGTGTGCAGGGTCCATATATATATATATATATATACACAGTATATATGTGTGTGTGTGTGGATATATACTGTATATGTATGGGACGGGAATGTGTAAAGGGGAGGAGTGTGTGTGTGTGTGGGGGGGGGGGGGAGAGAGGGAGAGTGTGTGTGTGTGGGGGGGGGTGAGAGAGGGAGAGTGTGTGTGTGTGGGGGGGGGGGGAGAGAGGGAGAGTGTGTGTGTGTGGGGGGGGGGGGAGAGAGGGAGAGTGTGTGTGTGTGGGGGGGGTGGGGAGAGAGGGAGAGTGTGTGTGTGTGGGGGGGGGAGAGAGGGAGAGTGTGTGTGTGTGTGTGGGGGGGGAGAGAGGGAGAGTGTGTGTGTGGGGGGGGGGGGGGAGAGAGGGGAGAGTGTGTGTGTGTGTGGGGGGGGTGGGGAGAGAGGGAGAGTGTGTGTGTGTGGGGGGGGGGAGAGAGGGAGAGTGTGTGTGTGGGGGGAGAGAAGAAAGAGAGAAAAGGATGGTTGGGGGTCAGTGTGAAAGGGAGGGAGGAATGAATGGGGGAAGAAAGACAAATGGGGGGGGGGTGGGGGAGCAAGGGTGTGTGTGAGAGAGAGAGGGGAGGGAGGGGGGACAGTGTGTAGGGGAG
This sequence comes from Hydrolagus colliei, assembly GCA_035084275.1. NCBI lineage: Eukaryota > Metazoa > Chordata > Chondrichthyes > Chimaeriformes > Chimaeridae > Hydrolagus > Hydrolagus colliei. The sequence continues at coordinate 66,930,881 of CM068745.1, forward strand.
GAGGGGGAGAGAGAAAGAGAGAGGGATAACGACTGAGAGAGATATAGAGGACGAAAGAGAGATGGAGAAAGCGTTTCATGTAGGGGTGGGGGGGGGGGGGGGGAGGAGAGGAGTGTGTGTGAAGGGAGCAGGTGTCTCCTGTCCTCGGCACCTTTCCGAGATGCTCTGGCCATCTTCACCTGTTCACTGTTGTACAGTACAAGTACTGTAGTTCACTTGACTTCCCCCCTCCTCTCTCTCTGCGCAGTGAGTGAGATGTGTTGAGCTCAGTTTAAAAAAAAGAGACGGGGCCTAACAGGCTCCTGTGTGTTTCTCTGGTTATTTCTCTCCGAATCAGATAAAACCATGTGGGAGCTCAGGGCCGGGGGACTTCCCACCCCAGCCGCTGGCCTGTGAGTGAGATAGAGCGCGTGTGGCAGCAGCCGTCTTCAACTCACTTTCTTTACCTTTTAACCAGTGACCCCCCCCCAACTATATGTGGGTCAGTGTTTAAGAAGAGGGTAGAAAGAGGAGAGAGGGGGGGGGGGGGGGGGGGGAGAGAAGGGGCCAAAGGGGCAGAGAAAATAGTTGAGGTGGGGTGGGGGACGACATCAACAACAACGACTTGCATTCAAAATAACTCTCCAAAGAGGATAGCGTCTCAGGGAGTAAGGGGGGGAGGGGAAGGGAGAAGGCAGGGAGAGGGGAGAGGGTTTGAGGAGATGGGGAGGCTTTTCACCCACAAATACAGTAAATCCACTTTACAGTGCATCCTTTGATATCAACGTGATAAGGCGCTATATCACAATACCAGGATTATTATTATTATTATTGTAAGACAGAGAGGAGAGGAAACACCAACTTGCATTGATATAGTACCCTTGGAATTCTAAAAGAGGAAGAGGGTGGCTTGGGTGTATGTGGGGGTGGGAAAGAAGACAGATACATTGCATGAGGTACTTTGAATAATGCTGCACAAAACACAGGGGTGGGGGGCTTAAATCAAGAAATATGTCTGTTAAAACATAGCCAGTTTAAGGAGGAATCTAATGATGGAATAGCTGGTTGAGGAAGGCAACTGATTTCAATTGCAATGCACTTAGAGAGTTGTCAGGGGTTGAGATAATAAATTGAACATTTTGTTTGTCAATGCTTGGCTTTATCCATTATATATTTTTGCCTCCTGGCAGAAAATAATTGGTGTGTGTATTTTTTGAAAGAAACATGCCTTCTTGTTAGCTGCCATTTTAATTCTATCAACAGGGATCAGATATTATACTTGATGTGTGCCAATTAAATGTGTGAGGTAAAGTTTCAAATTGCTGTGACACTTGCAGGAGCAACGGGGATGTTCATTTATGTAGAAGCATGTGGAGGATACAATTAAACATTTAAATATCCAATAATGTTAATGTGGGAACAGGGTGATCTGATGCACAGCCCCAATGCTGTAAAAAGAGCACAACAGCTTTAACACAGTGAATGACACACACATTATGACATCTGCCCCCCATATATCGTTCTGCATCACAGTATTTTTAGACTGTTGTCTTAAGACAGAAATTTCCTCATGTAAGGGCAGCTACCCAATCTGAGGTATAGTACCAGTAAGAATGATATGTAATGAGCCTGGACAGTGAGGTATTGGCAGTCTTTTTGACCCCGATGAGCATCACAAACATGGCCTTTTTAAAAAAAAACACATTCTGACGCATTTATCCACTAGTTCTAAACTTGCTGATCAGTACAAGATCATAGTCACATTTTGAACAGCATCTTATCACGTCTAGACACCCCATAAAGCTTCACAGGATTTTACTGAAGTGTGGTGACTGAGTATTTGTGGTTGAACTATGACATTTGGACACAGCAATGTTCCCGTTATGAAGTGATGAACCAATTTGACCTCTATGAGAGAGGCCAGCGAGATAATACACTTGTTCTGTAAAAAATTGCAATTATGTGGCATATAGTTGAAACTTAACCCATTCCCCCACCCCATTGAGAGTTCAAGTTCAATGGGCAGAAGCTGGGCAGATGCTGTGTCTTCCTGGGGTTGTTGCACGTTGTAATTTTCCTCAAAAAAAAACCTCAGCTGCATAAATGGCTGATTTAAAAGATGTTTAGACAACTATATGCTTGCAATGCCAATAATAATCCTTGCATTTGATATAGTACTTTTCACATCAGGAAGATATCTCATTACAAAATCTAGGATTTTTTCATAGGATTCACTCTAAAGTGTAGTAATTTTACAGGCAAACAGCAACTAATTGGTGAACAGCAATGTCTCACAAAACAGGCATGAAGAGAATGACTTTTATCTGGATTTTGTCCGGATACCTGGAGAAACATCTCATGCAAAGGATGGCACTTCCAACAATGTAGCAGATCCCCAGCATTTTATTGGAATGTCAGCCTGGACCACGAGTTCAAAGTCTTGGTGTGGGACTTGAACCCACAACCTTTTGAATCAGGTGGAAGATTGCTTCCAACTGAGGCAGACCAATGCGGGATACAATTAGATTAAATCGCACGCACTAATTGTAGGCAGCACGCGGCTGGTATTAATTTGGATGTGCAAAACAGGAAAAAAAAATCCTTCAAAAGCTTAAAAACATTAGGGAACTGAAATGATTGTGGTTAGTTGTTTTTGAATAATTACACTTACCAAATATTACTTACCGAATGTTGACTCCAAAGGGTGTTGCACTCATTTGTGATGTAATTGCAGAAGCATTGCACCATCAACATGACTCATGAGAATTGCAAGCTTGAGAATTTTATTGCACATAGGTGTTTTGATAAGCCATAGTATTGAGATCATTTTGTCAATTGAGCATCATGGTTATATTGTCCAAAGCTTCTGCTCTTATTCGGATGTCTATGCATGATTTGGAATGGTGTAAATTTGAAAGTGCTACTGACTTTCTGCACTATTTTTACATTGTGAAATGTGTGAATTTTAAGATGATGTGTTGGTAATCCAAACATGACTGATAAAAGAATAATGAGTCCCTGTACGAGTACTGATATGATTTCACTGACCAGCACCACTGTAATACAGAATCAGAAATAGACTGTTTGGTCCATCTACCATCGTTTGTTGTGAAAGCTAGAATGAGATTCCCAGAATCTGTTGATTGAAAAAGACAAATTCTGATGACTATTGTAAGGTATCGTATCCAGTAACTTGAAGTCGTATATCATTGTGGTAAACCTATGATAGTTGATACATTATTTAATGTACCTAATGAGCAGTGGTTAAGAAAAAACTTTGGAAACAAGGTGATATTTTTTGATGGGAGGAAACAAAACCACTGTATGCATTAATAGTTGAAAATGATTTTTGCATTCGGTATACCGCTTTTCACGTCAGGAGGATGACTCTCCGAGTGAAGTGTGGTGACTGTATGTTGTAGGCACACGTAATAAGAAATAGGTATCTATAAATTTAATTTTGCACACAAAATATACAGTCAATTCACTTTACAGTATATTCCTTGAAGCGCTTTGAGATGCCTAGAAGACTAATATTATGATGCAAAGCAGTGTTCAGCCTTGGGGCTCAGGCTTTTCTCCTTTTCTCTCTTCCAAGGTTAGGAGGTTGAACTGAGGTCTCATCTGCCTGTTCAGCTATAATAAAGATCTCATGACATTATACAAAAAGAGAATGGTGTTTCTCCTGGTGTACTGGTCAACAATTCCCCAGATTAAAGAAAAATTGGTCATTCACTTCATAGTTGTTTGTGAGACATTGCTGTACGCAAATTGGCTGCTGCGCTCGCCCACAAAATATAGAGTACAGGAAATCCTGTAATGTGCTTTAAGATGTTTTGACAACACGCTAAGGGTTATTATAATGAAAAAGAGGAAGTATTATAGTGTTTGAAAACTATAAAATAAAGAGTTGGGGGCAGGTTATTATATCTTTCCAGCCTTAAGTTCTGTAGCTCAGTGGTTAGAGCACTTGCCTTACAAGTGAGAGACCTGGGGTTCATTTCCAGGCAGGGCAAATCCTTGGTTAAATTTCCTTACTCCACATGCCTAGTAATAATCCCTACAAAAAAAAAGTTATAATTTGGTCATTTCAATCCACGACTGTTTGCTGTGTGCGATTGGCTGCTGCGTTTCGCCCACAAATATACAATCAATTCACTTTACCGTATACTCTGTGAAGCGCTTTAAGACATCTAGAAGACGTGAAAAGCTCTATATCAAAGCAAGGATTATTATATTAATATCCTGTCATCTTAAGATAGTAATGTGAAGAGCTCCTGCTCGTTTTAATCCCGAGGATCCCTTGGGACGTCCTCCTGACATGAAAGGCGCTATACAAGTGTAATTTTGTTGTTGTTGTTGTTGATCTTTCTTATGGAAGAGTGGTTTCGAGATCCTTCTTATGGAAGAGGGCCAGTAATATAGAATCTGGGATAGATTGCCCCATCAGCCATCGTTTGTTGCAATATCAATTTGAAAAAGCAAAACCAAAAGAGGACAATGGATTATAGAAATTAAACCAATAGAATTAATAGAAACTTCAGGTCAGGTAGCTCTGTTTGTTCAATATTTGCTCTTATGGCTTGTCACTAGTTTAATTACTGCCTTGAAAAATTCCTTTCCTTTTTACCCTATTTCTGGCACAGAATACTTCTCTACATTAATCAGCAGTCCATAATTAAAAATAAGGAAAATTTAATATAATAATAATTTTGGTCACTCAATCCACGACTGTTTGTGAAACACTGCTATAGCAATTGCCTGCCATGTTTTGCCCACAACGTATGAAATTATTTCACTTTACAGTATATTCTTTGAAGCGATTTGAAATATCTTGCAGATGTGATAAAGCACAATCAAATGCAAGGATTATTATTACAGAATTTTAACTGTAGTCAGTCTATTCTTTGTGTTAACAGTAGGGAACAGCGATATGGGAATTTTCCGGATATGGATATATCGGTTGGCTCATATCGAGATATACCGAAATACCGATATTTTCAGTTTTTTCGTACTGCGCATTCGCGCGCGCATTCGGGGCCTATCTTCTCAGGAGGTAAATATCTTTCTCTCTCTGTGTCTCTCACTCTCTCCATCTCTGTGTTTTTCTGTCTGTGTCTCTCTATGTCTCTCTCCCTCTCTCCTCTCTCACATCCCCTCCCATCTCTATCTATCTGTATATTATCACATCCACCCCGTCTCTCCCCCCCTCCCCCTAGCCATCTCTCTCCCCCTCCGCCGTCTCTCTCTCCCCCCCCCCCCCAGCAGTCTCTCTCCCCCTCACCCCCCCCCCACCCACAGCCGTCTCTCTCACCCCCCCAGCCCTTGCATACCTGTATATTGTATTCGAGGACTATGAATACAAGATGGCGGCTTTGCACCTCGGTCTGTGCATTGTGTATAGAGATGAGCATTCTGGGTCTTGTAGTCGATTGTGCTCGCATCCCGATTTTTTACCTCGATATATCGGTTTTCGATATATCGGTATTTTTAAAATGTCTATATCGGCATATCGATTATGAAAACCATATCGGGTTTTAGCGATATACCGATATATCGCCGTTCCCTAGTTAACAGTTATGATTCCTCTTGTGTAAAATTCACACTTTGTCATTTCAAAAATCTCATTAGCTAATCGGTGCAATATTTATATTGTACCAAGCGTGGAGTTTTGGATTAATGCTGGTCTAATATATTGTGTTTAGCAGATTTGCTAGAGGATTTGTTGAGTTGGAAGTATGAGTGGAATATTGTACTAATTCCATCTTATACACATGTTTCTGCCTGTGAATCCTTTGGAGACCATTGCTAAGGTGTGGTGAATCTGTTTTACATTATTATTTTGTTGCTGTGCAGTTTATTGTAGTCCAATGGTTCTTATCAGCCAATGACGAGCTTTCAAACCTTAACTTGAAACTCTGTCAACAATATTTTGAGCTGTTCGGTATATAAAAAAAGTTAACAAATCTTCCAGTAGTCCAGTTATAAGTACAATATCTAGTTTTAAGAGAGGGTATTGGATAAGGGTTCAGGCATATTGAATATGAGAACAGTTTCTAGTTTCTTCCTCTTTGCTAGCCAATGCTTCAAAATGGGAATTCTGCTAGAATAGAAATGCTGTTGTACGTATGCGTTGTCACACATTTGGACTGAAGTTGTAGCTATATGCCCTTGCCCATTTGCCCCAAGGCAGGTGGAAATTGAAACATACAGGTCAAATTTGCCAGTTTGAAGAAGTTGGGTAAATTACAAGTCTGAGCATTAATCCCTGAAGTCCTGAAAAATATGCTACCTTATGTTTCACTGTTCATATACACAGTATTCTTAATCTTTCAGTGCAAGGACATGATTACAGAGTACAAAACACAAAATACTGCGGATGCTGGAAATCTGAAACAAAAACAGAGAGAGCTGGGAAAACTCAGCAGGTCAGGCAGCATCTATGGAGAAAGGAAAGTGAGTCAACGTTTCAGGTCCAGGAAGGGTTAAGGACCCAAAACGTTGACTCACTTTCCTTTCTCCATAGATGCTGCCTGACCTGCTTAGTTTTCCCAGCTCTGTTTTTGTTTCATGATTACACAGTGATGGGTTGGGCTATTCCTTTTAGCAAAATAGCAACTTAAACAGAAGACAATGCAGCCTTTGAAGTTGTGGATGATCTGGAGCTTGTAGAGGGTAGTACCTGGAGGCCAGTGAGAATTACATTCAAAACATCTAGTCTTTCAGTGACAAAGGTCAGAATTATGTTTCAGTTCATTGAAGAAAAGTAATGGTGGAGGTGTGCGATGTGTAGATCAAGCAAAGTAAATTTGGTCAGAGTCTAGATCTGGCTAAAAGAAGCTTGAGGGTTGCACAAAATTCCGAGATTCATCCAGGCTTTGTGAGCTGGAGTGATCAACAAGGAAGATTGCTTTGTGCCTAAATGACAGAGTGCTGACGGAAGATCAACCGGATAGTTTCAGATTTGTCAAAAAAAATTGGTTAGCCAGAAATGTGGCCCATTTGTTTATTTGTGGACCCCATACTGCAGATGACGCCAAGGGGAAGCACGTAAATCAGGAAGTGGAGAGATAGGTAGAGATTTGAGGAGCGCTGCTTAACAGTAACAGGAGGCTGGCTAGCTCATCTTGATTCACTAGGAATGCATCTGCGTGTTATTATAAATCTAACGCATGTAGGATTTGCTGCTTAATCTATTGAGATTAATACTGTACTGCCTAATTCTGAAATGCATAATTTCATGGAGTTGAGCTAGTTGCCTCCTAGGCGCATTGGCTCAGTGAAATCAGCTTTTGGATTAGTCAGGCACTTGACTAAAGGAAAGGCATAGAGTAAAAAAAAAGGTGGCATCTTAAATTCTGTTCAATGGTGCACCTTAAAGCAGTCATTGAGAGAAGGATTTGCCTTATTAATCTGCAGTTCATTGTTTTCCTTATGTCTAAAAATGTGCAATTGAGGAGGATCTGGGGAGGATTTTTGCACCCTTTTCATTCTGTTTAAAGCTCAGGAAGATTGTTGCTGCCATTTTCCTTAGTGTGAATTGGGTCTTATCGCTAGCCTGCGTTTGCTTTGGAATGCACTGGGTATCAAGCCTTCAGCTGATTTTTTTTAGTGCTGCTGCTACTCAGTAAATGATGCCCGATCGGAATTGACTCAGTGTCTTGAGCAGGTCACTGACATTTACATACAGTGCTTCGGGAGCAGTGATGCAAAGGCAGTCAGACTGCACAGCACTTCTCTGGATAATAGCAGCAAATCTATTTCTCTGGCCAAGGATCTTACGAGATTGTTGACTTGTTGAATCTGCAATTTTTCCCCCGTTGTGTATTACGAGGCATTGTGTATTACTACAAATCTTTAAATGGTTCCAAACTTCAAACTTTCCATCTTATAGGCTGCTTGGGTTAGAAAATCTTATTTTTTTTTTAGTGATCTTCCTCCTGACTTTACAATCTTATATTTACTTGCCACTGTAATAGTTTTTGTATTTTAGGGCTTTTAAAAAATATATATATCAGTTAAGGGAAGGCTGCGAATGCAGGAGCTTGAGATAAGTCTGACTGCAAATGGGGTGCCGCAAGCAAAAGTCCAGAATGATTTCTGATGGCAAGTAACCAGATTGATTTCCAAAAATCTGTCCTGAAACACAACATATATAGAGAGTCATGCTAAGACCATCTGTCCACAATCGCAGCACACAATTTGCATGTAAATTGCCATGACTGCAAGCCATACAAAAATCCAGAAACTAGAAAATAAACTGAATTCAGTGAGTTTAGAGAGAAAATCACAAGCCAAGGAGTAATTTCTGTCTTCCGATGCAGAGTGCTTGAAAAGTTTTTTCTAAAAGAATAGTTTGTGGAAGATCAATTTTTTGTTCAAATTTTTGAGAGGTTTTCATTGAATAATATTTGTTAAGCCATGTATTGGCAATGTAGGTTAGTGATCATTTTTTACTCTGTGTATGCATTTGAAAGTCTACGGTTCTGATTTAACCGATCCATAAGCAAAACTGCAAATGCTGAAAATCCACTGCAGCTCCACAAAAATCTAATGATCATGCCAGAAATATTAACCTTTCTCATTCAGACACAGATTAATCGCCTGTGGAGTTCCATCCTTTTGGTTTTGTTTTGGGGACAAAATATATATATTTTTTGTGGATCAGGGACCAGGTTATAAACTCCATCTGCTGTATATTTTACCTGATGTCTTAGTAGGTACAATTCACCGCTGTCATGGTATTAAATCAGCTGTTCTCATTTGGGGCTGCCCTAGGAATGGAACACGAGCAAAATATTGACCATTGCTTTCAATGATCCCTATCAGGCAGATAATATTTCAGACGCCCTTGGGAAACCACACTTGTCATCCTGCACTTTGTCATTTTGATTGAGGTTAGATTGAATAAATAAAGATCGTCAGCTGGATTGACTAAAGCCTTGATCGCATTCTTGATGGAGTTGTTGTATTTTGTGTCATCAAGTTATTGTTGGCATTCCTTTTCATTTTAGTCTCCAATTTCTACCATTTGCTGGCTTTGTTGCTTTTTTCTGCCTTCAGTTTTTAAAAGTACAGTCTCTCCTCCCACTTGATCCGCGGTGCTTACCCAGTGCCAGCTCTTTTCTGACAATATGCTTGTACTTTGTTGCCTTTTGCTTCAGTTGGTCTTATGAAATCATCTAGAAGTCTGCGTGGACTATGACTAATCCATCCCACCACGCTGCGACCAATTATAAGTTGTTTTTCAATACTATCTTCTCCAGCAGTCTTTCAGCTGTTCCTGCAGGCAGACCTTTGTTCTCATTCAATAAAGAAACTAGGTTGGATAGGGTAGGAGAGATTATGGATGACAGGGTGAGTACAAATAAAATGCTTGATTTAATTTTTATTTCATATTTTTGTTTCTTGGGTTGTATAGGATGAATGTATGCTTTACTTGCATGCTATAAATGTGAAAATAATGTGTCTGATAGGTAGGTCTTCTGCTACATTTGCTGTTTATTAGTGAAATATAGGTTTTTTATATTGGCATGGTTGCTTTCTATTGCTAACATATTTGTTACGTGGCAGGAACAAAAACAAAATTACACTTGTATAGTGCCTTTCAACGTCAAGGGGATATCCCAAGGCACTGGACAGTCATTGTTTCAGACCTGAACTGGGATCGGGGAGGTTGGGGGGAAAGGGGTGGATGTGGGGTGACTGATGGGACCGTCGAAGAGAAGAGTCTTGAGGCAGGACTTGGAAGGAGGCCAGGGAGGGGGCACTGTGGGATGGAGTTCCACAGGTTGGGGGCAGAGTGGCTGAAGCCTCGCCCACCATTGGTGGGGCGGGTAGGTCGAGGGACATGGAGTAGGCCGAAGACTGCTGAGCGGAGGGGGCGGGCAGATTGATAGAGGGTTAGTACGTTGCAGAGGTAGGCTGGGATGAGGCCATGGAGGGCTTTGAATATGAGGACAAGCCTCTTGAATTGGATTCTTTGGGTGATGGGGAGATAATGGAGTTGGGCGAGGATTGGGGAGATGGAGTCACAAAGCTTGGAGTGGTAGAGGACACCGGCCGCAGAGTTCTAGATTATCTGCAACCTATGGAGGGAGTAATTGGGAAGGCTGAGAAGCAGGGCATTGGCATAGTCGAGCCTGGATATGATAAGGCATGAGGGAGGGTTTCAGCAGCGTGGTGGTTGAGGTAATGGCGGAGTCAGGCAATATTGTGGAGGTGAGGGAAGGCAGAGCGAGTCAATGTTTGGATGTGGGGGAGGAAAGACAGTTGCACATCAAACAAGACACCTAGATCACTGACTGGCTTGGTGAGGTTGAGTGTGCAACCATGGAGGTTGATGCTGCCTGTGCCTGATACATAAAGGCGCTGGCACGAGCCAATCAGGAGAGCCTCGCTCTTGTTGACATTCAACTGTAGAAAGTTAGCTCTCATCCAGGACTTGATGTCTGATAAGCAGACTCGGGACAGTAGAGGCCCTGGAGTCGAGGGTAGAGGCAAAAGGATAGAGTTGGATGTCATCCGCATACATGTGGAAGTTGACCCCGTGACAGCAAATGATCTCACCAAGGGGGAGCATGTAGATGTTAAAAAGTAGGGGGCCAAGGACAGAGCCCTGGGTGACACCACAGGTGACAAAGCGGGGGTTAGAGGCGACAAAGTGGAGACGGTGAGAAAGGTAGGAGTTGAACCAGGCGAGGGCAGGTCCATGAAGATAGAACTGGGAGGAGAGTCGGTGTAGGAGGATGGAGTGGTCGACAGTGTCGAAGGCAACCAATGATTGAGGAGGCAGAGAGAACCGTGGCACAGATATTTAGAATGTCGTTAGAGACTTTGACCAGGGCTGTTTCCGTGCTATGGGTAGCATGGAAGTCGGATAGCAGGGGTTCGAAGAGGGAATGGAGTGAAGCTGGGAAGCAACGACTCGTTCCAGGGCCTTAGAGGTTGGAATGGGAGGTTGGAGATAGAGCGGTAGCTGGAGAGTTGGGATGGGTCCAGCGAAGGTTTTTTCAGGATGGGGGTGATGACAGCAGTTCTTAAAGGAATGGGAACAGTACCGGATAAGGAAAGGTTGATGATATCAGTTAGGAGTGGGGCTAGGAGCTGGAATACACAGGGTTAGATATATGATGAGGATTTGTATCCCTGACCTGAAAATTATTAAGCAAAATCGAGAGGGTTATGGACCAAATCTTGTCTTTCCTCTTTTTGAGTGTGAACTGGTGTGTAGATTGCACACAAGTTTAGGAAATGTTGTAAAACATTTTTGCACAATGTTTTCCAATAATAAATGAAAAATATTTAATGCAAATACTTCCTGTTTCACTATCTCTACACTTTACAGAAAACATAAGCATTTTGAGACGTTTCATTGCAATAATATAATTGTATCTCAAATACAAGGTTTAAGTGTTTTAATTTTCAACTGTGTTTATTTTGTTCTCTGATGAAACACAATGAAGAGCCTTTTTGTGTGGTAATGTATTCCCAACAAGGTTTAACAGAGGAAGAGGACATAATAAATCAAGTAGTTCGATGATATCAAGCTTGTGTTTTAAAAGTTTATAGATTTGAAGGGTAGGTAAGTCTGATAAAAGTGCTCTTATGTTTTGAAATCCTGGGATGAAATTCATAATCACTGCACTTGATCTAAGAACACTGAAACACTTTGAGATGGTTCAACATGATAAGGTGCTATAGCAAAAGCCAGGATCAGAGAGAATAGAAGATGGTGCAGTGATGTGATTTTGATACCAAGTACACAAGGAGGAATGATGTACAGGAGAAAAAGCTTTAAAGGAACAAACACAGCAGGTTTTGAATGACCCTAATGATCAATGAGTCATAGCATTTCATGTTGATGTGAAATTATATCCATGCTGGTGGTTTACAAATTTGTGATGAAATCCTGTAACTTGTTGTTTATATTGCTTGAAGTGAATATATCTGTGATCTATAATTCTGCGATCTATGATCTATAATTCTAAATCGCTCCCATTAACTAGTGGGATGTGGACACAATGACTCCATTTTTATTTTTCTCTCCTTGTTGCATTGCCTGGGGCCTGAATGTCTGATTTTTTTTGGGTGGGGGGTGGTATTGCTGTGTGTGGGTAACAATCACTTGAGATTGGGTGTTAAATCCTTATTAAAATCAAAGAACTAATAAGTACTAAGAACTACTAAGAACAAATTACATTTGTACAGCATTAGAAACATTTTCTTTAAAGTTATTGTTGATGCATCCATAAGTTTAAGGTCCATTTGGTTATAGAAGCAGATTATAGCAACTCCATTTATATTGGTACAATGCAAATTGAAGTTCAGGTGAAACTTATCTCCTCTCGGTAGCCTCAGCAACTTTTATGTTTTGTAGTAAATTGCTACGAAAAGTGCAGTATATGCCTAACAGAAATTTATCTAAACGAGTAGAGCTAATATGCTGTACACTGTACTATATAGCAGTCTTATGGAGCTCACTATTACCATAAAGAGCATCAATTTATCAGTATAGGTTTTATGCATATAACTGTAAATTGCAATTCTATATGGTGGATACTTTAGCATGATTGTATATCATTGTGTTTGATAGATTGACCTTGGGGCGTCCTCCTGACGTGGAAGGCACTACAAATATAATTTGTTGTTGTTGACCAAAACAATCATGAAATCTAGCTTTGGTGTTTACAATAGCAAGTAATGCTCTGAGATTGTGTGTGAGTATTATACAGTAAAACCTCGATAATCTGACATTCTGAAATTTGGCAACTCCCTAAAACTGGCAGGATTTCAAAATCTATACAATATAAAATTTTTTATCGATGTTGGCAAATCCCTTGCAGTTCCCACTGGTGCCCTTCTGTCACCCAGTGCTGTGGGTGAAGCTCAGCCATAGTTTGGCTTCAGTGTTGTGTTTTCCGCTCATGTGGTGTATGGGGCAGTTCTTCCCCAGCCATTTCTACGGTAGATTCTAAATACCGGCAAACTCCGAAGTCTGGGAGATGAGTGGCCTCAACTGTGCTGGATTATCGAGATTTTACTGTACTATATAATACAATGTTGATTATAAATTCCTTAGATGAATGAACCTGTTCAACTACAACAACAACAATATTACATTTGTATAGTGCCTTAACACTACTTCAAAAGAAAAGGGAAGTTCTTCCAGTATCCTGGTTTGATGAGGTAAATGGCTTCCTGTTTACCTTCGAAAATATTCCGTTACCAACATGTCTGTTTCACTGTGTCCCAGAAGCAGGAAACGTCCTGCAGATGTTTTGTAGGCTTCCTCTGACATTATAATGTGCAAGCAAATACATATTTGGTTTCCATTTCATGAGGTCTGTGTGTTCCCTCGCTGACGTGCTAGGTACTGATTGAGCTCTTTGTCTAGTGATCTGTCTGTAGCTTTAACATCTAACCCTGGACCGGTTCCCACATCTCACTTTGTGCTGCTCCTGAGTGGGTCACTAAAGAAGAAGCATGCCTTAATGGCGCAGTATAATAAAAATAATAATAATAATCCTTGCATTTGATATAGTGTTTTTCACACCTTCGAGACATCTTAAAGTGCATCACAGAATATATTGTAACGTGAATTGACTGTATATTTGTGGGTGAAACACGGCAGCCAATTGCACACAGAAGTGTTCCACAAACAGTCGTGGATTGAAATGACCCAATTATTGGGGGGTTTTTGAGGGATTATTATCAGGCGTGTGGAGTAAGGAAACTTGCCCATGGTTTCGCTCTGTCTGGAGTTGAACCCATGTCTCCCACTTGTAAACTGAGGTATGCGTGCCCCTAAAATAAAGCCATGAAATCTAATGTATGATCTTGTTTTTGGTACAATTGAAGTGGACTTCCCATCCAATGGATTAGCCAAAGGCTGATTTTATTTATTAAATGTGCTGGTTAAACTGACCTATCAGAATGCAAAATGTTTGTGTGTTCGGACTCTTTTTTTTGTCCTCTTGTTTCTTCTGAAGCCACTAACATTTGCTGATACTGTTCTACTGATCACCAAATTGTGTCCCAAACTGGATTAGTAAACCTCAGCAGACCATTTGACAGGAGACAGAGTGGTGAGCAGTGGAGAAAAAGAAGCTTGTCATGCACCTGGATCTTTTCCAATAGGGGTAGTTTGCAACTGATCAGCAATAGCAATCTTGTCTCAAACACGGGGAGGGCACTGAGGTCAGTTGTCCATTCCAGCTACATATCAAACTTCCTAACTTACATTTTGTTTGCTTGCAGTTTGGAACTGGGACGAGGGAAACCCAGGGAGTTTGTGGATTGGATGCGTCTTCCAGAGGGTTGTTGGTCAGCAGTACCTGCATGGACTCTTCTCCTGCCCTTCAGCAACTCGACACCAGTTCCAACATAATGGAGAACACATGTAACATGCGACCGGTTTGTTACAGCGGAGAGGATAGGATACTGTCTCCTGGACCTGCATGCGTCACACTGGAGACGAGAGGAGAGATACCTGGGAGCGAGGACATGCGGATGGACCCTGCGGGGGGAGAACATGACCCGGTTCTGGATAAAAACAAAGAAAAGGCCCTTGGTGGGTATTCCTACAGCTGCTGCAGTTCATTGGGAACATAATATATTTCTAACTTCTTTCAAGGAGCGATCGTATTGTGACTTGAAATTCAACAATGGCCCAGATGTACCCTGCAGCATTTCATATGTTATGGCTTTGAAAATGCCTAATACTGTACTGTCGGCAAAAAATAAAACAAATGCTTGTTTTATACTCTTAATTTTCCTCCTCTCCTGGAAAAAAAAATTCCGCCCTTCTAATTGCCCTTCCAGTTCCATGGTCTCTTGTCATTTACACATGCCTTTTAGTTGTGAAGTGCTTTGAGATGTTATAATGCTATATGCACTATATCATGGGCAAGGTTTATTACAATTTGTGGCCAAGGGTTTGTTTCCTTATTTCTCCAACCCTTCCCACCCCCAAAAAAAAGTTTGCACTGTTATAAATTTAAAACCATAGGTCCTACAGATTTTAAATTGAAGTACTTAATTTATATTACTTTAAACATCCTTGCCTCTTTAGGTTCTCTCTGCACCACTCGCCATTCCCTGGCTGAGAGGACGAGGAGGCTCGTCAGGTCTGTGTAGAACC
The DNA here is from genome assembly GCA_035084275.1 of Hydrolagus colliei. NCBI lineage: Eukaryota > Metazoa > Chordata > Chondrichthyes > Chimaeriformes > Chimaeridae > Hydrolagus > Hydrolagus colliei. Next base: position 66,946,002 of record CM068745.1, read on the forward strand.
GGACTTTAGGAGATGAGTGAGTACAGCCTGGAGGGGGTGAGGTTTGGTAGATCTCTTTCCTTAATATGCAGCACACAAAGAAAGGACTGTGGTCACCTCCCTGCCCCTGATAAACCCAGCTGAGATTGGAGAATGGTGGCACAAACCGTGTCAACGAGCATCGGTGCACTTAACCCAGTGTTCAACAGAGCTCCTTCAGCTTCTTGTTGGATATGTCCCACGGCTTTATAAATGCATTAGCTTTTATTAAAGCATGACTAGGGTAAAATGAGAGTTGAGATTTTCAGATCAAAACGTTGCCATTTTTCAATGAAGTTGAGCTATCATGTTTCAAATCCAATTTTGTTTACTGGTGGGGTTGGGTGGAGAACTACAAATGGCTTGACAATTTGGATTACAAATGGCTCGAATTGTTTTGGAATGTACTTTTTAATTTTTATTTCGGTGCTTAATGGAGTTTTGCTAGACCTACATTTTGCAAGTTAAATTAATTTTACCTTATTAAATACGGCATTTCCTTATATTTAAGTCATGTAATGTTCTATTTCTTCCCTTTTTATGTTCCAATGCTGGCAATATAAATCTAAATGAGTATCTCCTTGTTGTGCTGCAGGAAAGGAAGTGATGCTGCTTATGCAAGCCTTGAACACACTGACCACTCCAGAGGAGAAACTGGCAGCTTTGTGCAAGAAATATGCAGATCTTGTAAGTAATAGGGGTAAAATAACTTTTAGATGTGTGTCATTGAAGAGAGATAATATACTGAGATGTTTACTCCTCTAAATTTGTCAAATCATTGTTGAGGTGTAATTTGCAGAATTCAATCAATCCATCAATCAATCAATCAAAACTTACATTTATATATGCCTTTCACGTCGAGAGGACGTCCCAAGGCGCTGTACAGTTAGGTAGGGACAAGATTGGTGGGGGGGGGGGGGGGGTCGGGGCAGGATGAAGAAAAGGAGGAAAATTGACTGTATATTTGTGGGCGAAACGTGGCAGCCAAATTGCGCACAGCAGTGTCCCACAAACAGTCATGGAAGTGGGATTAAGGGAAATGGGGGGGAAAAGATGTCAAGGGGAGGTGTCGGGGCAGGAGGAAGGAGAGCAGGAAAAACGACTGTAGACTTGTGGTCGAAACGCGGCAGCCAAATTGCGCACAGCTGTGTCCCACAAACAGTCGCAGAAATAAGGAGTTGAATGAAGTTGCCAGCAATGCAAATCAGATTGTGTGGGAGAGATGTTCTCAACTGAATGCATTTTGTTGTTTTTACTGTTGCTCACCTATTCCTGGAAAGCTTATGCGCAGGTTGACGAGAGCCAAGACTTGGGGATCCTATAGTGCGTGTTGGAGTTCTGTTAGAGTTTACCCAGCTGAAACCTTGTAATTTGTGGACACTGACTGGCAAGCTTCACATTGGTTGTCTTGCTAAGACAGCCCTTCCTATGGCTTGCAAGTTAACAGTAGCTGAGTGGGAAGAGTCCATATACAGGTAGACCCCGCTTACCGAACGCCCGGTTACCGAAACTTCCCTATAACGAGGGTTTCTATTTGTACCACTTCTCCGCTTAACAAAGGCTGCTTTCGCTATAATGAATGTTTACACACACTTTAAATCTCGCGGGCTTCTCGTGCGCAACTTCTCATAGGGAGGGGAGGGGATAGAGAGGTGGGGGGATAGAGAGTTGAGGGGATAGAGAGATGGGTGGGGGATAGAGAGATAGAGAGGAGGGTGGGGATAGAGAGATAGAGAGGAGGGCGGGATAGAGAGGGAGGAGGGGGGGGGGAAATAGAGAGGGAGTGGAGGGGGGATAGAGAGATAGAGATGGAGGGGGGATAGAGAGATAGAGATGGGGGGGGAGTAGAGAGAAAGAGAGGTGGAGGGTAGAGAGAAAGAGAGGGGGGTGGGGTAAAGAGATAGAGAGGAGGGGGGGTAGAGAGAAAGAGAGGAGGGGAGGAAGAAAGAAGCATGTCCCGAGTCTGGAAATGCCTGGGCCCAGGTTGCGATATTTTAGTGCAGTGACTGTGCAGACCCGGCCTGGAGCAGGTAGGATTGGCGTTTTTATTCCTGCAATTTTTGTCACATTTCGGATTTTGGAACTGCGGACTTTTGGCTGCTCAACCTGTGCACCAAAAATGTTAGCGCTAGGAACTGCTAGGAACTAAACTGATTTTAGTGGGGAGGCTCGGGTCAGGGCGGCGTTTTGGCTGTGGCCAAATACAGTAATTCAGTTAAAGTCTCGCTTAACGAAATTTTCGCTTAACACAGGGTTTTAAAGTCTCTAATCCCTTCGTTAAGCGGGGTCTACCTGTATTTCGTAGGGACTGGTCCATCCTTCCAATTTCCCTAAACATACCATCCTGGCTGGTTTGTCACCAACCATATCTTGGAGTGCTACAGATCTGTCAGTCTCAGGAACAGGACGACTATCAAATATCATATTCATGTGATAGCTTTGGCAGGGGGAAAGGGCGTACTCTCCCAGTGAACATGGTCGTGTCCTTACTTGACTTCCATTGAGATTAACACAAACTCGTATTTAAACATACAATTTTCTTCACAATGTAGCACACTGATCTGTCGGTATGGACTTGTTTATATTGAGTGGTGCCTTTATCCACAAAAACCACCAACTTTACATTTACAAGAAAAATCTCCCAACAAGATATGAGTGGTGTAATGGAAAAAATAGGTTTTCCAAAGATTTGTTTTGTGAATTAATTCCATTCAGAACAGGAGAAACATGTTATCTCTGACATCCAAATACAACAGCAACAAAATTACATTTGTATAGTGGCTTTGACACTCCTTGGGAGGACTTCCCAAGGAGCTGAACAGTCAGGGATCAGGATCCAAGGGTGGTGGGGCGGAGTCGGAATGAGGGAGGGCAGACAGTAGGAGGGCGGCTGAAGGCATGGTTGAAAAGGAGGGTTTTGAGTCGTGCTTTGATGCACAACTTTTGTTTACATTTAGTCTTTGAAAATAATTGTATGAATTGGGCTTTTCTGTTTTCTGGAGGTGCTGAGATTAATTACATCTTGTGCACAGGTTGAGATCAGTGATTTCAGCTTGTGAATTACAAGAATTACAAATTGCTTCGATTAAGGAGGCTAGGGAGGGAGCAAGGCAAAGGGGTTGTAGGATGGAGTTCCAAAGGGTAGGGGCAGAGAGGCTGAAAGTCTGGCCGCTGATGGTAGGATGGGTCGGGCGGGAGACATGGAGCTGGCTGAGGGAAGCCTGCTGAAATAGAAGGAGCAGACAGGTTGATTAGGGGGTTAGTGGGTCAGAGAGATCGGAGCCGTGGAGGGCCTTGAAAGTGAGGATGCGGATTTTGAATTCCAACCTCTGAGGGATGTGGAGCCAGGCGAGGGTTGGGGTAATGGATCATGGAACCTGGTGTGGAAGAGGACGTGATCTGCAGAGTTCTGGATGATCTGCAGCTTGTGGAGGTAAGAGTTTAGGAGGCTGACAAGGAGGGAGTCTCTATAGTTGAGCCTTGAAGTGGATATATGAGTGTTTCAGCGCCTGAGGCAGTGGCGGGGGATGGCAGAGGTATGGAGAAAGGATAGTCGAGGTTTCAAAAAGATGCCCAAGTTCCTGACTGGCTTGGTGAGGTAGACTGAGCATCCCATTGTGATGCTGCCAGTGCCTGAGGTGCGGAGGTGCTGATGTGAACACTGAGGAGAGTCTCGGTCTAGTTCTTCTGCTCGCTTAATTTTTCTGCCCTAATTTCAGCTGGAAGAGAACAGAAGTGTTCAGAAACAAATAAAACTACTTCAGAAGAAGCAGGCGCAGATTGTGAAGGAGAAAGTTCACCTGCAGAGTGAGCACAGCAAGGCCATCCTAGCCCGCAGTAAACTTGAGAGCCTTTGCCGTGAACTTCAGCGGCACAACAAGACATTAAAGGTAAGGGAGGAGATGAAGCGCTGAACAGCTCATTTATTTTGCATCATTATATAGTACTGCAGGGAGAGGAGAGGAAGTTTCTCTACATAGCACATTTATCCTGTAAAAAATCCAATGATTTCAAATAATGCTTGCATTTTGATGGTGCTTTACTGTGTCAAACGCTCCAAAGCACTTTGTGCATTTCGTGCATTGATTTCCTGTATTACTGAGACGGTTATAAAAATATAGGATTGATATTGCAGTTTTAAAAAAAAAACAAAAGTGGCTTTGTAGGTCCCTTTCAATACAGTAATAGCTCATCAATGCTCTGATTTATTAAATTTTTTAAATAATTGATTGAATTGGGCTTTTCTTCTGATTTCCAGGTGTGCTGAGATCAATCGGATCTAGTGCCCAGGTTGAGATCAGTGATTTCAGCTTGTAAACTATTAAAATTACAAATTGCTTTGAATCTCAATCAGTGGAAAGGATTAGTGTTCAATTATGTAATTTATAAATTAATTTTCCTGGTCAAATAATTAAGGAAAATCTGTAATCTTTAGTATACATATTATAACTATACATGGTGCACAATGAGAATGGTGTATTTTCCTTCTGATTTTGAATACTGTCCAAAGTGACACCAGTTTATGCCATAAGAATGTATAGAGCACATAATTACCTTTAGAGTCATACTCTTTGTACTTGATATTGTACCTTTGCGCCTTGTTGAAACATCCTTTTACTGTATTTATATATAATTTTACTGTAAAATGTATTTATTGGTGAATTCACCAGTTTGCACATAACAATTTCCCACACATATGCATAAAACGACCATACATGAAACAAATGGAAAAATAGTGGCCAGATTACAGGATATACCAGGATCAACAAGATTGCTAGAAATTGCACTAGGCTGTATGAGAATAAAAAAGTTATACTGTTGGTGACATAGTCAAAGGTTCGGATTAAAACGTTTTAGAGAGTGCATATGCCTAATGTTTAAATGCATGATGTTTATAATAATAATCCTTGCATTTGATATAATAGTGCCTAAAAGTGCTATATCAAATGCAAGGATTATTATTACATCTTCGAACCATCTCAAAGTGCTTTACATCATATACTGTAAATTGAATTGACTGTATATTTTGTGGGTGAAATGCTGTTTACACTGAAAATAACATTTTAAAAGAAAATTCTGTAAATTGCAGTTCCATATCATTTCAAACATTGAACCATTCCTCAATACAATTGTACTCGTCATATTATCTTGGGGCAACTCTCTGTGTCCTAGAGATCTGTTGGTATCTCTGCATTTACAGTGAGGGAGAGGTGATAGCCCTTGCGAAAATGTTAAGGAGCAAAAAGCACTGCAGCTTCATTTAACATGTCTGCATTTGACGATGCTGAAATGTGCAGAGTAGTTCTATTGGAGATTATTTTAATATAAACTAAAACAGGGTGCTTGTCTTCTTACCTGTAAAAGCTATTTATGTTGTGTCAGCTGTTGAAATTCTATTGCATAAATGACCTCCACTGTGGGTAAACTGATGCTGTGAAATTAATCTTTGATTCTGCAGGAAGAAAATGTGCAACGGGCTCGAGAGGAAGAAGAGCGTCGCAAGGAAGTGACGGCTCACTTTCAGATGACTCTCAATGAAATCCAGGCTCAGATGGACCAGCATAATATGCACAACACTAAACTGCGACAGGAAAACATTGAACTTGCTGAACAGCTGAAAAAACTAATTGAGCAGTATGAACTACGTGAAGAGGTGAGATGGAGAGACTTCCATTCTTCCCATGATTGCACATTTTAGGTTTTTAAAATAACTATAAAACTATTTCTATTTTGATAAGTATAGTTTTAAATATGTACAGATCTCCATAAATGAAATTTTATGGAATGTGTTTCTGGAAGAGATCTTTATGATTTACTCCATATGCATGAAATCGTGTCAGTTCCATTTACTTTCTCAATTTTCTTGCATCAATGATTGGAGCACATGATTCTATCCTTTATGGAGAAAAACTTTGTGTTTGTTAAATTTAATTAAATACATTTAAGTTTTGTAATATGGAATAATCAACTGTCTCGCTACTAATTTGTCATGGTGGTAACATGATTTGGGACTTTGACCTTTGCTTCTTGTTCTGAACAGTGTTTTTCTGTATCAGAAATTGATATAATTGATATTCAATTAATTTTTAACCAAAGTTGCAGTTCTGATCGTGAGAGAGTTCACAATTTGCACTACCTGTTGCCCAGGCCTTAATGTCAGAATTGCCTTCAATAGGCAACTAAGGAACAAGCAAATGCCTTCTTGTCCAGTGAGCACAGAAGTTAATGGTCTTCATTTGAGTCAAAGGGCTACTTATACTGGTTGGAACTGATTGAACAGCAGTGACAGCTTTTCTTTCAATAGTATATGTTATGCTGAACCAAGGCATGGCATCTTATTTCTGATCCTGCCAGTTGGCTACGCAGTTTGTTCAAATATTGCAGGCTTTCAGAGATGGTGATAACTTGGTGATTAAACTACTGTGAGACTCATAATTACAATCCGTACTACTTTCACTTAGAAAAGACATGGGGCCAGGATGGATCATTAAATTGATGCCTTTTTAATGGTAGTACTCATGCTCCACACTGGAAAATCTACTAATGACCTAATTGTAAATTTGGGGAAAGGGAGGCGGGAAGATTGGAGATGTAGACTATGAGGTGTACTTTGCAATGTTCACAAAAGGTTGTGAAGCAGTAATTACGACTTCTGGTTTTGCCACTTAATTTGCAATAGTTTTAAAGCAGCTAATTATTGCATTCCAACCATTACCAATTGTCATGATTTCTCCATTTTGCCACCAGCAATGCAATTAATTCTAGGTGAAGGAGAAGTTAATTGACTATGAAAGTGCCGGATTCCAACTTGCCCAAGTAGACAGGAATGCGTGTTCTACTTTTCAAAAACGAATGACTTTGTTCTCAGGATTTTCAGAACAGCTGTGCGAACATTCAAACGTTTCTTGTGAAAGCATTTGTAGTGTAGGGTACTCCACCTGAAAATGCAGAATAATCTACAGTTAATTCGTAACCTGGGCCAATAGAAAATAGCGCTCACAATTTTTCAGAGGAATCGGCAAAAACAAACATCCCCACAAAAAACAGAAACAGTTAGGCTTGTTTGATGCCTAGGCTTTTTATGGGTACTGCCTCTTTATGGATACTGTGACGGAGTGTTGTTGGAATCGCAGCAACAATCCTAGCAGGAACTGGGCTTTGCTCACTGTCAATGCCCTGCTTCTGATGCTCCAGTGTTGAGATTATCCATGGCCATGCTGTGTGTATATGTATGTGTGTGTCTCTCTCTCTCCCCCCCTCCTCTGTATATATACATGTGTTTGCATATCAGTCCCATTTAATTTCCCTTTCCCCATACCCTTGTGATTTACTCCTGTAGAGGTGTTTTATCTAGTTTTCTTTTCAAAGCCAATCTTGTCTGACCAACAATATAGCTTTTTTTTTGTGGAGGAGTCATCCCAATTTGACAATGGGAAATCATATGATGTAGTCGACCTAGATTTACAAAAGACCTCCAACCACATGAGAGGTTCCTTCATAAACAAGCATCAAGAGTAGTGCATTCAGGGTATTACATCAAGGGTACATTGATGTAATAATAATAATCCTTGCATTTGATATAGCATAATGTTTCTATATTAATGTAGTTTAGAAACATTCTAAAGGGAAGCAAGCAGGAGGTAGTCTTTGGGGGAGATTGGTTGAAATGGAGGAGGTTATTAAATAGATTGCTTGAAGGGTCAATGCTGGAATGTTTCCTATTTCTCGTCAACATTACATGGATTTCACAGACTTCGTAAAAGTTAACTAAATTTGCAGATGACAGCAAGTCAAAGAGAATTTGGAATTTGGAGGAAGCAGCAAAGATTTTATAAACTTTACAGAGTTTTTTCCAGGCTGGTCATTGGAAAATTAAGTTCAATGCAAGGAAATCATAGTAAATACAAATAAGAAGCATACCGTATATCTCCGTGTATATGGTGCACCCGCGTATAAGGCGCACCCCCCACTTTTGACCTTTTCTTGGTGAAAAAAAAACGGAAGCATTTTCAATGATATTGCTGGCAGAAGGGAGGAGAGACAGGAGAGGCAGGTAGGTAGGGAGAGAGAGAGGCAGGCAGGGAGGGAGAGAGGGAGGGAGGGAGGCAGGCAGGCAGGGAGGGAGAGAGGGAGGGAGGGAAGCAGGCAGGCAGCCAGGGAGAGAGAGAGGGAGAGAGGCAGGCAGGGAGGGAGAGAGAGAGGGAGAGAGGCAGGTAGGCAGGGAGGGAGAGAGAGAGGGAGAGAGGCAGGCAGGCAGCCAGGGAGAGAGAGAGGGAGAGAGGCAGGCAGGCATGCAGGCAGCTAGGGAGAGAGGCAGGCAGGCAGGGAGGGAGAGAGGCAGGCAGCCAGGGAGAGAGAGGCAGGCAGGCACGCAGGCAGGGAGGGAGGGAGGGAAGCAGGCAGGGAGGGAGGGAGAGGCAGGCAGGCAGGGAGAGAGAGCGGCAGGGAGGGAGACAGGCAGACTGGGTTCAGCAGAAGGCAGGCAGCAGGCACGGCACTGAAGTCCGCTGCTGCTGCCCGGGCGGCCGAGGCCGAAGCCCCGTCACCCGCTCCTCCCAACCCCTGCCGGATACTGACCAAACCCCGGCTGACAGCGCGCCGGCCGCCCCTCCTGTTTACTGTATTTCAGATGCTCAAAATTTATTGTTCCTGCGTATAGGGCGCACTCTCAACTTTCGAGATCTTCCGACGTGCAAAAAAGTGCGCCTTATACGCGGAGATATACGGTATGTAGTTCATGGGTGGGATTTGTTGAAATGTTGAGGCACAATAATTGTGGGAATAGGATACAGGGCTAAATGTACAAATTTGTTAAGTTTGAATGCTCAAGATTATAGAGCTGGTGTATTGAGTAAAGTGCTAGTTGTTGTGACACAAAGAGACTTTCCAAGTCCTAGAGCAGTGCTTGGGAGAGCAAGGAGTATCACCTCCTGTGTTAAAGGGATAACTATTAAGGAATTGTTAGGTAAGCTAGGGGTCTTCAACCTTAAAAAGGAATGTCTCAGTGTCGATGATTTTAGAAGTAAATTGCTACTAATTTGGTTAGAGAAAGCAAACATAGACTAATATTAACATACACCAAGCTGTAGTTGGAATAGGTCATTATGAAGGGTGGTTGTGGCCGAGACAAAATAAAAAAAAGTTTGAAGCTGCAATGGGAAGAAAGTGGAGAAGGTATTCTGGAAAGATAGAATCATTTACCTTTCTTCCTCCAAACATCTCTTGTGATAATAATAATCCTTGCGTTTGATATAACGCCTTATCATGTCTTTGATCTGTTTTAAAGTGCTTCACAAAATATACTGTGAAGTGAATTGACTGCATTTTTGTGGGCAAAACACGGCAGCCAATTGCACACAGTCATGGATTGAATAACCAAATTATTATTGGTTTTAGATAAATGAAATGATTTTTATATTGTTCACAATGCATAGCTTTAATTTGTGATGGCAGTTTCCATACTTTTTTCAACCCACAAGTCTTATATTTGCTGGCCCTTCCTGTTGAGTTATAGGTGTGTTGGGAACATTACCTTTGGAAGAGATTTATCTTGGATGGCAATTTCACAGGTGTGCATTTAATATAATGGGACAACTGTCTCAGGGCATGGTGGAACTTAATGTCCTTTGTGTATTGTGTCGTATTAAATAAAGTAAATGGCAGGACACTTAAAATGCTTGGTATCCTTCCAGGCCAGCATTACACTAGAAAAAATATCAAGTACATTAGTTGGTATTTTTCTGATTTTGATCATATTTCTTATATTTTATCCTAATATCCTGGCTAACAATCCACCAAATTATTTGGTCATCCACCTCACAGCTGCTTGTGGGCCGTTGCTGTGCAAGTACGTTTCCTGAAAATACATTTCATTTATTGGTATTGGCTTGTGAGATGTTTGACGCATTTCGAGGTGGGAAGGCACCATTAAAATACATTACTAGTGTTGCATTGATTCAAAAAAGATGTTGCAGCACTGAAACAAGCCATTCTGTGCATCACATCAGTGATTAAGTATTTTTCTCAATGTGAGTCACATAATTTAATCCCACTCTTTTTTACTCACTCGCTCCCTGTAATTTTTATATTTTTAAAGCATTTTTTCTTCTGGTCTGCTGGTTCTTTATAACCATGTCGTTGAATGTTAGTAGTTGACACTAAGTTGTTTATTTCCAAAGCACATTGATAAGGTGTTTAAGCACAAAGAGCTACAACAGCAGCTGGTAGATGTCAAGCTTCAGCGGACCACAGAGATCATGAAAGAAGTGGATGAGGAGCATCACAGAGAGAGAGAGTTTGTGAGTAAAGACTCCTTCTGCGATTGCTACCATTTGTTTTGCGTTCACTAATGCTATCTATTTGATGCAATTTCATGCAACAGTCTCTAGGTTTTATTTTTGTGGAATTTTTTTTTCTTGATGGAGATAAGGTGAGTGGTATTGGGTTCTCAGCTACAGCTGTGGGGCCCTGCGGTGGAAGGTAGAGCAGAGTGGAGCCCATTGGTACCGAATCCTCTGATTGACAGATGGCCAGGGGCTTAATGTATTTTTTGGGAGTGTTGGGTTACACTACATCAGTGTTTACTGATCTTGTGAGCTTTGTCAAGTTGGCTGTAAACCAAAAGGTTGACATAGCAACAATAAGTACCCTTTGGGCCGGCACTCTTCAGTTTGGGTCAGATGTTTTCCTGGGTGCCATTCACACAGTGTAAGATTGTAATCTAGCTCACTTGTTTTTCTGGAGGTGAACTTTTGTGGAGACGAACCTCAAGGATTACTAGTTTCACAATGTTTGTGGCACTAAATGGTAAGGGGTCCCAGCCCGAGAGAAAAGCTTCTGTATTGGATCATGCTGCAGAGACTGTTTTGCATTGAAAATGCCTCAGAGCCTGCTGAACTACTCACTTTGGCACAGCAATAATCTCCAGAAACACTCAGTGTAAGTAGCTCCATGGCATCACTGAATTTAGTGAACTGCTTCACGAGGTTCCACATTGTGTGTTTCTGGCAGCTGGATGACCACCACTGGGTTACCCAGCAGGATTTCTTCTGCTATTTCCTCAATCAGTGGCCTTGTATTCAGGTCCTTGACTAGTATTGCACAGAAAATGTGTTTGGTTCCTAAATGTTTCTTCATAATTTTGTCGAGAGAAACTCCCCCAAACCTCAAACGCGAGTTCTTTCATTACCAGATTTTAGGAAATCAATTGTTTGTTTTTTGCACTCTCCCTTAATAGCTACTTAAAGAAGCTACTGAGTTGAGGCACAAATGTGAATTCATGAAACAGCAGGAAGTACAGCTTAAACAGCAGGTATGTACAATTCTGTGAAATCTCTGCTTATCGCCACACTGCTCATCACTCGTTTTAGGCAGTCATAAACCTCCATAACCATATTCTGTGTAGGATTGCTTCATCTATTGCTCCTGTACTGTTCATTGCATTGGTATGTTGACCTAATTTGTCATATTTGAATGCCACAACCTACAACAACAACAAAATTGCAGTTATATAGCACCTTTCATGTCAGTAGGACATCCTAAAGTGCTAGTGCTACATCTTAGATGTGTGATTAGATGTGCTAGAGTTGCCATATTCATGTGGTTGGGACTGAATATTCATTTGCTTTTTTTTCTCTCCGATATTGTTTGACCTGCATTGAATTTCCATTATTTTTAATGTAATTGGCATTTTTGGTGCTTCTTTAAGACAGGTTCTCCTAGTATCTTGGCTAACAATCCACCAGATAAAATTGGTCTTTTGCTTCATGGCTGTTTGCGGAACATTGTTACTGTGTTCCCTAAAATATGCAATCACTAAACTTCATAGTCAGTCCTGTGAAGCACTTTGAGATGTCCCCCTGACATTAAAGACGCTGTACGAAATGCAAGGATTATCTTACCAGTCAATCAAAACTTTTATATAGCACCTTTCACGTCGAGAGGACGTCCCAAGGTGCTGTACAGTTAGGTAGGGACAAGAGCAGGTGGGGAGGGGTCGGGGCAGGATGAAGGAGAGTAGGAGAATTGACTGTATATTTGTGGGCGAAACGCGGCAGCCAAATTGCGCACAGCAGTGTCCCACAAACAGCCGTGGAACTGGGGTCAAGGGGGAAAGAAGGCAAGGGGAGGGGTCGTGATAAAGGGAAAGGAAAGCAGGAAAACTGACAGTCACTCAAAAGTAAGGAAATGTAGAGTAAAAACATTTAGTAAAAAAAGAATTAGAGGAGGCTGAAGAAACATGGTGCATTCGGATTTTTAACCACGGTCTTTACCTTTTGAAATGACAATTAAGCAATAATAAAAACAATAAAATCACACTTGTATAGCGCCTTTCACATCAGGAGAACATCCCAAGGCGCTGACAGGCATTGTTTCAGACCCGAATCAGGCAGGGTGGAGGGAAAGGTGGGGATTTGGGTTGACCGATGAGACCGTCGAAGAGGAGGGTCTTAAGGCGGAACTTGAAGGAAGCCAGGGAGAGAGGCGGAGGGACTGCGGAATGGAATTCCAGAGGTTGGGGGAAGAGTGGCTGAAGGCTCACCCACCAATAGTGGGGTGGGTGTGTTGGGGGGCACGGAGCAGGCCGGAGCCTGCTGAGCGGAGGGGGCAGGCAGGTTGGTTGGGACGTCCTACTGAAGTGAAAGGCGCCATACAAGTGTAATTTTGTTGTTGTTCCAGGGGGTTAGGAAATCGCAGATGTATGTTGGGGTGAGGCTGTGGGGGGCTTTGAATGTGAGGACCAGGATCTCAAATTGGATCCTCTGGATGATGGGGAGCCAATGGAGTCGGGCAAGGATAGGGGAGATGGGATCACGAAGCCTGGAGCAGTAGAGGACGTGGGCCGCAGAGTTCTGGATTATCTGCAGTTTATGGAGGGAGGAATTGGGAAGGCTGACAAGCACGCGGTTGGCATAGTTGAGCCGGAATGTGATGAAACCGTGAATGAGGGTTTGCCTTGAGGTGAATGCCTTGGGGTAAGGTAATGGGGGAGGGCTTGGGGGGGATGATGGACAAGGAGGATTTTGAAGGAGAGATTAGGAGGGGTGGTAGAGAGTAAGGTGTTCAAAGGAAGGTTCCAGAGGAGTAAAGGGAAAGGCCAAGGGTGGACTGGAATGATGAGAGGCACACTGTCACCACGGTGGTTAGGCTGTGGGGTTTGATGAAAGGTGTAGCCGGGAGGTGTGACCTCGATCAGGGGAAAGGTGTCGATGTTTTCGTCGACGGTGAGGTCTTGGATGGTGAGTGTCCCCTGGTGGATCTTGTGGCAAGATTGGGGGGTTAGGTAGTCAGGATGGGGGGTGGGGCAGTCAGTATGGGTGTTGTCGGACGGTCGGCAGCATCTGCCACAGTGTGCACGATGGAGAATGTGAAGAGAGGAGCAAAGGGAGGCTGTGGGACGGTCCAGCGGGGATAGGAGTCGGAGGGAGTGGAGGGTTGATTGCGAGTAGTGGAGGGTTGGGGACAGGGACAGGAGCATTTAAGGAAAGCAGCTTGGATCGATTTCGGTAGCCACGCTGAGACTGAGAGCACATGGAGGGGTTCAGCGAGGCATAGTTAGCCCGTTGGGCAGGTGTGGGGTTTTTATAGTACCTTTCACACTTGGAGGATGTTCCAAGGGTTGACAGTCCTTCTTGGCATCCTAACTAAGGGTGGAAGCCAAGTGGGGAGGGGAAAGATGACCTAAAGCACAGTCAAAGAGTGTCTTGAGATGGATCTTGAAAGAGAAAAGATGCAGCGCTTGTGAGCGACCCACCAGCGATCTTTGGTTATTGCAGCTAGAAAGGGCAGCTTGATACTGACCTTTTGTTCATTGTATGCTTTTTTTATGAAAGCTATCCCTCTACATGGATAAGTTTGAAGAATTTCAGAGTACATTGGCAAAGAGCAATGAAGTCTTCACAACTTTCAGACAGGAAATGGAAAAGGTAAGCCTGAAGTTGCTAATGCAATTATTAGACTGTGCTTAATGCAACCCAGTAAGAATCATTAAATCACATAATTACATTTGTACAAAGTACTATCTCATTGTTATAAAGTAGTTTTCATTGACTAGTGTTAACTCTATCTTCAAGTTAGCCATACTGTCATTAAAAAAAAATCAGTATCTTTCCTTATTAAAGCCTGATGAATCTTGCGCCTGGCTTGATTCATCCAAACCCAACAAAAATTGCTTTTATTCTAGTTTGGTTGCATATTTAAATTGTAGCATTACAGCAACAAGATGGATGGTTTGCCCAGTCTAATGTATACTGTCACTTTTGCTGACAAGATTTCTCATTTTCTATTGATGATAAGAGCTAGTTACTGTATTTGGTTACATTTCCTATTTGCCCCTTATTTGAAATGTCACCATATGTCAGAGACCAGTGAGCAGAAATCTGGGTGCATGTATAGAGCTACTTTTCTCCTTTCAGCAGTGATAACGATGGCAGAATAGGGCAATCCAATCTTTGAAGCTCTGTGATAAGCAGCATGCAAAGAAATAACTGATTTATGGTACATAACATAAATGCTATAATTGAACCCAAGCTAAAACTGGTGGGTGAGGGTTTTAATGGTTTGCCTTCCTACTCTATAACTGCAGCTTGCTACACACATAGTCACTGTAAAATGCTCTTTGTTGCAATAAAGGGAGTAGTCGTGGATCTGTGATTTCATTAGCCTGGTTTGTGAATCAGAAACTTTTATTCTGTGGCCTTTCGCGGAAAACAAGTTACAATTCATATAAAGATAGCGAGATTTAGAAGGTTGGATGATTTCATGTTTAATGGCACATTGAGTATGATTATTTCCTCTTTCTACAGATGACTAAGAAAATCAAGAAGTTGGAAAAAGAAACAACAGTATGGCGCACCAAGTGGGAGAATAATAACAAAGCACTTTTGCAGATGGCTGAAGAGGTATGCAGCAAGTTTCTTAACTGTGTTTAATCATTTCTCTCAAGCCTGGAATGTGTTATATCCTTGCGCACTACATGCTCAATTTGCAAAAAAGTGTGGATTTTAAGTTTATCGTACTGAGACTTACCAAAATGTTTACACAACACGTACGGATAAATCTACAAGTCTGAAAGTTTCTAAATGCTTGTAAAGAGTTCAAGTAAGTTTAGAAATTGGGTATTTAATTAAAAATATTCTTTGAAGAAATTAATCAATTGTAAAAAGTTTAGTTGGAAATCCTGTTAGGTTTGTGCATTTGTGTGTTGCAGTTTCAGTGGATATTTGATCGCTTTTAGTGTGGCAATGGGGGGGACACTCCCTCCGCTTTACTGGGTCAGACCTCCTCCTTGTCCCCCGAATCCTCCACTCCACCATCGGTGGCTGTGCTTTCAGCCACTACGCTCCAAAATTTTGGAACTCCCTCCCCCAGCCCCTTCACCTTTCACATCTTCAGGTCACGCCTGAAGACCTTTCGGTTTGACCACGCTTACGGTCACCTTCCCACTACCACTGCCTCAGTCTCGGGCTCTGCCACTGTGAAGCACTCTGAGACGTGACGGGCTTGGAGGGTGCTATATAAATGCAAGTTGTTGTTGATAAGGCAGCAAAAGAGGAGGACATTGTCTCTGAATTAAATAATTTCGCAGAATGTCAACAACAACAACAAAATTACACTTGTATGGCACCTTTCATGTCAGGAGGATGTCCCAAGGCGCTGGACAGTTATTGTTTCAGATCCCAGTTGGGGTTGGGGAGGGAAAGGGGGGATTTGGAATGACTGATGGGACCGTCAAAGTGGGCGGTCTTGAGACGGGACTTGACCAACCAAGTCTGCATGTTCGCAACAGATTTCTTCTGATCCAATTGATGATCATTTCAAAATTCAACCACAATTTCAAAACAAGTACAGTCATTTAACATCTAGCACTATGATTTCCTTACAGATAAATTAATATTCAAACTTTTCAAACATGCTGATGGAGGTTACCAGGGGCTCAAATCCAGTACAGCTGTTGTGTTGTTGTTTGTGCAGTTCCTCTGAGAAATGTTTTATACTTTGAGTTTTGAAAGCCTGAGTATTTGAGCCAAGATAACAATTCACAGCTGCAGTGCAGTCTGGGCCAAAATGACTCGGATCAGAGTTACAGTGAATTCAAGGACTTGGCAGAACTTTACTTTATTTATTTATTTATTAAAACTAGAATAAAAGCTTTCAGCAGATGGACTTGTTTCATGCAGCCTCAATTTACGTTGCTGCAATTATTACTAAAAATAATCTTTGCATTTGATCTACAGGTAAACCTTGATTTACGACGCTTCTATTTTGGACATTTTGATTGAAGGTCCATAATTTTTTAACATCTTTTGATCGATATATGACACTTGGATTCGTTTTAAGGACCAACATTTTTTTGCACATGCGCAGTACATATTTTGTAAATCGTGGTCGCATTTTTGCGTGACATTTTTGTCCGTACGCACAGTGCATAATGTATCCAAGTGTTTGAACTGGCCAATAGCATGTCGCTATGTCATTCCTTACAAGCCAGCTGATTTTGAAGCGTCATTGCCCCACGTCAGTATTACAGTAATTTCCTAACATTCCCGAGCGACTTCGAGTGATTTACAGTGCGTGCCTACCATGCCGGGGAAGAGAGCAGTAAGTGAAATAAGCAGTGGTGTGATACCACTAGTAGCAAGAGACCCCGCAAAGTCATCACTTTAAATGCTAAATTGGAGGTGATAAAGCGCATCGATTCTGGTGAAAAAAATATGGATGTCGGGAGGGCTTTTGGGCTACCTAGATCGACGGTGGCTACTATGAAACAGAATAAGGACAATATACTGGCAAGTTCAAGGTGTGTTACAGTTACAGGTGCAAGCAGATTAGCAAAATATAGGAGTGATGTGATGGAAAACATGGAAAGAATGCTGAGTGTCTGGATTGAGGATCAGAACCAGCGTAATATACGGCTGAACACCCTGGTTATCCAAGAGAAGGCAATATTGTTGTTTAGGGAGTTAAATGATCAGGAAGGAGAAGGCTCAATGGCACCATCTTTCAATGCTAGCAGAGGATGGTTTCAAAGGTTGCCTATGTGTTTTAATTTGTGTGTTATGTGGTGTGGTTTTGTGCGTTATTTAGTGGGTTTAAGGTCCGAAAATTCTGTGAAAAGAACGCATCTCTGGTTATATAATGGGACAGCGTGGGAAATCGTGTTTCGATTTAGGGTATTTCGATATACATATAGTTTTTCAGGAACGCAACCCAGTCGTAAATAGAGGTTTACCTGTATATGTGTGTCTGTGTCACATCTTTTAGATGTCTCAAAGTGCTTCATGGAATATACTGTAAAGTGAATTGCTGTATATTTGTGGGCAAAATGCTGCAGCTAATTGCGCACAGCAATGTCCCACAAACAGTCGGGGATTGAAGCGACCAAATTATTATTGTGTTTTTTTTTCTTGAGGGATTATTATCAGATGTATAGAGTAAGGAAATTTGCCCAAGGTTTTGCCCTGCCGTGAATCAAAATCCCTTACGAGGCTCTTTAGTGACCTACAAGATTCCACAAATTAATCATGTGTTAATATTTGCAGAACATCTTCATGGATTCTGTGAAAACAAATCTTTCTATATTGCAGTCAGTTGAATTTTAATTGAAGTTAAACCATAACAACGTAAAAGTGGTAATGATTAGGTATCTATATACAGGTAAGCCCCGATTTAGGACACTTCTGTTTACATCGTTTCGATTGAACGAACATAATTTTTTAACACCGTTTTATCGATATAGGACACTTAGTTTAGTTTTAATGACCAAAATTATCTTTTTGCAGTACATATTGTATATGTACAATATTTGGCGTGTCTATCGGCGGGTCTTTTTTGTCCGAACGCACAGTCCATAGTGTATTCGCAGGTAAATCTCGCTCGCACGTTATATAGTGTATCCAAGCATTTGAACTGGCCAATAGGATGTCGCTACGTTATTCTTTAAAAGCCAGCTGATTTTGAAGTGACACCACACCACGTCACTATTACAGTAATTTCCAAACATTCCCGAGCAACTTCGAGCGATTTATAGCCTCTGCCACGTTTCTACCATGTCGGAAAAGGAAGTGAAATGAGCAGCGGTAATACCGCTAGCGGCAAGAGACCCCACAAAGTCATCACTTTAAATGCTAAACAGGAGGTGATAAAGCGCATTGAGTCTGGCGAAAAAGGTACGGACGTCGGAAGCGCTTTAGGGCTAGCTAGATCAATGGTGGCTACTGTAAAACACAATAAGGACAATATACTGGCAAGTTCAAGGTGTGTTACAGTTGCAAGCAGATTATAATACTGTACAATTACCCAAGTACCCCTTCTTGCCAATCATGTTGTTTTGTGTGTTATTTAGTGGGTTTAAGGTCCGCAAATTTTGTGAAAAGAACGCATCTCGTGTTATATAATGGGACAGCATGGGAAACTGCGTTTTGATTAAGGACGTTTCGATCTGAGTACCGTTTTTCAAGAACGTAACCCCGTCCTAAATCAAGGTTTACCTATACTTTTGTATCAAAAATGTCCAGCTTTAGATATGATGGGTTGATACTTTGTTTTTGAAAACTTGCAGAAAACTGTGAGAGACAAGGAATACAAAGGTCTTCAGGTGAAACTTGAGCGGTTGGAGAAGCTTTGCAGGGCTCTGCAGATGGAGAGGAATGAGCTGAATAAAAAAGTGCAGGCTCTTCAGTGTCAGTTTTCAGGAAGCAACGGGCTGTTGAACCTGGCTGAAGAGGGTTATGCAGCGTGCAAGAGCCAGAATTCCCAATTGGCTGAGGCGAATGCTTCACATGAGGAGGAAACCGAAGGTCCATCACAAGCACCGGCTGATTTAGATCCAGAGAGTTCTGATGGAGAGCTAGAAAACTCTGCGGCAGTTTCAGGCATTGATTGTGTTGATTAAAATTATCTGTACAAATAAATTGCGTGAGGTATATATTTTTGTGTAATATCGTTTGACCTGTAACTTGGTAATTATTGGCTTTGTGGTGAGAATTTCTAACACATTTTTCTACCATATCTGTATTTTCTTAGGGGGAAAAAGGAATTTATGTGGTTCAAGTAGCTGTCTGGTGGGTCACGTTAGTCTACTTTATAAATGTTCACAGTTTTGAGTACATTTGCTACATATCCTTTTTGAAAATTGACATTATTGACATCATCAATCCACCTCAAACTCTCAACACTTGTGAGATGTAAACATTTAAAAAAAATGTTTAATATCACATGAACATTATTATTGTTTGTCTCTTGAAACAGTCAAACTGGTTGTCTTGTTGCTCTGTCAGTGTAACAAGGTAACATTGTCCAATGTGTGATTCCATTGTAGCTTTGGAAGGCCATTCGTGATCACTTATCCCCAGACTCTGCTATCGTTCAGATTTGGGAGTTGCTGCAGTATTTTTATGTTCTGGACTTAAACTGTTGTTTTACACTTTCACTATTTGAGGTAAATTGGCAATAAAATACTGGCCATGAAATTTACTGTGTAAATCGATACTCATGCCAGCGTGATTTGTGCTGGAGCCCTGCTCCTGAGGTAACCTGAAGTAGGTGGTTTCAGGAAGTCTTAGAATCTCACTCCCCTGCCCCTCCCCCCTACCGCCCCCCCAAAAAAAAACACCATCAGTGTAATTCAATACCGGCTCCAATCTCCAGTAGGTTTTTTAGAGGTTCATGTGTTCTCCACTAGTTGGCCCAGGAAATGAAATGAAACATTAAAAACTAATGCACACATTTGGAGAGTTCTGTATATGCGAGGAGTTATGTGAGGAACTCTGAACATGCATTTTTTGTCTTCCCTGGGAAGTTTAAATTAAGCTTCCCACTGCATAAAATCCCCTACTGGAAACAAAAGGTACTAGATATATGCAGGTTTTATACAGCTGTGAAGCAGAATGGGACTGGAATGTATGAGGATTAAAGATGGTTTCGGATAAGCAAAAGTGAATAGCGGAAGAGGTCAGTAGGATCAGCTGCATTTGAAGCCTTCTCAACGTCAGCAATTTCCCATATATTGAGTTCAGTGAGTCAATCTGTAGGAACATAGTTATGTACAGAATTGTGCCACAGTTACTATGCCCTGAAACCTTCATATCGACTCACTGGCTGTGGAGCACCCAGAGCATTGTTAAATTGATAGCTTTATTTTCAGTCAATCCTAATTTCCATACACGAGAGAAGGAAAATTACTTTGCACTATTTTATGGACTATCAAGGATTTTGTCCCCTTAATAACTAGTGTTTTTGGAGCTCTGCTTAATTGTGCAGATGCATGTGCTTATTCAGACTAAAATTTTAGTTGCTTTACAAAAGATTTGTGTTCAACCATAGGGATCCAACTATTATTTTGTTGATCAGTTTTGAGCCATACATTCTATTTGGGCCAGACCTGGAACTAATTGTTTCATGTTAAAATTTCATCTGTGAAAGTTATTGTCTGAGAAATAATATTCTAGCAACTTTAAAAAAAGAAGCTATTTCTAGGGGCTGTACGGAACAGTGGAAGATGATCCTTTCATTTCTTGGAACTGTGTTTTATTCTAGCTCATATTCCTGTCAGCAAGGGTTCCAATTTTAATCATTTTTGGAATTCTTGGTTTTTATACCCGACTCAGCAGTAGTCCGTGCAGCACTAAAATGTCAGCAATTAATCGAAAGGTTTACTAGTAGCAGTTTAGGCAGCTGTTGGATACATTACGAGTACTTATGTGCGATTTAATTCTTGAGGAAATTTGTACAGAAAGGCAAAGGCTGCGACATCTGTTCTGAAGAAAAATCAAAAGTAACCGTTCCATTCACTACCGCCATCATTTGTCATTCGTAACACAAATACATACATATAGACACATGTACACAAATTAATTCAAACATACATTTCATACATTGTCAACTGCAAACGCATCTAAATTGAGTGAATTGGCTACTTTGTTATTTATAGTGATATTCTATTGCAAACGGACAAATTATATAATCACTAGTTTTCAAATGGTAAGGGCTGGATACAACCATACACCAGAACCAGGCAGGCATTCTGGGATTTTCCCAATCTTCAGAAATATTCATCATATTCAAAATGAACCTCTTGTTTCCTGCTAAGAGTAACGAAAGTGCAGTCTTAGTTATTAATGTAAAGGGCTTGCCCACACTGTTGTGGCAGGATCCTTTCCAACTTGGTAACTTTGTGCTGTTTAGTTTAGCTGGATACTGTGGTACTGCAATTTCTAACAAATACTAACAGTACTTGTTTTTTCCCCATTTATAAGTTGATATTTTATTAGTAACTTGCTCTGCCCCTGCTGCCCAGTCATATACACTCTTGACTTGTTTTTCACTTAGGATTTGGCAGTGTTACACCCTAACATACATAAACTTGCCTTAGATTAATATCATATTCAAACCCATTCCAACTGATTGCCTGATTGTGGAGCTGCATTTGTTATGCCCGAAAATTCATGGGGCTGGAATTGGCAAGGGCTTGATTGAAAGATGGCAACATGAACATTTCTCATTTTGTTCTCGCACAAACTACTGCCCCCTGGGTGCATTTGATGTTTTCTTGTCTGCAAGTGCATATCTTCCAAGTTGTGTTTACTGTTATGTTTGGAGTTGCTATGATAAGCCTTTGGCTTTTAAGTGAAACCCTTTAAAACAAGTGATCAATTGGCTTTTGCATGGTTCTCAGCAGTCCTGTTGAGAAGATAATGCTATGTTCTGGGAAGCACTAAGCAACCGAGTTGTTAAGAGATGACAGCTTGGCTGTATATTTCCCTCTGACACCCTAATGAAGGTTCATCAAAGTTAAAGTGTTATATGTAAGATGTGAAACATTCCACCTGTTATGCCACTGGTCCTCTTTGAATTCTTTGCACATCCTTATTTTTTTCAAGACATTTTGCACATAAAATATAAACCTGTGAAATGATGTAGTTGTGAATCCTTATTTTCAGACATAGTTCCCTTAATCCTTTGAATTACTTGAACGTTACCCGCACTGCTCAAATTCAGGAAAATCCAGCTCCTGAATCTGGATATTAGGCTTAAACTTGCATACAGGATATATGTAATTTCATTACTGTAAAGTGTTTTTGAAATGTTTTTACATGATGAGATGCTGTTAACAATGCAAATTCTTTACCATTAAACTGTTGATCCAATGCAGTTTTAGCTGGTTGAACTCCAGGGGTACCCAACACACATTCATGTGATATTAAACCTTGGTTCTTGCCAATCTGAACCTAATCGTGTCCAGAATTAGGTCAGCAGTGAGCAACCCTCCAAAACCACAAAAAATTACATAGAGGTAACTGCTCATCTCTGCTTGGTTGATAGTTGGAATTAATCACTTGTTTTTGGTAGGTTAACAAATCTCTATATCTTAAGTAACCACTATTATACGAATAGCAGCTGTAGTTTGGTTATAAACGCAGGCTAATTTATTGAATTTTTACCGTGGTTGTCACATTTTCTTTACGATGATAATAATTAAAATACTGAATCATTCAATGACAGTCAATTAGCATACACCATAGTATTGGACCATAGAATTATAGAATCCAGACATTTACCTCAGTCCCATATGTGCCATGTTCCTGATCGCAGTTCTGCTGTTGGAGAATTTGCTGAGAGATCAGCTGTTCTCACATGAAGCAGGATAGTGACTTACTGATTGTTCCATATCTGAAAACTGCTGAAATGTACTGACATATTCCTGTGGATTGTCTGTCTTAGGTTGGGAACTGTAGATGGTACTGGGGATCAGGTGATACGGAAGGGGGAGTGAAGTGGACTTTTGAGCATCCAACAGGTGTTTGGTACCTGAGCTTACTGTGAATTTTGATCTTTACCTCATGGCAATCTGACTGCCAAATTTAGTGTTTTGGTAATCTTACTTTTGACTCCATTGACAGATAGCAGCAATATGCTGTGTTGGTGATCAGCAACTTATTCGAAATTTCGAGTTAGTGCAAAACAAGTGGTTCCTGCCTGGATCTTCACTCACAAGTCACAATGTAAATCTGAATCAGTTAAAAACACATGGTTTCAGTTTGATCAATACAGGTGAAACAAAGTTAAGCCGAAAATAGGCCGATGGTTTAATTATTAAAGAGTTCTTGAATGTTGCTGGCACCTTGGTCCAGTCAGCCATCAGATTCCTTGTTCTCTGTATAATGATCTGTTTTAAGTCCTGAATGATTGCCTAACTAAAATGAAATTACACACAATGCAAGCAGAATAGTTTGTTTATTCCTGGTGCAGAGAACTATATATACAACCTGTTATTTTTACATTGGGCTGTGTGAGCGATCCTTGTCTGAATACAATTTTCCACCCAAGGTTTCATGTAATAAAAAGTCTGATCTAAAGCATTTGGTTCAGAATTTGTTTACATTACCCACTTTAGTGTGTGTGCAATGTCTTACAATTATTACTACAATTTACAATTTGAGAGTATCTATTCTGTAGTAAAACTGTGCTGACTTCCAAATGCTGGAAATAAGCAAGTTCTACCTAGCAGAAATTGATCAGACAGTGTTCCACCAATTTATACACATCTTAAAAGTAGTGAGCTCCAATTCTGTTCCTGGATTTTTGAGTGTTAGTAATAATAGCTATTGACACCTACATAACAGATAGATCAGTAATTAGCATTTCAACACATTAATGAAAAGACCATATCCGGTGTAAATAAGTTTTTTTTTGCTTAAAATCAGTGTAGTAGAGTGTAATTTTAAACTTTACTCATTAGGAGATCGGTGTGAAGGTAAATATGAAATTGAAGGTTCATTTAAATAGCACAATAAGTGATGTTTTAGAATTTCATTTCCTTTTGAAAGACTTACTGGTTTGGCCAGCATCGCTTCCACATCTTTGAATTTCTGAAATGACCATTTCAAATTCGTTCAGAATATAAAGTACATTCATTCTAATTGCAGTTGGCCTCAATCTTCAAGCTTAAGCTACTGAAATTTTAAATATGAGTGAAGTAGCCAGTGTGAAACAAATGATTGCAATAATTGTTTGGCCAAGTGGTTTCCTCCCTATTCCTATCTTGTTCATTGCTTTTGGGTGGATAAAGGGCACATAATAATGGTGTTGGCGGCTGTCAATATTCAACTCACAGAAGGATTTGTAAAAAAGTGAATCCTGCGGGTGCACAGATGGATTCCCGAGACATTAATGCTAAATTGTGACTTCTGTAGGGGCAGATTACGGCTAAAGAAGAATCTTGGTGCCTGGCAAATGATCACGTTTAGTACTCAGTTCAGTGTCAGATTGAAACACATCCTGCTAGGTTTGCCAGCTGCAAATCCTGTTGCATCTTTCACATTAGAGGGATATGTTGATGGTCAACAGTGCAGCCATTTGTGTTGAGCAAAGGTAAACAGGAGCAAACTGATCATAACTGAGACTACCATTAAAGGAGCAAAATCTTTTGTGCTTTTAACATCACACTGTCACATTTTTAAATTTACTAGTTTGTACAACTGACTTTGTAAGGAAGTGAATATGTAATGAAAATTGCATTTCTGGTTTGGGAAATGCTGGGTGGAAGAAAACTAAAGAATTCCCAAGTCAGATCTAAATAATTTCTTGTAGTTTATTGACTTTATTAAATTTTGTTTTTTAAAAAATATATACAATTATGTTTGGCATAGGTAAGTTTGCAACTGTTGGTATATTGAAAGTGATGATATAAATTTAAATCATGTGTTTAAATCTTTTCTGCCAATTACTAAGTGTGTATTTAAGTTGCTAAGTGTGCAAGTACCAGGTGTGCTAGTGAACTATATGAAATGGGAGAGTCCCAGGTTCAGTCACTGACCTGTACTCAAATAGCTTATCTCAGAGAGGTGTTTATAATGGGCCTAATTCCTCTTGAAATATCTATCAACCAAGAGTTCATGTCTTAGATCATTGTGCCATGGATGTAAACTGGAAATTGTATCAAGTGAGGACCGAAACTGATGCTTGCTCTTCTTCCATCCCCCTCTCCCCCAGTCTATAGCTGAGCAGCTTGTGACATTTAACTGCCCATGAAAAATGACTGTTCAGGTATGATATTTAAGTTCAGATTCCTGTGGAACTATTATTCCAGCATGAGCCATGAGTCCACACCGAATGTTTCAAGATTGCTAAATACAATGGTACTGAAAATGGGCCCTGTTAATTTATTGGCTGTTTTTCTTTGTATGTACTGCACAGATTTATATTGGCCAGTTACAAATGTGTCCAATTCCTACTATAGAAAATCATATTGATTAGAACTTAGAAGGTGCAGGGATGTGGAAAAGGGCTGTGGAGTGAATTTGATTCAATTTCTCAAATGAATGTTAAACTTTATTCTAGATGTTTAAGTATATTTTCTTGGTACTGCCTGATATGACACGATGTCTAAAATACCTATTTCTGATATTGGTTGGTCTTCCTGCCTAGATTTGCTTTATCTTCCAGAAACAAAAGTGCAACTTCTAATCAGTAGCTCAAACTGATTAACAGAATGGCGACTATCTGTTTCAGTTCTACTTATTAAATTCCAGTATTTTTATGTGTCTTCTGAGGCAAGGAAGAGATGTGTAATGCATAGCATGTCTTTCTAGAACTACCTGACTAGAATGTGTCTACTGTCTATGTTGATCAATGTATTACTCTGGCAAACATCTCCACATTCAGCTGGCTATGCTGTGATTTAAACCTCAGGTGATGATGAGAACAAAAATAAATCTACCTCTTAAGATTGAAGCAGAGAATCATTGTAAAGCAATGCGAGGCAGAACGAGTTGATGTTTAAATCTGTTTTATTTTGGGGGGGTTGGACAAGTTTTGAAAGGGTGGGCAGCATAGTCTTGCTTTCAGATTTTCACAAAACATTTTTGTAGAATACCTGAAATGTGAATTGAAAATGTTATTTGTAAAGAATGTGTAAAGAACAAACCAACAAATATAAATATGGATAACTGGTGATGTTTTTGTCTAGTCTCATTATCACTTTGGGTCATAATACTTTTAGTTGGTAATTTTGAGATTTTGTTGTTAAAAACTATTCCCTGGTTCTTAATGCAATATTTTAATTAAAATGATCATCACTGGTCTCAAATTGTAATGGTGCTCCTTCTGTTTTCTGAATAAAATGAGCAGTTTTACCACTTATAGAGCTCTAATAGCCATAGGTGAATGGGTCAGCTTTTTTTTTCCCTATTGATTCCAGTGATCTGACCTGCAGCAGGATTTAACACATTTTTGAAGCATTAAAGTTTCAATTAGATCTGCTACACTCATTGTGACATTGGTTTTTTGATGTTTTCAGTCAATAATTGGAAATGGGGAGTACAGTATAATTGAACCAACGAGTTTGTTCTGATCAGGAAAGCTTTGTAGAACTGTTGCAAGATGGACATATTCAATCTGGGTGCAAAGTTTAATGAACTATATTGTATTTTCTGAGCTCTTTCGGAGGTGGGGAGGGGGGAGAAGGTCTCTGCCATGTACCATTCTGGCAGTGCAAGAGCTATTCGGCTTTACTCTTCCACATGGAAAGCCATAAATGCTCAGTGACTGACATCATGCCCAAGATCAGAAATTGAATCAGGTGGAGGCCATTCAGTCATCGAGCTCATTGAGCCTTTGACAGCAGTTTATTAGACAATGACAGATCTTTTACTTTTTTTTCCTTGTACTGTACCTCAATCCTTTCTTCTTAAATATCTACCCATGTCCATTTTAAATATCACAATTCATTCGACCGCTACAGTCTCTGAGGCAGTAAATTACACAAAACCTTAAAAGAGTACAACTGGGTCTATGCAGAATAATATATTGACCACAAACAAGCAAAATAGATTACCAAATTATACTTATATACTTTCTTCCTGACAAGGGGAATAGAAGTTTACCGGTCCCCTGGCCTTTGTAATACTGATGTGGAATTGGCTGCTGGGTGATTCATGCACCTTTGGTGGCGATTTTCTTTCACTCATGAATATGAGAATATGAAATAAATTGATTTTAATAAAGCATAGAATGGAAATAAAATTCAAGATAAAGCATAGTTGGAAGCCATTTGATTTGGGTATTTTACAATTGAGGTAAGCCATAGACATCATGCAAGCTATTGCAGTATTATTGTATAATCAGAATCACTAATGTTGATTCACAAGATAAATTTCAGAAACAAAATGTTAGCTATAGCATGAACTTCCAATTTCATTATTTAAGAATAATTTGAGTAAAGGATATATGCACATAAATATTTTAAAATGCAGGACATTTTGGTCAACATATGAAATGTTTTTGCACCATCCCTCAACATTTCACTGATTTGTTTTTAAAAAAATTCATGCCATGTTAACATTACTGACCAGAGAAGGTCTTTTTAAATACCAGGTGTGAAAAGTGTGTTCAAAATTAAAACTTAATATTTTAAATACTGAAAAATGGCTGTTTACATGCTAATCCAGTAAATTTGATTATCTGAGCAGTTAACTCAATTACAGGGAGTGTTGTATTTGCTTATTTCTTTCTGTATTACTTAGTGTATTTACAAATATTGCTAGTATCCAGAAAATGTTACATTTATACAGAATTTTGGCTCAATTCTAGTCATTGTTGTCAAATGGATGGTTATTTGAGGAGGACAGGTTTGCGTGGTTGTGGGGAGAGAGCCGGGGAGTGGCATTGACTTTAAATAGCTCATTTCAAAGAACCGGCAGACTCGATGGGCCGAATGGCATCCTTTTGTGCTGAAAAAATGGTCGACGGTTTTGAAGGTGGCGAAGAGGTCAGGGAGGATTAGGAGGCAGAGAGAGCCCTGGTCACAGATGTTTAGAATGTCGTGAGAGACATTGACCAGAGCGTCTCTGTGCTGTGGGCAACACAGGAGCCAAATTAAAGGGCTTTGGAGAGAAATGGGGTAATAGCTAGAAAGTAGGGATGGGTCGAGATAATTTTTTTTAAGATGGGGTGATGACAGCAGTTGTTAGGGAGATGAACGAGAGAGGTGGAGATGGGTTCAAGGGAGCTGGTAGTGGGTTTCATTATCCAGAGGAGAGCAGAAAAGGTGGGGGAGAGACAGTTTGCAAGGAATATAGTGGGGGGTGGGAGGGAGACGTATCCTGGGGGAGATGTGGTGGGGAGGTAGTGGAGGATCGGATAGAGGTGGCAAGAGTCTTCATAAAATCCTGGGTACTTGCTGATCATGAAACATTTCATTTGTAGCACAAGAATAGCGTATGTTCTCTTAAAATAGATATTAATACTTAACACAGATTTGTTTTAAAAATTATTACAAAAAGATTTATTATTCGTATACCCCTGCCCAATCCGCAAAAAATGCACTTTTTAAACAAAGGAAAATACAAGAAAAGCAATCCAACAGGAATTCTCAAATCAACACACAATGGAACCTTCAAAATGTACTATACCCGTGTACTGTACTTAACCACCTACATAAAATCGTCAGTCCTTAACCCTTTGATGACTACAACAGTATTTCAACACCATATGTAAGATTCTACTCCAATTTAGAGATTACATGGGTCATCACTATCTCATTGTTGGGATCTAATATGCGTTCCTATCAGGATTACTTAACAAGGAACGAAATGGAAATGCAGTCTGGTAACCAAAAGCAAGTAATGCTGAAAAGCAGAAACTGTACTTCAAAGATACATTGCCTTGGAATGCAAAAGTTCCCTTATGTTGGATCGACTTATTTTCGGTTTCCTTAGCAAAAAATCACATTTGATACCCTACATATTTCGATCAGTGTCTCTGTTCTGCAGCTCATGGAAAAAAAAGTTTAGTTTCCAAAGAATCTCTGAGGTGGGTACAGTTTATTAAATTACATTGAACACCTGTATCTATACCCACCATTACATATATTCAAAGAGAAAGAAAGGAGAAAAGCAGAAATAATTCAGGAATTCAAAGTGCTGCTGCATTCACTTTGGATAACAAAGCAAAACCCCACATTCTTCAATCCTCAGAAGGGTATAAAGACACCATCTCTTTGCACTGGCATTTTCCTTCAGAACCAAGTGCGAGCCTGACTCAAATGAATCAATGCTTCTGCTGTCCATCACACTCCTGTGTGAGGCTGCATACCACATATTTCAACACAAGTATACACAGTTTGTTTAAGCTTTCGAGCAGCCACTGAGCATCCATAAGTGTTTATACATGCTAAAGAATACATGCTAAGAATTACTACTAGATTAAAATGGGTTGTATTATCAAAACACTTCCCACAATCTGTGCAACTCAGAAAATTAATTTGACTTGTACATTAGAATTTGTACAAGTGTTTACTGAAAAACAACAGATTGGAAAGCAACTACATCAGTGTTACCACAAGTCTATATTCTTCTCAGGCCCCTTAGAAAGTGATGGTTCAAAAACAGGTCTTATGAGCCTTGGTTCTCAAGTTCAGAGGCTGGGGTGTCTGGCTCTTCATCATTGTAAATATTCTCAGCCTAGAAAAGAACACATAATTGGATGATAGTCAAACATTTAGAAATGCTACAGTTAATTTCATATCTAATTAGCTGTTACTGGTTGCAGCTTCGTTTGCAACCAAAAAATCAAATATGGAATGCAGATTGATGCACAGATGGACAGGGGAGGGGCTAAACTCCAGAAGGGGAGAAGAGCCCAGCGTGAGGCCCCAACTCGAGCCCCAGGCATCATCCTCCTGAGCCAGTGCTCAGTAAGCAAACAAAATATGCCCATGACACTTCCCCAATGCAAGAGCTTTCGGTTGAGGTATAAATCATGTCTCTGCTATTGAGTTCTTTGCAGACACACATATACAGGTAAACCTCTATTTACGATGGGGTTGCGTTCCTGAAAACCTGTATCTATATCGAAACGTCCTAAATTGAAATGCAATTTTCGATGCAGTCCAATTATATAACTAGAGATGCGTTCTTTTCACAAAATTTTCAGATCTTAAACCCACTAAATAACACACAAAACCACACAACATAAAACACAAATGAACACACATAGGCAAGAAGGAGTACTTAGGGTAACTGTAAGGTATATTACGCTGGTTCTGATCCTCAATCCAGACACTCAACATTCTTTTCATGTTTTCCATCACATCACTCCTATGTTTTGCTAATCTGCTTGCACCTGTAGCTGTAACACATCTTGAACTCGCCAGTATATTGTCCTTATTCTGTTTTATAGTAGCCATCGTTGATCTAACTAGCCCTAAAGCCCTCCCGACATCCGTACCTTTTCCACCAGAATCGATGAGCTTTATCACCTACAATTTGGTACTTAAATTGATGACTTTGCAGGGTTTCTGGCCACTAGCAGTATTATCACTGCTTATTTCACTTACTGTGATCTTTCCATAGCTGCCAACCTTTTTTAACAAAAAAATGTACTCCTGAAAGCTAAAAACAGTATTTTGTAGTTAAAAAAAAGTATTTTCCCCAGAACCTACCAGTACTTAACGAAAAAATTGCAGTGCAAAAAGATGCCAAGTAAAATGGGACTTCAAAACCCCTTGTTAAGCAAAAATTGCGTTAAGAGGAAGGTCCCTACTGTGTTTCCGTATATGAAAAAAATAATTCCCAGTAATGCCTTGCGCCTAGCGCTAACATTTACAGTGTATCAGCGACGGCATGAGGTAAGTAGCACTGCTATTGAAGTCAGGGAGAGAGAGTTAAAGAGAAAGAGACTGAGACAGAGAGACTGTGAGTGAGATTGTGACAGCCAGAGACTCAAACAGAGAAAGAGAGAGAGACACAGAGAGAGAAAGAGACAGAGAGAGGGAAAGAGTCACGGAAAGAGAAAGAGACACAGAGAGAGAGAGAGAGAGAGACACACACACAGAGGGAGACTGAGACAGAGAGGAGAGACAGACAGAGCATGGAATTTCCAAAATTCGGATTTTCCAAAAAACTTATTTTAACAAGAAAAATCGTACTGCCGTATTCACTTCAATTTACCGTACTAAATACGGCAAAAACGTACTGGTTGGCAGCTCTGTCTTTCCCCTGACTTGGTAGAAGCGCAGTAGAGGCTGTAAATCGCTTGGGAATGTTCGGAAATTACTGTGATGCTGGCGTGGTTCAAAATCAGCTGGCTTTTAAACAATGACGTGGCGATATGCTACTGGCCAGTTCAAATGCTTGGATTTACCCGCGAATACACTATGGACTGTGCATATGGACAAAAAAGACACGTGAAATGCGACCGAGATATTCCAAATATGTACTGCGTATGCGCAAAAATTTTTTGGTCCTTAAAACGAATCCAAGTGTCGTATATCGATCAAAAATTGTTCAAAAATGATGGTCCTTCAATCAAAATGTCCTAAATAGAAGCATTGTAAATCGAGGCTTACCTGTATTATGTCTTTATTCATATAGATATGAAATGGTCACTTAATCACAGAACTATTTTAACAAATGTTGCAAATAAAGTGGAATTTGAAAGAAACTGAAAATTGGAAAGGACAAGAGGACTTATAAAATTTTCTGAAGTAGTGATCTGGGCAAACATATACTCACCATCTGCCAAACTTGCATGATATTATCTTCCGATACAGAGCAGATGACCCAGGGTTCATTGGGATTCCACGAGAAATCTGAGATCTTGGCGGTATGTCCGCCATGAATAAACTACCAAGAAAGAAAAAGATCATTAGAATAGCAGACAACATATTCCCACAAGTTTCTTGCTAACCAGACTTTACAAATTGCATTGTCCCTCCTGTTCAAATCAGGTGCAACATGTAATATATATACATATATATAAAAATAATTGTTACAGTTTGTTTCATCCAAGCTCTGTAATTTGGGATCAGATACTACCAACCAGGAGCATCGGCTTATTTATTCCAGGAGTAGTTTTATCAGCTATGTAAAAATGGATAGGTCATCTTCCAAATTGCAGCACTGGGTTTGTGTTTTATAAACAACTGATTGAAGTGCTGATATTGCATTTGCCAATCAATGTTTTGAGGCCCTTAAACCAAATATCAGCAAACACCTTTTCAGTGACCACCCCATAATAGAAATGATCATTTTACGTCAGCACTAGATTAAGTGCTGACAGTCTGGGTCTCTGACCTGTGACCTTGTGAGTTTGTAAGGCTGACACCAGGCCGTGAATTTACAAACTGAACCTCAGGGAAGCCAGCTCACAATTTTAATAAATGAAAAACTATTAAGGTGAATAATTTAATATCTGCAAACCCATCTGTCAGAATAAAAACAGTTCCCTAACTTGTTCTCTTACTCAATACATACACTTTATATTAGCAAAAAAACATCAAGGATATTTTGACATAGTGAGGAAAGGGTAAAAGGTACGAAAGATCAGGCTGCTTTATGGAACTATTTCAGTCACCTTCAGACTTTGTTCCAATTTATTTTACAATGCTCAAACCTACCAGCAATTCTGGGGGTCCATCTTCTGCATCCTCTGCAGATTGTTCCTCCCCAATTTTACTGCAAAATAAAATTATGTACAAAACATGTACAAGTTTAATTTCTCTGGAAATGAGCTGGATAGCTTAAACATCAAAACACTGCATTAAAAAGTCTGATTCGAGAATAAACTATACCATATCAAATACCAATAAAAAGTCTGATTTGAGAATAAACTATACCATATCAAAATAAAACCAGCTATTACTTGTTCTAATAGCACAAAATTATATTTTTCAGATTTGGTGTCTAAAAACATTCTCATGCAGACTGAACACAAATTAAAAAAATGTGAAGAACAAATATGATTTTGGATTCATTTGGAGCAGCGTTATTTCTACAACATTGTCTCCGCTTGTTTCAGCGGCTTGGAATGTCCTCCCGATATAAAAGGTGCTATACAAATGTAATTTTATTGTTGTTGTTGCACATTTTTTGCAGCCAAGAGGTGAGGCAACTGATCATGATACTCTGGTAATGATCAAATTGATCACTAAGAGCAGCCAGGGAAATGATATCTCTGCGAAAAGAAAAAGGAGCACTGTATGAAGTGCATTGGCAAAATGTGGAGCTCCTGTGGCTCAGTGGTTAGAGCACTTGTCTTGCAAGCTGGGGAGACCAAACTGGGGAGACCCGTGTTCGAATCCAGGCAGGTCAGGGCAAAACCTTGGGCAAGTTTCCTCACTCCACACGCCTAATAATAATCCCTCCAAAAAAAAACACAATAATAAAATTGGTCATTTCAATCCACGACTGTGTGTGGGACACTGCTGTGCGCAATTGGCTGCCGCAATTCACCCACAAATATATACAGTGAATTCACCTTACAGTATATTCTGTGAAGCACTTTGGGACGTTGATAAGATGTGGAAAGCGCTATATCAAATGCAAGGATTATTATTATTAATATTAACTTCTGTGAACACATCAGAAATCTAACACAGTGAAGCATTAATCTGTGTTTTACATAAATTAACAGAGATGATAACTATATAGGGACAATAATTGTAAAATACTGCAGATGCTGGAAATCTGAAACAAAAACAAGTTGCTGGGATCACTCAGCAGGTCAGGCAGCATCTACGCAGAAAGGAAAGTGAGTCAATGGTTCGGGTCCACGACCCTTCGTTAGAAGTGGAGCATGTTGGGAGGAAGAGGCTTTTAAGGACTAACAGAGAAGGAGACAGGGCAAGGAAGACAAAAGAGAAAATGGGGTAGAGGACAGGGGATGATGGGTTGAAGAGTTTTAATGGTACAAAGTGGGGGGGGGGGGGGGGAAATTGTACCACATCATCTAGGTCCCAGACACATCTTTGCTCTCTCTGGTCTGCCTGTTTTGTTGCAACCCTACCCCCCCACCTTCTATGTTTTGCATTTTTAACACCTCTTTTCTCCTGTTTTTTTTTCAATTCTGGAAGAATTTTGTCAATTCCCAATTTTGGAAGAAAACACAAAACACTTCTCTCACCTCAAGTCCCATACATTCAGCCGACGATCTGTACCGCTTGAGGCAAGAATAGTTTCATTGTGTGGAGACCATTGCACCTACAAAAAAAAACATACGTCAAACGTAAGCTGCTTTTTAATGGGGGAGGGGTAGGAAAAAAAAAAAAATTTCAAAGTAGAGAAGTGTCATATACAACTTTTTGGAATTAATGCATGGTCAACAAGTAAAACTGTCATCCGTGCTGTTATATTAAGAGTTTGAATTGAAAACCATTCAAGAACAAGTTGATAAAATTGTGCAAGTCTGAAAGCAGTGGATAATTTGCAGCATAATCTTTACAAACTTTGATAATATTAACCTACTAACTTTACAGGCTTGCAATACGGATATTAAAGTAAAAGCCCGTTTATCCTGCACCCGCGGGACCTGTCCATTACCGTATATTTGGGTGGCCCGCTGTCGAAAACCCACCACAAAAAAATTTAAGTTCTTTTAATACACACCATACACACCAGACTAAATAACAGAATAATATATTGGTACTTATTGTTAAAACTACTCTCTTTCACTTCTCACCTTTACTGGTTGAGGTTTATAGTCCAGCGATTCTTTTTAAAATGGAGGACACCAAATGGGTAACAAAAAAGACAGCACGATTTTAAAGCCTTACTAGCGACAAGCCGATAACCCTAGACTCTACTCGCGGCAAACCGAAATACTGCACCTGCGCAACAATGACTCACAAATGCTCCACCGCTATTGTTCCGGTTTATTGAATGGGGACTGTTTTTTGGACATGCCAGTTATATGGAAGTGCCGGTTCATCGAATCACAGATAAACAGGCCTCTACTGTACTCGATAGTGCCCACAATTTTTGTTAAATACATTGATTTTATGAACCATTCCTTGCAAACAGTGAAAAAGAGAAGCATTTCAAGTAAAATTACCAATATGTTGGTGGGATATTCTGACACAATAACATTGATCTGCATCCCATTTAGCATTTTAACTCTAGCAGTTTAACAAAGAAAAACCTAAGCATTAATTCCATTGTCTCCTCATTACTATAAATGCAGCAGAAACATTCATTAGCTGGCTACCAAGCTGACTTCGTAAAACTAAAACTGCTCACCTGGAATATCTCATCCTTGTGCGACTCAAAGGAATGAAGCTTTAATTTCAGATTTCTAAGGTCCCACAATGCTACCGTCTATGAAGAAAGAAAAAGTCAAATGTAATCCAAAGAGAATAATACAAGATGTTAAAGTAATGTATAGTTTAGCCCAAAAAAATTATTTACTGTTAATATCAAAATTCTGAAACAAATAATTCATATACTTCATTATTTCTGAAGAGTACTAGAAAAAAAAGAAGTTCTAACCTTGTCAGCGGAACCAGTTGCCAGGATAAATTCACTGTAAGGGTTGAAGGACAGACAGTTGACTTCAGCTGTGTGTGCATCCACAGAGTGACTAGGTTTTGAAATGTTATTTGATCTGGTGTCCCAGCTGGAGAAGGAAGTCATATTTAGATGTAAGTAATCCTTGCATTTGAGATAGCGCCTTAAATACAGTGCAGATGCTTTCTCCAACCATTTTCTGCTGAAGTTTGAGTTGCATGATTCAACAACCATATGAGGATTTACCTTAGCAATGTTGCCCAATGAGAGAGGGGGGCATGCAATGTAAGAGATTGTCATGGGCAGAGTGAGACAGAGAGAGAGAGAAAAAAAAGAGGCAGGGTGAGCATGGTACACAGAGAAAGAGGGAGGCAGGCACAAGAAATCAGTGAGTTGTTTTTGGACAGCCATGCAGTAAATCATAACCATGCTTAGAGTATTTAAACCAAATACTGTAGTTCCGTGCAAGCTAGATATATCCATTAGGCCCTTGGCTAGCAGTTATCAAGATCTGAATGCGAGCCTTTCCAATTCTTAATGTGACCAGATTGATGTGTCAGTTACAACAACTTGCATTTATATAAAGCCCCCTCACACAGGGTATCTATCATTCCAGAGCCCTGAATGTAGAAATGACCCAGAGTTCTGCAGACCCACCTGGTTCAGGAACTGGGCTACAGAGACCACCAAGGAAGTTTGACTTGATTCCGAGTGGGAAACGTAGACAGACTCAGTGAGTGTAAGAAAGAGAGGCAGACTGATGCAGCGAAGAGGTGGGGAGAGAATGCCAGAAGCGGGAGAGATAGATAGGAAGACAAAGTAAGAGAGAGGCTGAGCAGAGAGCGAGACAGAAGAGACTCGTAGAGTGAGCAACGAACAAACTGATATAGATGCTTATTAAGATGTCAGCTTTCTGCAGCTTCAATTTCTAAATACAGGACAACCCCATTATAGCAACCTCACTTTTGCAAGAGTCCACTTATACACAATGTGGTTGCTATCTTTACTAGATGTTGTTTGCACAATGTACAGGAAAAGCTTAGTGTCAGACATTTATACAGAACATAATTTCAGCAGCAGGTATGATCACAAAAGATGACCTCAGCAGCAATCTATTTTGTTTTACAGAAAACCTGGTCTTTTGGTTTATGTTTATTGGGGCATCTGGTCCCAAACACTGACTGAGTTTGGTCCCAGACTCTAAACATTTGTGACATCCTTCCTGTAAGGGAAATGTTTCAGAGAAATCTGTGATTTGTCCTGACGAGACTAGTCAACAAATGTTTCTACTTGATGACTAGTTCTAAAAAGGGGGCATAATAAGATGGACAGCTCCAGATCAAATAGAGTTTGAGTTACTTCTGTAGGAGGAGGGTGGCAAAACGATGGCACTCATTGCTGGATGCTGCAGTTAAAGTGGAAAGTCATCAATGTATTTAAGAGGAAACTTGATGCATATGAGGGAAAAGGGAACACAGCCAAGTCTTCCATGCTTCCTGCACATGCACAGAATGGTCATCGGGGGGCACTCCCTGCGTATTTGCACACATCAGGTAGTTCCTGCCGGAAGCTAAAACTACTTCTGGTATAATAATAATCCTTGCATAGGATATGGGGCCACAGCTTACCCACACTATAATAATAAATAATGATCCTTGCATTTGATATGGCGCTTTTCACATCTTATCGACTTCCCGAACCGCTTCACAGAATATACTGTAAAGTGAATTGACTGTATATTTCTGGGCGAATTGCGGCAGCCAATTGCACACAGCAGTGTCCCACAAACAGCCGTGGATTGAAATGACCAATTTTATTATTGTGGTTTTTTTGGAGAGATTATTATTAGGCATATGGAATAAGGAAACTTGCCCAAGGTTTCGCCCTGACTTGCCTGGATTCGAACACAGGTCTCCTCAGCATGGTTTCCCCAGGTTGCAAGACACTAAGCCACAGGAGCTCCTGTGGTGCAGGTCTATAAGCAGACCTGCACCAAACAGGGGTGTACTAGAACAGGGTTCACCCTGTGTTTGGCTGTGCAATAGCACCAAAACAATAATAAATAATTTCCCATTGCTTAAATATTAAGTCTTGTAACTTTAGTTAGAATTGTCATTGTTAAACTGAGGTTTACTCACATCATGAGCTTCTGGTCATCAGCCACTGATCCAAACAAGGATTCATGCAACAAATGCCATGAGACATCTTCTACAACTGCAGTGTGGCCGTTAAAGATCGTCTTAGCATCTACTATCTTTCCTTCTTTTGGTCCTGCACTTATGTCCCAAAGACAGATGGTCTATAACAAAGAACAGAACATACATTAAACTATTTAGCAAAATGTGCTTAAAAAAATACTTTTGTGATATCTATCAGCAAATAACTCAATTTGATTTCAGAATATGAAGAAATCAACATGGACCATTGCATAAAATACAGTATTTGGAATGGAGGTTGCACAAAATGCCAACATTGAGATGAAAAACCATAACCGGGAAACAGAAACCGGCCAGAAAATGACAGCCCAGCATTCACCCGAGACTTACTAACGACATTCTGCACCAATCAGTAAATTTGTCCAACAAATCAGAAACCAGACCCTGCCCCCTGATTTTGAAATCACTTTTTATAAAATATATTGACAGGGTCAGATTTGAATCCCGTATTGTCACTCTGGATGGGTTGGTGTTATTTTGATAGAGCCCACTGGCTCCCTCTTGCCGTTTGGCAAAAAGGGAGCCAGTGGAGCCTGGCTAGAACTGGTGTGATTGGAGTACAGAGTTTAGTGCGGGTGAGCATGTGGGCTGCAGAGTTTTGGATCAGCTGGATCTGTGCATGGTGAAGCTGGGGAGACCAGCAAAGAGGGCATTAGAAAAGTCAATTCAGGAGCTGATTGAACGCATAATAATAATCCTTGCATTTGATATCGTGCTTTTCACATCTTATTTTATCGATGATGAATTGGGGTGAAACGCGGCAGCCAATTGCGCATAGCAGTGTCCCACAAACAATTGTGGATTGAAATGATAAATTTTTAAGGCATGGATGAAATTTTAGTTACTTCTAGGGCAAGCTACTGTCGGAGGCAGGCAATGTGGCAGATGGAGGAAGACAGTCCTGGGTCAGGCACCAGGTTTGGGGAAGGACAGTTGTGGGGGTGAACTGGACGCCTTAATTACCACCAGAAATATATCTGGAATGGAATGCATATTCTCTGCTGGAGGAATTCACCCAATTTATCTAATTACAGAAAGTATAAAGTGCAGGTTGGCGAGAACCAAGGTTTGGGGTGCCAAAATGTTTTGCTGGTGTATTGCTGGAGTTTAACCAGCTAGAACCGTATAGCTTGTCTGTGAGAGCACCCAGATTGACAGGCATCATCACATTGAAAGCATTCCAGAGGCAACTTGTGACATGTCGGCTATCATGTTGTTTAGCTCCCAAGTGCACTGAAATAAATCTCAATATCAACAACTTGCACTTATATACCGGCCTTCATGCAGGGCAGTGTCTTAGAGCTCTCAACTGCTTAATCAACATTAACTGCTTAATCCAAGTCCTTATGTGAGCGACTTTGGCAAACTGACTGCATCCAGGGAGCTCAGCCAGAGCCTATCCTCCCAGAACCTTTTTTATTACAAATCCACCTAATTGTTTGGCCCTCAACTTCATAAGTGGGCCAGCAGACTCCAAAGCAGAACTATTTGGACACACAAGCTTCACTTTCTTTGGGATCAATGCACTTCATAAATGGATTATAATGACAATTGTGCTTACCTCTGCTTGAAACTGAAATTAATTCGCTTAACTTTTTTTTAACCACTTACATGATCATCTGAAGCACTGAGGAGATATCCACTCAGGTTAGGGTTCCAGGAGAGACCATAACCCTCCTTCTGATGACCTCTTAGTCGCAAATCAGGATTGCACTCACCACTTGGATCTGTTCAATCAAAAAACAAGCGTGAAACAATCATTGCATTTGATATAGTATCTTTTACACTGGCAGAACATCTCAATGTGCCTCATATGATTTAGTTTGTTTAAAATACAAATTCTAAATGTGAAAATACAAGCAAACAACTCCAATCTCTGGATCATAAAGACATGGTTGAAAGTGAACAATTTTGTTCTCCTAAAGACACAAATTGCACCTTTAAATAAGGGAATTAGCCTTTTCCATGATAAGATATCACCTAAGTGTAAAAGCTGATTTTATATTCTGTACTCGATTTGCCAGTTTTCACTTTAACTCCAGGCAGAAATGGTCAACAAATTGCAGACATGGTATTATTGCACAGTAGAAAATAGGGTCCGTCGATATGGAAATTTTCCGATTTAGATATATCGATATTTTCGGGGGTTTCGTACTGCGCATGTGCAAGCGCGTTGCAAGGTGCGCATGCGTTGCATTCGGAGCCTATTCTCCTCAGGAGGTAAATATCTCTCTCTTCTGTGTCTCTCACGCTTACTCTCTCCATCTCTGTGTTTTTCTGTCTGTGTCTGTCTCTGTCCTCTCCCAACCACCCACCCATCCAGCCATCCCCCTGTCTCCCCCCCACCCGTCTCTACCCCCCGTCTCTCCCCCTCACCGTCTCTCCCCCCACCCCCCCACCATCTCTCTCCCCACCCGTCTCTCTTCCCCGCCACCCCCGTCTCTCTCCCCATCTCCCTCCTCCCTCCCCCCCTCGCCGTCTCTCCCCCCCGTCTCTCCCTGCCGCCGTCTCTCTCCCACCCCCCCACTCCACCCCGCCGTCTCTTCCCACCTCCCCCGTCTCTCTCCCCCCTCCCCCGTAGTCTCTCCCCCCTCACCTCTTGCATATCTGTATATTGTATTCGAGGACTATGAATACAATATGGCGGCTTGCACCTCGGTCTGTGCGTTGTGTATAGAGATGAGCATTCTGGGTCTTGTAGTTCAGTGCGCGTGCATTCCGATTTCTTTGATATATCGATTTTTTTGATATATCGATATTTTAAAAATGCCTATATCGGCATATCAATATGAAAATTATATCGGATATAACCGATATATCGATATCTCACGCGACCCTAGTAGAAAATATTCAAGACAATTCAGTATGCAAAATTATCAATCACTAACATTGGTGTTTTCAACAAAATCATAGAATATTCATTTACCTGGCTTTGAAGGATGTTTGGTGTAATCAAAGACGAGCACATCACAAGTGGGAGTTTTGGTGGCAATAATACAAGGATTTTGTGGCATATAACGTGCCCGGTTCACCTCACCTTCATGATTAATTTTAATTTCTATTTCTATCTTTCCACTTACAGACCCAAATCCTCCAAATTCTGAAACGGGAGGAAAAAAAAAATCAAAATAATTTACTCTCTTAAATGATCAAAATGCCCAATCAATTTTTAAAACAAAAGCATCTAGGGTAGTGCAATACTAGTCATTAACAATAATCTGGTAAATAAAATACTGATAGACCAGGGTTCAAATACCAATTATAATATTCTTGTTTCAGCTCCCAATTATAATATTCTTGTTTCAAGTTATGTGGGGGACCAAAATATTGTTCGGGAATAAATCTCATGTCATATTATTGAAGAGGATCTACAGCAAGCAGACAATGGAGCTGTACTGCTAAATTACCTCACATTCCTACAGTGGGATCGAGAAAGAAAATAGAGCAGATAAGTTATTTTTAAAAATGAAAAACAATGGATTTCAGAACTTGATTGCTAATTTGTACTTCAAGGGCAGTACAAGTCAGTCAAACTGTTGGGAGAAATTTCTCCATCTTCCATGACAACGTTCAATTTCAAACTGCAATTTGGAACATATTCAGTATACCGTTCTGCTGTAACACAATGCCAGCATTTGTCAAAAGTAAGAAAGCTACTGAATACCACTGGATAAGTAGAAATACTGTAGAACACTGCGAGTCTGAATCAGGATCACATTAACCATGACCCTAAGTGGCCATGTAACAATTGGAGGTTTAGAAATGCAGTTTATAATATTCTGCACTGAATACTGTCCTTTATTGAAATTCAGTATATTTCTGTAAGCTCTTGAAGTGTAGGTATCCCAATACAACAACAAAATTTCATTTATAGAGCGCCTTTCGCGTCGGGAGGACGTCCCAAGGCGCTGAACAGTTAGGTCAGGACCCAAGCAAGGGGAAGGGGCAGGTTGGGGTAGGGAGAGATTTAGGAGGGGAGAGAGTTGGGAGGGCAGGAGCCACGATTGAAGACGTGGTCTTGCGACTGGTCTTGAAGGAGACAAGGGAGGAAGCGAGGCGAAGGGACTGTGGGATGGAGTTACAGAGTGTGGGGACAGAGAAGCTGAAAGGCCATCCACTGATGGCAGGGCGGGTCAGGTGGGGACATTGAGCAGATTGGAGCCTGTTGAATGGGGGAGGTGGGAAAGTTTATAGGGAGCCAGCAAGTTGGAGAGATAGGAGGGGGCAAGGCCGTGAATGGCCTTGAAAGTGAGGACGAGGATCTTGAATTAGATCCTCCAGATGGGGAGCCAATGGAACCAAGCGAGGGTGGGAGTGATGTGATCGTAGAGCATGGTGCGGGAGAGGACACAAGCTGCAGAGTTCTGGATGATCTGCAGCTTGTGAAGGAAAGAGCCCAGAAGGCCGATGAGGTGGGAGTTTCCATAGTCAAGCCTTGATGTGACGAATGAGTGGACAAGGGTTTTGGCAGCCTGAGGGTGAGGCAGTGGCGGAGTCAAGCAATGTTGTGGAGGTGGTGGAAGCCAGTACTGGTCATGAATGGATGTGGGGGAGGAAAGACTGTTTAGGGTCAAACAAGATACCCAGGTTCCTGACTGGCTTCGAGAGATGGAGAGTACAGCCTTGGATGCTGATGCCACCAGCACCTTAGGTGCAGAGGTGCTGATGTGAGCCAATCATAAGGGCCTCAGTCTTGCAGACATTCAACTTGAGAAAGTTGTCCCTCGTCCAGGACTCGATGTCAGACACGCAGGCAGTCAGGACCTGGTAGTTGACCTGAAGTTGAGAGTGGAAGTGGAAAGGTAGAGTTGGGTGTCATCCGCATACATGTGGAAATTTACCCCATGTTTGCAGATGATGTCACCAAGGAGGAGCATGTAGAGGGTGAAGAGGGGGCTGGAGGAAAAGCCGTTGACAGACACAAAGTGGAGATGGTGTGAAAGATAGGACTGGAACCAGTCAAGGACACAACCTTGAGGAGTAGGACGAGGAGGCAGAAGGAATCCTGGTCACAAATAGTCAGGATATCATTTGTTACCTTGACCAGAGTAGTTTCCGTCCTGTGGGCAACACGAAAGCCCGATTGGAGGGGCTCAATGAGGGAGTGGGATGAAAGAAAGGAGCAAAGTTGTGAGGTAACGACTCTTTCAAGGACCTTTGATAGAAAAGGGAGGTTGGAGATGGGCCGGTAGCTTGAAAGATGCGATGCATCACAGAAGGTTTCTTAAGGATTGGGGTGATAATGGCTGTTTTGAAGGGTGTAGGAATGATGCCAGATGAAAGGGACAGATTGATTGTGTCGGCAAGTAGTGATGCAAGGAGGTGGAGCTGGGAGATAAGGAGAGGGGCGGGAATAGGGCCCAGGGAGCAGGCTTCATGGAGTGCACATTTCATTCTCAACACACAGAAACTTGGAGGATATGGTGGTGAGGATGGAGGATATGGTGGTGATGACAGAGGATAGGGAGACAGGTTTGAAGGTGTGGAAGGAGGGATGGGTAGGAGTCAAAGAAATGGGAGGGAGGTGGGGAGGGAGTGGAAGATGAGAGGCGGTGACAGCTGAGCAGATTCCCTCGACTTTGGAATCGAGGAAATCCAGTATTCCTTGCAGTGGGAATTGGAGGAAAGGATCTGCGAGGCAATACAGATTATGATAAGAATTTTTCCTATGTCCATGTTTGTAAATTTGTACAAATTTCTTCAGTAACCTTTCTTGTAGTGAAGTGAACCAGTAACCGAGAGACAATGGGTCAGTCTTAATATAAAACACTGCTAAGACGTTACAGAATGTTTTTTAAAAAAGGAAAAATTGTTATGAATTAAACTTACAAAGTAGTCAAATTAGTATTGACTAAAGTAGGGAGCTCCAAAGGAATGAATTTACATTTACAGGCTTGAAGAGCAATTGAGACTGACTTGGTTAGAAATAAAACAAATTCAAAACTAATTTAATTTGTTAGACATTTTAATTTGCAGTGTCCAAGTGGTTGTACAAGCTGAGTTATTAAGGGCCAATTAATTGAACAGTACATACCTCCCTTTTCACTGTCATAATGAGAAGCATCAAACTGAGCATCATCATTGGGAATTTGAACACTTGCTACAACCAAATGGTTCTGTTCATCAGAGGTATGTGTCCCTAGTACCAAACGATGAACACTGTAGTCCTTTCCTTCAGGCCTGTAGAGCACAAATGATCTTTTAAATAAGTATTAATTTTTCATCATTTATACATTTTGTTTTGCCTACAAAATATACTGAGAATAGTATATTCTGCTAAGCACTTTGAGACATCTCAAGAACATGAAAAGGCACTATATCAAATGCAAGGATTATTATTATTTACTATAAGAAAAATTTGCCTCAATGACAAAGGCTTGAAACACCACAATCCCAGATTACTCAGTGAACAGGAACACATTCCAAAAATTATTCACCAATTCCACAACTGCAGAACATCTGACAATAATCATCTTTACTCTAACAAATAAAAACCATGTGAACATTTTGAAAAATGAAATACCACCATAATATATAGGAACCAGAATTATTTTAGTTTTTGGTCAGCTGGGTGTCTGACACATGCAGAATCTATCGCTTTGCTTAAGAGTATCTAAACCAGACAGAGTTCCACATATGCATGTCACCTATGCATTGAAATTTCTGTGCGTTGAGAATGGAATGTGCACTCTTCCCTGGAGGGATGCAGCTTTCCTACCTAATTGTAGAGATTATTGGGTGAATGTTGATAAGAGCCAAAGCCAAAAGTGTGTGTATTGCAGTACCACTGGAGGTTAACCAGCTAAAGTGACATAATTTTCCTTTGCGAACACTGTCTCGAAAGCTTCCCCTTGCAAGGATCTATCCATAAGGGCTTTAACTTGCTTGTTTAACAAGAGTCGACTGGGAAGAATTATAGGAGCAGAAAGAACCACCGAGATACATCCGCCTGACTGCTATAATGAAAAATCTAGTAGCTCTCACTTCTGTTAAAATAAAGCAACAATTCCCAATAGAACAAAACAATTGCAAAATGATTAATTCTACCGCAACCATTCACACCTTGCATGTGTAATATTAAACTCAGCGTATCTGCAATTACTTCCACTT
The DNA here is from genome assembly GCA_035084275.1 of Hydrolagus colliei. Taxonomy (NCBI): domain Eukaryota; kingdom Metazoa; phylum Chordata; class Chondrichthyes; order Chimaeriformes; family Chimaeridae; genus Hydrolagus; species Hydrolagus colliei. The sequence goes on from CM068745.1 coordinate 66,990,625, forward strand.
GCTATTACTTCTCAATGCAAATGATTACATTCCCCAGAAACCAAATATTATAATATTGTATTTGTCAAAAAAAATCAGCAGCAACATTATTTTAGTATAAAGTACAGTAAAAGCCAGTTAATCTGTGACCCGATCAACCGTTACTTCCGTATAAACCAGCACCTAAAAAAAGTCCGCATTCGATTAATGTATTATTTATTTTTAATTTTTTAAAAAGTGTGTTTTCGGCCAAATATTCGGCAGGCGCTTTAACCGGCATTGGCCAGGTCCCGAGGGTGCCAGATAAACGGACTTTTACTGTATTCTAAAACTCTTTAGCTCTACGATACAGATTACACATAATCACAAAGGTATTGATGAGCCTGGCAATATCTACGAAGTTTGCTCTTACTTGTAATATGGATGGTGAGAGACTGAAAAGATAATTTCATCAACTGAAGGCCAGATGAGTCCGTTTCTTCAGGCCAATGTTGGTGAGACTGAAGCCATATTTTTCAGCTGACAAAAGTATCCATCTTTCTCTCACAATTCAATTAATCCCCTTGGTTCTTTGCCCAATCTAAACCAGATGGTGCACAACCTACATATTCCATGTGATCTTGAACAATTAAAAAATTCCACATTGCTACTGCAGGGAATAAAAATAAAATTCCATTTGTATAGATAGCGCCTTTCACGTCAGGACATCCCAAGGCATTGGAATATCTTCTTCTACCACCAGAACATTGCCTACTATTCCGACTATTTTATCATTATTTAAACCATTGTTTATGTCTTCTAAACATCTGGAATATATTTCAGCATTGCTCCCCATGCTTGCTTTCGTATAAAAAACAATATTTTACAGAATTCACAACCTTCCTGCAATATATTTTACTCTAATTGTTCAAGTTCCACTGTCTTCCAGTTTCTTCTTGGAAGAAACATTTTAATGTTAGAAATCCTCATTCTTATTTTTAAAACCTCTCCACAGCTTAACATTATAACCATCTCCAGCCTGCATTCTCCTATCTAATTTATTACTCTGCACAATTTCACATTGCTTTCCTCCTTTTCCTTACCGTCATGTATGGTATTCTATTCATTTTCTTTCAATTTTCCAGAATAGTTCCACAGCTTCTCTCAAGAACCTTTCTAAGTAGTGATTAGTCAGATTTTAGTCTTTAGGGTGGTACCACATCCCTTTCTTGGGGAGAAGTAGACATGAGCAGATGGGAAGAAGTAGACATGACAAGCTCAAACTAGTTTTGACCCTAAGTCCATGGCTACTCATCATTCAGAGGGTCCATTAATGGTGATCAGAGGCACACAGACTCTTTATTCTCAGCTTCTTAATTCGGGGGATACTACACCAAATATAGTACTGCATAGACCAGCGCATCAAACTTAGGAGTCTTCTGGTATATATCATTTCCCGCTATAAACACTGGTTGGAATTTTATGGACCTCAACAACCAAGTTACAACAGGGCTGTACTATAATCATGCATATAAAATAATTAGCGTGGATCTTACCGGGTTACATCAGGAAGCCATTGTACAGATAGACTTGGCCATTCTAAAGCATGTGTCATAACCAAGTCATACAGGAATGGAGTATTCTTCTTCCAGATCTTGTATTCTTCATTGATTACTCGTTCCTCCACCGCATCATCATAAACTGAAAGAGGTCACATACTATTTTATAATGTGCACCATTGCTTTTGCATATTTCTTCTACTCAATTCGACAAAAAAACTTATCAAATTTTAAATAGTCATAAATTCTAAATAAATTCAAGCTCTTTGAGACATTGACGTGACAACATAGTACATCAAATGCAAGGATTATTATTAATGCTAAATTATTCTCACATCAACCAAGAACTATGAATTTAAATCCCCTGAATGCTTGCTCAGACAAGATCAATTAAATAATAATCCTTGCATTTGATGTAGTGCCTGATCACGTCTTTTGAGACATCTCAAAGCACTTGACAGGATATACTGTAAAGTGGATTGTTTATTTTGTGGATAAAATGCAGCAGCCCCTTGTGTAGAGCAACGTACCACAAACAGCCATGAAATGAGTGATCAATTTTAAAGGTGCTATGCAAATGTAATTTTGTTGTTGGCCAGAACTGCCTTCTCTTTTTGAATAGTGCAATGGTATCTTTAACTTCCATCTGAATGGTTTAACATCTTATCCAAAGAATGGTACCTCGCAAGCACCACTTTGAAAGTCATCCTGGAACTGTGTGATTCCAAGTCACGATCTGGGCTTGAACTCACAACCTTCTGAATCAGAGGCGAGAGTGCTACCAATGTGCCAGGCTGACACATATCAATCTCATAGTAATAGCCCATCCCCATACCTCTTCAAGATCCTTTTTCATATGGTTCTCTACTTTGTGGAGTCCTGGAGCTGAGGGGTTAGAGCTAGCAAAAGAACCATGGGCTCGATACCCGGGCAGGGTGAAATCTTAAGCAAGTTTGCTTATTCCAAACACATCTGTTCACCTTGCAGTAAGTAGGAACCTGGTTGTTAGTCAATTGGCAGATCACTTTAATCCCTTAAAATATATATACATTTTATATGGAAGGATTATTATTATTACATCCCTCTAGAAAGCCAAAATGAAATCCACCTCCATCGTCCTATATGGCAGGGCATTCCACATCTGAGCTGGGTAAAAAAATTCTCAAGTTCTCCTTTTGCTATTTTCCATTGATAGAAGTCGGTGCCTTGGGCACATGTTGTGACTGTGTCCCCATGTCATCAATTACCCCGATCAATGGAAATAACTTCTCCCACATTTTACTCTTGTCAAAACCCCTCATAATTTTAATCACTTCTACCAGATTCTCCCTCAATATTCTCTACTCCAATGAAAACAGATCCAGCCCTCCAACCTCCAGCTCTTCAGCCCCAGAATCATTCTCATAAACGTCCTCTATGTGAAGGGCACAATGTAAATCCAATTTTTTGTTGAAATCAACCTACAGCAAAGATCTAAACCGAACAGCTTATGACTTGCTCGTCATCTTCACGTTCCAGAAGTTGAAGTCTACTGACATACATCATAGTTAATCAACTCCAAATGTTGAATTCAGGTTCTCATGTGAAACTTCAGCAAACAAATTTGCAGTGAAGCAATCTCCACCTCCAGGGGTGCTTAGTCAGTGAGAGCACTCCCTCCCTTAGCCACTTCTCATTTTAACCATAAATCTACCTCATTGCATGAACCTGGATGAGTTAAATGGGCTGAAGGATATCTCTTCGTTGTCTACGCAGGAGCTTAAACGCGTAAAAGAAACCATATTATACACCACTGATGAGCCACATGGGAGGTTGCAATCATTCAAGAAAGACAACGGTAAGAATGCTTTTCGACCCCCAACACTGCTCCTCTACTGCATTAAATATCTTTATTCAAGGTGTACAGGTAAACTCTCATAAGTCGTACCATTCGGGACCATAATATGTTGTACAACTTAAGAGTTACGTTTGTCTTTTGTGATATTATGGTCAAGACCTTGTTTCCCTCCCAGCACTAAGTGCGCATGCAGTACTTCATCTGTCCATTAAGTGAAGCAAAACGAGAGATGATTTGCATTAGTATTTAGGACCAAGAAACCATTACAACTTAAGACATTTATCCGAGTGGTAAAATTGACTATTGCAAAGAAATCCAACTGATTTTGGTAGGAAACTGAAAGGGTCTAGGGCACATGTATGACTTGGGCGATTGTACAATTAATACTGAAAAGCTAGACGAATTTACCTGTATTTAGGTATTCTTATTGCCAAAATGTACTTTAAAAAGTGGATTTTAACAAATGAGACATTGGAATGCCTTTATTCAAACAGCAGCATTCAAACATATTGGTTTCAAATTAAACCAATATCTGATAAAAAGTATTTTTTAAATACTGCTCCCGTAAACCACAATTTATTTCTAATCAATTAAACAATCCTTAATTAAGAAATATATGTTAAGATAAGATCTACAAGAGCACCTTTCACATCAGCAGGAAGTCTCACAGTGCCTCAAAGTGTAATGACTGTATTTGTAGGCAAATGCAGCAGCCAATTTGTGTAAAACAATGTTCAACAAAGAGCCACAAAGAATGACCATTTTTATTTGGCAGCCTATTGGCCAGGACAGTGGGAGAAATTGAATAATGTCATGGGATCTTTATCCTACACCCAAACAGGCAAAATACCTGCATAAAAAAGCATTAGGAAGAAAATATAAGACCATTTCTTATCCAAAAGAAAGTTTTTAATCAAAAAGATAGCCAGGTTAATGCCACCAAACACTTAGGAAGTATAGGGACCGTAGTAACTACAATGATTTACAGCTGAAAAAAATACAACCTATATAGAAACAGTATATCCAGTGTAGTGATGTTAAATTTGGTTCAATCTTTTGGCTGCTGGAGACTGCATACCAGATTTGATAAAACATCCATGGGCTGCATAAGCAATATTTTTCTGACTCAATCCCAGCTCGGTCTGAAACACTGACTGTCCAGCACCTCAGGATGTCCTCCCGACGTGAAAGGCACTATACAAATGTAATTATTTTGTGGTAGGACAGATGGGACCATGAAGCAAGCTGGTATTAGCAAGGCAAAGTGAATGGTTGAGTCAGGAGATCACAGAGGTAGCGTGAAATGAAGAACATAGGACTTTCTCACTGGGCAAAGGAGCTCGTTTGAGGAAACTGCATGCATGGCACATCGCACGGTGTCTGTCCATGGTTCCCCCGTGACGGCAAAGAGAGGCTCCAATTATTAGTCCTGGCAGTGTACTGTGAAACTGAGCCCCCATTTCCCCTCTCTCTGCTTCTCTCTCCCCCTTAGTCTCTTCCCCGCCCCTCACACATACTCTCTGTCTCCTATTCTCCTTTCACAGCTCTCTCTCAATCAGCCACTAACTGGCAACTCACTAACTGGCAGCAGGATCAACTGCTCTCCTGATCATATGGGGTGGCTCACCATCTAGCAAGAGCAGGAACCAGCGATTGGTTGTACGCAGTGGGTAAAGAGACCGGCTTGGCTTCTGCCCTCAGCTCAGGAGTGGATTCCTGACTGACTGCAGCACATTGAGCTGCAGGGAATGGAAATAATGTGCCCATTGCTGCAGTCTGCCAAAAGTCCCTATTGAGCTGAGGGGAAGCCAAGGGGTCTCTTTACCCACCATGCCAACCACTGACCCCTGCCGTTGGCACGAGAGGACAGTTTTCCGGGGAGGGAGCTGGTGGATCAGATGAAATGATCTCCGGGCCAGATGCGGCCTGCGGGACACCAGTTGGCTCACCTAGACTTGGGTTAATGTAAATTTTTTTAGGTTTAAAGTTTCAAGGCGTTATTTTAAGATTGCAAGCCATGAGTTCAAAGTAAATTTCCGCAAGATACATTGGCAAGAGAAGAAATTTAAAGCAGCTTTTAAATCCCAAATCAGAAGCAAGATGGCCAAGGCATGACTTTAACAGAACAGAAAAATTTGGCACCCTAAGGAACTGAAATAACTCGTACAGCACTAGATCAGTACAAATGTTATCACATCACTTAATTGTAGCATTATAATCGCCTGGAGAACCGTAAATGCCACACACACACACACAGAGAGCGAAACTTCTCCTCGAAGCCACCAAAGCTTTTAAAAATATATATATTGCTGTCAAACAGGTGCATTCAATAGTAGCAACGGAACAAGCGGTCACTTGACGTCGGTGGCTAATGGACGTTTTGTTTAAAAAGTCTTAAGAATCCTTATTTTTACATTGAAGAATATAAAAAGAGTTCTTAAAACGGTTTTGAAAAGTTACGTTTTAGTCAAAACAACATAGCTACACATGGACCCGCTCCCTCCCCTCCCCCCTCTCCCCTGTGACCACCGGTCGAACACAAACTCTCTGCGGTTAGTATCACATTTCTATACAGTTAACTTTAGTGGCGGCTCTTTTGAGTGTAGTAGCGGTTTGAGCCGGTGCAGCGGCTGTTGCTGCTGCTGCTGTTGCTGCTCCGGCGGCCACCCTGATCCCGCCTTTGGCCGCTGATTGAGGGGCCCCGGGGGTGAGGGGTGGGCACGGCCTGGTCTCAGCCCCCACGCTGCTGTGTTCCCTCCGGCAGTCACCACTCACCCTCTTTATCCGCCATTCTCACCATACGGAGCTGCCGTCTATCGTGGTTTTTAACCCGAAGTAAGAAAAAAAAACCTGCTGTGGAGCCGCTTCCTTCTCTTAACGAACAGCGGTGGCGGAGAAGATTGGGAGGGAGGGGGGGTGGAGGAGAGGGGGGGGGAAACTTTAAAAAAAACGTCTCTCCACCTCCCTCGCGCGCGCCTTTCCTGCTCCTCAACTCAACGGCCAAGCCGCGCGCCACAAGTTGCCCCCGCGCATGCGTGCAACCGGCAGAAAGAAGGGGGATGGGAGGTCAGGCAATCCCCCGAGCATGCGCAGAACTGATAGCACTCGCCTCCCCCCCCCCCCTACAGGAGCTTTAGTGCGCATGCCCAGAGAATTTGCGAGGGTGAATCGAGGAAGATTGCGTGTTGGTTATGGTCGCTTATCGAGGGTTGTCCCGTGCTCTCCTGAGGATAACCCAGTCTCCGCGTTTGTGTAAAATGTGTTGAAACCGAAGCGTGGGAGACGATGTTTGAGCTGGGAGTGGATGTCGCCTAGTTCCCTTCCCCTGAACTGCACAAAGGTTCGGTGTCATTATCGGGCCCAGGAGCTGTTTACTACTTTGCTCCTGTTGCTGTCAGCTGGTCACTTCCATCCCAGAGCCCCTTCTGAACAACACAAGATGGCGGCCCGGTCCCTCCTAAAGCATGGTCAATGCTGGACGGCGTGACAACACCACAAACGTCTGTCTGGATTACTTTCAGAAACCGGTTCTGAGCCTTTGAAATTATTTTGAGCCTTTGTTTTTTTGGGGGGGATCAGCTCATGCACAACTCTTCTCCACAGGGTGATTTGAAGAGGTTGGCATGTTTGTAATGTCTTTAACAAGCTATGTTAATTGAATCGAAGGAAACAAACAGATTGAGCTATTTCCACTCGTAGGGAAATCACTGCACTGGAGGCTACAACAACAACAAAATTACAGTTGTATAGCGCCTTTCATGTCAGGAGGACGTCCCAAGGCGCTGGAAAGTTACTGCTTCAGACCCAATTTTAGGACAGCATGGGGAAAGTTGGAAGTGGGGATTAGGAGGTTCTGATGGGTCCATCGAAGAGGAGAGTTTTGAGGCAGGACTTCAGGGAGGAGGCGAGGCGGAGGGAATGCGGGATGAAGTTCTAGAGGTTGGGAGCAGAGTGGCTGAAAGCTCGCCCGCCAATGGTGGGATGGGGACATGGAGCAGGCCAGAGTCTGCTGAGTGGAGGGGGCGGGCAGGTTGGAAAGGCGATAGGATGTCACAGTTGTAGAGTGGTGGCGAGGTTGTGGAGGCTATAAATGTGAGGACCAGGATCTTGAATTGGATCCTCTGGATTATGGGGAGCCTGTGGAGTCGGGCGAGGAGGGGGTCACAGAGTTTGGAACAGTAGAGGACACGGGCCGCAGTTCTGGATTATATGCAGCCTGTGGAGGGAGGAATAGGGAAGGTCAACCATCGTAATCGACCTGCATCATTACATGTTTGCGTAATCGAGCCGGGATGTATTGAAGGCGTGGATGAGGGTTTCAGCGTCTTTGGGGGTGAGGTAGTGGCGCGTAATGTTGCGGAGATGGGGAAAGGCAGAGTGGGTCATTACTTGGATGTGGGGGAGGAAAGACAATTGAGAGTCGAACAAGGTGGCTGACTGGCTTGATGAGGTTGAGTGTGCAACATGGAGGTTGATGCTGTCAGTGCCTGATGCGAGAAGTCGCTGGCACGAGCCAATCAGTAGGACCTTGGTCTTGTTGACATTCAACTGTAGAAAGTTAGCTCTCATCCAGGCCTTGATGTCTGACAGGATGTCTGTCAGGACAGTGGTAGTCCTGGAGTCGAGGGTAGAGCAGAGAGATTGAGTTGGATGTCATCCGCATACATGTGGAAGTTAACCCCAAATCTGCGAATAATGTCACCAAGTGGGAGCACATAGATGTTGAAAAGTAAGGGTCCAAGCACAGCCCTGGGGGACACCACATGTGACAGTGCGGGGGCTGGAAGAGAAGCCGTTGGTGGCGACAAAGTGTAGGCGATGAGAGGTAGGAGTCGAACCAGGCGAGGTCAGGTCCGCGGAGATTGAGGAGACAGGAGAGGCGGTGTAGGAGAATGGAATGGTCGACGGTGTCAAAGGCGGCGGAGAGGTCAAGGAGGCAGAGAGCCCTGGTCACAAATGTTTAGAATGTCATTAGAGACTTTGACCATGGCTATTTCCGTGCTGCAGGCGGGATTGAAGGGGTTCGAGGAGGGAATGGCGGGTGAGGAAGGAGTGAAGCTGGGAAGCAACGACTCATTCCAGGACCTTGGAGAGGAATGGGAGGTTGGAGATGGGGCGATAGCTAGAGAGTAGGGATGGGTCGAGAGAAGGTTTTTTTAAGATGGGGGTGATGACAGCAGTTTTTAGAGGAGTGGGGACAGTGCTGGTGGATATGGAGAGGTTGATGACATCAGTTAGGAGTGGGCTAGGAGATGAGAAAGGTGGAGATGGGGTCAAGGGAGCAGGTGGTGGGTTTCATTTTGTGGAGGAGAGCAGAGAAGGCGGGGGGAGAGATAGGTTGGAAAGTATGTAGTGAGGTGTGGGAGGCAGATGGATCCTGGGGGAGAGATGGTGAGGAGGTAGTGGAAGATGGGGTAGAGGTGGCTGAATGAATCCCCTCGATTTTATGATTCAAGGAAGTCCAGCATCTCCTCGCAATTGGTATTGGAGAATAGGATGGGTGATGTGTGAGAGGATGGGCGGAGGAGGGAGGTAGTGGTGGAGAAAAGGAGCCTGGGGTTATCCTTGGCCTCCAAGATTAATTTGGAGTAGTATGAGGACTTGGCGGAGGCTGGGGTGGAGCGGTAGGACTTTGTATGATCTAGCCAAATTTGCCAGTGGACCGTTAAGTTTGATTTGGTCTAGGCTTATTCGGCAGCTCGCACTTGCGCCTTAAGGGTTCGGTACAGTTATAAGTTTGTTACAGGAACTTGAAAAGACAGCCGAGGTCTTTATTCTCACTTGAAAGTTGTTGGTCTGTGGAATCCCAAGTAACAACAACATTACATTTGTATACAAAAACAGAAGTTGCTGGTTTCTCAGTATACAATTACATTTGTATAGCGTCTTCACATTGGGAAGACATTCCAAGGTGTCGGGAAATCAATGTTTTGACTAGAGCTGGAGGTTGAGATCGGGGAGGGTGGAGGCGAGAGGGTGATTGAAGGGACGTTCGAAGAGGAGAATCTTAAAATGGGTCTTGAAGGGGGGTAAGGCAGAGGGACTGTGGGATGGTGTTCCAGAGGGTGGGGGTAGATTGACTGAGGGCTGACCTGCCAATGTTGGGGCAGCAGAGGTAGGGACATGAAACAGGCCAGAGCCCGATGAGCAGAGGGAGCAGGCAGGTTGGTAGGGGTTTAGGGAGAAGGAGTAGGGGGAAGCAAGGCCGTGGTGGAATTTGAAAGTAAGGACCAGGATCTTGAACTGTATCCTTTGTATGATTGGAAGCCGATGGAGTCGGGCGAGGATGGGGGCAGAGAGCCTGGTGCAGGAGAGGACACGGGTTCAGAGTTTTGGATGATATGTAGCCTATGGAGGGAGGAGTTCAGGCTGACAAGCAGGCGGTTTGTATAGTCGGGCCTCAATGTTATGAATGTATGAGGGTGCTGGTGCCTGTGTAAACTGGAGTAAACTGGTACTATAGAGGTAGAGTCCATTGACAGTTTCAAGAGGAAAGTAGACAGTTCTGTAATATGAAAATTTAGAGGAGTGAGGATAATGCAGGGCAGTGAACGAGCACTTTGCTCTGAGAGCCGGTGCATACTCAATTGGATGAATGGCTGTCTACTGTAAATGTCTAACAGCAGATGGGCCAAAGAGTACCAGATGGATTTTAATGTTGATAAATGCAATGAAATTAAATATCCTACATGCAATAAAAGTGAATCTTAGCAGTTGGAGGGAAAGGGGTGAATATTACAAGTTCATATTGCATGTAAATCAAAATAAATGATTCTAACAAAAACACAAAATACTGCAGATGCTGGAAATCTGAAACAAAAACAGAAATCACTGGGAACACTCAGCGGGTCAGGCAGCAACTACGGAGAAAGGAAGATTAAGTCCACCTTTCAGGTCCACAATGCTTTGTCAGAACTGGGGCATATTGGGAGGGAGAGACCTTTAAGGACAAACAGAGAGGGAGAGGCAAGGCAACAAAGACAAAGGAGAAAATGGGGTAGAGGACAGGAGATGATGGGTTAAAGAGGTGTTAATATCATGAAAGGGGGAGATTGCAACAGAACTGGAGAGAAGAGGTGGTAATAACGTTAAAACAAAGCGGTGTGAAATTGCAAAAGAACAGGCAGACCAGATGGTCACACAAAGGGGGGAGGGGGAAATGTTATGGCCAGAAATGATTGAAATCAATATTAAGGCTAGATGGCTGTAATGTCCCTAGCAGATAGATAAGATGCTGTACTGAGCTTGCACTGTGGTTGATTAGGAGACCGTGGATGTAGAGGTCAGACTGCGAGTGGGAAGGAGAGTTGAAATGGCAAGAGACCGGGGAGACCAAACGCTTGTAACATTCACCCCTTTCCCTCCAACTTTGTCTTGCTTGCTCTGTCGCTCCCTCTCTGTTAGCCCTTCAAAGCCTCTCTCTCCCAACATGCCGCATTTCTGACGAAGGGTCGTGGACCCGAAACATTGACTCAATCTTTCTTTCTCCATAGATGCTGCCTGACCAGCTGAGTGTTCCCAGTGATTTCTGTTTTTCTTAAATGATTCTAACCTTGCATAGATCATTGAGAGGATCACATTTGCCATTCTTTGTAATCATCTTCATAAGAACAGTGCAGTTATGGGGAGGGTTCTGAAGAGTAACCAAGGTGATTTAGGGAAGGAGTCTCAAGCTTTGAGAAGAAACTTGCAGAAAAAAGATTGAGCTATGTTATCCAGCTCTTTAATACAATTAAAGGTGTAAGTGTAATCAGGATAAGAAGGTGAGTAGAATTGGAGATGTCAATATTTTCTTCTACCACTTTTGCCTATTTGCCATATTGATTTGAAGTTAAAGACTATTTTCTTTCAGATGCGTATACACAGTCAACCCTTGCCAAACGTGACTTTCTCCAGTACGGATTCGCCTAAACGCGAAGAAATAAATACGGCACTTTTTTGCGTATACGGGAGTAAAATTTGCGTGTACGTGCTGGCTGGCCCAGCCCGCATGCTCATTTGTGAGGGCGCCAGCAGCTCTCGACTAAGTCTGATGATTCCTTGGCCTCAGAGCAACCTGATGGCATTGCATGGTAAACAGAAGAGTCAGTGAGAGAGAGAGAGACTCCCAACACTGCCAGGACCAAAGGTAAAAAATTTAGCCAAGCTATGGTAGTATAAGCCAGCACGTATATGCTGTTTTATTATCTCCAGTGAGAGCGGGGAGAGTGACGAGCGGGCCATCCGGCTGTAACCCGCCTCAGTACGTACCTTGCGTTGGTCAGATGTGGATTTGCCTAGAGGCTTGAGGTGGATAGCCTGTGGATGGATTCCCCATACCCCCTTTTTCCCATTACGTACTTATTAAGCTTACCCAACAACAACAACAAAATTGCACTTATATCGCGCCTTTCACATCGGGAGGACATCCCAAAGCGCTGAACACAATTTTACGGAGTGCGCTGTTTTACAGGAACGTAACCCCCGCGTTTGGCGAGGGCAAACTATATATTTATATATGTGTGTTTTAAGGTAGAAATACTGGAATGCCATTAAATTTCAAACTGTTAATAAAATTAACTGTCACATACGTTCTCAAGTTGCTCTTTTCTAAACTTGCACCTGATCTTTTTCCCTTCATTCATGGGTCCACCAAGTAGGGCTGATGATGATGGAGAGTGTTCTGCATCAGCTAACTGGCCAATGTGCAGTCCATGGGACCTCAAGTTCCCATGGAGTTTTTCTTAGAGGACTATGCTGGACGGCAGGGTTGTTACATTGCTTCTTCCCCTTAGAACAATTAAGTTTCAGCCTGGCTTAATTTGGGATTTCCAGCCATTGTGCCCATGGAATTGCCAATGAAAACCTCAGTTGGTGGGTGTCAGAGCTTCCAGACACTAAAGTACGACCTTCCTTATGATCCTTTGCCCCTTCCTTTCCCACATTTAAATCCCAAATCCTTATATTACATATAATTCTAATAAATACATTTCAACGACAACTTGGATTTATATAGTGCCCTCCACGCTTCAGAACGCTTCACAATAACGGATCCTGGGGCCAAGTCAGGTGGGGGGAGAAAAGGGTGACCAAACACGATCGAGAAGAAAAGTCTTTAGTCTTCCAGTTAATTGTCATCAAGTATAATGACTATTTGTAGACAAATGTGGCAACTATTTTGCACACAAGCTCCCACAAACATGAAGTGAATGAACAATTTAAGTGGAGGAATGTTGGTCAGAATGCTGCAAGAAGCTTCTCTAATAGTGCCTTGGTGGCCATAGCGCCATTTTACAAATTACATTTGTAAAGTGGCACTATGGATAACTGAAACTGCAGCAAGTATAGCAAACTGGAAGAAAATAGCAAAAGGATCTGTTTTATATAATACAGTACCTTAAAAGATTGTTTCAAGGTGTTTGAGAAATCTTAATATTAAAAAATCCTTGCCTTTTGATTTAGCGCCTTCACACCTTCAGGATCTCAAAGCACTTCACAGAATATACTGTAAAGTGAATTAACTAGACATATTATGGGTGAAATGTATAATGGTGATCACACAGGAGGCAAATCATAAATTGGAATATGTTTGGCAAAAGGACCGTGGGGGAAGCACACTGTTTTAGTGGAGTTTGAAAGGAAGAGTACAGTAGGAAACTGAAATATTCTTCATACTCAAGGCAGTTTGGCAACCCTAAGCCTTTTCACTTGCCAACCTGTGCCTTGTAGAGTCCTGTAGCTCAGTGGTTAAGAGTACTCGCCTTACAAGCGAGAGATCTGGGTTTGATTCCAGCCAGGGCGAAACCTTGGGCAAGCTTCCCTACTCCACACACTTGATAATAATTCCTCGAGAGAAAACAATAATAAATTGGTAATTTCAATCTACGACTATTTGTGGGACACTGCTGTGCACAATTGGCTGCTGTGTATTGCTCACAAAATATACAGTCAATTCACTTTACAGTATATTCTGTGAAGCGCTTTTAGACGTCTAGAAGATGTGGAAAAAGCTCTATATCAAATGTAAGGATTATTAATACGCCAGAATCTGGTAAAAGCAGGGTGCATCTCTATCCCTCCAGGGAGAGAGAATACATATTCCATTCCAGACATGAAAAATATGGATAGGTGGCATATGTATGCCGAACTCAGTATAGCAAGTGCTGTCTTTATACCACAGCACTTGCTCTTGTTTTTATTTTACAGTATCCCTCATTATAAGAATAAATAATCCTTGCATTTGAATTTAATGCTTTTCGCGTCTTCCAGATATCTCAAAGCGCTTCACAGAATATACTATAAAGTGAATTGACTGTATATTTGTGGGCAAAACGTGGCAACCAATTGTACACAGTTGTGGATTGAAAATGACCAATTTTTAAATTTATTTTTGAGGAATTAATACTAGGCGTGTGGAGTAAGGAAAGTTGTCCAAAGTTTCGCCCTGACCTGGATTCGGACACAGGTCTCACGCCTGTAAGGCGAGTGCTCTAACCGTTTGTTTTCTTTACGATACTTCTGTGTGTACAGGAATTACTGTGTGTGGAAACAGTAAAACAACAACCGAATTACATTTATTTAGAAAGCATTTTCAGCGTTAAATAAAAGCAATAAAAAAATATTCTGATGACCCTTTGCGACCCAACTGAGGACCCCCGCGACCCTGATTTGGGATCCCCAATCCATCCCGAGTGAACTGACAATATATTGAGAATCGTGATCTTTTATTTATATTATATTATACATATATATATATATATATATATAAACACACACATCTGGATACCTTTATGTCATGATGTAACGTTAGGTTTCCCGAGGTGTGTGTGTGTAAAACAAAGTGACCTGTAGCATCATTACAAAGTTGGGGGGGGGAGTCGTTCACAAGCTGAACGTTTTGAGCGTTGCTGCAGGTGACCTGGAGAGGCTCAGGGCAGCGGGTGCGGGGGGCGAGGCACGGCACTGCAGAGAGAGCACCGGGAGGCAAGGCAAGGCATTGCACGGCACGGCACGGCCCGGGGGGGGGGGGGCAGGGAGACGTCGCACAGGCTGCCTTTCAAAAAATGGCGGCGGGTGCTGCTGCGGCGGCGGCGGCGGCGGGTTCTGGTCTCGGCGGAGGACAGCGGCAATAGCGGCGGCGAGTGTCCGGGGAGGGCGGGCAGTGTGAGCCGGGCTCCCGGCGCGCTGACCTGACAGAGACATGTCCCTGGAGAGCGGCTCGGTGCCGGGGCTGCTGCTGAGTGACAGCGAGCGGAGAGGCTTCTCTCAGCTCTTCTCGCGGAGCCTCCCCCAGCCCGGCAGCTCGGGCACAGCTGCGGCCGCCAGCAAAGTTGTGGAGTTGTTCCGGGCGTCCCAGCTGCCCCCAGACACTCTGCACCAGGTGAGAGGCCGGGCGGGGGCTTGACCCACGTCAATTAGCCGGGGGGAGGGGGGGGGGGAGGGGGGGGAGGGGGGGGAGGGGGAAGGAGAGGCTTCAGTTGTTGTTGTTGTTGGGAAAATAATAATGAAAAAAACAATCTTTGTTTCCCGTCTATTTAACATTCTCTGTCATGTGAAGCCCTGGCGGGGTGGGCACTGACTGCCCTGGCGGGGTGGGCACTGACTGCCCTGGCGGGGTGGGCACTGACTGACCTGGCGGGGTGGGCACTGACTGACCTGGCGGGGTGGGCACTGCCCTGGCGGGGTGGGCACTGACTGACCTGGCGGGGTGGGCACTGACTGACCTGGCGGGGTGGGCACTGACCTGGCGGGGTGGGCACTGACTGACCTGGCGGGGTGGGCACTGACCTGGCGGGGTGGGCACTGACTGACCTGGCGGGGTGGGCACTGACTGCCCTGGCCGTGTGGGCACTGACTGACCTGGCGGGGTGGGCACTGACTGCCCTGGCGGGGTGGGCACTGACTGCCCTGGCGGGGTGGGCACTGACTGACCTGGCGGGGTGGGCACTGACTGACCTGGCGGGGTGGGCACTGACTGACCTGGCGGGGTGGGCACTGACTGACCTGGCGGGGTGGGCACTGACCTGGCGGGGTGGGCACTGACTGACCTGGCGGGGTGGGCACTGACCTGGCGGGGTGGGCACTGACTGACCTGGCGGGGTGGGCACTGACTGCCCTGGCCGTGTGGGCACTGACTGACCTGGCGGGGTGGGCACTGACTGACCTGGCGGGGTGGGCACTGACTGACTGACTGACTGACTGTCGGGGTGTTCGGCTGCTGTGAGCTGCAGGACGAGGCAACATTCACAATCTTACTTAAAACTCATTCATTCAGCAAAGCGAACAGTTGTATTGCGTCCTACTGCAACCCCCCCCACCCAGGGCTGCCCTGCCTGACGTGAGGCAAGTCCAACTCAACTATCACCTCACTTGGTGGGAGCAATTGCGATTGCATGTGTCTTAATGAGATTTTAGAACGAAATTTTATTTTAATGAGACCTTCATAACCTCTTCGTATGAAATCCTGCTCGTCCTTTTATGCTTCCATTAACCGCAGATGTGCGCTTTTATGAACGATATGCAAATGTACTATTAAAAGTGCATTTATGTACTACGGTATTGAGTTACTATTTGATTACTATTAAGTACAAGTGATGAACGCACTTATACTATGGGTGGAATAACACCACCACCTGAAATGTAGACAGAGAGTCCTCACCAACTGAACCTGCATGGTGTGGCCAGTTGGACTGAGTGTGTTGAAAATAACTCTTGTGTGGCCACGTTTGAGTTCGTCTTCATTCATTCCACTACATGTTTGTTTTCAGAACTTGAGCAGAACTAATGACACTATTAGGCGTTAAATTACAACAACAAAATTGCATTTGTGGAGCGCCTATCACGCCGAGAGGATGTCCCAAGGCGCCGGACGGTCAGTGTTTCAAACCATTTATTTCGAAATATTTGAAATGCGAAGTCCTCCTGATGTGAAAGGCGCTAGACAAACATCATTTTGTTCTTGTTTTTCGCTTTGAGCCATGAAATAATATATCCACGTCAACACGAATCAAATCTGCGTCCAGTAGTGCCATTTATTTTCTTATGCACCAAAGCAGACATTTAGCTTCTGAATAGCAGGCGTGTAATTCAGATGAAATGTATGCTAATTTTGATACCGCTATGCAAATCCACATTTATACAGTTGCTCATTTTGCATACAATCGATCTGAAATCAGTCAAAAAGATGAGAATATAGCGGCCTATAATGTTGAAATGGAAATATTGCTGGAGGCTATGATGCAGTGGGAGTTGACTGCTTTGTTTCCCACAGGATTGGCCAAAGCACATTGATTTCCTGACCAGCAAGGTAATAGGTATTTTTTCTTCTGAAGGATGCCATATTAATTTGCGTTATTAAGAGAGATGGATGAGAAAAATCAACAGAATGGTTCCTCGTCTCTCAAGCTAACGGTGTCAATCCTTTATTATTGGCAGCTCGTTTTTATGTTTTGCTCCTTCTATTTGTTATCTGCAGTTTACCCTGCCTACATCTTGTCATTGGTGGTGCAAGCCTGTTGACATTTGTAAAATAGCCTTTTTGTTTCATAGAATTATGTAAGTTAAACTTTGTGAGCAAGCAGTTTGAAGAGAGCTTTTTTAAGTGAAAGCTTGATACAGGGTGACCAAAAGGTTGTGATATATACCCTATCAGCTAAAAAAAAATACATCATCATTTCTTTAAGACTAAATAGATATTTTAAATGGATCACTGTTTAATCTACCTTAACTTCCGAATCCCTTTCCCAAACTCATCAATGCCTCTCTCCACTGCCACCCAATCCATCTCCTACCACCCCTGGAAAATAATCTTTTCTTCAGTCATCTAAACTGCTTCCCCTCTGCCTTTACTCCTGCACCAACTTATCCTCCTCAGTCACTCTCCTCCATAACTCACTCTCCACCATTCTTGATGCCCTTGCTCCCTTCACCTTCCAAACCATCTCCTACTCACACAACTCACCCTGGTACACCAGCCACATCCGCTCCTTCAAAGGTCAGGTGAGTGCCACCAAATGCACCTGGCTCAAATCTAATCTAAATCTGGTGGGACCATATATAAATTTATTGGTCCGCCATCACCTCTGTTAAATCGTCCTATTTTAAGATAATCTTGGAGGGCAAGGATAACCCCAGGCTTCTCCACTACCAACTGGCTCCTCTGTCTCTAGACTTCCCCCATCCTCTGCAACTGCGAGGAAATGCTAGATTTCGTTGAGACCAAAATTGAGGGGATTCATTCAGCTGCCTCCACCCTCCCAACCACCACCCCTTCCTATCTCTCCCACACACTGCAGCCCCTGCTAATCTCTCCCTCCACACCTTTGAACCTGTCTACCCCTCCTGTTTCACCACCACTTCAACAACAATTTGGATTTATATAGCACTCTCCATGCTGGATGGTGTCTCAGAGCGATTCGCAATAACAGATCCCGGGGCCAAGCCAGCAGGAGGGGGAAAAGGGTGACCAAAAGTGCGGTCGAAAAGAAAGGTCTTCAGCTATGACCTGAAAATGGGAAAAGAGGGGGTGAGGCGGAGGGATTGAGGAAGGGAGTTCCAGAACCTCGGGGCGTAGTGGCTGAAGGCACTATAAGCCCACCAACTGCTCCCTCAAACTTGTCTCTGCCCCTATCCTTATACCCCATCTCCACCTCCTCACCCCTTTACTCTGGGACTCATCAACCTCTCGCTGTCAACTGGCACCACTTCCACTCCCCCTATAAATGTCTGTCATCAGCTGTCATCAACCTTTTCCGAAAACATTTTTTCCCTGGAAACATTTTTTCCTTCCCAACCCTGCTGAATAAATGCTGCCCCATCTCCAACCTCTCTTTCCTTTCCAAGGTCCTTGAAAAAAAATTCAGTTTTTCTCCGGCCATTCCCTTTATCAACCCCTCGAATCGGATTTCTGTGCTGCCCACAACATGGAAACAACCCTGGCCAAGGTGACACAATTGCATTGTGACACATTTTTGTTATGAAACAAACCCAAGTCTGATTCTTGTTCTGTTGATTCATCTGGCTCTTGTTTGTTTTGGTTATCAAGACAAAATAATAACCCTGTCAATGAGATTTTGTTCAGAGAGGTCTGTGTATTAAGCTAAGTGAGGACCTATATGCCCATATCTACTTATTAATAGTAATGTATATATTCATGTTTATCCACATTTGAAATGTTAAACTTGTAGAAGACAAACAAAAGCCTCACATTGAATTGTAACCTTGGTCTCATTCAAGATTCATGCTTCACACTTCCTAACATTATGAGGGAAAAATGGCCCTACCAGTAAGCCGGTTCAGTTGAAGGCTGGTTCATGATCAGCATAGTTTTTTGATCAGTCGGATAACATATGTGAAAATCCATTAGCCTGCTTGAGTATCCAGAGCAGAGTTTCACTTTTGAATGTAACTTACATGTGGAGGTTTCCCTGTGTCTAGAATGGAATGGGCATTCTCTCCCTGGAGCATGCACCTAATTCCAGAAAGTGTCAGATGCAGGTTGGCCATAGTCAAAGATTGGGGGTACCAGAGTGCGTGAATAATAATAATCCTTGCATTTGATATAGCAATTTTCATGTCTTCCAGATGTCTCAAAGAGCTTCGCAGAGAATACTGTAAAGTCGTGGATTGAAATGATCAATTAATTATTGTTTTTTTTACAAGGGATTATTATCAGGAATGCAGAGTAGGGAAATTTGCCTAAGGTTTTGCTCTGCCTAGAATTGAACCCAGGTCTCTCACTTGCAAGGTGAGTGCTTACCTTGAGTGAGTGAAGGGACACTGCTGGAGTTTAACTAACTAAAACTGCAGTTTGCCATCAAAAGCACTGCCTGGTTGATTGTCCAGCCAGGATCACCCTGGCCACCATGGCTTTGGCTTGCAGGGTTAACAGGAGCTGAGGGTAAAAATCCCTGCTCCTCGTAATTGGAGTGCCTTGTCCAATTCCTGCCAGTGAGTCAAGTTACAGATATGAAGGACATTATTTTCATTAAAGTGGAGTCATCGGAGGTTGACTTGAGTATATAAAATTATCCCATCTTATATGAAGCATTGATTAAAAAAAATTAACCACGTGAAAAGTATTACAGTATAATTTAAATTGTTTTCCAATTGCCAAGTATTGAAGGTTTTGCTAACTGAAATGTTGCTCTGTTTACTTAGTGCGTGTGAAATGTGCAGCTGGTGCTACTTTATTCAGATTCTCCCAGTGTCTTGGCCAACAATCCCCCAGATAAAATTGGTTATTCACTTCATGGATGTTAGTAGGACATTGCAAATTGGCTGACGGTTGCATCTACGAGTACATGGCTGTTACACTTTACAGTAAAATCCTGTGAATATCAGACATTTCAGCTTTGTCAAATACAAGGATTATTATTAAATACTAGTCACTGTGCAAGGGATGCAGATCAATCAATGCTCTTTTTTTATATAACCGCAGTATATTAAAGTATATACCATAGTCATTTTAAATGGAGGCACCTTTTCTGAACATACAGATTCATGTTTGGCATAGCTTTCCATAGTTAAGCAGCCATTCTTCACATGTGACTTTTGACAGTAATTTGACTGTCAAAGTCGTGGTGGAGACCAACTGCACCTCCCCCAACCTGGTCTGGGAGTGATAGCAGTGTTGCATCTACTGCCGCATCTGGCCCCAGGAATAGTGTATGGAGCTTTGTTTACACAATTTGTACGTGTGTGTTACCACATCCTTTTATGTAAAATCGAAATAAGTTCATTTCTATATTAATGCGAGAATGTGTACTTTGCTGTGTTAATGACAAGTCTGAGGAAGGTTTTATTTGTCATCTTCAAATTTAAGTGCATACCACTTGGGAATTGTTTTGAATAAGAAAAACATGCAAAGATGATAGCTTGGATACTGAACCCCAGATCCACTTCTGTTCCCCGGTCTTGGCAATGAGTATGTCCAGACCTAGATTAGCTTCGCGTATTTTATCTGAACAGTACATTCTCTTAGAAAGATGTCACAGCAAATAGTTTGACTTATCTTTATTTGCCTGTTCAAGTAAGATTTTAGCTTAGTCTGAATTTGTGGATATAAACTTTATTTCATATTGAATTTCAATGTAGACAATATATAAATCTCACTTTGTTGGACTGCTTTAATAAATTTTTGACCAAGTGTTATAAGAGGAACTAAAAATGTGAAAATGGATATATTTATATTTTGTGGAACAATAATAATCCTTGTTTTTGCTATAGCACCGATGACATCATCATAATAATAATTGTTACATTTGATATAGCACTTTTTATGTCTTCTAGATCTTTCAAAGTGCTTCACAGAATATAAGTGAAAAGCACTATATCAAATGCAAGGATTGCTATTATTATTATTCTTCATATTGATAATAATCCTTTCATGTTGGGAGGACGTCTCAAAAAAAGGACCTAAAAAAAAAATTGGGTTATTTCAGTCCACGACTGTTTGTGGGGACACTGCTGTGCGCAATTGGCTGCTGCGTTTCGCCCACAAATATACCATCAATTTATTTTAAATGTATTCTGTGAAGCGCTTTGAGATGTCTAGAAGATGAGAAAAGCGCTGCATCAAATGCAAGGATTATTATTATACAGTAAAGTGAATTTACTGCAATTCGCTTGTGGGCAAAATGCAGCAGTTAATTGCGCACAGTGGTGTCCCACAAACAGTCGTGGATTGAGTGACCAAATTATTATTATTTTTTGTTGAGGAATTATTAGCAGATGTGAGAAGCAAGGAAACTTACCTCTTGCGCCTGGGAATCGGATGCCACTTGCGTGGCGAGTGCTCTAACCACTGAGCTACAGAACTCCACCAATGAATTTGCAGGATTCCTTTCATTTGAATCATTCCAAGTTTATAACTTTACTTCTACCAGAAGTTACCCAGAAGGTTCCCTCTCTCCCTGGAATGTATCTCACAATGTTACTGTGTTACAACCACTTCTATTTGTACCTTGTAGTGATTTGTCCATAGGAAAATGTCTCAGTCATAGTGAGAGCCAAAGGTGGATGGAAGGAAGGGACCCGGCAAATGGAGGTTTGGTTAAAGAGAAGTGTTTTTACAAGGGTTTTGAAAGCTAAAAGGGAGGATGCAAAGGCAGGTGGTTGAAATTGATGTGATGAAGACCTTAATTCGAGTGTTAGTGGACAGGGAAGAAAAACTGCAGAGGATGAGAGAAGTAGGATGTGGCAAGGGTGTGCAAGTATTTGAAAATTAGATTGAGGATTATCAAGTCCACAGGGGAATAGTGAGTCAGCAGAATCTGGCAATGGTGAAAGTTGCTGGACTTGTGGGGAATGGAATTTTTTTTGGAAATGATTTGGAGATTTTTTAAAAAAAAGTTAGTGAGGAGAAATTTGGAAAAATAAGATTCCCACCTCTTCTTCTCCCTTCATTAAATCTATTATAAGAGTACAACTTTCCTGTTTCTCATGTCAGATTCCTTACTGTATGACTGAGTGCAACTGTGGAATTTGTACTTTATTTGTTCACAATTTTGGACTAAACAAACTTACTGAGACTGCCCAAACCTGTTTCATTCCTCAAGGCCAAGAGAACGAGAATGACTCAGATCTCAAAAGGCAAGGAACTGAATAATAATTCTACTTAAGTAACCGACTCTCCAAAGCCATTGAATTCTGTAACCTAGTGTTCATATACCTAAAATTTTCCATTGAACAGAAACAGACTTTACATTTATAGAGCCAAATTTGTTAGTCATTTATAATAAGCTACATTGAGCACTGACCAAACTATAAGTAGGTTGTAAGAATCTAACCTCTCCCCACCCTCTTCCATCTCCTGGCACTCCCAGATTATTGTGCTTTAAAAATGCAGTTGCCAAATAGTTCAGAAAAATGCATTCAAGGATCAATAAAATTTCCATTGACAATTGAGATTGAATGAGATTGAAAAAGTATACAATTAAACTACAGTATTATGCATATTGTTTACACTTGTTCTAAGATAGCTTTTCCCATTACATATTCACCCATAAAATGTAGAGTCACGACACTTTACGGTATATTCTGTGAAGTGCTTTGAGTAGGCTTGAAGGTGTGATAAGATGCTATATGAAATGCAGTTCAGTAATAGTGCTATAAACGTCAATAGAATCTGCTTCTGCAATAGCTCTGCCCTTCCTTCTGCATTGATGCCAGCAGTGGCAGGAACAATACATATTGCAACTAGACTTGTATACAGCATCCTGCCTTGGGGAAAATAATCCCATGGTGTTTGATTACTTGTGTTGTCCTATTCTTGGTGGTGATCTGTTAGATTTTAGAAGGGAATATATAAGCATCACAATATTTAATGCCCAATAAAGAGCAGGAGTTGTTGGTGCTCAGCTGAGAGATTTAGCTGTAAATCTTCGCTTCAAGCCTGATTATCTGCAACAGCACTTTATTTTAACATAGATTTTTGCTGAAAATGTTTTGTGAAGCAAGCAGCAAAACCTCAAATGTATATAAGCAAATATTGAGTGAAGAAGGAGATCCAATGTATCTCTGCCGCCCGCATTCTCACCCGCACCAAACTTCGCTCCCCCATTACCCCAGTCCTTGCCAGACTGCACTGGCTCTCTATCCCTGAAAGGATCGACTTGAAGATCCTCAACCTTGTCTTCAAATCCCTCCACTCCTCTGCACTCCCCTACCTCTCTGACCTCTCTCCTCAAACTAGCACCCGTTGCCTTCACTCCACTGGGTCTGGCTTCCTCCATGTCCCCGAATCCTCCGCTCCACCCTTGGCGTCCATGCCTTCAGCCACTATGCCCCGAGGCTCTGGAATTCCCTTCCTCACTACCTTCGTCTTGCCCCCTCTTTTCTCAGCTTCAGGTCCCAGCTGAAGACCTTTCTCTTTGACCGGGCCTTTGGTCACCTTTCTACCCCTGCCCCTGGCTTGGTCCTGGGATTCGCTATTGTGAAGCGCTCTGGAACGCCGTTCAGCGTGGAGGGCGTTATATAAATCGAAGTTGTTGTTATCTGCTTACAGATGAAATTGAAGTGGTATCAATGGGTTTGCTGCAAAATATGTTGGAATTGTGCTTTTATGATGCAAATATTGGGAAGGCAAAGGTCGAAGTTATTTGGTTCATTAACCATTGTATCTGAAGCCTTTATTCTTTAGCACAATATCAGCTAATAAAATATTGAGTCATCATGTTCATTCTGGTTTTTTTTGTCAATTGAGAACCTGACACCTACAGAAATGCATTACCATATTTAAGAGTACTAACAGATTGAGAGTTCAACATGTGAAATCCAAGGAAATTTCTCTGCACCTGGAATGGAATGTACAATCTCTCCCTCGGGAAACACACCCTGGTTACCTAATTCTGTAGAGTTTGGAGCACAGATTTGTTGAGAGCTACGATTTAAGGATCCCAGCATGTGCATTGGAGACTAATAAGCCAAAGTCATGTAGCTTGCCATTGATATAGCAGTGTAGCAAGCTGTTCACGATTTGTCCAGCTAGGATCACTCTACCTGTTAGGGCTTTGGCAAGCAGGATGAAAACTCAATTTCCCTTATCTACTTTATTTCATCTTCAAAGAGTATGTAGTAAGCGTATTTTGTAGGAAAAAAATACTTTTGTGTGATTTTGAAATAATGAAGATAAGAAACAGATTAAATATTTTCTCCACCTCAAAGATCTCTGGTGATATTTCTATCAAGGCATGGTGCAGTCATTTGAATATTTTAAATGTTTCCAGGTGGCTTTGCAAAATAACAGTACAAAATACCAATGTTGAACAGTTTGATTTACGCTTATCTATCCATCCATGGGAAGATCCAGGCCCTGGATTCCTTACGGCAAATGACTTAACGTAAGTTTATAGTTGTTTGTCAAATCAGTTTGAATATCTAATAACAGCATCAACTGGGTACAGTATTTAGATTGAACACAGATTTTGTTTTGGTTACGATTCAAATATATGTTGGCTTTCTGGTTTTGCAGGATTCATTGGTGTGATGCTCAAATTCTGTGCAGTTGGCATCTAATTATTTTCCCTATGCATTGGGTGCGACTGATTCAATGTGCTTCTCTCACTGATTTATCATAAACTGAAAGAACAACCTGACAGTTTTACTTTTTAAAATCTTAATGACTGACATCAGGTACTGTATTTTGAAATACACTGAGAACAATAATGCAAGTTTTGAGTTACTTGACTGAATTGGAGAAGCATCAGCCAGAGTTGATTGCTGAAACAATGACTTTGTGGCTATGCCCTAGTTTGTAATTTGGAGGTACAGTACAATGGCAGTTCAGCCTCCATAGTTGTGGTTGTAATGCATATTTAAGTGTACAGTTCTTCCAATTAGTTGACTGAACTGGTACTGGTTAGGAATTTGATTCTTTTAGAGCATTCATTAAGCTTCCCTTTTGGTTTTCGAATTATAAGTTCAGGGCTTGGTCTTCTATTTCCCAACTAGTGTAATTTTGAATTCCATGCTTACTATAATTAATACAATATTACATTTGTATAGGCCTTTCATGTTGGGAGGATGTCCCAAGGTGCTGGACAGTCAGGATTTCGCAGAGTTCTGAATGATCTGCAGCTTGTGGAGGGATGAGTTGGGAATACCGACAAGCAGGGAGTTTGCATAGTACTTAATCTGCCTGACGTGAAAGATGCTATACAAATGTATTTTGTTGTTCTTAATACTAAGTAAACAGAGCCTAATGTAGAATGAACCTTCTCGATTTCCAGTATCTTATGCATGAAATTAATATACAGTACATTGGTTTCATTTTTTTGCTCCTATGCAAAATGCTACAACAGTCAGTTAGCTTGACTGTTGCTGTAGCTCCTGATAGTTCCTTTTGACTGTTCAGTTACCTTTAATATAATCCAGGTGGTCCACGCAGTTGGTAGGAGAGGAAAGTGAAACTCATTCTCACTTTCAGTGGAAACATCTGATGTGATTTACAACAGCAACTTATTAAAATTGTGAATTAATAAAACCCTGCCGGCTGTTAGACTAAATTACTGAATGCAGTCCTCGGTTTCTTCCATCAAGGTAAATTGTATTCACTTCATTGTTATAGCTTGTATCCTTTCCCGCACCAGGCTCCATGATCTAATCACCCCTCACCCATGCCCGGTTTCGCATCCCTCAGAGGATAAGAATTCGAAATCCCCATCCTCACTTTCAATGCCCTCCATGGCTTTGTCCCCTATTATTTCTCTGATCCACTATCAACCTGTCCACTCCTTCCGTTCAGCAGGCTCCAGTCTACTCTGTGTTCCCTGGCCTATGATCAGTGGGCGGGCTTTCAGCCTCTTTATCCTCACACTTTGGAACTCCATTCCACAATCCCTTCAGCTGTTCTCTCCCTTCAAGCCCGACTCAAGACATTCCTTTTCAACCATGCCTTCAGCCGGCCTCCACCTCCCTGCCCTCCCTCATCCCAATCTTGGCCCCAATCTCCCCTGGCTCGGTGAACCCTGACTGTTTAGCACCTTGAGATGTTGTCCTGACGTGAAAGGCGCTCTACAAAAGTAATTTTGTTATTGTATTTTATGTTTTTCTGATAGAATGCAGAAACTAAATTTCATCTCAGCTCAGTTAAAATTTAAATGTTTATTTGAATAGATTGATTATTCTACACAAATTAGGGATTTTTGAATTTAAAAAACTGGCAATGTTCTGAAAGCTCTAAAATCATCTGAAGATCAAAGATAATTGAGTTGCTTACAAAAATTAGGTTAAGTTACAGGAGTGTTTTAGGTAATGGTAACAGTTTTGTCATGGAGTTCATTTCACAAAAGTGAAAGTCTCGAGCACTTTGCAAAGTGAGAATAATTTGAAAATAAGTGAATATTAATATGTAGGCAAAGGAGCAGCTAATCTATTCCATCTTGATTGGAGTTGAAGAAAAGTGTTGAGTTTCCGGGGGCTGTTGTGATGCAGACTTAACAAATTATTTTGTTCATAATTGCAAAATGTGAAAAATAAGAAAAAATCATGCAATTTCAAAAAAATATTGTTTATCCTACAGGTGGGTTGCTACATACCCAGCCTGCAAAGCCAAGCGCTTTGAGACATTCTCCCAATTTGAAAAACACTGTATAGATAGCATTGTAACATGGAGAGTACAAGTCGAGTTTCCTATTTATTGAGGCCAAAACAAAGAGCATGAACATGAGATAGGAGCAGATCTAAAAGGAGTTTAGGAGAAAGGGGGAAACAACATGCATTGAAGGAGGCAAGGGAGGGAGCAAGCCGAAGGGTCTGTGGGATGGGGTTTTGAAGGGAGGGGGCAGAGCCACTGAAGGCCCCACCACTGATTCAGGGGAAGAAATTGCTGCAATATTTCTTCCACAAAATATACAGTCAATTCACTAGAGTATTTTCGGTTGAGAATTGTCTTGAGATGTCTTGAAGACGTGATGAGGCGCTATAACAAATGCAGCTATTATTATCAATGGTAATGGTATCAACTTTGGCAATCCTGATGCAGCAATATTTCCGTCACAAATTGGGCAACCTTTCACAAATGAAGATGGTGAGCACTTTCCTTTCAGTTTATCGTGGACAATCGTACAACATCATCAGCACCCTACTGTGCTATCTAACACTGGACTCTGTATATATTCTGCTCTGAGATAATTTTTTTCTTTGTTTTAATCAAACTATGGTGTCAATTTACACTATTGTTCACTGGATATTACTGATGAACAATATATGGTTTTCTGGTCCTCAGATTACAAACCTGTGTGGGGCAAAACAACTGGGTTATTTTGGTCGTTGTCAGTTTTACATTGCTCTGAAACTGATAGCTGCAGCTCAGTCTGGCCTTCCGGTTCAGCTCGACAGCATTAACTGTGGTAAGTAAGAACTGCTTTTATATTGGTCTTGTAACAATTACCATTAATTTACAGATTTCTTGGAATGTTGCAATGTACTATTGTTGGATGTTGGTGTAAGTCATAAAAGTCCTACAAGGACATGTTTGAATATTAATATAACAGGAAAGATGCTGTTATCACCTTTCTTAAAACTGCATGGTTACTGTTTAATGGGAATTTTAAAAAACTGTTGAAGGAGGCCTTTTAACAGCTAATTGTGAAAATAAAAAGTATGATTTCCATTGTTCTTCCAATTGCCTCAAGTAACAATTCATTGTTTTCAGAACTGGTCTCCTATGTGTTGAATGGATTTCTATAGCATTTCATCAAAACACCTTTTCTTTTAATCGAGGAACTGTGACATCTGTCGTATTTTATTGAAGATGACCAATTTTACTTGTTTTTTTTAATATAACCCTGAAACTATTTTTAAGGATGTGTTACTTTAATGCCTTGTTTTTTGAATGTATAAAAGCACTACCATTCTGTGGTAAATCACTTTAACAACACTTCAAGGGCTGGATGACTGCAATTATCTGAATGTCAAAAAAAAGGAAAGTGTACTGGTATTTAACCTTAAGTATTTTACCATGTTAGATATCAGTGCCATCTGCTGTTTAATTTCCTGGTGAAATTTAGATCTAGTGTACATTCACCCACAAACATACAATCGAATTTCCCTTTTATAATGCCTTTAGTAAGTGTTACTTTGAAAAACTTATAACATCTTCAATGACAATGCATTTACAAATACAGTACAGAAAAATCATTGTGGTCAATCCCAAAGTAAAAATAACTTTAATGTACTAATCCATCTTTCTCCTCAATCAATATCTTGATTGATAGTAATATATATTCCTTTGATATTGTTGACCTACGCTTCTTCCACCTCTTCCGCACGTACATTAATACAATCACAAACTCAACTTAAGTAGTAATTTAAACTGCTTGTTCACCTTTGCTTTTTGAATTTGAGCTTGTCTTTCTTTAAATCCATGCTTGTGAGTATGTTAAACATATTAATTTATCTTGACCTTTTTAGGATCTTGAATGTTGCCGGTTTCTATAGCCTCTTCTCAGAATTTGAGCATTTTATTCCATTAAATAGTCCTTCACTGTATTCCTTCAAAGACCAGATGCCCTTGCTGTAACCAAAATCATACACAGTACACCAGGTGGGCCCAGATACTGTTCTCTATCCAAGTTTGCCATCTCTTCTTGTGACTTTCGCTCTTGCCTTTGTAGCAGAACACTCAGAGTTTGTAATCTGTTTACTGGTGAGAAAATTAGTTCAACAGCATAACATTAGGAAGTAATGGTTCGCTCAATCACAGGCTTGATGGGCTGAATTGCCAACTCCTGTTCCCGTGTCCCTCATCAATTATTAGGACTGGAATATCTCAACTTAAATCCTAGTGCAATTAAAACCCCAAATAGTTCAAACTCAGAGTCACTAAATGCTATCTGTCAAAGAATGTTTCTGAAACGGCAGGTGTTGAAATCACCCTTTGAACTACATAATGCAAACGTGTAATTAAAGAGGTAGAATAATGACTATTTTCAAGATTGTTGAGTCTGTTTAGTTCATCATTCCCATGGCAACTGTTTTTCCTTAATGGCTAACTATTTGAAGAATTATGTCTTACATGCTGCATTTATGAAACAAAAATATCTGTTCCAATAATACCTTGGGATGCACTGAAGGAAAGGGCATCAGAAAGAGTGTGCTTGATCCACTTTTATTAAATTTTCGGAATGCTGAAGATCTCAATTCAGCATTAACCTCGCCAGCCAAAAAAGCAAGTCAGATTTCATTATCATTTATTAGAAGCTGTTTCAGAAGAAGCTTACTTTCTCCATGAGTAGGTTTGCTTGTCAGATTCTCTTTCAAAAATAGCATTGTTCTTAATTAGGCTACTTTGCAGGGTTGTAACTGTTTCTGCCACTGTGGGCAACCCAGCTAAAATTGCAGACAATGGCACCTTGGAAATGTTGCTATGATCCTTTTGTCCTGTTATAAATATATCTGAAAATTAGTTTAGTATTTTTAGCAACTCCTGTTTTATTATCCCACTTATTGTGCTTGCTCCGCGTGATTTTATTATCTAATCAGGCTGTGTCAAACCGTGTATAACGAGGAAAAACATCATCTGCTCCTTCTCTAAGGAGCAGTCCTACCTCACAAACCGCCAAATGGCTTTTCCTCCTGCTCTCACCTGGTTACCTGTGGGATACCCCAAGGATCCATCCTTGGCCCCCTCCTCTTCCTAATCTATATGCTCTCTCTTGGTGATGTCATCCGCAGACATGGAAAACACTTCCACATGTATGCGGATGACACCCAACTCTATTTTTCCAACTCACTTTGCGACCCTCAGTCCCCTCATGTTCTGTCAGCCTGCCTTTCAGACATCAGGAGCTGGATGAGCTTGAATTTCCTGCAGCTGAATGTTGACAAGACGGAAGCGATATTCTTTGGTCTCGTCATCATCTTCAGTCACATGGCTCTCACCTGCTCCACCTACCCAACCTTCACCTAAAACTCTCCAAACCCGTACTCGACCTTGGTGTCAGGTTCGACTCCCAATTGTCCTTCCTCCCGTACATCCGGTCCCTCACCAGCACCGCTTTTTTCTACCTGCGACTTATTGCCCATCTCCGGCAATACTTTGCCCCAAAAGCTGCTGAAACTCTAGTCCATGCCTTTGTCACTTCTTGGCTGGACTACGCAAATGCCCTTCTCGCTGGTCTCCCCTCCACAACAATCCATAAAATCCAGCTCATTCAGAACTCTGCTGCCCGTGTTCTCACCCGGACCAAACCTCGCTCCCCGATCACCTCAGTCCTTGCCAGACTTCAATGGCTCCCTGTCCTGGAGAGGATCCTCACTCTTGTTTTCAAGTCTCTCCACCCCACTACCTCTCTGACCTCTCTCCCCAGCACAGCACCTGTTGCCTTCGCTCCACCGGTTCTGGTCTCCACCTTATCCCCCGAATCCTCTGCTCAATTATCGGTGGCCGTGCCTTCATCTACTATACCCCGAAACTCTGGAACTCCCTTCTTCACTCCCTTAGACTCGCCCCCCTCTCTTCCTAGTTTCAGGACTCAGCTGAAGACCCTTTTTTCGACTGCGCCTTCGGTCACCTTTTTCCCCCTCGCCCTGGCTCAGGCCCAGGATCCGTTATTGTGAAGCGCTCTGAGATGCCGTCTGGCATGGAGGACGCCACATAAATAGAAGTTGTTATTGTTATGAGCTTCATATGATGCAAAACTCTGTTCCTCATACTTACCTACATCCTTCTCTCCTTGCCCTTCACCCCAGTCCTCCTTAGGCTTTATCTGTCTGGGTTTCGGCACACGCTTGCCCCATGGCTGCCAATGGTGGTGTCGTTAACTGGAAGTGTTTCGTTAACCTGAACTTGCGGCAGCTGTTTTGCACCCTCAGTTGGAAGGGTTGAAATCTTCTGGATTCCAACATCCACTTCATAGGAGAAATCTCGCTGTCTAACCAGTTGTTAAGTGAACCTCATCAGCTAGGCTGTTCCTGAAACTTTTAATGTTTAGCAAAGTACCATTGGTTTTTGAAAATTCTTCACTGACATTAAAATGTAATTGCTTTCCTGCCAGTTAGCAGGATTCTCTGTCCTCGCAGAGGTTTTGAAACTAAAGTTCCCTATTGCTTGGTGAGTGTATAATACAGTACCATCAGTATAACTTCACACTTTAAAGCTATGGTCCTTCAACACTTGCTATTGCTTCAGCATGTTGTCAGTTATATAACTGAGTCATAAAGCACTAATTTTATAATTAACAGCTACTCGTAATGTCAAAAGTAGCATTACTGTATTAATAATAATCCCCGCGACTACATCACTCCCACTCTCGCCTGCCTCCACTGGCTCTCCATCCTCTAGAGGATCGAATTCAAGATCCGCGTCCTCACTTTCAAGGCCATTCACGAACTTGCCCCCGACTATCTCTCTGATTTGCTGTCTCCCTATCAGCCTGCCCGCCCTCTCCATTCAGCAGACTCAGGCCTGCTCCGCGTCTACCGCCCTAACCACCCAACTATTGGCGGCCGGGCTTTCAGCCTCTCTGCTCCCACACTGTGGAACTCCATCCCACAGCTCCTCCACCTTGCTTCCTCCCTTTCCTCCTTCAAGGCCGGTCTCAAGACCTTCCTCTTCGACTGTGCCTTCGGCTCCCCCACGAAGTCTTCCCCCTCTCCTTCCCCCTACCCTGACCCCCCCCCCCCCCCCCGCTCCCAACCTGACTGTTCAGCGCTTTGGGATGGCCTCCCGATGTGAAAGGCACTATATAAGTGCAATTTTATTGTTGTTATTGTTGCATTTTGATAACAACAACAAATTAGACTTATAGAGCGCCTTTCACATCAGGAGGACGTCCCAAGGCGCTGCACAGGAGGCGTGTGACCCGAGCTGGGAGGGGAGTGTTCGGGAAGGGGTGAAACACGTAGGGGAGGTTGAAAAATTAGGGGTGGGAACAGAAGGCATGGTCGAAAAGGAAAGTCTTCAAACCGGCCTTGAAAGAGGAAAGGGAAGAAACAAGGCGGAGGGATTGGGGGATGGAATTCCACAGGGTGGGAGCGGAGAAGCTGAAGGCCCGGCCTCCGATGGTGGGGCGATTCGGGCGGGTGACTTGGAGCAAACCAAGTCCTGCTGAACGGAGGGTCCGGGTGGGCTTATAGGGGGAGAGTAAATCGGTTAAATAGGGCGGGGCAAGGCCGTGTAAGGACTTGAAGGTGAGGACGAGGATCTTGAACTCGATCCTCTGGAGGATGGGGAGCCAGTGGAGACGGGCGAGGGTGGGGGTTATGTGGTCGCGGAGGCGGGTGCGGGATAGTACACGGGCTGCAGAGTTTTGGATGACCTGCAGCCTGTGAATGGAGGAGCTGGGGAGGCCGATGAGGAGAGAGTTTCCGTAGTCCAGCCGTGAGGTGATGTACGCGTGCACGAGTGTTTCGGCAGCGTGAGGGGTGAGATAATTGCAGAGCCTGGCAATGTTGCGCTGGTGGAAATAAGCGGTGCCAGTCAAGGCACTGATGTGGGGGAGGAAGGAGAGTTTATGGTCGAACGTGATGCCGAGGTTCCTGACTGGCTTTGTGAGGTGGAGAGTACAGCCTTGGATATTGAGGCTGGCAGCGCCCGATGTGCGGAGGCGCTGGCTTGAGCCAATCAGGAGGGCCTCGTTCTTGCTCACGTTCAATTGGAGGAAGTTGTCCATCGTCCAGGACTCGATGTCGGACAGACATGCTGTCAGATAAAGTGTTTTCACATATTCTCGACGTCTCAAAGCGTTTCACAAAATATACTGTAAAGTGTATTTGTAAGCGAAACACGGCAGCCAATTGTGCAGTATCCCCACAAACAGTCATGGATTGATGTGACCAATTTTTTAAAAAATTGTTTAGGGATTATTATCAGGCGTGTGGAGTAAGGAAACTTGCCCAAGGTTTCGCTCTGCTGGGAAATGAACCCAGATCTCTCGCTTGTGAGGCGAGTACTCTAACCACTGAGCTAATGGACAATATTGTCTGTATACAACTATAAAATAGTTAAACTAAAAATCCAATGTTTTTGCCTTGCCTGTATTTTTTTTCTACTTTTGCCCCATCTACAGGGTTGATAAGCAATGGGTGTCCTGTCCTGTCAATCACCCTATATAGATCAATGGCTGTCAGTGTGCCAACACTTAAACTATTGAAGTGATCTCCCCCTTTCAAAAAAATGCATTTGTTTGATACTGTGGGTTACCACATTGAAATTCATGCCATGTCATTCCCGTGGCTCTTGTTGCAAAACAGATTTTCTGTTCTGATTTCTTCACAGCTTGTCCTGGAGAGAACTATTTGAGAACTACTGCCTTATAGTTATTCTGCAGTAACTTGAAGATGGAAATATCCTGGAAGATATAACTACTGGAGATAAAAGTTAATTGTTACCATTTGTTTCTTTTTTGAAGGGGCACACCTTGAAATGTAGATGTCTCATTTGATACTCTATGGGAATTAGGGAAAATCCAAACATACAGATCAAATTTTGTAAGATCTAACTAATTCCCTCAAGAATAAATTATCAAATGATATGCCTTCTGTACCTTTGCCATAGTCGATGCAGTTTTTTTATTTTACCAATCGTCACTTGTAAAGAAGTGAGAGCTTTGTGGGTCTTTGAAAAAAGTCAAACAGATGGAGAAGATTCAAAATTTAGATTAGAAATTAGTTTCAGATGTATTGGAGTTGGAACAAAACTGAATCTGAGATTGTTATTTCTGCTTAACATCTGAAGTTTGGAACTAGAACCAAGGAACCAGTATATTCTGTACAATAAAATTTCAATTCCCAACATTAACAAAGGTTGAAAGATTGGCTTCATTAAAGACACTGAATACTCTTACAAAATTTGGTTTCAGCGCCAATTTAATTTATCGTCTCACAAGTAGAACAGTTTACAATTTTAATACATTACAGTTTACATTTATATACTAACTCCTTTCACGTTGGGAAGTATAGAGAAAAGAGATTGCTGGATTACATTGGAGTTATTTTAGAACTTCTTATCATCAGATCATGATGTGTAGCATGGCTTATTATCATTCTAGATTGTATTGAATCCCCAGAATGGTGTCCTCCCCTTTCCCCAAATTAGAACGCAGATTCATCACAACTGTTTCTGTTAAATTACTAAGATAGTTATCCTGATTTAATATCTTTTATTGAGCTGCAAAGTTCCTTATTTTAGCATGTGATTTTGTGATGGCAATAGATGAACCATTTCTGTAAAGCTTTTGCACTTTCAAAAGTAGGCATTGAATATTTAACTTTGTTATTTTTTCTTTACAGTTTCCATTGTTTCACATAGATGGAATAGCTGTATCACATTGTAAATCCTCTGTTAAGAACACATAATTTATATTGGCTTTATCATTGGAAAAGATAAATGGTCTTTTGTATGCATTTACTGATTTTCTTAGGTAGTGTGATAATTATGTCAAAAGGATGCACTTCTTTTGAATTCCATAGAAAAGTTGAATTTTTTTCAGGCTATTTTGTGGAATGTGTTAGATTATTTCTTATATATTAACTGCTGCTGTTGTTATTATTATAATAACTGTAAACTTTTATATGGTATCCAATTCCCTGTAATTTGCCATACATTATTCCCTGGTAATACTGCAGTAATAAGATTAATATATGGTCATTGAATAGCTGACATTGAAACATTTGACCTCTCCTGATAATATCTCTAAATAACGCAATAACATGCAATTTTACTCACATGAATTTGAACTGAGCAAAATTCTGCCTCAAGGTTTACGTTTATATTAAAACTCATAGTAAGGAATGAATTACAAGGCCATAGACTAACCTCTGTTCCAATTACCTTTTTTATAAACCTCTTGAGATTGGCTTTCAAAGGTTTGACATCTTTTGGATCCTTTGATCTCGAGTAATTACTGATGGTTGGGTGAACTTGGTTGAAGTCAGTGACTTGAATTAGTTTGTCTTTTTTATAGATGAGATGAAACCAAAGACAAGAAGTGACCTCAGGCATGTCTGCAATTCATCTCCTGACAATCGGTTATATAGTCACAGATCTCAAGTCTAACAAGAGTTCAGCAAAGGAGCCAGAGAGTGGAAGAAATAAATCCTTGTAAAAGTCTCAAATTCAGTAACCTAAGTATAAGACAACACAGACGTTTCCAATGTCAGATGAGCCAAAGTAAACCAAGAACTATGCCATTTATATAATGCTTTGTTGCGAGAGCTGAGGAAGGAGGAGAAAGATTATACATATGTAGAGCTGAAAAGAGAGATTTAAAGGTGGGGAAGGGTGAGGCAGAGGGACTTTGGAATTACAAAGAGAATAGCTGAAAGCTCACCCACTGATGGTGGGGCGGATTAAGAGGAGACACAAAACATCCACTGCATGAAGGAAGTAGCTGGGTTGGTAGGGATACACGAGGTCCCAAAGGTGGGGATGGCATGAGGCCATGGAGGAATTTAAATGGAAGGACCAAGATCTTGGATTTGATCCACTGGGAACTTGTTAGGGTCACTGAGCCTGGAGTGGAAGAGGACACAAGCTGCAGTTATGGACTATGGTGGCTGGGCATTCAAACAGACAAGCCTGGATGTGATGAAGGAGTGAATGAGATTCTTGGCAGCCTGGGGGAGAGATAGTAGTGGAGGTTAGGGAATGCCAAGTGAGTGAGATTCCCAGATGTTTGACTTAAAGGACAGATGGGAGTCAACCAGAGCGCTGAGATTCTGCACTGGTTCAGTGGGATGCAATGTAGATGAATGCAATTCACGTGTGTCAGTCTAGCCTAGGAATGACCAGAATGCATAACACAAGTGATTTGTAAAGCAATTCCAAATGGAAGTTGGGCCGCTGTAGATCCAATCTAAAGGATTTAAGTCCTTAATGTAATGGGAACCCATACATGTACCTCCTGGCGGTTTAGTCAAGGTGAGGAAA
The DNA here is from genome assembly GCA_035084275.1 of Hydrolagus colliei. Lineage (NCBI taxonomy): Eukaryota > Metazoa > Chordata > Chondrichthyes > Chimaeriformes > Chimaeridae > Hydrolagus > Hydrolagus colliei. Next base: position 67,026,329 of record CM068745.1, read on the forward strand.
TTTGTTCTGTGAATCCAAGACATTTGATGGCTAGTGGCTAAATGTAGAATTGGTGCAGCCCAGCATTGCTGTGTTCCACAGGAACTTCTAGCAGTATTTTGTTCTTTGAATTAGTATGAAGAACTACCTATTACTTTACAGCAATATCACAGCAACCAAACATACTGAAACCAGCTGCTATGGCAGTAAGTGCACTTCAAGGTAAATGAAGAAACTTTGAGGAGATAGGTTTTTTTTTGGTGCAAATGTTTTGATAATGCTGCAGTTAGTCATGTCAGTGTGCAGATGTTTCCTTTATTAAACATTTTCTTCACAGCTATTTAAATGTGGTAATGTTCAACAGAATGCAGTTGGCCAAATCAAGCCTGAATCCAGCTAGCCTGTATTTTCTTAATGGGTATGAACTCATTGACTGGAATATTTTACTGGACCTTTCAGCTTCAGATTGTGCCTCAATGAATCAATGGTCCGGAATTACAGCCTTGGGGTAACAGATGCTGAGCAAATAGTGTAAACTGCCTCTAATAAATTCATAGGTACCAGACATAAACACGATAACCATATCTCCTTCTCCTAAAACCTTACTGGAATTAATCCAATCCAGTATAGACTGAGTTAATATTAACTTGTTTTGTTTTAAGCTGTTTTTAATTGCATGCAGTTCTGAAGCTCAGCTTTTCATAAAACTGGTGCATTTTTATAAGGAGGATAAGTTGCAGTAAGATAAGTCATGTGATTGATATGTTCATCAGTGAAACTGATTGTTCAAGTTTTATCCAAGGAAACTATGAGTGTTGCTGTCTCCCACATTGCAGGAGATATTCACCAGTTTTCATTGTTAATGGGACATTAGTTTCTCCAACTTTATACAGTATATATATATTTTAAATAAGGTCCCAACTGCCCCTTTGATTGGATGCTAAAGATCCAATGCCACCACTTGGATGGGGGTTTGGGGGAAGGGGGAAGAAGGGTGTCTTGGCCAACCAGATATAATTGTTCATCCACTTCATGGCTGTTTGTGGGACATTGCTCTGTGTAAATTGGCTGCTGCAATTGCCTACAAATAATCACAACACTCCTGTGTAAATCCTGTGAAATCTTATGAAGCATGCTGAGACATTTTGATGATATGACATGATTTTTGATATCAAATGGATTATTTATTATTGTTATTATCTGCACATGTACCCAGTAAAATGAAAATTGGCCTCCTGATTCTAGTAGAGATGCAGTCGTATTTCAAAAGTCTTTTTACTGAGTTTTCTTGTGTATCAACCTGGTTGGTTTCCCATGCATGTTTAATATGAGCTACTTAAAGGAATGATGTAATAACAATAATAATAGTCCTTGTATTTTGATTTAGTGCTTTTGACATCTTCTTGACATCTCAAAGAGCTTCACAGAATACACTGTAAAGTCAATTAACTGTATATTTGTGGGCGAAATGTACTTTTTATCTTAATGAAATGTGGAGGGGGGTAAATATTCTCCTAAATTTTATTTTCTCTGGAACTTCGTTCGCATCTTCGTAAGCACATTGGGATGTCCTCCTGGTGTAAACAGTTTTCACCATTATAAATGGTAGTGTATATTTTCATTAAAATCGGATAATCGGCCCTTTAATGTATGAATATATGCTGCCCCAAGTTCTAGGCACAAATTATCCAAGGGTTCAAATCTTACCTTATCCAGGTGGTATCAGGAGTAGGGCTCCAGTAAAGACGAACATTGCCTGTTTAGAATGTGAATACTGCACGTCTTGTAATGAATTATTGCTATATAGTAAGGAACGGCGATATATCGGTATATCGCTAAAACCCGATATGATTTTCATATCGGTATGCCGATATAGACATTTTAAAAATACCGATATATCGAAAAACGATATATCGAGGTAAAAAAATCGGGATGCGAGCACAATCAACTACAGGACCCAGAATGCTCATCTCTATACACAATGCACAGACCGAGGTGCAAAGCCGCCATCTTGTATTCATAGTCCTCTAATACAATATACAGGTATGCAAGGGGTGGGGGGAGAGAGACGGCTGTGGGTGGGGGGGTGAGGGGGAGAGAGGGGGGGGGGGGGTGAGGGGGAGAGAGACGGCTGGGGGGGGGTGACGGGGAGAGAGACGGCTGGGGGGAGGGGGAGATAGACGGCTGGGGGGGGGGAGAGGGCGAGAGAGACGGCTGGGGGGGAGAGGGGGAGAGAGACGGCTTGGGGAGGGGAGGAGAGGGGGAGAGACGGCTGGGGGGGGGAGGAGAGGGGGGAGAGAGACGGCTGGGGGAAGGAGGAGAGGGGGAGAGAGATGGCTGGGGGGAGGGGGAGATAGACAGCTGGGGGGGTGGAGAGGGGAGATAGACGGCTGGGGGGGGGGGGGGAGAGGGGGAGAGAGACGGCTGGGGGGGGGGAGAGGGGGAGAGAGACGGCTGTGGGGGAGAGGGGGAGAGAGATGGCTGGGGGGGAGAGAGACGGCTGGGGGGGGAGGAGAGGGGGAGAGACGGCTGGGGGGAGGGGGAGAGAGACGGCTGGGGGGGGAGGAAGAGAGAGACGGCGGAGGGGGGGGGGAGGGAGAAAGAGACGGCTGGGGGGGGGTGGGGGGGAGAGACGACGGGGGTGGGGGGTGCGAGAGAGGGACGGCGGGGGGTGGAGAGACGGGGTGGATGTGATAATATACAGATAGATAGAGATGGGGGGGATGGGAGAGAGGGAGAGAGACATAGAGAGACACAGACAGAAAAACACAGAGATGGAGAGAGTGACAGACACAGAGAGAGAAAGATATTTACCTCCTGAGAAGATAGGCCCCGAATGCGCGGGCACCCGGAATGCGCGCGCACTCCGATGCGCGCGCGCATGCGCAGTACGAAAAAACTGAAAATATTGGTATTTCGGTATATCTCGATGTGAGCCAACCGATATATCCATATCCGGAAAATTCCCATATCGCCGTTCCCTACTATATAGGCACAGCTTTGGTTTAAAAAAAAGCTTGAGCTTTTCAGATGCCCTGAAGTTCAGCTTGACTGAGAACAGATGAGCCCAGAACACAATAGCTGAGTTAACATTTGTCATGATAGTAAATCAAATGCAAGCACCCATATGGTCTATGATTGAAGCTGGCTACCAGGAAAACTTCTCTCCATTTCACCCACCCCACCTCCCCCCCCCCCCCCACTATCCCACACACACACACAATAATGTGGTGTGTATTTTCTCACTTTATATGGATAAGAAGAGCTGAAAGTGGCATTGGTTGGGTGCAAATGCAGCTGCATAATTTCCAGGTTATTAATAATAATAATCCTTATACTGTACTTGGTTATAGCATATTTCACGGCATGAGGATGTCGCAAAGTGCTTTACAGTATATCTGCAAAATGTAGTGACTGTGTTTCTGTGGACAAATATGGCAACCCTTGTTTGTCCCACAAATGGCCATGAAGTGAGCGACCAATTTTATTTGATGAATTGTTGGCTATGACGATGACAAATGATTCTTCCCCTTCTCTGAACACAGAGTGGCACTGATGGTTATCAAGGAAACTTGTAGAAATCGTTAGCCTTGCAGCAAACGGGAAAAGGGAATAAAAGAGGAACATGGAATGAAAAGAAAAGCAAAACTTTCAATCAATTTAGAGATTGCTTTCACGGAAGCCAATTTCATAGAAGTGTTAGATTCAAAACCCATCATTATTCTAAAAGTTAGCTTTTATTCTGGAAAAATATTGCTTTTTTCTAGCTGAATGTGTGTTTTTTCTTTCTTTTGACATGCAAAGAACTGCCACTGCCTCACTTAACGGGAATGAAAGGCGACACTGAGCTGTGGTACAGTAATCTTGGCAAATGTGCAGAAACCCAAGGACAATTGCCACAGTGTCGTACAGCGTTATCAGTGAACTCTCCAAGAGGCACAGACAGTGTTTTGGGGCAACAGGTAAGAGTTCAGCTGTCCATTACAAAGTTAAAGTTATGAGTTCAGTTATCGATACAAACAGTAGTAGGCTTCAAAACATATTTCCAATATTAGAAGTACAAGTTCCAATATTTCCAAGACCTTGCTGTTTTTGTACATTGTTCTGACGACTATCTGAAACTTAAATCCAGAAATGAGATAATTTATTCATATACAGTGTATATATATGTACAATATATATATAATATCTTAGCATGTCTTCTCACTAATTTTCTAAGCAATGTGAAATAACTTGTTTAGTTATAACTTCCAGATCATCAGGGCACCACCGTTCTTGCTTCTTACATGCAATAAATCTTGTTACACAAGTGAGAAAGATCTGGATGACTCAGAAGTCATTTTAATTTCCTACCTTGGGGTCAACAGTTTACTACCAATATTACTTCCTGTTTTGCCCACTTATAGCATGGAGGAAGTGATGGCGGTGATCTAAAATTGGCAATTTTTTCTTTAGGGTGAGAACTGGCACTAAAGAACTGTTTTTCTTTAATCAGAGATAAATTACTTACTGGAACAGGTCACTAGGAAACAACAGTGGGGGTGGAGAATGGGTGTGAGGGACAGAAGGTAGGGTGTGTCTTCCGAATGGATGTGATTAGAGTAGCCAAAGAGCCTTCTTCATTCAATTCGTTCTTGCACTAATACACATGGATGGACAGTGCAGAGGAAATGGTGGTCTGGTCATTGGTCGGCTTTTTAAGTATAGGAAGCTAATCGGTGGTGAAAGCTGGATGCTACACAAGCTTCTCATTAATACCTGGCTATCAGAAAGTCACTATTCTACCAAATGGTGGTATAGTTTTTCTGGATTTATCAAATTAAGTGTAGCACTAACTGTCATGACAATAAATATTCCTTACATTTGGTATGTTGCCTTCGTGGCAAGAAGATATCTTAAAGTACTTCACAGGATTCACTGTAAAGTGTAGTGAATATATAACTTGTAAGCAAATGCGGCAGCCAGTTTGCGCACAGGAGCTGTGAAGTGAACAACCAATTTTATTTGGTGGTTTGTTGGTTAGGACACCAGGAAAACCCCCATTCACTTTTTGAATGGTTCTGTGGAATATTTAATGTTCACCTGAACAGGCACCTAAGGAACTTCAGTTTAACATCTTGTGCAAAGTATGCCACCTTTGCCAATTCAGTACTCACACATTTTTCTTCGCAAAGTGTGGGGGTTAATTCTTTAACTGAGAATCTTGTTAGAATTTCCATTGACTAGCAAACCCCCAGACACAGAAGAGATCTTGTGGATCATAATTTACTTGAGTGACTGATTTCTTATCTCTTTAAGAAAAATAATGCAAATTAAACTTTCTAATTGCACCTTACTTGAGGAAGGTGCCAATACCACTGAAAGGAATTTCAAATCTTTTAAGTATTCAAGTCATAAGCTGGTGAATTCACATGTCGCCAGTACTGTATTTCACTCTCTTAATCATTCGTCAAGTATTTAGTTCATTACACTACTTGATCATGTTTAATATGTGACTTAATTAGCACTTCTCGTGATAAATCTCTGTTGCTTATCAAGGAACAAGGTTCAGTTTGCAGATAAGTGACAAGAGCTCACATTTCACTATTAACACCTGAATTCTCATAAATGTCTATAGGGAGTTGAACAGTAAATAATCACCTGAAGTCAAATAGAGAAATATAACATGCTTTTTTTTGGAAAAATGTATTCATTAACTTTGAACTGAATTAATGTCTATCTATAAAGTTGCAAATCATGCTGAATCTGGCTTTTTGCTAAGTTCATTTGTTGGTTCTATATTGTGTTGAGATGTGAATAAGATAATGGTATAAATGAGATTTTATACTGGTTTTATATAACCAATGTCCTTCAAATAAAATTGGTGGTAAAATCACTAACAATATTCTGCACCCAACAATCCTCTGAATAGAAAAAAAAATGATTTAGACTGATAATTTCATGGGTAAATGCATCAAATGATGCAATACTGACCAGGAAGGTTCAAGGTTCAATGCCCAGTTTGCCTAAGTTATCCATGGGTTTGGCTTTCTCAGTGGGGTGCCATAGTTGCCTTTCATTTTGTTCGGTTTGATGGATTTAAGGGCGAGGGAGAGCAATGTATTGTGAATATTGCTATTCAATGGTTTCCATTCAACAGTGAGTGTGAGTATGAATTAATTTAGTCTGTGATACCCCACTATGAATGAGTCTGCTCATTTATGAGAATGTGCCTCATATGTTAAATATAGGAAGGCTATGATTGAGAATTGAACTTGCAATGTTCTAGTCTGCTTATCCTCAGAAATTTCACCTCCTAGTCCATTAGAGGAAGTCGAATCAAAAAATGTCTCTAACGTTTCAGATGACGGACTGGCTCAGTTGATAGCTCTTTTGCCTTTCAATCCTAGAAAGTTTGGGATTCAGGCCCTGCATCGGGAGCTGCTCCCAATACTCCATTGCTGATACTCCATATATTGTATTGATGGAGGGCCTTTTGGATGTCAAACCAAGGTCGGTCCTCGTCTGACTGTTCAGAAGGGCATTAAAGATTCCATGGCACTGTTTGAAGAAGAAAACAATGTTTCTCCCAATGTCCCTGGCCAACAATCTTCCAGATACATTTGGTTATTAAGTTTATGGGTGTCAGGAGGATACTGCACTTTACCGCATCGTCCTACAAAAGACACTGTACACTCACTACATTCTACAGTCAATCCTGTGAAGTGCTTTAAGACATTTTGATGAAGTTACATCAAATGTAAAGATTATTCTAAAATGTCTAACAGTATGACATTTCCATATAATGAATAGTAATAATTTTATTTCAGAGTAAATGTAAAACAGTGTTAAGTGTGAACAGTGGATACTAATAAATACTAATAAAGTGGATGCTAATAAAGTCAGAATTTAGAAAATCTATTGGCTGAAGTATATCTGTGTGTTAAGACTGAGGTACTGCTTTCTTTGCCTGAACTAGGAACAAGTGTCTGCAGTGACATTCTCGCCATCTGCTTCCGCTTCCTACCACAGCATCCAATCAGCCAGTGGCGATGGGAGGGCAAGGACTACTTTTGACGAGAATCCTCCAGGTACATGACAACTATAAGTTAAAAATAAATGTAACATGTTTGTCTGTATTCACGAGGTGTTAGAGCCATTGAATCAAATAGCATTGATGGAGAGTAAGATGGTTCATCATGTTCACTGTAAAGATGAGAAGGTTATCGATGAGAAGGTTCTGTGAGAAACGATGTGTGCATGCCTTCATCTGTATTCATATTTGTACTTGTAACTAACTGCAAATTGTTGCTCTGGTCGTAAATTTTTCATCTGTTCCCCAAATCCTATCTTTACATGGATTTATAAGGTGCTATCTCAAAGCTCCACTTTTGTTTTGCTGCTGAGGCCTTCACAGGTACTTTGAACCTAATGTCAGCAGCAACACAATCCCATTGTGTTCCTCCATGTGGACACATATTTTGATAGTGGATATGCTAGAAAACGGATTCCTTCCCTGCCGTCTACCTCCCGTCAATGAAGCTTAAATCTATATGTCAAAGTTTAGGGCTTACTGTTAACGAGCCATTGATTAGTTGTTGTGAGAAGCAAATCTCATTTGTTCTTTTGATTTCCGAAATCTGTGGATATATAGTATGAAGTGTGGATGATCAAGGTAAATGACTCGAGTGTTCACTAAAGCAGGGATATGATGATTCTGCACTCATGGTGTCAGCACAGCATTTTAAAACCACAATTAAAATTAACTAATTTTTAGAAAAAAAGTCTTAAGTAATTTAAATTTGAGTTTAAGTTTGATCTGGCAGAAATTTCTGCAGGAAGACATTTCTTCGGTGTTCGCTAGATTTGTTCTGTTTAAGATGTTCAAGATGGTAATGAGATTTTTTTTTCCACAAACATTTCAACTTGCATTGGAATTTAAAACCCTTTTCAATGCTTTTTCTAGTGTTAGAACAATTAACCTTGTACTCTACTCACTGAATTGGCATTGAAGAATAAGAACATAAGAAATGCTAGATTAAAAAAAAGCAAGGTCCATTTAGTTCACCTTCCAAATTCCTGGCCGTCCCATGCACATATATGCTAAACTACCTCTGTACTAGAGTCATAGTACCTTACAGCACAGAAGGCGGCATTCGGCTCTTCTCGCCTGTGCTGACTCTTTGAAAAAGCTATTCATGCAGTTCTTTCTCCAGCCGCAATCCTTACCTTACAGCCCTGAAAATCTTTCCTTTTAAAGTGCCTATCTAATTCCCTTTTGAAAGCTATTATTGAATCTGTGCACTGCCCCTTCCTAATTGGAGTGGGAACATACAGATTAATGAAACAATCCTGCACAAACTGCAGAGAACCCTTCCCCTTTTTGGCCACTCACAAAGCTATGTCCCTGTCTGTTTTAGATTAATTTGAGGGGTTCAATTATTATGATCCTATGATTACTTCTCCCAGAGTTCTCTAAAGATCCTTTCCTCCATTTACATTTACAAGAGAGGCTAGGGAGAATGAGAATAGATGTTTTTTTCATGTGATATGGAGACTTTTAACCTATAATACCAAGAGCTCTCTGACGAAAGAGCACATGCACAAACTCCATTTGGAGAGGTGTTAAGGAAGCTTATGCCCAGTAATCCCTAAAATGTAGTTTCATTGCATTGAAAACCTATTTCCTGTCACAGAAACATCTATGTTCGGATGGCCACTGCATTAGACAGCAGCTGGTAAATATGGATTTGCTCAACATGCTCCAACACTATCCTAGATGAGAGCTGTATTATCTTAGCACTCTATTGTCAGAGAAATTCCTCAATTTACTGGGACGTTAACTACGTAAAAAAAATTTGCAGATCTTATTCATATTTTGGGAAGCACAATCAAACCAGTATGGATGGTTTCTATAGGGAGACACATTTGACAGTCATCGTCATATCATGCACTCTCCTTGCACACCCACAAACAACTATTTATAGAGCCGCAATGACTAAGACTCAGGAGCAGTTTGTTTGACCATCATCATGATCAGGAAATATGTGCCATTTTACTCATAGAATATAATTTTTTTTAATAGGATCATCCAGGAAGAGCTAACTCCTGACTGATCAAGAGGGATATCATGATTTTTAAACCTAGATGCAGCTTCATGCTAGGGTAACATTTAAATGTCCTGTTTTGCCATCTGAGCAATTCTGCTTATGACATCCATGTTGTTAAATGTATATAGATTTCTATATGTTACAGTGTCCATGTGTAAAAACCAGATTGCCTTTTCCCAGATACTGCCTGAGGGCAGTCAGATGAAATGTTCAAAAATTGATCAATGGGATGGTAGGCAACATGCTCTGAGAATAAGATTACAGTCTGCAGTGTTATCACATTTTTAGTGTGGATATTTTCCAGTGATTCGGTAGTTCTGATACATCTGTGTTATTGTGTAGAAATTGAATTTGTCTCACTATGACTTAACTGGCAAATCCATTCTCAAACGTTGGAGAGGTGCTAACAAATACTAAAAAAAATGAACATTGGGCTCAATAACAGTCTGAAATTTATGTGCACAGGAATTAATATTGCTAGTGATCTTTTGTTGTTGCTTAATGAATGCAATTGCTGAAGCCCGCAGTAATATAAGGCAGTCGCTTAAAGTGGGTTCACTTATAGGCATGTTCCCATTGATCTTTGGTTGGCTGTGGCATATGGCACTACACACTCCCTGGACACAACAAAATGCTAAATTCTAGGTTGTAACATTACAACAAAAGTCCCCTCCTGTATACTGCCCACAAGCAGGAAACACCACAAACATCACTTGCTGCACAATGCATATGTACGCAGGAGGTGATGCTAACGACAACCTGACATCCTATAACCCAATGGTTATTTAGAGGAGGAAGTCTGCAATCAATGCTCAGGAAGTAGCATCAAAGGATGCTAATATGCTGAAAATCGGCCTTTTGAATGAACTTTGTTATACGATAGACGCTCGGACCTGTGATCCAGATGATTTCCTTATAACTGGATTATCTTATAGAACAATTACAAGTAATTTACCATGTATTATATTACCATGATCAGGATCTTTAAAAATGATGGAAACTGGGCTTTATACAGCCTAATTAGATGGTACCTGTGAGTAACTATACCGGATGGTGTATGGGACAGACCTCACATTGAATTCCTGTTTGTGCTGAGTTAGCTGGTTTCAGCAGACCACAAATGGACCCTGACTTCTCGATCTTGGGGAGGAATGGGAAAACCATCCAGGGCTCCAGGATACTGCAATGATTCAGTATCCACTGCTCGAGAGGCACTATTTTATATCCATGTAGCTCGGTGAGGACAGAATCAGGCTTATCTGCAGTGCCCCCTTGTGGGCTAATAGTCTGCCAGTGTTCAAGGAAGGTCCAATACACACTAATTATTATAATTATTATTAAATCGTTATTGTTAATCCTTGCAATGGATTTATCTAGTTTCATGTGAAGAGGACATCTCAAAGGACTTCACAGAATTTACTAAAGTGTAGTGACTGCATATTATAACTGAGGTGCCAGTTTGCGACAGCAGCATTTAAAGAAAAGCCACTTGGGTGAGGTATTTGGAGGATAGCCGAAAACTGGGAAACTGAATCATAAAATGACCCAGTCGGTATGAAAAAGGGGTAAAAGATTGGAACAGAAAGACTTTGTTTGGCGTTTAATTCAAAGGCTATATAAGGAGTAAAGTATGATTTGTTTAATTTAACTTTTTTTAAAAATTGTTGTTGTTCAAAATACGGATAATTGCATAATAGTCTTTTTTTGCATGCCACAGTTCCAATCTTTAGAACTTGTCATCTTAATGTCAACCTTTTTCTTTGCAAATTTTCTCAGTTGACCTAAACCTACTTATTCTTTCTCCAGTCACTCATGAAGCGACATCATCAGCAGCAGTGCCAGCTGTCTGTCCAGACGGACAACCCTCAGGGAGCTCTGCATTCAAAACTTCACTTCCTCATTCCTCTTACATTCAGGTAGGAGCAAATTCTGTATTTTTATAATGATTTTCCCATTTCAATAATGGGTTCTAGGTTAAACCACTGACCATTTTTCCACCAGCTGAATGAAGATGTTCATTAAACAAAATGAAATGTTATCATTGTACTAAAATGCTAATTAAATAAAAGGTCAAACAGATATTTTTGATTGTGCTGCATAGAGAAGCATTTTGGCGGAGTGAACTTTTGCTAACGTTTGGTTAACCCAGATAGTATTGTGATGCAAGGTTAATTTTCTATTAAATATGTTTTAACAACAGATTCAGCAACACTAAAGCGAAATATCTGAGATTTATTGGATTGAATTATTTTATGGTCTGTTGCATCACTTCAAAACAAAGATCACATTCATTATACAGAGGTAATTAAGTATAAATATCAATTTGTTATTTTCTGCAAATTATTGCTTGACATTTGTCAATGTAATCTCAATTCTTAATAATTTAGTAAATACATTACCACACATGAACTATAGATGTAAATAATGGTGTTCACTGGTGCTGGCAAATGCTACATTTCAGGGCAAACAGGTTCGAGTGTGGAATTCTGGACCCAGTCTCTTAGAGGCTATGGCTATACGTGAAGCATGGAAAAAGGCCAACTTCCTGAATTTGTATTTGAGGTTGCTGCTGATGTCAGCCCACTGCTGTGGTGGGCAGTTTATAAACCGATTTGTTTTATTTGCGTCTATTTACACGTTCCCAGCTCCCAACCGTTCATCTTCGCACTGACTACCAACAAAAAGAATGAAAATGAAATACTAGATTTTGTAAAACAAATTATGTTCAGAAAATATTACTGGTATTTATTTCATGTTTTATGTCATGTGATTTTAAAGTGTTTGAGCTTCTCTCTGGTTGTTAATAATTATTATACAGAAGTATTTATGAATACAGTAAATAAAACTATTTATACTTAAATACCTCTGTATAATAATCATGATCTATGTTTTGAGTTGATGCGAAATTCCAGGGTAAGAAAACTAGTTAATCATTCAGTCATAGTACCTTTGACCCTTCAAGCCCTTTACTTTATGTAAACCGTATATAATGTCTGCATTAAACAATGTATTTAATTTCCCGAATGAAGTGAACAACAGATAAAACTTTTAAGGTCTTTAAAAATTTCCATGACCCCCTAAATTTATTCAGTGAGATTCGAACATTGTAACATGCATTACTCAAGCTTGACCATCAGAAGGCATTTCTATTGCCAAGCAGCACATTTAATCTTTGGTAGCATGTTTGTCATCCTGTGCCACTCCTTTCTCTTCAAGCAGTTTCATTAGATGTTTAATGTCCATAAAGTCGGTATTAATGCCTCATGTGAAGGATTGTATCTTTGACAATGTGGTATTCTTTTTCCACCCCCTCCTCTCACCTCAGTGGTACTGCACTGATTGCTTGGACAATGAGCTCAGGTATCATTTGGGGCTTGATACTGTATCTGAATGACCTGCAGAAAGAGGGCCTCTCTGAACCAAGCTGACAAGTCTACTACTCTGAGGGTGGGGAGAAAAGAACTTTGTATCATGTGTTGCTTGAGACATATTAAATACAGTTCTACTCATACACTCTGTTAAATCTCTTCAGATCTACATTATTCATACTAGTCACTTGTTTGAAGTCTTGGAATTCACCCTTCTGAATCATGTATTCTCCAATGAAAGAAGTTCAGATTTGTGTTTCTTTCAATAATTGAGAGTTCTAAGTTGCAGAATTCTCTAGTTGCTATACCTTGGATGTTGTCCAATGTATCAATGTCCATTTTAAAAATTAGGATTGCAAAAATGTACTCTGAGAAGGTTCAATTTGTGGGTTCAGTTAACAAAATGGAAAATTTTCTGGTTGCTCTTAATTATGTAATCATCAAATATTAATTTAAAGCAATTATGTAATTAAAGGCACTTGCAAAATCCTTCTGAACACATATGTTTGCACTTGGTTAACCTTACCGGCAAAGTTTGTATGTGGATTTTTAGCCTAGATCATAATAGGTGTGGCTTTTCAACAAAGCTTGGATCGGATTCAAATGTAACCCATTTCAATTTTTTTCTCAAATTTCTTGATCTGTATCCAAGTAACTGATTAGCCATTTTGATAATGGCTTCAATGCATTTACCAACAGAATTGTGTGCCAAGTATACAGCTGTGATGCTGAAATACGCAGCTTCTAAGACTACATTTCTCTTTGACAACTGTGTTCAATTTGGCTGATTCCATAGCAAATTTCAATAGGTCCAGATGGTAAAGCTATCCAAAGTACTGGGTTGCAAAGTAAAATTTACAATGAAGTACAGTAACAGTACTATAATTAATGTGCCCTTGTTGGAACAGTTTTATTGGAAAACTGTCCATAACTAAATCAGCATGGGAACAAAAGCAATTGATTATGGTGTTGTCCAGATGGTGCAAGAATGCAGTGTTAACAGATTTGGAACACTACATATCAAAGATGAATTTGTACTTTAGATCTTTCACATTCTTCCTTTGCATGCTTTTAAAAAAAAATAAAAAAAAATACTGTAGTAAGGTATACTGATGGGACAACACAAGAGCTTTTTCTGAGGCAGCATAGCATCTGTCTGACAGGATGTTTAGTCTAACACATTTATTGCCTTTCTCCCCACTGTACTTTCCAGGGAATACATATGAGCAGGTCTATACCACCACCCTCTGTACTACCAACATCCAGAGAATTGAGCTAAAATAGCTGAAGTGATCAGATATTTCATCTTGTTGCCAGTCATTTTTTTCCAGCATCCTCAGGATGCAGGCAGGGAAATTATATTATGTCGGTGTTCACGTGTGTGTCTTTGTCAAGTAATTAAATCAAGCAAGTGCTTGCTTGGGTTTATTCTGTAATAGCCATATATAAATTCAGATCCTGGGTTCAATTGCTGCTGAATTAGATTTAATTGTGTTGGGACAGAAGTAGGTTCCGTCGATATGGAAATTTTCCGATTTAGATATATCGATGGGCTCATATCGAGATATACCGAAATATTGATATTTTCGGGATTTTCGTACTGCGCATGCGCGCGCGGCACGCGCATTTGGGGGTGCGCGCGCATTCGGGGCCTATCTCCTCAGGAGGTAAACATTTTTCTCTCTCTGCGTCTCTCACACTCACTCTCTCCATCTCTGTGTTTTTCTGTCTGTGTCTCTGTGTCTCTCTCCTCTCTCACATCCCCCCCATCTCTATCTATCTGTATATTATCACATCCACCCCGTCTCTACCCTCACCCACCCGCCGCCGTCCCTCTCTCCCCCCCCGCCGCCGTCCCTCTCTCCCCTCCCCGCCGCCGTACCTCTCTCCTACCCCCCGCCGTCTCTCTCTCCCCCCCCACCCCTTGCATACCTGTATATTGTATTCGAGTACTATGAATACAATATGGCGGCTTTGCACCTCGGTCTGTGCATTGTGTATAGAGATGAGCATTCTGGGTGTTGTAGTTCAGTGCGTGCGCGTCACGATTTTTTCAATATATCGACTTTTGCGATATATCGATGTTTTTGAAATGCCTATATCGGCGTATCGATATGAAAATTATATCGGGTTTTAGCGATATATCGATATATCGCCGGACCCTAGACAGAAGTAGTGTTTCCTTTGGCCTCTGTTGTCTACGTCAGCGAAGGGCAAAACTTCAACTGGGGTTCCTGTTTCTGATTCCTATTCAGTGATTCCTGTTGGAAGCTATGCTTGAGCAGACAGTGGTAGAAGGACAATGTCAGGCTCGAGAGTCTCTTTTTCTCATGGGACCCCTGTCAAATAACCTATGGAAACTCACTGTCAATAAGGATGACCACTGGATCATCCAGTGCCTGTGGAAAGATAATAACATCAGTCCATTGGAAAAGGTTCAAATCAGATTATTTTTGGGTTGGCCGGGTATTTAAAGCTAGTCAGAACAGGTTCACACCAATCTTGCCATGGTGAAAGATTATGATTTATAAGGATTAAGCTAAAAATAATTGGGTCAGTTTTCGATCGGACTGAAGCTGGGAAAGGATCTAATAGAAGCTTTCAAAATTCAGATATGTTTTGAGAGCACGGTTAGTAAAAATGTATTTCGGCTGGTTGGTGAATTAGTAACAAGACTGCATAAACTCAGGATTGTCACGGGAAGGGTTCGAAGATTTGCTTTTATTCAGAGGATTAATGAAACATAAAATGCATTACAGCAAGTGGCGACTGAAGCTGCCACCATAATAATGTTTAAAAGAGATTTGGATAATAGTAGTTAGCTTCAATGGAGGAGCTAGCTCGCATCAACATATGCTCAATGAGATAAATTGCCTCCTACTTGATTGTGTTGTGTATGTGTGAGTGTCTGTGTGTGTGGAGAATGGGAGAGAATTAAAGACTGAATTGGAAGATCCAGAATGGTAGAAAGTGATTCGGATTTGGGGGAAATAATATTCTGATATTTCTTTTGCCTCTGGGATTTTTATAAACCTTTTTTGCTGGTGGTGGTGGTGAGGGTGGGGGGGAAGAATTTGGGCATAAGTCTGACTTACTTGATAGCGCATTTACACTGAGTCAGAGGTGGTTCAAGATGTGTGTCTGTAGTTTTGAACTACATTCAGCTGACCCTCCAATGCAGTGCTTGGTGAATGTTGGGCTGACAGAGATGAAAGTACATCAGATGAAACGTTGAACTGAGTTCCCATTCACCTGTTTAGATGGACGTTAAAGATCCCATGGCACAATGCAATTAGAGAAGGGAGTTTCTCCCAGTCCCTACCAATATATTTAATGACCATCATAAGCTTATAAGGAGCTAAGCATTTGTGCCAGAAACTGAAACTGTTTGAAAAAGATTGTCTACACTTAAATGTAACATTTTAATTGTTCTGCACAGCAACAATCCTCTGTGCAATCTACAGATTCTGAACCACAGGACAGTCCTTCAGACTACACTGGTGACCCCTGGAGCATAACTGAGGAACAGCGAGAGTATTACTTCAATCAGTTTAAATCACTGCAGCCTGACATGAAATCTCTCATTACTGGTAAAATAATTTAAAAAAAAGATATTTGGCAATAAATGCACAGTAGCTATTTCTGTTTCATTTTTTTCTTTGCCAATTTTCTCTTCTCCGTCCCCATCGCCCAGCCAGTTTGGAGTGGGGACGCGGAGGTGGGGCAGTTGGTGAATGGGGGGACAGTTGCTAATTGGCACTGCAACTATTACATATGAGCTTTCAACAGAGTTTTGATAATAATAATGCTTGCATTTGATATAGTGCTTTTCTTCTAGATATCTCAAAGCACTTTGCAGAATATACTGTAAAGTGAATTGACTGCATATAATATGTGGGTGAAATACAGCAGCCAATTGCACACAGCAGTGTCCCACAAACAGTCATAGATTAAAATAACCAATTTTTTTTTGAGGGATTATTATTAGGCATGTGAAGTAAGGAAACATGCCCAAGGTTTTGCCTTGCCTTTTTTCGGCGACCACATCAGTCCCATCCCACTCCCTCGCCCGTCTCCACTGGCTCCCCATCCCCCAGAGGATCAAATTCAAGATCCTCGTCCTCACTTTCAAGGCCATTCATGGTCTTGCCCCCGCCTATCTCTCCGACTTACTGTCTCCCCAACAGCCTGCCCATCCCCTCCGTTCAGCGGGCTCTGGCCATGTCTCCCGCCTTAACATCGGTGGCCGGGCTTTCAGCCTCTCTGCCCCCAGACTCTGGATCTCCATCCCACAATCCCTTTGCCTCACTTCCTCCTTCAAGGCCGGTCTCAAGACCTTCCACTTTGACCGTGCCTTCTGCTGTCCTCCTAACTTTCCCCCCTTTCCTACTTTCCTTCCCCCTGCCCCTACCCCGACCCTTTCCCTCCCTGCTTGGGTCCTGACCTAACTGTTCAGCGCCTTGGGACATCCTCCCGACGTGAAAGGTGCTCTACAAATGTAATTTTGTTGTTGTTGTTACCTGGAATCGAACCCAAGTCTCTTGCTTGTATGGCGAGTGTTCTAACCACTGAGCTACAGGACTCCACTCACGGGGCAATTGCAACCAGACCTGATTCTCACATCACCCAACGATCCTCAAATGTCCACCTGACAATCAGATTACTGGATAGTATGTCAGATAAGGGAATCCTGTTGATTTTCTCTCTCTCTCCCCCCCCACCCCCCACTCCCGACCATCCACTTTACCCTCCATATTTTCTGTGGAGAAGATTTTAACAAAACAATACTGAATTACATCACTCTCAAGGTACCTGTTAATGCTGAAGTTTAGAATTTTACATCCTCTCCAATCTGATTATTCTAATGTGAAAATATAATGCAGCCAAATTGGGGATAACCAAATGTATTTCTTATAATGGTTATTTTCAATATTTTCACATTTAATGTTTCACATTTTGTTTGGCAACTTGATATGGATTGGGAAATCTTATAAATGTTTCAATTTATTTACAATTTGCTGACAATCTTGGAAATATGAGTGATACAATTGTGTGAAAGTCAGAAATACTGGATATATTTTGGATATAAAGTAATCTCAGTTCATTTGGTGGCAAAACATTCCTGGGAAATAGCTTTCTTAATTTTGACCACTAAATCCCAAAGTGGAATTTTTTTTCAAGGATTTCCAAATGACCAATTCCATTTTAACAGTTACTTATGAGTTACTTATGGTACCTTCTATTCTTGGGTTTGACTGTAAGTTGAAATGAAAATCATTGCGCAGAGAATACCTTCAGAACTTAACTGTTTTAGAGCATTTATTTGAACACTCCAATTTCACACTGTATGTTCTTGATCATTAACTTACCTATGTCTTGTTACAGGTTCTGTAGCTAAGGACCTCTTTACCAAATCAAAGCTTCCTATTCTAGAGCTTTCCCATATATGGTAAGTGTAGTTATTCTCTTAACATACAACCTGTCACAATGGTAAATGCCTTAAGGGATCACTGTGTAAGACAACAATTTATGACGGCTTCTATAATGCTTTACTGAATTTAGAAATTCATTGAACATGAATTCAGGCCATTATAACGCACTTCTTTATAGTGTGAATTTGGTTAAAACATCCTGGAATAAGCTCTGAGCAACAATTAGGCAAGGTAGGGTTTTTCACAAGAACAAGTTTGTATTTACATAGCACCCTTCACTTAGGGTCGGATTTCAGAGCACTTAACAATAGCATAGTATGATGAACAAGCAGAAGTGGCCATAAAAATGGTCTTCAGGTGCGATCTAAAAATGGGGAAAAAGATGGCAGAGGGATTGAGGCAGGGAGTTTCAGAGGAACGGGATATTGCAGTTAAAAGCAAAACTGTAGTAGCAAGATTGAGGGACATGCAGAAGGCCTGAGTCCGCTGAATTGATGGTGGCTGGGAGAGATGGGGAAATTATGGAAAGGCAATTCCTCAGAAGGGACCTTGTATGCAAGATTTTAATGGGATTAAGAAAGTTAGGTCCGAAAAATTCATTCAGATGCACTGAAACAGTAGAATAGACGGATGCAGGTTTAGGGTTGCAAAGAGCAAGTTTGAAGATATCGCCAGGCACCAGAAGGTGTTTATTCATCCAAAGAGTAACTGAGAACTGGAACAGGTTACTAGGAGGGGTAAGATGAGATCAAGTGAGTCGAAGGGCCTTCTTCAACCAAAGCTATCTTGTGATATATCCCGGCAATCCTTCAACACTTCCAATAACAAATCCTTCAGATCATATGTTTGAAATCTCATTCCTTTTGTTTTCATTTCAGTTTTTAGATTCTTTCCAACAGTCATAGTGGAAATGTTTGAATGTAATCCCTATTGCAGCATTGTCCTTTTATTCTCTTTGATTCAGAACTACATAACAATGTGACAGTTTTGCTGCTGTACATCTCATTCTACTATTAATTGTGAGATGTTGACTGTTTGAAATGTTATGGTATTTCTTGAAGCTACTGTTTTCCAGTTGAGCGTTTCCTATTCCAGCTCTCCACCAGTTGCCATTGTGGTTCCTAAGTACAGTAATTGAATGTATCTTTCACTTCAATCTTTTGCTCATCAGTTTTACTCTTCAGTAATCTTGCATCCTGCATGCTTATTTTCTCCAAATTGATGCCTAGTGCTTGCTGATATTTAACATTTGCATTTGTAATTTATTGTTTTCCTCTCTTACTGATTCAATATCTTTATTATCCAGGCAAGTTAATCCTCCCTTGATTCTTAGCATTAGGCCATTGAATGAACTTTCCAATCCCAGGTTATCATAACTCAATTTAGTTTGATAAAACCTGCCTCAAATATTTTGCTTTGGCTCTAGTTAATCCTTAATTGGATATCTGTCCACTACTTAAAGATGCAGTGACTAATTGTTAGGGCAATATGTTTACTGATGAATATAGAGAAGCTAAAAATCTTTTAAATAAACGGCAAAGTACTGCAGATGCTGGAAATCTGAAGTACATTGCTGGGAACACTCAGCGGGTCAGGCAACATCTGTCTGACCTGCTGAGTGTTCTCAACAACTTAAGTTATCTTCAAAATGAATTCTTCCTCTTGATGTGATTTATATACATCATGGGATGAATAGGTTCATGCTATAATTTTACAACCATACTTTCAGAGCAGAAGGCAGTTTCAAAAATCTGCTCAGGTTACTCTCTAATGAATTGCAGCTTGTCCCAAATTTATAGTTTTGCAAATTGCTTGTTCTCATCCTTTTAGATCAAATTTAGATGGCGATAAGTTAAAAATACTGTATGCTATATTATGCAATTGTTTGTTGGGAAGAAGTATGGAGAATAAAGTTTGCAATAAATATTGAGTTTTTAGAATTTTAGTGGTTTTTGTATTTTGCATAATTACTGTCCGATTTAAAACTTTCTCAAAACAATTGGCCACATTTAACATAATATGCTAAATTATTACCTTTATTAGGATCTGTGGAGAGAATGCTTTTGTCTGTTCAATGCATCTGTGGTTCCCATATGGCATTTAGGACCAGGGGTGAGGAAGAGTAACTAGATTCAGATTCTAACTTCATCTCTTTTTCTGATGGTGTCCGTGCAACAATTTTATTCAAATTTCAGTTTGAATCAATCCAAAAGCTTATCTCTAGAGTTTTTCAGGCCAAAAAACTACAGTGGAGTCCTGTAGCTCAGTGGTTAGAGCACTCGTCTTACAAACGAGAGACCTGGGTTCAATTCTAGGCAGTCCAAAACCTTGGGCGAGTTTCCTTACTCCACACATCTAATGATAATCCCTCCAAAAATAAAACAATAATAAATAGGTCATTTCAATCCATGACTATTTGTGGGACACTGCCGTGCAATTGGCTACTGCGTTTCGCTCACAGACAAACAATCAATTCACTTTATAGTATATTCTATACACTATTTCTACTTCCTGTTATAAAAGCGCTATATCAAATGCAAAGATTATTATTAATATATTGGAGGATGACTTTAAAAATATATAATTCAAGACCATTCAGCATCCTTTGCTTATCTTTATATGGGAATGAATGTCCCAAAAATCTTCTTATTGCTGGGTGGTCATTTGACCCATTTGAAATTGGTCTTTTGCTTTCATCAACTGAGTGAGATTGCCAATCTACATAGACACTGGTGCTTAGACACCAAACTGCTTTGTTAAACTTCCTTCTGGTTAGTAATTAACAAAAACATGCATAAATAAACTTACATTTGATGAAGCACCTTTCACTTTAAAATAACTACTTAATAACCTCTTCCATTATTCATTATTGCTGATTTCAGTCGTAAATCTTTATTTTCCCAAACAATTGTGTATCGCCTGGGAGTGATTTTCAAGCTTTAATCTGATTTGGGATTCAAGAACAACAGGAAAATTATATTTGTAGAGTGCCTTTCACATCAGGAGGACGGCCAAGACACTGGACAATCAGTGTTTCGGATTAGAGCTGGGGGTCAGCATCAGGGAGGGTGGAAGGTGGGATTAAAGACATGGTTGAAGACGAGTCTTGAGACAGGTCTTTAAATAGGGTGGATGGATTGCGGAATGGAGTTCCAGAGGACGGGGGCAAAGTGGCTGAAAGCCTGCCCACCAATGGTGAGGCAGGCGAGGTGGGGATGTGAAGCAGGCCGGAGCCGGCTGAGTGGTGGGATCTGACAAGTTGGTACGAGGTTAGGAGGTTGCAGAGATGGAAGGAAGCAAGGCCAAAAGGGATTTGAATGTGAGGACCATGATCTTGAACTGTTTCCTCTGTGCGATGGGACGCCAGTGGAGTTGGGTGAGGATGGGGTGATAGGGTCTCAGAATCTGGTGTGTGAGGATGCAGGCTGCAGAATTCTGGATGACCTGCATGTGTCTATGAGGATCTCTCTTCATTTGAGAGGAGGGATGGGTTGAGGTAGGGTTTTTTTTAATGATTGAAGTGATGGCAGACATTTCTAGAATGGTTCAAATGGTACTAGTTGACGGGGAGAAGTTTTGGATGTCTGTGAATAGGGAGGCAAGAAGGTGGAGCTGGGAGGTAAGGAGGTAGAGCTGGGAGGTAAGAGAGGAGTAGGGATGGGGTTGAGGGAGCCGGTGGTTGATTTCATGTGGTTTATGATGGTAATGAGAGAGGAGAGGTTGATAGGTTCAAAGGTGTGGAAGGAGTGATTGGTATTGGTCGACGTGTGAGGAGGAGAGGGGGATGGGATAGAGGTCGGAAGGGCAGAGGCAGCTGAGCAGATCTCCTCGACTTTGGTTTCGAGGAAGTCCAGCATCTACTCACAGTTGATGTTGGAGGAGAGGATGACTGAGGCTTGAGAGGGTGGGTGGAAGACCACTTTGGTGTTGGAGAAGAGGAGCCTGGTTGTCCTTAACCATCAAGATGTCTTGGAGTAGAAAGATTTAATGTAGGTGAGGGTGGAACAGGAAGATATGATAAGGTCCAACCAGATCTGCCGATGGACCGTTAAGTTGGATTTGAGCCAGGTGCACCTGAGCCTTAAGGGAGTGGAGGTAGTTAGTGTGCCAGGGTGACTTCTTTGAGTACGAGACCATTTGGGAAGTGAGGGGCGCGAGGGCATTGAAAGTGGTAGGAGTTGTTGAGGAGAGGAGAGCGACCGAGAAGGATTGGTCATTGCGGAAGGAGGTCCAGAGCGGGAGAGTTCAGATGACTCCAAGGCACTGGATGGTGAGGAGTTATTTTTCCTAGGTGGAGATGGAGGTGGTTTGCGCTCTGAGATGCCGTCTGGTGTGGAGGGCGCTATATAAATCGAAGTTGTTGTTGTTGTTGGTTTGAGTGGTGGTGCGGAGAGGAATTGAGGAGTTACAGGAAATGAAGTAATGGTCTGAGATGGCTTTTTTCAAGAGATGGTGAGGCCCCAGGTAATAATAATAATAATCTTTGCATTTGATATAACACTTTTCAGGTCTTCTGGACTTCTCAAAGCTTTTGATAGAATATACTGTGAAGTGAATTGACTGTAGATTTGTGGGCAAAATGCGGCAGCCAACACAGTGATCACCAGATCAAGCGGGTGGTCATGGATGTGGATAGCGGAGTTGATGTGTAGGAAAAGATTCGGTGAGAGGAGAAGTCAGCGGAGATAGAGCAGAGGGGTTGAAGTGCAGGTTGAAGGTGAGGAAAGGTTTGCAGGAGGTGATAGACGGGGAGGATTTTGAGCATTAGGTTATAGGGATGGTAGAGGGTAAGGTGCTCAAATGAGGGGAAGATTTTGGAGGAGTAAAGGGATAGGTCAAGTGGGGGCCGAGAGATGAGAGCCAAACTGCTACCGCTGCAGTTAGATCGTGGGGTATGGTGGAAGGTGTAGCTGGATGGTGTGGCCTTGGTGAGGGAGAAGGTGTCACCTGGGGTGACCCAACTTTCAGTGAGGGTGAGGATGTCAATGTTTTTGTTGACAATGAGGTCTTGGATGGTAAGCGTTTTGCTGGAGAAGGAGCGGACAGTTTGCAGGCCAATATGGAGGAGACAGCTGGTGGTGAATGAGAGGAGTGGGGGAGAAGTTGGAGGATTGACAAGGAGGATTGGGATGTGGGCTTTGCGCCGGAGGTGGGGGAAGAGATAGTCAGGGTGGCCACTGTTGGATGGCCAGCGGTGGATGTGATGGAAGATTCGCAGGCTGTAGCAGAGGGAGGCTGGGGGAGGGTCGAGCAGGAATAAGAAGCGGAGAGGGCGATGAGAGAGAGGGCTGAGCGGGAGTAGAGGAGGGTTGGGGACAAGAGTGGGATCATATTTTGGGAGAAACCGCTCGGGTTGGTGGCAGCAGCCTAACTGCATGCAAGACTAAGAGGGGAGGTAGGGGTGGGTGGTCAGAGCAGCCTGGTCAGGAAGCTGACCTGGGTCATGGGGAAGGAGGTAGTGGTGGTAACTGTGAGTCCAGGCTTAGTGTTTTGAATGTGGTGGATGGAAGTGAAGCACCCGATTGGTGATTTGTTGGTTCAGAAATTGTCGTGTTGGCACCTGGATCAGAGGATGTCATGGATCCCACATTGGATCTGGTTCCTGTGGGAGGGAGGTGGGTGGGAATGAAAGGCTTCAGACCCCACGGCGGTGTTGTCCTCGATCCCCACTCCAGATACGCCACGCCCGCCGAGGGAGGCTGTGAGCTCAAGTGCTCCAGATAGGATCACGTCTGTAGGTCTTGGTCTCCACCAGTGCAAGTGCTGCTTCATGCTGCAGGATAATTAAGCAGGATAGCTTCAGTTTAGTCATTGCTAAGTTGGAGAAAGTTGAGGCTCATCCAGTTGAGGCTTGCAGTCTGACAAACCATTCAATTTAATTTAGGGACCATTCTAACCAACCCATGCTTTGCTCATCTGAATTAGTCCAAACCCCTGAAACTGCCAAATGCCTTATCCCTTGACAGCTTCCATTGTTCCACGTGCTTGGAATTGTTTTTTGTACATAAATTTTCAGCAGGGCTACAAACCTGTTACCTGCCAAAAAGATTCTGTGGCCACGTAGAGCTGACTGCAGTTGAACATTCATATTGTTTTCATTTCATAAGGAATTATTCTACTACATTCACTCGGGGAAGCAAATCTTAGTATGCAAGCAGAGAATGGGGGAAATCCTATTATGAATAGAAATTGGAACAGAATGATCCTAATAGTCATTTCAGCATATGTTAGCTTCTTTGTTTGGGGGTTGGGTGGGAAGAGAAAGCTTGTTACAGTTTGGAGAAATCATCTGATTCAAATAAAACTGCACAAAACACCAGATAATGTAATATGAAAGAAAACTACGCATTCAATATCTTGTGTAGATTATGGTGGAAATCTATTGTCCTTTCTGTCTGCAGGGAGCTCTCTGATGTGGATTGTGATGGAGCTTTGACATTGTATGAGTTTTGTGCTGCTTTTCACCTTGTTGTAGCCAGGAAGAATGGCTATTCATTGCCAGCAACACTGCCTGAGACCTTACTGCCTGAATACCTACAAAGGAATGAAGGTAAATCTTTGCGCACGTGTTGATGTGTCAGCATATAATTTCCCGTAATTCAACGCAGCTGGTCGGTGTGGACGGATCACCCATCTCCGGCAATATCTCACCCCAAAAGCCACTGAAACCCTGGTCCATGTCTTTGTCACCTCTCGGCTGGACTATTCCAATGCCGTCCTCGCCGGTCTCTCCTCATCACAATCCATAAAATCCAACTCATACAAAACTCTACCTCCGTTTTCCTCAAAACAGCACCTGTTGCCTTTGCTCTACTGGGTCTGGCCTCCTCCTTGATCCCCGAATCCTTCGCTCCACCATCGGCGGCTGTGCCTTCAGCCACCACGCCGCGAGGCTCTGGAACTTCCTTCCTCACTCCCTTCCCCTCACCCGCTCTCTTCCCAGTTTCAGGTCTCGGCTAAAGACCTTTCTTTTCGACAGCGCCTTTGGTCAACTTTCTACTTCTGCCCCTGGCTCGCCGCTGAAATCCATTATTGTGAAGCGCTCTGAGATGCTGGAGAGGAGTGTAACAAGTTAGGGAGTGATTAATACATCTAGCACAAATAAATCTAATAGTTTTGATGGGAAACTGAATGCGACTCTGGGGCATGTACGACTTAGGCAAGTACGGTATATGATTTATAAAGATAAGACTTGTGTGAGTTTTACTGCATATCAAATGTAAGGTATTTTTTAATTAGAGGAAAGAAATTTCAGTTGAGTTTGCTTATTCCAAGAAAATCTTCAAAGTTCTTTCCTAAGTTACCTTGAGATGTATCTAAACTGCTTCTCTCCCAAATACAGTGGGTAGATGTCTATGGCAATAGGTCTGGACTGAGCTGATCTCTGCTTGGATAGCAATAAGATTATTACAGTTTTCCTCTGCATCTTTGGACTAGTGCATGAAGATGAACCCTTTGATTCCCAAGGTAACGTGACTACTGAATCTCTACCAGCCTCACCGCAACGGACAGACTGGAATCGCTCTGAGGTGAGGAAGGAGAAATTATTGACAACACTGTTTTTGAATGAGCAAAGGCAGTGATCTAATTTCACAGGGGCACAACGCAAAGGATGAGTGCTGATTCTAAATTCAAAATCTCTGTTTAATAGGTTTAGGTTTAGATCAGTTAGGGGGGGGTGGGCCAATGAATATTTGGACCCTTAATTACGTGACTCATAGCGGTAGTGTACATGTGGAAAGACCATTTCTAGTGTCTCGAGTGTGCAACTGCACTGTTTTACAAGTCAAAATCAACAACGTAAATAATTTTAAAGAAATTTTGAAGAGCAGAATAAGAAATCCTTTTGTCAGATCTGACAATTAAGGCTGATACCATGACTGTATTTAAAAGGAAATTGGATAAATGTTTGAAAGGAAGAATGTAAAGGATTACAGGGAAATAGGCAGGGCATTGGGGATAGAGTACAGTAGTTAACACCCAATCACTGCATATTCTATGAACCACTTTGGAATGTCTTCCTGATGTAAAAAGTACAAGTGTACCCATTTCATAATCATGTCAGAATGATTACCTTTTTACCTTCAGATACCTGTAATCGGAAAATCTTCTAACTCTTAACCAATTTTAATTTTATGTTTGTAAAACAGATAGAGCCTTTGTGTCTTAAGCTTATCTTTTTAAATCATGGATCATGATACTTATTGGGTGTTTATATATCACAATACGAGGTTGATTTGGAGGCATTACAAAATGTGTTTGTTCACCATGCACCTTTCTTTGTTATATTATGAAGTACTATACGTAGCGATTTTCGATGTCACTATTTATTTGCTGTTCCATCATTATCTGAAGTACAGTTGGAGCTTGTTCTGTAGAGCAGCATATCCTGTGCAATTAGTCTGCACGATAGGCTGCCGTTGGTTGACCCAGACTCAATAGGCAATCAGCTGTAGAAGAACCACAAAATGAAGGATTATGATATGAAGCAAAGATCCTCACAGATCTGTCATTATACACCCTTGGGGTTTGCCGGAGATGTCTCCTGATTGGAGTTCCTTCCCGAATTAAACAAGTAGTACAAGTTCACAAGGAGAAAGTAATCTTATTGTAATGATTTGTAACAGCCAACTTACAAGTGATTATGACATTCAATTATACCCTAATACTTTGACCAGTGCAATGTAGTTATAAACCAGCTTTTTCTATCCTTGCAATTTGTTACTAATTGCATGGTAACACAAGGACTGACGTGGTAAAATGCAATATAATATTCAGAAAATACACAATCTGTTCCTGATCCTTAACTTGGTTTTCAACTGTCCCCAGTCTCTTTCTACTCTTCCCATGGAATCTTTTCCACCCTGTATTCTAGCCTACCATCGTCGCAACCATCAAGTTATCGACCCATCTCCAACCTCCCGTTTCTATCCAAGGTCCTTGAAAGAGTGGTTGCCTCCCAGCTCCGCTCTTTCCTTTCAACTCACTCACTTCTTGAACCCCTCCAATCAGGTTTCCGCCCTATCCACAGCACAGAAACTGCCCTGGTCAAGGTCACAAATGACATCCTAACCGCCTGTGACCAGGGCTCCCTCTGCCTCCTCGTCCTCCTTGACCTGTCTGCTGCGTTCGATACAGTCGATCACACCATCCTCCTTCAACGTCTTTCCTCCCACCTCAACCTTCAAGGCACAGTCCTTGACTGGTTCCACTCATATTTGACCCACCGTTTACATTTTGTTTCTTCCAATGGTTTTTCTTCAAACCCCCGCACAGTTTCTCACGGCGTCCCTCAGGGCTCTGTCCTCGGTCCCCTCCTTTTCACCCTTTACACGCTCCCTCTGGGCGACGTCATCCGCAAATATGGGGTAAATTTCCACATGTATGCGGACGACACCCAGTTGTACCTTTCTGCCTCATCCCTCAACCCCCAGACGATCGATGTTCTGACAGCATGTCTGTCCGACATCGAGTCGTGGATGAGGGACAACTTTTTGCAATTGAACGTGAGTAAGACCGAGGCCCTCCTGATTGGCTCAAGCCAGCGCCTCCGCACATCGGGCGCTGCCAGCCTCAACATCCAAGGCTGCACTCTCCACCTCACAAAGCCAATCAGGAACCTCGGCATCATGTTCGATCAAAAACTTTCCTTCCTCCCCCACATCCGCGCCTTGACTGGCACCGCTTATTTCCACCTGCGCAACATTGCCAGGCTCCGCAACTATCTTACCCCTCGCGCTGCCGAAACACTCGTGCATGCATACATCACCTCACGGCTGCCTTCGGAAATTCTCTCCTCGTCGGCCTCCCCAGTTCCTCCATTCACAGCCTGCAGGCCATCCAAAACTCTGCAGCCCATGTACTATCCCGCACCCGCCTCCGCGACCACATAACCCCCACCCTCGCCCGTCTCCACTGGCTCCCCATCCTCCAGAGGATCGAGTTCAAGATCCTCGTCCTCACCTACAAGGCCTTACACTTGCCCCACCCTATCTAACCAATCTACTCTCCCCCTACACGCCCACCCGGACCCTCCGTTCAACAGGACTTGGCCTGCCCCAAGCCCCCCACCCGAACCGCCCCACCATCGGAGGCCGGGCCTTCAGTTTCTCCGCTCCCACCCTTTGGAATGCAATCCCTCAATCGCTCCGTTTCGTCTCTTCCCTTTCCTCTTTCAAGGCCGGTTTGAAGACTTTCCTCTTCGATCGTGCCTTCTGTGCCACCCCGAACTCTTTTACCCCCCCTTCGTGTTTCACCCCTTCCCAAACACTCCCCTCCCAGCTCGGGTCACACGCCTCCTGTGCAGCGCCTTGGGACGTCCTCCCGACGTGAAAGGCGCACTACAAATGTAATTTGTTCTTGTTGTTGTTGTTACACCCTCCACTCAACTGTGATCTGTTGCTCATTCTGCAATCGCTTTGCTCCTCCGATGGTAGCTAAATACTTGGGCAATCTTGCTCTTTGATTCTCTTACCTTGCTACTTTTTAAAACCCTTCCCCAAAACACATCAGGCTATAATAAATACAGTCTATACAACCATATTTGTCTAGTGCTTTGAGATTTTTTTTAACATGAAACTTAATGTAATCATCACATCATCCATTTAATTTTTCACCCCTTTCAGAAAGAAGTTAGGACAACACTTGAAATTATCAAGAAACAATAATAATATTCCTTGCATGTCTTCTGGACGTCTCAAAGCGCTTCACAGAATATATTGTAAAGTGAATTGACTATATTTGTGGGCGAAATGCGGCAGCCATGGAAAGGCGGAGGGTTTTAAGAAATAAAAGTTTACAAGCTCAAACTTAAAAGGAATGAGGGAAATAATTGTATTCAATAATGTTTGTCTTATTCCAGCATTGTGGGTTGTCCTCACAACGTGAAAGGCAATATATAAATGCAATTTGTTAATGAATTCTGTAGCTTCATGGTTAGAGCACTTGCCTTGCAAGCAAGAGAACCTGGGTTTGATTCCCAGGCACCTCAAAACTGTAGGCAAGTATCCTAACTTCACACGCCACTTGACCACATGTATCCAGTCAATGAACTTTACAGCATATTCTGTGAAGCGCTTTAGGAAGTCGGGAAGACGTCAGAAGCGCTATATCAAATGCAAGGATTATTATGTTTATCTCGCCGTAAGTAGGAACCTGATTGTTAGTTGATTGGCGGAATGCTTTCCCGGGTGTAATAATCCTTTTTTGAAAAGAATAATTTGGTCATTCAATCTACAACTGTTTGTGGGACAATTGGCTGTTGCATTTCGCTCAAATATACAGTCACTTTACAGAACATTCCATGAAGGGCTTTGAGACTCTCAAAGACATAAGGTGCTATATCAAGGATTATTATTTAATTTATCACATGTTTTAATATGTAATCTGCAGATCCATCTGTAGTACTTTAATCCACATGTGCACACTCCCTACCACTGGATAGCATTCTACACAAGTTATTTGGGCCTGTTACAGTGCCATCACTTGCAACCTATTGTTTCATGATAATTGTCCAACTGCAAAGTCGAATCTAAAATATATATCTTTGCAAAATCATAATTTGAGATTTTTGTTTTGAAAACGCTTTGTCCAGGCTTCATAACTGCGTATGATATTTCTTGTTGACTAGCAAAACTGTTTGGTTCAGGCATTCTGTCTATTTTTGAAAACAGGAAAATATTGTTGCTGAACCACTGCCTGTTCATTCACCTGCAAGTACCATGCAGAAAGGCGAGAACAATTTGCTAAATAACAAACAAGGTATGAACAAGAATTTCGCACCTAATGTATTTTTCCAATTTGTTTAATATTTCTTTCCAAGGCGCCCGCCCACCCTGCCCAAACTAAACCCGTACAAAAATTCAATACAATGCAAACAGAATATTCCATGCATTGCCTCAACATTTCATTTGTGTTTTTATTGCCTCGTAACTGCAGTGTTTATATAGGTAAAACAAATATTGGGGCAGCAAACTTTGCTAGCAACTAGATTGTCATCATTCTTTTCTCCCAAGTAAAGAGTTTTTCTCAATGTCCTGGCCAACAATCTCTCCCCACATGAAACTGATCATTCACTTCATGATGATTGAATTACTCTCTAGCTAGCAACACTATATATACTGATATATCAACCAAATGCATGGCTGTGTGTTCTTAAATGAGCGCTATGGAAACTACTGCAACTGCTAAAATTATGGTTTGGTTAGCAACAGAAATGTTGGCAACTGGCTTTACATAAATAACAGAAAGTGGAAAATGCAGAGTGTATTGTAGCAATGTAAAAAGGCAGGTTCTCTCCACATTGCTGAGAATTTGAGATGAAGCACCATTGCATCCCAAATGTAGTAGTGTGTTTTACATACTGCATGTACAACATTTAAAAAAAATTACAGTCCTGCACCCCCAGCCTGATGATAACCCTCCTTGTTTTTCCTATTCCTTATCAAAATGCCTGCCGCTGTAGTTTTTAAATTCATATTTGTTTGCTCTTGTTGAGGAATATTTTAGTAATGTGATTGTTGGTTTAGCAGATTGTCAAGCTTTTGATCACAGCCAGAAGAGAAAAACCAGACCAAGGTAATTTATATACCTGAAGTCAGATCGTCAAATCTTTACATGTTTTTGATGTAGTAGAGCGTTTTGTATGCAGGATATTTTTTAAAAGATGTACTAAAATACTCACTGCATTAGATTTATGTGTTTGATTTGCTGTTATCTGAACTCTCACTCGTCAGCCCTAATCAGGTCCCAGTGGATACTGAGCAAATGTAATAGCTTAACTAAATATACTGTGTAAAGTGGTTGAAAATCTTAACTACAGCATGAAATGTTGCTTGATTACTCGACTGGTCCCATTGACGTTGGTTGGATGTGAAAATTGTGACATAGGTTGGTTGATGCATACCAATGACAAGTATTACTTAATATTCACAAAAGAGGTGGGGTTGAAGAAGGCTTTTCAGACTATTTACTCCAGATTACTAACATGATTGCTGGTGCTATTACTACTACTAATAATAATTTCTCTTCAGGAGGATATCTCAAAGCGCTTCACAGGATTTACTGTAAAGTGTAGTGGCTGTGTATTTTATAAGCAGGTGACAGTTAATTCAAAATAAATATTTAGAAGTAGCACAAAGAGTTTGTCACAATCAGCAGCATAACGTGATGCATTTTTATTATGAAACTGACCATAATTCATGCATGATCTTGTCCAGTCTGCTTCACATGTAAAACTGTAAATCCTATTATCACAACTGGCCTTTGTCACAGAGTATTTGCAGGCTTTGAGTCACGCTCTATACCTTATGAAATGAACACCTTTTCTTATTGCAGGTCACATTCCAGTAACTCTGCTGATGATGCTATTAAGAAAGGAGAAGAACCACCAGCTCCTCCACCTAGAGTCCAGAAAACGCATTCCAGAGCATCCTCCTTAGATCTCAACAAACTTTTTCAACAAAGCAATCAAGGTAAAGCAATACACCTTTGGGAACAATTGGGAAGCCAGCCTTGCTGTATTAATGACCATGTTTCCTCTCTTTCCTTAAGCACGTACAGAGACACACTTTCCACCGGAATCTGAGGCAATCCTGTCCAATCGTCAGTTTAGAAATGAGGTAGATAATTGAGGATATCAAAAAGACAAATAAGCAGAGATATGGAAAAACACACCAATTGTTGATTAGAAAATGATCGAGTCTCAGATGTAACCATTGCTATTGAAAAATGACATCATTTTGAATAAGGGAGTAAAAATTGGACTGGTTTTGTGTTGCTGCATTTACCTACACTGCAAATTCTCAAACCCAGTAATACCTGATGTGAAATTATCTCAAAATTGGAAAGAAAATAATGAAACTAGAAATGCGAGGTAACTTATTGTTAAATTCTACAGTTTGAGGTCTGGTAATTCTTGTGTTGTCCTTGATGAATGATGGACATGTTTCATTGTTTGCTTTTGAAATATGCCAGTATAATCATCAGTCAAGAGATTCACTACTTCGGGATTTTGTTGATCCATTTGTTTGTATCAGTAGCAAATCAAGGCTATATTTTATATTAAGTCTAAAATCACTAAGAAAATAATTCTGAGGACGTTAAAGATTACTTTATCCTTTGACCTTGGAGCCTTCGAGTTTTACCCTTGGCTCATGCTCCTCGAAAGTCTAGGTTGTACTCATACATACCAAAATTGTGTGCTCCATTCATTTGCTCCCATGGAGATTGCAACAGTAAATTGCTGTTACACTCTAATCTTGTATAAAAATGCAGAGATTCGCACTGCAGTATTCTTTAGGAAAATACCAATTTCATGACTATTTTTGAAAATAGTTTATCACTAGAAGATAGAAGAAAAAAAAACTATTTTACAAGCACAGAGGGCTGCTAAGACACAAATAACTGTTGATGGTGAGTCCACAAATACATTTGAAATGAAATTTGATTAATACTCGAAAAACAATATTAAAGGGTATGGAGAAACAACAAGGAAGTAGGATTATCCGGTTATCCTGTTATAATGCGCTTCTATCTCACACAACTTCCACAAAAAACAGTGACATTTGTATAGTGCCTTACTTCACTTATAATATGGATTCAGGATGAATCATGCTCGCTGCTCAGGCATATAGCTGGCCTCTCTCCACTGGCAGACATTTGTGCTAAAATGGCTGATGTCTGGGTCATTAAATCCGGGTGTACTTTTGCAAAGAGGGTACAAGTAACAAGGCCAAAGATTTCTCTACAATGACTGGAAATGCGCTCTGATTGATGCTGCCTCACTTCTTTTCACTCTTGAGGAATAGTCTGCGACCAGAATAGTGCAGGATAATTCATTTATTTTTACTTTGTAATCAGCCAAAAGGCCTGCAATAGTATTTTTGACTCCATTGATTACACTCTCATCTCTGGGTAAGAAACATGTGGGTGCAATCCTTTTGCCTGAACTTGAACTCATAATTTTAGATAATACTTTAGTCAGTGCTGGGGTAATGAAGCATCTTTAGAATGAGACATTAAACCAGGATTGTATAAGCATATTCAGGTGAACGTAACAGATCCTGTGACACTAATCCAAAAAAAAGCATCCAAAATTTATTTTGGTTACCCAACCATCCTCCATTCGAATAGGCCATTTGCTTCATGGCTGTTTATGGGACCTTGCTGGCACAAATTGTTTCTGTGTTTGCTTACAAAAAAACCCCAGGTACAACACGTGATAACAATCAATTGCAAAGTGGTTTGAGATATTTGAATATGGTAAGGTGATATGAAAATGGAAGTTATTGTTTCTTTGTCCCCACACATTCCCATGTTCATCACATCTTACTGCTCCCAAAATATCTTCTGGCTTTTAATGATACATCTCTTGGCTTAGATGAAAAATACTAAATCTATTCGGTGAGGTTTTGTTATAATCTTGAGAATCTGATTTAATTCCCTACATCTCGAGCAGTATGATTCATTTGATATAGCGCTTTTCATGTCTTCTAGACATCTCAAAGCACTTCACAGAATTCACTGTAAAGTGAATTGACTGTAAGTGGGAGCCAATCACACACAGCAGTGTCCCACAAACAGTTGTGGATATATATTGATACTATGTATTTATGTAATATAAATAACCATATCATTTCACTGGGAAAGGAATCAGCCAAGTTGACCTTTTCTGCTAGCTATTAGTTCAATAACTTGTGTTTATTGACATCAAAAGAAGCCTCAGAATCAATCACAACAATGATTTGTGTGTTCAAAAAGTCTGTACTTGGTTACGAATGTGGAAATGATACACACAACTCTTTAATTAAAATGGTTTGCTGAATGCATTACTAAAATATAAATCCATGGAGTGTATCTAAACAATCATAGATCATTGAAACACTAACATTACTACTGAGGGCATTTTGTTCGTAATTGTACTGAGGAGTCTGTTACAGTTCCAGATATACCGAGTATCCATTTATAGTTTATAAAATAAATGTTGTATCCCATGAATTGCTTAAATCGTGAAGTTATAGTTTATTAAGAGTGTATGCCGTCAACTTTAAGATGACACAGAATTATAGAAAGTTTATTCTTAATCTGGACAATGGTTCTTTTTTAAGAACCACGGAAACCCAATGTTTCAAATTACAACTGAAATGAAGAGTTTTCTGTATTTCTACACAATCTTCAATTTTAAGCTAAATTGGCCAAATTGTAAGCTAAATCTTCAATTTTAAGACAAACCAAATTTTAAGCTTCGTCCAAGCAAGCAAGTTAATACTAGAAGAGGCTAGTTTTTTATTCATATATATTAAGTTAACTGTTTGATTTAAAATATATATATTTTTTTCCATCAGCTCAGAAGTCTGGCTTGTTATTACCACCTCCTGCTCTTCCACCTCGACCTCCAACAGCCAAGGTAAGTAAGGTGTGATTTGCAGTGTGACTGCATTGTTGGTTGTCCATCTCCGGCAATACCTCACCTTAAAAACCACCAAAACCTTGGTCCACGCCTTTGTCACCTCTCGGCTGGACGATTGCAACGCCCTCCTCGCCGGTCTCCCCTCCACCACAATCCACAAAATCCAGCTAATCCAAAACTCTGCCGCCCGCATACTCACCCGCTCTAAGCTTCGCTCCCCCATTACCCCAGTCCTTGCCAGACTTCACTGGCTCCCTATCCCAGAGAGGATCGACTTCAAGATCCTCACCCTTGTTTTCAAATCTCTCCACTCCTCTGCACCCCCCTATCTCTCTGATCTCCTCTCCCCCCAACCCAGCACCCGCTGCCTTCGCTCCTCTGGGTCTGGCCTCCTCCATGTCCCCCGAATCCTCCGCTCCAACCTCGGCAGCCGTGCCTTTAGCCACTAAGCCCCGAGGCTCTGGAACTCCCTTCCTCACTCCCTTCGCCTCGCCCCCTCTCTTCCCAGTTTCAGGTCACAGCAGAAGACCTTTCTCTTCGACCGCGCTTTTGGTCACCTTTCTGCCCCTGCCCCTGGCTCGGTCCTGAGATCCACTACTGTGAAGCGCTTTGAGACACCGTCCGGTGTGGAGGGCGCTATATATAAATTGCAGTTGTTGTCGAAGTTGTTGCTCAGTTATACTTTCACATGCTGATGGTATGCAGCGTGCAGAAAGCAATCCTTGATAATTATACTGACGGGGAAAATTGCATTGGAAAGTGAGTTATTACAAGTGATGTAAATGAAAGGAATGTATTTGTTCAGCAGTCCCAGAGGCAGTGCACTGTGGCCTATGTAATATTTGCATACTTAGTCTCTGAGTATAAAAGCTGCCGTCACAGTTTAGTCAAAAACCTGATAAAAGAAATGAAGGCAGTCACTGCTGCCATTCATTTTTTCACTGTAAAAAAAAGCTTAAAACAAATTTCTTGGCTCAGACAAGTTTGGTCATCTTGTGTTATCTCATTTCTAGGTGATACATATCGGTTAGTGCATTCACACTGAGTTAAGGAAAAACTTCTTCACTCAGAGGGTAGTGAATTTATGGAATTCTCTACCCCAAAAGGCTGTAGATGCTCAATCCTTGAACATATTCAAGACTGAGACTGATAGATTTCTTATGGATAAAGGGATTAAGGGATATGGGGATAAGGTGAGTGGGCGGAGTTAGATTAGAAGATTATCCATGATTTTATTGAATGGCGGGGCAGGCTCGAGGGGCCGAATGGCCTACTCCTAATTCTTGTGTTCTAAAAGGAGTGAGGAGAGTGTGAAAGGGGTGGTATTTGGTGTTTTTAAACAAAAATATGTTGAAGGATTAAATTGGTGGTCTATCTCACCAGTGTTGCAAATGCCATGAGAAATAATGTATGGTGTGGCAAAATATTGTAAACCACCAGTGAATTTTTGCTTCTTATCAGTTATCCAGCATACTAAAATATATATTGATTGTGTCTGAAAGGATTGGCCCATTTTCTCTCTCTTTCCCCCCACCCTCCACTCCATATGAAAGGATTGGGCCTTCCCTCCCTCCTTGCAAGGCAGGAACCTTGCAGTCTCAAGTCAAGTAGGACTACCCTGACATTCTGGCCCTCAGGAAGGGGAATCTAAGTACTTTTGCTGAGGTTTTGGTTCACTGAAATTGCTGCTCCCTCTCCCAGAGAGGACACCTCTTGGAATAGTCCAATGACCTCCTCGTCGATCTCCCCTCCACCACAATCCATAAAATCCAACTCATACAAAACTCTCTGCTGGCCGCATTCTCACCCGCACTAAACCTCTCTCTCCCATTACCCCAGTCCTTGCCAGATTTCACTGGCTCCCTGTCCTGAGAGGATTGATTTCAAGATCCTCACCATTGTTTTCAAATCCCTCCACTCCTCTGCACCCTCCTATCTCTCCGACCTCTCTCCTCAAACCAACACCCGTTGCCTTCGCTCCACCAGGTCTGGCCTCCTTCTTGTCCCCTGAATCCTCTGCTCCACCATCGCAGCCACTACGCTCCGAGGCTCTGGAACTCCCTTCCTCACTCCCTTTGCCTCTCCCCCTCTCTTCCCAGTTTCAGGTCTCAGCTAAAGACCTTTCTCTTCAACCACACCTTTGGTCACTTTTCTCACCCTGCCCCTGGCTTGCCCCCGGGATCCGTTATTGTGAAGCACTCTGAGACGCCGTCCAGCCTGGAGGGCGCTATATAAATCAAAGTTGTTGTTGTTATACATGTCAATTGGTGCATTTGTTTAATTAATGGCCAACTGTGTCTTTTTTTGCAATTGTGAAAACTATTCTCTTCTCTCCTCATTTTCAGGTTCCCCCCTTTTGTACAAAGACAAAGAGCTGTAAAGTTCCCACTGAAGAGCAAGAGCCAGTTCAACAGGCCAACTTTGCAGATTTCAGTAAATTCAGTGATCAGGTAAAGAGAGTCAATGTTTGGTAGATTCATATTAATTCTGGAGATTTGTGCATTGTCAGATAACATGGGGGGGGGAAAAGGGGAGATGATGGCTGCCTGTCTCTTGAATCTCACGGTATCGTGTAGTGTTCCCAAATAGATGTGGGTGAGCAAACTTATCGCTCTTGCACCAAGTATTAGATGCTCTCACTGACCCTTTGTGGGACAGTATTTGACTTGCTTGACACTTGACCACCTTATTGATACACATTACGCTACACTCTGAGATTGGAGTTTATGCATTTGGTCAGCATGGTGTCTGAAAGTTTTTAGATTGTCATCACCAAAAGCAATGGATGTTGGAAGATTATTTGATATCTCACATGAGAGTGGTATGGCATGTTCTACAGCTACACAGACTTGTGCTGAGTTTGTGAATTAATATTCATTTGTGTGTGTGCTACAATGAGTTTCAATTCTCCCTTGGCTAGGAAAGGGGAAATTCAATCATGGTTGTCATTTAGATTTCTTTGAATATTCACAAAGCAGAAGCTCTACAGTGTGTGAAGGACACCCAATGTATACCAGACCTCATTAGAATTCTACATAATTGCATGCTAACTATCCACACATCTGCTTATTCGCATGGGAAGAAAATGAAGCAGAATTAGGTTGTTACCGAAAAATATTAGTTGCATAGTTTTACCCGCGTGGGACAATAAACCAATAGATGAAAGTGGAGTGATTCAGATAATTATAGGATTAGAGATTTCCCTTGTCAATGTATTGTTTATATAACTACAATATGTGTGGATGAAGGACTCTTGACTGTACTTGGAACATTTATAACACTCGATTTAAATTAAAGCTATATTGTTGGTTATATAAGGCATATTTACGGTCCATTAGAAGTTTTAATGATATGAATTCAGATGTCAATCTTTTGTGAGAAATTGCAATGTTGCAAGAACTATTTTGAGGTTGGTTTGGTAACATCTTGTTGAGAGCTATTCAGAAGGCTCGTGGCTGATTAAGCAAGCAATTTACTGATTTGTGGTTCGTCAAATGGGGCCAAAGTTTGTGGAATATTGAAATGAAGATGAAACGACAGGAAAAAGTGCACTGTTCCAGTTCTGTACTTCCCACTTAATTTGAATGATGAACAGCCAGAACTTAAAGTGTATGCATGAAGGTGACTCTTCACTTTAATTAAGATATCAAAATGCCATTTTACCTCCTCACACATAGAAACACAGACATTTTCAGCACAGAAGGCCATGCTATCTGTCACTGCTACTTCTGTTTCTTTAACTGACTATATTTTTATTCAATCCATTTTCTAGCTCTTTCCCTCTGTGTGAAGACATTCTTTCTAACCTCCCTTGTTTAATAATAATCCTTGCATTTGATGTAGCCCTTTTCACGCCTTCTAGCTATCTCAAAGCGCTTCACAGAATATCCTGTAAAATGAATTGACTGCATATATGTGGGCGAAACGTGGCAACCAGTTTCTCAAGATTGTTTTGTTGCAGTACCGAGACTATGCCACTTTGTCATTGAATATTTTTTATTTGCCCTCCTACCCCCTAACTAAAGCAAATTACCTTGCCTTGCGCTTCAGGATCTTAAATGCTTATTTTACATTGGGAGGGTGTCTGAAAGTGCTTCAAGGGTATTTCTATGAAGTTAAGACATCTCCAAGCGCTTCATGGAATATACTGTGAAGAGAATTGACTGTATCGTTTATAATTGTGCACAGCAGTATTCCACAAACAGTTGTAAATTGAGTCACCACATTTTTTTAATGGATTATGAATTTATTTCAAAAAACAAGTAGGGAAAATCTGTTCCTGACATTATTTTCTCATGCTTAGCTATTATTTCTCTTCCAATCTCATCATTTTTTATGTAGAGCACCATTCTGAAGTGTTCTCAGATCTGGAAGTTAATACACATGGAAAAATTTGTAACTTGAGTTTGTCTGCATCTTAGATGAGAGTTTAGATTTCATTGCAGCTTAGGTTGAATCTTCTCTTCCCTCCAATTTTTTTTCTCTTCTTCTGTTGGAATGAATTCTGGGTTAGAGTTCTGAGGGAAGCTCCCTTGGGACTTTACTGGATGAAATGGGCATTCTCCACATATGAGCTTGAATAATGAGTGTTAGCAGACTATTTGACCTTGATTTGAATCACAACCCAGTCCAATCTTTTCCTCCACTTGTCCCACCCATGTGTAGTTTCCAGTTAAAGCCACTGGATGGCAAACCTAGCAAGATCGCTTGTTAGCCCAGGAGCATGAAATCTAATTGTAGAATCCCTACCACTAGCCTGGCCGACATCCACTCACTCAAAGCGGAGCTCCTGTGACTCAGTGGTTAGAGCACTTGTTTTGCAACCTGGGGAGACCTTTGTTCGAATCCAGGCAGGTCAGGGCAAAACCTTGGGCAAGTTTCCTTACTCCACACGCCTAATAATAATCCATCCCCAAAAAAACACAATAATAAAATTGGTCATTTCAATCCACGACTGTTTGTGGGACACTGCTGTGCGCAATTGGCTGCCACGATTCACCCACAAATATACAGTCACAAATATACCCACAAATATACACTTTACAGAATATTTTGTGAAGCACTTTGGGACGTCGATAAAATATGAAAAGCCCTACATCAAATGCAAGGATTATTATTATTGTTATTAAAGCAGACCAGGAATTTTACTTTGTCCCTGCCTGGTTTAGTATAGTAAAAACGATGACTCTACAACTTGCATCATCTGGCATTAAAAATGTTCTGAATTTAGAATTCACTTGTATCCATCGTAATATTAATCCTGTAAAGTTCATTTGATTGTGGACTTAATAAAAAAAACTGTGAAAGAACTTTTGTATGATCATCAAAGTCTCCTCAATCCAGTCATTTAATCATCTGCAGCAAAATGAAATTAAGTCAATTTGTCAGTGTAAACATTATGAGGAGAGGAAACTATCTTCAAATTAAATCATAGATTTCAAAGTGGTCTTAAACTTAAATCTTCGTGAGAAAGTATTTATTATGTTTAGGATAATGCACAAACTCTGTGGAGTTGCAGTAGAGTAAATGCAGCCTCAGCCCTTGTAAAAATGGGTGCCTGATGGGAATCGAGTGAGTGAACTTCCTCTGTACAACAATAAAATTACATTTACAGAACTTCTGTATGATAATCAAAGACTCCTCAATTCAGTTATTTAATCATGTATGGAAGTGCTGAGGCAAATAATGGTACTCTTACTATACAACTTACAGCAACAACTCACATTTATAGCGCCCTTCACGCAGGGTAGGGTCCTGGAGCGCTTTATAGTGGCAGAGTCTGACACCAAGCCAGGGGGAGAGGGAGTGGGGAGGTGCCCACAAGCACGATCAAAAGGTAGGTCTTTCGGCGCGATTTGAAAGTAGTGATGGGGCAAGGCGGAGGGATTGAGGGAGAGAATTCCAGAGTCTCGGGACATAGTGGCTGAAGGCACGACCACTGATGGTGGAGTGGAGGGGACGTTGGACAAATAGGAGGCCGGAGCCAGCTGAGCAGAGGCAGTGGTGGTGGAGTGGGAGGTAAGCAGGTCAGATAGGTAGAGAGATGGGAGGGCATGAAGTGATTTGAAAACAAGTGAGAGAATCTCGAAATCGATCAGTTTGGTAATTGGGAGCCAGTAGACCCTGGCAAGGACTGGTGTGATGGGGTATTGGAGTTTTGTGCAGGAGCGTATCCAGGCAGTGGAATTTTGAATTAATTGAATTTTGAGTATTGTGGTGTTGAGGAGACAAGATAGGAGGGCATTGGAATAGTAAAGCTGGGAAAGGAATGGACGAGGGCTTCGGATGCATTGGTTGTGAGGTACGGATGAGGCAGACAATAACAGTGAAAAATATTTGCTTCCAAATCATTTTAACAATTTTCCAAAATTATGCACAAGCTTGCTACCCACAATCTTAATCCCATTTTAGATCAGTGACTCAGCACAGGGTCAAATCTGCAACCTTCGTCGTCTGTGTGTCTCAGCTCCTCTGGAGAAACTTGTTGAACCAACAAGAGAGTCTCACGAGGATTTATTTAACTGATTTAATGAGAAAAATATCATTAACATATATTATATTCAAGGCCATTAGCTTTTCAGGGATATGGAACGATAACTGAATCTTGCACTCCCTGTCTGGAATTTTAATTTCTGATGGCCATCCAAGAGGCTGCTCAGCTTTTTAAGCGTCTGTTTAACAGCTGAGCTATAGTTGTTCCTCAGCTGCCCCCCAATCCTCCAGGCTCTTTCCAATGCCACTCCTCCAAACAGAGTTCTTGATGAGAAGCTCTTTCGAACCGGGAAAAAAAAGCTTCCAAATCATTTTACAATTTTTCCTAAATTCTGCACAGTCTTAAATTTTAATATGATGTTCTTGGGGGTTAGAACGATTTCTTAAACCAATAAGATTATCTTCAGGTTTTGCAATCTTCAGAACTTTAAATACCATTCTGTGCTGTATATGTAAAATTAATATTTTATTATACCCAAAATGTACTTGATCCTAGTGACTGTGGTCCTCACGTTGTTTTGTTCTGTAACATCAAACTAACATCGCAACTTTGTTTAAAATAAAATTGGTAAAATTGTACAATGAATGTATAATTGGCACCTTATTCTCACCTGTGCTGGATCTAGATGTTTGTCCAACTATCAAATGAATTTTAGAAATTGCACTGGATTCAACGTGTCCAAATTTGACAGTTTTGTCAGCATAATAAAGTGGAGTATTGATTTTCTGCCCCCAGGTATCCATTCATGTGCTGAGTAACA
Source organism: Hydrolagus colliei (assembly GCA_035084275.1). Lineage (NCBI taxonomy): Eukaryota > Metazoa > Chordata > Chondrichthyes > Chimaeriformes > Chimaeridae > Hydrolagus > Hydrolagus colliei. The sequence continues at coordinate 67,067,858 of CM068745.1, forward strand.
TATACTGAAGACATCTTGTGGCAAAATGTCATTATTATATCAATTCTCATCTGTGAATCTAATATTATGCTCTTAATAAGAGGACCTGTGATGTCCGAAAGACTCTCATTCCCAAATCCTAGCTCTACCTTTAGCCTTTGACATAAATTACAGTTCTGTACATAACATCGCGTAGATTCAATGATGAAACATTTTAAAAGGGATACCATTTTCATGGCACATTCTCAATTGTGTTTTTGTATTTGCTTACAGGAACACATTATGCAGTTAGAGATGATTCCTTGTTTCAGTGCAGGTATCCATCTTCCACAGAATAAACAGATTAATTTAGCTCCTGACCCAGAAATAAGCTGTGTTCCGAGTTGGTTGGTCCCATCAGGCTGAATGAAGGTAGACCTTCCAAGATTGAGTTATTGACAACCTGACAACACCAGCAGCAATTCCAACAGGAGAAAATACACAACACAAGTTTGGAATTGTTTTACAGAATAGCCTGCACTGCTTTAGGCAGAGTATCCATCAGTGTTAAGATTCAGTGTTGTCAAGGAAAGTGAGCAATGTTGTCAAAGGCTGAGCCATCAATCTATAGAGCTTCAATTGTGAGACTGCGGTATCTTGAATAAGATTCATTGTTGATCTGTGAGACCTGGATTCCTGATCCATGTTCTCTATAACCTTGAGATAAATCCAGGAGGCCAGTAGGTTGATCTGAAAAGCCCAGTCTATTAGTAGAGCAAGACAGGAGAATTGTATAGGAGTAGGAAGAAGAGACTGCAATGACATGGTTATGTGCAGTTTATAAATCCTTCACTTTACATCACTATATAATAATCTTACATGTAATTAGAAGAGATGGTTCAGAGTTCATGGTAAGATTTTCATTCTTTGGGGGCTATATTGGTAGAGCATTCGCCTCGCAAGTGAGAGGACCCGGGTTTGATTTGTGGGCCGGACGAAACCTTACCTTTCCTGACTTCACACACTTCTGTTTACTTAGCATTAAGTCAGAACCCATTTGTTAGTTGATTGGTGCATCGCTTTTTGGGGGTAATAATCCCTTTAAAAACAAATAATTGGTCACTCAATCTTCAACTGTTTGTGAGTCACTGCCATGTGCAATTGGCTGCCACATTTCGCTCACAAAACATAGTCAGTTAACTCTACAGTGTATTCTGTGAAGTGCTTTGAGATGTCTTGATGACGTGATAAGGCTCTATATCAAATTCAACTTATTATTCTTTTAATTGGATGAAATTTGATCTGACCAGAAATTTACAATGTTACCACATGATGGCACATTTTGCAGATGCAGCTGAACTGTTGGCAGCATTAAGGTTCGTCTTGTGAGAATGTAAACTTGAATGATCATTAAAATGCTTTTTTATTTTACTGTGTTTCCTTTTGGCTACTTATAAGTTGCATTTGGTTACTTGAATCCCAAGTTCAATTATTTGTAAAGCATAGTACTGAACGGTATTATGACCACTAATAGATATTTTATGGAAATGAAGAAACTTGAGAATCAAAGAAAACAATCAAATGTCGTTGAAACACTAGTCTCATCAGACACCTCAATTGAAGTTATTAAATTAACACACATTCTATATATGTATGAATTCAAAATAATTAAATTTAGTTTAAAATGAAATTAAACTGAGACCGTGCATAACCCTAGTGATCCTCTGCTCCCCTTTCGTACCAAACCGCATTCCTCCATGTCTGAAACATTATCCACCTAACTCATCCCACACTTAGCCAAAACGTTCACTTGGATTTTGTCACCTTAAGACTACCTTTTACCAATGTGCTCCTTGCTGGCTTCCCCGACTTCACTCTCCTCATGTAAAACTCAGCAGGTTAAACTCTCTCTCTCTCTCTCATACCAGACTCAGCATGCCCACACCCTCTTCATTGTGATTGTCTCTTTGTCCTTCAGCCGCTTGGTTTTAAGATCCTCATTATGACCTTCAAATCTCTAAATGCTTTTTCTCTACAATATCTTCTAACTTTATTCTCCCCTTAATGCGTTCCGATCTTCACTCTGATCTGCTGGATGTCCCATTCTTCCTCTCATCCCCATCCTAGTGGGTGAGAATGTTTTCAGATGCTTTTGCCTCACTTTCTAGAACACTCTCAAGATCCTTTTGCCTTAGCCACTCTCTCTACTAAGCCTCTGACCAATATCCTCATCTCCCTCCCCCCACCCCCCTTTCCACTTTGTTTGGTGATCCACATTGTCTCTGTAAAGGATTTCAAATTGTTTTCCTTTATGAATGGTGCTTGTATAAATGCAGCTTATTGAAATGAGGGAATAGTTGACAAATGTATCATCTTGGCTTTTCACAGAGAAACTGGCTTTTAATGAAAGTTTATCTCTAAACTAGTAGATTAAAAGAAAATCTGACTGTGTGATATATAATCACAGAATGATTTCCTAACTGTGTTCGCCAAATAATGAGGCCTTAATTTCAGTTGTGTTATCAGATTATTGGGGAGGGAGGAACTATGGCAATCAGTCAGACTGCTTGCCAAATGGCAACAATAGCGTTACAGAGCACCTGTCCATTCTCTTGGCAAAAATAGGGCAGACGCTTCCTAAATACTGTATGGTATAGGGAATAAAAAACATTATTAATAAACACTTGTTTAAACAGAGGAATCCCCCTACCCACCATGCTGATGACACCCGCAAATTTAACCTTGGACAACAGTATACAGGAATTGCATAGCTGCTAGATACAGTATATAATAATAAAAATAATCCTTGCATTTGATATAGCGTTTATCACATCTTATCGACGTCTCAAAGCGCTTCACAGAATATACTGTAAAGTGAATTGACTGTATGTTTGTGGGCAAAATGCGGCAGCCAATTGCGCACAGAAGTGTCCCACAAACAGTTGTGGATTGAAATGACCAATTTTATTATTGTGGGTGTTTTTTGGGGGATGGATTATTATTAGGCGTGTGGAGTATTAATTTGATTTAAGTGGGTGTCTTTAAATACATCTGTCATTTGATCTGGTTTGTTGTTGCTAAATCTTTAATATGGTTAATATTTTATGAAATTTTCTAATCCTGAAATATTGGTTGAATTTTCAAATAATTTCAGCATTTTTCAGCTCCTGTCTTTTTTCTCCCTGAATATTAGGAGAAACTAATCACATGCTTGTTCAAGACAGTCACAGGTTAATCTCAGTACTGTATTACAAAAGCATTATTTACCAGAGACACAATTTTCAGAAATTATGTTTTATCGCTTCATTTTCTCAGAATGTCTACTGGTAATCACCTAATTCTGCCCCACCAATGTCTACTTTGCGGGACATTGTTGTACGCAAATTGATTGCCGTGCCTGCCTACAAAATAGTCATTACACTTTACAGGAAATCCTGTGAAGCGTTGCCATCCTCCGCAAGCAAGCATGGCTTTATTATTTGTTATTGCTATGCACAAACTGCCTTTTCCAATCAAGTTAGCAGAACTGGCTGCTAACACAGACAATAGATGTTTTGTTTCATTCTGTGGTTGCCTGTCTGTCTTCTACGTACATACAAATGGATCTGATATGATCCTTTACAACAACAACTTGCATTTATAAAGCACCCTTTAGACCAGGGAGTGTCTCATGAGATTCCTTATTTATACAACAAACAACCACAACAAAATTACATTTATAGAGTGCCCTTCACATTGGGAGGACGTCCTAAGGCGCTGAACAGATAGGTAAGGACCCAAGCATGGGGGAAGGGTCGGGATAGGGGCAGGGGGAACGGAGAGTAGGAAAGTGGGGAGAGTTAGGATGGAAGCAGAAGGCACGGTCGAAGAGGAAGCTCTTGAGACCGGCCTTGAAGGAGGGAAGGGAGGAAGCGAGGCGATGGGATTGCGGGATGGAGTTCCAGAGTGTGGGGGCAGAGAGGCTGAAAGCCCGGCCACCGATTGTACGGCAGTTTGGGCGGGGGACATGGAGCAGGCCAGAGCCCGTTGAACGGAGGGGACGGGTAGGCTGATAGGGAGACAGCAGGTCAGAGAGATAGACGGGGGCAAGGCAGTGAATGGCCTTGAAAATGAGGACGAGGATTTTGAATTCGATCCTCTGGGGGATGGGGAGCCAGTGGAGACGGGCGAGGGTGGGAGTGATGTGGTCACGGAGCCTGGTGCGGGAGAGTAGACGAGCTGCAGAGTTCTGAATAATTATGCATCGTTTTCAGCACCCATATGACATATAGTCATTTTATGTGCAATATTAATGCTTGTTAATTAAATCTGATGACCTTGCCAAGGCAGATTTGTCTAATTCTATGCTGGTTGGTATATTTATTAACTTTTTTTGTGAGCTTATAGGGGAATGGAAATCCAATGATAGGCTCACATCTGCTAAGCTTGAAAAAACAATCAGAACTCGGCTTCCCATGGCCTCTTCCGCAGCATGCTCCATGAGTCAGTCATCCTCATTCAGCTGCATTGTCTTCCCATCGAATGTGAACTGAATTCAAGATCCCCAATATCATGTTTAAATCCTGTCACAGTCTCAGCCCACTCTACCTCTGTGACCTCCATCAACTATATCAACTCAACTGTTCCTTTTGCAGCTGACGCATTTTGTGTCCCCTGCCGAATCTGGCCCATTGTCAGAAGGGAGGCTCTCCTGTCTCCACACTGTGGATACTGTCCCAGAAACCCTCTGACATGTTCCCTTCCTCTCATTTCAATATCTTTGCCTTCCCATTTCCCTTGATTTCCACCCCTGCTCCGGTGCCCAGCCAGCATTGTCGAGCGCTTTTGAGGTGCTTTCAAACCATACCAACCTGGCCGATCTCTTTGCTCAGCAGCAGTCTGCTTTGTTTCCCCTGTCTTCCCTGATGCAACATCGAGAGGTTGGGATTTCAGCCCATCTGCTCCAACTCTCTCGAACTCGATCTCAGAATCCCTCTTAATTCAACGTCTCCTTCACCTCTTAAGGTTTGTCTCACGAACTTGCTTTTTGACTGCATCTTTTGTCAACGTTCCATTTCCTGCTCTCACCCTCTGCTCCGATGCCAAGCTAGGACTGTCAAGTGCCTTGTTACGTTCTCCTGATATGAAAGGCACTATATAGATGAAAAATTGTATTTATGTTTTACCCTCTTGGCATGAAAGGCAGTATAGTATATAAACATATATTGTACACTGACTGACAATGCCTTAGGAGGTCCTCACGACATGAAAAGCACTATACAAAAGTAATTTTGTTGTTGTATTTACCACTGAGAAGAAAATCAATCAACAACAACAAAATTACATTTGTGTACCACCTTTCACATTGGGAGGATGTCAATTAATCCAGGCTGTCTTCCCAACATGAAAGCCACTATACAAATGTGTATTATATTGGTGCTATACAAATGTAATTTTGTTGTTGTATTATATTTTTTATGGAATTTAGTAAATAGAAACTTTCTGGGAATAACTAAAATGAATTCTTCATGAAGTTACATTGTCACCAGCCCTTGTTAACCAGAATACTAGTATTTATACAAGAAACATGGGTCATATTTGGGGCATAGAAAATAAATAATCACTAGAAACTTTAAAATAAAAAATTATGATATGCTGTTGATTTATTTGCAGGCTAACAAAGATTCCATAGATGAGCTTCATCCTCAGACGAGCAGAACCAGTTATCTTAAAGAGGAAAACAGGTCTCCGGTCAACGTTAGCTTGGTATTTTGCAAATTGCATATGTTCCCATAACCATAGTCTACTATTGATATGAGCTGCAGTATATGTTAAAGAATGAGATTGTGAGATCACTTTCCTATCTTCCCTCTAGGTATATTTAGGATCTCTTTTCTTTGGTTATATCATGGAATAATTACAACAATAGGGTACAACTTTATACTTTTGGCATTGCAGCTGTTTCACACCCTGCTGCATTCAGGTAGCTATTCAAGGTGTCATCTTGGCTCAATTAGTAGCAGTCTCACTTCTGGATCCAAAGGCTATGGGTTGAAGATCCACAGAGAGACTTTAGGCTCAGTCGAGCTGACGGTGCAGTGGGTGTGCGCATTTTAGTGGTGCTTTTTGTTTTAGCTGAGATTTTGCCTCAAATCCTGTCTGCTTGTTTGGGTAGGCTCTAAATCTCACATGGTGCTGTTTGAATGGATCGTCCTAATCTGATCCTGTCCTTATCTGACAATTCACACAAACAATCTTCCAATGGAGTCATTTTCGATGAGAAACACTGGATAGTAATTAGCAGTTCGAGCCGGGACTGATCCCCTTCCATCCTAGCCGTAGTGAACTGAGGTAATTTGTAATCCACCCAATTGGTATTCAGCCCACTCAGCATCGACCTGAAATCCCTCTAGCCTGGGATCTTCCTGGTTTGTTTGGCTCATTAGCACATTGGAGCCCTTTAGCTCAGTGGTCAGAGCAATTGCCTCTCAAACAAGAGACCTGGCTGTGATTCCCAGCAGGGTGAAATGTTCGGCAAGTTTCCTTACTCCATACACCTCTGTTTACCTGGGAACCTGGTTGTTAGTCAATTGCCGGATCGCTTTTCCGGAGGTAATAATTCCTTAAAAATGTAATAATAAACTGGTCATTTCAATCCAGATTGTTTGTGGGACACTGATGTGTGCAATTGGTTGCTGCATTTTCCTATAAAATGTACAGTTAATTCACTTAACAGTATATTCTGTGAAGCGTTTGAGACATCTCAAAGATGTGATAAATCGCTATGTAAAATGCAAACAAAGATTATTATTAATTGGACAGACATTACAATTTCATATGCGGCGAAAACTTATTCTGGAGTTTTGTTTGATTGACTTCTTGGTTGGACAAGCAGACTTTTCATTAGGTTTAGCTGGGGTTCATTTGTGAGTGTACTTAAGTGGGGACATGGAAGGGGCGAATTGTTCATGGTTTGTGGATGGTGGGGGCTTGATAGACTGAAAGTGTTTTGTTGTTGCATCCTTCTATAATCTTTGGGTCGAGCATTCTGCAGGTTACCGAAAGACGGTAAGAAAATAGCATATAAAATGGAACTTGGGGCGGGGGGAAGAGAAATGCACAAATAAACCAACAATAGTGCTTTTCCTTTTGTTTCCCTCAAAGGACGTGTTGCCTCGTCAACCTCCACTAAAACCTCTTCGTAGAAAACTTCGACCAGAAAGCCAGGTGGAAAATCAAGAGCAATCGCCACGTGTCAGTTCGACAGCCCCTGCACCAGAAACTAAACCACCGCATCAATTACAAAAGTATTGTAATATAGTGTCTTTACCGCTTTCTGCCAGCAACATTTCATAGGTTTTGTGTAATATTGAAGAATATCTTGCTTCGCAGTAGTTTTACCTTCTGTCCTTTCAGTATCTGCACTGAATGATAATGTTATTCTGAGCAAAGATGAAACAATTGTAAATCCATGTAGGATGTGTCTTCCAAATAAACATGTAATGGGCTGGTCAGAGCCTGACATCCTACAAGGATCAAAGACCGTCAGAAACGGTACTCAATGGCCTCCCTCCAGCTGTTTGCATACTGTGCATTGATTTTTTTTTAATCTCTTCAATCCCTGTCTTATTGGGTTGAATGAAGTGCACAAAAAATGGATTCATTATTAACAAAAAGGTATAGAATTAATCCATTATTCAGTGGTTGGTGCTCGCTTTCACCTCTATCTGACCTTAGATTAATATCTGCACAGTCCACCAGCTCCATTGTGTGTTTGATATCAATCTGTAGTCGCACACTCATGAAAAATGTGACCCTGGGTCAGCACGAAAATATCTCTCAACCCAACAGATCATAAGTAGAGAACAAGTACACCACCCATTTACTGCGAGGCTGGGTTTTCTATTCAGTGCCACGTGTGGTTCAACAAGCTGTAACTTCTCTAATGGAGTACCATCTTGTAGGTATTGAAAATATGAATGCTGCAGGAACAGACACCCCATGAGTCCCCCTAAACTGTTGGATAAAGATGAATATAGATTTTACAAATTGTCTTTTTTTAAAACTAACTTATTTTCCTTCTGTGTTTTTTTTATTAAAGAATGTCATCTAACCAAAGAAGGGCCATTCAGACAGCAGTCCGCAAAAACAAAGAAGCCAATATGGTTCTTGTCAGGTTGAATGGCGAACTGCAACAGCAGTTTAAGGTGAGGTGTTCAGTTGGAGTTGAAGAGACAAGGGTATAGCATAGTCCTGGGTTTAGGAAAAGAAAATCGTCTAATGTTCCCACTCCTGATCAGTGCAAGTTAATATGGTCCATTGATGTTTGCATGTTTGGACTCAGCAGTGATTCTCTCTAATGTCAAAGTCTGCCAACACTGTCCAGAGTTATGAAGTTTGGGCAAGCTCCTGGAAGACAACTTGTGCCTACGTAACTGTATCTTTAGCACCATAAACCATAAGCCTATCACCTCATTCTCACCTGGCTCCCTTGACTCCCTGTCCGTCAGAGGATTGAGTTCTAGATCTTCATCCTCACTATTAAATCCTGCCACAGTTTTGCCCCAACCTACCTCTGCAATCTACATAAACCCTATCACCCAACTGGTTCCTTTGCTCAGAGGAAACTAACCTGATTCATGTGCCACCTTCTCCCCACCATTGGCTTTTAACCGATCTACCCCACTGTCTGGAATTTTAAAGTGGAGTTGTTTTGCCTTATTCTATCCCTTAACGATTTCAAGGTCCATCTTTAGTTAGTCTTCATTCAGGAATCATAAAATTATACAGCTCAGAAGGAGACAATTCGGCCCATTGTATCCGTGCCGGCTCTTTGTAAAGATCTGTCCAAATCAATCCCACTCTCTCCCCATAGCCCTGCAAATCTGTCCTGCCCATTGATTATCAACTCGTAAAAGTTGTTATCGAATCAGTTTCCACCACCCTTTCAGACAATCCATTCCAGATCCGAACATCTCGCTGTGTGAAAAAAAATTATTCTCACCACCCCTGTTTCTTTTAACAATTATTGTAAATTGGAGTCCTCAGGTTACTGACGACCCATCCATCAGGGATTATCTTTGTCATCTTTATTCCACCCCCCTGTGACCCTCACCCCTCTCAAATCCAATCTGCAGCTCAGGTGCAAAGAAACGTTCAACTGTGCAATTTGTTGTTCATTGTTGTTGTACCCCAACATGAGTATTGTCTTCAAAGATGAAAAAAGATAAGGTATTGGTCCCGGCCATCTACGTGACTGGCTAAAACCATTATTTTATAGTTGTCTAGCCCACTCCCCTGCAGAAATAACTGCGATTCCTACAAGAGGACAAAAATCTGAATTAAAGTGCACACCTTCATTATAAGGTCACAAATCTTTGCCAAAACAAATCCAAAGCATCTTAGGTTTCAGATAAACATTTCTGTACTTGTATCTTATACATGTGTAGCAGACATGCGATCATTTAATGGGTATGAAAAACATGTGCTTCCATGTTTTGTTTTATCATTGTGATATTTTTCAGGAAAAAATAATACCCATTTCCCCTGCCCAGTCACCAAGATATGTGCTGTGTTTACCGCTGTCCAATTTCCACAAAACCAGTTTGCGCTATTCCCAGTGTGCTCCAAACTACATTGTTGATCAGCTTCATTTCCATTGGTCCATTACCAGTTTTTTATTGCAACCGGCCTGAGTATAGTATAACAACAGTGTCCACACTGCCTTGTGCCTGACTGTATCGAACAAATAAATTCACTCAAATATAATTAACTAACAATACCCAAATTCATCAAAAGGGTTTTATGACCCTGATGGATCAGGATTAACCTGTTACAAGCAGATCAGAAAAACCTCTGGCTCTCAATGTGTGGTACTGAACTGAGCAGATCAGAAAAGGCTCTCACTCATCTCAGCTAGAGAAGCAAGAAAAGTGCCCCTAGGCTAGGGGGGGAAAAGGCAGTCTGGCTTCCTGTTCCTGATTGCTATCCAGTAAGCCCTGCTGGAAATAAGCATGTGAGATCAGTATCAGCTTTGATAACCTGTCGACATTAACTGTCTTGACTCACAGATGAAGAACAGCCTTGGGTGAGATATTGACAGGCAGCCAGTAGCAACCAGAGGAACAGAGAGTTGATGCTTTCTAGGGGAGAAGAGAATTGAGAGTAGGGAAATTAAAACCTTTTTAAAAATATAAATATCGGTTTCATTGAGAACCCAGACATTTTTCTTGATGATAGTGAGGTTCTTGATGTGCTTTGTGGACCTTGTCTACTAAAAATGTTAAACCTTTTTTTAAATTAAGCTGTTACAAAGAAAATATAATTTTAGCCTATGGATTTTTGTAGAGTCCAATCCACTTTTCAATCTGCTTAAACGTATTAATAAAGAAAATCGTAACATTTCAAATTTATGCAGATGGGAATAATTTTGATTAAAAACAGTAGCATATCTATTGCAAAAATATTATTTAATGGTCAGACTATTGTGCAATTGGCTCCAGGCTTTTTTTTCTTGTCCAGTGCATCTTGTTCACTGTTAATTCTAGAAGACAGTTATGCGCTACCATATGTTTGGGTAAATTTAACATATTTTCCATTATGACTGACTATTTTCTCTTTATTATATCGGACAGACTGATATTTTACCAACAGAATATATTACATGCTTTCTCAAATCTGAACAAACATGGACAGCCTTGTTGGATTTTGCACATACTAGGATTTAGTAAATGAAATGTCAGAAAAATCAATAAGCCACAAATGATTGCCATTGTCATGCCTTCCCACATACATTGATGAGTGGAGGACAACACTGTATTGATACCTTTTTCCATGAGGGTAATATTTCCTCATTAGAGCCCCGTGAAGCAATGCTGATCCCAAAGGTGTGACATCTTTACATCGCAGCCATCATTGCATGCAAACTATGATTTACAGAGCAACTGATTCTGAGCAGCATTAAGTTAAGTGCAGTAGATCCAAGATTACAAAGTCTAATTTGCAATTTAAATTTAGTACGGTAATTCATAATGTAACAGTTAAGAATGTACTCAGATGTAGCAGAGGCAGACTCCCTAAACTCAATACCAACATCCATGAAACTGGGTCACGTATTTGACTTCTGGATTGCGGCAGTTGACAGCTGGTTAGTGGGAAGGTGGTTTTCCGGTTTTAAAAAAATCACAGCAAAGCTGCAGTTCCACTCAGCAGCCGTCGAATGCCACTATCTACAAGCCAGAAGTTGAATGTACAGCTTCATGAATGATGGCATTGAGAATGGTATCAGGGAAGGTCCTGTTTCTATTATATCCAGACACATTCAGAATAATGCATTAACGAATTTCTGAATCTAAAATACATGTTGAACCTCAGTGTATGAAACACTGTTTCAATTTTATCCAAGCTGGAGCCTGACCTGGGAATGATGCCACTGAATGCAAGATCATTTTTTTTTCCCTTTTAGGAACATTATAACATCAGTTACTTTGAATGCAAAATTGAGTTCCCAAACATAAATTGTCAAAATGCCATTAAAGAGCCTTGTGAGCACAGTATGTGCTGAGTTGGTTGATTACTGCAAATGATCTCTGTGCCACTGAGTACTGGAGACCAGGGTTCTTGTCCCTGCGAAGGAACTCTGCAAGAAAATGTACATGTGTGGATATTGGGTTAGTAATGTGGTTTCTATCTCATGGTTCCCTGTCAATGCGCACATGTGAAGAATCCCTACTTGGCAAAAGTATCCTTTACCTGGCTCCATTGGCTCTCAGATCCCAGAGGATCGAGTTTAAGATCCTTGTTCTTTCCTTTAAATTCCCTCCTCGGCCTTGTCCCACTCTACATCTGTGGCCTTCTCAAACCGCACTGCCCTGGCTTGCTTAATATCCCCCACCACCGTCCCACCATAAGCAGATGGGCTTCTAGCACTAACTCTGGAACTCCCTACTGCCCTTGGCTCCCACTCCCAGGCTCGAGTGCCAATCCATTATTGTTAAGATCCTTGGGAGGTCTTCCCAGCATGGAAGGCACTGTATAAATGGCAATTTGTTCTGTAAAGCTCTGAAATTAGGTAAGTGTCCCTCCAGGGAGAGAATGCGTATTCCATTCTAGATACTGGGGAAATCTCTACAGAACACTGTCTAGTTTGGATACTTTGTAAACAACGGTGATGCGTTACTGAAAGTGTCAGACACTCAAGTTAACTTTTTTTAAAAAGAAATTTGATGCCTCACATCAGCCGGTAAATTCGAAAGAAGAATACAGGAAATATAACAAGCTTCGAAACAAACAAGGGTGGTAAAACTTTCAAAAGCCACTGCCTACAGTAACATGAGGCTAAGAATAGTTGTTGTATATCGTTAAAGTGGGTTGTTTTCATAGTAAAGGTTAGGAAGTGGGAGGAGGCATAAACAAATTGACCTAAGAAACAAAATTTTACAGGGTGTGGGGGAAGCCTGGAGCTAATTTGACGACACTAAACATTACGTGACATTTTTGCTTCATTTATTTCTCCCCACAACTGTGGGATTTTTTTATGCTTAAGTGAGTTATGAGTTGAAAGATTAGTTTGTAGTAGGCCCTGGGTTGTAATCTGGCCATAGTATTCAGATGTGTACAAAATTTATGTTGAAGCAGGCCAGCTAAACAAGTCGTGTTTTGTTTGTTAATTTTATATTTCTGCAAACTCTCATGCACTTAATAGTCACTTCACCCCAAAAATAATTAAAGATTGGAACAAGTTACCAGGAAGGCTAGTTAAGGATGCTGGACCTATTTTTTTGTTGGGTGGGTGTCCAGGAAGGATGAGATCAGATGAGCTACTTTAATAAGATGGTAACAACATTGTAAATACAGGCAGTCGGTCTCTGCTCTCAAATGATCCCTTAAAGATTCCTGTACAGTCCACTAAGTATCCATCTTTAGTGTTATTATAGAGCTAATCACACTCCTAGCTGTTTAATAACATTAAAATAAAGCTGCTTTAGTGGATATAATAATATTAATCCTTGTATTTGATTTAGCATCTTATCATGTCTTCAAGAAGTCCCAAAGCACTTTGCAGAATATATTGTGAAGTGAATTGACTATATAGGAAGTTCTCTATTTATATTGCTCCTATATATGTTGGTTCGCTTTAACGTCACCAGCGAATCAGGGAATGTGATTCGATTTTAAATTAGTTGATTCACTTTAACGTTGTTTTGAAAGAACGCAAAATTCAAATGTATGCGCACGAATGAGTGTACTGTAGTTTGGGCAGCGTATGTGACGATGCACTATGCCACAGCGCCCCAAGCACCCTTTCATTTAATGTATATCATCAAATTTATATCATTAAGTCAATGGTAAAATAGGTTTTGATTTAAGTTGTTTCACTTAACATCGCATTTTCCATGGACACATCCCCAATTTAAATAGAGGACTTCCTGTATTATGTGGGTAAACGCGGCAGCCAATTGATCTTTGGCTTTGAGATTAGATACACATTCAAAAAGCTTTCTTCAGTACCCTGTCAATTTTAGAGTGGGAAATATATCGCCATTAGCACTGATTAATGCTTAGAGTGGTTTTGGTTACTCAATAGGATAAAGCACACATTATTCTAACTTCAACAAACAATGTTTACATTTTGTGCCAACTCAAGAAGTCAGAGGAGCAATTTAAATATTACTGTTTCCAAATAGCTGTTTAATGAAAGTAACTAAATTTATGACCAAATATATGGATATTTCTTTCTCCTCCAGGATATTCGCAAAGAAAGGATTGAACTTGAGTCTCAGCTGGAGCAACTCCGACCCATCCCCCACACGTGACCTCATTCACCAGTTCAATAGCCCGTCCCTGGAAGGGCAATAATGGCATACAATGTGCAGATTCATTCAAGTCATGAACACAAACGAGGCAATTGCAAGCACATTAGAGGTCCAATGTAAAACAATAACTGCCATCAAGACAGGGCAACTTCTGCTACTCAGACACACCTCACTTTATGTTTTTTTTAATTACAACAGTAGGGGAAAAAATAATTCTAATTAGAAGTTGAAGTGATTTTTGAAAATGTTGTATTCTGAAGCCTATTCCATTCTGCCAAATCAAGCCGCCTCTCAAAGCAAAATTCTGAGGGATAGTTTCTGATGCATTTTCAACCAATCATGACATTTATTGTAACAGAAAATGAGTAAACAGAACAATTTGTGACTCTGAAACATGGTTCTGAATGTTAGTCATATCTTGAGGATGATTCTCTGTCATTAAATGTACTTATAATAAGCAACAGCAATATTCTAGTCTCCACTGGTTGTGGACATTATTGCTTGTAGGGTGGTGAACTGTTGAAAAATTCCATTAATAAACTTAAGCTGATATGGTCCAACTATACCAACCAGCAGGGAATGTCTATCAAGGAAATTTCTTGTCTATCACTTGTCTATCAAGGAAATTTCTCTCTTCCCCCCCCACCCACTAGTATACCACCTGCTGTGTGACGTTCAAATAAAATGTGATGCTGAATGTTGTTTTCCCCAACACATACATTACTTCACAAAACTATTTAGATGAATGCTTCTTTAGAATTTCAATAAATATCAAGGACAATTGTAAACTATGGACATTTTAAATTGTTCTAATTTTAAGAAAATATTAACTTTAAAATGGCTGTTCTTTCTAGGTGTAAACAATTCAGTCTTGTGGTTTCCTGAATTCTGTACTGCATTGTGTTTGAGCAGCTGCATGTTGCCCTCAACCAAGTGAGACTGATAGTTGTGATTTGAAATTCTGTGTTATATATTCATGGTTTTTTGGTTACATGAACAATGGGATCTAACACACAACAATCAATAACAGTGGGGTCTGGTTTGTGATCTTCACAAAAGGAGTGGGAAGTACAAATTTGAGTTTCTTCACTTGACCTGGATATTTGGAATAATAGTTGACAATTTCTGAAACCACCAAAAAGTTTTTTTTAATTCCAAAAAAAAGCAGAGTGAAAAAGAATCGTGTGGGGAGGTGACTATTTGTTCATTATCTTTTGTCTTTAGGAAATCCGAATCAGTGCTTTCCACCCCATTGAGTTGTTATGATAGTTAATCCCATGATAAACCTGGAGTGAAAAGTTTGCTTGTGTCCAGTTCCAATATGACCAGAATTCACATAATGAGGGGGATATTTTTGAGTGTATTGTGTGGTAACATGGTAACAGCATTCTTAACAGCATATTCCTCAACAAGGTAATGGTAACCTCACCAGCATAAAGACCATTTTTATATATAATTTGTTTTTCTTTCATATTTTTGCTTCATGCTCCTGTGCAATATTTGTATTCTCATTGTATAGCAATGTGAAATGGTTATTTAAGTGGAAGTGTCTGTTGCTGTGGATTTCAAAATACTTTTCAAAATTCTATCCTCCTGGGAATGATTGTCGGTGTCACTTGAGAAATGATTTTCAAAATTTAATCGTATTGGAAATTATGTTGAAATAAATCTATAAGGATTTGTAGAACGGTTTATGTGTCTTTTTTTAAAAAAAGATAAGAGTTTTCTGTTTATAGATACTGTTTTTAACCCTGCAAGAATGGTGGTGTCAGACTGTGAAACGTTGAAGGGTGCTACCTCACGTGAAGGGCATTATATAAATGTAAGTTGTTGGTGGTGATGTGAAAATGTGCATTTTAATTGCAGTGAGTCGACCCCCACAATTCCTTGTGCATAAAATACCTCATCTTGACAGTACTTTCCACATATGGATGCTTCCCATATAGAAGGGGAGATGTAATTTGGAAGAGCACTCATGCACCCCCTTGGAAAATTTTTAGAGCTTTGTTGGTAGATGCTTTGGAGTAGATTTTTATATTAAAAATATATATTTTTTATAAGAGAGGTGGATGGTTATTTGGGGAGGGACAGGTTTGCGGGGTTATGGGGAGAGAGCCGGGGAGTGAGATTGACTTTGAATAGCTCTTTTCAAAGAGCTGGCACAGACATGATGGGCCGAATGGCCTCTTTGTGTGCAGTAAAATTCTATGATTCTATGATATTATATATTTTGTATTATATGTACTGTATATATACATATATATATAACACATAGCATCTTTCCAGCTAATCAGGGCAAGGCATCAGAAAATATTTCTTTACACAGAAATGAACAACTGGAATGGGTTATCAGTGAGAGAATAAAAAGAAACTTCTTACAAGAAGAAACACTTGATGAGGTCATGGGAAGATGAAAGGGTTGCTATTGTTGAAGAATGATTGGACTACAAGGGTCTTTACCCAAAGCTCTCGGCAACTTTATAATGGGAGGGAAATAATAAATTAAGTATCATAACTGAGCCCAGATTTATCCTTTGATGTCCAAATATGCACTTTCCAACAACGTAGTACTCTAGACCAGCAATATTGTGTTTTTTTATCCACCTCCTTTGTCCAGGCATACTGATGCCAATTGTAGAATCCTTTATGCTGCGCTGACCGAGATTTGCTTCCTCAGCAGAGATTGATGGTTGAAATCGGATCTTCCAGACCTAATTGGCTCACCTATTCACTAAATAAACTTGCTGAACCATCGAACGAGCTGTTCATGACTCTTATCAAACCCCTAAGTATGAGATTGCCTCCTTGTAATCACACCCAGAGAATCCATTGTTCTGTCTCTTTTCTGAACGTAGTCACATCGTAGTTGTGCTTTTTACGCCCATATCTGACAATCTGCATAGTTTCACATAGCTGTTGAGGTAGTAGACTGCCAGCTTTGTACTCCTGTAACATTCTGCATAATAATCTCCTGTTAAGCATTGAGTAGTTTCGGGTGTATTGCATTTCAGACATGAATTATCCATTTGCTAAATGCTTGCACATAAACAGGCTTCAGCTGTCAGATATAATTTAGACAAAGCTGTCATAGTTGGAAAATAGATCTTTGTTCTATTTCCTGCAATTGTGGTGTACTTCAATTCAATCATGTGGGGAAACGTGTCTCTTATTGCTGTAGTCGGCTTGGTACAGCAGTTCAGTTCTTTCCAAGAGAACTGTTCCAGAGTGGAAGCAACTCTGTGCCTGATAAGAAAGGTAATCTCAATTTATCCATTTATACTGGATCTCATGAACTATGTTCATCACCATGGCTCTGTCTGTTACTTGGCACATACCTTTATGTTATCTTCTTCCAACTCTTTGCTTTATTTCCTGTTTCCCATAGCAACTTAATTTTTCAACTTCAGCTGTGGCCTACAGATTAGCCTTTGACTTTTCCCCCTTATAGAATTTGTGTGAATAATCTTACAAATTAAAATAGTGAGTTACATCTGTCTAGGCATGGGTACTGTATCTCCTGTAAATTCATTACATCAATACATTACTATTCACCATTTCTAATATAAATTCTAGGGTTTCCCTTAAAACATTAATGGGTAAATTGCTACACAATATAGCATTTCACAAACCGTAAGATCACAGGATTCATTCCTGAGACTTTGTTGAATTAGCTCTCAGCTCAAGAACACAGTAATACTCTGACGAAGATTATGTGTTGACGAAGAGTCATGGACCCAAAACGGTGACTTACTTTCCTTTCCCCATAGATGCTGCCTGACCTGCTGAGTTTCCCAGTGATTTAAGTTTTCGTTTTGGACTTCCGGCATCTGTATTTAGAGTTTTGTTTATAGTAATAATATTCCTTGCATTTGATTTAGAACCTTATCAAGTTTTCAAGATGTCCCAAAGCGCTTCACAGAATATACTGTAAAGTGAATTGACTATATTTTGTGGGTGAAACGCGGCAGCCGATTGCACACAGCAGTGTCCCACAAATAGTCGTGGATTGAAATGACCAATTTAGTATTGGGTTTTTTGGAGGGATTATTATTAATAGTTTTATATTCCACCTTATCATTCCACCTGCGGATCAGGCCTACCTGTGTTGTCCATTCTTAAATATTTTGCCAACACTTACTGTCCAGTCACATACATTCCACATGGCCATGTTGGTGAAATACCAGAGAAATACCAGAGAGTAGAAACTCCCATTGAAATTTAAGAAGCCTTGCATTTAGCCCCAATGCCATGGGCTAGCAAGGAAAAAATAGTCAGCAAAGATTCCTGCTAATTATAACTCCTATGAACCCTGATGGAAAGTATATTTGTCAACTTCAGGTCACAGCTTGCCCGTAACACAGTTATGAGCTCTTCTGACACTCAATGTCTGGAGTTATATACAATTAAAGGCAAATCTGGAAATTTGCAAGAGAGCAACCATCATTGTTCTTGTGCCTTTAAGGGAAAAAAAATTGGAGGGTGAGAAATAAAATGTATCAAATGAAAGATTTGTGATCAGGGTCAATATGAATAATACGGCAATTTTAGTTAATAACAAATCCAAATCCTGGTCTAACAATTAATCATTCCATGCCTATGTCTTTAGCTTGTAGTACAGGATACAGAACAGTGCACCTGTCAAACCCAGTACACATTAAACACAAGGTTTATGATAAAAGGGAGAGACAGTTCTTGGCCTTTGGATCCGTGAATCTATTTTAAACCCAGTAAGGACAAAATACCCTTTAGGCATAAAAGATCATCTGGCCCAAATTCCTAGCTCCTTAACACCACAACCATTGATAATATTTGTGTAAGAAGGGCTGTAAATAATTCCAGGTTTCTTAAAGAATCAGCTCGTAGCTTTCCTATGCCCTCAGGATAATTGAATTGCAATGCATATTACTGACAAAAACAGTCAACTGCTGTTTCATATGACATTTCCTGGTTTGGAAATGATTATACAGTTTAACTGCAGAGTACACACAGACCTAATGCAGAGCTCTGTGAAATATGAAATCTTCCATTTGCACTTATTTTTGTATTTCAGATTGGATCTGCCTATATTTGTTCATGCAAAATCCTGGGAATTAAATCTTAGAACTACATGGTCAACATGGACCATTTTCTCCTGTTCATTTCCACTCCCCTTCCACCGAAGGCATTAATTTGTGTTATAGTTTCGTAGACAGTGGGACCCATTGGTATCTTACCCAAGTATATTTGTGTGATCGTCTGTCAGTCTGTCTGTCTGTCAGTCCATCAATCAATCAGTATTGACTATTTGACTATTGTGAGCATTACACAAGAGTCTGATCCTATCCTCACTTAATATCCACATAAACACATGCTCCACCTGAAATTGCTGGAGGAGAGCAAAGATCATGACTATATATCATTTTAAAACGCCTCTCCCTCCTTAAACCTGTGCTGAGACCAGTTGTAGCACCCAATGATCACTCTGACTAAGATCAGCTTAGGTGGCACAGGCCAGGATTCAAGACTGGGTCTGTGTGGTTAGTCTTACACTGGGAGCTGGATGAGCCTTTACCAATTTGATGATTGTTGAGCGAATATGTACAGACACTACAATTTGCATCAGTAATCTACTTTAATGATTGGGTGGGGGGTGGGGGTGGGTTATTATCTTCCGCCCTCATGCTTCTTTATTTCTAAGGCCTCCCTCATTGAAACAGTGCTGAGGAGAACTACCTCACGAAACGCTGATAAAATTGGTTAGTCATAATTTTTAGGCAGCCTTGATATGTACAAAAAGCTGTTGCGTAGAAAAACAATCGCTTTACTTGACATTAATTTGTGTAAAGTACTTGGAGACATTTCAATTTATCTGCTTTCCACCAAAATACAAGCTGAATCATTAATTTTTTTTTAGAAATTATTGTTCAGAAATCTTGTTGACTGAGTTTTTTATGGGTGATTCAAAGCTTGACTTGGGTGCCATGGTAAGCACCTTGACTTCAGTGTGAGGTAAGTCTCACTTATTTGGAAAAGTAATAATCTTTGCATTTGATACACCGTCTAATTTCAAAACACTGCACAAAAGTAAAGTGCAGTAATTATGCATTGGTAGGCAACTGCAACAGCCAATTTGTGCAGAGCAGTGTCCTACAAACAGCCATGAAGTGAATGACCAACTTTATCTGGGAGATTGTTGATCAGATACTGGTAGAAACTCTCGTCTCTTTTCCAATGGTATCATGGGATCTTTAACGTCCATCTTTGACATTAGGTGCTGAATCAAATGCAAAGGTTATTCTCAAAATAAGCAAGACTAATTTATAAGTGAGGCTGAAGTCGAGGTACTCCCCATGGCACCCCAGTGCTCCTCCACCAAAGCATTGAAGTGACAGTCTAGCTGTGAGTTCAAAATCCTGATGTGGGGCTTGAACCCACAATCTTCCCTGCTTTGCCCAAGCATCAAATAATCTCCCAATCCCCATCGCCATGGACGGTGACTGACGTAAACGTCATTATCCACAGATGATGGGAGAAAATTGGAGGAGACCAGACAATACTCATGTTGTTCCCCCAACAACATGAGCATTGTCTGGTCTCCTCTCCAATTTTCTCCCATCATCTGTACATATTCTCCTATCGTTTTCTCCCATCATTGGTACATATTCGCTCCAATATCTTAAGTGTGTCTGGGCTGTTTTGAACCTTTCTTTGCTCTGAACATCTATTCTTCAACATCTATTCTATCTTTGGATAAGATTACTTTAATTTTAATTCCATCTTTTATCTACAACTCACTTGGTCCTCTGTAAACGACTGCCTGCTGTTCCTCCCTGCCCTCCCTCCCCCGTGACCATTCATTTGCGCTTCTGTAGTCACTGACGTATTCTTCTGCAGTACTGTGTCAGGTCAGATTTGACACAGTATTGCACAGACTGACAGCCGCTGCACACACAATGATGTGACTTCCACTTCTACCGATGATGGATTTAACCCACTCATTGCTGTGCCTGGTGAAGCTGCATATATAACCTGCTCATTTTGAACTGTGCTTTACAGGGAAGCAGAGCTTCATTTCTTAAAACAATGGCAGAGCTACATTTGAATAATTTACTCACAAGCCACTGACAACTCTTTGAAACCACAATCTAAACCTGTGCATAAACCTTTACCATTTTCTGCTTATAAACCTTGGTTGTTCCAATTGATTCAGTTTCACCTCTTTCCTTACAAGCTCCAATAGACAATTTACCACAACATTTTGGTAAAGATTGGGGTATGTGAGTCAATAAGGAATAAGCCATGTGGAAATTTAATATAATAAGATATTATTCCATATTAAGGTGATAATATTAATCAATCTGTTTTACAACATTGCCTATTATGTGTTGCCAGATCTTTGCCCCTCATTTGGTAATCCACTACTTTATTGGTGGTAGATATTAAAGGCAGGCTACATCACTTCACAAAATGCTTACAGATCAACATATGAGGCATCATCAGCTATTCATCAGATTCTTGCTCTGTTCTGCTGTAGTGCAACTTGCTCATTGGAATCCAAATGAAGTTTTAAGCACTTAGCAAAATACCAGACTCTGTCCCTTGGCACAACACATTGGTGTCACTGTGCCATGGATCAAGAGGGCAAAAGGTTTATGAGCAGAGTACTCAGCTATGTAGAGAAAGGACGCAAGATGTATGAGCATTGTCCAGTGCCGTGAAGAGAAGGAGCATAGTTGTTTTAGACACAGTATTGGCTCTATCTCAGCTGGTTAAAAGCAAAAAGCAATATAAAGCATAGGGTAGGCAACAATACTGAGGGGAGGATCATACCATGCTTCTCTGTCTCAGCTACCGCTTTCAGACTGAAACACATAGCAAAGTATTGTGCTCATAAGCATTTTGCCCTCTCATTTCATGGCACAGTGACATCATTGCACTGTGTCAAGAGACAGGGCGCCTGTCTAAGTGCTTATTTGGAAAATGGTGGATGACAATGTGCGTACCAGAAAAGAGGGTAGAAAATAATAAACACAATAACGGGGAATTATAAATACAAATATTGTCATTAACCCCGGATTCCCTTTCCACACTATCTTCTTTCTTCCATCTCTTTTGTTTTTACTGTTTTGCCGTGTTCCACTCCCTCATTTAATACTGATGCTTTCTGTTCCTCTTGTCTACAAACTCCCTGCTTTAGCCTTGAAGAATCACATACAAGTTAGATCACACTGTATGATATGGCTAATACAGCAATGAGTTGTGCATGTAATCTAATACAAATTTGCAAACACAATGTTTCTTCTAGAGTTTATGAGTTTTAATATTCTGTGATAGTTTAATAACTGTAATATTCTGTGTGGCTTGTATCTTAACTTTCTGAATTACATATGTTCTTTATTGGTTGTACGCTACAACGTTTGGATATCTCATGGGGTCTTGTAGCTCAGTGGTTAGAGCACTCGACTTGCAAGCGAGAGACCTGGGTTTGATTCCAGGCAGGGCGAAACTTTGTGCAAGTTTCCTTACTCCACGTTCCTGATAATAATCCCTCAAGAAAAAAACAATAATAAATTGGTCATTTCAATCCCTGGCTGTTTATGGGACACTGCTGTGTGCAATTAACTGCTGTGTTTCACCCACAGTCAATTCACTTTACAGTAAATTCTGCGAAGCACTTTGAGATGTCTAGAAGACGTGAAAAGTGCTGTATCAAATGCAAGGATTATTATTATTTATTGTTTTTCTCATTTTAAGGTTACTAATTTTCTCTATTTACTCATTGGTGATACATACTATCTCTTCAGGCTAGAGAATATTTCTCAGACTTCTACTATTGCCAAACTAGGTTTGACCACCAGGAAGTGCACAAGAGCAACTTGAAATAATTTGATCTCGCTTCCCGTCGAAAACAATCTTTGACAACATGGCTGAGATCAACAATGGCATAAAAGAAATCAAAGGTACAAAACCACAACCCATTTCTCATTAGTACAATTCTTACAATGTGCCACTATTCTACCTGTACCACATGTAGCTCAGTGGTTAGGGCACCCGCCTTACAAGTGAGAGACCTGGGTTCGATTCCAAGCAAGGCAAATCCTTGGGTAAGTTTCCTTACTCTACATGCCTGATAATAATCCTTCAAAAAACAATACTAAAATTTTTTATTTTAATTCATGACTGTTTGTAGGACACTGCTATGCGCAATTGCACGCCGTGTTTCGCCCACAAACATACAGTAAATTCACTTTACAATATATTCTATGAAGCATTTTGAGATGTCTAGAAGACATGATAAATGCAAGGATTATTTTTGCTATTATTTGATGTGAGTTACCACCTTCACCTAGTTCAGTAACAATGGTGGTGGGGGGGCAGGCTTCCTGATGGGTTAAATGAATAGTCTTGTTTGGCACTGAATACTCTCTGGCCAGCTTCCTGCGGCTTGTCCGGCTAAGGATCACCCCATCTGTTATGGCTTTGAATTAAAGGATCAACAGGAACCAAGTGGGAACACTCCCCAGTGAACAGTTTGCCACTGCACGCCTTGGATAACAGACCAGTCAGTCAGTCAAGATGGCTGGTCTCTTATCAACAGCCCTTTGTACAGTGCCTTGGAATAGTACTGACTGACCAGGCTCAGAAACCAAATTACTGGTTAACTTGATGCTGATTTTCCATTGCTAAGCACATTATTAAAGTTAGTTCTTGGTCATATAACATCTGACAAGCACAGATTTAGGCTCTCCAGTTTGCTAGGTAACAGGTACCAGGAACTCACTGTGAGCTGTCTGGTAAACAACACAATTCAGCACTATCTTTCTACCCACTGCTTAGATGCATATCCCTAAACATGGAGGAATGGTTCCACCGATTGGGGGTATAGAGCTTCCTCCTCAGCTAGTTATCTCTCTGCAAATCAATGAAGGTAAATACAGAGTGCTGGAAGTATGAGTTGTGTTCTCAAACTTGGACTACAGGTCATGCCTTCCAACAGTTGTCTGTCTGATTTTTCCCATTAGCTATTCAGTGGCCTTTGGTGTGTGAGAGAGCCTTTATATGACAGCTTGTGAGATGACAGCTTCATGTGTAGGAGGTCCACATCCAATGGTGTATTATGTTTACTTAACACTAGAGACGTGCTTGTTGTGAAGCTGACTACATTCAGGGTGCCGAGCAACAGGTCAGTGTGGTCCAAAGTCCTTCTTACTTTGCAGCTGCCTCCCCCTTTGTACCATACACCGACCTTGCTGCTTGGTCATGGACTTCAGAGATGAGTAGAAGAAAACTTATACTTTCTAGAAGTTGCATTTTTTTCTAACTGTATTACTCATTTTGTTGGGTTTGTTTCCTGGAGTCTTTTGCTTGGGTGATACAGAAAGAGGTTGGTTGACAAATAACAGTGGGGACCACTCAGGTATCAGCATATTACTTTTTCTGGGACTGAGAGAGGTGATGATTTTATACAAATTAATTATTGCCCTGTGTTTCTCTGCCTTGTGATTTGAATTTAACCCAATTTTTTAAGGCCTAGCCTGTTATAAGGTTTCCCCTGCAAATTAGTTACTCTTTCTTTATATAGTCTCTGTTAGTTAGTTTCACAGAGTTTTTACAGGATTGTGATTGTACATCTGTAGGTGGAGTTTTGACTCAGGAACAACCCTAACCATATAAGGAGTACTTAGGAGGAATTATTTCACTCAAAGAGTAGTTGGGATGTGGAACACCCTGCCGAGTAGGGTGGTGGAGGCAGAGTCCTTTGTAGTTTTCAAGAGCGAGGTGAAGGGCATACGAAAGCGAGAGTGTTTGAAGTGGTATGTAGATAGTGGGGGTGAAGTGATCTCCTTGCTCTGTGAGCTGATGGGCTGAATGGTCTCCTTCTGTGTTATGGATTTATGTTTCCGTTTCTATTTCTATGTTGTCTGCTCGAAGATCAGACACTGAGATTATTGAAGTGTTCAGTAAAAGATGTTTCAGATGTGGTTCATCTCTAAGAGATTTCGCATCAATTGAATAAACGGGAAGAACAAGAATAAAAGTGTTTTTTTAATGCCACAAAATCTCATTCAACCACATGTGCATGTTTAAATACTATGGATGGAATGTTTTCCTCAAACACTCTGAATGAGATTTTTTTAAATGTGCACGCATCACTTTCTATACTGTGCTAGGTTTGATCTTAAAACATAGAAGCTTTTGTCTTATATTGTACAATGCTGATGGTTTTTTAATCATTTCGGTCATTAAATAATGCTTACAGAAGTTGAAAGTTCCTCTGGTGGTACATTCCAAGTACAGTATTTATGTTTGCTTTCCCCTCTTCTGTTGAAAGTTGATTCATCCTGGGATACAGTTCCATAGGTGCTAACTGCCCTGTGAAGCTTTCCCCAAATTATAATCTTGCATATTTCAGCAACACAAGGATTTCCAGCAGTCTATAAAACAATGGGAGCATTGCGGCCAAGCTTTGTCATGATTTTGCTTGATGTTCACACTGTAGGTAGTATACAGTAGGAGAGTAATCAGAAGCAGGAACCCTGACTTATTCCCTTTCCCTAAGTCTAATGCCTTTGAAGCCAACTTTAGATACCTAACAGCTGTTCGTTTTTTTTTACAGCTAACTGGGATTAACCCTGGCATCTTTCTGTTCTTTAACAGTGCACATCCACACTAAGCAACTTCTTTGGTAATCGGGAGACAGGAGGAAAATGCAATATTCACTTTATACTGAAAAAATATCCAGACAGTTCCAATTTGCAACCAGGTTGTTCTCTTTTCTCTTGTTCTCTTTTTATTTAAAATAAAATGTGATCAATGCAGTAGCTGTAAAAAGACAAAGAAAAATAATTCAATTGTACATTCAAAGCTTGCCCAGAATAAGAAAGTGTACTTTGAACAGTTGGGTTCAGGGCCACTTGAATCGAATCCGATAAAAGCCTCAACTTGCTCACAACTGCATTGTTCCTATGTATAATGGATTGCAGCCTTGGCCTTGTTTGAGTGAATATAAACACACAGAAGTGGCATTCGGAATGGCCAAAGAAATTAACTTTAATATCAAAATACTGGAATACCCGACTGCATTAAGTGTATTGCTCAACTCTGTTTCTGACTGTTCTATACTTGTTAGTGATTAATGCTTTTGGACATATGGAAGCGTGTTGCAGGCCCCCAGTATTAACATCCTTACCTTCAAAATCACAAAACCCTTAAAACCAAAAAGGCCAAGAGAAAATAAATATGATGGACAGGATTTCTAATTATTAATGTCAGAAGGTTTGTTTACTCAGCCCACGACTGTTTGTGGGGTACCTCTGTGTGCAATTGGCTGTGGTATTTCACCCACAAAATATTGTCAATCCACTTTACAGGATATCCTGTGAAGTGCTTTGAGATGTCACAACGATTTGATAAGGCTCTATATTAAATGCAAGGATTATTACTATATTATTATTATTATCTGCAAATATAACACAAGAGAATATGAGATAATTCCATTCAACCTATCAATCTTGCTCCTTCTTGTAGATCATGTGGTTTTTCTTTTTGTCTTGATCTCTCCGAATTAATCTCTGAAAAAAATAACTTAGTCGAGGGAAATGAAAAAACAATTCTGGGGGGAAAAAAAACTCTTATTAAATTTCTATCCCAAAGTAATTGTGTGAAAACCGAGAGACACCAACTTAATATACCAGTCTGCCTGACATTGAGGCGTGGTTACATTCCACAGATGAGTATTGCCTTTGGTAGAAAATCAAAATTGCGTGATGTGCCCCGAAGCACATTGCTGTATAGATCTGCATAACAAGAGAACTAACTTAAATTACTTAAGAAAATATGGGTCAGAAAATAGTTATTGAGTGCTTATAATCAGTGTTTGGGTGGATTCACCCATGAGATGACTAGCCTATCTATTGCTGATTTCAACAACAACAGCAACAAAAGGCAAGTTTCCTCATTTTGAAGAACTTTCTTTTCAAAACTATGGATAGAACAGCGATGTTATCTAGTCAGTAGCCAAAAACTTTGAGATTTGTTTGGTTTTAAAAAGTAAAGATTGGCAAAACAGAGAATCTGACAGACACCAACATTGCGTGGACTAAGTCATCTCACATAGACAGAAAGATTTCAGGTTCAAATTCTGGTCTATTCTGAGATAATTAATCTCAACCAGAGGAATCGGTAGGAACTCATAAATAGGTTCAGTGTCCAAGGAAGTGAAAAATATATCAGTCAAGATATGTGCTCCTGATCACAGTCCAGTAACCCCTCACCCACCCCACCCCCCACCCACCCACCCCATCCCACCCCTCACCCAGCCCACCCCACCCCTCACCCAGCCCACCCCACTCCTCACCCAGCCCACCCCACCCCTCACCCAGCCCACCCCACCCCACCCCACCCCTCACCCAGCCCACTCCCCGCCACTTTTTGGTTTCACTGAAATTTGAAATGCAAGGATTATTATTAATAATTTGTGAAGTTTGATGGAGAACAGTATTGGATTTGACTGTAATACCTCATGTTTGACTACTTCATCTAGACTCATGGTCTAGTCATAGAAGACACTCCAGGTTGCTGGAGTGTATGGAACCATCTCAATAGGAAGCTTTACTTTCTGGATAAGAAACGAGAAACAGATAGAAAAAGAGAAAGCTTTCTATCCATCTTATTCCTGTTATTTTGTCAGCTGTGTTCAGATTGTAAAGACTGCAAATAACATAGACAGTTGGGACTACCAACTGTGCCTAATAGTGATTTATCTAATTGATCGGTAATGGTCTGTGCTGTAAATTTCTAGTTTGAAAATTACTTACCGGTATATGTTACAATCCTAATGGGATATGTACATTCATGTCACTGGTTTATTTAGTGTTGATCATGTAGCACTGCACAGTCCAAAAAAAACTTTGAGGTCTCAACAGTTGGAGAAAACGTGCACGAGACAGAAACAGACTTCCTTCTGTTGCTGCACTATTCCAGATGGATTCTGGACTACGTTATGTTTGCCCTACCATTTAAAGAATGAGGAATGCTTTCTATATTTAAACAGAGCATGTTTTCTGTTTGATGAGAAGGTTGGGAGCACCATATTCCACGCAAGTAGGAAATTTAAAAAATCTCTTTGTGACATTTTCTATTTATCAATTTTACAACCTCCTTCCCCTCCACCAAAAACAATCTGCCATTCTTTTCTGAAGCCATTGAATCCTACGGAGTTTAACTTGTATAAATGCTTGTGGTATCACTAAAATGGATGGCCCAGATGAGTGAGTTTTGGCAAGTCATGGATGTTGCAGCCAAGTCTCACCTTCTGTTCACCTCAGGTCGACAGACACTTTCCTGTGGATAGAATTGTGGCAACCATTTTTCCCCTCCACTTTTGACTCCAAGGTTTATTGAGGTAAATTGTACCACTTCTACTGCTGGTCTAACTGAAATCAGCCAACTCATAAAGGATTAAGGCGCAAACGTATGATAATAATCCTCACATTTGATATAGCGCCTTATCACATTGTTGAGACATTGCAAAGCACTTCACTAGATATACTGTAAAGTCGATTGACTGTGTAGTTTGTGGGCGAAACATGGCAGCCAATTGCACACACCAATATCACACAAACAGCCATGGAGTGATTGACCGGGCAGATGGGACCTCGGTTTAACATCTCATCCAAACAAGGATACCTCTGACAATGCAACACATCTCCAGCACTGCATTGATGTCTACTGCGACTATGTGATTCCAAGTCCCTACATGGGACTTGAACCCACAATCTTCTGACTCGGAGGCAAGAGTGATTGTG
The DNA here is from genome assembly GCA_035084275.1 of Hydrolagus colliei. NCBI lineage: Eukaryota > Metazoa > Chordata > Chondrichthyes > Chimaeriformes > Chimaeridae > Hydrolagus > Hydrolagus colliei. The sequence continues at coordinate 67,096,395 of CM068745.1, forward strand.
CTTGGCTGACAAATACAATATCTACATATCTCAGTAACACATAACTCACAGACCCTACTGAGCATTTGCTTCAGGTACGTTTACTTTAATTAGTTTCCTTTTTGTAGTGATTCCTGAATATTGCTAAAGCTTTAAGGCACAATTTCACACAGTCACCATGACAAAATCTTATTTCCATGCCCAATTTCTCTGACAGTATTGATAATCTAGTTTGATCTCCATTGCTACTTCAACACTTCGGGCAAGAGTAGTTTAGATAATTCATTATCATGGATCAGGATGGAGGAGATGAAGAGAGACTCTGAAACCATGGCTGAAGATGGAATATGACACGAAGGGTTTAACAAGATTGCTGTAGAAAAATTCCAGTTTTATGCCAATTCAAAATAATTGTTAGACATGTTATTTGGAAAAGAATTCATGCTGCATACTTTATTTGAAACATTGCCAGAAATGTTAACCACAGTATGTAGTAGGATGGCCAACAGATACATATAGAGTTTTTTCTGAGTGGCTGCAATTAACCCGATGCCAACTGAGAGACCACCAGAACTGTGTACACTTCTTTACTCACCTCAGCACAATAGGGCTCTAAAGCAACTGCTGGAAACTGCCTGCATTTCAGGACAAATACAGGATCAGCTTGACCTGTGTCAGTCCATCTGCTTCAGTAAAACGGACATGTGCTTACAATTAGAAATAAGATAAATGGAGAAAAAAATCACTACAAAAGACTGATAACAAAGTGATTGCATATTTATTGTATATTTTGTGCACTAAAAATTTATAGCACTGAAGGAGGAGTAAGTGATGTCATGCTTTGGCTCCTCTTTTGTCTAAATTGTCTCCAAAACATTGCCTCACATGAAACTGAATTGTAAAGATACAGAAGGTCACAGATTTGTCCCTGATCTGCTCTGATCTCAATACGGTCAAATGCAGAGTATTAAGCCAGGTTGGCAAGAGCCAAGCGTTGGGATCCCAGAGTGTGCATTGGGTGTATTGCTGGAGTTTGACCCACATAGCTTGTCATTGATATCTCTGCTTAGCAAGCTATGCCTCGGCTTACACAGCTAAGACCACCCTGCTCATTAGGACTTTGACTGTACGGTTAACAGGAGCCAAGGAGGTAGAGTCCCTGCTGCCAATGACTGTACTGCACTTCCAGGTCCCGCTGTTGAGCCAGGTTGTCTGGGTTGTTATCAGCAGAGCCCTAGACTAGCGCAGACCCACTTGCTTCAGGATTTGAACTACTGAGCCAGCAACACAAGGTTAGCTCAATACTGAATACTCACTACAGACAAACGTGTCACCTTGGAGCCAGTTAAGATCCAAAGAGACTCAGCTCACCCCCCACCAAGTCACAACCTGGCCATATGATGGTCAACAAGTGTGGGTTTGAACCCTCTCCAGCTGGATAGTAGGAACCAGGAATTCCCTATGAACATTCAGTCTTTGATATTTAATCATTTGGATGAAATGCTGAAAGGCACCCATCCTAAATGGAGCCACAGTAGAGACAAAGGGTAAAGCAATTAATCCCAATTCAAAGGACTGCTAAGAGGGTAAAGGGGCGACCAATTATTGTACATAATTCTGGACTAACCTTTAAGGATTGCAACTGAGATAGAAATGAGCATTCACAACAAATCACTTCTAAAGTGTTGGCCTGATGTGCCTTTGGTGCACTCAGCAATTACCAATTCAATTCAGCTTGTGTTGCCATTCAAAGCTTGTAGCGAATGCTGTGACATCACTTCTCCAGGGAGCCACATGGGAAATGTAACATTGAAAAAAACTAACAAAGTAATTTTTGGCATTGTGCAATATTTTAACATGAAAAATCTTTTAGAATTGTAGCTAAGGATGTCATGATTAAACACACCAAAAATTATACTGTTGCAATTATCTCTTTTAAATGCATTTAACGAAAACCTAACATTTTCTTTTTAGTTTAAAAAACACACACAAAACATTTCCCCCCACACCCTCTGAATACTTTTCTATCCCAAAGGCAATGCCTCCTGCTGGGGTATTGTTCGTTGATTATTACTGGCCATCTGGTACCTCATTCATACGTGAGGCTGGACTGTGTGTGCCATCTTGCTATTTGACTGTGGGTGCATCACAACTGAGCCTGCTCCTGTCCTCACCAAATATTCACAATATGCTCTGTGGTCATTGGATTTGAGTAGGAGTCAGAACTAAGAGTGGTTTATTTTTCCACTCAGTTCACCAGCCAACAGTTATTAATATCCCACATAGCACAGCCTGATAGTTGAGATGAAAAACTGCAGCACTGGGGGAAAAAATAATAATTTGCTTAAAGACCAACACAACATTAATAAATGCATAAAATCATTGAAGTTACATTGCAGGAGAGGAGCCTTTTGGATTCCAATCCAGCAATGTCTAGATTTCAGATGTCTTCCCAATGTGAAAAATTTATTTAAATCTAAATTGTATTGAATAGTATTCAATCCTTTACTGGTGGAAAGTTCTTAATTTGAGCTAACTACTCTAATACCAATTTCTTCCTCTACATCCTCTTTTGCACTGTTTCTCTTCAAAAATTCACTATTAAATATTTTTCTGTCAACCTCAATAGATACTTATAGCTACGGTGTTCCATGTCGTGATAACTCTTTGTGGAAAAGGTTCCTATTTTTCATCTTAAATCTTCTAGTTACAATGTTGAGTTTCAGCCCCTTTTGTTACTGATTTACCCATATGCGAGAATATATATAAATCCTCTCAAAACCTTTCTGAATTTTGAACAACTGTATCAGATCTCCTTATAACTTCTTGTTCAAATGCAACATTGCCAAATCTTTTACAGGTAATAAATATTAATGTTCATACCTAGTATTATCACGTGTGCCTATTTTGTGCTTTTGCATGACTTGAATGTTCTTTCTAAAATATAGTACTCTAACCTTTGCCTATATAATGCTTTGCATAAATTTATCTTTGTTTCCTCACTTGTGTATTCAATGCATCTGTATGTAAAACTGTAAAACTCGGAATCTTACTTGCCATGCCTTTTTGATCTGAATTCCCACCTTTCAAAATTTATATACTTATTCCATTAGATCTTTTGAATCCTCAAAGTCACCAATGACTGTACTATCTAGTTGATACCTTCTCTGTTCTTTTTCACCTAAATATTCCATAATACTTAAAATTTCTCAGCAATTTATTTACATCAAAATGCATATGACACCTGCCTAATCCTTGTAATATGACCTACTGTACTTCCTTGCAATCTTCCTCATAATTTGCCAAGCCCTACTTTGGAATCATTTTCTCATGTCGATGTAGGAGTCATCAGTATACAACAAGAACAACAAAATTACATTATACATGGAAAACAAATGAGATCCCTGTACAAAACCTTGGAGATCATCTAACTACATCTGGGCAATCTGAGGAACTTCCATTTATCACTTCGCTGCTTTCTATCTTTGAGCTATGCCTCTATCCATGCCCCAAAATCATTTCATAGTGCTTTATTTTTCACAACGAGTCTCTTAAGAAGCAGCTTACCAAATACCTTCTGAAAATCCCCAAATCCAGTGATAATTTATTTTCCTTTATCTACCTATTTTGAATTCCTTAAATTTGTTAATCCATTAAACGGTTTATATGGATTTAATGAAGAATCAACAACAACAACAGCAACTTGTTATAGTCTCCAGAAAACATTTATAGTTTCCAGAAGTTTACCCAGTCCCATAGATAATATTACCTAAACATGTCATTGCTTATCTCTTTTCCTTTTTGGAACAGGGCTGTAGAATTTGTTAGCCTTGTTTTGCAGTTTCTGGGGTACCTGTTATCTCCCAACCTCATTTTCAGAATGCATACCACACACCTGGCGATGTTTTGACTATGATAGCTTCCTATTTTAAAAATATTTTGTCCTGCCATTCTTCTGAGGGATACCAATGGATTTTCCCACGCATTCAGCAGATCTCATTCCTGGTTAGGCACAGAGAAGGTATCTTATTTATCTGCTTGATGTAATCATAATGATCTCTATCTTCAGCGCCTTGGAACATCCTCCCAACGTGAAAGGCGCTATACAAATGTAATTCTGTTCTTGTAATGTCTTTGCCATTCAATTGGCTGCAAAGTAACCTTTTGGCTTTACTCAAGACCTTCCTCTTTAACCGCGCCATTGTGCACCCTCCTACCCCTACCCCCCAACCCTCCTGATCTCAACCTCCAAAATGGGTCTAAATCCTGACTATCCAGCTCCTTGGGAAGTCCTCCAGATGTGAAAGATGCAATGAAATGTAACTTGTTGGTTGTTTTTTTTAAAAAAAAATCCTCTATTTACAAAACAGTAGTAGGTGAAGAGTGGAATAAGGTATATTAATCTTAAGATTTGACAGAAGGGTAAAAGATTAAAATAAGTAGAAAATGCTATAGTGGGTAGGGAATCAAGCCAAAATGTTATTAAAGTAGTAGGAAATAGAACAAAAGAGTAGACTTGTAGAAACAGGGCAATAGAGTAAAGATAACCACAACAACTTTTATTTACATAGCACGCGTCACTCAGGGTAGTGTACCATGGGGAGAACTTAAAACAGGGCAAATGAAAGGTTTTTATTTTCCTTCATTGGAGACTTAACTACTTAATTAGAGACTTCATTTCAGTGCCTTGGGACATCCTCCTGACAGGAAAGATACTATGCAAGTGTAATTTTGTTGCTGTTGTAAAGTTTTAGTTCAGGTGTAATGTTATAATAATAACAGTAATGCTGATATCTGAGCAGCATTATTAATGTTAATATTAATGTTTATTTCTTTGATCATAACAATACAACCAAAAATAATAATAATCTTTGCATTTGGTATACTATAAAGTAATAAAAACATATGTTGCTAGGAACACTCTGCAGTTCAGGCAGCATCTATGGAGATAGGAAAATGCGTTATTGTTTCAGGAAAAGTCATCGACCTGAAACGTTAACTCCATAGATGCTGCCTGACCTGCTGAGTGTTCTCAGCGACTTCTGTTTTTTATTTCAGCATCTGCATTACTTTGCCTTTTGTTTACTGTCATGTAACAGTAGATTGTGTATTTTGTGGATAGGTTGGCAAGGAGATGGTAATTTCCCTGGAACGGCCAATTGCCTCAGGTAATTCCTCCTGTAAACCAGTTGGTACACCTTGGTTACTTATTCTGTGTTAGACAAGCCAATACTTTAGATGTCATCACACTGAACAGGTTCAATGGATAGCAAACTTAATTGCACTCTTTTTAACGACAGTATTCGCAGAGGAGAGATGTTCTGGTTTTATCTTTCTTCACCCAATGTGTTGTGGTGAACAAACTATCTAATGTGTTTTCAGTATATCTTTTCTGTGCTTTCTTTGCTGATATTTCACAGGTATAAGAATGAATGTCAGGAACAAGATAGTGCCATTAGACCAACCATGTCCTTCCCTTTTGTGATTTAGCTCAAACCCAAACTCAAAGATTGACTTCTATTTGCTCGATTGGGGGTGTTAAAAAAAAGTTGTGAATGCCTACGGAAGTGAAACAATACAGATCAGAAAGTTCTCAGGTTTAACTTTAGATTCCTGGGTCAGGTGATGAAGGCATCCCAAACATTGGTAAAGCTGCTAAGGTGATTTCATTGCCTCGGGCTAGTTATACATTCGCATAGTGTACAACTAGATGTTTATTTGGGGAGGATTGGCACTGTTATGGGGAGAGAGCTGGGGAGTGGGATTGAATTGCTCTTTTTAAAGAGCGAACACAGACTTGATGGGCCGAATGGCCTCCTTTTGTGCTGTAAGATTCTATGATTATATGAATGTTAGGCGAGGGCAGAGTCATGTGAATTACTATCATTCTTAATACTGGGCACAAAGCCAGTGATATTGGATGAGGTATCTCCCAGAGGATGGCAGCTACCCCTCGAATCATTTCCCAGCAGGAATCATTGCCTTCGGGTGAGAAAGTAATAATCATTTAGGTCATTCAACAAAACGATTTAACCATTTTTAACTGGTATCCTTTGGTCTTCAGGAAGTCTTCAGTTTCCAAAGAAATTAGCCTGGACATTCTTGATTTCTTTCAAAGAGTCGAATCGTGCTTGACACCTGGAATGATCTGGGTATCTCACCTCTGGTGCCTTCTTGAGATCAATATAATAATATCCTGCCTGTGATTCGGTGACCAGAGCTATATGCAATATACAGATGGAAATGTGGAGTCCTGTAGCTCAGTGGTTAGAGCACTCGCCTTACAAGCATGAGACCTATGTTCAAATCCAGGTAGGGCGAATCCTTGGGCAAGATTCCTTACTCCGTACACCTAATAAAAATCCCTCAAATAAAACAATAATAAATTGTTCATTTCAATCCACGACTGTTTGCGGGACACTACAGTGCTCAATTGGCTGCCATGCTTCACCCACAAATATACAGTCAATTCACTTTTCAGTATATTCTGTGAAGTGCTTTGAGACGTCTAGAAGACATGAAAAGCATTATATCAAATGCAAGGATTATTATTTTATTATAAATGTACTGAATCTCTCCCCCTCTCAAAGCAATCAAGCATCTTATTTGCCTTTATGATTGGAGCCAAGCACCGAACTGATGGCTCCTGTATTTCTTGAAAATCTCTTGTCGAAAATAGTTCCATGGGTGGGAGTGGGGAAGGGGGGCTTTAAAGCTATGATTTACACATAGCATATAAAACAAGCACCATCATCACTAGATTGTGAAACCAGCAGTGTCCATTCTAAACCACTGTTAAACATGCCCACTCTCGTTAGCCGCCTGGTTCATTGAGAATATGACTGGAAGCAGCTCAGCGTCCACAAGCGGCTTTTTGGTGGAGGAGTGTTCAAATGCAAAGCAAAGCAGCCATCTGCAGCCGTTGGTTCAGTGATCCATCCCTATTGACATGAATGCATAATTATTGTCTGGCTGGGTTTTTTTTGAGCATTGAAATGCATGAGATTTTACAGAGTTGCCCATCTGTGTGAATGGAGTGCACTGTGCAGCAATGTCGTAGCAGTCAGTCAGTCAGTCAAGTCCCACGCCAGATGCACACTACTTGTCTAGAGAAGCCACTGGGGTTGATTGTTTAAGCCATTGTTACAATCAGATGGCAACCGTTTCATTGCAGCAATTAAGGAAAGTGGAGGGCGACTAATTGGATCCCCCCAACCCAGTTAGAACAATGTTTCAGCCCTTCACATTTAAAAATAAATCTGTGAATGGCTATTTCACCCCAGAAAGTAATCAGTAATCCGTTTATATACTGATGACATGAGGGCATGTTGCTTTAGTTTGAGCACACTGCATCTTTTTTAAGAAAAGCTTAAAAAAAAGCCAAAGGGAAAGAAATATCAGTGTATCTATACATTAAAAAGAGATATCAATTGGATGGGAGTTGGAGACAGGGTCCAGTTAATTTGAGTTGAGATCTTGTTTCAGGCGTATAACTAATTCCTTGATAGGTGTCTCTAGGTTTCCATGTAACACTTCTCCCAATAAAAGACACTGACATCAGTTCTGCAATAAACAAATTATATCTTTGCAGTTAACAGTATTGGATTGGCTGGCATCTGCAGAAAGAGATGGAGCAAAGGAAAGGAAGAATCAAAAAGGAAATAGAGGAAAATCAGAGGAAGCAAAGCGCAAATAAAATACACAGAAGTCCCTGTGAACACTTCTGTTTTTGTTTCAGATTTCCAGCAATCTTCGATATTTAGCAATTTTGAGAATAATAAAGTTAGTTAACAGAGTTCCCAATCAGAGTAAGCAAAGAAAAAAAAGCCCAACAAGGTGAAAACAAAATCAAAGATTCAGAAAAGAAATCAGAAAGGAGGTAGGTGTGGGGGATGGGGGGGATTAGTCAAATAATATTAATACTATATTTATATAGTAATATAAATACTATAGGACAAGTAATATAAATACTATATTTAATTCAATCTTTACACATGGGTGCATGTCCCAAAAGGACACAAAAGAAACACACAGTGGAACTGTGGAAACTGCTCACTGTTCATTAAGGGAGAATATTGAGGGATAGTTGCAGAAAAATGCAGGGCAGTGAAATCATGAAAAAATCTCTTCATTATATGGGAGTCCAGCGATTGTAAAGCTATCATCCCACCTTTTAGGAACCCAACAAGTGGATAATAAAAACACACAATTTAGGATCTCTTAAATTGCTCCTTAGTGTAATCTGACTTTGGGTCTTTACCCATCCTTTCTGTTTTGTCTGATTTAACATCACAGATTGGTGGAATTAATAGCATGTCGCTGAACCACTCTTTTGTAGTCGTATAGTTTCATTGACTTCTCATTCCATTTATAATTGTATGACCCACTGGAGCAAACCACAATTTTTTTTCAAACAAAAATTGTTGTCCATCCAATAACTATTTGTTGAAATGTACTTTTTGGTTTAGGAGAAAATACGCGTGTTTATTTTTTGGACAGATTTAACTGATCTATTTTGTTGCTTAAGATCTTGAAGAAATGCTAAGCTTAAATAAAGAATTGTCTCAAATCAGTAAACTATGGCATTATGTATTTGTAGAAATCTGGATTTAAAAAAAATCCAGATAATATAAACAATCATCTTAATATAACATTATTGTAACATTTCTATTACAATTTAGAAATGTAATTTTGTTGTTGTACAATTTGTAATATTTATTAAAACTGCAGATTTATATTGATTTGATCATTTATGGTTCTGCTAATTATTGTATTCAATGCGATTTTGTTTGAAATTAGGGGCTTCTACAGTCTTCTGCTGATAATTTATTTTACAGCTTTAACTTTAGAAAGGCAATTTCCAGAAAACTGCTTAGGATTAAGATGAAAAATACCACGTTATTGGAGAAAAAAACAAAGCACAATTCTGACAATGAAATACATTCCATATTGTAAATATCCCCATTAGTAATATTAATGTTTTTTTCCCCTTTCCCTTATAATTGGATGGAATGCTATCGCCAAATGTAATTGCAATTGAAAATAAATAATGCAGATACATCCCAACATAAACTGAAAGAGGAAAGATAATTGAAAAATGTTGTAAGGTTGCATTTAATCTTATGTTTTTGTGTCTACATCCAATCTCAATTAATTCAGAGACCAGTTATTGCCTCTGCCCTTGGATCTCCATCCATCATTACCATTGTATAGTGAAAGATCAGTGTCCACAGCGAAGTATGCCATCAAGTTCAGAAAGAGTGGATGTGGTGGTAAGGTGACACACTAAAGATGCGTTTTAAGAACCTGTGGGAACATCCCTAAAACCAAATGATTGCATCAATCATAAGAATAAATCATATTTTCCAGTATCATTGCCATATCAATGATATAGCTCATAACACTTTATTATTATTATTATTTATTATTATTATTCTTATATCAGTTGGAGGCTTATCTGATCTGTATACTCTGGACTCTTACAAGGTTCTGGTTCAAGCGTTGGTCCAACAGAAACAGTGACCATTTAATGATGATCATGTTTTAGGAACTTCTGAAGAGAGAAAAAGGTAGACAGGCAAACCGGTTTTGGATGACAGTTCTAGAGGACAGAAGGGACATGGTAGTTTAAGGTTGGATCACTGATGATAGAGTGAAAGTAATGAAGAGACTCAGATGTTTGCTGGGTACTATCCAAAAAAAATACTTAGGTAAATTGGGATAAGGATCTTAATACAATAATAACAATCCTTGCATTTGATACAGCACTTTTCACATCTGCTAGATGTCTCAACGAGCTTCACAGAATATACTGTAAAGTGAATTGACTGTATATTTATGGGCGAAATGTGGCAGCCAATTGTGCACAGCATTGTCCCACAAACAGTCGTGAATTGAGTGACCCAATTACAAATGCAAGGATTATTATTATTATTAGTGTGTTTTTTCTGAGGGATTATTATTAGGCTGGTGGAGTAAGGAAACTTGCCCAAGGTTTTGCCCTGCCTGGAATCGAACCCAGGTCTCTCGCTCGCAAAGTAAGTGCTATAACTACGGAGCTACAGGACTCCACTACTTACAGTACTTCTCAAGGTAGTGAAATGTTTGTGTGTTGTCTGTTTGCATAAGAGAAAACTAGTGTGCTGCACGATCCCTGAATGGTTGAAACATCTGGAAAGTAGTACAGTACTGTACTTAAAAGGCTGGCAAGAGAAGTGTTGTAATGAGCTATATTTGAAGTATTGACATCATTGATAAATGATTAAACAGGAGTGAGGGTAAGGTAAGGATGTAAGTGGGAATTGGAAGAAATGGTGAAAGAAGACACACTTGGTAATGGACATGATGTGGATTTCAAATTTATTTTTAGATTTAAGCAGTATACCAAAAATATGCTTGGGCTGCCTCAGCCTGCATGAGCAACTCAGAGATTGATTGAATGAAAGGCAGATATAAATCTTGCTAAGTGTTAGCAAGAACTAAACAATATGGCTTCAGTTTTGTCGATGTTCAGCTGCAGAAAGTATGGGTCATCAAAATGGGTCTGAACAACTCTCCTGGAGTTGAGGACAGTGGTAGTAATATAGTTGGATATTACCAATATTAGTAATAATCCTTGCATTTGATATAGCGCCTTATGGTCTTCGAGACATCTCAAAGCGCCTCACAGGATACACTGTGAAGTATGGTCACTGTGTTTCGTGGGTGAAATGCGGCAGCCAATTGCACAAAGCGACATCTCACAAACAGTTGTGGACTGAGTGACCACATTGTTATTATTTTGGAGTGAGTATTACCCAATCGGCTAACAAGTGGGTTCCTACTTACTGCTGACTTTTGAATTCTCTCCTCTGAGAGATGAGATGCAAGTGGAGCCGAGCAAGGGTGTGGGTGATAGGGATGCGGAGCCTAGTGCGGGAGAGGACATGAGCTGCAGAGTTCTGGATGATCTGCAGCTTGTGGAGGGAAGCGATAGGGAGGCCAACAACGGGGGAGTTTCTGGAGTTGAGCCTTGAGGTGACAAATGCGTGTACGAGGGTTTCGGCACCTGAGGGTTGAGGCAATGGCGGAGTCGTGCAATATTGCAGAGGTGGGGGAAGGCAGCGTGTGTCATGGGATGGATATGGGGGAGAAAGGACAGTTGAGGGTTGAACAGGTTCCTGACTGGCTTGGTTTGGTGGAGTGTGCATCCATGGATGCTGATGCTGCCAGTGCCTGCAATGCAGAGGCGCTGCCGCAAGCCAATCAGGAGGGCCTCAGTCTTACTGACATTCAGCTGTAGAAAGTTGGCTCTCATCCAGGCAGTACTTGATGTCTGACAGGTCGCCAGTTGTCCTGGAATTAAGAGTGGAGGCAGAGAGGCAGAGTTGGGTGTCATCCGCAAACATATGGAAGTTGATTCCATGTCCGTGGATGATGTCACCAAGTCAGAGAATATAGAGGTTGAAGAGGAGGGACCGATGAGAGAGGTCAAGGAGGAAGAGGAGGCAGAAGGAGCCCTGGTCACAGATGGACAGAATATCGTTTGTGACCAGAACAGTTTCTGGTCACAAACGATATTCAGGTCGGGGGTGATTATTGCTGTTTTTAGGGGGATGGCAATGGTGCCCAGGTGATAAGGAGAGAATGATAGTGACGGAGAGTAGAGTGGGGAGGAGGTAGAGCTGGGAGGTAGGAGAGGGATGGAGATGGGCTCAGGGAAACAGGTGGCATGTTTCATACTGGATACTGTGGTGATAAGAGAAGGGAGGGAGACAGGTTTGAAAATGTGGAGGGGGGAGGGAATGGGTAGGGGTCGGAGTGTGGGGGGAGGGGTTAAGATGGGGAAATCCAGCATCTTCTCACATTCAAAGTTTGCCTAAGAGGAGGGTCATCGTCCCGATGTGAAAGGGGCGACTCTCTGTGGAGCACGAATGTAATTTTGTTAATTTTGTTGTCGTTGTTGTCTGGGAAAAACTAAGGGTGAAAGTACTGAGCAGACAATTAGGTGATAATTATAGTTGTCACTGCTGCGCTCCTAACCCCACCACCTCCCCTCCCCCCCCCACCCAAACAAAAATAAAACAGA